>CM046959.1:32570402-33901402 GCA_025698475.1 Gossypium anomalum | reverse complement strand
CTCCTAAGTTACTCTTTCTCTCGGTACCATGGATAAGAGAGTATTCCACCACTAATACACTGAATCCCGTAGGAGTGATGTGGCACACTTCACGCACTCTTCAGGTGTGCATGACAATTCATCAAATACCTTTATGGTATTTTCTAGCCAAAAATCTGCCCTCTCCGAGTCATCATCTAAGTTAGCGCGAAATTCCTCAGCCCCTTATTTTCGGATTTTGTCTACTAGAGGCTTCTCTCTTCTAAACATGTCTGCACCTTGCGGAGCTACCAGGGCATACTGAGGAATCGAAGGAGGTGGGGGAGGTGAAGTGTTCGAATTTGCATGAACAAACTTCGTGTACCAAGAATCCATTATTTGGAGATAGGCTTCCCTAGCTTTTTCGCTTTGGCCCATATTCACGAGCTCGCTCTCTACTGGTGTGGTCCCTTTGGCGGGAGCCGACACGTTACTTTCCACGTCATCCACCTTGGCTCTATCAGGATCTATTTACTGTATAAAAACATAATTTATAATCGTCAGGAATCGTCACACTATCCAAATATATATATGGCATGTATAACTAGACTTGTACTCTCGCTAGGTTAGTCCTAGAACCGCCTAAACCATAACTCTGATACCAATAAATATAACACCCTATACTCGTAACCCACGTCGGGGTGGAGTACGAGGCATTACCTAACTTGTTCTGATGCAAACAATCGTTCTCAAGTCACCGAGACTCAGTCCAAATTAAAACTTTTTCAATTTCCACTTTTAACCACTTAATATAGGCCTACGGGCCTAAATCGACCATTGGTAACCATTCAAAACCTTTCTGGGTCCTTATCCAATCTATGCAAACTTTGCATTTAAAACAGGGCACACGCCCGTGTGACCATCTTAACATGGTCGTGCTAATGGCCCATGTGTCTCACACGGCCTAAGCACCTAGGGACACGCTCGTCTCCCTTACCCGTGTGGCCAATTTATTTACACAATTCCACATATTTCAAATGCAGACTTCACACGGCTTAGACACACGCCCGTGTCCCTGGCCTGTGTTGCTTACACGACATTGACACTCCCGTGTCTTAGCCCATGTGAGAAAACTTGAGTATTCTATTTTTGACATCAGCATCTTCTATAAACTCAAAATGGAAGTTAACCATCATTCAAGGCTAAATACAAAGTGTGGGATCTATCCTAAGCCAACACATTTGGCAATTTCTCAAGATACAAAATATTAAAGTCTAATCCCTATACATGCCATATTAAAAAATATAAACCCAACTATATCGAATGCTTCGGATGATAGTGTTATCGATATCTCTGACGTTAGGTGATCCTTAAGCTAATTAGGTGGCACTGTAAGAAACATGGAAAGAAAGAGGAAGTAAGCATAAAAGCTTAGTAAGTTGCATATAAATAAATATACAACAACGATTTCATCAAATCATTATGCTCATAACGCAAAGGTAGGCATAAGCATAACTTACTCATTACCATCCACATGATTCTCATATTTTACATCGAGCTCATTTCTCATACGTACCAATTTGGTACCTTTATCACTCACGACATGGTCATACTTTTCTTACTCTCACATTTACAACTTTCACCGTTGGACTTTTTGAAAGACTACCAGATATTCTAACAGCCTCAAACATGGGATAAGTTGCCGATGCCATGTCCCAGACATGGTCTTACACTGGCTATCATTATCGAGGTCGATGCCATGTCCCAGACACGGTCTTATACTAGCTCTCGCATATCCATGTCGATGCCATGTCCCAGACATGGTCTTACACTAACACAACGCTTAGCCGATGCATGTCCCAGACATGTCTTACACTGGCTTATGTCTCGAGGCCGATGCATGTCCCAGACATGTCTTACACTAGCACTCGTCTCAATGCCGATGCCATGTCCCAAACATGGTCTTACACTAGCTTTCATAATGTGGCCGATGCATGTCCCAGACATGTCTTACACTAGCTCACACAAGGGACCCAAATGTCACAGCATGAATATCTAGTTTAGTTCCTAGGGTTCCAACGAGATTTCTACTATCTCAATTATTAATATGCATTCTTAATTCACAATCTAGCAATTCATGCTATAACAATTCAATGAAAATTCGAATACATGCATTAACAATGTAGTTTTATTATTTACATACAACTTACCTCGGGTTACAAAATATACTCGATTAGTCGGTTTAGTCGATTTACTTGGCTTTCCCCCGGTCTAGGTTCAAATTTGGTAAGTCTTGATCTATAACAGAAAAATGCACTCATTTAGTCAGCACAATTAAGCAATCTAAAATTCACGTTTTTGGTAAAATGACCATTTTGCCCCTAGACCTTGAAAAAATGACCATTTTGCCCTTAGACCTTGACAAAATGACCATTTTGCCCCTATGCTCGATCTTCATATCTTAAGCCTGACCGAACCCTTTTTACCCTTATAGCAACCCCAAATTCTCACTATTACACACCCTTATCACCTATTTCGCAACTTATGCAAAATAGTCCCTTTAGGTGTTTTCATGCTAACACCTTTCACAAAAGTTGTTTAGACCTCTTCTAAGACTCATATTCTTCCATAAAAACTCAGCAAACATCACAAGTCCATTCATGGAAAAACCCTAAACTCTTTACCATTTTGCAAAATAGACCCATCATTTGAAAGCTCATACTTCAAGGGTCTCAAAAATGCAAAAATTATCAACCAAGGACATGGAAATCACTTACTTGTTGAGGTGATAAGTTTCTAAAATTTCAAAGCTTCAAAAACTCCTCTTTTGCTGATATTTTCGGTGGAGAGAAAGTGTGGAGAAGAAAGAAAATAATAGCTAGGCCTTTAAGTATTATTATAACACAAAATTATGTCATCAAGTCACCTAATATTGACTTTTTTTTACTAAACTTGTCCCCTATGGTCGGCCACCTTGTTTCTAGGGGTGTAATTGCTCTTTAAAGGCCCCTAATTTTAGTTCTCTAGCTATTTAACACAGTTGGGTACTAAAATACAACTTTTTTCTTTTATGCGATTTAGTCCTTTTTCGCAATCGGGCTCACAAACATTAAAATTAACTCATCAAAATTTTATAGACTAATATAATCATGCTATAACCTCAATAATAATAAAAATAATTTTCTCAACTTTGGATTTGTGGTACCGAGACCACTGTTCTGGCTAGACCCTAAATCTGGCTGTTACATTACACGCCCGTGTGCTAGCCGTTTGTCTCACACAGCCAAGTCACACACCTGTGTGCCTGGCCATGTGGATCTAAAATATGCCTTAAATCACAAGTTTACCATTTCCTATTTTCTTGGGCATTAAGCAACTCAAAAACCACTCGTTTAATCTATTCAAAACATGCCAAAACAATCATCCTAGGTGCGTAACTAATGTACCCTCATTGGTACCACATTTATGTCACTAAAACATATCATTAATGCATCATTCAAATAAAAATTTTAAACATGCCAAAATTCATCAATTTAGCCAACTCATATCTACCTAAAATATCAACTTATACTCACATACACATAACAAATATTGGTTCAAAACAACATGCCAAATTATGGCTTTAAACACAAACATACATTTATATACTCAAACCAACTTTGCACTTATAACCTCATTTACAATCCATCCACAAAATAACTATCAACTAAACATCCTAGGTACAAGCCAACACAAAAAGATAAACATCACCACATTTGAGATCAAGATCACTGCTGGATGCTAAATCGACTATCAAAAGAGAAATACCTAACCTGTGCAAGGGAAAAATAAAACCATACACTGAGTAAAACTCAGTGATATTTCTATAATTTGAACAATTAAAGACATAATGCTACAAAAATGCATAATTTGAATTATATGGACATACTATTGTCTAAGCTTATAATTGCCATATACCATTATTTCAATTTCATGCATATTGCTATATCATTTCATACCATATTCAATTTTCACATGCTATCATATTTGATTTGTTTAACAAATATCTCAATACACATCACTAGCTATATAAACAGCTTTTCACATATCAAACCACATTTTATTTAAACAATGACATTATCCATTCCATATTCAATTCATGAGTACATAACTCATATATTCCATTTGTTCACAACATATTTCGCATTTCATTTTCAATCTATTATCTCATTTCCATTTCACATATCATGGCATTTTGACATCAATTATAAAAATTTATTATTTATTTACCCCTATTAACACGACTTGGACTCGAACGGATACACAGATCCAACCAACACACTAGTTGGCACCCAGTGCCTCATTGAATAAATCCAAAGTAATAACTGTGCCCAACGCTATATAAATTGACACCTAGTGTCTCATCGGTTAAACCTAAGCAAATTGTCACCTAGTGCCTTATCAACTCAAAGTCAAATAAATCATTGAACTCTTCCTATCCTATGGCATGCCATCTATATCCGACTCAATCCAGTACAATTAATAGGGTTTTATTTCACTTGTCAAATACAACCAATATTCAATTATCATATATGCACATTATCACAATTACACATATATTCATTTCAAATTTCCAATTACTCAATACATTCATAACATATGCCAGATCAATCCAATTCGACCAACTATGAATTCAATTTAATTGTAAAGCACATTAATTTTCACCTCTAATGCTTACCATATGTAATAATTTCAAATGCAATAATTTACAACTTAGTTCAGATTATAGAAACACAAACCGTGGATTCCGAGCTAGTCGACGTTGATTTTATCCTTTCCCTTTTTAGTCAAGGATTCTGTTACTACGTTAGCTACGGAATTAAAACAATTAAAATATATTAATACAACACAATTCAATTTCACATTGATTATTTCAATTTTTACTCAATATTTGCTTAAATTCCAATTTAGCCCATAAACCGAGACTAATTTTTATTCTTCATATTTAATCCTATATTTTTATACTAATTTCACTTTAAGCTAAATTTAGCTCACTATTTTCAATTAAACCCCTAAATTTTAATTTTTTCACAATTTAGTCCCTATTACACAAAATTTATAATTTGTTTTACAATTTAATCCTTTTTCATTTCTAGCTTAAAAATGTATCAATTTAATCCCTAACACTAAAAGTATTCAACATTAACAACATTTAAAATCTTAATAATTGCTAAAATTTTAACATGGGTTGGGTAGTACTAAACACCGGGATTCCAAAAATATAAAAATTACAAGAAAAGAGACTAAATTGAATAACCAATTGAAGTTTGAAACCTAAAATCCCTTAGATGTCATGCGTACTTCCTTCTTTTCTTCTTCCTTTTTCTTTCTTTTATTTTGCATGTCTTTCTCTTCACCTTTTTCCACTTACTTTCTTTTTATCTCTTTTATTATTTCATTTATTATGTTTTTATCATATATTATATATATTATAAAATATATGTTTACATACTTTTAAATTTATCAACTATTATAATATATATATATCATATCGTTAATTGTTTTAACCTATTTACCGTCCATTAAAGAAATAAAGATATGATTGCTTCTTTAGTTCCTTTAATTATTTTTAAATCATAATCCAACTTCTACCTTTTACGCTATTTAGTCCTTATACTTAATAACTTTTAATTTCAAGCAAATTTGCTTAATCGAAACCTAATTAACTACACAACTAGCTTCGTAAATAATTATTAAAATTATTTAAGTGTTCGATTTACGGGAGCAGAGTTCCAGAAATACACTTTCTGACACTGCTGACTATAGGGTCATTGCAATATCTTTCCTGCTTTTTTTTCTCTTTTTGTTTCAAATCCTGTGTGGCTGTGGTGTTCTTCCATTACTCAATCTCTTTAAGGGTGTTCCAATTTTGGTGTCAGGTAAGAGAATAATTTCTCTATGGTTGATGTGGTAATATTTGGTTGTTAAGTTTTATCCAAATGAAGTGAATTTTACAAGTGGTTCTTAGTTTTAAATTTAATTATTTCGAAGTGCTACTAGGGGAAGCTCGTGGGGCATTCAGTGTTTCTCCAACAAATTAGGTGCCTTAGGTTGTTGTTTCTTCGAGGTTAAGTGACTTTACGCTGTGTTGGGGGCTAAATTTTTATTGTATTAAGGTTGATTGTGGTTGTTTGGGGTCAAATTAGTGATTCAGGAATTAGTAATTCTTGTTAGCTAATCTATGTGGAATGTCATTTTTTGTTATGGAAGAGGGCTACGGCATCAGGTTTCAAAATGATCAGAAGTGTAATAGAAAACCTGAAAAACAACGAACAACATGATGCCAAAAAGTGGACTGTTGGCATTACACGGCAGTGTGCCAAATCGTGTAGGCCATATAATCTAGGTCAGCTAGGCCGTGTGAGCCACATGAGCCTGTGTTTGGTTGTGTGGGTCACATGGGCTGGTCTAGTTAGGTCGTGTGGGTCATACAAGTTGCTTCAATTAGGTTGTGTGGGCCACACGGGCGTGTAGGCTCATATTTTAAAAATTTTACCTCAAGTCGTATTGATGTGTGATTTGTGTTTAGTCACCCCGTAAGGTTTATACAATTTAAATATGACTTTAAATCTGGTATTTTGCTATTTTATATGATATGGGTCATGTGTGTGAGTTAATTGCTAGCATGTCAAAATGTGATATTCATATTTAATCAGTAATCTAATAATTCTATTAACATGTTCTGATATGAAAAACATGTATGAAATATGTGTATATGTTATCTGTTAGTATGTGCATAAGCATTGGGGTGGGAATATGATTGACGGAGGAACTGTTAGAAGCTTAATAATCTGCCTTAAGTGGTGGCTTAACCACATTCTAAATTTGGCGATTTACCACATTACATTTGGCAACTCATCTGCACTATTCTAAAAAGTGACATACGCTCACTTATAAGTGTGTGGGGTTGGATGGTTACTTGTCACCCTATTTGGTATGTAGGGATGGATGAAGATGGGTGTAGTGGATGGGGGTCGTATTGATGTATATGAAAGTGTATCTGTTTCTGTACTCAAAATTACTTCTGATTTTGTATTTGAATTGCAACTGTATGCATATCTATTATTTTGTATGTATCTAAACTATTTGTTGGGTTGACTTATACACCGAGCTCGTAAGCTCACCCTTTGATTGTTTCCTTTCAAGTAATTAACAAGATTAGGACTGGATGGTGGGCAAAAACTCGGAAACGAGTTTCTTTCAATAAATTAGTTTTTAATGCACTTTGTGTTATTTTTGGATCTTTGGATTTTTGGACTATAATTTGTTTTCGATTTTATCTTTTGTTTTTAACTTAATTGTTTTTGAAACTATAACTTCACAAGCTGCAAAAGTATTTAATTGCAAATTAGGTCACAATTTTCTAAAACCCTGTATAACTTAATAAAATTTTTGCTACTAACTAAGAAATCCTTAATATGTTTTTCTGCAAAAAAAATGAATAATCTTGAAAAGGTAATTTTCCCTAAAAATTGGAAAACATATTTTAACTAGTTTACATTGCTCCTTGACATGCTTTCGAATTTAAAACTCTAGTTTCAAAGCACAAATGTATCTAATTCCTCAAGATTTGACCATAATGTCTAGGCTGGGTATGTGGTGTTACATTTGTGGTAACAAAGTCTAGGTTCAAAATTCAGGCTGTCATTTTTTGGTTCAAAATTTTTACGAAGATTATTTTAAATAACTTGTATTTTTTATTAATTTTGATAATTGAGTTTATAAAAG
This sequence comes from Gossypium anomalum, assembly GCA_025698475.1. Lineage (NCBI taxonomy): Eukaryota > Viridiplantae > Streptophyta > Magnoliopsida > Malvales > Malvaceae > Gossypium > Gossypium anomalum. Next base: position 33,893,677 of record CM046959.1, on the reverse strand, counting down.
TTGAATTCGAGTCTCCGGATCCGATACTGTAAGTACTTCTACTTTAGTTATACTTGATAATCTAGTAAACACTATAGTACTAGAATTACTTTACTTTAGCTAAATATTGTGAAAGCTCTGTAAAAACTTTTGAAAAACTTTAGATTTAGGGTTTTTTAATAATAAACCTAAGCTAATGCATAAAACTCTGAATTGTAGATAATTAAGCTTAATGAGTACATGAGAAACACATGGACGTGGTACCTGAGGGCATGGTGGGCACCGTAATGGGCTCGAGTTGAGCCATCATATATGGTAACATGCATAATTTAGAGACGAGTGAGATGGTAGAGACTGGCTCTTAGACTCAGATTGTAGGGGACGACGCACTATTCCAAGCACTGCTAAGGGTACTGTAAATGGTCATTAGGGCCTAAACTATATTTGGGAGCAGAGGGTCGATAACTTAATGAATCTGGTCTAATGGGGAAGAATTGTTTAGGGGTGTTGTTGGGGTTACCCCAACTGGGGTTTAATATTGTTGGATGTCACTTAGAGAATTATGAATGATTTTGATTGCACCCCTGAGTAGAAACTAAAGGGTGTAGTATCTTTGCTTCACGATAAAGTATACCAGTGGTGAAAATCTGTTGAGCAGGGTACTGAGCTTGAGCGTGCGACTTGGGCTTTCTTTCAGAGGGTCTTTTGGAAAAAGTACATAGGGGCGAGATACACTGAGACCCGTTGGCTCTAGTTCATTAGGCTAAAATAAGGCAAGAGATCTGTGACCGAGTATGAGGCCAAATTTTTAAGATTGAGCAGGTATGCTTAGAGTCTGCTAGCAACGGACTATGATAAGTTAGTTTTGAGGACAGACTTCACTACGACCTGAAAGTGTTGGTAGCTCCACAGTAGAAGCAAGTCTTTGAAACATTAGTGGAGAAGGCTAAGATTACTAAGGAGATCAAGCGTGCAGATTGCAAGAGGAGAGATCAAGAGAGGGGTCAGAGTAAGAACAAGAGGGATTTGAGTCCTTCTAATTTAGCTCAGTAACCTAAGAAACATGCCATAATTGTTATGCCTCAACATGTTGAGGTACCAATGTAACAGCCTGTTTTTAGTCAAATCAGAACAGTGGTTTTGAGACCACAAATTTGAAGTCAAAATATTTATTATTTTAATGTACACAACATGATAATATGTTTGTGTGAAAATTTTGTTAAGAAATTTTATCGTTTGATTTGTTAATTTGAGAAAAAGGACTATATCGCGTAAAGTGCAAAAGTGATGTTCTATATGTTAAAAGGGTTTAAGAGCAAAGGAATCTTAAACTAGAGGTCTTTATATTGTAATTAGACCATGTTTAGTGTAAGTGGACAATTATGGGCATTGTTTAAGTGATTTTTGTTTATTAATTAAAAGGTTAAAATGGTAAAATGATAATATTAACTTAAAATTAAAAGAAATAAAATTATGCATCATCTTCTTCATGCAAAGTTCAACCAAAATTGAAGCCAAGAAAACCCTTGTGAATCTTTTGGAGGTTCGGCCATTTAAATTAGTGCATGTAAGTCCATTTTTGTTCCGTTTTAATTATTTCTATGTTTTTGAGATTATTGCAGTAGGTCTAGTTAGCCGAGGGACTATTTTGCAAAACTGCCAAAGATTTTGTGTAACATCTCGAAATAGGGCCTAAACGGAATAGTGGTTGCGAAACTACAAATCTGAGGTAGAAAAATTTATTTTATTATTATTTTGAGGTTCATGATATGATTTCATGATTGTGTGAAAATTTCGTGATGAAATTCTATGCATAAAGTGCTTAAGTTGAGATTAGGGACTAAATTGAATAATTTGTAAAACTTGCATTCTAGAAGTTTTTAGTATGAAATTGCTTTGGAATATTAATTACGAGGGTTTAAATAACAATTTGACCAATTTCTAAGTTCATGGACAAAATAGAACGTGGATGGAATTTTTGAAAGTTTAATAAGGAAGGGCATTTTGGTCATTTGGATATTAAATGAAATAAAAAGGAAAAAAATAACACAATATTAAATGAAATAAAAAGGAAAAAAATAACACAAAATTCATCATCTTCTTCATTAGCACGAAATTTCAAGGGTTCTCCATCGCTAGGGTTTGTTTCAAGCTTTCAAGCTCCATAGTAAGTGATTCCAAGCCCCGTTTTTAATGTTCATTACGTTTTCGGAGTCCCGATAGCTCGATAAAGCTTATGCTAGCAATAATTTAAGTTAGGGTTCATATTTGGAAAAATACCCATAGGTGAAAAGTGTTTATTTTGATGTTTTATGATAGAATATGAGGTCTTAGATTATGTTAGACAACTTGTGCTACTCGGTTTTAGGTAAAAACGAGTAAAAGGGCTTAATCGGTAAAAATACCTAATAGTCATAAGTATATGTTAGAGTGAGAATTTGATTTTGCTATAGAAGGGAAAAACGATCACAATGTCATAAAACATAAGAAAATAGGCTGAAGTTTAATTTACAAGATTTAGGGCAAAAGTGTAAATATGCAAAGTTTAGGGGCAAAATGTAATTTTTCCAAAGTTTGAGTAAAGGACTGTTTTGATAAATGTGAATATTAAATAAATTAAATTTGCTATTATAGATCAAGAAGAGCTGAATTCGGGAGTAGATCGGGAAAAGAGAAAAGTAAAGGACTAAATTGAAAAGTTTAGTCACATTTTGTATCGAGGTAAGTTCTGATGTAAATAAATGCAATATTCTTTTATTTTACATTATTATTGTAAATTTCAGCATTTATATACTTATTTTATGAGAATATTTGAAGTCGAATTAAAGCGAAGTGACAGAGAAAAAGCATTAGGAAGCCCTGCTTGAACCTTAAGAATGTTAGGATATTGGGGTTGTGGAGTGAGACAGACAGACAGAAATGAGCCTTGTAAGTCCATATCGGATATATGGCTTTGGAGACAGGAATGAGCCATGTAAGCCCATATTAGATATATATATATATATGGCATTGGAGACAGGAAAAATTCATGTAAGTCCACGTCGAAGACATGGCATTGGCAGGATATTGATAGACAGGAACGGCTCTAGTATCCTTAGTATTTCGAGTGGCTCAACGGGACATTGTACACGTTAAATTACAGTGAATTATCAGCAAAAGGAAAGGTAGATTATATTTATGAATAGTGAAAGGTCAGGTAATAAAGAAGGTAAGTGAGTAAAGAAGAAGGTAGAAAATGAGAAGTAAAGAAAGTTTATGAGGCTAGGTGACATTATGTATAATTATTCATTATGTTGAATGTTATAATTTATTTGCTTGTAAGCTTACTAAACCTAGTGCTTACTCTCTTTATTTTCTTTTTCTTATAGTTTTTATCAAGCCCCTCGGGGATCGAAGGAAACGTCAGAGACCCGATCACACTATCGAAGGAATCACATTAGTATAGTTAGACGTTTCGTTTTGTGTATGGCATGTATAGGAACTTGGTTTCTTTTGATATGATATGATCAATGAATGATGTGTAAATACTTGCTACTGATTAGATAATAGAATGGCTGATGATATACATGTTTAATAGTATGTATGATTAAGTAGTAACTATCACATGAAAACTATGAAAAATGTGAAAGTAACTTAAAAACGGATTCAAGTATCAGAAATAACGTGACTTTGAAAAATCACTAAAAATCGTAGAGACATGGTTTGATGGTGAATAATATATGAAATTAAAATTCATTGTGTCTATTTTCATATGGAATAAGAAAAACAGGTAAAGATTTTTTATTTTATAAGATATCTGAGTTTTAGTGAAATAGGGCCAGAGCGATTTCTGGATCCCCTGTTTCAAATTTAGAAATTCACCATAAATTTTACAAAAATAATTAGTGGTGTAATTTATATGGTTAGAATCCTTATTGAATCTAGTTTTAATAGAAACAAACGTATAGTCATATGAATTTTTTATAGGGAGAAAAGTGGTTCGTAGTAAGTAGAGGTCAATGCAGTCAAATTCTGAAACAGGGGTAACTTTAACTAATAAACTGTGCTAATTGGCTAAGTAAAAAATTCTAGAAAAAAATTAGTAGATAGATATATGAGTCTAGTTTCAGGAAAAATTTACGGATCTTAATTTTGAGTTTTGAAACTTGAGAAAATGAATTTTTAAGCAACCATGACGCAGAAAAATAGTTTATTCCGAAAATTAAAATCAGTGGTTTAGAGTTGTTTAAAAGGTAAGATAAGTTTAGTAACACCTCAAGCTTGACTCCGGTGACAGTTTCGGGCATGGGGGCGTTACATTTATTGGTATCAAAGTAGGTTTAGTCGGTTCTCGGAACAGTTAGTGTGAGTTAAAGTCTAGCTATACATGCCATACCTGTATTTTGATAGTGTGACGACTCCTGACGATTTTTAAATATTTTGTTTTATTGTAATGGATCCCGAGCGAGTTGGTGATGATGATGTAGAAAGTAATGCACCTGCTCCCGCGGAAGGGGTAGCGCCATCCGAGAATAGGCGAGAATGATTGATCGAGGAGGAGTGACTCGAGAAGCTCTCTTTCAAGCTTTGAATGATTGGTTTACCGAGTTCGTCGCATGCGAATCCGGTGAGTTAGACCTCCACCCCCCTCATGATTCTCAAAGCTACCCATATAGCTCAAGCTTCCCCATCCACAGTGCAGTGATAAGAGAAAAGCCGCCAGTTGATACAATCAGGAAACAAGGGGCAGAAGAGTTTCGAGCAACAAAAGATGATGATGCAGAAAGAGCAGAATTTTGGTTAAAAAATACTATCAGAGTCTTTGATGAATTATCTTATACACCCGAGGAATGTATGAAATGTGTAGTATCACTTCTTAGAGACTCAGCCTACCACTGGTGGAAGATACTTGTATCAATTGTACCAAAGGAGAGGGTCACTTGGGATTTCTTTCAGGAGGAATTTCGTAAAAAGTACATCAGTCAGAGGTTTATTGACCAGAAGAGAAAGGAATTCCTGGAATTGAAACAAGGTAACAGTAAAGAACAAGTATCCATTGCCTAGAATTGATAATCTGTTTGATCAATTGAAGGGAGCTACTGTGTTCTCCAAAATAGATTTGAGATCCGGATACTATCAGTTGCGAGTTAAAGAGTCATATGTCCTGAAGACTGCTTTCCGAACTAGGTATGGTCATTATGAGTTCCTTGTGATGCCATTTGGCTTGATTAATGCTCCTGCCATTTTCATGGACTTAATGAACCGAATTTTCAGACCGTACTTGGATAAGTTTGTAGTTGTGTTCATTGATGATATATTGATTTATTCTCATGATGAGACTGAGCATGCAGAGCATTTGAGAACGATTTCTGATTACGAGAGATAATCAGTTGTATGTCAAGTTCAGTAAAGTGAGTTCTGGTTACGAGAAGTTGGTTTTTTTGGATATATTGTCTCAGGTGAAGGTATTAAGGTTGATTCGAGCAAGATTTCAGCCATTGTTGATTGGAAGCCTCCTAGAAATGTATCAGAAGTTAGAAGTTTTCTTGGTCTTGCCGGATATTATAGACGATTTGTAGAGGATTTTCCATGATAGCTACCCCGTGACAAGATTGCTGCGAAAGGATATCAAGTTTGAATGGGTGAGAAGTGTCAATGAGTTTTGACAAGTTGAAAACATTGTTGACTAAAGCTCTGCTTTAGTACAACGAGAAACGGGTAAGGAGTTTGTGATTTACAAAGTGATGCGCCTATGAATGGACTTGGTTGTGTACTTATGCAGAAGGGAAGGTAATTGCTTATGCCTCTAGACAGCTAAAGCCGCATGAGAAGAACTATCCGATACATGATTTAGAGCTAGCTGCCATTATTTTTGCATTGAAGATTTGGAGACATAATTTGTACGGTGAGAAGTGCCATATATTCACTGATCACAAAAGTTTGAAATATTTGATGACTCAAAAAGATTTGAATTTGAGGCAAAGAAGATGGTTAGAGTTGATTAAAGATTATGAGCTAGTGATCGATTATTACCTGTGGTATGTGTACCAAGAATGATGAGCTTATTCGAAAGATCTTACGGGGAAGCACATAGTAGTTTTTTGTCTATTCATCCAGGTAGTACAAAGATGTATAATGATTTGAAGAAAATGTCTTTGGTGGGTAGGAATGAAAAGGGACATTCAGAGTTTGTTTCTAGATGCTTGATCTCATCGCCAGTAAAGGCCGAACATCAGTACCTTGAGTTTATTGCGACTGTGCTAGTCCCACGAGTGGAAATGGGATTGAGTTACTATGGATTTTGTGACGGGATTACCGTTTACCGAGAAAGAAAGATGCAATATGGGTTGTGATTGATAAGTTAACGAAGTCGGCTCATTTTATCCCAAATCGTATGGATTATTCACTTGACAAGTTGGCGAGTTGTATATTTTGAGATAGTCGGACTACAAGGGGTACCATTATCGATCATTTTGCATGAGATCCAAGATTTACTTCACGGTTTTGGAAGAAATTACGAAGGCTTTGGGCACAAAGTTGAGTTTTAGTAATGACTTTCCGTCCTCAAACCGACGGTCGATCGAGAGAGAGTTATTCGTGTACTTGAAGATATGCTTAGATGTCGTGGTCTTGAAATTTCAAGGCGATTGGGAAAAATATTTACCATTAGTAGAGTTTGCCTACAATAATAGTTATCATCGAGTTTGAAGATGGCACCTTATGAAGCTTTGTATGGACGTAAATGTCGCACACCTTTGTATTGGACAGAGCTTAAGGAAAATCAGATTACTGGGGTTGATCTAGTTAAGGAAATGTAAGAGAAAGTAAAATCATCAGAGATTGCTTGAAAGCGACTTGAGCATGATAAAAGTCGTATGCAGATTTGAAGAGAAAAGAGATTGAGTGTCAAATTGGTGACAAAGTTTTTTTTTTTTTGAAAGTATCCCCGTGGCAAGAAAGGCAAACTAAGTCCACGTTTTATTGGACTGTTTGAAGTGATTGAGAGAGTCAGACCATTAGCATATCGGTTAGCTTTGCCGATTGAGTTAGAGAAGATTCATAATGTATTTCATGTGTCTATGCTATGTCGTTATCATTCAGATCCATTAAATGTGATTTCTCAGACAGAGGTTGAGATTCAGCCAGACATGACTTACGGTGAAGAACCGGTAAAGATTCTAGCTCGAGAGGTAAAGCAATTAAGGAACAAAAGTATTGCACTTGAGAAAATACTATGGAATAGACATGGGGTAGATGAGGCTACATGGGAACCCGAAGAGGCTATGCGAAAACAGTACCCAAATCTTTTCACAGGTAAGATTTTCGGGGACGAAAATCCCTAAAAGGAGGGAGAAATGTAACATCTCGAAATAGGGCCTAAACGGAACAGTGGTTTCAAAACCACAAATCTGAGGTAGAAAATTTTACTTTATTATTATTTTGAGGTTCATGATATGATTGCATGATTGTGTGAAAATTCCGTGATGAAATTCTATGCATAAAGTGCTTAAGTTGAGATTAGGGACTAAATTGAATAATTTGTAAAACTTGCATTCTAGAAGTTTTTAGTATGAAATTGCTTTGGAATATTAATTAGGAGGGTTTAAATAACAATTTGACCAATTTCTAAGTTCATGGACAAAATAGGACGTGGATGGAATTTTTGAAAGTTTAATAAGGAAGGGCATTTTGGTCATTTGGATATTAAATGAAATAAAAAGGAAAAAAATATCACAAAATTCATCATCTTCTTCATTAGCACGAAATTTCAAGGGTTCTCCATAGCTAGGGTTTGTTTCAAGCTTTCAAGCTCCATAGTAAGTGATTCCAAGCCCCGTTTTTAATGTTCTTTACGTTTTTGGAGTCCCAATAGCTCGATAAAGCTTATGCTAGCAATAATTTAAGTTAGGCTTCATATTTGGAAAACTACCCATAGGTGAAAAGTGTTTATTTTGATGTTTTATGATAGAATATGAGGTCTTAGATTATGTTAGACAACTTGTGCTACTCGATTTTAGGTAAAAACGAGTAAAAGGGCTTAATCGGTAAAAATACCTAATAGTCATACGTATATGTTAGAGTGAGAATTTGATTTTGCTATAGAAGGGAAAAACGATCATCATGTCATAAAACATAAGAAAATAGGCTGAAGTTTAATTTACAAGATTTGGGGCAAAAGTGTAAATATGCAAAAGTTTAGGGGCAAAAATGTAATTTTCCAAAGTTTGAGTAAAGGACTGTTTTGATAAATGTGAATATTAAATAAATTAAATTTGCTATTATAGATCAAGAAGAGCGAAATTCGGGAGTAGATCGGGGAAAAGAAAAAGTAAAGGACTAAATTGAAAAGTTTAGTCACATTTTGTATCGAGGTAAGTTCTGATGAAATAAATGCAATATTCTTTTATTTTACATTATTATTGTAAATTTCCAGCATTTATATACTTATTTTATGAGAATATTTGAAGTCGAATTAAAGGCAAAGTGTAACACCCCTTACCCGAGACTGTTGCCAAAATCGAGCACGAGGCATTATAACACCCCTTACCCGAGACTGTTGCCAAAATCGAGCACGAGGCATTACTAAACTTAATCTATCACTTAAATAGTTTTAAAATTTTTTTTTATTTAAACTTTTCGGAATGTGCTGTCATTCTGCGTCGTAGTCGCCTAAAAATTCATATCTTGAGTTTCGAAACTCAAAATTTAGATCCGTAAATTTTTCCTGAAACTAGACTCATATATCTATCCACAAATTTTTTTCTAGAATTTTTGACTTAGCCAATTAGTACAGTTTATTAGTTAAAGTTACCCCTGTTTCAGAAGTTGACTATACTGACCTCTACTTACTACGAACCACTTTTCTCCCTATACAAAATTAATACAACTATACCGTTTGTTTCTATTAAAACTAGATTCAATAAGGATTCTAACCATATAAATTACACCACCTAATTATTTTTGTACAACTTATGGTGAATTTCCAAAGTTGAAACAGGGGATCTAGAAATTACTCTGACCCTATTTCACTAAAACTCAGATATCTCATAAAATATAATACCTTTACCTATTTTGCTTATTCCATAAGAAAATAGACATAATAAGCTTTAATTTAATATATTATTCATCTTAAAAATATGTTTACACAATTTTTAGTGATTTTTTAAAGTCACGTCATTTCTGTTATTTGAATATGTTTTTAGGTTACTTTCACATTTTTCATAATTTTCATGTGATAACCACCATTCAATCATACATATTAATAAACATGCATATCATCGGCCATTTTTATTAGTTAGTATCTAGCAAGCATTTACACATCATTCATTGTTCATATTATACTAAAGATAGCTAAGTTTCTATACATGCCATACACAAAACAAAACGTCTAATTATACCGAGTTATTTCTTGGATAGTGTGATCGGCCTCCGACGTTTCCTTCGATCCCCGAGTGGCTAGATAAGTACTATAAGAAGAAGAAAATAAAGAGATTAAGCACTAGGCTTAGTAAGCTTACAAGCAAATAAATTACAACATTCAACATAATGAATAATTATACATAATGTCACCTAGCCTCATAAACTTTCTTTACTTCTCATTTTCTACCTTCTTCTTTACTCACTTACTTTCTTTCTTACCTGACCTTTCACTATTCATAAATATAATCTACCTTCTCTTTTGCTGATAATTCACTGTAATTTAAAGTGTATAATGACCCATTGAACCACTCGGAATACTAAGGATATGGGGTCATTCACCGCGATCAATATCCGCCAATGCCATGTCTTCGACATGGACTTACATGAATTATTCTGTCTCCAATGCCATATATATGTCTAATATGGGCTTACATGGCTCATTCCTGTCTCCAAAGCCATATATCTGATATGGACTTACATGGCTCATTCCTGTCCTGTCCTGTCCTGTCAACCCCAATATCCTAACATTCCTAAGGTTCAAACGGGGCTTCCTAATGCTTTTTCTGTCACTTACTTTAATTCGACTTCAAATATTATCATAAAATAAGTATATAAATGCTGAAATTTACAACAATAATGTAAAATTAAAAGAATATTGCATTTATTTACTGTAAACTTACCTCGATACAAAATGTGACTAAACTTTACAATTTAATCCTTTACTTTTTCTTTTCCCCGATCTACTCCCGAATTTCGCTCTTCTTGATCTATAATAGCAAATTTAACTTATTTAATATCAAAATTTATCAAAACAGTCCTTTACTCAGACTTTGGAAAAATTACATTTTTGCCCCTAAACTTTTGCATATTTACACTTTTGCCCCAAAGCTCGTAAATTAAACTTCAGCCTATTTTCTTATGTTTTATGACATGCTGGTCATTTTTCCCTTCTATGGCAGCATCAAATTCATACTCTAACATGCACTTATGACTATTAGGTATTTTTACTGATTAAGTCCTTTTACTCGTTTTTGCTTAAAACCGAGTAGTAAAAATTGTCTAACATAATTTAAAACCTCATATTCTATCATAAAACACCAAAATACACAAATTTCACCTATGGGTATTTTTCCAAATATGAACCCTAACTTAAATTATTGCTAGCATAAGCTTTATCGAGCTATCGGGACTCCGAAAACGTAAAGAACATTAAAAACGGGGCTTGGAATCACTTACTATGGAGCTTGAAAGCTTGAAACAAACCCTAGCTATGGAGAACCCTTGAAATTTCGTGCTAATGAAGAAGATGATACAATTTTGTCATCTTTTTACCTTTTTATTAATGTTAATAACCAAATGACCAAAATGCCCCTCCTTACTAAACTTTCAAAAATTCCTTCCATGTCCTATTTTTTTTCCATGAACTTAAAATTGGTCAAATTACCCTTTAAGGACCTCTAATTAATAATCTAATTCAATTTTATGCAAAATACTTCTAGAACACAAGTTTTACAATTTATTCAATTTAGTCCCTAATTTCAAATTAAGCACTTTATGCATAGAATTTCTTCACGAACTTTTCACACAATCAGGCAAACATATCATAGACCTCAAAATAATAATAAAATAAATTTTTCTACCTCGAATTTGTGGTTTCGCAACCACTATTCTGTTTAGGCCCTATTTCGGGATGTTACACGAAGTGACAGAGAAAAAGCATTAGGAAGCCCCGTTTGAACCTTAGGAATGTTAGGATATTGGGGTTGACAGGACAGGACAGGACAGAAATGAGCCATGTAAATCCATATCAGATATATGGCTTTGGAGACAGGAATGAGCCATGTAAGCCCATATTAGATATATATATGGCATTGGAGACAGGAAAATTTCATGTAAGTCCACGTCGAAGACATGGCATTGGCAGGATATTGATAGATAGGAACGACTCTAGTATCTTTAGTATTTCGAGTGGTTCAACGGGACATTGTACACGTTAAATTATAGTGAATTATCAGCAAAAGGGAAGGTAGATTATATTTATGAATAGTGAAAGGTCAGGTAATAAAGAAGGTAAGTGAGTAAAGAAGAAGGTAGAAAATGAGAAGTAAAGAAAGTTTATGAGGCTAGGTGACATTATGTATAATTATTCATTATGTTGAATGTTATAATTTATTTGCTTGTAAGCTTACTAAGCCTAGTGCTTACTCTCTTTATTTTCTTTTTCTTATAGTTTTTATCAAGCCGCTCGGGGATCGAAGGAAACGTCGGAGACCCGATCACACTATCGAAGGAATCACATTAGTATAGTTAGACGTTTCGTTTTGTGTATGGCATGTATAGGAACTTGGTTTCTTTTGATATGATATGATCAATGAATGATGTGTAAATACTTGCTAGTGATTAGCTAATAGAATGGCTGATGATATACATGTTTAATAGTATGTATGATTAAGTAGTAACTATTACATGAAAACTATGAAAAATGTGAAAGTAACTTAAAAACGGATTCAAGTATCAGAAATAATGTGACTTTAAAAAATCATTAAAAATCGTAGAGACATGGTTTGATAGTGAATAATATATGAAATTAAAAGTCATTGTGTCTATTTTCATATGGAATAAGCAAAACAGGTAAAGGTTTTTTATTTTATAAGATATCTGAATTTTAGTGAAATAAGGCCAGAGCGATTTTTGGATCCCCTATTTCAACTTTAGAAATTCACCATAAATTTTACAAAAATAATTAGTGGTGTAATTTATATGTTTAGAATCCTTATTGAATCTAGTATTAATAGAAACAAACGGTATAGTCATATGAATTTTCTATAGGGAGAAAAGTGGTTCGTAGTAAGTAGAGGTCAGTGCAGTCGAATTCTGAAATAGGGGTAACTTTAACTAATAAACTGTACTAATTGGCTAAGTCAAAAATTCTAGAAAAAAATTAGTAGATAGATATATGAGTCTAGTTTCAGGAAAAATTTACGAATCTTAATTTTAAGTTTTGAAACTTGAGAAAATGAATTTTTAAGTAACCATGACGCAGAAAAATAGTTTATTCTGAAAATTAAAATCAGTGGTTTAGAGTTGTTTAAAAGGTAAGATAAGTTTAGTAACACCTCAAGCTTGACTCCGGTGACGGTTTCGGGCGTGGGGCCATTACATTTTGAATGTTCCCATTGATGAACAAGCATGTGTTTTGATGTTTGATGATAGATTATAAATGTTTGTTGTGAATTATACAAGTTTTATTAAGAGATTTTTAGTGAAAATGCAAAATAGGGATTAAATTGTGCAATGTGAAAACTCTATGGTTAAAATGTGAAATAAACGAAAAAAATATAGGCTACTAGGGACTCATTTGTAATTTGGCTAGCATGGGTTAGTATTGAATTTTATGAATTTGTGTTTTTGTGAAATAAGGACTAAATTTTAAAAGATGCGAAACATTAGGGGCAAATGTGGAAAAGTGCCTTAATGGGAATTTTGGACTAAATTGAATGGAGAGATGATTAAATAAGTAAATTTTGATTACATATAGATCAAGAAAAGTGAAACTCTGATCTAGATCGAGGGAAAGACAAATTTTTCGACTAATCAACTAATTTAGCTATTTTTGCATCTGAGGTAAGTTCGTTTGTAATAAGTTTCATTATAAATGTATTTTTAATGCTTTGTTATTGCATAAACTGTGAATACAAGACTACGGATATGTTCAAAAATGATTCGACGATGATTTGACATTAGAAATCCCGGTTAAACCTTAGGAATAGATTTGGATACTAGTGACATGTCATTAGGGGATTATTGTGATTATGTAATCCAGGTGCTGGTCCTGTATGTCCTACCGGTGGCTAAGTATACCGGCATATGTTCCGGTTACTTGATAGCTTGTGTGAGCAACACTGTGTAGCTACGTCTTGATTGACAGCTTGTGTGAGCAGGCTCATTGATAGCTCTAATGTGAGCAGTATGTGTGATATGAGATTGAGATAGCTTCAGTTATATATGTGGCACTTCGGGTGTGAGTTTTCCATGTATTCGATAGTATTCCAAATGGTTCAACTGGTAAATGGAAGATGTGGATGTGTATTAGATTGATACGAGATGGTATAGGTATGTACATGAACCGTAGAAGCTTAGTCAAAGAAGTTGTGAAGTTTATATACATAAGACTTTGATTGAAAATGTGAAAGGTTTGTTAGTTAAATGAATTACATGTTGATATGTTCAAATTGATGATTTGTATATTTATGATAAGATTGATATTATTTAATGCGAGCTTACTAAGCTATAAAGCTTACTTCATTTATTTTTCCATGTTTTATAGTGAACTTAAAGCTAGGTCGGATTCAGGGATCTTCAGAGACTTCGTCACACTATCCAACTATCAATTTGGTACTTTTGAGTTTGTGTTTTGATCATATGGCATGTATAGGATTATGGTCATTTTGCTTATGTTATAATAATGATTTTAGCCAAATAAATTGGCTTGTAAATGCTTTTGTTTTGATTTGTATAAATTGCCATATAAGTTGGCTTATTTTGGTATGTTTGAATCACGTATACATATATGTGAATATGGCTTGTGTGATGTTTTGAATATTGGATATGTGATTCTTGTAGATAGTTAGTAGTATGGATAGCAAATGGTTGAATTGTGAATATTAGTATGCTAGTGAATCTAGGCATTAATGCACATTTGAGTTTGGTATGAATTTGGATGACATATTGTGGTATTTATGTTTTGTATTGGTTGACATTGGAAATCATATGAATTATGCTTGAGTGGAGTTGTTGTTAAATGCATATTGATGTTATGTTTTGGTGCCATTGATTTTGGTATAGGTGTGCATAAGTCAGGGTGGCAAAATGGCTTGGTGAATAGCCTATTTTTGTCCACATGGGCATGTGTCTCAGTCGTGTGTGATACATGGTTATGTATACAACCGTGTGTCCCCTGGTGTTGAAATTAAAATCAAGATAGTATGCTCTACACGGCCTCACACACGGGCGTGTGACTTGGCCGTGTGACATAAATCATTATACACTACAATTTTGGCATGGCCTAGCACACGGCCTGGCACACAGGCGTGTATGACCATTTTTAGAGCACATGGGCTTGTGTGTTGGTCATGTGACCCAAGTCAGAAAGTTACACGGGGTTGGACACGAGTTGGGAGATGGCCATGTGCTCCCATTTCGAATGTCCACACAGCCTGTGACACAGGCGTGTCAGTTATCCATGTATATGATCGGGCCATACAGGCGTGTGTCCCCTATTTCATGAAAATAAGTTTCTAAGTGTTCAAAAAGTTTCCAAAGTTATCAGTTTAGTCCTAAACCAGTCCCAATGCATATTTAGGGCATTGTAGGCTCGTATTAGGGACAAATTGTTTGGTTGTGAATGGAATGTATATGATTTGATTAATTGTATATGAAATGTATGTTTAAAAGGTGGTATAAGTTCGGTAATGCTCTGTAACCCTATTTCAGTGTTGAATACGAGTGAGGGGTGTTACATTTATCGGTATCAGAGCTATGGTTTAGTTGATTCTCAGACTAACATAGCATGTGTGAGAGTCAAGTTGTAACAACCCATTTTTGGGTTAAATTGGAATAGTGGTTTCGAGACCACAAATCTGAATTAAAAAATTTATTTTATTATTTCTTTAAGGTCTACAGCATGATAGAATAATTGTGTGAAAATTTCGTTAAGAAATTTTATCGATTAAGTGCTCAATTTGACTAGAAGGACTAAATTGCAATAGGTGCAAAATTTGAGTTCTATAGGTTAAAGTTAGTAAATTGTTATGAAATTTAAAATTAGAGGTCCTTAAATGGTAACTAGACCATTATACCTTGAGATAGACAAAAATGGACATGGCTGGGCAAAATTTTTTAGTTATGCATTAAGAGCATTTTAGTAATTTGGTAAATAAAGACAAAATTAACAAATAAAAGTGTACATCTTCTTCAATTTAGTCCCCCATAGCCGAAAATTTCAAAAGAATACATAGCTAGAGTTTGGCCAAGCTTTTAAGCTCGATTGTAAGTCCGTTCTTGTCCCGTTTTTAACGATTTTTTATATTTTTGAGATCGTTGTAACTTGATTTAGCTATTTCAAGGACTAATTTGAAATAAAGTTAAAGTAAATTTTACCCATGTTGGATGTGCATTTATTTTTATGTTTAATGGTAGATAATGCGTGTTTGTTATTTGTTAAAAGACTTTTATAAAGTGATTTTTGATTAAAACGTTAAATAGGGACTTATTTGTAAAAGTCTATAAAATGTGTGGAAAAGTGTGAATAAATGAAAAATATGGGCTGTTATGTGTATAAATAACAATTTTCTAGGCTTGGGTTGTGATGAAATTGAATGAAATTCATTTCACGAGCCTAGGGACTAAATCGTGAAATGTTAAAAAGTTAGGGGCAAAAATGTAAATTTTTCAATAATATGTTTTTGGGTTGAATTGAATAAGATGATTAAATAAGTTAAATGTGGTCTTATAGATTAAGAAAAATGAAGTTTTGGTCTAGATCGGGGGAAAAATAAAGTAATTGACAAATAGATCTTTTTGGTCATTCTTGTAACCGAGGTAAGTTCGTATGTTAAATAAGCTTTACTTTAAATTTATTTTAAATTCTTTAATTTATTCATGATTTGTGTAATCTACCTTACGGACATGTTCGACGATGTTTTGGCAAGCGAGAAATCCCAATTGAACCTTAGGAATAGATTAGAATACAAGTGACATGTCACTAGGGTTTTATGTTATGTGATCCGGGTGCTGGTCCTGTACGTCCTACCGGTGGCTGAGTATATCGGCATATGTTGCGGTTACTTGACAACTTGTGTGAGGAGCACCGAGCAGCTACGTCTTGACTGACAGCTTGTGTAAGCAGGCCCATTAATGGCTCGAGAGCTAGCATATATGTGGTATGAGATAGAGGTAGCAATGACTATGATAACGATGAGAATAAGTATGAAACCATTATGAGTGGTATAGGTATGTGGACAAAACTTATGATTTATTAAATTCACGAAATGATGAACTCAAAGTAAGTTGTGATGGAATGAATTGTGATCATAAGAATTTGGTAAATTACATTTCCTCATGATGTATTACTTATATGTTAATGTATGGTAAGGTTAGCTTATTTCTTTCATACGAACTTACTAAGCTATATAGCTTACTCCCTTTTATTTTTCATGTTTAATAGTGTCATAAAGCTAGCTCAGATTGGAGATTATCAGAGATTGCATCACACTATCAAACTGTTATTTTGGGTACCAATGATTTTTAACATTTTGAGAATATAACATGTATAGGGACTTAGTCATTAAGTTATATGTGTCATTATGATTTGGCCAAATGTATTGGCTTGTAATTGTCAAGGCTTGATGTGGTAATTGGCCATGAAACTTGGCTTATTTTGGTTGAATTGATTGTAAGCTTATATATACTTATATATGCATGCATGTGTAATTATCTCTTGTATGATGTGGTTTATGAATGCTTGGTGAATGGTTAAGATCGGATCAATGGTGTGCTAGGAAAACTAAGTAAAATTTAAGCATGTTATTGGTAGCCATATTGAAACTTGTAGAATGTGAGTTGGTATGATTTGGTTTGACAATTTATGGTGTTGTAAATGTGTTGAGTGTGGATAATGAAGTGACATGATTTTGCCTTGTTTTGTGGATGTTTGGTTGCCTAAGTATATCATGATTTATGCCATTGAACTTGTACATGTGTAGGTGCAAATGAGGGTGACACATGGCTTGGTAAATAGCCTTTATCTTGTCCACATGGGTAGACACATAGGTGTGTGTCTAGGCCGTGTGTGACACACGGTTTGCCCCATGGGCATGTGTTTCGGCCTTGTGTCCCTTACACCCTAATTTTGAGAAACAGAATGCTCAAAATTGAGCACACGAGCAGAGACACGGGCATGTGTCTCAACCATGTGAGGGACACGGCCTCAGGCACGAGTGTGTGTCCCAACTGTGTGAAGTCTGCACCTATTTTATGAAAATTAAATTAATCACACGGCCTAGCACACAGGCGTGTGACTTGGCCGAGTGATCTCAATTTGTTTATGCATTGCAAAACAGAGAGTTACATGGGTTAGGGGCATGGGCGTGTGTGACCACACGGCCTAACCATACGGGCGTGTCCCAAACCACACATGTGTGTGACCCCTGTTCATAGCAAAAATATTCTAAGTTTTGTAAAAATTTCCTGAGTTATCGGTTTAGTACTGAACCACTTCCAAAGCATGTTTTGGGCCACGTAGGCTCGTATCAGGGACGTTATGATTGAATACAAATGGTTTTAATTTGGATGCAAATTTATGACTCAATTTGTATGTTTTCTTGTGATGTAAGTCCGATAATGCCTCGTATCCTATTTTGGCATTGAATACGGGTAAAAGGTATTGTATTTAGTGGTATCAGAGCTAAGGTTTAGTCGAAGGGACAGCGCCATCTGAAAGTAGACCAGTAATGGTTAGTTAGGGAGGAGAGGCTAGGGAAGCCTTTTTTCAAAGGATGAATGAGAGGTTTGCCGAGTTTGTTCGAAAAAATCTGGCTATCCAACATACTCTACCCCCACCTAACCCTCAACCGGTTCCCGTAGCTCGCTAAGGTGTGGAATTATTAAGACTGAACAAGCTTCTAGTTGATAAGATTCAAAAACAAGGGGCCGAAGAATTTAGAGCCAATGTTGACGATGATCCCAAGAGGGCAGAGTTTTAGCTTGAGAACTCTATCAGGGTATTTAATGAGCTTTCTTGCACATCGGATGAGTGCTTGAAATGTGCTATATCACTACTGAGGGACTCAGCATACCAGTGGTGGAATACTCTCGTATCTGTGGTCTGAAAGAAAGAGTTACCTGGGGTTTCTTCCAAGAAAAGTTCATAAAGAAATATATTAGTCAATAGTTCATTGATCAGAAATGTAAGGAGTTTTTAGAACTGAAATAGGGTCGTATGTCTGTGAATGAATATGAGCGAGAGTTTGTTAGGCTCAATAAGTATGCTCGAGAATGTGTTTCCACCGAGGCTATCATGTGCAAGAGATTTGAAGATGGGCTGAATGAGGATATCAGACTGTTAGTTGGGATTTTAGAGTAGAAAGAATTTATTGTGCTAGTCGGTCGAGCTTGCAAGGCCGAAGAGCTAAGTAAAGAAAAGAGAAAAGCTGACTTTGAGGCTAGAGGTTCAACAAAAAGACCGATGAATAAGTCATTTCAATCTTCGTCAAAGAAATCGAGGGATTTGTATAATCGTTCGAACATTTCAGCTGGATATCCCAAAAAAGATCGTGGGAAGCAATATTCAGGTTCCAAGGCCCAAACTACGTCAATAGTGAGTGTTGGTAACGCTAGCTCAAATAGACCTGAATGTCAACACTATGGTAGACGACATCCCAGTGAATGTAAAATAAATAACCGGGCTTGCTTTAAATGTGGCTCCCAAGATCACTTTATTCAAGATTGCCCTAAAATGACTAAGAAAGATAATTTTCAGAATGCAAGGCCGAGTAACACTGCCGCTGGAGGGAGGCCACTAAGAAATACGGGAAATGGGAATAGTAGCAGAGGTGTGACAAAGGAGTTAACCACGAGATTAGAGGTCAGAGTACCCACTAAAACTTATGCTATTCACGCTCGCGAAGATGTGTCATCCCCTAATGTTATCACTGGTACATTTTCTTTCTATGATACTAATGTAGTTGCATTGATTTATCCTAGATTGACTCATTCTTATATTTGCATGAATTTGGTATCTAACAAGAATTTACCTGTTGAATCTGCTGAGTATGTGATTAACGTTTCGAACCTCTTAGGCAAATATGTTCTACTTTATAAAGTTTGCAAGAGTTGTCCTTTAATTATTTGGGGTCACTATTTTCCGACTGACTTAATGCTTTTAACGTTTGATAAGTTTGATGTAATTCTCGAAATGGATTGGTTGAGTCTATATGGTGTCGTAGTGAATTGTAGATGAAAGATTATTTAACTGAAATGTCAAAATAATGAAATTCTTTGGATTAAATAGAATAAGTCTGGTGAGTTGCCTGTTGTGATTTTGTAACACCCCACACCCGAGCTCTACACCGGGACGAGATATGAGGCATTACGGCACTTAATCACATGTATACAAACATTTCAATGCCATCAAGACTTGGTCAAATTAAAAACTTTTTCAAACATTGTCTAAAACTTCTTATCATGGGCCTATAGGGCCCAAAACATCTCGTGGAAACCACTCGGGACCAACTCGGGTCCTTTAACCAACACTAGGAAAATAACCTTTGAAATAGGGCACACGCCCTGTTGGATGGGCAACACACCCGTGTGGGACTTGATCTTGGTCATGTTGATGGCCCATGTGGTACACACGACCTAAGCACCTAGGGACACGCCCGTGTCCTTTACCCATGCCGATTTATTTTCCAATTTGAACCTGTAGGGGTTTTCACATAGCCTGGCACACACCCATGTCCATGGCCCGTGTCCCTCACACGGCCTCAACACGCCCATGTCTTAGCCCGTGTCTGAAAACCTTGACATTCTATTTCTGATGTCAGCAATCCTTAAGGGTCACATGGCCAAGGCACACACCCATGTGCTAGGCCCTGCCCTTCATACGGCTGAGACACATGGCCGTGTCTCTACCCGTGTGTTTACTACCATGCATACAGACTTGTAAATTTAACGTGCAGGGGACACACGACCGAACAACACGCCCATGGGGCTGGCCATGTGTGAGACACACACCCTTATGTCTACTCGTGTGGACCAAATAAGGCTATTTACCAAGCCTCTTTGCCACCCTTACTTGCACTAACCTACATAACATTTAACATGACAAATCCACACAATAATACAGGGTCTAATCAGTCACACAAGGCATTATCTCATTCATGCATCCATGAAAATATCATCATTTGAATATATCAATAATGAACATTAGCCATTATCCCGAGCTTTATAAAAAATGAAGGAATTCATCCCAAGCCAACACATTTAGCCAAATTAACATTGACATAAATTTCAAAAGACTAAGCCCTATACATGCCATACTCAAAATAATAAAACCAATTATACCAAATGCTTTGGTTGATAGTGTGATCGATGCCTCTGACGTCCGATGATCCTCGAGGTAATTAGGTGGTACTATAAGAGAATGGAAAGAAGAGGGAGTAAGCATAAAGCTTAGTAAGTTGCAGGCAAATAAATATAACAACAACTTTACAATTTATCAACATGCTCATAATACAAAAGTAAGCATAAGCACAACTTACCCATCACTATTCAATACAATTCACATAGCATATATATGTCGAGCTCAAATCTCATACATTTCAAATAGGTACCTGTGACACTCACAACATGGTTACGCTTTTCCTGTTTAGCTTAAACTGAAATTTTTACCGTTGAACAATTCGGAATGCTATCGGATATTCATTAAGCCTCAAACATAGGGTATGATGCAGATGCCATGTCCTAGACATGGTCTTACACTGGTTTTAGATTGTATAATGATAATTGAGATAATGGAATTCTCGTTGGAACCATAGAAAATAAATCAGATATTCATGCCATGACATTTGGGTCACTTGTGTGAGCTAGTGTAACACATGTCTAGGACATGCATCAACCATATTGTGAGAGCCAGTGTAATACCATGTTTGGGGCATGGCATCGACATTGAGACGAGTGCTAGTGTAAGAAATATCTGGGACATACATCGGCCTTGAGATGTAAGCCAATGTAAGACTTGTTTGGGACATGCATCGGCTACGAGATGTGTCAGTGTAAGACCATGTCTGGGACATGGCATCGGCCTCGATGATGTTAGCCAGTGTAAGACCTTGTCTGGGACATGGCATCGGCACCTTACCCCATGTTTGAGGCTTATAGAATATTCGATAGTGTTCCTAATGGTTCAATGATGAGAGTTGTGATTTTGAGTACTGAGGAAAGTATAGTTGTGTTGTGAGTGGTACAGGTACCAAATTGATATGTATGAAGTGTGAGCTCAATATATATATGCTATGTGATTTGTATGGGTAGTGATGATTGAGTGATACTTATGCCACTTTGTATTATGATCTTGTTGATGAATGGTAAAGTAGTGGTTGTATATTTATTTATGTGCAACATACTAAGCTATATGCTTACTCATTTTTCTTTCCTTTTTCTTATAGTGCTACCTAATGAGCTCAAGGGTAACCGGAAGTCAGAGATATCGATCACACTATCAACCGAAGCATTCGGTATAGTTGGGTTTATATTTTTGAATATGGCATGTATAGGGCTTAGACTTTATTATTTTTGTGTCATTGAGAATTGGCCAAATATGTTGGCTTGGGTTAGAAACCCTTCATTTTCTATTAAGCCTTGAATGATGGCTAACATTCATTTTGATTCTATCAAAAAGATGCATTTTTCATGGTTGTATTAATGTCTATTGCGGCTGATTTGGTTATATGAATTACGCTTGTTTTGGTATTGGCTAGTTTTGTTTGGAGTTATATATGTAAGGGTGGCAATGAGGCTTGGTAAATAGCCTTATATTGTCCACACGGGCGTGTGTATAGGTCGTGTGTGACACACAGTCTGCCCCATGGGCATGTAGACTGGCTGTGTGTCCCCTGCACGTAAAACTTTCAAAGTCAGTATGCATGGTAATAAACACACAGGCAGAGACATGAACGTGTGTCTCAGTCGTGTGAAGGACACAGCCTAGTACACGAGTGTGAGCCGTAGTCGTATGACATTTTGGGGATGCTAATGTCAGAAACAGAACACCTAAGTTTTTGCACACGGGCTAAGACATGGGCGTGTCATGGCCATGTGGGGGACACAGGCCATTGACATGGGCGTGTGTCCGATCGTGTGAAAACCCCTGTAGGTTCGCATTAGAATTTAAATTTTGCACGGGTAAGGGACACGAGCATGTCCCTATGTGCTTAGGCCGTGTGAGCGACACGGGCCATCAGCACGACCATGTCGAAATAGACACATGGAGTGTTGCCCTTCGACACGGGCGTGCGCCCTGTTTTAAAGGAAAAATTTCAATAGGTGGTTTAAGGACCCAGATTGGTCTCGAATAGTTTCTAATGGTCGATTTGGGGGTCGTAGACCCATATTGAGGAGTTTAAAGTAGAAATTGAAAAAGTTTTAATTTGGACCGAGTTTCGGTGACTTGAATTTGGTTGTGTGCATGAGATGAAGTTAGGTAATGCCTTGTACTCCACCCCGGCATGGGTTACAGGTATGGGGTGTTACATTTAGTGGTCTCAGAGCTAGGTTTAGTCAGTTCTAGGACTAACCTAGCGAGAGTACGAGTCTAGCTATACATGCCAAAATTGTATATTGATAGTGAGACGACTCTTGACGATTATAAATTATGGATTTATATAGTAAATGGATCTTGATAGAGCCACGGCGAATGACGTGGAGAGTAACGTGTGGGCTCCCGCCAAAGGGACCTCGCCAGTTGAGAGTGAGCTCGTGAATACGGGCCAAGGCGGAGGGGCTAGAGAAGCCTACCTCCGAATGATGGACGCTTGGTACACGGAGTTTGTTCATACAAATCTGAATACTCCACCTCATCCACCTCCTCCGATCCCTTAGTATACACCAGTAGCTCCGTAAGGCGCAGACATGTTTAGGAGAGAGAAGCCTCTGGTAGATAGGATCCAAAAACAAGGGGCTGAAGAATTCTGGGCTAACATAGATGATGACCCAGAGAGAGCAGAGTTTTGGTTGGAGAATACCATTAGGATATTCGATGAACTATCATGCACACCTGAATAGTGCGTGAAGTGTTTAGTGTCACTCCTATGGGATTCGGCCTACTAGTGGTGGAACACTCTTGTGTCTGTGGTACCGAGATCAAGAGTAACTTAGGAATTCCTCCAGTAAAAGTTTCGAAAGAAGTATATCAGCCAGAGGTTTATAGACAAAAAGAGGAAGGAATTTCTAGAGCTAAATCAAGGCTGAATGTTGATGCCGGAATATGAGCATGAGTTTGTGAGGCTTAGTAAGTATGCGTGGGAGTGCGTGTCTACTAAAGCCACTATGTGTAAGAGGTTCGAGGATGGTCTTAATGAAGATATTCGAGTACTTGTTGGAATACTAGAACTTAGAGAATTTGTAGTACTCGTTGAGTGAGCATGCAAGGCAGAGGAGCTGGTAAAAGAGAGGAGGAAAGCGACTATTGAGTTGCGAGAATCAAAGAAGAGACAGATGGGGAAATCACATCAGTCCTCGTATAAGAGATCAAAGGAATTCGCTACCCGATCGAATGCTTCGGTGGGGTTTTCAAATGGAAAAAAGAATAAGCAAAACACGACATCTAGAGCCCAAACCACTTCAGTCACGAGTGTCAGTATTGCTCGGCCAAATAGGTCGGAGTGTTCACAATGTGGTAGGCGTCACTTTGGCGAGTACTGAGGAAATGAAAAAGGCTGCTTTAAGTGTAGGCCATTAGAGCATTTCATCTAATATTGTCTTGAAATGGAAGAGAGAGAGAAAAGGCATGAGGCGAGGGCAAGTAGTGCTCCTTTGAGGGGTAGACCACAAAATAACCCCGAAAGTGGGGCTAGTAGTAGAGGCGTGCTAAGAGATGCCGTAGTGAGGTCCAAGGACAGAGCTCCAGCAAGGACATATGCTATACGTGCCCGGGAAGACGCGGAGTCTCCCGACGTGATTATGAGTACCTTTTCTATCCATGAAATATCTGTTGTTGCTTTAATTGACCCAGGATCTACCCACTCTTATATCTGTATGGAATTGATACCCCGTATCAACATGATAGTAAAGTCCACTGAATTTGTGATAAAAGTGTCCAATCCTTTAAGCAGACATGTATTAGTGGACCAAGTATGTAGAAGTTGTCCTTTGACAATTAGAGGTCATTGTTTTCCGGCTAACTTGATGTTATTGCCGTTTAATGAATTTGATATAATCCTCGGGATGGATTGGTTGACTGCTCATAGTGTTGTAGTGGACTGTGGGAGAAAATTATTGAGTTGAAGTGTGAAGACGGGAATATTCTTCGGGTTAGACCAGATGAGTCAGATAACTTGCCTGTAATAGTATCGTCTTTGACTGTTGAGAAATATTTGAGAAAGGGGTATGAGTCCTACTTAGCTTTTGTGCTGAATACTCAAGTGTCTAAGTTGAAGATTGAATCGTTACCAGTGGTTTGTGAGTTTACAGACGCGTTTTCGGAGGAATTACCCGGATTACCTCCAGTGAGGGAAGTGGAGTTTGGAATCGAGTTGGTCCCCGGTACGGAACCTATCTCGATTGCTTCATATAGGATGGCTTCTACAAAGTTAAATGAGTTGAAAGTTCAAATACAAGAATTAACGGACAGGGGCTTCGTGAGACTGAGCTTTTCCCCGTGGGGTGCTCCGGTACTCTTTGTGAAAAAAAAAGATGGGTCGATGAGGTTATGTATCTACTATAGACAACTCAATAAGGTAACAGTGAAGAACAAGTATCCTTTGCTAGGGATCGATGACCTGTTTGATCAGTTAAAGGGGGCCACTGTATTTTCCAAGATTAACTTGAAGTCGGGATACTACTAGTTAAGGGTTAAGGAGCAATATTTGACGAAGACGGTGTTTCAGATGAGATACGGGAATTTCTCGTCATGCCCTTTGGTTTGTAAAATGCCCCAGCAATATTTATGTATTTGATGAACCGTATTTTCCGACCATATCTGGATAAGTTCATCGTCGTTTTCATTGATGACATATTAATTTATTCGCGTGATGAGAGCGAGCACGCGAAGCATCTGAGAGTTGTGTTGCAAACCTTGAGGGACAAGAAATTATACGGCAAGTTTAGTAAGAGTGAATTTTGGCTTAAAGAGGTCGAATTCCTAGGACACATTGTGTCAGGTGATCAGATCCGAGTTGACCCAAGCAAGATCTCAGTTATTGTTGAGTGGAAACTGCCAAGGAATATGACAGAAGTCCGAAGCTTTTTGGGCTTAGCTGGATATTATAGACATTTGTAAATGGATTTTCTATGATAGCTACCCCGATGACAAGACTGCTGCAAGAAGACATCAAGTACGAATGGATAGAAAA
Source organism: Gossypium anomalum (assembly GCA_025698475.1). NCBI lineage: Eukaryota > Viridiplantae > Streptophyta > Magnoliopsida > Malvales > Malvaceae > Gossypium > Gossypium anomalum. The sequence goes on along the minus strand of CM046959.1, from coordinate 33,868,172 downwards.
GTGCCAGCAAAGTTTCGAGAGATTAAAGGCTTTGTTGACCGAAACCCCAGTGTTAGTGCAACCAGAGTTAGGTAAGGAGTTCGTGATATATAGCGACACCTCCTTAAATGGTTTGGGGTACGTGCTTATGTAGGAAGGTAAGGTCAAAGCTTACGCTTCGAGACAGTTAAAGCCTCATGAGAAAAACTACCCAACGCACGATTTAGAGTTGGCCGCCATCGTGTTCGCGCTAAAAATTTGGAGACACCATTTGTATGGAGAGAAATGCCAAGTATTCACCAACCATAAGAGCCTAAAGTACTTAATGACTCAAAAGGAGTTAAATTTGTAGCAACGACAATGGTTAAAACTAATAAAGAATTACGAGTTGATTATCGACTACCATCTGGGAAAGGCGAATGTAGTCGCTGACGCTCTGAGTAGAAAGTCATTGTTTGCGTTGAGAGCCATGAATACTCAGTTGACTATGTCTAGCGATGGTTCGGTCCTAGCTGAGTTGAGAGTTAGACCGATATTTCTACAAGAGATCCGTGAAGCCTAGAAAGGTGATAAGAAATTGCAAGCCAAGAGAACTCAGTGTGAGTCGGGGATTGAATCAGATTTTAGTATTGGTACCGATGGATGTATAATATTCAAAGATAGAGTTTGTGTACCCAAGGACAATGACCTTATTCAGAGGATTCTGAGAAAGGCACATAGTGGTTGTTTGTCCGTCCACTCGGGTAATGTAAAAATGTACAACAACCTGAAGAAAATGTGCTAGTGATCGGGAATGAAGAGAGACATTTCAGAGTTTGTTTCCAAGTGTCTTGTGTGTCAGCAAGTGAAGGTTGAACACCAAGTGTCTTCGAGTCTACTTCAGCCTATCTTGGTCCCCTGAGTAGAAGTGGGATCGGATCACTATAGATTTTGTGATGAGTTTACCGGTAACCCCGAAGAAAAATGATGTTGTTTGGGTCGTTGTGGATAGGCTAACAAAGTTGGCACATTTCATACCAGTGCATACCGACTACTCCCTCGATAAACTGGCCGACTTATACATTTCTAAGATTGTGAGGCTTCATGGAGTGCCTTTGTCGATTGTTTCAGATAGAGACCCAAGATTTACTTTGAGGTTTTGGAAGAAGTTACAAGAAGCATTGGGAACCAAGTTAAGTTTTAGTAAGGCATTCCACCCATAAACCGACAGTCAGTTAGAAAGAGTGATTCAAATTTTAGAGGACATGTTGCGGTGATGTGTTCTCGAGTTCCAGGAAAGTTGGGAAGGGTATTTACCATTGTTTGAATTTTCCTACAACAACAGTTATTAGATAAGTTTGAAGATGGCGCCTTATGAGGCTTTGTACGGGCGAAAGTGTCGAATGCCCTTATATTGGACTGAGCTCAGAGAGAGTCAGATTTACGGGGTCGATTTAGTCAAAGTGACTGAAGAGAAAGTTAAAGTGATTTGTGAGTGCTTGAAGGCCGCCTCGGATAGACAAAAATCCTACGTGGACTTGAAACGAAAGGAAATTGAGTTTCAAGTGGTGATAAGGTATTTTTGAAAGTATCTCCGTGGAGGAAAGTCCTCAGATTTGGTAGAAGAGGCAAGTTGAGTCCCCGTTTTATAGGACCTTATATGGTTACTGAGAGAGAAGGGCCAATTGCCTACCGATTGGATTTCCAACCAGAATTGGAAAAAATTCATGATGTGTTTCATTTATCCATGCTACGCCGATATAGATCAGACGCTTCACATGTGATTATGCCAACGAAGGTTGAGATTCATCCAGACATGACTTATGGCGAAGAACCGGTCAAGATTTTAGCTTGGGAAGTCAACCAGTTGAGGAATAAGAGTATAGCACTCGTGAAAGTTTTGTGGCATAGACATGGAGTCGAGGAAGCCACATGGGAACTCGAAGAGATTATGAGAGATTAGTACCCGAACTTATTCACCGGTTAGATTTTTGAGGACGAAAATCCCTAAAGGGGAGAAATGTAACAGCCCCATTTAGGGCCTAGTCAGAATAGTGGTTTTGAGACCACAAATTTGAATGTCAGAAAAAGATATTTTATTACTATGTTGGGGTTATAGCATGTTTATATTAGTGCATGAAAATTTTGGTGAATTAATTTTAGCGATTTTGAGCCCAATTGTGAAAAATGACTAAATCGCATAAAGTACAAAAGTCCTAAATTGATAGCTAAAGATATTAAATTGCCATGAACTTAAATTAGGGGTCTTTAAAGGGCAAATAGACCCTTAAAAGAAAGCATAGCTGGCCATAGAGTCAAAGAGGAGACAAAATTTTCAAATTTGGTGAGCTAGGTGGCTTATTTTTTACTAAAATAGAAATAAATGAAGGAAGGATGATATCATCCCTTTTTCATCTTCTTTCTCTATCGAAAATCAGCCATTGAAGGGGGTTTTGAAAGCTTAAAATTTTTAGCAACTTGAAGCACTCACAAGTAAATGGTTTCCATACCCTTTGTTGATAATTTTTGCATTTTTGAGACCCTTGAAGCATGAGCTTTCAAATGATGGGTCTATTTTGCAAAATGATTAAGGGTTTGGGTTTTTGCCATAAAAGGATTTTTAATGTTTGCTGAGTTCTTATGGAAGAATATGAGTTAGGGTTGTATAATAAACAACTTTCGTGAAGAGGTCTTCACGGAAAACACCTAATAGGACCATTTTGTAAAGTTTTTAAAATAGATGATAAATGTGTGAAATAGTGAGAATTTGGAGTTACCATAAGAGTAAAAAGGGTTTGGCTATTTTAGATCAAGAATTGTTGAATCCACACTTAGATCGGGGGAAAGCCAACTGAACTGACTAAACCGACTAGTCATGTACATTTTGTAATCCGATGTAAGTTGTATGTAAATAATACAACTACATTGTTACTATATGTGTTTGAATTATCATTGAATTGATAAAGCATGAATTGCTTGATTGTGGAATTTAGATTGTATAATGATAATTGAGATAGTAGAATTCCCGTTGGAACCATAGGAAGTAAATCGGATATTCATGCCATGACATTTGGGTCACTTGTGTGAGCTAGTGTAAGACATGTCTGGGACATGCATTGGCCACATTGCGAGAGCCAGTGTAAGACCATGTCCGGGGCATGGCATCAACATTGAGACGAGTGTCAGTGTAAGACATGTCTGGGACATGCATCGACCTCGAGACGTAAGGCAGTGTAAGACATGTCTGGGACGTGCATCAGCTACGAGATGTGTCAGTGTGAGACCATGTCTGGGACATGGCATGGAACGGATGTGCGAAAGCTAGTGTAAGACCATGTCTGGGACATTGCATCGGTCTCGACGATGTTAGCTAGTGTAAGACCATGTCTGGACATGACATCAGCACCTTACCCCATGTTTGAGGCTTATGGAATATCCGATAGTGTTCCTAATAGTTCAATAGTGAGAGTTATGATTTTGAGTAATGAGGAAAGTATAATCGTGTTGTGAGTGGTACAGGTACCAAATTGACATGTATGAGGTGTGAGCTCAATATATATATGCTATGTGATTTGTATGGGTAGTGATGATTGAGTGATACTTATGCCACTTTGTATTATGAGCTTGTTGATGAATGGTAAAGTAGTGGTTGTATATTTATTTATGTGCAACATACTAAGCTTTTCCTTTTTCTTATAGTGCTACCTAATGAGCTCAAGGATAACCGGAAGTCAGAGATATCGATCACACTATCAACCGAAGCATTCGGTATAGTTGGGTTTATATTTTTGAATATGGCATGTATAGGGCTTAGACTTTATTATTTTTGTGTCATTGAGAATTGGCCAAATATGTTGGCTTGGGTTAGAAACCCTTCATTTTCTATTAAGCCTTGAATGATTGTAACGCCCCGTACCCGAGACCGTCGCTGGAGTCGAATACGAGGTGTTAACAGACTTAATTCATTACTTAAACAGCTCAAACAATTTAATTTTAAAATTTTCAGACAAGCTGAAAATCTGCGTCACAGTAGCTTAAAAATTCATATCTCGAGTTAAGAAACTTGAAATTAAGATCTGTAAATTTTCTATGAAACTAGACTCACATTTCTATCTACTAATTTTTTTCTAGAATTTTTTTGTTGAACCAAATAATATAGTTTATTAGTTAAAATCTCCCCTATTTTAGGGTTCGACTACTCTGACCTCTGTGTATTACGAATCAGATATCTCTCTATACAAAATTTAAATGACTATTAGGTTTGCTTCTATTAAAACTATACTCAATAAGGAATCTGTAACTATAAATAAAAACTTCTAATTATTTTTTTAAAATTTATTATGAATTTTTAAAGTCGGAATAGGGGATCCAGAAATCACTCTGGCCCTGTTTCACAACAGTTTAAATATCTCATAAAATATAATTTATATGCCTGTTTTGTTCATTCCATATGAAAATAGACTCATCAAGCTTCGATTCCATAACTTATTCATTATTTAATTCCATTTCTAACTATTTTTAGTGATTTTTCAAATTCACGTCACTACTGCTGTCTGAATCTATTTTATGGTAAATTTTACCTATTTCATGGTTTCCATGGATTAGCTAGCAATTTGACATACATAACACCAAATATGATCATGATTAGCCATTCCAATGGCTAATCATTACCAAGAATTTTCATACCACTCAATAACCATATCATAAGACCATATATACAAAATGATTATAGTGCTATACATGCCATACTCAAAATATTCAAGCCATTATGCCAAGATGGTATACGGATAGTGTGAGCGAGCCTCCGACCGTTCCCGATTTCTGACCTGACTTGTCAAAACTAAAAGGAATGAAAAGGAGGGAGTAAGCATAAATGCTTAGTAAGTTCACATGCAAATAGCAAGTAACATAACCATATAAGCAAACATAAAATATCATTTGCATAATCATCATCAAGACATTCATGTCATATTTTCATTTATCATCTTACCACATTGTTGATATATCGAGTTTTCAACCTGAGGGTTAAGTACATACCTGCTCAAAGTATCCATCTCACAACACTTACCAATATGTCCCTTTCATCTCTAGTATTCCTTTATTTGAGTAGAACTTTACCCATTGAACACATCGAAATATAATTCGGATACACGGATAATTTGCACATAAGTGCCATATATGTAATCAAGCAATCATGTAACCCGCCCATAAGTGAACTCGGACTCAACTCAACGAGCTCGGGCGTTCGCATCCATAAGTGAACTCGGACTCAACTTAACGAGCTCGGATGCCTAGTTACATCTCTCGAACTCGAACTCAACTCAACGAGTTCGAACATTCGCATCCATAAGTGAACTCGGACTCAACTCAACGAGCTCGGATGCCTAGTTACATCTCTCGAACTCGGACTCAACTCAACGAGTTCGAACATTCGCATCCATAAGTGAACTCGGACTCAACTCAACGAGTTCGGATGCTCAACCATCCTAGTGACATGTCGCTTGTATCCTAATCTATTCCTAAGGTTCAAACGGGCTTTTTCCCTCGATCTGACATTTGCCGTCTTCCACGGAATATCGGAACCGATACTCGGTAGCAATTCATATTTATCAAGTAGTAAACATAATTTGCATATTACTCAACGTTAACCATAAAGCATATTATTTCACGATTAAAAATCAGCATATCATATAATTAACATCAATAACTTAAAAACAACAATTATGCTACATTATTTATACATGAACTTACCTTGTATTCGAAAATGGCTACTTTTACCATTTCGTCCACAACTTGGTATTTTCCCCATTTTAGCCCGAATTTCAGTTTTCCTTGCTCTATCATTTAAAATATAGTCTAATTAGGACTCACATTATTAAAATTGACCCAAAATCATATTTTGGCAAAATTACAATTTTGCCCCTAAACTTTTGCATATTTACACTTTTTCCCCAAAACTCGTAAATTAAACTTCAGCCTATTTTCTTATGTTTTATGACATTCTAATCATTTTTCCCTTCTATAGCAACATCAAATTCTCACTCTAACATGTACTTATGAACATTAGGTATTTTTACCGATTATGTCGTTTTTACTGTTTTTTACATAAAATCACTTAGCAAAAGTTGTTTAACACAATTTCAAGCTTCATATTCTACCATAAAACATCAAAATAAACACATTTCACCTATGGGTATTTTTCCAAATATGAACCCTAGCTTAAATTATTGCTAGAATAAGCTTAATCGAAGCTCTGGGATTCTAAAAACGTAAAGAACATTAAAAACGGGCTTGGAATCACTTACTATTGAGCTTGGAAAGCTTGAAAACCCTAGCCATGGCTTCCCCCATGCTAATTTCGGCCTCCATACAGAAGATGAGCAAAATTGGCTTTTAATTTTGTATTTTAATTCATTTTACCCCTAAATGACCAAAATGCCCTTGCTACTAAACTTTTCAAAAATTCCATCCATGTCCAATTTTTGTCCATAGACTTAGAAATTGGTAAAATTGCTCTTTAAGGACCTCTAATTAATAATCTAATTCAATTTTATGCAAAATACTTCTAGAACACAAGTTTTGCAATTTATTCAATTTAGTCCCTAATTTCAAATTAAGCACTTTATGCATAGAATTTCTTCACGAACTTTTCACACAATCATGCAAACAAATCATAGACCTCAAACTAATAATAAAATAAATTTTTCTACTTCAGATTTGTGGTTTCGTAACCACTATTCCGTTTAGGCCCTATTTCGGGATGTTACATTTCTCCCCCCTTTTAAGGATTTTCGTTCCCGAAAATCTTACCGGAAAAGTAGTCTTCACTTTTAATCTCATATTCGGTGCCGAAGAACTTTCACTTAGGCTGTACCTCCAATACATCTCTTTAATTTCTCATATGATCTGAAAGCTTACAGTCTCAACTCTCAACTATTTTTAAACTTTCAACCCTTCTCAGTTTCCCATGATATCATGACATAAAACCCGGATCTCAACTTGATTAATGGAGACCGGAATTCCAAGAAATCCAACAATCAAAGAGACCTAAAATTCCATGAATCTGATGAGTAGTAATTCATTCAATATAGATATGATTTATGGATCTCGCCAAACATTTAACAATAGGATACATCACATTTTCCTCTTTCCGCCATAGAAATAATTCTGATATGGCCTCAAGAATAATCCTTCTCATTTTCATCCCAATATCAACACTGGCAAGGATAATTTTGATAAATCCCAATGCTCGGCTTTAACCTCTTTAACAACTCAGATTTTATGTAACATCGATGCTCTAAACTATCACATTATCTCACTGTCTTGAAACACATCACAATTCATACAGTAGTACATTACTGAAAGTCAAGAAGTTTTTACTCAATATAGACTAGTCTAGTTCAGACGCTTCGGTTACCAATATTCTCATCTATCTAAACTCTGTCAAGATGTAATAAACTTTTCAGCTTTCACAAAATGAAAACCTTATCATTCGTAGTGACTTTAACTAATATCCAACTCTTTCTAATAAATATACACTTCTCGTTCAGACTATTTACTCTTTTATCAGTACAAAAATGAAATTCTATGATCAAACTTGGGAAAAATAATCTTGACATAATTGTCACATAAAATCTTTCAAATAAATAATTCACCATACCGATTGAAACTCGTGACTTTTATCACTTATGCCTTTATCGATGTCAAATCCTTACACGAAATTAGAAAAAACCCCAATACTAAAATCACCACATTACCAAGATCAAATTAGAAGTATAGTCATATTTGACATGATTATCACGAGTGAAGAACGCACTTGAACATGAGTCATAATTGACAAATTATGGAACAAAGATAACAAGAAAACCGAATAAAGAAATCCAAGATAGAGAAACCGAGAATAAAGAAATCCGAATAAAGAGACCCAAGATACGATACTATGCTTGGGAGAATCGAAAACCAAACTCATAGAGAAAATACGGAATACCCGATAATTCTTCAAAGAAAGAAAGTCCAAAAGAAAACATCATTTAATCCCAATGAAATCAAATATAACAAGATCAATATATCTTCTCATACATATGTATCGGATGAAGCATCAAGTACAAGAAAGCAGAATCATAATATCATATGTATTCTCTCATCAATTCTTATCGATTTAAATGAAATAGAATACCAGATGAAATAGAGCAATATAAATTATAAACCGATCAGATTACCAATGCTTTCATCTAACAATTGTAATTAGAAGACATTCCCATATAACAAAAATTTCTTTAGAAGATCAATAGCCATAGAAATATTTATGAGAACGGGTAAACACATAGAACATCTCAAAAGAGATCTAAATCTGTCCAACCATAACTGTCACACTCGGATAGTTCACATTTCAAATATCATTTCCCCAACTAGTTCTGCCGCGTTACAAATTTCATATTAAACCATTCACTAAAGAAGGCCATTCTGAATAAATTTTGATTTACACTTTTCTCAACCTTGCACCTCAGTAATTCGATTTACCAAAGAGAATTCCTTCTCTAATTGGGACAGTACATAACTCCAATAATCTTTACGTCAATCCGATACTTTACTGTCTCTGATTTTACTTATCAGCTCATTTTCAATCTCTGATCATACTTATAACTATTCTATCATTGAACTCTTTGGGTTCTCAACCAGAGACTTATTCAATACAGATCTCATGAAATTCCATTATAAGTACCACTTGATGAGGGGAGGGGTTGTAGGACCTCTCACTCGACTTTCTTATGCATACACATATGACACAATTTCCATCATCATAGCAACATCATCAAAATCATGTCATTCATTCAGGCAATGCAACATTCATGTTGGCTTACACAAATTTTCCTATTGTCCCATTTAGACAATATACTTATGCATACATTCTATGTTTTCTAGATAGCTTTACTTATCGATTCATTTAATTAAATTAAGTCATGCTCATGACATCATATAAGGCCAAACAAACATAGATATTTGCACCACAATTACAACTTTCATTTCGTGCATCATCATGTACATATCATTACAATCATATAATTCAGTCCAACAATTTAACATAGATAAGTTCATTTCATTATAATCCTTTATCTCATAAATATTATATATCATTAACATTTATCAACATTCGATGTCCAAATCAAGACAAGGACATTTTCATTCATATCATGATATTATGACCTTTATTCATACCTCTACTACTTTCTATTTATTCTGTTCATCTTATCAAGTAAGCCACATACACTACATCATATGAACATTAAGCAAATATGGATATTTATCACAACATGAATTTTCATCTCACATATTATCACATATGTATCATAAACTTTTAATCACACTTTTACGAACGGAGACTTATCATAATTATAACTTTACTCAAATACCTTCACATAACATTGAACATGGTCAGTGTGACTCGATTGGAGAAGTACTGTCTAAATAAGGCGGTACTCATACGCGTCGGAAGACATTACACTATCACGGATCGCTGGCATGTATAGCTAAACTTTTACACATGCTAGGTTAGTCCGAGAACCGACTAAACCTGCATTGATACCACCAAATGTAACGCCCGTGCACCGAGACCGTCATTTGGAGTCGAATACGAGGTGTTAATAGACTTAATTCATTACTTAAACAAGCTCAAACAATTTAATTTTAAAATTTTCAGACAATTTGAAAATCTGCCACTGATAGCTTAAAATTCATATCTCGAGTTAAGAAACTCAGAAATTAAGATCTGTAAATTTTATATGAAACTAGACTCATATTTCTATCTACTAATTTTTTTCTAGAATTTTTTTGTTGAACCAAATAATACAGTTTATTAGTTAAAATCTCCCTGTTTTAGGGTTCGACTACTCTGACCTCTGTGTATTACGAATCAGATATCTCTCTATAAAAAAATTAAATGACTATGAGGTTTGCTTCTCTTAAAACTATACTCAATAAGGAATCTGTAAATATAAATAAAAACTTGTAATTATTTTTGTAAAATTTATTATGAATTTTTAAAGTCAGAATAGGGGATCCAGAAATCACTCTGGCAATGTTTCACAAAAGTTTAAATATCTCATAAAATATAATTATATGCCTGTTTTGTTCATTCCATATGAAAATAGACTCATCAAGCTTCGATTCCATATCTTATTCATTATTTAATTCCATTTCTAACTATTTTTAGTGATTTTTCAAATTCACGTCACTACTGCTGTCTGAATCTATTTTATGGTAAATTTTACCTATTTCATGGTTTCCATGGATTAGCTAGCAATTTGACATACATAACACCAAATATGATCATGATTAGCCATTCCAATGGCTAATCATTACCAAGAATTTTCATACCACTCAATAACCATATCATAAGACCATATATACAAAATGATTATAGTGCTATACATGCCATACTCAAAATATTCAAGCCATTATGCCAAGATGGTATACGGATAGTGTGAGCGAGAGCCTCCGACCGTTCGATTTACGAGTGACTTGTCAAAACTAAAAGGAATGAAAAGGAGGAGTAAGCATAAATGCTTAGTAAGTTCACATGCAAATAGCAAGTAACATAACCATATAAGCAAACATAAAATATCATTTGCATAATCATCATCAAGACATTCATGTCATATTTTCATTTATCATCTTACCACATTGTTGATATATCGAGTTTTCAACCCGAGGGTTAAGTACATACCTGCTCAAAGTATCCATCTCACAACACTTACCAATATGTCCCTTTCATCTCTAGTATTCCTTCATTTGAGTAGAACTTTACCCGTTGAACACATCGGAATATAATTCGGATACACGGATAATTTGCACATAAGTGCCATATATGTAATCAAGCAATCATGTAACCCGCCCATAAGTGAACTCGGACTCAACTCCACGAGCTCGGGCGTTCGCATCCATAAGTGAACTCGGACTCAACTCAACGAGCTCGGATGCCTAGTTACATCTCTCGAACACGGACTCAACTCAACGAGTTCGAACATTCGCATCCATAAGTGAACTCGGACTCAACTCGATGAGCTCGGATGCCTAGTTACATCTTTCGAACTCGGACTCAACTCAACGAGTTCGAACATTCGCATCCATAAGTAAACTCGGACTCAACTCAACGAGTTCGGATGCTCAACCATCCTAGTGACATGTCGCTTGTATCCTAATCTATTCCTAAGGTTCAAACGGGATTTTTCCCTCGATCTGACATTTTCCGTCTTCCACGGAATATCAGAACCGATACTCGGTAGCAATTCATATTTATCAAGTAGTAAACATAATTTGCATATTACTCAACGTTAACCATAAAGCATATTATTTCACGATTAAAAATCAGCATATCATATAATTAACATCAATAACTTAAAAACAACAATTATCCTACATTATTTACACATGAACTTACCTTGTATGCGAAAATGGCTACTTTTACCATTTCGTCCATAACTTGGTATTTTCCCTATTTTAGCCCGAATTTCAGTTTTCCTTGCTCTATCATTTAAAATATAGTCTAATTAAGACTCACATTATTCAACTTGACCCAAAATCATATTTTGGCAAAATTACAATTTTGCCCTTAAACTTTTGCATATTTACACTTTTGCCCCAAAACTCGTAAATTAAACTTCAGCCTATTTTCTTATGTTTTATGACATTATAATCATTTTCCCCTTCTATAGCAACATCAAATTCTCACTCTAACATGTACTTATGAACATTAGGTATTTTTACCGATTATGTCGTTTTACTCGTTTTTACATAAAATCACTTAGCAAAAGTTGTTTAACACAATTGCAAGCTTCATATTCTACCATAAAACATCAAAATAAACACATTTCACCTATGGGTATTTTTCCAAATATGAACCCTAGCTTAAATTATTGCTAGAATAAGCTTAATCGAAGCTCTGGGATTCTAAAAACGTAAAGAACATTAAAAACGGGGCTTGGAATCACTTACTATTGAGCTTGGAAAGCTTGAAAACCCTAGCCATGGCTTCCCCCATGCTAATTTCGGCCTCCATGAAGAAGATGAGCAAAATTGGCTTTTAATTTTGTATTTTAATTCATTTTACCCCTAAATGACCAAAATGCCCTTACTACTAAACTTTTCAAAAATTCCATCCATGTCCAATTTTTGTCCATAGACTTAGAAATTGGTAAAATTTCTCTTTAAGGACCTCTAATTAATAATCTAATTCAATTTTATGCAAAATACTTCTAGAACACAAGTTTTGTAATTTATTCAACTTAGTCCCTAATTTCAAATTAAGCACTTTATGCATAGAATTTCTTCATGAACATTTCACACAATCATGCAAACAAATCATAGACCTCAAAATAATAATAAAATAAATTTTTCTACCTCAAATTTGTGGTTTCGCAACCACTATTCCGTTTAGGCCCTATTTCGGGATGTTACAATGATGGCTAACATTCATTTTGATTCTATCAAAAAGATGCATTTTTCATGGTTGTATTAATGTCTATTGTGGCTGATTTGGTTATATGAATTGCGCTTGTTTTGGTATTGGCTAGTCTTGTTTAGAGTTATATATGTAAGAGTGGCAATGAGGCTTGGTAAATAGCCTTATATTGTCCACACTGGGGTGTGTCTAGGTCGTGTGTGACACACAGTCTACCCTATGGGCATGTAGTCTGGCTGTGTGTCCCCTACACGTAAAACTTTCAAAGTCAGTATGCATGGTAATAAACACACAGGCAGAGACATAGCTGTGTATCTCAGTCGTGTGAAGGACACAGCCTAGTACACGAGTGTGTGCCTTAGTCGTGTGACATTTTGGGGATGCTAATGTCAGAAACAGAATACCCAAGTTTTTGCACACGGGCTAAGACATGGGCGTGTCATGGCCATGTGGGGGACACAGGCCATTGACACGGGCGTGCGTCCGATCATGTGAAAACCCCTGTAGGTTCACATTAGAATTTAAATTTTGCACGGGTAAGAGACACGAGCATGTCCCTATGTGCTTAGGCCGTGTGAGCCATACGGGCCATCAGCACGACCATGTCGAAATGGACACATGGCGTGTTGCCCTTCGACACGGGTGTACGCCCTGTTTTAAAGGAAAAATTTCAATAGGTGGTTTAAGGACCCAGATTGGTCTCGAATAGTTTCTAATGGTCGATTTGGGGGTCGTAGACCCATATTGAGGAGTTTAAAGTAGAAATCAAAAAAGTTTTAATTTGGACCGAGTTTCGGTGACTTGAATTTGGTTGTGTGCATGAGATGAAGTTAGGTAATGCCTTGTACTCCACCCCGGCATGGGTTACAGGTATGGGGTGTTACATTTAGTGGTCTCAGAGCTAGGTTTAGTCAGTTCTAGGACTAACCTAGCGAGAGTGCGCGTCTAGCTATACATGACAAAATTGTATATTGATAGTGTGATGACTCTTGATGATTATAAATTATGGATTTATATAGTAAATGGATCCTGATAGAGCCACGGCGAATAACATGGAGAGTAACGTGCGGGCTCCCACCAAAGGGACCTCGCCAGTTGAGAGTGAGCCCGTGAATATGGGCCAAGGCGGAGGGGCTAGATAAGCCTACCTCCGAATGATGGACGCTTGGTACACGGAGTTTGTTCACACAAATCTGAATACTCCACCTCATCCACCTCCTCCGATCCCTTAGTATACCCCAGTAGCTACGTAAGGCGCAGACATGTTTAAGAGAGAAGCCTCTGGTAGATAGGATCTAAAAACAAGGGGCCGAGGAATTCTGGGCTAATATAGATGATGACCCGAAGAGAGCAGAGTTTTGGTTGGAGAATACCATTAGGGTATTCGATGAACTATCATGCACACCTGAACAGTGCGTGAAGTGTGTAGTGTCACTCTTATGGGATTCGGCCTATTAGTGGTGGAACACTCTTGTGTCTGTGGTACCGAGAGAAAGAGTAACTTAGGAATTCCTCCAGTAAAAGTTTCGAAAGAAGTATATTAGCCAGAGGTTCATAGACAAAAAGAGGAAGGAATTTCTAGAGCTAAAGCAAGGCCGAATGTCAATGCCGAAATATGAGCGTAAGTTTGTGAGGCTTTGTAAGTATGCGCGGGAGTGCGTGTCTACTAAAGCCACTATGTGTAAGAGGTTCGAGGATGGTCTTAATGAAGATATTCGAGTACTTGTTGGAATCCTAGAACTTAGAGAATTTGTAGTACTCGTTGAGAGAGCATGCAAGGCAGAGGAGCTGGTAAAAGAGAGGAGGAAAGCGGCTATTGAGTTACGAGACTCAAAGAAGAGACAGATGGGGAAATCACATCAGTCCTCATATAAGAGATCAAAGGAATTCGCTACCCGATCGAATGCTTCGGTGGGGTTTTCAAATAAAAACAAGAATAAGCGAAACACGACATCTAGAGCCCAAACCACTTCAGTCATGAGTGTCAGTATTGAGCGGCCAAATAGGTCGGAGTGTTCACAATGTGGCAGGCGTCACTTTGGCAAATCTTCGAGAAATGAAAAGGTCGCTTTAAGTGTGGGCCATTAGAGCATTTCATCTAATATTGTCTTGAAATGGAAGAGAGAGAGAAAAGGCATGAGGCGAGGGCAAGTAGTGCTCCTTTGAGGGGTAGACCACAAAATAACCCCGAAAGTGGGGCTAGTAGTAGAGGCGTGCTAAGAGATGCCGTAGTGAGGTCCAAGGACAGAGCGCCAGCAAGGACATATGCTATACGTGCCCAGGAAGATGCGGAGTCTCCCAACGTGATTACGAGTACCTTTTCTATCCATGAAATATCTATTGTTGCTGTAATTGACCCGGGATCTACCCACTCTTATATCTGTATGGAATTGATACCCCGTATGAACATGATAGTAAAGTCCACTGAATTTGTGATAAAAGTGTCCAATCCTTTAGGCAGACATGTATTAGTGGACCAAGTATGTAGAAGTTGTCCTTTGACAATTAGAGCTCATTGTTTTCCGGCTAACTTGATGTTATTGCCGTTTAATGAATTTGATATAATCCTCGGGATGGATTGGTTGACTGCTCATAGTGTTGTAGTGGACTGTGGGAGAAAAATTATTGAGTTGAAGTGTGAAGATGGGAATATTCTTCGGGTTAGACCAGATGAGTCAGATAACTTGCCTGTAATAGTATCGTCTTTGACTGTTGGGAAGTACAAATGGACAGAAAAGTGCCAGCAAAGTTTCGAGAGATTAAAGGCTTTGTTGGCCGAAGCCCCAGTGTTAGTGCAACCGGAGTTAGGTAAGGAGTTCGTGATATATAGTGACGCCTCCTTAAATGGTTTGGGGTGCGTGCTTATGTAGGAAGGTAAGGTCAAAGCTTACGCTCGATACAGTTAAAGCCTCATGAGAAAAACTACCCAACGCACGATTTAGAGTTGGCCGCCATTGTATTCGCGCTAAAAATTTGGAGACACCATTTGTATGGAGAGAAATGCCAAGTATTCACCAATCATAAGAGCCTAAAGTACTTAATGACTCAAAAGGAGTTAAATTTGTAGCAACGACGATGGTTAAAACTAATAAAGGATTATGAGTTGATTATCGACTACCATCTGGGAAAGGCGAATGTAGTCGCCGACGCTCTGAGTAGAAAGTCATTGTTTGCGTTGAAAGCCATGAATACTCAGTTGACTATGTCTAGCAATGGTTCAGTCCTAGCTGAGTTGAGAGTTAGACCGATATTTCTACAAGAGATCCGTGAAGCCAAGAAAGGTGATAAGAAATTGCAAGCCAAGAGAACTCAGTGTGATTCGGGGATTGAATTAGATTTTAGTATTGGTACCGATGGATGTATAATATTCAAAGATAGAGTTTGTGTACCCAAGGACAATGACCTTATTCAGAGGATTCTGAGAAAGGCACATAGTGGATGTTTGTCCGTCCACTCGGGTAGTGTAAAAATGTACAACAACCTGAAGAAAATGTGCTAGTGATCGGGAATGAAGAGAGACATTTCAGAGTTTGTTTCCAAGTGTCTTGTGTGTCAGCAAGTGAAGGTTGAACACCAAGTGTCTTCGAGTATACTTCAGCCTATCTTGGTCTCTGAGTAGAAGTGGGATCGGATCACTATGGATTTTGTAATGAGTTTACCGGTAACCCCGAAGAAAAATGATGTTGTTTAGGTCGTTGTGCATAGGCTAACAAAGTTGGAACATTTCATACCAGTGCATACCGACTACTCCCTCGATAAACTGGCCGACTTATACATTTCTAAGATTGTGAGGCTTCATGGAGTGCCTTTGTCGATTGTTTCAGATAGAGACCCAAGATTTACTTTGAGGTTTTGGAAGAAGTTACAAGAAGCATTGGGAACCAAGTTAAGTTTTAGTAAGGCATTCCACCCGCAAACCGACAGTCAGTTAGAAAGAGTGATTCAAATTTTAGAGAACATGTTGCGGTGATGTGTTCTCGAGTTCCAAGAAAGTTGGGAAGGGTATTTACCATTGGTTGAATTTTCAAATTTGGTGAGTTAGGTGGCTTATTTTTTACTAAAATAGAAATAAATGAAGGAAGGATGATATCATCCCTTTCTCATCTTCTTTCTCTATCGAAAATCAGCCATTGAAGGGGGTTTTGAAAGCTTAAAATTTTTAACAACTTGAAGCACTCACGAGTAAGTGGTTTCCATACCCTTTGTTGATAATTTTTGCATTTTTGAGACCCTTGAAGCATGAGCTTTCAAATGACGAGTCTATTTTGCAAAATGATTAAGGGTTTGGGTTTTTGCCATAAAAGGAGTTTTAATGTTTGCTGAGTTCTTATGGAAGAATATGAGTTAGGGTTGTATAATAAACAACTTTTGTGAAGAGGTCTTCATGGAAAACACCTAATAGGACCATTTTGTAAAGTTTTTAAAATAGATGATAAATGTGTAAAATAGTGAGAATTTGGAGTTACCATAAGAGTAAAAAGGGTTTGGCTATTTTAGATCAAGAATTGTTGAATCCACACTTAGATCGGGGGAAAGCCAAGTGAACCGACTAAACCGACTAGTCATGTACATTTTGTAATCCGATGTAAGTTGTATGTAAATAATACAACTACATTGTTACTATAAGTTTTTGAATTATCATTGAATCGATAAAGCATGAATTGCTTGATTGTGGAATTTAGATTGTATAATGATAATTGAGATATTAGAATTCCCGTTGGAACCATAGGAAGTAAATCGGATATTCATGCCATGACATTTGGGTTGCTTGTGTGAGCTAGTGTAAGACATGTCTGGGACATGCATCGGCCACATTACGAGAGCCAGTGTAAGACCATGTCCGGGGCATGGCATCGACATTGAGACGAGTGTCAGTGTAAGACATGTCTGGGACATGCATCGACCTCGATACGTAAGGCAGTGTAAGACATGTTTGGGACGTGCATCAGCTACGAGATGTGTCAGTGTAAGACCATGTCTGGGACATGGCATGGCACGGATGTGCGAGAGCTAGTGTAGGACCATGTCTGGGACATGGCATCGGTCTCGACGATGTTAGCTAGTGTAAGACCATGTCTGGACATGACATCGGCACCTTACCCCATGTTTGAGGCTTATGGAATATCCGATAGTATTCCTAATGGTTCAATAGTAAGAGTTATGATTTTGAGTAATGAGGAAAGTATAATCGTGTTGTGAGTGGTATAGGTACCAAATTGACATGTATGAGGTGTGAGCTCAATATATATATGCTATGTGATTTGTATGGGTAGTGATGATTGAGTGATACTTATGCCACTTTGTATTATGAGCTTGTTGATGAATGGTAAAGTAGTTGTTGTATATTTATTTATGTGCAACTTACTAAGCTATATGCTTTCTCCCTTTTCTTTCCATTTTCTTATAGTGCCGCCTAACGAGCTCGAGGATCACCGAAAGTCAGAGATATCGATCACACTACCAACTGAAGCATTTAGTATAGTTGGGTTTATATTTTTGAATATGGCATGTATAGGGCTTAGACTTTATTATTTTTGTGTCATTGAGAATTGGCCAAATGTGTTGGCTTTGGTTAGAAACCCTTCATTTTATATTAAGCCTTGAATGATGGCTAACATTCATTTTGATTCTATAAAAAATGCATTTTTCATGGTTGTATTAATGTCTATTGTGTCTTATTTGGTTATATGAATTTTGCTTGTTTTGGTATTGGCTGGTTTTGTATAGAGTTATGTATGTAAGGGTGGCAATGAGGCTTGGTAAATAGCCTTATATTGTCCACACGGGTAGACACACGGGCATGTGTCTAGGCCGTGTGTGACACACGGTCCACCCCATGGGTGTGTAGTTCGGCCGTGTGTCCCCTGCATGTAAAAATTTTAAATTCAGTATGCACGGTAATAAACACACGGGCAGAGACCCGGCCGTGTGTCTCAGCCGTATGAAAGACACGGCCTAGTACACAAACGCGTGCCTTGGCCGTGTGACATTTTGAGGATGCTGACTTCAAAAATAGAATACCTAAGTTTTTACACACGGGCTAAGACATGGGCGTGTCATGGCCGTGTGGGGGACACGGGCGTGTGTCCGGTCGTGTGAAAACCCCTGTAGGTTCGCATTTGAATTTAAATTCTGCACGAGTAAGGGACACGGGCATGTCCCTATGTGCTTAGGCTGTGTGAGCCACACGGGCCATCAGCACAACCATGTCGAAATAGACACACAGGCGTGTTGCCCTGCCACACGGGCGTGTGCCCTGTTTTAAAGGCAAAATTTCAATAGGTGGTTTAAGGACCCTGACTGGTCCTGAATAGTTTCCAATGGTCGATTTGGGGTTCGTAGACTCATATTGAGGAGTTTAAAGTAGAAATAAAAAAGTTTTAATTTGGACCGAGTCTCGGTGACTTGGGTTTGGTTGTGTGCATTAGATCAAGTTAGGTAATGCTTTATACTCTACCCAAGCGTAGGTTACGGGTATGGAATGTTACAGATATGACGTATAGCGAAGAACATATAAGAATTTTAGCTCGAGAGGTTAAACAGTTGAGAAATAAAAGTATAACATTAGTTAAAGTCTTTTGGCAAAGTCATAGGGTCAAAGAGGCTACGTGGGAACCTGAGGAAGCTATGAGAAAATAGTACCTTAACCTTTTTTCTGGTAAGATTTTTGGGGACGAAAATCCCTAAGGAGGGAGAGTTGTAACAGCCCGTTTTTATTCAAATCAGAATAGTGGTTTTGGGACCACAAATTTGAAATCAAAATATTTATTTTATTATTATTTTAATGTCCACAACATGATAATATGTTTGTGTGAAAATTTCATTAAGAAATTTTATCATTCGATTTGTTAATTTGAGAAAAAGGACTAAATTAAGTAAAGCGCAAAAGTGATGTTCTATATGATAAAAGGGTTTAATAGCTAAGGAATCTTAAATTAGAGGTCTTTATATTGTCATTAGACCATGTTTAGTGTAAGTGGACAATTATGGGCATTGTTTAATTGATTTTTGTTTATTAATTAAAAGGTTAAAATGGTAAAATGATAATATTAACTTAAAATTATGTATCATCTTCTTCATGCAAAGTTCAACCAAAATTGAAGCTAAGAAAACCATTGTTAAGATTTTAGAGGTTTGACCATTTAAATTAGTGCATGTAAGTCCATTTCTGTTCCGTTTTTAATGATTTCTATGTTTTTGAAATCGTTGCAACTAGGCCTAGCTAGCCCAGGGACTATTTTGCAAAACTGCCAAAGATTTTGGATGTTTCCATTGATTAATAATCATGTCTTTTGATGTTTGATGATAGATTATGAACGTTTTTGGTGAATTATACAAGTTTTATTAAGTGATTTTTAGTGAAAATGCAAAATAGGGATTAAATTGTGAAATTTGAAAACTTTGTGGTTAAAATATGAAATAAGTGAAAAATATGGGCTGCTAGGGACATATTTGTAATTCGGCTAACAGGGGTTAGTATTGAATTTCGTTAATTTGTGTTTTTTTTATATAAGGACTAAATTGTAAAAGATGTGAAACATTAGGAGCAAATGTGTAAAAGATCCTTAATGTGAATTTTGGACTAAATTGAATAGAGAGATGATTAAATAAGTTAATTTTGATTATATATAGATCAAGGAAAGCGAAACTTGGATCTAGATCGAGGGAAAGACAAAGTTCTCGACTAATCAACTAGTTTAGTCATTTTTTCATCCGAGGTAAGTTTGTATGTAATAAGTTTCATTATAAATGTATTTTTGATGCTTTTTTATTGTATAAACTTTGAATACGAGATACGGATATGTTCAACAATGATTTGACGATGATTCGGCATTAAAAATCCCTTTTGAACCTTAGGAATAGGTTTTGATACTAGTGACATGTCGTTAGGGGATCGCTATGTTTATGCGATCCAGGTGCTGGTCCTGTACGCCTTACTGGTGGCTGAGTATACCAGCATGTGTTGCGCTTACTTGACAACTTGTGTGAGCAGCACCGTGTAACTATGTCTTGACTGACAGCTTGTGTGAGCAGCACCGTTGATAGCTCTAGTGTAAGAAGTATATGTGATATGAGATTGAGATAGCTTCAGCTATAAATATGGCATTTCGGGTGTGAGCTTTCCATGTATCCAATAGTATTTCGAATGGTTCAACAGGTAAATGAAAGACGTGGACGTATATGAGATTGATACGAGATGGTACAGGTATGTACATAAACCGTATGAGCTTAGTCAAAGAAGTTGTGAAGTTCATATACATAAGACTTTGATTGAAAATGTGAAAGGTTTGTTAGTTAAATGAATTACATGTTGATATGTTCAAATTGATGATTTTTATATTTATGATAAGATTGATTTTATTTCATACGAGCTTATTAAGCTATAGAGCTTACTTTGTTTATTTTTCCATGTTTTATAGTGAATTTAAAGCTAGCTCAGATTCGGGGATTGCCAGAGACTTCGTCACACTATCCAACTATCAATTTGGTACTTTTGAGTTTGTGTTTTGGTCATATGGCATGTATAGGATTATGATCATTTTGGTTATGTGATAAAAATAATTTTAGCCATATAAATTGGCTTGTAAATGCTTATGTATTGATTTGTATATATTTTCATATAAATTGGCTTATTTTGGTATATTTTAATCATGTATACATATATGTGTATATGGCTTGTGTGATGTTTTGAATGTTAGATATGGATAGAAAATGGTTGAATTGTGAATATTGGTATGCTAGTGAATCTAGGCATTAATGTACATTTGAGTTTGGTATGAATTTGGATGATATTATGGTATTTATGTTTTGTATTGATTTATGTTGGAAATGGTATGAATTATGCTTGAGTGGAGTTGTTGTTAAATGCATATTGATGTTATGTTTTGGTGCCATTGAATTTGGTATAGGTGTGGATAAGTCAGGGTGGCAAAATGGCTTGGTGAATAGCCTATTTTGTCCACACGGGTAGAGACACGAGCGAGTGTCTCAGCCGTGTGTGATACACAATTACGTACACGGCCGTGTGTCCCTTTGTGTTGAAATTAAAATCAAGATAGTATGCTCCACACGACCTAACACACGGGCGTCTGACTTAGCCGTGTGGCACAAGTCAGTATACCCTACAGGTTTGGCACGGCCTAGCACACGACCTGACACACAGGCTTGTATGGCCATTTTTAGAGCATACGGGTTAGCCACACGAGCATGTGTGTTGGCCGTGTGACCCAAGTCAGAGAGTTACATGGGATCAGATACGGATTGGGACATGGCCATGTGCCCCAATTTTGAATGTCCACATGGCCTGTGACACAGGCATGTCTGTTGGCCGTGTGAGAGACACGGTCGGTGTAACAGCCCAATTTTTGGGGAAATCGAAATAGTTGTTTCGGGACCACGAATCCGAGCCGAAAATAAAGTTAATTTTTATTTTATTATATGGTCCAAAATATGATAGAAATGTCATGTGAAAATTTTGATAAGAAAATTTTATCGATTATGTGCTTAATTACGAGAAGGACCAAATAGCATAAAATGAAAAAGTTGAATTCTAGTAGCTAGAAGAATTAAATAGCTATGGAATTCAAAAGTTGAGGTCCTTATATGGTAATTATACCATTAATGAAAAGTTAGTAGATATTTTTGGATGATTCATCCATGGAAAATTAGAAAGAGGCTAAGGACTAAATTGGAAATCAAAATTATTAAAAGATGATAAATTATAAAATAGAAATAAAAATCATTTCTATCATCTTCTTCCCAAAAGTAATACATGGAAACCCTAGGAGAGAAAGAGAAGAAACTTTATTAGCCAAATTGAGTAAGTTTTCTTGTCCGTTTTTAGTAATTCTGATATATTTGAAACTGGGATAGCTTAATCTAGCTATTTGGGGGATCAATTTGAGAAGTTCTCAAAGTATGGAAAATGGGTCATGGATGTATATGTTGAAAATTTGAAATTTATGGTAGAAAATGAAAGGTTGTTGATAGATAAACAACTTTTACAAAATGATTTTTGATAAAAACATGATTTAGGGACTAAAATGCAAAGTGGTGAAAATTGATGAAAAAATTATGAAATTTATAGAATATATGTGCTGTAAATTCTATGTTGAGATTTCGGTTAGGCTTCGAAGAGGGAGTAGATTGCATAAATTTCATTTTCCGAGCCTAATGACGAAATTGGAATTTATGAAAAAGTTAGTGGCAAAATGGTAATTTTGTCTAGGATGTAAATTTAGTCCACATGAATATGAAATGTGATAAATTGACGTTAAATTTACTCGTATAGATCCGAATGGACCAAATTCAGAGTTAGAACAAGGAAAAGAGGAAAGTGTCGGATTAGTATATTTATGTACACGAACATTTGTCGAGGTAAGTTCGAGTAACTAAATTGTATATGTTTTTATGCTTGAATTAAATGATGTGTTTGTAAATTTTATAAATGCTATAAGTATGTGAAATGATCACATACTTGTTAAAGCTCGATAAGTGAAAGTGTTCGATCAATTATAATGCCCGAAAAATGATAAATGATAAAAATGTTAATTTTATGCTTGAGTTGAATGTGAACATTTGAATTACATAAATGCATAAATATATGAGATTGACCACGTGCTTGATAATGCTTGAAAGATTCTAAATTCTGTTTGAATAAATGCAAAATTCAATGGATATGTGGTTCCCTGAAAATGAATAAGGTCCTGTATTTGTTGCAGACGAGATTTAGCTCGAACGATAATCCTATTAATCTCATGATAGAAAATATTTAGCCCAGACGGGTAATCCTGATATAAGTTCTCTCGAACATAAGTCATAAAAAGGATTTAGCTTGGACTGATAATCCTGTTGTATACATGTGTAGCTCGAGAGTGTACTCTTTGATATAGTACCTTATGGGTACCATTGGACATGATTTGACGGATCTTGATTCGTACACTTTGAGTGTATTACCTGCGTATCCATTGATATTCTGAATAAATTCAACGAGTTACAATTCCAGACATGAGAAGATATGAATGTTAAAATGAGTTATTACACGTATCCGTCTGAAATACAAGAAAATGATAATACATGACAAATGATATATGAAAACTTGAGATAATGATATTTCTACATGGACTTTATTTGATGAATATATCTTCATTCTTGATTATGGACTTGTACACCTAGACTGCACTAATCGTGACCTTAATATTCTGAGTAATATGAGTAAAATTCTGATATGAAATGATTTGAACTCGAAATGAACTAATATGAAATTATACTTGTAATAATGAGATGAATTATGCATGTTGAATGAATACATGTTGTGGAAAGAATATGTGCTTGGAAACTTGATTATTGTTGAGCCATATATGTTTTGATGTTATTATGGAATATATGACTAACAAGGGCAATGAAGATATGTGTAGGGCTTGAGGTCAAATTGAATGAATGTGCCTTACATAGTTACCTCAAAATAGAATAAATAGTAAGTTAAGTACCATGTTATACGAACTTACTAAGCATTTTATGCTTACTTAGTGTTATTTCCCTGTTTTATAGTAAATCAGAAGCTCGTTGGATTGGAAGCTTGGCGGAGATCACTCACACTATCCATCGGCCCATGTTGGTAAAATATGGTAAATCAATTATGGTTGTAATGGCATGTATATGATATATTGGCCATATTAGCATGTAAATGTAAATGATGCTTGTAATCTAGCCATTGGAATGGCTAGTATTGGTTTGTTTTAATATACTTGTAATGTCAAACTATGGTAGTTACATATATGTTAAGTAGTTGATCAAATTATGTCTTACTTGAGGACTTACATAAGGTAAGATTATAGACATGTATGCATGAAATGATATGCCATGATGAATGATGGAATTTGCTTGATTTTAATGCTTGAAATGGTTGGTATGTGGATGTGTGATTCAAGTGCAGGTTATGGGTGTGGTTTTGGGTGAGAAAGGAAGCTAGGAATAGCTTTATTTTGTCCACACGGCTTGGTACATGGGCGTGTGGTTAGGCCGTGTGTCCCCTGTACCTTAAATTCGAGAAAATAGAATGCTCAAAATAGAGCACACAGGTAGAGACACAAGCGTGTGTCTCAGTCATGTGTGCTACACGGCCTAGCATACGAGTGTGTGGCATGGCCGTGTGCACAAGTCAGAGAGTTACACGGGGTTGAACACAGCCTGTAGCACGGGCGTGTCCCTTGGACCACACGGGCGTGCGAGTTCTGCACCTTGGAAAATTTTTGAAATTTTGCGAAAAATTCTTAGAGTTTCCGATTAAGTCTTAACTCGATTCTAATACTCATTTTGGGCCTTGACGGTCCATTTAAGGGATGTTATGAATAAATCTCGAGGAATGAATAGTAAATGTTTGAATTATCTAAAAATGTTCTAAAAGTTTTGGTAATGCTCTGTAACCCTATTCCGGCGACGGATACAGGTTAGGGGTGTTACAATCGGGCCAGACGGGCATGTGTCCCTTATTTTGAGAAAAAAATTTCTAAGTGTTCAAAAAGTTTCGAAAGTTATCGATTTTGTCCCGAACCACTCTCAATGCATGTTTAGGGCCTCATAGGCTTGTATTAGGGACAAATTGTTTGGTTGTGAATGGAATGTATATGATTTGATTAATTATATGTGAAATGTATGTTTAAAAGGTGGAATAAGTATGGTAATGCTTCGTAACCCTATTTCGGTGTTGAATACGGGTGAAAGGTGTTACAACCAGTTGATACTATTGGGATCCAGGTTTATGGGGATTGTGGTAGACCCTATCTGAGCGTGTGTTGGAGGAGGTTGGAAGCTTGTCTTCGGTGTGGGTTTATGGAGCACCGCATTAAGGACTGTCTATATTAGGTTGATCAGATTCAAGCCCTATCTCTGGGTTTGATTCAGCCATAGAGGGTAGTAGAACAACCATCTAGGGGTCGTGGTCAGGCTAAGGGTGGTAATGGTTTGGACCATGGGTAGAGAGCACCAGAAAAATGTGCTAATTAGACTAAGGTGAGACAATCTGGGTTAATCTATTCGACGAGGTGCCAAGAGGATAGAGATGCAGCTGATGTGATAGCCATTACGTTTACTATCCATTCTCTTCCTTACTTTGCATTGATTGATATTGACTCGACACATTTATATGTAGCTAGTTTTGTTTCTGATAAATTAGCTATACTTGCAGAGAGTACTTCTAGTGGGATTTATGTGGTTAGTCCTTTGGGTAAGTCAGTGCAAGTTAGTAAAGTTTATAAGATGTGTTCGTTAAAGATACAAGAGGTTGTATTCCTGGGTGATCTAATGGAGTTATCATTTGGGGTGTTTGATTTAATTCTGGGCATGGACTGGCTTATGGAGCATCGACTTAGTTTAGATTGTGCAATAAAGAGGGTAACTCTAAAAATGAAGGATGGTGAAGAGATTGTTATGGTAGATGAACGTCGAGATTACCTTTCTAATATAATCTCCGCTATTGTGGTTGAAAGGTTAGTTCAAAAAGGGTGTTAGGCGTTTTTAGCTTATGTGCATGACACGAGTGCTAAGGATTCAAACAGTTAGAAATTTTTCGAATGTCTTTCCCAAGGAATTGTCGGGGTTACCACCAGTTAGGGAGGTTAAGTTCGAAATTGAGGTACTGCTTGGGATAGCTTCAGTGTCCACTACTTCCTACTGTATAGCATCGAAGGAGCTTATGGAACTAAAGTTCAGCTTCAGGAACTTTTTGATAGAGGGTTCATCAGAGCTAGTGTGTCTGTAACACCCCTCACCCATATTCAATGCTGGAATAGGGTTACGGAGTATTACCAGACTTACAACACATTTGAACATACTTATCACACACATTTAATAAATTCATACATTCATCATTCAATCTCAATCAATTTGTCCCTAATATGAGCCTACAAGGCCCTAAATATGCTTTGGTGGTGGTTCGGGACTAAACTGAAAACTTAGGAAACTTTCACGAAACTTTGAAAATTTTTCTCAAAACAAGGGACACACGCCGGTGTGGCCCGGCACACCCGTGTCACAGGCTGTGTGGGCATTCGAAATGGGAGCACATGGTCGTGTCCCAGCCCATGCTTGACCCCGTGTAACTCTCTGACTTGGGTCACACGGCCAACACACACGCCCGTGTGCCCTAAAAATGGCCCTACATGCCCGAGTACTAGGCCGTGTGCTAGGCCGTGCCAAACCAGTAGAGTATACTGACCTATACCACACAGCCAAGTCACACGCCTGTGTGTAAAGTCGTGTGGAGCATACTGAATTGATTTTAATTTCATCACCAGGGGACACACGGTTGTGTAACATAATCGTGTGTCACACACGGCCGAGACACGCGCTCATGTCTCTGCCCATGTAGACAAAAATAGGCTATTTACCAAGCTATTTTGCCACCCCAAATTGCACACACCTACACAATCCAATTGGTACACATTCATAGCATATATAGATTTCCAAGTCAACAACAACCAAGACTAAAATGTACCATTTCAATATCACAAACTAACATACTTTTAACACCATACTTTGTCTACTCAAATCATGCCAATTCACATTTCCAAAGCATTCATATATATATATATATATATACCATATCAACTAAGCATTTCTTAGCCTAAAATCACAAGCACAAACATTCTCAATTTTTCAACCATTAGCTACCATGAAAGTTGCATTCAACAAGTCATTCCCAATCAAACATGAACCACATCACTAAGAGGCATTAATGCTTATTTATATATACATCACATAATTGCCAAAATAAGCCAACTTATACGGCTAACAGAAAACCAAACACTTAATATTTACAAGCCAACACAAATGGCCAAAATCATGCTGCAAATACCAAAATGGCTCAAAGTCCCTATACATGCCACATACTTAAAATACCAAAGTTCATAGGTACTGAGCGATAGGTGGATACTGTAAAGCGATCTCTGACGATCCCCGAAACCAAGCTAACTTGATAACACTATAAAACATAGAAAAATAAATGATGTAAGCTTTAAAGCTTAGTAAGCTCGTATGAAATAAACTCGATATAATCATATACACATAATTCAACAAGTGAATATAGATACATGATTCCCATCAACTAACAAACCTTTCAGTTACTCATTCACAAAACTAGATACTTTTATAATCATTTCTTCGATTCAATGCTAATATGTTTTATGCACATAGTTGTACCATCTCGTATCAATATCATACACATTCTCGTCTTTCATTTACTCGTTGAACTATTCAGAATAGAAGTCAGATACTCAAGGGTTTCACACGATAAGTAGATATACCATGGCCCGAAGCCAAATCAAGGTAACTTATCTCCGAAGTACTGATATCATGGCCTGAAGCCAAATCAGCCGGTATTCATGGCCCGAAGCCAAATCGGTATATCTTGCACCCCAGGTGCTAATATCATGGCCCGAAGCCAACTCAATATATCCGCTAATGACATGTCACTAGTATCCTAAACTATTCCAAAGGTTCAATGGGATTTCGAACACCGAATTATCATCGAGACATTGTCGAACTTATCCGAAGTCTTTTATTCACAACTTATACAATATCAAAGCATTTAAAAATACACTTATAATGAAATTTATTACATACGAACTTACCTCAGTTAAAAAAAATGATGAAATTGGTTGATTAATCGAGTACTTTATCTTTTCCCCAATATAGATCCGAATTATGCTTTTCTTGATCTAATATATTCAAAATTAACTTATTTAATCATCTATTTATTGAATTCAATCCAAAATATACATTTGAGCTATTTTACACATTAGCCCCTAAACTTTCATATTTTTACAATTTAGTCCTTATTATAGAAAATCACAAATTCATACAAATTTCAAAACACCCATGCTTAGTCAAATTACCTTTATACCCCTAATAGCCCATATTTTTCATTTATTTCACATTTTAACCATAAAATTTCAACGTTTATCAATTTAATCCCTATTTTGCATTTTTACTCAAAATCACTTTACAGAATATGTAAACCTAACAATAAGATTTCATATTTCATCATCAAACATCAAAGAACACATATTTTCATCAATGGTAACTTCCAAAATCTTTAACAGTTTTGCAAAATAGTCCCTAGGCTAGCTAGTACTAGTTGCAACGATCACAAAAACATAAAAATCATTAAAAATCGGACAAAAATAGACTTACAATTGAACCTTGAAGTAGCCGAATGTTTCAAGCCCTAAAATGGATTTCTTCCTCCTCCAAATTTTGCAATAAGCTTGAAGACGAAGCAAATTTTGGCTTTGTTATATTTTATTAACCTTTATTTATTAATTTACATTTTTAACTTTAATTAATAACCATCAAAACACTTTAATACATGTCCATATATGTTCAATCATGCTATTAATGGTCTAATTACAACATAAGGGCCTTTACTTTAAATTTCTATAGCTATTAGATACTTTTTAGCTAATAGAACTCCACTTTTACACTTTACGCGATTTAGTCCTTTTTACAGAATTAAGCATTCAAACGATAAAATTACTTCACGAAACTTTCACACATACATGTTATCATGCTGTAAACACTTAAAAAAATATTAAAATAATTTTTTGACCTCAGATTTGTGGTTTTGAAACCACTATTCTAATTTGACAAAAAAGGGGCTATTACAGTGTCTCTGTAAGGTGCTCCTTTTTAAGAAAGATATTTTGATGAGAATGTGTGTGGATTACTGACAATTAAATAAGTTGATGGTAAAGAATAAGTACCCACTCCTAATTATTGATGATCTATTTTATCAATTCCGTGGGGCATCTGTGTTCTCAAAGATTGATCTCTATTCTGGGTACCATCAGTTGAAAGTAAAGGAAGTTGATGTGTATAAGATTTCTTTTAAGACTCGTTATAGGCATTAAAAGTTCTTTGTCATGCCATTAGGTTTGAAAAATGCTCCGGCTATGTTCATGGAACTCATGAATAGGGTGTTTTAACTGTATTTAGATTAGTTTGTCATGGTGGTCATTGATGACATTCTAGTATATTCTAAGACTAAGGTTGATCATAATGAACATATTAGAGTGGTTCTACAGATTCTCTGCAAGAAAAAGCTCTACGCTAAGTTGAGCAAATGTGAGTTCTGGTTAAGAAAAGTTACATTTCTAGGGTATGTGGTTTCTACCGAGGGTATCCGTGTAGACCCGAAAAAGATTAAGGTTGTAATTGAGTTGAAAAAGCCTAGGAATGTGTTTGAGATTTGAATTTTTCTTGATTTAACAGGTTACTATTAGAGATTTGTAGAGGGGTTCTCGTTTATCACAGCTCCCTTGACTAAGTTGTTGCGTGAGAACATACCTTTTGTATGGACCGATGAGTAGCAATCGAGCTTTGAGAAGCTCAAGTTTATTTTGACTCAGACACCTATTTTTATATAGCTTGAATCTGGTAAGAAGTTTGTTGTGTATAGTGATGTGTCTCACATCGGTTCGGGTTGTGTTTTGATGCAAGAGGATAAAGTGATAGCTTGCACATCCAAATAGTTTAACCCGCATGAAGGTAACTATCTGACACATGGCCTTCAGTTAGCTACGATTTTTTTTACATTGAAAATTTAGATGCATTACTTGTATGGTGAGAGATGTACCATTTACACTAATCATAAAAGCCTTAAATACCTCCTCACTTAGAAGGATTTGAATCTTAGGCAACAGAGATGGATTGAGTTGCTTAAGGAATATGATTGCGTTATTGAGTATCATCCTAGTAAGGCCAACATTGGGACCGAGGCTCTAAGTCAGAGATCAATGTCTGAGCTGAGGGCGATGTTTGCTTGCCTAAGTCTATTTGAGGATGGTGGCATGTTAACTGAATTGTAAGTTAAGCCATCATGGATTGATCAGATTTGGGGTAAGCAGTTGTTGGATGATTCTCTAGTGCTACGAGTTCAGCAGGTTGAGGAGGGCAAGACCTTAGATTTTGGATTCAATAGTGAGGGTGTTTTGTGCTACAGAGGTCAGGTTTGTATGTCAAATGTCACTAAGTTCAGACAGTCTATCTTGTAAGAAACACATAATAACTATTATGATATGCATCCCGGTGGTAATATAATGCACCGTGATCTCTAGGAGTTGTATTGGTGGCCTAGTTTAAAACGTGAGGTAACTAACTTCATGTCTTGTTGTTTGACATGACAACAAGTTAAGGCTGATCACTAACTTCTTTCAGGTTTGCTTCAACCCGTTAAGATTTCGTTATGGAAATGGGAACAAGTAACTATGGACTTCGTTAGTGGGTGTCATTTGACACCCACTAAGAATGATTCTATTTTGGATATCGTGGATCAGTTGACCAAGTCTGGTCATATCTATAGAAGTTAGCAAATTTGTACATTTTTGTACATTTTGTACATTATCTCATATCGAGACCTACGATTTAAGTAACTATTCTCTATAGAAGTTAGCAAATTTGTACATTTTGAGATAGTAAGATTTCATGGGGTTCTTATGTCTATTATCCCATATCAAGACAGACAATTTAAGTCTCGATTTTAGAAGAAACTACATGAGACTTTGTGTACTCGGTTGGACTTCAGTAATGTGTTCCATCCAGAAACTGATAGGCAATCCAAGAGGGTTGGAGGATATGTTGTAGAGTAGTTAAGAGGATTTTTTGCCACTGGATGAATTTTCTTTTTATAATAGCTTTTAATTTAGTATTTAGGTGACACTGTATAAGGCTCTTTACAGTTGTAAGTGTCACACTCCCTTGTGTTGAACCAATTTGGATGAAAGGAGGATTATGGGTTTGGATTTAGTTTCTGACACTGAGGATAAGGTTAGATTAATTCGAGATCATCTTAAGGCAACTTCTTATAGACAGAAGTCTTATTGCGAATCTGAAGAGGAAAGACATAGAGTTTGTTGTGGGAGATTATGTCTTCCTTAAAGTATCTCAGTGGAAGAAAATCCTCAGATTTGGTCATAAGGGCAAGTTGGGACCTAGGTTCTTTGGGCCTTATTGGATTCTGAAAGAAGTGGGGTTGATTCCCTATCAGTTAGAGTTACCTCTGGAGTTAGACCATATACATGATGTTTTCCACGCCTCCGTGTTAAGACGGTATCCGTTTGATCCATCTCATATTATGTCTATTGAGGAAATTGAAGTATGATCAGATTTGACTTTAAAGAAAGATCCAGTATAGATTTTGGATCGAAAGGTTAAGGTCTTGAGAAAGAACACCATTCCATTAGTTAAGATTCTATGGAGGAATCATGGTACAGAGGAAGCCACATGGGAGCCAGGGGACTCAATTTAACAGCAATACCCACATCTGTTTGAATTAGGTAAATTGTGAGGCTGAAATTTCTTTTAGGGTGGAGAGTTGTAACACCCTAAAATTTTAGCTTTTGATTTATTAAAAATTGTCAAGTGATTAATCTAGTTCAATGGTTAAGTGTTGTGAGTAGTGTGCAAAAGGTTCTGGGTTTGAATCCTTGTCCCTTTAAATTTTGTTAAAGTTTCTGCCCAACCCCTGACTTTGGACACTAGAGTTATATATTATTTTCACTCAATTAATGACAAAATGAGTATGTTGATTCAATGGTAAAGCTTCAGTTTACCCTTTAGTCATATGTTCAAATCCCTGCATGTGCAAATGGGAATACTTTTGCTAATATTTTGCTTGTGCTATCTATGTGGTAGTGTTTGGGTAGAATTTAAATTCTAAGGTAATCTGGTAAGGATAAGATACAAGATTTAGTAGGAGTTGTGGGAGCTATGGGTAGTTTTTTTAAAAAAATTCTTTTCCAATTTTATCCCAAAAATCACTCTCACGTTTTCCACTTCTCCTAAGTTGTCGTTCATTCTTTCCTTTCCCAAAATTTTCCCTGTTTCAAATTTCACCCCTCTTTACTTTCTTCAGCAAAATTGCTTTCCTATTTTCTTTCTTTTGTTGTTTCAAATCCTTTGTGGTGTGGTGTGATTCCATTACTCAAATTTTTTTTTGGGTGTTCTAATTTTGGTGTTGGGTAAAAGATTGATTTTTCTATGGTTGATGTGGTAATATTTGGTTGTTAAGTTTTATTCGGAGGAAGTGATTTGTACAAGTGGTTCTTAGTTTTTCATTTAATTATTTCGATGTGCTGCTAAGGGAAGATCGTGAGTCGTTCGGTGCTCCTCCAGCAAATTAGGTCCCTTAGGTTGCTGTTTCTTCAAGGGTAAGTGACTTTCTACCATGTTGGGGGGTTGGATTTTATTGTATCAGGGTGGATTGTGGTTGTTTAAGGCTGAATTAGTGATTCAAGAATTGGTAATTCTTGTTAGCTAATTTGTGTAGAATGTCGTTTTAGGTTTTGGAAAAGGGTTGCGGTGTCGGGTTTCAAAAGCGATAAGGTGTGTAACGAAAAACCTGAAAATCAGTAAATGATGACGCGATGGCGAAAAGTGGACTATTGACGCTACATAGCCATGTAGTCCACACGGTCTGGGCTAGTTAGGCCGTGTGGGCAACACAGGCATGTAGGCTCATTTACAAAAAAAAATTACTTAAAGTCATATTGATGTGTGATTCATGTGTAGTCACTCCGTACTATTTAAATATGACTTTAAATATGATATTTTGCTAATGTATGTCTTATACATCACATATGTGAGTTAATTTCTAGCATGTCAAAATGTGATATTCGTATTTGATCAATAATCTGATAATTCTGTTAGTATGTTCTGATGTGAAAAACATGCATGACATATGTGCATCCGTTATCTGTTAGTATGTGCATGAGCATTAGGGTGGGAATATGATTGATGGAGGAAGTGTTGGCAGTTTAATAATCTGCCTTAATTGGTGGATTGACCACATATATTTGAATCTGGTGGTTTACTGTATTACATCTGGCAGCTCGTTTGCACTATTTTAAAAAGTGACATATGCTCACTTATAGGTGTGTGGGGTTGGATTGGTACTCGTTACCCTCTTTGGTGTGTAGGGATGGATGGAGATGGTGTGTAGTGGATGGGGGTAGGATCTATATCTGTTTCTAAAATTGGATATGTATATGAAATTGCGTCTGCTTCTGTAAACGAAATTGCTTTTGATTCTGTATTTGAACTGTAACTATATGCATATATGTTATTTTGTATGTATTTGAACTGGTTGCTGGGTTGAGTTATACACTAAGCTCGTAAGCTCACCCTTTGATTGTTAAGTAATCAACAAACCTAGGACTAGACGGCGGGCGGAAACTAGAAAACTGGACTCTTTCAATAAATTGGTTTTTAATGGATTTTGTGTTAATTTTAGACTTTTTCTAGACTTTTTGGACTATAATTTGTTTTGGATTTTATCTTCCATTTTGAATTGCTTAATTGTTTTTTAAAACTATAATTTCATAAACTACAAAAGTATTTGATTACAAATCAGGTCACGATTTTTTAAAACCCTATATAACTTAACAAAATTTCCGCTACTAACTAAGAAATCCTTAATATCTTTTTCTACAATAAAAATGAATAATCTTGAAATTTTAATTTTCCCTAAAAATTGGAAAACAAATTTTAACCAGTTTACATTGCTATTTAACATACTTTCGAATTTAAAACTCTGGTTTCAAAACATGAACATATGTAATTCCTCAAGATCTAGCCGTAACGTCTAGGTCGAGTATGGGGTGTTACATTCATGCTTAAAAATAAATTTTTACAATGAAATAAAATCGAAGAAAATTTAGGGTTGATTGTGTAACATCCCGAATTAGGGCCTAGTCAGAACAGTGGTTTTGAGACCACAAATTCGAAGTAGAAATAATTATTTTATAAATATTATAAGGTCTATGATATGTTTGCATGCTTGTGTGAAAATTTCATGAAGAAATCTTATGTGAAAAGTGTTCAATTGACCTTAGGAACTAAATTGAATAAGATGTAAAATATGAATTCTAGAAGCTTTGAGCATGAAATTGCCATGGATTTTTAATTAGAGGTCCTTAAATAGCAATTGGACCAATATCTATAATTTTGGACAAAAATGGGCTTGGATGGGAAAATTTTCAAAGAAAGGCATGAAGGGCATTTTGGTCATTTAGTTATTAAATGTACTAAAAGACAAAATAAAAGCCAAATTGTTCATCTTTTCTTCCCCATGGCCGTGTGAACCAAGAAGAAGCCATGGCTAGGGTTTTCAAACTTCCAAGCTCAATAGTAAGTGCACTTAAGCCCCGTTTTTGATGTTCTTTGTATTTTTTAAGTCCTCATAGCATGATCTACCCATTTCTACCTATATTTTTGAAGTAGGGTTCATGTTTAAAATTTGACCCATGCATGACATGCTTGTGTTTTGATGTTTAATGGAAGAATATGAAAGTTTAATGTGTGTTTAACATCTTTTACTAAGTGATTTTGCATGAAAACACCTAAATAGGACCAAAGTGTAAAAGATGAAAAAGTGAGTAGTAAAAATGTGAAATAAAGAAAAATATGGGTTGCTATGAGAAGGAATATGAATCGGCTAGGCTTGGGTAACAAAGAAAATGTGTGCATTTCATTTTACGATTCTAAAGACTAAAGTGTAAATATGGGAAAGTTTAGGGGCAAAATTGTAAATTTTCTAAAGTATGATTTTTGGATCGATTTGAATAATGTGAGTGTTAAATAAGTTGTATTTGATTTGTTAGATCAAGAAAAATAAATTTGGGCTTAGATCGAGAAAGAACGAGGTTATGGACTAAATCAGAATAAATAGCCATTTTTGGATTCGAGGTAAGTTCGTATAATAAAATAAGCATGTTGTTAATTTTATTGTTATTTATACTTGAAACCTAAATTGGTATGTTAACTTGATTGTGATGAATTATATGTTTACGATAATATGTATGTGATAGTGACATACCCCCATGAAATCTTCGATAGTCCAAGTGTCGATAATGTGCTATGTGGTGGTTGAATGTATTGGAAATCTGATGGAACATGAAATTTTATTGAATTTATAGATTGTGAAAAAGTGAAATGAAATGAAAGCTTATATTATGAAGAGTTCTATGAGTTGTAAAAACGACTCTTCGAGTAAGTTCATTTGCAAATAATGCAACATGTACCATACTTTAAATGCCTTAATATTGCTTATATGGTAAGTGTATACATATTTAATATGAAGTTGTATCATGTGTTTATTGCCTAAATTTTACCATGAATTATGCTTTGATTATTCCATGAATAAGTGATTGGTACTATGGGTATTGAAATCGACGTTATGAACAAGTTTGAAAGAAATGTGGTATCAAAGAATTCCATTTGAACCTTAGGAATAGTTTAGGATACAGGTGGCATGTCACTAGGAACTATGTGATCTGAAGGAATATACGCCGAAACGTCTTCCGACTGGGTCTCAACTATTGGTAAAGCAGTTATACTTCCTTCACCTAACTGAGAACTTGATTTAGCGGCTCTTTCTAAAATGTGCGAATGCAAATAAAAAACATCTCCTGGCTCATTGAGTTATGGTCTAAGTTCATGATATATGTGACATCCAAACTCATTGAGTTGTGGTCTGAGTTCGTGATATATATGACACATGTTTTGGGGTCCAGGTACTGGTATCTTATGGCGGGGTAGTCAAACATGTGTTGCGGATACCTGACAGCCTATATGAGCAGACCCATGAGTAGCTTGAAAGTGAGCAACATGTGATGTGAAGTAGTATTGGCTGCATACGAGGCACTTAGGTGCGAGATTATGATGTATCCGATAGTATTTTGAGTGTTCAACGGGTAGTTCTAAAGGAAGTTCAATGAGTAATCTCGATGATTACATCGAAGACGAGATAGTAAGTTATTATGTGCAAGTGGGCATAGGTATGTACATCGAACTCATGAGAAATGAGCTTTGTATGTGATGAATATGTGGTAAGAATGTTCATAAAGAAGTTATGTTTACGAGAATGATTTCTATAATGACCATGTGAGCATAGATTTATATTCATGAGGTATCAATATGTGATGAATTCGATTGCTGAGCATGTGGTAGACTTTTAGATCAATGTGACTTGAGACAAAATGTGTTTATTCTCTAAGGTTTGTGTTTCGTTGAATGGTGTCAAGCTATATGACTTGAGAAACATGAATACACCTAAGTAATATGTATTGTAGTACCTATGTTGATATGCTTACTTATGAAGAAATTATGATTGCTTGACTAGACCCTGAGCACGCATGATAAGCTATGATTATAGTTTCAAAAAGGACGAGCTTTATATTCGAATAAATATTAATTGCGAGAGCATGTTGATGAAGTTAATAATTACACGTAAATGAAATGCCTGTTATTTCATACGGGCTTACTAAGCTATAAAGCTTACTCCCTCCTTTCCATTTCTTTTAGTGTTGTCAGGTTGGCTCGGGGTTGGAGATCGTCGGAGGCAGCATCAGACTATCAAATTATCAATATGGGGTATTGAGAAATGAGATAAAAATTTAAAATTGAAATAGTAATTAAGGTGATTGGATTTATTTATCAACACTAATTAAGGATTTATATACAAAGTAACTGAAAAATATTTAATATTTTTGTTTTCTAATGTTGAATAAAGGACATAAAATTTTTTTCACAAAAAAAATATTTAAATTTTGTCACCAAGTTGAAAATTGAAACTGAATTTGATATTGAATATACAAAGTAACTGAAAAATATTTAATATTTTTATAGGTTTTTTAATGTTAAGGACATAAATTTTGTAGTTTTAAGTAAGTTGAAAAAGATAAAGAAAATATTATGTGATGACCTGATGGTAAAATGTGTTTATAATTTCAAGTGTGGTTTAGGTTTCAGTTGCTCTAATTATATTTGTTATTTGGGTTTTTATAAACATAATCATAACTCCTCTTTAATTCTTATTGTATTAAACTTTTTTACATATTTTGTTTTTGTTAAAATTTTAAATAGTATCTAATATAAAATTAGAATCATAAACCAGGATCTGTCATGTCAAATCATCAAGAATAAATCAAGAACAAAACTAGATGCGGAAGCGTACCTGAATCCATGGATTCCTTGAAACTTTCTGAAACTTGGGGATTTGACCTTCCCAATTAGCACACAAGAAATTCAGAGAATATCTGCTCTATCTTTCCTAATGATGGGATATTAGAAAAGATATCTTGTGTATAATTTGGGGACCATAACCCTAATATTTATAACCTTGGCATATTAGTTCTAATCAAATTCTAATTAGCCCATCATCAATTAGAATTTGATTAGAAGAGTATCTACACATATTTGACCCATACTTTATTTAATAATTAAAAGCCCAATAAAATTCTAACCAAATTAGATCACTTTTAATTTGGGCTAACCTATCATGATAGTAAATAATAACATGTAATTATCCTTATTATATATGTGATGTCCAAATTTTCCAACAATCTCCCACTTGGACCACATATATATACTGATTACTTTATAATTACATGTCATTATATAACCTTATGAGCTCAAAATTTTACTATCATATCCAAAAGGTATTCCAAACAATCTCGTCCATTAATTATGTTAACATAGAACCAAGGCGACTTTTGTTACATATATCGTAACTAAATCCATCCATGATCAAGTATATTAACACAACCAAATGACATAGATCAAGTATGGATGTGTAGCATGGAAATTACATGTAATATGATCTAAACATGTCTATTTCCAACTGGTCCTCCTTAGTGAGATCAAACCTTACTAAAATCAGAGTGTGAATAAACCAAATAAACTTTATTTCTGCAGAAAATAAACTTAATATCTTTAAACTGAAAATGTGTCTATAACATAAAAGCATTTAAAAAATAAAAACTCCCACTGAAACCAAATATCCTTTAAATGACATTACACCCATATGAGCAATGTGCTCTTATAAAACCTTAGGGGTAGTTCATTAGTAAACGGATCCGCAATCATGGAGTTTTTCCTCATATGCTTTATAGACACTTAACAACTCTGAAGTTTTACTTTAACAACCAGGAACTTAAAGTCTATGTGTTTTGACTTTGATGTGCTCTTGTTGTTATTGGAATAAAAGACTGCAATTTGTTTTCACAATTTGCACCTTAGTGACAAAATCTTGTATCCACATTCCATCAAAATCGGAGTCTGTATACCTGATGATCTCTAACTAATTAAACCTCTGATATGTGAGCATGTAATCTTTTGTTCTCTAAAAATACCTTATAACCCTTTTGGATGCTTTCTAATGGTCCAAACCAGGGTTACTTAAAATATTTTCCTAACATCCCAATAGTGTATACAAGATTCCAATGTATACAAACCTAAACATACATTAGACTTTCAACTGCTAAAATGTAAAAAATCTAATGCACTTTTGTAATCTCAATATCATTCTTAGGGTATTGATTGAGGCAATACTTATTATTGACAAGCAGTATTGCATTAACATATAAAACCAAATATAAAACTTTAATATATAAAACCAAATATAAAACTTTACTCCCACTAAACTTATGGTATAAATGATTATCAACAAAATTCATCTCTAAACCGAATGAGATAATCATTTGGTAAATTTTGTAATATTATTGATGAGAAGTCTACTTAAGGCCATAGATGAAGTTCTTTAATTTGCAAATCATTACTTTTGTATCATCAGACACAAAGTTTTCTAATTACACCATATAAATGTATGATCAATGTTACCATTGACAAACCATTAACTTAATATTCATCTGATGTAGCTTAATGTCAAAGTATTCCACTAAAGCCATTATAACCCTTTCTCTAGTGGACCTTTTAATGACATTCATTCTTGAGGTTGTTGAGTTTGTTCTTCTGGAACAATTACCTCATATTGAATAGGGAGTTGTTTAACATTGTCTTATTGAGGTTCTAGATTCACTTCTTAATCAATGATAGGTTTGAGAACCTAAACATCATCAAAAGTGATAGTAGGAATTGAGTTAAAATTCAATTCCTCCTTAAAAACAATGTATCTAACCTTATTTCTCCCTCCAAACTCAACATCCTAAAAGAATGTTGCAATTCTCATCTCAAAAAAATATTCCTAATTGTGGGATCGTAAAATTCATAGCCCTTAGACATCAAAGAAGTTGATGTCATTTCAACCTTATCGTTTTTAGCAAAACGTTTCTCAATTTCATCAAGTAAACATTGGCCTGAGTAATCTTTTCAGATTCTATGCCCTTAAAGGTTTCTAAAATGTTGTATTTTATGATCATTGGACTCATGCAATTTGAACGATTTCACCTCTCAAAATCCCTTTTAACATAGGGGGTGCTTTCCGCTGTGAGAGGTGCGAGTAGTTCTTCCTTTAGTGCAAGGTCTATGTTCATATAGCCAAGCATTATAAGTAAGTGCCTTTTCCATTCATTGAAATTAGCCCCATTAAGTATCGGTATAGAATTTATAGTAGTAGATATTGTGATAGTAGTATATGAATTAGCTGAATATAGAACAAAAAATAAATAAAAAGCTCACATCAATATTCATAAGTAAACAATAAATTCAGGATAATGGCTAATCCCATCTCAAGATACGAAACATAACATTAATATCAAGTCTTTGACAAGTAATATTAATGATGAAGTTGTACTCTTGTTGTAGTAATCAAACATTGACAATAAACTATGTCAAACAATAAATTAATCTTTGGACTAACTTATTGCTCACATAAAATACCTTATAATTGTCACACATTTGTCACCACAGATGTCGTTGTAATTCTGCCAAATATTAACTTACCTTTGGGTCAATTAATAAAAGCATGAATCACAAAAACATATAATCATCTTAATATTTTAAATAAACTAATCTACAGAAAAGAGGTCATTTTGGCGACATTTTGTTTCAACTAATTTATTTAAAATATTAGACATCCTTAATTGAAAGCCAAAATCTGAATTTATTTGTTTCAAAATATTTACTTTAATTTCATCTTTCAATCAAATTAAAAGATAATAATAAATATTTATATATATATATATATATATTTATCCCAAAACAACGTACAATGATGTTGGCAGATATAATAATAGTTGAATAAATCATAAACCATAAACAACTTCACATAAGACTTCGAATTTAAACCAAAATAATTTGAATAAAGGTAAACCTCATCTTAAGATATCAGACACTCCATTAATATTTCATCTTTGGACAAAATATTAACTTGTAAGTGATATCTTGGTGTAGTAATCAAACATTGACAATAAGAACATGTCGAATAATAAATCTTCCTTTGGGCCAATTTATTACTCACATGTAAAACCGAATAACCGTCACATGTTTATCACCATAGTTGCACATATAATATTATTAACCTTCATTTGGGTCATTCAATATTAACATAACTTAAGTTACATGCACACAAACTTTTATATTTTAAAACAAAATAATTTATACAAAAGAATCACTTTGGTGACTTTTTGCTTCAATTAAGTTATTTTAAAAAATATACAAACATACCAATATTCAAATTTAAATTTCCCCAATAGTCAAATGTCAAAACTACTTTTTTTATTGCTTTATAGACTATGAAATAACCCAAAATAAGGTTGTCTTAATAATGCAATAAAAAACGGAAAACCTTAATTTTTGACTTTTTTTTGTTCCAAAACCATATATATCAAAACCAAACAGAAATAATGTAGTGGTTCAAAGCCAAATAATTAACAAGCACATGTATTCATAATTTTGGCATGGATAAAAATACTAAAGCAATTCACGCATATACATATATTCATAATCAAATAGAAAAACTTACCTTAAATTTACCATGTAAATTCAAAGTTGTATTTATAATTAAACAGATATTCATATAAATACTTGAAAAATATTTTCAAGCCAATAAATCTCAAAAAACAAAATCATAATAGTTGGCATATTCTACAATTCATACAATAAACCATATCATCATAATTTAACCCAATATTTGGAACCATAAGATGCCAAAACGTAAGCATATCCCACAATTCATACAATAAACTATATCATCATAATTTAACCCAATATTTGGAACCATAAGATGCCAAAACCTAAGATTATATAACCAAATTTAAAACCAAAATATTTAAACACATATTATGATTAACATCAATTTGCATCAAAATCTAATCTCATCATAATAAAACCATAAAAATATAACACTGATTGACTTGCCTTACATATCCCAAGTAAATCCAAATCCAAAATATATGCTTAAACTGAATAGTATTGTAACGCCCCCACGCCCGAGACCGACACTGGAATCGAGCTTGAGGTGTTACCGAACATAATTTATCAATTTAAGTACTTCGAATCATTTGTTTCTACATTCACAGCTTTCTAGCTATCTGCATCACAGTTACAAGAAAAATCATATCTCGAGTTACAAAACTTGAAATCAAGATCTGTAAATTTCCCCTAAATCTAGACTCATATATCTATTTACTAATTTTTTTCTAGAATTTTTGGTTGGGCCAATTAGTACAGTTTATTAGTTAAAGTCTCCCCTGTTTCAGGGTTTGACTGCTCTGACCTCTATGTATTACGAATCAGATATCTCTATATCAAAAAATTTCAATGACTATGAGGTTTGTTTTTGTTAAAACTAG
Source organism: Gossypium anomalum (assembly GCA_025698475.1). Classification (NCBI taxonomy): domain Eukaryota; kingdom Viridiplantae; phylum Streptophyta; class Magnoliopsida; order Malvales; family Malvaceae; genus Gossypium; species Gossypium anomalum. The sequence continues at coordinate 33,826,172 of CM046959.1, read as the reverse complement.
ACTCAATAAGGAATCTGTACATGTAAAGAACAACTTATAATTATTTTTGTAAAATTTATTATAAATTTTTAAAGTCAAAACAGGGGATCCAGAAATCATTCAGGCCCTATTTCACAAACGTTTAAATATCTCATAAAATATAATTTATATGCCTGGTTTGTTCAATCCACATGAAAATAGACTCATTAAGCTTCAATTTCATAACTTACTCATCATTTAGTTCCACTTATACTATTTTTAGTGATTTTTCAAATTCATGTCATTGCTATAGCAATATTCTGTTTTAAGGCAAGTTTCATCTTTCCATGAATTTTTTTATGAACTAGATAACCTATTAAACTTCCATGATATCAAACATGATCTAATTAGCTATCACCATGACTTATCAATATCAAACATTTTCTCAACCAAACATGGCCATATCATAAAATTATTTACACAAAATAGGTACATTGCTATACATGCCATACTTAAGTTTTACAAGCCATTTACCAATAGAAATCCTTCGGATAGTGTGATCGAAACTTCGACCTGTCCCGATTCCCGAGCTGACTTGTTCAAAACTACAATGAATGAAAAGGAGGGAGTAAGCATAAATGGTTAGTAAGTTCATATGCAAATAACAAGTAACATAACAATACAGTTATACCAAACAACCTTAGCATGGCATCACCAAAACATATATCACATTTCTAAACATCATTCATCATCTTACCACTTTATCGTTGTTGTATCTATTTTCAACCCGAGGGTTAAGTACATACCTGTCCAAAGTGCCCATTTCACAACACTTACCACAACGTCACTTGCATCTTAAGTATTCTTCCATTTCATAGAAATTTTCACCCGTTGAACACATCGGAATATAACTCGGATACACGGATAATTTGCACATAAGTGCCACATATGTAATCAAGCAATCATGTAACCCGCCCATAAGTGAACTTGGACTCAACTCAACGAGCTCGGGCGTTCGCATCCATAAGTGAACTCAGACTCAACTCAACGAGTTCGAACATTCGCATCCATAAGTGAACTCAGACTCAACTCAACGAGTTCGGATGCCAAATATCCAAGTGACATGTCACTTGTATCCTAATCTATTCCTAACTTTCAAACGGGCTTTTTCCCTCGATCTAACATTAGCCGTCTTCCACGGAATATCGGAACCGATACTCGGTAGCAATTCATATTTATCAAGTAGTAAACATAATTTGCATATTACTCAACATTAACCACAAAGCATAATATTTCACGATAAAAGAATCAGCATATCATATAATTAATATCAATAACTTAAAAATAACAATTATGCTACATTATTTACACATGAACTTACCTTGGTACCAAAATATAAAGATTTTGCAATTTAGTCCACAATCTTTTCTTTTCCTCGATCGCGACTTGATTCCCGTTTCTCTTGATCTATAATACCAAATTAATCTTATTTAATACATACATTCATCAAAACAGCATTTAATACGAACTTTGGAAAATTACACTTTTGCCCCTAAACTTTTGCATAATTAGACTTTTGCCCCTAGGCTCAGGAATTAAACTTTATCCCTTATTCTTATGTTTTATGACATGCTGATCATTTTTCCCTTCTATGACAATATCAAATTCACACTCTAACATGTACTTATGACTTAGGTATTTTTACCGATTAAGCCCTTTTACTCGTTTTCACTCAAAACCGAGTAGCACAAGTTGTCTAACATAATTTAAAACCTCATATTCTATCATAAAACATCAAAATACACAAATTTCACCTATGGGTATTTTTCCAAATATAAACCCTAGGTTGAATTATTGCTAGCATAAGCTTAATCGAGCTACCGGGATTCCAAAAACGTAAAGAACATTAAAAACGGGGCTTGGAATCACTTACTATGGAGCTTGGAAGCTTGAAACAAACCCTAGCTATGGAAAATCCTTGAAATTTCAGCCTAATGAAGAAGATGGACAAAAATTGGCTTTTAATTTTGTTTTTAATTCATTTTAATAACTAAATGACCAAAATGCCCTTACTACTAAAGTTTCAAAAATTCCTTCGATATCCTAATTTTGTCCATGAACTTAAAATTGGTCAAATTGCTATTTAAGACCTCTTAATTAATATTTCAATGCAATTTCATACTAAAAACTTCTAGAATGCAAATTTTGCAACTTATTCGATTTAGTCCCTACTTTCAATTTAAACACTTTAGGCATAGAATTTCATCACGAAATTTTCACACAATCATGCAATCATATCATAATCATCAAAATAATTATAACATAATTATTTCTATCTTGGATTTGTGGTCACGAAACCACTATTCCGATTAAGCCCTACTTCAGGATATTACAACTCTCTCCCCCTTTTAAGGATTTTCGTCCTCGAAAATCTTACCGGTAAACAAGTGTGGGTATTGGTTTCTCATAGTTTCTTCAGGTTCCCATGTAGTCTCTTCTACCCCATGCTTTTGCCACAATACTTTCACGAGAGCGACACTTTTATTTCTTAGTTTCTTGACCTCTCGAGCTAAGATCTTAATCGGTTCTTCTTCGTAAGTCATATCCGGTCGTAGTTTAAATTCTGTCAGTGAAATTATATGTGAAGGATCCGAGCGATACCGACGTAGCATAGATACGTGGAACACATCATGAATCCTCTCTAATTCAGGTGGTAATGCTAGTCGATATGCTACCGGTCTAACTTTTTCAATTATTTCATATGGCCCAATAAAACGCAGACTTAACTTGCCCTTCCGTCCAAATCTAAGGACTTTCTTCCATGGAGACACTTTCAAAAATACCTTATCACCAACTTGAAACTCGATTTCTTTTCGTTTCAAATCCACATAAGATTTCTGTCTATCTGAATCAGCTTTCAAACAATCTCGAATCACTTTCACCTTTTCTTCGGTTTCTTTTATTAGATCAACTCCATAAATCTAATTTTCCTTGAGTTCAGTCCAATACAAAGGTGTTCGACACTTACGACCATATAATGCTTCATAAGGTGCCATTTTCAAACGCGTCTGATAACTATTATTATAAGCAAATTCTACCAACAGTAAGTACCTTTCCCAACTGCCTTGAAATTCCAATACGCAACATCTGAGCATGTCTTCAAGAATCTGAATTACTCTCTCTAATTGCCCATCAGTTTGTGGGTGAAAGGCAGTGCTGAAATTTAACTTTGTACCTAATGCCTTTTGCAACTTTTGCCAAAACCGTGAAGTAAATCTCGGATCTCTATCCGAAATGATTGACAAAGGTATTCCATGAAGTCTAACAATCTCACGGATATACAATTCAGCCAACTTATTAAGAGAATAATCCATACGTACCGGAATAAAATGAGCCGATTTAGTCAGTCTGTCAACTATTACCCAGATGGCATCTTTCTTTCCTAGAGTCAATGGCAACCCTAAAACAAAATCCATAGTAATCCGATCCCATTTCCATTCAGGAACCATAATAGGCTGAAGTAATCCTGAAGGTACTTGGTGTTCAGCTTTCACCTGTTGACAAATTAAGCACTTTGATACAAACTCGAAAATATCTCTTTTCATTCCACTCCACTAATACATTTTCTTCAAGTCATTATACATTTTCGTACTGCCCGAATGAACCGCCAAACAGCCATTATGTGCTTCATGCAAAATCTTTTGAATCAACTCATCATTTTTCGGTACACAAATCTGATTTTTAAACATCAAGCTACCATCGAACCGATTCTCAAATCGATCTCGTATCGACTTCACTAATATCTTCTCTTGGCTAGTAAATCTTGATCATTTTTTCGAGCTTCGTAAATCCCTTGTAAAAACATCGGTCTAGCTCTTATCTCTGCTAGAATCGAACTATCATCTGACATTTTCAACTGAGTGTTCATAACTCTCAAAGCAAATAACAACTTTCTACTTAAAGCATCGGCAACCACATTCACCTTTCCCGGATGATAATCAATAACAAGCTCGTAATCTTTCAATAACTCCAACCATCTTCGTTGTCTCAAATTCAAGTCCTTTTGTGACATCAAGTACTTAAGACTTTTGTGGTCGGTATATACCCGGCACTTTTCACCATACAAATAATGTCGCCAAATCTTCAAAGCAAACACCACCGCAGCCAATTCCAAATCGTAAGTAGGATAATTCCTCTTATGAGGTTTTAACTGCCTCGAAGCATAAGCCACCACTTTTCCTTCTTGCATAAGTACACACCTCAAGCCGTTTAGAGAAGCATCACTATATACCACAAATTCTTTACCTGATTCGGGTTGTACTAACACTGGTGCTTCAGTTAATAACTTTTTCAATTCTTCAAAACTTTGTAGACATTCTTCTGTCCATTCAAATTTAACATCCTTTCGGAGTAGTCTAGTCATAGGAGCAGCAATTATAGAAAATCCGTTTACAAACCGCCGATTATACCCAGCTAGCCCCAAGAAACTTCTAACTTCAGTTACGTTTTTCGATGGTTTCCAATCAATAATGGCTGAAATTTTACTAGGATCAACCCGTATACCATCACCTGAAACAATATGACCCAAAAATCCAACTTCCCAGAGCCAAAATTCACTTTTACTAAACTTAGCATACAACTGTTTATCTCTCAAAGTTTGCAAAACTATCCTCAAATGCTCAGCATGCTCTGTCTCATCTTTTGAATAAATTAAAATATCATTTATAAACACCACAACAAATTTGTCCAAGTATGGCCGAAATATGCGATTCATTAAATCCTTAAACACAGCAGGAGCATTTGTCAACCTGAATGGCATAACTAAAAATTCATAATGACTGTACCTTGTTCTAAAAGCAGATTTAGGCACATCTGACTCTTTTACTCGCAGCTGATAATACCCAGATCTCAAGTCAATCTTTGAAAACCATGTCGCTCCTTTTAGCTGATCAAACAAATCATCAATTCTCGGCAATGGATACTTGTTTTTGATTGTCACCTTGTTTAATCGCTTAGATAATCAACACATAATCTCATAGAACCATCCTTCTTTTTCACAAATAACACAGAGCACCCCATGGTGAAAAACTCGGTCTTACAAAGCCTTTATCGATTAACTCTTGCAAACTGTGACTTTAATTCTTTCAACTCTGTTGGTGCCATTCTATATGGAGCAATCGAGATCGGAGCTATTCCCGGTATCAAATCAATACCAAATTCTACTTCCCTGACTGGAGGCAAACCCGTCAATTCTTCTGGAAATACATCCGCAAATTCACACACAACCTAAGATCGATTCAACTTTCTTTTCAACTTCTTTTGTATTAATTACATATGCCAAATAAGCTTCATAACCCTTTCTCAAATATCTCTGAGCCGACATCGAAGAAATCACACTAGACAATGCCTCTGATTTATCTGATTCAACCCGTAGAGTTTCACCGTTTTCACAATTTAATTCTATAACCTTTTCTTTGCAATTTACTATAGCATCATGCAATGTCAACCAATCCATACCCAAAATAACATCAAATTCATCAAACGGCAACAACATTAAGTCGGCCGGAAAGTAATGACCCCGAATCATTAAAGGACATTTCTTGCATACTTTATCAACTATCACACATTTGCCTAACAGATTCGACACTCTAACCATAAATTCTATGTTCTCAACAGGTATATTCATACTAGACACCAGCTTCATGCATACATATGAATGAGTAGAACCGGGATCAATCAAAGCAATAACATTAATATCATAAAGAGAAAATGTATCGGTAATCACATCGGGTGAGGAAGCATTTTCACGCGCTTTAATAGCATAAGTTCTAGCCGGAGCTCTTCCTTCAGATCTAAGTGCTGCATCTCTGGCTACATTCTTACTGCTTGTTTCACTTCCATCTTTTCTCGGATACCTTCCCCTCAAGTCTGCACCACTAGCTTTTACATTCTGAAATTTTTCTTTCTCAGCTCTCTCTGGGCAGTCTCCAATAAAATGATCCGGAGAACCACATCGAAAACATTCATTTGCTCTGCATGGACCAAAATGATTTCTACCACACTGCTGGCACTCGGGTTTAACAAATCTCGAGTTCCCTACACTAATTTGTCAGAGAAGTATTTCGAGATTTAGGACCTACATTACGCTTCTTAAAATTTCCATATGATTGCCCAAATTGAAACTTGGGAACGAGGATTCATATTTCTTGACTTTTCGAGTTCTTTGTGAAGGTGCCTTACTCATTGGCCTTTTCTTCCAATTTCGTGTCTCAGCCTCTACCTTTCTCTTCTCTTTAAGTAGTTCTTCAGCCTTGCAAGCTCAATCAACCAGTACTACCATTTCTTTCAGTTCAAGGATCCCGACAAATACCTTAATGTCTTCGTTGAGCCCGTCTTCAAATCGTCGGCACATCTTGGCTTTTGTAGAAACATATTCCCTGGCATACTTACTCAATCGAACAAACTCTCTTTCATATTCTGAGACTGTCATATTACCTTGCTTCAGCTCAAGAAACTCTTTACATTTCTGATCAATAAATCTTTCACTAATATATTTCTTCCGAAACTCTTCTTGAAAGAATTCCGAGGTTACCCTCTCTTTCGGTACCACTGAAATTAAAGTCTTCCACCAATTATAGGCTGAATCTCTCAACAAAGATGTAGCACATTTCAAACATTCTTCAGTGTACAAGATAATTCATCAATTACGGATAGAATTTTCAAGCGTAACTCGCTTTCTGCATCATCATCAATATTTGCTCTAAATTCTTCAGCCCCTTGTTTACGAATTCTATCATGTGGTTTCGTGAAATTTTATTATATCCACTCCTTGAGGCATCGGAGGCATAGGTTGAGGAATTGGAGGAGGCGGGGAGGTCGTACATTTGGGTTCGTCATGAACGAACTCAATGTACCATGCACTCATCATTTGGAGAAAGGCTTCCGATCCCTTTCTCCTCCTCCCGACCAACAGATAGGAGGTGGGTTTTCGATGCCACGCCCCTTCAGCTGAGTCTGAGTGGCATTACTCTCTACTTCATCCGCCACACTAGATCGGGATCCATTTACTATATAAAAATCATTTAAAAAAAAGGTCAGAAGTCGTCACACTATCACAATTTATACATATGACATGTATAGCAAAAATCCGTACATACAACACGTAGTCCGAGAATAGACTAAACCTGCTCTGATACCACCAAATGTAACGCCCCCATGCCCAAGACCGACGCCGGAATCGAGCTTGAGGTGTTACCGAACATAATTTATCAATTTAAGTACTTCGAATCATTTGTTTCTACATTCATAGCTTTCTAGCTATCTACGTCACAGTTACAAGAAAAATCATATCTCGAGTTACGAAACTCGAAATCAAGATCCGTAAATTTATCCTAAATCTAGACTCATATATATATATTTACTAATTTGTTTCTAGAATTTTTGGTTGGGCCAATTAGTACGGTTTATTAGTTAAAATCTCCCCTATTTCAGGGTTCGACTGCTCTGACATCTGTGTATTACGAATTAGATATCTCTTTATACAAAATTTCAATGACTATGAGGTTTGTTTTTATTAAAACTAGACTTAATAAGGAATCTGTAAATGTAAAGAACAACTTATAATTATTTTTTTAAAATTTATTATAAATTTTTAAATTCGGAATAGGGGATCCAAAAATCATTCTGGCCCTATTTCACAAAAGTTTAAATATCTCATAAAATATAATTTATATGCCTATTTTGTTCAATCCACATGAAAATAGACTCATTAAGCTTCAATTTCATAACTTACTCATCATTTAGTTCCACTTATAATATTTTTAGTGATTTTTCAAATTCATGTTATTGCTACAGCAATATTCTGTTTTAAGGCAAGTTTCATCTTTCCATGAATTTTTTTATGAACTAGATAACCTATTAAACTTCCATGATATCAAACATGATCTAATTAGCTATCACCATGACTTATCAATATCAAACATTTTCTCAACCAAACATGGCCATATCATAAAATTATTTACACAAAATAGGTACATTGCTATACATGCCATACTTAAGTTTTACAAGCCATTTACCAATAGAAATCCTTCGGATAGTGTGATCGAAACTTTGACCTGTCCCAATTCCCGAGCTGACTTGTTCAAAACTACAATGAATGAAAAGGAGGGAGTAAGCATAAATGCTTAGTAAGTTCATATGCAAATAACAAGTAACATAACAATACAATTATACCAAACAACCTTAACATGGCATCACCAAAACATATATCACATTTCTAAACATCATTCATCCTCTTACCACTTTATCGTTGTTGTATCTATTTTCAACCTGAGGGTTAACTACATACCTGTCCAAAGTGCCCATTTCACAACACTTACCAAAACGTCACTTGCATCTTAAGTGTTCTTCCATTTCATAGAAATTTTCACCCGTTGAACACATCGGAATATAACTCGGATACATGGATAATTTGCACATAAGTGCCACATATGTAATCAAGCAATCATGAACCCGCCCATAAGTGAACTCGGACTCAACTCAACGAGCTCGGGCGTTCGCATCCATAAGTGAACTCAACTCAACTCAACGAGTTCGGATGGCTAGTTACATCTCACGAACTCGGACTCAACTCAACGAGTTCGAACATTTGCATCCATGAGTGAACTCGGACTCAACTCAACGAGTTCGGATGCCAAATATCCTAGTGACATGTCACTTGTATCCTAATTTATTCCTAAGGTTCAAACGGGCTTTTTCCCTCGATCTGACATTAGTCGTCTTCCACGAAATATCGGAACCGATACTCGGTAGCAATTCATATTTATCAAGTAGTAAACATAATCTGCATATTACTCAACATTAACCATAAAGCATAATATTTCACGATAAAATAATCAGCATATCATATAATTAACATCAATAACTTAAAAATAACAATTATGCTACATTATTTACACATGAACTTACCTTGGTACCAAAATATAAAGATTTTGCAATTTAGTCCACAATCTTTTCTTTTCCTCGATCGCGACTTGATTCCCGTTTCGCTTGATCTATAATACCAAATTAATCTTATTTAATACATACATTCATCAAAACAACATTTAATACAAACTTTGGAAAATTACACTTTTACCCCTAAACTTTTACATAATTACACTTTTGCCCCTAGGCTTGGGAATTAAACTTTATCCCTTATTCTTATGTTTTATGACATGCTGATCATTTTTCCCTTCTATGACAATATCAAATTCAGACTCTAACATGTGCTTATGACTATTAGGTATTTTTACCGATTAAGCCCTTTTACTCGTTTTCACTCAAAACTGAGTAGCACAAGTTGTCTAACATAATTTAAAACCTCATATTCTATCATAAAACATCAAAATACACAAATTTCACCTATGGGTATTTTTCCAAATATAAACCCTAGGTTGAATTATTGCTAGCATAAGCTTAATCGAGCTCACTGAGATTCCAAAACGTAAAGAACATTAAAAACGGGGCTTGGAATCACTTACTATGGAGCTTGGAAGCTTGAAACAAACCCTAGCTATGGAGAATCCTTGAAATTTCAGCCTAATGAAGAAGATGGACAAAAAATGGCTTTTAATTTTGTTTTTAATTCATTTTAATAACTAAATGACCAAAATGCCCTTACTACTAAACTTTCAAAAATTCCTTCCATGTCCTAATTTTGTCCATGAACTTAAAATTGGTCAAATTGCTATTTAAGACCTCTTAATTAATATTTCAATGCAATTTCATACTAAAAACTTCTAGAATGCAAATTTTGCAACTTATTCGATTTAGTCCCTACTTTCAATTTAAACACTTTAGGCATAGAATTTCATCACGAAATTTTCACACAATCATGCAATCATATCATAATCATCAAAATAATTATAAAATAATTATTTCTATCTCGAATTTGTGGTCACGAAACCACTATTCCGATTAAGCCCTAATTCAGGATATTACAAGTATGAAAAGAATAAGCATATAAACTCAATAATAAATAACATATTCTATCAACTATGTATTGAATTCAATAATTAATGATTATAAAAATTGAATTCAATTGTACAATTGTTGAACCGGATTTGAATTAAAATTGATTATAATGAAACCCTAAAATTGAATGAAAAGAAAATTAAAACTAACAAATATTACCATCAACCTTAAGGATTTAATATATATAATGAATTCATTGATAAACAATATGTATATAAGAGACACTTTACTTGAAGCAATTTCTTTTACCAACTATATATCATCATGTAAACTATACATTGAATTTATTCAACCATATAAAAAAGGGAAATCTAAAATTCAAATATTACTGCCTTATTTGAAACTCAATTAAATATGAATAAAATCCTGAACATAATTACTAAAGTGTCTCCAAAACAATATATATATATATATATATATATATATATATATAAACTTAAAACTGTAAAACAAGCGATTAGCGATTAACAATCCATCTATTGATATAATCAAATATATATCATAAACAGTTTCTAATGAAACCCAAACTTACACAGCTTTTAAAATATTTATTAAAACTGTATAAACAACATAAAATCCTCAGTTTTTTTTTAACTCTCAACTAAAACTGTAAATCTTTCTAGTTATACGAAAATTAAAACCTTAAACCTTAAAACCTTATTTAAAGAATCAAAACCCAAAAATTTATCAAGAATCTCAAAGATTCAACATAATATATAATTAAAATATCAAATCCATAAAATTAAAACAAAAAACGAATCAATCCAAAAATAATAAAGAATCAATTCATTCTCAATAATTCAACATGACAAAGCTCTAATACCACTTGTTAGAATTTTAAATAGTATCTAATATAAAATTAGAACCATAAACCAGGATCTGTCATGTCAAACCATCAAGAATAAATCAAGAACAAAACTAGATACGGAAGCGTACCTGAATCCATGGATTCCTTGAAACTTTCTGAAACTTGGGGATTTGATCTTCCAAATTAGCATACAAGAAATTCAGAGAATATCTCCTCTCTCTTTCCTAATGATGGGATATTAGAAAAGATATCTTGTGTATAATTTGGGGACCATAACCCTAATATTTATAACCTTGGCATATTAGTTCTAATCAAATTCTAATTAGCCCATCATTAATTAGAATTTGATTAGAAGAGTATCTACACATATTTGACCCATACTTTATTTAATAATTAAAAGCCGAACAAAATTCTAACCAAATTAGATCACTTTTAATTTGGGCTAACCTATCATGATAGTAAATAATAACATGTAATTATCCTTATTATATATGTGATGTCCAAATTTTCCAACAGTGTTACGTTATTTTCCATTTCATATGCATTTTGAATACTTTTTTTTTATAATTAATACATAACAATTAATTAGAGAAGGAAAATAAATCTCTTTAAATTAATTTAAAAAACACCAAAAAGTATAAATCAATATTGATATTTGCTAAATGTCTAAAATGCTTATAGAATTTTTAGAATTTTCCTATACCACCCCTATTAACTTCTCTAAATTTCCAAAGGAGTTGGTTTTATATAAAAATATATACGGGAAATATTCACTTACATTTGTGTAAAATTAAAGTTGTTTTACACTCTTTCGTATCTCTTTGTACGGTTAATATTTTAATGATCCAACCGTTAAATTTAATATTTTATTTATATAAATCATGCATGTAAAATTTGATGCAAATTCAAATTTTTCCAACTATTTGTTTTATGTAAAAAATATCCTGTCGTTGAATATATATATATATTAATATATTGAGTATTGTAGATCAATATGATAGAGATGCCGGATCAGTTAACAAATTTACATGCATAACAAGTACAATTATATCGATAAATTTATCGATTGAGTCGTTAAATTATTAACTGTACAAAAATATATGAAAATATATAAAATAACTTTAATTTTACCGCAATTTAAATAGATTACATATTTACTTATGCATTAAAGCAATAGAAGCCATAGACCGTAGCATCTGAAATTGGTAGTTGTAAGTTGAGGAGGATCACATGAATAATGTTTCCCTCCCAATCCTCATTTACTTCTTTTGTTGAATATTTGGTGCTCATCTTTTACTCATGATGTTGACATTAGATATACCTAATTAGCTTAATTCATTAATTGTTATTGTTGTATCATTTTTCATTCCCCTTTCATCTTTATTTTCAATTTTTCTCTCATTTAGTCCTTATGTAATTTCAATTTTAAGATATGTTCTTTGTTTATTATAAATAGGTTTCTCAATGAAATGAATTTAGATATAAAAAATCAAAATCCCATACAAAGAAGAATTCTTTTGATTCACCAAATCATAAGATCTCCACTAGGGTACCCCAAGAACAAAAGTTTTCACTAATAGTAGTTATTCGTGTTCAAATGTTGCTTCTATTAGTCAATTATGGTAGCAAATTTTCACGTTAAGGTAGAAAGGGCTTCTTTCTCCAAGTTCGATATTCACTCTTTTTGTTTTTTTGCAATGTGACATGGCAGGGAATGACTTGACATTTCTTTTTAAATGTTTGCAGTTGTTGTTCAATGGGTACTTCGTAATAACAACAAACCCCACAACGTACGAAGATAGAAAATTAAGATTTCACAAGTCTATGAACTAGGACTTTGGGTAGTGGGGACATATATACACTACTTTTGCCTAATAACCAACGTTTATCCGGAGCAATCTTATGAAGTAAAGAGCGATAATATTGATTAGGTTGAATTAGGTGTTTATGAATTTTCGAATAGTTCATAATAATTTAATTTAATTTGTTTCGATTTTTTACACTAATTTTTTATTTTATATTTTTAAATTTATTTTAATAAAATTAATTTTGTTTTGTAACTTTTGAATATTATTTAAAAAAATTTCAATGTTTTTTCATAAATATTTTTAAAAAAAGTAATTTACATGTAAATAAAAATTAATCAATAACTTTTATATGGTATTTTTCGAAAACATTTTTATATAAATCTTCTAAATTATTTTCACTAATTTAAATAGAATCTATTTTTATGTCATAAATAAATAAAATTAATTATAAATTAAACAAACAATAAATTTCGTTTTAGTTTTGAGTAATCACTATTTTTAGTTGGCATTTTATAAACTATTTAAGAACTCCAATTTATGTCAGTTTTTAGTTTTTCTTGCTCATCTCTAAATTTGTATTTAAGGATATTTGAATATTTAGGCGGATGTTTTGTATTATATAAAATTTACATTTTTGCGTATTAGTATCATGTTTTACATTTTTTTTTTGTCAGGTACAAATTTTTTTATATAAGTGGTCCAAAAAACAGGGTACTCTCTTTCTCTACTTTTCTATGAAATGTGAAATATTGTAGGACCCTCGATGGGAACTAGTTAAGGGAAAGCACATTGGCACCCATAACAGACACCATATAAATCAAATTTGTATGAGCATAATAATAAAGTGTATACTATTCACTTGGTCGACACTTCCTGACATATATGCCTCATAAGTTACTACATTTGTGCTTGTGTGTAACTGCGTAAAGTACACAATTCTCGTTACAATAATTCATCATCTTTATAGTGATATTTATTCGTTTAAATCCTTTATGACCAATTTATTTTGTTTTTAAACCAAAATATTAATTAAAATATAAAGTACCCACTTCTCTTTAATCTTCAAGACTTACACTCCCATGGTTATTAGCTCTAAATTCAAGATTTTCATGTTTGTGTGGATAATTGTTTGTATCTATGATATTCATTTGTTTTATTAGTATTAAATTTTATTTGGCATCATTAAAATTAAGTTTTGCATCAAAATATTGTAATCTTGAGAAAAAATATATTGTAAACATTAAAACTCAAATTCAAACTTGTTAGATACTAATTATAAAATGAACTAATGAGTTAAGCTTTGAATTTATGTGTTTTTTTTAAATTTCATAATTTTGTTCATATTATTACATGAAATGAATCTCATAAACATATTAAAGAAATAACAGATAAGTAATTGATTTTTAATTAGTAAAAGACATGACGACAGAAATCTAAGTTTGTAAATTTACTTCCTTGATATAGCATTTCTTATGATTGAGAATTTCGAATTAAGATGGAGGAGAGAAAAAGATAGTTCTCCTAATTTCCTTTTAGTTTTGCTTTAAAAAGTTGAGAAAGTAAACTAATTATAAGAATGTGGCCAAGATAGATATCCTAATCATCTTTATCATCACACCACTTGATCAATACTTAGGGAACTACTTCCATCACAAGTCAAGGGGAGGAAAAGGCTAATGGAGGGGTCCCCTTTACTCCCTTTGATATTGATGTATTCTAGTTGAGCAAATTCTATCATTATTACCTTTTTCTTAGGCTTACATTAGATTTGTAAGATAAACTAAATAAAGACTTTGATTGCAAAACTTCAGCCAACTTTCTTTTTATGATTTTGATTTCTTTGTTGTGCCCAACGAGAAAAAAAGGAAAAAAAAATAGTAAGGTTTTAGTTTAGAAAAAAAATCCGCCATAAAATAAATCCATACTTTTATTGCATTGAAATAAGTTTGTAATCTTTACTTTATTCTTAAATAAGTTTTTAACATTTAAATTTGTACCTAAATTATTCTTTTATTTTTAAAAGAACAATTCTTTTCCCTAATAATGGCTTATTTGCTACATAAATAGCACAAGAGCTTATTTTAAATAAAATAAAATAAATTTTCAGAATATTTTTTTTTAATATTTTAACCCATGTATATATACTCATTTTTTTTTCTAAATATTTAAATTCAAATAATATACATCATGGGTAGCATGAACAAAATTATGAGACATTGTTAATCTTGGTCTCGAATATGAGATGGTGGCCAAGAGTCTCTTCGGAAGTAAAGTAATAGCCCAACTATAGTCTATAATGGGCTCCCAAGAGTGCGATGACTTTAGCATCCCTTTTGGACCATTAAGCACTAAAAATTGCTTACAGGCAATGTTAAATTGTTAATTGTTGTAATTTATGATCTTGCAAAAGATATTTTTATTATATATATGCACTATGGTGATTATAGAATGAAATACAACCCTATTTCGAAAAGATTTAAGCTCATATCATAAAAAAATGGGAATATCTATGATTATATCAAAAAAAGAAATATAACATGAAATACTTTTATTATTTGTTGTTTATTTTGAGATAAAATGATAAATATATGATTTACTTGTAAAACGAAACTAGATATCTTTAGAGTTAATATTTTGTGGGATTATCACATTTCCTTATGATGTGATAATTGTGATTGTTTGACTTGAGGATAACTTGGTGATTAAATAATTTGGATATTCATCAAATCATGTATTTTGTTGAGGATATTATAAAATATGGCTAGTTGGTTCTACACTTCTATAAAAGTAAGTCGCATTTTCTAAAGTTGGGTATTGAGTGAACTACTTGTTACGGTTTGTGCTTTTGGTATAGATATTTCATTATTGTCTACTTTGAAAATTTTGAACTGGTTGAATAAATAAATATTTCCACGTGATTATTTAATATTCTTTGTATGAATGTACTTAATGATTTTTGCATGTAAAGTAAAATGTATAATAAAATATTATCTCACTGATTACCTAAGGTTTAACTAATAGTAAGTTGCATTACATGGTTGGATTGTAATGTAAGTAGAAAACTTATATTAGTAATTAATCTAAACTAATCATGAGCAAGTGAATGACCATGTGCATGTATGACTCATATACTTTGATAGGTTTAACACTTGTGCTCTCAAGGTAGTGAGTGTAAAGCTGGTATGTGACTCACGTAGGTTAAAGCTCTTAAAACATAATCAAACAATGAAGCACGAGTATTCTACAAGCATAACAAAGTCAAATTATAGAGGCAAAATTTTCACCATGAAATACTTTGGAAGTATTCTAAGGATCGTGCCTATAGAAATTAACTACAAGCAACAAAAAGATTATAAATACTTGTCTACTAGCTAAGAAATTTCCACTTTACTAGAGCATAGAATTATTGGAACAATTGATGTAACACCCCTTACTCGTATTCGATGCCAGAATAGGGTACGAGGCATTACTGGACTTATACACAAGCAATCATGTACAACCAAGACATAAATCTCCATCCAAATTAAAATTTTTCATATGCATTTATATCATCCCTATTACGAGCCTACGAGGCCCAAAACATACATTGGGAGTGGTTCGGACTAAACCGAGAGCTTTCAAAATTTTTACAAAATTTAGAAAATTTTCATGCTTTGGAGGGTCACACGCCCGTGTGACTTGGGACACGCCCGTGTCCATAGCCCTGTAACTCTCTATTTATGAAGTCATCAACAAAATAGGGTCACACGGGCAAGCCACACGCCTGTGTGCTAGGCCATGCGGCGAATTTAATTTTCGCAATTAGGGTGCAAACTTCACACGGCCTGGGCACACTTCCATGTCCTAATGCCGTGTCTCTCACATGGCCAAGACACACGGTCGTGTCTCATGCCCGTGAGCCTACTACTGGGCATTCTGTTTCTCAAAACTAAGGTGCAGGGGACACACGGCCAGATCGCACGCCCATGGGGCATGTAATAGTCTGGTTTAGACCCTAGTTGGAATAGTGGTTTCGGGACCACAAATCTGAGTTCAAAAAATATTTTAATATTATTTTTTGTGTCTGTGATATGTGAATTTATATCTGCGAAGTTTTTGTGCTCGATTTTGCAAAAAGGACCTAATCGCATAAAATGTAAAAGCTGTGTGCTAGATGTTAAAAGTGTCTATTTGACTTGTATTATTAGAGGAGAGGTCCTTATGATGTTATTAGGCCATAACTAAGGTTAATGGACATAAATGAGCATCCACTAAGTGATTTTTATATGGCTTAATAAAGGGTAAAATTGGTATTTGTTAATTAATTATAAGTTAAATAAAATAAAAGCCATTTCTTCTTCCATTATCATCATCTAGCCGAATTTGAAGAAAGAAAATAAAGCTTTCATAGCCATTTAGGGTTCGGCATTAATCTTGAAAGATTAAGGTATGAATTTTCGTCTGTTTTTGATAATTTCTACGTTTCTATAATCGTTTCTTCGTGTTCTTCAAAACCCATGTCTAAATTTCTGTTTCTGTTGAAGATTATAAAATGTGCCATTAATGATTGTATGAGCTTTGTAATGTTCTTATATGGATTATGAAAGATATATGTGAGATTATCATGTTTTGTTCTTGAATTTTTGATGGAATAGAGCTATTTGGGCTCATTTGTGAAAATGAGGTTTTGAAAGACTAAATTGTGAATTAAATATATTATTTGGGCTTGTAAGGAACCTATGTATATTCAGCCAAGCTATAGTCTTGGTGAATTTTGCATATTTGTGATTTTGTGAAAAATGGATTAAATTGTCAAAGTGTGAAAATATAAGGGTTAAAATGTAAAGTTCCCTAAATATGTGTTTATGGATTATTTTGATTGAAATGAATGATTGAATGGTTGAATTTGAATTGTATTAGATCAAGAACAAAGAAAATCAGACTTAGATCGAGGGAAGTCCAAAATAGTTGAATAGTCGACTCGTTTTATCCTCAAAATCAAATGCGAGGTAAGTCAGATTACAATTACGTGTTAAATTAACTAAATTCTGTGTATATAAATTGTAATATGTATTGGACGACCTTGAGAGCCTGATGAATAAATTTCGAGTAAACTCTAATAATATGCTAGTATCTGAAAAGCTCTGTACGTTTCTAAAAGAACATTGACATTATTCTGAGTTATCGTGTAAGATTGTGTCTGGGACACAAGCCTCGATTTGAGATTTCTTGTAAGACCCTGTCTGGGACAGAGGCATCAATACCGAATTACATGTAAGACCACGTCTGGGACGTCGGTATTGTACCCTTTTATGGGTATCCGTATCGCTTCTGAACCATTTGATGATAGAGTACGAGATATGGGGATGAATATATGAAATGTATAATCTATACAGGTACGTTTGTATCGTACTAGATTTCTGAATATGAAAGTCTCTGTTTCTGTGAATTAATGAATACGAAATATGTACGAAATCATGGAACTGAAACATGACATGTATACAAGTAAATGAGCATGGTTAGGCTCATGAATTACTTTGTGAAATGGTTATGAATTCTTGCTATTGACTTTTACTTTATATGTTTTAATAGTTAGACTAGTTGTATTTGGCTTACTAAGCTCTTTGTAGCTTACTCTGCATGATTTCTGTCTGTTTTACAGTTATCGTAGCTACTAAAGGCTCAGGGATAGTCGAGGATTGTCACTATACTATCGAACTCATTTTGGTATTTTTGAAAGTATAAATATTTTTTAAGTATGGCATGTATAGGCTAGAATGTGTATGTTTTAAGCTTTGATATGTATATATGTTACGCCATGAGAGTTGGATAGCAAATAGTGTGTTTGTGCTTAGTTTTGGTAAATGGTTGATGATGTCAAATTATGTATGCTTGTAATGGTTATATGGCCTTGTATGTGGTGGTCAGTTTGTAATATGCCAAGTTGAGGAAATGATAAGTTTAAGCTTGAGTTAGAAGGTGCCATAAGTGAGCTATGAAATGAACATTTTGGCATGTTGTTGTAGTATGATTTTTAATGTATTTTGGTATAGATTTGAATAGGTTATTGAATGATGATGGTTTAGGTATAATGAAGCATGTTTTGAGCATTGTATTGGTTGAAAATTATGGTATAAATGTTGTTTAACATTGCTTGTAGGAATTACCCAAATAGGGGTGGTAAATTGGCTTAAACCAAGCCTACATTGTGCCACACGGTCAGGGAACACAAGCGTGTCATATGGCCGTGGGCTTAAGTCAGTAGCTAGCTAAGTTTCACATGGCCATAGCACACGGGCATGTCTGTTGGCCGTGTGTAAAAGTCATTATATATACTCTGTTTTGGCACAGCTGGATCACATGGCTGTGTATGGTGCCCGTGTGTACCACAGGCTTGGTCATACGGGCGTGTGACCTCAACAGTATTGAAAATTTTTTCTAAGTTTTGAAAATTCTGAATGTGTTCGGTTTAGTCCTGACTTTTTTTATAAGTATGTCTTAGGTATTTGAGAGCTCCATAAAGAATGAATTGTTGATTTTCTTATGCATTAATATTGTATGATATCTGTGATTCTGTATTGATCTGTAATATTCTGTCTGTCTAGTCATGCCCGTTACCTATTTCGGTGACAGTTACAGGATAAGAGTGTTACATTTTATTGGTATCAGAGCTATGGTTTAATCGATTCTAGAACTACCATAGCGTAAGTGAGTCTAGCTATACATGCCATATATCTGAAACTGCGATAGTGTGATGAATCCTTACATTGAAATGTTCTTTTATATAGCAATGGATCCCAATAGATATAACGCCCCGTACCTGAGACCGTCGCCGGAGTCGAACACGAGGTGTTAACAGACTTAATTCATTACTTTAAACAGCTCAAACAATTTATTTTTAAAATTTTTAGTCAAGCTTGCAATTTGCATCACAGTCGCTTAAAAATTCATATCTCGAGTTCCAAAACTCGAAATCCAATTCTGTAAAATTTTCTCTGAAACTAGACTCATATATCTATTTACTAATTTTTTTATAGAATTTTTTGTCAAGCAAATTAGTACATTTTATTAGTTAAAGTATCCCCTATTTTAGGGTTTGACTACTCTAACCTCTGTGTATTACAAATCAGATATCTCCCTGTACAGAGTTTCAATGACTATGCCGTTTATTTCTAATAAAATTAGACTCAATAAGGAATATTTACATATAAATCATGACTTCTAATTATCTTTGAAAAATTTATGGTGAATTTCCAAAGTCAGAACAGGGGATCCAGAAATTGCTCTAGCCCTGTTTCACAAAAATTTAAATATCTCATAAAATATAACTCATATACCTGTTTTGCTCTATTCATATGAAAATATACTCATCAAGCTTCAATTCCATAACTTATTCATTATATAATTCCATTTCTACTATTTTTAGTGATTTTTTGAATTCACATCACTACTGCCGTCTGAATCTATTTTATGGTAAATTTTACCCATTTCATGGTTCCCATGGATTAGCTAGCAATTTAGCATACATAACACCAAATATGATCATGATTAGCCATTCCAATGGCTAATCATTACCAAGCATTTCTATACCACTCAATAACCATATCATAAGACCATATATGCAAAATGATTATAATGCTATACATGCCATACTCAAAATATACAAGCCATTATGCCAAGATGGTATACGGATAGTGTGAGCGTGCCTCCAACCGTTTCCAATTTCCAAGCTGGCTTGTCAACACTACAAGGAACGAAAAGGAGGGAGTAAGCACAAATGCTTAGTAAGTTCAGATGCAAATAGCAAGTAACACAACTATATAAGCAAACATAAACATCGTTTGCATGATCATCACCAAGACATTCATATCACATTTTCATTTATCATCTTACCATATTGTTGTTATATCGAGTTTTCAACCTGAGGGTTAAGTACATACTTGTTCAAAGTATCCATTTCACAACACTTACCAATACGTCCCTTTCATCTCGAGTATTCCTCCATTTGAGTAGAATTTTACCCGTTGAACACATCGGAATATAATTCGGATACATGGAAAGTTTGCACATAAGTGCCACATATGTAGCCAAGCTACCATGTAACCCGCCCATAAGTGAACTCGGACTCAACTCAACGAGCTCGGATGCCTAGTTACATCTCTCGAACTCAGACTCAACTCAACGAGTTCAGAAATTCACATCCATAAGTGAACTCTGACTCAACTCAACGAGCTCGGATGTCTAGTTACATCTCTCGAACTCGGACTCAACTCAACGACTTCGGACATTCGCATCCATAAGTGAACTCGGACTCAGCTCAACGAGTTCGGATGCTCAACCATCCTAGTGACATGTCACTTGTATCCTAATCTATTCCTAAGGTTCAAACGGGCTTTTTCCTTCGATCTGACATTAGCCGTCTTCCACGGAATATCGGAACCGATACTCGGTAGCAATTCATATTTATCAAGTAGTAAACATAATTTGCACATTACTCAACATTAACCACAAAGCATAATATTTCACGATAAAAAATCAGCATATTATATAATTAACATCAATAACTTAAAAATAACAATTATGCTACATTATTTACACATGAACTTACATCGTATGTGAAAATGGCTACTTTTATCATTTCGTCCACAACTTGGTATTTTCCCCATTTTAGCCTGAATTTTAGTTTTCCTTGCTCTATCATTTAAAATATAGTCTAATTAGGGCTCACATTATTCAAATTAACCCATATTTTGGCAAAATTACAATTTTGCCCCTAAACTTTTGCATATTTACACTTTTGCCCCAAAGCTCGTAAATTAAACTTCAGCATATTTTCTTATGTTTTATGACATGCTGAACATTTTTTTCCTTCTATGACAACATCAAATTCTCACTCTAACACATAGTTATGAACAATAACAATTTTTACCGATTAAGCCGTTTTACTCATTTTTGCTTAAAATCGCTTAGCAAAAGTTGTTTAACATAATTTCAGCCTTCATATTCTACCATAAAACATCAAAATAAACACATTTCACCTATGGGTATTTTTCCAAATATGAACCCTAGCTTAAATTATTGCTAGAATAAGCTTAATCAAGTTACCGGGATTCTAAAAACATAAAGAACTTGAAAAACGGGGCTAGAACGGACTTACAATCGAGCTTGGAAGCTTGAAAAACCCTAGCCATGGTTTCCCCTTGCTATATTCGGCCATGGGGTTGAAGATGAGCAAAATTGGCTTTTAATTTTGTATTTTAATTCATTTTACCCCTAAATGACCAAAATGCCCTTACTACTAAACTTTCCAAAAATTCCATCCATGTCTAATTTTTGTCCATAGACTTAGAAATTGGTAAAGTTGCTATTTTAGACCTCCTAATTAATATTTCAAAACAATTTCATACTAGAAACTTCTAGAATGCAAGTTTTGCAAATTATTCGATTTAGTCCCTAATTTCAATTTAAGCACTTTATGCATAAAATTTCTTCACGAAATTTTCACACAATCATGCAATTATATCATAGACCTCAAAATAATCATAAAATAATTATTTCTATTTTGGATTTTGTGGTCACGAAATCACTATTTCAACTAGGCCCAAAATCAGAATATTACAACTCTCCCCCCCTTTTAGGGATTTTTGTCCCCGAAAATCTTACCAGAAAAGTGGTCTTCACTTTTAATCTCATATTCGGTGCTGAAGAACTTTCACTTAGGCTGTACCTCCAATACATCTCTTTAATTTCTCATATGGTCTAAAAGCTTACAGTCTCAACTCTTAACTGTTCTTAAATTTTCAACCCTTCTTAGTTTCCCATGATATCATGACATAAAACCAAGATCTTAACTTGATTAATGGAGACCGGAATTCCAAGAAATCCAACAATCAAAGAGACCTAAAATTCCATGAATCTGATGAGTAGGAATTCATTCAATACCGATATGATTTATAGATTTCTCCAAACATTTAAGAATAGGATACATCACATTTTCCTCTTTCGCCATAGAAATAATTACGATATGGCCTCAAGAATAATCCTTCTCATTTCCATCCCAATATCAACATTGACAAGGATAATTTTGATAGATCCCAATGCTCAGCTTTAACCTCTTTAACAACTCAGATTTTATGTAACATCGAATGCTCTAAACTATCACATTACCTCACTGTCTTGAAACACATCACAATTTATACAACAGAACTTTACTGAAAGTTAGGAAGTCTTTGCTGAATGTAGACTAGTCTAGTTCAGACGCTTCGGTTACCAATATTCTCGTCTATCCGAACTCTGTCAACATGTAATAAACTTTTCAGCTTTCATAAGATGAAAACCTTATCATTCGTAGTGACTTTATCCAACTCTTTCTAATAAATATACACTTCTCGTTCAGACTATTTACTCTTTTATCAAGACAAAAATGAAATTCTATTATCGGACTTGAGAAAAATAATCTCGACATAATTGTCACATGAAATCTTTCAAATAAATAATTCACCATACCGAATTGAAACTCGCGCTTTTATCACCTATGCCTTTACTAATGTCAAATCCTTACACGTAAATTAGAAAAAAAATCCCAATACTAAAATAACCACATTACCAAGATCAAATTAGAAGTATAGTCATATTTGACATGATTATCACGAAGTGAAGAACGCACTTCGAACATGAGCCGTAATTGACAAATTATGGAACAAAGATAACAAGAAAACCGAATAAAGAAATCCAAGATAGAGAAACCTGAATAAAAAAATCCAGAATAAAAGATCCAGGATAAAGAAAACCAAGATACGATACTATCTTTGGAGAATCGAAAACCAAACTCATAGAGAAAATATAGAATACCCGATAATTATTCAAAGAAAGAAAGTCCAAAAGAAAACATCATTTAATCCCACTTTGAAATCAAATATAACAAGATCAATATATCTTTCCATACATATATATCGGATGAAGCATCAAGTAGAAGAAAGCAGAATTATAATATCATATGTATTCTCTCATCAATTCTTATCAGATTGAAATGAAATAGAATACCCGATGAAATAGAGCAATATAAATTATAAACCGATCGGACTACCAATGCTTTCATCCAACACGATAATTAGAAAACATTCCCATATAACAAGAATTTCTTGAGAAGATCAATAGCCATAGAAATATTTCGAGAACGGGTAAACACATAGAACATCTCAAAAGAGATGCTAAATCTGTCCGGTCATAATTTGTCACACTCGAGATAGTTCACATTTCAAATATCATTTCCCCAACTAGTTCTGCCAGTTACAAATTTCATATTAAACCATTCACTAAAGAAGGCGATTCTGAATAAATTTTGGTTTACACTTTTCTCGACCTTGCACTGAGTAATTCGATTTACCAAAGAGAATTCCTTCTCTAATTGGGACAGTGCATAACTCCAATAATCTTTACGTCAATCCGATACTTTCTGGCTCTAACTTTACTTATCAGCTCATTTTCAATCTCGATCATACTTATAATTATTCTATCTTTGAACTCTTTGGGTTCTCAACCGGAAACTTATTCAATACAAATCTCATGAAATTCCATTATAAGTACCACTTCGGTAAGGGGAGGGTTGTAGGACCTCGACTCGACTTTCTTATACATACACATATGACACAACTTCCATCATCATAGCAACATCATCAAAATCATGTCATTCATTCAGCAATGCAACATTTATGTTGGCTTACACAAATTTTCCCTCTTGTCCCATTTAGACAATATACTTATGCATACATTCTATGTTTTCTAAATAGCTTTACTTATCCATTCATTTAATTAAATTAATTCATGCTCATGACATCATATAGGGCCAAACAAACATAGATATTTGCATCACAATCACAACTTTCATTTCGTGCATCATGTACATGTCATTACAATCATATAATTCAGTCCAACAATTTAACATAGATAAGTTCATTTCATTATAATCCTTTATCTCATAAAAATTATATATCATTAGCATTCATCAACATTCGACGTCCAAATCAAGACAAGGACATTTTCATTCATATCATAATATTATGACTTTTATTCATACCTCTACTACTTTCTATTTATTCCATTCATCTTATCAAGTAAGCCATATACACTACATCATATGAGCATCAAGCAAATATGGATATTTATCACATATGTATCATAAACTTTTATTCATACTTTTCCAAACCGAGACTTATCATAATCATAATTTTACTCAAATACCTTCACATAACATTGAACATGGTGGTAGCATTTCGGTTTGGAGAGTACCTTGTCTAAATAAGACGGTACTCATATGCGTCGAAAGACATCACACTATCACAGATCAGTGGCATGTATAGCTAAATTTTTACGCATGCTAAGTTAGTCCAAGAACCAACTAAACCTGCTCTGATACCACCAAATGTAACGTCCCGTACCCGAGACCGTCGCTGGAGTCGAACACGAGGTGTTAACAGACTTAATTCATTACTTTAAACAGCTCAAATAATTTTTTTTTAAAATTTTCAGTCAAGCTAGCAATTTGCGTCACAGTCGCTTAAAAATTCATATCTCGAGTTTCAAAACTCAAATTCCAATTCCGTAAATTTTCCATAAAACTAAACTCATATATCTATTTACTAATTTTCTTATAGAATTTTTAGTCAAGCAAATTAGTACAGTTTATTAGTTAAAGTATCCCTATTTCAGGGTTTGACCGCTTGCTCTCGACCTCTGTGTGTATTACAAATCAGATATCTCCATCTGAGTTTCAATGACTATGCCATTTATTTCTAATAAAATTAGACTCAATAAGGAATATTTACATATAAATCATGACTTCTAATTATCTTTGAAAAATTTACGGTGAATTTCCAAAATCAGAACAGGGGATCCAAAAATTGCTCTGGCCCTATTTCACAAAAATTTAAATATCTCATAAAATATAACTCATATACCTATTTTGTTCCATCCATATGAAAATAGACTCATCAAGCTTCAATTCCATAACTTATTCATTATTTAATTCCATTTATACTATTTTTAGTGCTTTTTCAAATTCACATCACTACTCATAAATCTGAATCTATTTTATGGTAAATTTTACCCATTTCATGGTTCCCATGGATTAGCTAGCAATTTAGCATACATAACACCAAATATGATCATGATTAGCCATTCCAATGGCTAATCATTACCAAGCATTTCCATACCACTCAATAACCATATCATAAGACCATATATACAAAATGATTATAATGCTATACATGCCATACTCAAAATATACAAGCCATTATGCCAAGGCGGTATACGGATAGTGTGAGCGTGCCTCCGACCGCTTACGATTTCCGAAGTGGCTTGTCAACACTACAAGGAATGAAAAGGAGGGAGTAAGCACAAATGCTTAGTAAGTTCACATGCAAATAGCAAGTAACACAACTATATAAGCAAACATAAACATCATTTGCATGATCATCACCGAGACATTCATATCACATTTTCATTTATCATCTTACCATATTGTTGTTATATCGAGTTTTCAACCCGAGGGTTAAGTACATACCTGTTCAAAGTATCCATTTCACAACACTTACCAATACGTCCCTTTCATCTCGAGTATTCCTCCATTTAAGTAGAATTTTACCCGTTGAACACATCGGAATATAATTCGGATACATGGAAAGTTTGCACATAAGTGCCACATATGTAGCCAAGCTACCATGTAACCCGCCCATAAGTGAACTTGGACTCAACTCAACGAGCTCGGGCGTTCGCATCCATAAGTGAACTTGGACTCAACTCAATGAGCTCGGATGCCTAGTTACATCTCTCGAACTCGGACTCAACTCAACGAGTTCAAAAATTCGCATCCATAAGTGAACTCGGACTCAACTCAACGAGCTCGGATGTCTAGTTACATCTCTCGAACTCGGACTTAACTCAACGAGTTCAGACATTCGCATCCATAAGTGAACTCGGACTCAACTCAACGAGTTCGGATGCTCAACCATACTAGTGACATGTCACTTGTATCCTAATCTATTCCTAAGGTTCAAACGGGCTTTTTCCCTCGATCTGACATTAGCCGTCTTCCACAGAATATCAGAACCGATACTCGGTAGCAATTCATATTTATCAAGTAGTAAACATAATTTGCATATTACTCAACATTAACCACAAAGCATAATATTTCACGATAAAAAATCAACATATCATATAATAACTTCCATAACTTAAAAATAACAATTATGTTACATTATTTACACATGAACTTACCTCGTATGTGAAAATGGCTACTTTTACCATTTCGTCCACAACTTGGTATTTTCCCCATTTTAGCCCGAATTTTAGTTTTCCTTGCTCTATCATTTAAAATATAGTCTAATTAAGGCTCACATTATTCAAATTAACCCATATTTTGGAAAAATTACAATTTTGCCCCTAAACTTTTGCATATTTACACATTTTCCCCAAAGCTCGTAAATTAAACTTCAGCATATTTTCTTATGTTTTATGACATGATGAACATTTTTTCCTTCTATGACAACATCAAATTCTCACTTTAACACATAGTTATGAACAATAACAATTTTTACCGATTAAGCCGTTTCTCATTTTTGCTTAAAATCGCTTAGCAAAAGTTGTTTAACATAATTTCAGCCTTCATATTCTACCATAAAACATGAAAATAAACACATTTCACCTATGGGTATTTTTCTAAATATGAACCCTAGCTTAAATCATTGCTAGAATAAGCTTAATCAAGTTACCGGGATTCTAAAAACGTAAAGAACTTGAAAAACGAGGCTAGAACGGACTTACAATCGAGCTTGGAAGCTTGGAAAACCCTAGCCATGGTTTCCCCTTACTATATTCGGCCACGGGGTTGAAGATGAGCAAAATTGGCTTTTAATTTTGTATTTTAATTCATTTTACCCCTAAATGACCAAAATGCCCTTATTACTAAACTTTCCAAAAATTCCATCCATGTCCAATTTTTGTCCATAGACTTAGAAATTGGTAAAGTTGCTATTTTAGACCTCCTAATTAATATTTCAAAACAATTTCATACTAGAAACTTCTAGAATGCAAGTTTTGCAAATTATTCGATTTAGTCCCTAATTTCAATTTAAGCACTTTATGCATAAAATTTCTTCACGAAATTTTCACACAATCATGAAATCATATCATAGAACTCAAAATAATCATAAAATAATTATTTCTATCTTGGATTTTGTGGTCACGAAATCACTATTTTGACTAGGCCCAAAATCAGGATATTACAATAGAGCTGTAGCTGACGATGTTGAAAGCAATGCACCTGCTCCCACGCAAGGGATGGTGCAAGATGATTCTCGACTGGCTACGAGTAGCCGTGATGGTGAGGCTAAGCAAGCCTTCTATCAGATGATGAATGATTGGTTCACACAGTATATTAGAACCAATCCGGCTGTACAACAACCTCCACCCCCGGTTAATTCTTCTCAAATTCCTGTTATGCCCTCAGTGAACTCGGTTCAGTTAAGTAGACCACTAGTTGATAAAATTAGAAAGTATGAGGCTAAAGAGTTTCGAGCCACAACGAATGATGATGCTGAAAGAGCCGAATTTTGGTTAGAGAATACAATACGAGTATTTGATGAAATGTCTCTGAATCTTGAGGAATGTGTAAAATGTACCGTTTCATTTTTGAGAGATACGACGTACCATTGGTGGAAAATTTTAATATCTGTGGTTTCGAGTGAGCGGGTTACTTGGGATTTCTTCCAAGCTAAATTTTGGAAGAAATACATTAGTTAGAGATTCATTGATCAGAAACGTAAAGAGTTTCTAGAGCTTAAGCAAGGCCGTATGTCTGTTACTGAATACGAACGTGAATTTGTGAGATTGAGCCTGTATGATCGGGAATGTGTATCAAATGAAGCAATAATGTGCAAAAGGTTTGAAGATGGACTAAATGAAGATACCCGTCTATTAGTTGGGATTTTGGAGATTAAAAAAATGGTAGTGCTCGTTGAGCGAGCTTATAAAGCTGAAGAATTAAGTAAAGAGAAAAGAAAAGCTGATTTTGAAGCTAGAGATGTTAGAAAGAGATCTTCGAGTAGATCATTTCATTCTGTGTCAAAGAAATTTTGAGATGATTATAGCCGTTCAAAGGCTGATGTAAGACATTCAAATCGAGATCGAGCTAGATCGCATTCGAATTCTAGAGCTCCTGCTACTTCTGTTGCAAGTGTTGGGAATGTTTGATCTAAGAAACCTGAATGTAAACACTGTGGTAAAAGACATCCGGGAAATTGTAGATTGAATGACTGAGCCTGTTTTCAATGTGGATCTCTAGACCATTTTGTAAGAGATTGTTCTGAACTTGCTGAGCAAGAGAATGTACAGAATCCGAGATCGAGCAACACCTCAGCTAGAGGTAGACCTTTCAAAAATATGAGAATGCAAGTGGTGGTCAAAGAGCTACTAGGGATACTGCTGTTAGATCTGAGGCCAGAGCACTTGCCAGAGCCTATGCTATCAGAGCTCATGAGGAATCTTTGTCTTCAAACGTGATTACTGGTGTTTTTACTCTTTATGATACTTGTGTGATTGCATTGATAGACCCTGGATCAATGCATTCTTATATCTGTATGAATTTAGTATATAGTAGGTGTAACACCCTAAACCCGGCCCAGAAGTTGGACTCAAATCGGGCTTCTCACATTAAAGTGTTTTTTCAAAACCATGTTTTTATTAAAAACCCTTCTTATTTAAAATGTAGTGCATTGAAAACTTCTTAATTTTATTTCCAAAATTCCTTTTTACTTTGCGGAAGCTAATTCTAAAAGTAACCAATTTACGAAAACGTGATGTTTAAAAGTTGAGTTACGAAAACGTAGTGTTTTGAAACCCGTGATCTTCTTCTAACAAATATCAAACATAGTAAATAAATTTTCCCAAATGAAAAGTTAAGAAAGAAAATAAAGAGGCCCTGTTACAAACCAAATGGCTTAACTAAATAAACGAAATAGAAAAATATGTGCAGATGTATAGTCGTCTTCGAGTCCCTCTGAGACACCGATCCACCTAACACTGGGGATTACCTGCACAGTTAATAAATGGGGTGAGTTTATGAAAACTCAGTGTGTAATCCCCTTACTAGAGTAACAGTCAGTATACAGAAACAAAAACAAAAACAGTCTAGGCCAGAGCCCTTTAACGCTAATGATGCAGTCCGATTCAGAGTATCGTGGGCCTGACCCATTACAAATCACTTGGGTCTCAGCTCTTGTTAGAATCAAACCATATGCATAATGCAAAAATGTACGCTAACCCATCATATCCAACCACTATACACCAACTCTGTCCCCCGGTACACATCATGTGGGGATATAACTATCGACCCACCCATCCGATATACATTAATGGTAGCCCGGTTGCGGTACTACCTTCATTGCAGTAACCTGCTAGCATATATACGACTTTAAGCCTTTAGTAGGGGTATTATAATTGGCACAAAGCCATCTATAACTATAATAAGCTCGACACATAGCCATCAACTAGAGTAACATAATCAACACACAGCCCTAGGTAGATGTGATCGACACCGAGTTGTCAATAATCATATACTAGCACATAGCCTTAGGTAAATGCGTTTGGCACACAGCCATAATCAGGATAATTGGCTTTAAGCCATCGGTAGCTGTATCATGTTAGGCACATAGCCATCATTGATGGTAATATAGTCGGCACACAGCCTCAGGTAAATATGATCGACATAGAGCCGTCAATAATCATATATTGGGCTTAAAAGCCACCGGTGGATCCACGGTCGTCAAGTAACCATACGATCCTTAATCGGTGGATCTACGGTCGTCATGTGACAGCCTTAATTTGACCCTAGTCAGAATGTGGTTTTGGGACCACAAAATCGAGTCATAAAATTTATTAAAAATTAATTTTCATATCTTCTATGTGTGATAGTGCATGTGTGAAAAATTTAATGTTTTTATTTAGTCATATGAATGTGAATTTCACTTGAAAGGACTTAGTTGAGAAACTTAGAAAATAATGTTAGGTAAATGTGTGAGGACCAAATAATTTCAAAGTATGAAAGTTGGGTTTGCATGTCAAAATGCCGAATATGGATTAAGTGACCAGCCAAGTAATGATGTCCCTCCACTAAGTTTAAATTAATTATAATATTGTATTGATAAGTGATTAAAACATCATAATAATATGAATTAATAATAAAAAGATGAATAAAAGAAGAAATTGAAACATAAGTGTTCGTCTTCTTCTTCTTGCAAAACCGAAACAAAAGGAAAGAAAAAAGAAATTACACTAAGGCAATTCGTCACCTTCTTTTGCTAGTTGGAGGTAAGTTTTGAAGTGATTTTGAAATCTTTTTATATGTTTAAGTTAATTGTTAAATGCATTTCTTGGCCATGTCAAGAAAATCAAATTTCTGTGGTGGTTTGGGCACTAGGCCGTGTATCAAAATGTTGGAATTAGAGGTTGTTTTTATGTTGTATTGAATAAGTAGATGTTAGAATAAGGTTAAACTTGTTGAATTATTAGTTGGATAATACTTTGTGCATTCGGCCATATGGGGTTTAAATGGAATGTTCATTTTATTTTTACTTTCTTGTATGAGAAATGGTTCAAATAAGTGTTAAGGCCGAATGAGTCATGGTAGATAAGTTAAAGTGCAAAATTCATGTTTATGGGGTAATTTGAGTAATTGACCGAGACATGGATGAAGGAATAAGATTGATATTTTTTAGGAGTGAAAAGCATAATGAAGATTGAGTTAGTTTAATGTGCATATTTTAGTTTAAGTGTTATGGAGAATTTGGCTAAAAACTTGGAAATGTGAGTTGCCGAAATTGATCTTGTATATGTATCGAATTAATGGAATAGATGAGAAGTATGTTTGGATATGCATTAAGTTTAAAGGTTAAATTTTAAATTATGTGTGGGCAATTGCCGAATGGGGTCTTGAAGGAATAAAAAAAAATGGTTCAATAAATTTGATGATCGATTTTAATTATTAGGTGATGAATCTTGAATATTTAAATGTTATATTGTTATGGCCTGGTTAATATTAGATGGAATACCGAATCTCTGTGTGTGTCTATGAGGAATGAAAATAAATTGGGGCTATGATGATTGAGTTATTTTATTTCCTTAGTTGGAGTTGGAGCTCAAGATCAAAGGGAGCCAAGTTCGGCCAAAGGGAAAGCGAAAGCGGTTGAGTAACCGATCGGAGTTGTTAATCCGACTAAAAAGTAAGTCCTTAAGTAATTTAAGTTACGGTTAACATTTCACATAAATGACACAAAATAAGTTGGATAAGAAACCATGGTATGTAAGAGTTTTTGAAAATCGAATGTGAAAATATTGACCTATCTATGATATTGTGGTAGCTATAGATAAGAAAATACAGCACTATGTGTGCAAGGCCATATGGCACTATGTGTGCAAAAACTACGTGGCACTATGTGTGCGAGATTACATGGCACTATGTGTGTGAGAAAGCGTGGCACTATGTATGCGAATAGGTAAGAGCACTATGTGCGCGGACTTTCAAATCGAGCACTAAGTGTGCTATATCGATCGTGGAGCACTACTTGGGTAAATGAAAATTCATTAAAACATTAAATTGGGAGTAATGAAATGTGCATGGATACTAGACATAGGATTTGAATCTAATTTGTGTATTAATATATAATGCTTGGGAAGAGAGAAAGAAGAGAAAGGTAATCGGCTCAATTAGTATATATAATTGAACAAAGATATAAAGTAGTGATAAATGAATCTAAATGGATTGGAGATTGGATTGATAGATGGAGTGGCTTGGTTTGTGCTTTATTTAAATAATTGGACATTGTATGTCATTTACATATATGCCAATGATTTGTATATGACATTTACCTGGTATTTTCAATTTGTGATTAAATGGTGTAGGAGTACATAGTAAACTCGGGTAAGTATTTACCAAATTCATAATGTACGTATGTGACATAAGATTTCCTTGTGATATAATGGTTGAATTCGACTAGTATTGGATTGAAATTTTATTTTGCTAAGATAATCGGGTTATTACATTCTTGAAATTTCTTAGGACTTACTGAGTTAATAACTCACTTGGTGTGTTTATTGGTTTTGTATAGACCATCTTGTCGAGGAAAGCTTGGAACTGTTACGAAGTCATCGTATCTTTTGACAACCTTTTTGGTACCTTTGTTTAAAACTCTAGTAGACATTATGGCATGTATAGGATAATATTTTGGGAGGTTTTCTATTTTGATAGTATTGTATATAAAACCATGCGAATATGGCTAAAGTCCTATGTATGGATTTGATAATGGTTTAGATATAAATCTTGAAGTGTTAATCAACTTGACATATAAGTTCATATTTGTGATACGATTGTGATTATGTTATGCTAGAACTAACATGTTAAGCATTTGAGATATATATTATGTATGTGTATTCGGTCAAGAGGAGAAAAATCACCAAATGAATCTATAGAGGAGTTGAGCAGGTTAATGGTTATGTTATGTGACCCTACTCCAGCAATGGACACGGGTATTTGGGTGTTACATTTTTATTGGTATCAGAGCTACAGTTTAGTCGATTCTAGTACTACCGTAGCGCGTGTGAGTCTAGCAATACATGCCATAATGCTAGTATATGATTGGAAACATAAAAAATTATATACTTTTTCATACCCTTTTTAACTTAAAGCCAAGCTATTCCAGTTAAATTCTTGTCGAAAAATAATTAAATATTATAAAATAATTAAATTATGTTAAAAATATGAACATTATGAATTTTAATTAATTTTATATTTAATTTTGATTAAATTTGGTTATTTTTGTCAGAATTACACAATTGGAGAAAAAGGGCCCGGTGAACACTGCGAGAAGAACAAAACTGAGAGTAATTTGAAATATCTAGGCCAATTAATTTGCAGCCCAAGATGGTCCAGAAATGTGTATTAATTCATAATTTAATTTAATTTAATTTATTTCCTATTTAATTTAGGTTAAATGAATTAATTTTAATTAATTATGAAGAAAGGGCCTAGTGAACCGCACTGGTTGAACCGAATGAAGTGAGCCGAACCAGCCACTAACTGGGCTGACCAGAACCGTCCATTGGCTGACCCAAATCAGCAAATTAACTGGTAAAATATGCTTGCAAAAAGGCCCTTGAAAAACTTCCAAATTACGTTCAAACCCCACCTTTATTTTAGGCTTTGAAGATTTGCCCCAGCCTATTTTTAGCAAGGTTGAAAGCTTGAACCTTGCAATGTGTGTGGCTGGCCATGGGAGGGCTCTCTTGGCTGCTGAATTTGCTATTTTTAGCAGCCCTCTTCAGCTATAAAAGCCACCCTATGCTGTCCATTTCAAAGCATCCCTCAACATCTCTCGTTCTACAACATTCTTTCATCCTCTCTTCACTTCTCTTAAAGTTTCCTCTCCATTTTTCCATCCCATTTTCCCTTCCTCTTGTGCCGATTTCCTCTCTTGAGAAAAAGGTTTTCTTTAGCCATCGTGGGCAGCAATCGAGGATTCATATAAGCCTTGCTCGGTGAAGACAACGGAGACAAAACAACAGAGCAACAGTCAAGTCGCAGAGAAACACTGGATTTTCTTTCTGTTCCCTTTCTTTTTAATTTCTGTTGTTTTTATGATGAACATATCTATGAATAATATTGTTGTTGAAATGGTTATTTTAATCAATTTAGCTTGAATTTAATTCATGTGGGGTTGATTATATTTTGCCTACTTGAATTGTTAAAATAGTGTTTATGCTATTATAGGCCTCAGTGAAATGCTTGATTAAGTAAAATCATGCTTAGGTTATCTGGCATTATAATTGTTTAGATAACTAAAGAATTAATTGTTGAAGTGGATTGAAATTGCAATTAATGGACTCAGTACTTAATCAGTGCATGTTTAATTCTTCTAAGGTAACTGAAAATTAAATTAGCATTGTATTTGGCGATACATATGCCTTGCAAAACTTGCAAGATTGTTGTGATTAAATTGTTTCAAGGTATGGCTACTTTGTTACTTCACATAATATTTTACATGTTTATTAAGTTGAATTAATCGATTGAATTGACATAGGAATATGCGAGAGATAATTTAATTCAATAAGTTTGTGTGTGCAATAGCATGTTTACTTTATTAAATCTGTTTAGTCGGTTGAATTGGAATAGGGATATGTTCAAGAGATAAATGGAATTTTTTTAGTAAATGTGTTCATAAGTTAGCAAATTATTGGGTTGCCGTGAATCTATTCATAACAGCATAAGCACAAATTTAATATTTCTAAGTTAAAAAGGGATAATTAATCCAACACAATTATATCATCTTGATTAAATCTTAATTGAAATCATGCACTAGAAGTCTTTTATTTTTTTTAAATTGTTTGCTTAGTTTTAAAATCTTAGTTTATAAATCACTCTTTTCAAACCAAAATTATTTTTACCTCACCAAATTGTTTTAATTAATTTCATAAATATTGCTTTTTACAGTCCCTGTGGGTACGATAACTCGACATTTACTTGTCACTTTATTACTTGTTACGATTGTGAACACTTGCACATTTCCACCGTTCCAAGTTTTTGGCGCCGTTGCCGTGGACTGCATTTAAAAAAAAAAACATTATTTGTGAATTTATTTTTACATTTTGGTTCTTTCATTTTCCTGTTCAATTTTATTTACTTAATTACTTCTCCTCTGATTATTTTAGGTGTTTATGAGTATTGACTGAATTATCGACTTACTCTCGGTGGACTCTGAAATAGAACGAACCTTTCGTCAACGAAGAAGACAACCGAACTAGAGAAGGACCGAAGAGATGAATTTCGAGAATATCAATCAAGGAAACGGAGCAAACCTTGCTCAAAATCCTATCCTTATTGCTGATGATAGGGATAGAGCTTTACGACAATATGCCGTGCTAGTTTTTAATGATCTTAATCCAGGTATTAGAAGACCCGAGATTGAGGCACAAAAATTCAAGTGAAGCTGATCATGTTCCGATGATGCTTCGCATAAAGTGGGCGCTTTAGTGGAATGCCTACTGAAGATCCTCATCTTCATTTAAGACTGTTTATGGAGGTGAACGACTCTTTCAAGCTAGCTGGAGTACCTGAAGATACATTGCGATTAAAACTGTTCCCGTACTCACTGAGGGACAGAGCTCGAGCCTGTTTAAACTCACTGCCACCAAACTCAATTTCTACATGGCAAGAGTTAGCAGAGAGATTTCTTTTGAAGTATTTCCCACCTAGTAAGATTGCTAAGCTGAGAAATGAGATTACTGCTTTCCAACAAATGGATGATGAGTCCTTGTATGAGGCATGGGAAAGATTCAAAGAGTTATTATGAAAATGTCCTCATCATGGAATTCCACATTGCATCCAACTTGAGACATTTTACAATGGTCTCAACGCTCACACAAGGATGGTAGTAGATGCTTTTGCTAACGGTGCTATATTACCTACGTCTTACAATGAGGCTTATGAAATCATTGAGAGGATCGCCAGTAACAATTACCAGTGGCCAACCAATCGAGCAACGTTAGGAAGACGAGTTGCTGGAATTCATGAAGCGGATGCTTTCACTTCACTTGCATCTCAGGTATCTTCGATATCTTCAATGTTAAAGAATCTTACCACTAATGGGTCTAACAGTTTTGCAGCTCAACCACCTAACCAATATGAGAATATAGCCTGTGTCTATTGTGGGGAAGGACATGTGTTTGAAGAATGTCCGTCAAACCTAGAATCCATGTACTACATAGGTAATCAGAAC
The DNA here is from genome assembly GCA_025698475.1 of Gossypium anomalum. Lineage (NCBI taxonomy): Eukaryota > Viridiplantae > Streptophyta > Magnoliopsida > Malvales > Malvaceae > Gossypium > Gossypium anomalum. Next base: position 33,789,783 of record CM046959.1, on the reverse strand, counting down.
CAGAACCGAGGAAGGCAAGGGCTGCAATCCAACTTTTACAACCCATCATGGCGAAATCACCCCAATCTTTCCTGGAGTAACCAAGGGGCTGGAGGCAGTAACAACTACGCCCAACCTAGACCAACCCAGCCGCCTAGTTTTTCACAGCAAGTTTAGAAACCAGTTCAGGCTGAATCATCCAATAGCTTAGAGAATTTATTGAAGGCATACATGGAACCATCCACTGGGTGTTCACTGGGGCCAGCTTGCTACTGAACTTAGGAACCGTCCACTGGGTGCTCTACCTAGTGATACGGAAAATTCGAGAAATCCAGGAAATGAGCATTGTAAAGCACTAACATTGAAGAGCGGAAAAACGGTAGAGCCCAACATAATTGAAGCTGAAAAGGAGCATGCTGAAGCTCAAGATCCGGAAGAAGTTCAACCGAGTGTTGAAGTTCCAGTTCCACTAGACCAGAACCTGCAAGACCTGAAAAGGTAATCTCAGAACTAGCCAATTCTGATCAGCCAACCAATCTGTTAGCAGCAGAATTGCCGCCAAAGACAAATCAACCAGTACCAACTTCAGTATATAAACCTCCACCACCTTACCCTCAAAGACTCCAAAAGCAAAAATAAGAGGTCCAATTCAAGAAGTTCCTTGACGTACTCAAGCAACTTCATATCAGCATCTCGTCGGTTGAAGCACTTGAACAAATGCCAAATTACGTAAAATTCATGAAAGATATCCTGTCCAAGAAGCGACGACTTAGAGAATTTGAGACGGTAGCTTTGACGAAGGAATGCAGTGCATATCTTCAAGACAAATTACCCCCTAAGCTGAAGGATCCTGGGTGTTTTACCATACCATGCAACATTGGAGCAGCTTATTGTGGTAAGGCACTATGTGACTTGGGCGCAAGTATCAACTTGATGCCTATGTCGATATTTAAGAAGTTGGGGATAGGTGAAGTTAGACCTACTATGGTTACACTTTAGCTAGCAGATCGATCCTTAGCACATCCAAAAGGAAAAATCGAGGATGTATTGGTACGTGTAGATAAGTTTATATTTCCTGCTGATTTTGTAATTTTAGATTTTGAAGCAGACAAAGAAGTACCAATTATCCTGGGGAGACCGTTCTTAGCAACCGGAAGGATACTTATTGATGTGCAGAAGGGCAAACTTACTATGCACGTTCAGGACGATCAGGTAACATTTAACGTTTTCAAGTCAATGCGATTTCCTGAAGCAATAGATGATTATTTTGCAGTATGTGACTTAGAGGATTTAATAGTGGAGAAGGAACTCAACTCTGTTGAGGATCCTCTGGAAAAAATTTTGACATCAGACCCTCTAAGTGATAAAGAGGAGGATGAAAACTTAGCTTTGCTAGAAGCTAATCAAAAGGGATTTAATCCACAATTCCGTTTTGAATCTTTGGATTTAGAGGAGAGAGATTAAACACAGCCAAAAGCGTCAATCGAGGAGCCACCTAAACTAGAACTCAAGGTATTACCTTCTCATTTAAAATATGTTTATTTAGGTGACGCTTCTACTCTGCCTGTGATTATTTCAGTAGAGTTAACTATTGAGCAAGAAGAGAAACTTATCTTAGTTCTGAAACAATTTAAGAAGGCTATCGGATGGACCATAGTCGATATTCGAGGTATTAGTCCATCTGTATGCGTGCACAAGATCATCCTGGAAGATGGTGAAAAGGGGATGATCGGTGGACAACGAAGGCTGAACCCCATCATGAAGGACGTAGTGAAAAAAGAGATTATCAAGTGGTTAGGTGCGGGTATCATTTACCCTATTTCAGACAGTTTATGGGTAAGTCCAGTCCAGTGAGTACCAAAGAAAAGAGGTATCACAGTCATAGAAAACGAGAATAACGAATTGATACCAACTAGAACAGTTATGGGATGGAGAATCTGCATCGATTACTGGAAGCTGAACAAGGCAACTAGGAAGTATCACTTCCCTTTGCCATTCTTAGACCAGATGCTGCATAGACTCACGGGGCGAGATTACTACTATTTTCTCGATGGATACTCGCGGTACAACCAGATCACGGTAGCACCAGAAGATCAACACAAGACCATATTCACCTGCCCGTACGATACATTTGCATTCAGACGCATGCCATTTAGTTTATTTAATGCACCTGCTACATTTCAAAGATGTATGATGTCTATTTTCACTGACATGGTGGAGAAATTTTTGGAAGTTTTCATGGATGACTTTTCAGTGTTTGGAGATACGTACGATGACTGCCTAGCCAATTTAGCTAAGGTACTAAAACGATGCGAAGAGACAAACCTAGTCCTTAACTGGGAAAAGTGCCATTTTATGGTACGAGAAGGTATGGTTCTGGGGCATCGGATAACAAGACATGGGATCGAGGTAGATAGAGCAAAAGTAGATGTTATTGAGAAACTCCCACCTCCAACATCTGTAAAGGGTGTTAGGAGCTTTTTGGGCCACGTCAGTTTCTATCGAAGATTTATCAAGGACTTCTCCAAAGTTGCTAAACCTTTATGCAAATTATTGGAGAAGGACACGATATTAAAATTTAATGAGGAATGCTTAAAAGATTTCAATGACTTGAAGAATCGATTAGTCACAGCACCCATAATTGTCACACCAGACTGGGACTTGCTATTGGAATTGATGTGTGATGCAAGTGACTTCGTAATAGGAGCTGTCATGGGCCAGCGAAGGAACAAAGATTTTTATCCCATTTACTATGCAAGCCGAACTCTGACAGGAGCTCAGTTAAACTATATGGTAACAAAAAAAGTTACCTGCTATCGTATTTACTTTCGACAAGTTTCGATCTTATCTTGTAGGTATTAAGGTAACTGTCTATACAGACCACTCGACAATCACATATTTACTTGCCAAGAATGACGCTAAGCCGAGGTTGATCCGATGGGTACTTCTAATTCATGAGTTTGATTTGGAAATTCAAGATCGAAAGGGAGTAGAAAACCAAGTAGCAGATCACTTGTCTAGATTAGAGCCGCAAGAAGGGAATTCTCCACTTGTACCGATTCAAGAAACATTTCCAGATGAACATATACTGAAGGTAAGTCATGTCCATAATACCCCTTAGTTTGCTGATATTGCTAACTTTTTAGCTTGTGGTTTAATGCCGTATGATAAGACATATCAACAAAGGAGAAAGTTTCTTCATGATGTAAAGTACTATTTCTGGGAGGAACCATATCTGTTTAAAAAGTGTGCAGATCAAATGATTAGGAGACGTGTGGCAGAAGAAGAAATACCGCAGATTCTATACCACTGTCACTCAGCCCCAAGTAGTGGTCATTTTGGAGGAACTCGTACTGCAGCCAAAGTATTGCAAGCCAGATTCTTTTGGCCAACACTATTCAAAGATGCATATGCATACGTAAAAAGTTGTGACTGATGTCAAAGAGTTGGAAATGTCACCAACAGAAATGAGATGCCTAGAACAAACATCATTGAGGTCGAATTATTTGATGTTTGGGGTATTGATTTTCTTGGGCCTTTCCCTTCGTCTTTTGGCCACAAGTATATACTGGTAGCAGTAGATTATGTGTCCAAGTGGGTCGAGGCAGAGGCATATCTGACAAACGATGCTAGGGTTGTGATGAAGTTTTTACAGAAACACGTATTCACGAGGTTTGGAACCTCGAGGGCCATCATTAGTGATGAAGGGTCCCACTTTGTGAACAAGTGTTAAAATGGTTACTAGACAAGCACGAGGTGAAACACAAGGTTGCAACGGCTTACCACCCGTAGACGAATGGACAAGCTGAACTGGCAAATAAAGAAATCAAGTGCATATTGGAGAAGGTAGTTTGCTCGAACCGACGAGACTGGTCCAAAACACTAGATGACGCTTTATGGGCTTACCGAACAGCATACAAGACACCTTTTGGGATGTCACCCTATAGGTTGGTTTTTGGCAAAGCATGTCATCTACCTTTGGAGTTAGAGCACAAAGCTTACTGGGCTCTTCGACAACTCAAGTTGGACCCTAAGCTTGCTAAAGAGAAACGGATGCTCCAACTCAATGAGCTAGAGGAATTCCAGCTATTCTCCTACGAAAATGCCAAATTACTCAATGAGAGACTTAAGAAATGGCATGACAAGCACATTCGAGTTCGAGAATTTGAAGCAGGTCAGAGAGTTTTGTTATTTAATTCTAGACTAAAGTTCTTTCCAGGTAAGCTAAAATCACGTTGGTCCGGTCCATTTACAATTCACAGAGTCTATCCATGTGAAATTGTTAAACTCCAAGGTAAGAGAGGTAATTTTCAAGTTAATGCTCAGCATTTGAAACACTTATCAGATATTTAATAATCTTTGTGTTTTGTTTAATAAATAATTTAGGGTTTATTTTTCGGGTTTAGTATGTTTAAATAAATTCTGTCTAGGAGGTTGGAACTTAAGCGGGACCATTTGTGACCCCTCTAATCTTTCCTGGTAATTTATTTTAACATAATTTTCCAAGAAATTTTTCCCTAATCAACAAAATAAATTTTTGTTTTTCAAATAAAAGGGTCAATTTGATCCAATTTTTAATTTGCAACTCAATTTTTAATTTTCATTGAGTCTAGGAACTTAAATTGAATTATTTTTAAAATTTGATTGCTCTTTTCGTAAATAATCAAAACTAGATGCCTCTTGTTGTAAATATTTTTAAAAGGCTTCTAGAATAAATGTTTTTAGTTAAAAAAACAAAAAAAAAAACAAAACTGATAATTATTAATATATAATTATACCCATTATAATATATATTAATTATTATCAATTTTTGGATTTTGTTTGATAAGTTTTTTTTACTAAAATGATAATCTTTAATATATAATTATATCTATTTATATATTAATCTTTATCAATTTAGCATGAAATTAGGATTTTATCTTAATAATTTAATATATGCATATATCTAATTATTAATTGTTGTTATCTTTATATAGGATTAGAATTTAGAATTTTTTATTAATTAAATTATTTTAAGAATTCTACTCTAATTCCTATTTCTCCCCTTATAAACACTATCCATTTTCCCATTCACCTAACACTTAAAACCCAAATCACCAAAATACCCAAGTGTCGAAACCCCAAGCAACAAGCGGCTCAAGCGCAATCGGCGACACGCGCCAGCTCCATCGCACGCACGTCCCGCGCACAACGTGCGCATTGCCTCAAGCAGCCCCAGCCTCAGCTCGCACCGGGCCTTCACCCCGTGTGCGGTACCTACCCTCCGCACCATCCTGCATGCGCCCGAGTCCCACATGCTGCCGAACGCCCGTGTTGCTACCAGTTCTGCTGCACACCGCTACTCCCGCACGCACCACGCCTGCGTGCCCTAGCTGTTTGTGCGGCATTCCTCTTCCATTCATCCTAAGCCACAAACCTCCAACCCTTCTTTTAAATTTCCATCTTTTTTGCCTTTATTATTATTAATTCTTAGAGTTCTTATATTTTTACAAAAAAAGGTGGTAAGACCTAGCTTTTCTTAATTTTAATTTTAATTAATTAATTTTTCAAATTATTGAATTATTTTTATTAAAATTTATTGAAAAACTAATTTTTTTCCATCTTATGATCAAGTTAAACATGCCTCGCAAGAGAACTCGTGCTTCCGCTCAAATTGATGAAACACAAAACAAATTCCACTGCGAAGAAGCCAAAGTGAGATACGAAAGTATCTTCAAAAATCAACAGATACATCTAAAAAAAGGCTTCACTTTAAAGGAGAGCAACTACCGAGACTTTATGGCACGTATTCGTCAAGTTGCTGAAACCCTAAATTGGGAATTATTTTGTGACCAAGTGTGGATGAGGAACTAGTGCGTGACTTCTATGCAAATTTAACTTCAAGCAAGGTGATAGAAGTTCCGGTTCGCGGAATCAAGGTACCGATAAATTCAAATGCTATTAATGAGTTCTTTGAATTACTAGATTTCAAAAATGATGAATATTCCACATTGATGAGCAATATCAAGCCTGAAAATTTGCAAGAAATTCTCGAGGAACTGACAGTTCCAGGTTCTACATGGATTGTGTCAAAACAAGGAATCCACACTAGTCGAAGAGAATATTTGACGCCACTCGCAAAGGTATGGTTTTACTTCATCCGATTCAGCCTTATGCCTAGCTCACACGGGACTACTATCTCATTAGAGCGAATGGTCTTATTGTACTCGATCCTAACTGATAAGACCATTGATGTGGGGAAGATCATCTTGAGGGAGATACGTAATTGTCCTGTTAAATGCTCTGGCCCTCCTCATCTCCCCTTTACGATAACAATTCCATGCTTGAAGGCTGAAATTCTTACGAATGTAAGGAAGACAGGGTATAGCCAGGGCACAATCACGGATTGGGACCTTTATTGAGTAGTCGGAGACTCAGTTCTATAGCAACAAGATGAAGTAAGTGAGGAACTGAACGACCCTGATGAAGAAGAAGATCCCGCGATGCAATCATTTGAAGTCCCTGATAAAGTACAATCAATGGAGCCAGAAGCTGAACCTGATACGGAAACTTCAATGTTTCGAGCTAAATCGTCCAACCCAGACCTTCGAGATGAGCTATCAAAACTGATGGACTTAATGTAACATATGCAATGGCAACAACAAGCCTATTGGAGATACTCAAAAATAGGGATGACTCGATGAGAAGTGCTTTTAAGAAAATATACAATGATCCATTTATTTTTGTGCCTGAATTTCCAGATTTCATATTCGAGCCATGGACTCCACTCTCGAAAAAGGAGCAAAGCAGCGATTCATGCAAAGGCAATGGTGATGGAGCAAAAGATGAGTCAAATTCGGAAGGGTCTGCAAATAAATAAAGGGAGGATCTTGACTTTATTTTATTTCTGTTCTTAGGTCATTTTAGGATTAAGTTTAATTAGAGTTTATTTTTGTTTTTTGCATAATAAAATAAGAGAGGAAAATCATTAATAAAATGTGAGCAAGGCACAAAGTTTAAAGTGTGGCAATAGATATATACATGTCTAGGATTGGATTTAGAAGGAGCTTGGTACTTAAGCAGTCAAATTGACTCACCTCCTCTTTTCGAAAATCCGACCTGGTGTATAGTATCCATTCACTTTAAACAATGAGGATATTATTCATTTTAAGTTGGGGGGACCGAGAAATTGAATTATTTCCAGTCGGAATAAAATTTTTATTTTAATTATGATTCAGATATATTTTGTTCAGAAATTTGAATTCTGTTAAGTATGCTCAATTTGAGTATGAATAAAGTTCTATTATTTCAATAAGTTATTATGTTAGCTTAATAATGACATGAATGTGTTTTTAATAAAGCATGCAAATTCATACCATAAATTTTTTTAGTTCTTTAGGAAAGTTAGGTATGCATGAAAGTTTAAGTCTTTAGAATTGACTTAGTAAGTTTCTTGAGGCGAAATCCTAGGGAGCATGGAACGTTGGAAATGATTTAGGCAACTATTGTTTGGATCGTTTGAGCCTTTCAAGCCCACCATGGTATATTTTATCCGTTGAAACCCAACTTTGAGACTATATGGCTTGATTTTATTTCGACCATTATAATAACTAGCCATTACTTTTCGCTTAATAATCTTAAAATTGTCCCAAACACTAGAGTTAGTAATATTCTAGATGTTTTTCAAAAATAAGTTTGGGGGAGTTGAAAAGAAGTATCAATTGCTCGAGAATTGTAGTACACAAAGTAAGTGCTCGTGTGAATCAAAAAAAAAAAAAGAAAAGAAAAGAAAAGAAAAAAGAGCACATGTATTTGAAAGATGTACAAAAGAGCATATGAAAGTCAAGTTGGTGTATCGAAGGTAAAAACTCCAAAGGTTCAATCCACGCTGAGTCTAGGGTTTTTTTAAACCAAAATTTATCCATCTTTCACTTACCCCTAGCCTAGCCACGTTACAACCTTGATAAAGACATATTGATTCAAAGTCCTCATGCTACCTACATTAGTGGAGAGAAATTGCTACGATCAACATATGAAGACGTAAGTTAAGCTTAATGATTGCAGCTTAGTCTTTAATAGAGGAATAAAAATCAAATTGGTAAGGGTTAACATGTCTTTATTACAAAAGCATTTAGTCTAAACTTTGCTATTATAATAAGTTGTTGAATTTAATTTGAACAATATGCATAATTAAGTAGCATAACTTAACAGATTTCTTGTCTTTGAGCATAAGTATTTTAAGTTTATAATTTCGGGAAAAATGTTGTTCTGAAGGAATTTTTCAAAGGTGTTTTCGAGAGATTCTTCTCAAAATTTGCACATTACCCGGGACGAGCAATGAATTAAGTTTGGGGGTGTGGAAACACAAAAATTTATATACTTTTTCATACCCTTTTTAACTTAAAGCAAAGCTATTCCAGTTAAATTCTTGTTGAAAAATAATTAAATATTATAAAACAATTAAATTATGTTAAAAATATGAACATTATGAATTTTAATTAATTTTATATTTAATTTTGATTAATTTTGGTTATTTTTGACAGAATTACACAATTGGAGAAAAAGGGCCCGGTGAACACTGCGAGAAGAACAAAACCGAGAGAATTTGAAGTATCGAGGCCAATTAATTTGCAGCCCAAGATGGTCCAGAAATGTGTATTAATTCATAATTAAATTAATTTTAATTTATTTCCTATTTAATTTAGGTTAAATGAATTAATTTTAATTAATTATGAAGAAAGGGCCTAGTGAACCGCACTGGTTGAATCGAATGAAGTGAGCCGAACCAGTGACTAATTGGGCTGACCAGAACCGTCCATTGGCTGACCTAAATCAGCAAATTAGCTGGTAAAATATGCTTGCAAAAAGGCCCTTGAAAAACTTCCAAATTACGTTCAAACCCCACCTTTATTTTAGGCTTTGAAGATTTGCCCCAGCCTATTTTTAGCAAGGTTGAAAGCTTCAACCTTGCCATGTGTGTGGCCGGCCATGGGAGGGCTCTCTTGGCTGCTGAATTTACTATTTTTAGCAGCCCTCTTCAGCTATAAAAGCCACCCTATGCTGCTCATTTCAAAGCATCCCTCAACATCTCTCATTCCACAACATTCTCTCATCCTCTCTTCACTTCTCTTAAAGTTTCCTCTCCATTTTTCCATCCCATTTTCCCTTCCTCTTGTGCCGATTTCCTCTCTTGAGAAAGAGGTGTTCTTCAGCCATCTTGGGCAGCAATCGAGGATTCATAGAAACCTTGTTCGGTGAAGACAACGGAGACAAAAGAACGGAGCAAGGGTCAAGCCACAGAGAAACACTGGATTTGCTTTCTGTTCCCTTTCTTTTTAATTTCTGTTGTTTTTATGATGAACATATCTATGAATAATATTGTTGTTGAAATTATTATTTCAATCAATTTAGCTTGAATTTGATTCGTGTTGGGTTGACTATATTTTGCCTTCTTGAATTGTTAAAATAGTATTTATGCTGTTATAGGCCTCAGTGAAATTCTTGATTAAGTAAAATCATGCTTAGGTTATCTAGCATTATAATTGTTTAGATAACTAAAGAATTAATTGTTTCAGGGGATTGAAATTGCAATTAATGGACTCAGTACTTAATCAGTGCATGTTTAATTCTTCTAAGGTAACTGAAAATTAAATTAGCATTGTATTTGGCGATACATATGCCTTGCATAACTTGCAAGATTGTTGTGATTAAATTGTTTCAAGGTATGGCTACTTTGTTACTTCACATAATCTTTTACATGTTTATTAAGTTGAATTAATCGGTTGAATCGACATAGGAATATGCGAGAGATAATTTAATTCAATAAGTATGTATGTGCGATAGCATGTTTACTTTATTAAATTTGTTTAGTCGGTTGAATTGGCATAGGGATATGTCCAAGAGATAAATGAAATTTTTTTTAGTAAATGTGTTCATAAGTTAACAAATTACTGGATTGCCGTGAATCTATTCATAACAGCATAAGCACGAATTTAATATTTCTAAGTTAAAAAGGTATAATAATTATATCATCTTGATTAAATCTTAATTGAAATCGTGCATTAGAAATCTTTTATTTTTTTTTAAATTGTTTGCTTAGTTTTAAAATCTTAGATTATAAATCACTCTTTTCAAACCAAAATTATTTTTACCTCACCAAAATGTTTTAATTAATTTCATAAATATTGCTTGTTACAGTCCTTGTGGGTACGATAACTCGACATTTACTTGTCACTTTATTACTTGTTTTGATTGTGTACACTTGCACATTTCCACCGTTCCAATGATAGTGTGATGACTTCTGACGATTGAAATTGTTGTTTTGATTAGTAAATGGAATCCAATCCAGAGAGAGCCTTAGCGAATGACGTTGAGAGTGTAGCGCCTACTCCCGCGCAAGGGACAGCGCCTGTTGAACCTCAACCATCTGCGAGTAATCAAGATGATGGGGCTAAGCAAGCCTTCTTTACCATGATGAATGAGTGGGTTGCACAATATGCCCGAACAAACCCAGCTACTCAACAATTCCTTAATTTAAATAATCCTCCTCTAGTGCCTATAATACCAGCAACTACTGATCCTTTGAGGCCGAGTAAACCTCCTGTTGATTTGATTAGGAAGCGCGGGGTCAAGGAATTTCGAGCCACGACATCGATGTGCTGAAAAAATTTGAGTTTTGGCTTGATAATACCATCCGTGTTTTCGATGAGCTGTCTTGTACACCCGATGAGTGTCTAAAGTGTGCCATATCCTTATTATGAGATTCGGGTGGAGAACCCTGATTTCGATTGTTCCGAAGAAACGAGTTAATTGGGACTTCTTTCAGACGGAGTTTCGTAAGAAGTATATTAGTCAACGATTCATCGATCAAAAGTGTAAAGAATTTTTGGAGCTTAAACAAGGCCGTTTGACGGTATCTGAATATGAACATGAGTTTGTAAGACTCAGTCGATATGCTCGGGAGTGTGTAGCTGATGAAGTTGCCATGTGTAAAAGATTTGAAGAAGGATTAAATGATTATTTAAAGCTACTGGTGAGTATTCTAGAAATAAAAGAATTCGTAACACTGGTTGAACGAGTTTGCAAGGCTGAAGAGCTTAGAAAGGAGAAAAAGAAAGCTGAATCTGAAGCTAGAGACTATCATAAAAGATCGACAGGTAAAAATTCTTTCTCGGCTACAAAGAAGTTCAGAGACGATACTAACAGATCAAAGACGACTGCAGGAATTTCTATTAAGGAGCTACCATCAACGGACTCTCGAGCTACTTCGGTTGCTAGTGTTGGCAACAATCGGCAAGAAAAATCTGAATGTCCACAGTGTGGAAGACGACATGTAGGTGAATGTTGGGGTAAGTCTATTAACAGAGCCTGTTATAGGTGCGGTTCGCGGGATCATTTCATTCGAGATTGCACAGAACCTGATGAGAAAAATAAGATGCAAGGTGCGAGATCGAGTGGTGCAACAAATAGAGGTAGACCACCGAGAAATACAGGAGGCAGAGGTGGTAATCAGAGAGGGACTTCTGATACGGTTGTTCGATCTGAGACTCGTGCCCCCGCCAGAGCTTATACCATCCACGCACGAGAGGAGGCATCCTCCCCTGATGTTATCACTGGTACATTCACTCTCTATAATACTAGTGTGCTTGCTTTAATTGATCCTGGTCCGACTCATTCTTACGTATGTGAAACATTAGCGTCCAATAAGACTCTACCTGTTGAGTCTACTGAGTTTGTGATACAAGTGTCAAACCCTTTGGGTCGGTATGTGTTAGTTGATAAGGTATGCAAGAGATGTTCATTGATAATTAAAGATTTCTGTTTTCCGGCGGATTTGATGCTGTTACCCTTCGACTAATTCGATATTATTCTCAGAATGGACCAGTTAACCGAACATGACGCTGTGGTAAATTGCAAGCGAAAGACTATAGACTTGCGATGTTTGAGTGGTGAAATGATTCGAGTTGAGTCTAGTGATCTGAGTGGGTTACCCGCAGTGATATCTTCTGTGTTGGCTCGAAAATATGTGAGGAAGGGTTATGAAGCTTATCTTGCATATGTACTGGATAGCAAGGTATCGGAACGAAAGCTCGAGACTATACCTATAGTTTGTGAGTATCCAGAAGTGTTTCTTGAGGAATTACCAGGATTGCCACCTGTTAGAGAAGTAGAGTTCGGCATAGAATTTGTTTGGGGTACGACACCAATTTTGATCGCTCTGTATCGTATGGCACCGATCGAGTTAAAAGAATTGAAAGCTCAATTGCAAGTGTTGACCGATAGAGGTTTTGCACGACCCAGCTTCTCACCCTGGGGTGCTCCAATCCTATTCATGAAAAAGAAAGAAAGAACTATGCGAATGTGTATTGATTATTGTCAGCTCAATAAAGTGACGATAAAGAATAAATATCCGTTGTCGCAGATAGATGACTTATTTGACCAGTTGAAAGGAGCTTCCGTGTTTTCGAAGATTGATTTACGATCTGGCTATTATCAATTGCGAGTTAGAGATTCTGACGTTCCTAAGACTACTTTCAGAACGAGATACGGACACTATGAGTTTTTAGTAATGCAGTTTGGGCTCACTAATGCCCTGTAGTTTTCATGGATCTGATGAATCGGGTATTCAGACAGTATTTAGATCGATTTGTGGTGGTGTTCATGGATGATATTCTAATTTATTCTCACAACGAGTCCGAACACGCCGAACACTTGAGGCTTGTACTTTAGATTTTGCGAGATAATCAGTTGTATGCAAAATTTAGTAAATGTGAATTCTGGTTAAGGGAGGTCAGCTTTCTGGGACATGTTGTATTCGCTTCGGGTATTAGAGTTGATCCAAACAAAATTTCAGCCATTCTTGATTGGAAACCTCTGAGGAATGTTTCTGAAGTTCAGAGTTTTCTGGGACTCGCTGGGTACTATCGACGATTCGTTAAAGGTTTCTCGATGATCGCAACACCGTTGACGAAACTACTCTGGAAAGATATCAAGTTTGAGTGGTCAGAGAAGTGTCAGACAAGTTTTGACCAGCTGAAAACCCTTTTGACAGAGGCTCCTATGTTAGTTCAGCTAGAGTCTGGTAAAGAATTCGTAGTCTACAGTGATGCTTCTTTGAATGGTTTGGGTTGTGTGTTGATGCAGGAGGGTAGAGTTGTTGCGTATGCTTCGAGACAACTAAAGCCTCACGAGAAAAATTATCCAACTCATGATATCGAGCTAGCTGTGATTATGTTTGCTCTTAAAATTTGGCGTCATTACCTGGTTGGAGAGAAATGCCATGTCTATACTGATCATAAAAGCCTAAAATATTTAATGACTCAGAGAGACTTGAATCTGAGACAACGACAGTGGCCTGAATTATTAAAGGATTACGAAATTGTCATTGATTATCATCCAGGTAAGGCAAATGTGGTGGTTGATGCCTTAAGTCGAAGATCTCTATTTGCTCTTCGAGCAATAAACGTACATTTGTCTATTTCCGCTGATGATGTGCTAGTAGAAAAATTAAAAGCAGAACCAGTGTTAATACGGCAAATTTGTGAATCATAGAAAATCGATGACGAATTGGTTGCTAAACGAACTCAATGTGATTCTAATACGGGTTCAGAGTTTTAAATTGACGACAATGATTGTTTAAGATTCAGAGATCGGTTATGTGTCTCGAGAAATTCAGAACTTACTTCGATGATTTTGAGTAAGGCCCATAGTAGCCGAATGTCGGTCCATCCTGGTAGCACGAAAATGTACAACAATCTAAAAAGAAAATATTGGTGGCATGGTATGAAAAGAGACATTTCTGACTTTTTTTCTAAATGTTTGATATGTCAACAAGTGACAGCGGAGCATCAGGTGCCTTCGGGATTACTACAGCCGATCATGATACCTGAGTGGAAATGGGATCGAGTACCGATGGAATTTGTATCTAGTTTACCATTGACGCAGAGCAAGAAAGACTCAATCTGGGTTATTGTTGATAGATTGATGAAGTCCGCTCATTTTATCCTTGTTCGTACGGATTTTTCACTCGATAGATTGGTAGAATTATATGTTTCTCAAATTGTTCGACTACATGGAGTACCTACTTCTATTGTTTCTAGTAGAGACCCCAGATTTACATCCCGATTCTGGAGAAAATTGTATGTAGCGTTGGGTACTAAGTTACATTTTAGCACTGCTTTCCATCCCTAGACAGATGGTCAATCTAAACGAGTTATTCAGATACTCGAAGATATATTGAGATGTTGCATTCTCGAGTTCAGTGGTTCGTGGGAACGATATTTACCTCTGATTGAATTCGCATACAACAATAGCTTCCAATCAAGTATCAAGATGGCACCATACGAGGCTTTATATGGTCGTAAATGCCATACACCACTGTATTGGACCGAACTCAGTGAAAATAAGATGTACAGGGTTGATTTGATCAGAGAAGCTAAAGAAAAAGTGAAAGTGATTAGTGATAGTTTGAAAGCAGCATCGGATCGTCAGAAATCATATGCAGATTTGAAACACAAAGATATTGAGTATCAAATTGGTGATAAAGTATTTTTGAAAGTCTCACCCTAGAAAAAGGTACTCCAATTTGGTCGTAAGGGCAAATTGAGCCCAAGATTTATTGGACCGTACGAGATAGTAGAACTGATAGGGCCGGTTGCTTATAGATTGGTTCTGCCACCTGAACTCACAAAGATTCATAATGTATTCCATGTATCGATGCTTAGATGGTATAGATCTGATCGTTCATATGTGGTTAATCCATCTGAAATTGAGATTCAATCGGATTTGAGCTATGAGAAAGAACTGATCCATATCTTAGCTCAAGAAGTGAAAGAATTGCGGAATAAGAAGATTTCTCTAGTAAAAGTATTATGGGTCAAACATGGAGTAGAAGAAGCTACTTGAGAGCTCGAAGACTCTATGAAAGAACGTTATCCGAATTTATTTGCTGGTAAGATTTTCGAGGATGAAAATTTCTAAGTGGGGGAGAGTTGTGACAACCCTAATTTGACCCTAGTCAGAATATGGTTTCGGGACCACAAAATCGAGTCATAAAATTTATTAAAAATTAATTTTCATATCTTCTATGTGTGATAGTGCATGTGTGAAAAATTTGATGTTTTTATTTAGTCATATGAATGTGAATTTCACTTGAAAGGACTTAGTTGAGAAACTTAGGAAATAATGTTAGGTAAATGTGTAAGGACCAAATAATTTCAAAGTATGAAAGTTGGGTTTGCATGTCAAAATGCCCAATATGCATTAAGTGACCGGCCAAGTGATGATGCCCTTCCACTAAGTTTAAATTAATTATAATATTATATTGATAAGTGATTAAACATCATAATAATATGAATTAATAATAAAACGATGAATAAAAGAAGAAATTGAAACATAAGTGTTCATCTTCTTCTTCTTGCAAAACTGAAACAAAAGGAAAGAAAAAGAGAAATTACACTAAGGCAATTCAGCACCTTCTTTTGCTAGTTAGAGGTAAGTTTTGAAGTGATTTTGAAATCTTTTTATATGTTTAAGTTATTTGTTAAATGCATTTCTTGGCCATGTCAAGAAAATCAAATTTCTATGGTGGTTTGGGCACTAGGCCGTGTATCAAGATGTTGGAATTAGAGGTTGTTTTCATGTTGTATTGAATAAGTAGATGTTAGAATAAGGTTAAACTTGTTGAATTATTAGCTGGGTAATACTTTGTCCATTCGGCCATATGGGGTTTAAATGGAATGTTCATTTTGTTTTTACTTTCTTGTATGAGAAATGGTTCAAATAAGTGTTAAGGCTGAATGAGTCATGGTAGATAAGTTAAAGTGCAAAATTCATGTTTGTGGGGTAATTTGAGTAATTGACCGAGACATGGATGAAGGAATAAGATTGATATTTTTATGTTTTAGGAGTGAAAAGCATAATGAAGATTGAATATGTTTAATGTGCATATTTTATTTTAAGTGTTATGGAGAATTTGGCTAAAAATTTGGAAATGTGAGTTGCCGAAATTGATCTTGTATATGTATCGAATTAATGGAATAGATGAGAAGTATGTTTGGATATGCATTAAGTTTAAAGGTTAAATTTTAAATTATGTGTGGGCAATTGCCAAATGGGGTCTTGAAGGAATAAAAAGAAAAATGGTTCAATAAATTTGATGATTGGTTTTAGTTATTAGGTGATGAATCTTGAATATTTAAATGTTATATTGTTATGGCCTGGTTAATATTAGATGGAATACCGAATCTCTGTGTGTGTCTATGAGAAATGAAAATAAATTGGAGCTACGATGATTGAGTTATTTTATTTGCTTAGTTGGAGTTGGAGCTCAAGATCAAAAGGAGCCAAGTTCGGCCAAAGGGAAAGCGAAAGCAGTTGAGTAGCCGATCGGAGTTGTTCATCTGACTAAAAAGTAAGTTTTTAAGTAATTTAAGTTACGGTTAACATTGTACTTTTTGAAAATCGAATGTGAAAATCTTGACCTATCTATGATATTGTGGTAGCAATAGATAAGAAAATACAGCACTATGTGTGCAAGGCTGTACGACACTATGTGTGCAAAAACTACGTGGCACTATGTGTACGAGATTACATGGCACTATGTGTGTGAGAAAACGTTGCACTATGTGTGCGAATAAGTAAGAGCACTATGTGTGCGGACTTTCAAATCGAGCACTAAGTGTGCGATATCGATCGTGGAGCACTACTTGTGCAAATGAAAATTCATTAAAACATTAAATTGGGAGTAATGAAATGTGCATGGATACTAGACATAGGATTTGAATCTAATTTGTGTATTAATATATAATGCTTGGGAAGAGAGAAAGAAGAGAAAAGTAATCGGCTCAATTGGTATATATAATTGAACAAAGATATAAAGTAGTGATAAATGAATCTAAATGGATTGGAGATTGGATTGATAGATGGAGCTACTTGGTTTGTGCTTTATTTAAATAATTGGACATTGTATTTCATTTACATATATGCCAATCATTTGTATATGACATTTACCATGGTATTTTTAATTTGTGATTAAATGGTGTAGGAGTACATAGTGAATTCGAGTAAGTATGTACCAAATTCATAATGTACGTATGTGACATAAGATTTCCTTGTGATATCATGGTTGAATTCGACTAGTATTGGATTGAAATTTTATTTTGCTAAGATAATCGGGTTATTACATTCTTGAAATTCCTTAGGACTTACTGAGTTAATAACTCACTTGGTGTTTTTATTGGTTTTGTATAGATCATCTTGTCGAGGAAAGTTTGGAACCGTTACGAAGTCATCGCATCTTTTGACAACCTTTTTGGTACCTTTGTTTAAAACTCTAGTAGACATTATGGCATGTATAGGATAATATTTTGGGAGGTTTGCTATTTTGATAGTATTGTATATAAAACCATGCGAATATGGCTAAAGTCCTATGTATGGATTTGATAATGGTTTAGATATAAATCTTGAAATGTTAATCAACTTCACATATAAGTTCATATTTGTGATACGATTGTGATTATGTTATTCTCGAACTAACATGTTAAGCATTTGAGATATATATTATGTATGTGTATCCGGTCAAGAGGAGAAAAATCACCAAATGAATCTATAGTGGAGTTGAGCAGGTTAATGGTTATGTTATGTGACCCTACTCCAGCAATGGACACGGGTATTTGGGTGTTACACGTCAAACAACCATGCAATCCTCAATCGGTGGATCCACGGTCGTCAAGCAACCATGCGATCCTCATTGATGGATCCAAGGTCGTCAAGCAACCATGCGCTCCTCATATACTTCCTCCATTCCATAATTCCCACCCATGTGCAACATAATATTATATGAATGCAGCAAATATACACACGACATACAAAATCATACCAATCACAGTCACGATAGTCCAATCATAGCCATACATTCTAAGTCAGAACATAGTCAAATCAATCAAATTATATTATCAGTGAGTCATATACCGTAGAGGGCAGAACGGTCTTTTTACCTGTTGGGGGTATTTTAGTCATTTCACCCTACAAAGGTGTTTTGGTAAATCTCAAACCAAGGGTATTTAAGTAATTTTCCAAATTAAGGGTATTTCTGTAATTTTGTAAATAAGAGGTATTTCTATAATTTTCCAAATAAGGGTATTTTTGTAATTTCAAATATCAGGGGTATTTTGGTAATTTTACAAATCGAGGTTATTTCGGTAATTTTACAAGTCGAGGGTATTTAGGTAATACTAACCTATAGATATGAGATTCACATAGTCCAATCCAATATTTACCACACAATCATACAATTTACCCACTTAGGCCTATGGGCCCATATGGCCCATCCCAGCCCATCATGGCCCAAAGCAACCTAGGCCCACAAGAGCACTCATGATGGCCTCAACCATCACGTCAAAGCTCCTACACGTGCGCTCGCACGCTCATGTGGCTGCCATCGTCGTGTGACCGGCATTTCGGCATTTGCCATTCTACAACTAGAGTAGTGAGAAATACACACCTGTTTATGAGAACGCGCCGAAGTCCACGATCACCAACCTTGGCACATCCTGCATTCAGTCTTCCTCTCAACTCATCTGGTTCGCTCTATTTAAAGCCAGCTTCGCACCAATTCTCATGTTAGCTTCCCGGTATGGGATTACTTTTAATCGTTAGGAAAATTCCTTATTCTAAAGAGCACTTCAACCACAGAGTTTCAGTCCAACTCCACCTCCTTCGCAGCTCAAATAGAAAAATAAATACTCCACTGCGCATCCCAAGACTTGAACCTCGGAACTCACAGTGACACAACACGCCACCTTGCCACTCCACCACAAGGCTTTTTGTGTGATAAAAACGTCCATAATTAACTTTAAGACATATGTGCCAGCGTTTAGATTCACTTAAGAGAAAAACCAAAATGAATTGTAAGAGCCAAGACTCGAACCCAGGCTCCCTTGCAACCTTAAGGATGCTACAACCACTAGACCACATGCTTCCTTATGTCATTTATTTAACACAATAATTTAAAAGGCCATCATCCAAGCATCCAGGGTTTTATTCACTTAATATCAAAATTTTTGCTAAAGCCCAAGTTTGAACCCAAGATTTCTCCAACACTTCTCAGGGCCATTAACCACCAAGGTAGACATTTAATTGTGTCATTTCCTTGTACAATTAAATACTTATATACAACCTCCTTATGGACCCATACTCAAGGCCCAATACTTCTAGGCCCAAATTTGGGGCGTTACAGTAAGACTTTGCCTGTAAAGTCTACTAAATTCGTAATTAGAGTATCGAACCCCTTAGGTAAAAATGTCTTGGTTGATAAAGTCTGCAAGAATTGCTCGTTATTGATTCGAGATATCTATTTTCCTATTGATCTAATGCTTTTGCCTTTTGACGAATTTGATATAATTCTGGGAATGGGCTGGTTAACTTTGCACAATGCTATTGTGAGTTACAAATGAAAAGTCATTGATTTAAGGTGTAAGAATGATGAGATAATTCGAATTGAGTCTAGTGATCTGAATGGACTACCAGCTGTGATATCTGCAATGAAAGCACAAAAATATGTGAAAAAAGGCTGTGAAGCCTACTTACCTTATGTGTTAGACTCGAAAGTGAATGATAAGAAAGTCGAATCAGTGCCTGTTGTTTGTGAATTCTCTAATGTGTTTCCTGAAGAACTTTTGGGATTACCTCCAGTTAGAGAGGTAGAATTTGGCATTGAATTGGTACCTGGTACAACTCCAATTTTGATAACTTCGTACAGAATGGCTCAGACCGAGTTAAAGGAATTAAAATCTCAGTTACAAGAATTGACCGATCGAGGATTTGCTAGACCAAGCTTTTCACCATGGGGTGCTCCTGTTCTGTTTGTGAAAAAGAAAGATGGCACAATGAGAATGTGTATTGATTACCGTCAGCTTAACAAAGTGACTATAAAGAACAAGTATCCTCTGCCCAGAATTGATGACTTATTCGATCAGTTGAAAGGTGCTATTGTGTTTTCAAAGATAGATCTGAGATCGGGTTACTACCAGTTGCGAGTAAAGGACTTTGACATTCTGAAAACTGCTTTTAGAACAAGGTACGGGCATTATGAATTTTTAGTTATGCCTTTTGGATTAACGAATGCACCTGTTATCTTCATGGATTTGATGAATAGAATTTTCACACCGTATTTAGATCAATTTTTTATGGTATTCATTGATGACATATTGATTTATTCACGTGATGAATCCGAACATGCCGAACATTTGAGAATAGTGCTACAGACATTGTGAGATAAATAGTTGTATGCGAAGTTTAGTAAGTGTGAGTTCTGGCTGCAAGAAGTTAGTTTCCTGGGTCATATTGTATCAACCTCCGGTATCAGAGTCGATCCAACCAAAATTTCAGCTATTTACCGTTACTGTATAAGATAGATCTCGGTGTGAAAGATCTATTACTGGAAAACTTATGAGTAGAGCCGAAGAGTGTGAACTGTACAAGTTACCAATTAAATGAAGGAATGAGCTCCGGTGTATAGAGAGGACCTCACCGTTTAAGAAGTTGGAAATCTCTGAAGAATATCTCTAAAGTTCGTAGTTTTCTAGGACTTGTTGGTTACTATAGAAGATTTGTAAAAGGTTTCTCGATGATTGCGACTCCGTTTACAAAACTACTACAGAAAGATGTGAAGTTTGATTAGTCTAAAAAATGTCAAAACAGTTTTGATCAATTGAAGACTTTGTTGACTGAAGCTTCGATATTACTACAACCTGAATTGGGTAAAAAATTTGTAATTTACAGTGATGCTTTGTTGATTGGTCTGGGATGTGTTCTAATGCAAGAAGGAAAAGTTATTGTTTATGCTTCGAGACAGTTAAAGCTGCATGAAAAGAACTATCCGACACACGATCTTGAGTTAGCTGCTATTGTGTTTGCCTTGAAGATTTGGTGAGAAATGTTAAGTGTTTTCTGATCATAAAAGTCTGAAGTATTTAATGACGCAAAAAGATTTGAATGTGCGACAGAGAAGATGGTTAGAATGAGCTAGTTATTGATTATCATCCGGGCAAAGCAAATGTGGTAGCGAATACTCTGAGTTGGAAATCATTGTCTACATTGCGTGCAATGAATGCTCATGCCGAACTGAAATCAAAACCCTTGTTCATGCAACAGATCTGCGAGGCTTAGAAATCTAACAATGAATTAATAACAAAATGAGCTCAGTGTGATTCTGAATTCTGAGTTGATGTTGATGATTGTTTGAGATTCAGAAATAGACTTTGTGTTCTAAGAAATCCAGAGTTAATTCAGATGGTTTTGAGTGAAGCTCACAGTAGTAGATTTTCTGTACATCCAGGGAGTACGAAAATGTATGACAATTTGAAACAACTATACTGGTGGCCGGGAATGAAGAGGGATATCTCTGATTTGTTTCTAAATGTTTAATCTGTCAGCAAGTTAAAGTTGAGCATCAGGTGCCATTTTGTTTGTTACAACCGATTATGATTCTGGAGTGAAAATGGGATTGAGTGACCATGGATTTTGTTCCGAGTTTGCCCCTATCTCCGAGAAAGAAAGATGCAATTTTGTTTGTAGTTGATCGTTTGACAAAATTAACTCATGTTATTCCAATTCGATTTGATTACTCACTCGATAAGTTAGCTGAGTTGTACATTTCTGATATCGTGAGATTGCATGGTGTGCCATTGTCGATAGTATCAGATAGAGATCTGAGAATTACATCGCGGTTCTAGAGGAAATTACAAGATGCTTTGGGTCCTAAATTGCATTTTAGCACTGCTTTTCATCTGCAAATAGATGGTCAATCTGAGAGGATTATTTAGATACTCGAGGATATGTTAAGATGTTGCGTTCTTGATTTTGAAGGTACGTGGGAGCAATATCTACCTTTGATCGAATTCGCTTATAATAATAGCTTTCAATCGAGCATTAAAATGGCACCGTACGAAGCCTTATACGGTAGAAAGTGTAGAACTCCGTTATACTGGTCTGAGCTCAGTGAGAATAAGATTTACAGTATTGATCAGATAAAAGAAACATAACAGAAAGTGAAAGTAATCCGACATAGTCTGAAAGCTGCCTCTGATTGTCAAAACTCCTATGCGGATTTAAAACGAAAAGATATCGAATTTGAGATCGGTGATAAAGTGTTTCTGAAAGTATCTCCGTGGAAGAAATTGTTCCGATTTGGTAAAAAGGGCAGCTTAAGTCCGAGGTTCATTGGACCGTATGAAATCATTGAGCGAGTTGGGCCGGTTGCTTATAGATTGAGGCTACCATCTGAGTTAGAAAAGATTCATAATGTATTTCAAGTATCGATGCTTCGACGATACAGATCTGATCCTTCGCATGTAATTTCTCCGTCTGATATTGAAATTCATTCTGATATGACTTATGAAGAAAAGCCGATTCGTATTCTATCTCGTGAGATTAAAGGATTGCGTAATAAGAGAATTCCATTAGTCAAAGTGCTGTGGCATTGACACGGAGTAGAAGAGGCTACGTGGGAGCCCGAGGATACAATGAGGAACAATCTCCGAATCTATTTAACAGTAAGATTTTTGGGGATGAAAATCCCTAAGGGGGAGAATTGTAGCAGTCCGGTTTAGACCCTAGTCGGAATAGTGGTTTCAGGACCACAAATATGAGTTTGAAAAATATTTTAATATTATTTTCTGTGTCTGTGATATGTGAATTTATATCTGTGAAGTTTCTATGATTTAATTTGTCTGTTTTTGTACTCAATTTTGCAAAAAGGACCTAATCGTGTAAAATGTAAAAGTTGTGTGCTAGATGTTAAAAGTGTCTATTTGATTGGTCTTGTCCTTATGATGTTATTAGGCCATAACTAAGGTTAATGGACATAAATGA
Organism: Gossypium anomalum; assembly: GCA_025698475.1. Taxonomy (NCBI): domain Eukaryota; kingdom Viridiplantae; phylum Streptophyta; class Magnoliopsida; order Malvales; family Malvaceae; genus Gossypium; species Gossypium anomalum. The sequence goes on along the minus strand of CM046959.1, from coordinate 33,766,953 downwards.
CCATCCACTAAGTGATTTTTATATGGCTTAATAAAGGGTAAAATTTATATTTGTTAATTAATTATAAGTTATATAAAATAAAAGCCATTTCTTCTTCCATTATTATCACCTAGCCAAATTTGAAGAAAGAAAATAAAGCTTTCATAGCCATTTAGGGTTCAACATTAATCTTGGAAGATTAAGGTATGAATTTTCGTCTATTTTTGATAATTTCTACGTTACTGTGATCGTTGCTTCGTGTTCTTCAAAACCCATGTCTGAATTTCTGTTTCTGTTGAAGATTTTGAAATGTGCCATTAATGATTGTATGAGCTTTGTAATGTTTTTATATGGATTATGAAATATATATGTGAGATTATTATGTTTTGTTCTTGAATTTTTGATGGAATAGAGTATTTGGGCTAATTTGTGAAAATGAGGTTTTGAAGGACTAAATTGTAAATTAAATATGTTATTTGGGCTTGTAAGGAAGCTATGTATATTTGGCCAAGCTATAGTCTTGGTGAATTTTGCATATTTGTGATTTTGTGAAAAATAGATTAAATTGTCAAAGTGTGAAAATATAAGGGTTAAAATGAAAAGTGCCCTAAATATGTGTTTATGGATTATTTTGATTGAAATGAATGATTGAATAATTGAATCTGAATTGTATTAGATTAAGAACAAAGAAAATCAGACTTAGATTGAGGGAAGTCCAAAATAGTTGAATGGTCGACTCGTTTCCGTCCGAAATCCGTACGAGGTAAGTCAGATTACAATTACGTGTTAAATTAACTAAATTCTGCATATATAAACTGTAATCTGTATTGGATGGCCTTAAGAGCCTGATTAATAAATTTTGAGTAAACTCCGATAATATGCTAGTATCTGAAAAGCTCTGTATGTTTCTAAAAGAATGTTGACATTGATCTGAGTTATCGTGTAAGACCGTGTTTGGGACACAGGCCTCGATTTGAGATTTCGTGTAAGACCCTGTTTAGGATAGAGGCATCGATACCAAATTACATGTAAGAACACGTCTGGGACGTCGGCATTGTACCCGTTTGTGGGTATCCGTATCGTTTCTGAACCATTTGATGATAGAGTACGAGATATGGGAATGAATATATGAAATGTATAATCTATACAGGTAGGTTTGTATCGTACTAGATTTCTGAATATGAAAGACTCCGTTTCTGTGAATTAATGAATATGAAATATGTACAAAATCATGGAACTGAAACATGACATGTATACAAGTAAGTGACCATGGTTAGGCTCATGAATTACTTTGTGAAATGGTTATGGATTCTTGCTATTGACTTTTACTTTTTATGTTTTAATAGTTAGACTAGTTGTATTTGGCTTACTAAGCTCTTTTTAGCTTACCCTATGTGATTTCTATCTATTTTACAGTTATCGTAGCTACTGAAGGCTCGGGGATAGTCGAGGATTGTCACCATACTATCGAACTCATTTTGGTATTTTTGAAAGTGTAAATATTTTTAAGTGTGGCATGTATAGGCTAGAATGTGTATGTTTTAAGCTTTGATATGTATATATGTTACACCATGAGAGTTGGCTAGCAAATGGTGTGTTTGTACTTAGTTTTGGTAAATAGTTGGTGATGCCAAATTATGTATGCTTGTAATGGTTATATGGCCTTGTATGTGGTGGTCATCTTGAAATATGCCAAGTTAAGGAAATGGTAAGTTTAAGCTTGAGTTAGAAGGTGCCATAAGTGAGCTATGAAATGAACATTTTGGCATGTTGTTGTAGAATGATTTTTAATGTGTTTTGGTATGGATTTGAATAGGTTATTGAATGATGATGATTTAGTTATAATGAAGCATGTTTTGAGCATTGTATTGGCTGAAAATTATGGTATAAATGTTGTTTAACATTGCTTGTAAGAATTACCTAAATAGGGGTGGTAGATTGGCTTAAACCAAGCCTGCATTGTGCCACACGGTCAGGGAACACGGGCGTGTCAAATGGCCGTGGGTTAAGTCAGTAGCTAGCTAAGTTTCACACGACCATAGCACACGAGCGTGTCTGTTGGCCGTGTGTAAAAGTTAGTATACGTACTCTATTTTTGCACGACTGGATCACATGGGTGTGTATGGTGCCCGTGTGTACCACACGGCATAGTCACACGGGCGTGTGACCTGAACAGTATTGAAAACTTTTTCTGAGTTCTAAATATTCTGAATGTGTTCGATTTAGTCCTGAATTTATTTAAAAGTATGTCTTAGGTATTTGAGAGCTCTATAAAGAATGAATTGTTGATTTGCTTATGCATTAATATTGTATGATATCTGTGATTCTCTATTGATCTGTGATACTCTATCTGTTTGGTAATGCCCCTTACCTATTCCGACGACGGTTACGGGATAGGGGTGTTACAGGGCAGACCGTGTGTCACACACGGCCTAGACACATGCCCGTATGTCTACCCGTGTGGACAACTTTGAGGCTATTTTCCAAGCCAATTGCCACCCTTATTTGTACAAACATATACAAGACTCCAAAGGCACTTAACATGGCATAATTAACTACTTAAACATCATCAAACAAGTCATGTTCATGGCAACACCATATCAACTTATACATGCATAAGACACCATACTTTGTCAAGCTAAATTTACCATGTTTCATGCACTAAGAGTTGTAGACATACTTCCATTTAACGCATTCATGTTTTAGTTGTTATCATGCCATTCACTCACAATTCCATCATCAAACATCCATAATCACAACCACAATTCATCCATGCCAACAATTTTAACCACATCATGTATGACCTTGGCACATGCAAGCATATATGAATAGATTTACATCCCAATAATCAAGATAAGTCATATCTCATGGCCATATACAAAATAAATCATAATATCATCATAAGCCAACATATTTGTCCAACTCAAATGACACATAACAAAATGACCAAGTTCCCTATACATGCTATATTCAAAATATCTAAACCAATTATACCAAAATGATCAAATTGATAGTATGATCGATGCTCCGTCTACTTCCGATCCCCGAGCTAGCTTGGCGACACTATAAGAAAAGAAAAGGAAGGGGGTAAGCTTTAAGCTTAGTAAGTTTGTATTTAAATAATAGTCAACTTTAAACATACAATAACATAATGTAAATTAGCACAAAATCATCAAGTGATCACAGACATATCTTACTCTTTTACATCCTTACCAATAATGCATCTTAAACCGAGATCATTTTTCATGAGATTTGCGTACATACCTATACCACTTCATAACATAATCAGAACCTTTCACATCTTAGACATAAACTTTAAATTACCTGTTGAACCACTTAGAATACTAAAGGATACTTTGGAATCACATACACATAGAAGCATACCAATCCCATATCCTAGATATGGTCTTACAGGGGGTCTCATATCGATGGCAATAGCCCAGCTATGTTCTTACACGATTCTCATATCGATGCCATGTCCCAGACATGGTTTTACACGAAATCTCATAACGATGCCATATCCCAAATATGGTCTTACACGTAAACTCATAACCCTAATGTCATGACATTTGTATCCTAACTATTCCTAAGGTTCAACCGGGAATTTTGCCTTATCGAATCTTTATCGAACGAATCCATAATGATAATTGTACAAATCATGCAATGAAAAAATATTAAATACATAATATAAGTTTCATTATTTACACACGAACTTACATCTGTACAAAATATGGCTAACTAATTCGATTTAGTCCACAACTTTGTTCTTTCCCCAGTGTAGGTCTGGACTCTATTTTTATCGATCTATAATAGCAAATTTAGCTCCTTTAATTATCATATTGTTCAAATCAATCCAAAAAAACCATACTTTGGCAAAATTATAGTTTTGCCCTTAAACTTTTATATATTTACAAATTAGTCCTTAGGCTCGTAAAATGAAATGTGCCCATTTTCTTTGTTACCCAAGCCTAGCTGAGCCTATATCATGCTTATACCAGCCCACATTTTAAATCTAATCACATTTCTATTACCCATTTTTATTACTTTTACAAATAAGCCCTTTTTAGGTGTTTCCATAAAAAAATCACTTAGGAAAAGATGTTTATCACACATCAAACTTTCATAATCTACTATGAAACAACAAAATACATGCATATCACACATGGGTCAAACCCTAAGCATCAACCTTAGCTCAAATAAATGGTAGAAATGGTTAGATCGGTTGATAACAATTTCAAAAATGTAAAGAACATTAAAAATGGGGCCAGAATGCACTTACAATCAAGCTTGAAACTTGAAGAAACCCTAGCTATGGTGACCTTAGGAATTTTGGCTATGGCATGGAGAAGATGAGTAAATTTTGACTTAATTTTCCCTTTTTATTCTTTTAGTAACGAAATGACCAAAATGCCCTTTTTACTAAACTTTCAAATTTTACTTATTCATGCCCATTTTTTTCCATAAAAATAGAAATTGGTCAAATTGCTATTTAAGGACCTCTAATTAATAATCCATAGCTATTTCATGCTTAAAGCTTCTAGAATCACATATTATGCAACTTTTGCAATTTAGTCCTAAAAATCAAATTAGAAACTCTATCAACAAAATTTCTTAACGAAACTTTCACACAATCATGCAAACATATCATAGATCGCAACACATTCATAAAATAATTATTTCTACTTCTGATTTCTGGTCTCGAAACCACTATTTTGACTAGGCCCAAAATTGGGATGTTACAATTGAATAATTCATTTTCATAAAATTGAACTATAAAATTTATATTCAATCTAATATAAATGATACTCTCTGTTTTTGAAGAATCTAACACAAGGAAGAATATGGTGGTCGATCATTCAGCTAAGTATTCACTAAAATCAACATGTGATCAATCCTTAAATGAATTATTATCTTTAAGCTAAACTCTCCTCTCAATTTTGTTCTAACATAAAGATTATTATAACACCCCTAAAACCACTATGCTATATAAGTGGGTTCAATTGAGAGCATTCACAGTGCATTGCCAGCTTAAATGAATATGATATATTTGTAAATAGAAAAGGTTATTAGATACTGAAGAAAGTTGAAACAAATAATTTGTTGTGAGATATTAACAAAAAGCTCGTAATTGTAGTATAGTCTTTCAGGGTTATTGGATGCGCATAAAACAAACACAAACAAAACATTAGCAAATAATTACAAAATATGAAAAATGAAAACAATAAAAACAAAACCAAAAATAGTGTAGTCGTTTAAATAGTTTACATAAAACTAAAAGTACGAAAGCATGTAACTATTCTCTAACTCTGCAATCAAGGTCTGAGTCCATAGTTGCTTTTCCTTTGCCTCACACAGTAAGTTTTGGAATTCTTTGCTGACTCGACTACTCACTGGGCTCTCTCATTATGATACCCTTTGTTGAGGGTCGCAGGGGGGAGAACACCACAGCAAAGTCGTCCCAAAATGGTATATCATCCTCAGTGGCCTCATCATCATTATTGTTAGCATCCATTCCCTTTCCTCTTTCTTTCTCTTCAGTTTTATTTTCTTCTTATTCCTTGGTTGTATCTGTAGATGAGTCATTCGAATCCTCGGGCTAGTATGGACCTACTCTCTAGCTCAATGCTAATTTGTCTAAAAATGGTTTCATCGCCTCAAGCATATGACTGGTATGGCGCATGTCTTGTTAGAGTATGCCCAAAGACCAATCATGAGATAATTGTAATCACATACTTTTCTTACCCTATTTGTTAATATAAGGCATTGCAATTGTTATTTCAGTTTCTTTTTCTGTGTGTATAACTAAACTCGTTAATAATAAAGCCTTAAGAATAATATGATTATTCTTAAAAAGGTCCTTAGTCGAGTATTATTGTGGGCATGGACAATGATAATGCATTAAGACTAATGTGTAGTTGATTGATAACAAATTGTTGTCATTGACGTAAGGATGTCAAAATCAATACATGAGTATGTGTTAGAGAACAACATACTGGACTGACCTGCCATGAGTTTGTTTCTTAGATTATTATGTAATAGTCACAATTATTACTCATAGTGATAATTATGTATATGATACTTAGACTTGAGATCATCATTGTCCCAACATCGTGAGTTGTATATTTTGATACAGTCAAATGTACACCGTAAGAGGCTGTGCTATAAAGAATGATGTTGGACATACCACAATCCATGTAGTAGGATATGGTTAATCAAGGTAGGATTTATCCCTCGTACATAATAGGAGTAATATCTTAAGCCTCTTGATGGAGTGAGACTAGAAATGCATGGTCATGCTCGAATAAGTTGATATGAGATATCACACTTATTTGTTTATTATAGATAATTAGAAAATCAAGAAATATGAGATTGGACTATACAAGTGTGACTATTCCATGACTTGTGTCCATTCTAGATATTAAGGATAAAAGGATGTAATACATGAAAAGATTATCACAGAAAGGTTATGTCGAATCATGAATTCTTTTAACTTAGGAAGTAATGATGCATTGCTAGATGCCACTCATTACTTGTAATGTTAGAAACGTTCTAGTATTACTACCAACATTACAAGAGCCTACAGGGTCACACTCTATGGTTGAAGTGAACTGAATCCAAACACAATTGGTATTGTGTTTAGCTGTCACATGAATTAAATTAATTGTTGAATTAATTTAATTTGATAGTTAAATATTGAATGCATTATATGCACAAACTTGTTGTACACATATAGAGAACATATTTAAAATTAATATATAAATTTGATTCATATAAAAATATTAACTAAGTATAGTTTACTGAAATTATTAAAATAAATAGTTGTAATAATAATTTCAGTTAAAGATAAAACATATAGAAGTTAATATTCTTTTAGAAAGAATATAATTTTTAATGCTTTCCATATGTTTCTCTAAAAAGGAAAAGGAATAATTCTGTTTTTTTATTATGTGATTTTAAAGAAAAAGGAATAAAATCCCTTGTACATGTTACAAAGTACAAGTAAATAGGGGTCTAGTAGCCAATTTCAATTATTCTCTCTCAAGATAGTTTTTGTTGTTCATTCTTGCATAAAGGACGAGAGGGTTGCGGCTTGGCATCGACACTGCACAAGGGAATCCGATCAAAAAGGTATATCTTCAACCATATTTCAACCCAGTTTGTTCCAACATGTCCTTACATAATTGGTGTTGCCAATCAATTCTCTTATCGGCTTCTTCACCTTAGTTTTCTTGGATTTCTTTGGTGGGGCAAGAGGTATTTCCATTTTATGTTTGTGCCTTTGATTCCACTCCTGAATCTACTTTTGATGAAGCTCTTGGAATCGGTGGAGCATATAATCACTGATAATGCTTCGAGTAGGGCGATAACACTACTCGATGAGCACCATCTCCATACTAGCCCTACAGCACAAGTAGTGATTAGGTGTGCGAAATAAATAACCCCTTTGTCTCCAGCAATGCAACGCTTCAATTGTTGGTGGATCCACCTACCTACATAAATTCATTTGCGCTGCAAGATAGAATATAATAAAACTGCTCTAAAGGCATTAACATTATTAGTATCAATAGGGCATATACAAGTGCATATGAATTGCATCCATAGTTTTGTTGTTGGGAACATAATACTCTGCTTAAAAGAGAGAGGTCACCCCGTTGTGGTCTCTCACTTCCACTCACCCGTACCTTCCATTAAGTAGTTCAAAATAGCGCCCATATCTGTTGGGGCCACCGGTATGCCCTATGGCGTAGCGAAAAAATTATTCTGGTGATCTTCAGCCATGGATCCATGTACGAGGAATGAAACGGGTTGAAATAAGGTTGAAGATATACCTTCGTAACTAAAAAATGATGAAAGGATGCTACTAATTCGATGTCGGTTCCAAGCCACAATGAAATCGTCCTGGTCTCTACGTAATCCACTTAGTCAAAGAATGAACAACAAAATTCTCTTGCACTTTTCAGAGAGAATTTTCAAGAACAATTACTAGGCCCTTTTTTATTGCTTTCTTGGTAACCCTAACACAATAAAGGATTCGTTTAATTTTTATTTTCTTTGATATCATATCTCAAAAAATAAAAACAGGATTAGTCCTTTATTATTAGAGAAATAAATGATAAGTTAGGAAAAAGATTATATTCTCTCCAAAAGAATATCACTTTCAATGTCCTTTTATACTTTGACTGAAATTATTATAACTGTTTATATTAATAATTTCGATAAAATATATGTAATTAATATTTTGTATGAATCAAATTAATATATTAGTTTTATCTATGTTCTCTATTCAAGTATAACAAGTTTGTTCATATAATATGTTTAATATTTAACTATCAAATTAAATTGATTCAACAATTAATTTAATTCATGTGACAGCTAAATACAATACCAAATGTATTTGGATTTTGTTCACTTCAAGTATAGGGTGTGACCCTGTAGGCTTTTGTAATGTTAGTAGTAATACTAGAATGTTTCTAACGTTACAAGCAATAAGAGACATCTATCAATGCATCATTGTTTCCCAAGTTACAAGAAGTCGTGATTCGACATAACCTTTCTATGATAATCTATTCATGTATTATATCCTTTTATCATTAATATCTAGATTGGACAAAAGTCATGGAATAGTCAAACTTGTATAGTCTAATTTTTATTTTATTTTCTGAGTAGACTACAATAAACAAATAAGTGTGATATCTCATATCAACTTATTCGAGCATGGTCATGCATTTCTAGTCTCACTTCATCAAAAGGCTTAAGATATTACTTCTATTATGTACAAGGGATAAATCCTATGTTGATCAACCATACCCCACTACATGGATTGTGGTATATCCAACATCAGTCTTTATAGCACAACCCGTTATGATGTACATTTGACTGTATCAAAATATGCGACTCACAATGTTGGGACAATGATGATCTCAAGTCTAAGGATCATACACATAGTTATCACTATGAGTAATATTTGTGACTATTACATAATAATCTAAGAAACATACTCATGGTAGGTCAGTCCAGTATGTTGTTCTCTAACATATACTCATGTATTGATTTTGACATCCCTACGTCAATGACAACACTTTGTCATCAATCAACTACACATTAGTCTTAATGCATTATCATTGTCCATGCCCACAATAATACTCAAATAAGGACCTTTTTAAGAATAATCATATTATTCTTAAGACTTTATTATTAACAAGTTTAGTTATACACACAGAAAAAAAATTGAAATAACAATGGCAATGCCTTATATGAACAAATAAGGTAAAACGAGTATGTGATTATAATAATCTCATAATTGGTCTTTAGGCATACTCTAACAATAGCTACATTAGAGAAGAACTCTAAATCCATGGAGGAAAGATCATCTGTGTTGTAATATGGTATGCCATAGTATTCACAGATGGCAGAAGATGAAATGTGAACCTCAACATGTCTGACTTACACTCAGTCTCGATGATAAATTTTTAAATTAGAGTAAAACTATAGGACAACGGGTTTGACATTAGATGTCTTTGGTAACATAGAAAAATTTTCCCACTTGTGGAAGCGAGCAAGATCCTAAACCTGGTCATTGAAGAGGCCAGACCAAAACCACGTTCAAGGATAAATGTTCTCCCCTGAAACATTTGATAAAAGTCAACGACCTATTTTTGAGAAAATTTATTACCGTCATAATCCGACGACAGAGTTGGGATGTTTTGGGATCGAGACTATTTTTGCTGTCTCGGGGGTATTTTCATAAAATCACTTTTTTTAAATAGACAATATCAAGATATTATTTCATCTAGCCAACTAACCACTAGCAATCTGCAATAGATTAAACTATAAATAGCAAAAACAAAAATAAAAAAATAAAATAAAAAATAAAGGAAGTAAAAATAAGAACAAATGTAAGGAAATAAAGGAAAAGAAAAATTAAACCGGGTTGATGGCAATGTCAAAGTTGTTTGATTCCATGAAACTCCGTGTTCCCTAAGTAATAAGAGAGGAAAACTTGCAAAAGAAGACAAACAAGAAAAAAACCAAAAAGGAAAGAGGTATTGCAAAGAAAATGAGAAAGATTTGATAGCAAGATTGTGAGGAAAATGAGAGTGAAAAGTGTTTTGGGGATTTAAGGTTTAAAATTTGGGAAAAATGAGGGAAATGTGGGGTTATGAGCCTCCAAAACACATAAATCACTTGGTTATTGCCTGACCCGACATGTATATCATGATATCCAGGGATGGATGTCGCGATATCCCTTTTTTTTGTTCCCTTTAAATTTTGAATCTATCCAAGGTATCGTGACACTAAGGGTGTAACATCCTGAATAGGGTCTAATCAAAATAGTGGTTTTGAGGCCCCAAATCTGAAATAGAAATAATTATTTTATGATTATTTGATGGTTCAGGATAAGATTGCATGTTTGTGTGAAGTTTTCGTAAAGAAATTCTATGCCTAAGATGTCCAATTTGACTTTAGGGACTAAGTTGAATAAGTTGCAAAACTTGTGTTCTAGAAGCTTCAAGCATGAAATTGCATTGGATTATTACTTAGAGGTCCTTAAATAGCAATTAGACCAAGTACTAAAATTTTGGACAAAAACGAGCATGAAAATGAAAAATTTGAAAAAAAGGCTAAAAGGGCATTTTAGTCATTTGGTTAATAAAAGAATAAAATGGGAAAATCAAGTAAAAAATGGTGTCCATCTTCTCCAAGGGGTGCTAAAAATTTCATGCTCTCCATAGCTAGGGTTTTGAACATTTCAAGCTTGATTGTAAGTGCTCCCTAGCCCCATTTTTAATGTTCTTTTTGTTTTTGAGATCTTTGAAGCATGATCTAGCTATTTCTACCTTTATTTTAAGCTAGGGTTCATGTTCAAAAACTTACCCATGTGTGACATACATGTATTTTTATGTTTAATGGAAGAATATGAGAATTTGACGTGTAATTAACATTTTTTACTAAGTGATTTTTCATGGAAACCCTTAAAAGGACCTATTTGTAAAAGATGTAAAAATGGATAGTAGAAATGTGATTTAATGGGAAAGTTGGGCTGATACGAATTAGAATATGAATTAGCTAGACTTGGGTAACCAAGAAAATGCATACATTTCATTTTATGTGCTCGAGGACTAAAGTGTAAATAAGTGAAAAATTAGGGGTAAAAAGGTAATTTTACCAAAGTATGTGTTATGGGTCGATTTGAACAATGTATGTATTGAACAAGTTAAATTTGGCATTATAGATTAAGAAAAACGTGATTCGGGTCTTGATTAGGGGAAAAACAAGGTTTACGAAGATTAGGCTCGTTTCAACATTTTGTACTAAGGTAAGTTCATATGTGAATAATAAAATATGTATTATGTTCAATGCTTTGTTATTTTGTAAATTTAAATGCTTTATTGTTGTTATGATTATGTCTTGATCCTTCTATGAGAAAATGATTGATACTATGTACATTGAGGTCAATATTTCGAGCGAGTCCGATAGTGATGCAATAAGTATGAAAATCCCATTTGAACCTTAGGAATAGTTTATGATACAAGTGACATGTTACTAGGGACTATTGATCTGAACTCATGAGTTGTGGTTTGAGTTCATGATATATGTGACACATGTTATGGGGTTCCAAGTGTTGGTCTTGTATGTTCTACCGGGGGCTGGGTAGTCCGACATGTGTTGCGGATACCTGACAGGTTGTGTGAGCAGTCTGTGTAGCTACGCCCTGACCGATAGCTCGAGTGAGCAGGCTCGTGAGTAGCTTCAAAAGAAGTAACATGTGATATGTGATATGAGATAGTGATGGCTACATATGGGGACTTAGGTATGAGATTCAGATGTATCCGATGGTATTCCAAGTGTTCAACGGGTAATCCAAAGAGAAGTTCAATGGGTAGTCTCAATGAATACGTCAAAGACGAGATAGTAAGTTGTTATGTGCAAGTGGGCACAGGTATGTATATCGAACTCATGAGAACATCATGGGATATGATGAACTTGTGGTAAGGGTATATATATATGAAGAATAAGTTTTAGTGATTTGATAATAAAATGCAAGTTTATGTTCATTATGTTAAATGTATAATCGGTGCTTGTTTAAATTGCATTTTATTTGCATGTGAGCTTACTAAGCTTTAAAGCTTATCCGCCTTTCTTTCCCTTTTTCTTATAGTGTCACCAAGCTAGCTCTGGGATCGAAGGACGTCGAAGTTTTCGATCACACTATCAATTAGAAAATTTGGTATAGTTAGATTCAACATTTTGAATATGGCATGTATAGGGACTTGGTCTTTTTGTTATGTGTCATATTGATTAGCCAAGTATGTTGGCTCTTGATGGTATTGTGATTCATTTTGTATATGGCCATGAGAGGTGGCTCATATTGATTATTTGGGTTGTAACCCTAATTAGTTATACATGCATACAAATGTGTTTATGCTTGTTATGGTCGTTTGATGGATATGTAATGAGATGTGGTTTACATGCTAAAGGTATGTGTTTGATGAGGCTTGTGATTGTTTGTGATAATGAGTGTGATGGATGACAATAAATGTGGTACAAATGTATAACTCGGAAGTAGGATGGCAAAGATGATTATCCATGAAATTGGTGTGGATTACCTTGGGTAAACCTACAAACTTGAATGTGTTATACATTGATTTATTAAGAACATAAAATGTCTACGCTTCATATGATAAATGTGCCGTGTTGTATGCCATGAAGTGAGTTTAAGTGTGTGAGTGCTTAAGGGTGGAAAATGGCTTGGAAAATAGCCTAGAAATTGTCCACACGGTTGGACACACGGGCGTGTGTTTAAACCATGTGTGACACACAGTCTTCCCCATGGGCATGTGGTTCGGCCGTGTGTCCCCTACACCCTAATTAATGCAAAAACAGAATGCCCAGTAGTAAACATACGGGCAGAGACACGGCCGTGTGTCTCAGTTGTGTAAAGGACACGGCCTCAAGACATGGGCGTGTGCCCAGGCCGTGTGAAGTCTGCACTTAATTTTTGGAATTTAATTCGCCACACAGCTGAATCACACGGGCGTGTAACTTAGCCATGTGATCTTATTTGGTTGATGACATCATAGTCAGAGAGTTACACGGGTTGAGGACACGGGCGTGTCCCAAGCCACACGGGGTTGTGTGACCACACGGCCTACCCACACGGACGTATGACTCTCCAAAACAAGTAAAATTTCTGAGTGTCAAAAAGGTTCTTAAAGTTCTCAATTTAGTCCGAAATTGCTTTCGATGTATGTTTTGGGCCTCGTAGGCCCTTATAAGGAACAATTTGCATGTGATTGGAAAGTTTTAAATTGGGATGAAATTTTATGGCTAGGTTTTGTATGTTTGTTTACGTTTAAGTCCAGTACTGCCTCGAGCCCTATCTCGACATCGGATATGGGTAAGAGGTGTTACATTTGGTGGTATCAGAGCTGCAGTTTAGTCGATTCTCAAACTAACGTAGCATGTGTACGGGTCTAGCTATACATGCGATACATATATTATGATAGTGTGACGACTCCTGACGATTTAAAAATGTGTTTTCATATAGTAAATGGATCCTGATAGAGCAGTGGCAGATGATGTTAAAAGTAACGCGCCTGCTCTCGTTGAAGGAGCAGTGCCGTCTGATAGTAGACCCACAACTGTTAGTAGAGGGGAAGGAGGCTGAGAAGCCTTTCTCCATATGATGGATGCATGGTATACAGAGTTCGTTCAAACGAACTTGAACGCTCAACCCCCTCCAAATCCTCAATCCGTGCCCCAAGTGCCTCAAGGTATAGACTATGAGGTTTCATAGAACCCTAGTTGACAAAATTCAAAGCAAGGAGCTGAGGAGTTTAGGGCAAATGTCGATGATGACCCCGAGAAGGCGGTACTTTGGCTTGAGAATTCTATTCGGGTATTCGATGAATTATCATGCACACTAGAAGAATGTTTGAAGTGTGTTATTTCCTTGTTGAGAGATGCGACATATCATTAGTTGAAGACACTAGTTTCAGTGGTTCTGAAAGAAAGGGTTACATGGGAATTCTTTCAAGAGGAGTTCTAAAAGAAATACATCAGTGAATGATTCATTGGCCAAAAGCGTAAGGAATTTCTTGACTTGAAACAAGGCCGCATGTCAGTTACTGAGTACGAAAGAGAGTTTGTCTGGCTCAGCAAATATTCTTGAAAGTATGTATCCTCTGAAGCTAAAATGTGTAGAAGGTTTGAAGACAGACTTAATAAGGATATTAGAGTGTTAGTGGGTATTTTTGAGTTGAAGGAATTTGTTGTGCTCGTTGATTGGGCTTGTAAAGCTGAGAAACTATTCTGTGGTCTCCCACTCACAGTCGTATTACTCGGTCTTGCATTCTGAAATTTATCTTTATCGGATAACTATGGGAAATCTCAACTAAAGTGATCTGGCAAGCCACATTTGAAACAAGCTTTAACACTCTTATTCCAACACTCTCCAAAATGTCTTCTCCCACATTGTTGACGCTCGGGGTTGTTGTTCTTCACACTACCAACACCCGAGACAGAAGTAGCTTGAGCTTTAGGATTCACATGTTGATTTCCACGATCTCTATTCTGGTATCCCACTGATGTATTTGTCTCCTGTGATAGCAGATACGACTTACCGAAAGCTTGTTTCTTTCTTAAATGCAGCTTTTTGGCAGGACTATACAAATCTCAAGATTTCTTTGATGAAGAATGATAAGGTTTATTCATCAATCTCTTTCTCAAATCTCTTGCCTCTGAATTAGCTTTCCTCTTTTCTTGCCTAAAGTCTTCGTCTTTACAAGCTCGGTCAACTAACATAAAAAATTCTTTCAAATCTAAAATCCTGACTAGAAGTTTAATGTCTTCGTTCAGCCCGTCAACAAACCTCTTACACAAAATCTCTTCGATAAAAACATACTCTTGAGTGTATTTACTCAACTGTACAAATTCTTTCTCGTACTCAGTTACAATCATACGACCCTGTTTCAGTTCTAAAAACTCTTTGTGCTTTTGATCCAAAACTGTTGACTTATGTATTTCTTTCAGAATTCGATATGAAAGAACTCCTAGGTGACTCTCTCTTTCAACACCACTGATACGTATTCCACCACTGGTATGCAGTGTCCCTCAAAAGTGATATAGCACATTTTAAACATTCAGTTGGTGTGTAAGAAAGCTCATCAAACACTGGAATCGTATTTTCAAGCCAAAACTTAGCTCTCTCAGGATCATCGTCAACATTAGCTCTAAACTGTTCAGCCTTGTGTTTACGGATCTTATCAACTGGAGGCTTATTCAATCTTAAATGATCGACTCCTTGAGGAGCTATAAGAACCGGTTGGGGATTAGGTGGGGGTGGAGGTTGTTGAGCAGCCGAGTTCATTCGAATATATTGTGTGAACCACTCGTTCATCATTCAGAAGAAGGCTTCTTTAGCCTCTCCTCCCTGGCTGCCCGATACGGGTCTAGAATCAGACGGCGCTATCCCATGAGCGGGAGCTGGCGCATTACTTTCAACCTCATCAGCTATAGCTCGATTGGGTTCCATTTACTATATAAAAACGCATTTTAAAATGTCAAGAGTCATCAGACTATCACAGTTTATATATGGCATGTATACTATACTCTCACATTCACTACATTAGTCCTAGAATCGACTAAACTGTAACTCTGATACCAATAAATGTAACACCTTTCACCCATATTCAATGCTAAAATAGGGTTATAGAGCATTACCGAACTTACAACACAATTATACATACTTTTCACATACATTTAATCAATTTATACATTCATCAATTAATGTCAATCAATTTGTCCCTAATACGAGCCTACTAGGCCCTAAACATACATTGGGAGTGGTTTGGGACTAAACTGATAACTTAAGAAATTTTTACGAAACTTTGAAAATTTTTCTCAATAAAGGGAACACTTGCCCATATGGCCAGGCCGTGTGTCTCACATGGCCACCAGAGGCGCCCTTGTCATAGGCCGTGTAGACATTCGAAATGGGAGCACATGGTCGTGTCCCAGCCCGTGTCTAACCTCGTATAACTCTCTAACTTAGGTCACACGGTTAACACACACGCCCGTGTGCCCTAAAAATGGCCATACACGCCCATGTGCTAGGTCGTGCAAAACGTGTATGGTATATTGACTTATGCCACATGGCCAAGTCACACGTCCGTGTGTGAGGCCGTGTGGAGCATACTGACTTGATTTCAAATTCAACACCAGGGAAGACACAACCCTAACATGATCGTGTGTCATACACGGCTAAGGCACACGCCTGTGTCTCTGCCCGTGTGGACAAAAATAGGCTATTTACCAAGCCATTTTTCCACCCCAAACTTGCATGTACCTACACAACCTAAATGGTACAATTTCATAGCATATATATGCATCCAAAACAACCACAACCAAGACTAAAATGTTCCATTCCAATATCAACAACTAACATACTTAATATACCATAATTTCCCTACTCAAATCATGCTAATTCATATTTCCAAAGCATTAATGTGTACCACTTCAACTAAGTATTTCTTGGCCTAAAACCACAAGCACAACCATTTTCAATTCATCAACCATTAGCTACTTTAAATGTTGCATTCCGAGCCATAAATTTTCTTCCAAATTAAAACTTTTTTTGAATACTCATAAAGTCCCTAATACGAGCCTACGAGGCCCAAAATATACATTCAAAGTGGTTCGGGACTAAATCGAGAACTTTAGAAAATTTACAGTGCTTAGAAAAGTTTTCACCAAAATAGGGGTCACACGCTTATGTGGCTTGGGACACGCCCGTGTCGGTAGGCCGTGTGGTCTCATATGCCCATGTCCCTAACCCATGTAACTCTCTGTTTATGATGTCATCATCAAATTTAGGTTACAATGCCAAGGCACGCGCCTGTGTCTCTGCCCGTGTGCTCAATTCTGGACATTTTGTTTTGCCTAAATTAAGGTGCAGAGGACACACGACTAGATAAAACGCCAATAGGGCTGATCATGTGTCACACACGGCCTAGACACATGTTCGTGTGTCTACCTATGTGGACAATAATAAGGCTATTTACCAAGCCATTTGTCACCCTTAATCACGCATGCACTCACATCAATTCGAAGGCAGAAAACATATCATATTTAGGCAACCAAACACTCATAACTAAGTCAATAACATGTCATTCTCATGCCATCATTTATCATGCTTCAAACATCATACTTAGCCCATTAAAAACATACTAATCTCACATTCACAAGACGACATTAACATATGAATAAACTTATAATCAACATTAGCCATCATTCACGGCTATATATAAGAATAAACATTAACAATTGCAAGCCAACACATATGGCCAAACTAATCATGACACATATAACAAATGTCCAAGTTCCTATACACGCCATAAACTTAGAGTACTTGAATTCATTTATACCCAAAATGATGACTTGATAGGGTGATAGTATCTCCAGCGATCTCCAACCCGAGCTAGCTTAATAACCCTATAAGACATGGGAAAGGAAGGGGTAAGCTATATAGCCTAGTAAGTTCATATGTAAACAATAAGCAACCTCAACCATACATATATCATACAATTAACATAATGTAAAACCATACGAATGTCATTTAAGTCTCATAAATATAACTTACTCATTCATATCTTACCAAGTGTTTATCATATTCAACAATGTGAACACAAATTATGATAATCTACCATAATCCCATGGTTATAATTTTATTCAGTCTCAATGCATACCCCTTTTCCACTTATAAGCATAATTTAACATATTTTGGCTTTAGCCTAACAACCATGATATTTCCTTTATAACATATTACATTAATTAACAAATCACTTCAAATCTCATAATAAACATGCACATTAATCTTGTGTACTCACATTTCCAAGCATATATCTTAATATCTTTCATTTTTTTTTCATATCCGATAAAATCACAATTTGCATGAATAACACAGTATAGACCAATAATCACAAGATCATCACAAAGTCATTTCCCATAGTGAACATAAACTCACAATATCATGAAATTATTGATTATAAACCTTATACATACCTATATCGTTTCAACATAATCTCATATTCATCTTTGTCTTTGACATAATCATTGAATTTCCCGTTCAACCCCTTGGAATACTACAGGATAATCGAGAATCTCACACACATAGTACCATACTATTGCCATATGCCAGATATGGTCTTACATGCGATCTCATATCGATGCCAATAGCCCAGCTATGGTCTTACACGAAATCTCATATCGATGCCATATCCTAGATATGGTCTTACACGAAATCTCATAACCCTAATGTCATGACATTTATATCCTGTCTATTCCTAAGGTTTAACCGGGACTTTCTCACTTATCGAACTTTGTCGAAATCAATCAAAGAGTAAATCACAATTCATACAATAATAACACAAGTAAAACATAAATAATAATGCATTATTTACATACGAACTTACCTTGAATGCGACAACAACGAAAAAGACCTATTTGTCCAATATTTATTTTTTCCCCCTGTCCAGACTTGAACTTCATTTTTCTTGATCTATAATATCAAATTTAGCTCACTTATTAGTCACATTATCCAATGTGACCCAAAAATCATATTATGAAAAAATTACGTTTTTGCCCCTAAAGTTTGACATATTTATATTTATGCCCCTGAGCTCGAAAAATGAAATTTATTCAATTTCATTGATTCCCAAGCCTAGCCAAACCTCTTTTATACTTATAATAGCCCACATTTTTCATTAAATCACACTTTTATGACATATTTTATAAGTTTTACAAATGAGTCCTTTTAGGCATTTTCACCGAAAATCACTTAGCAAAAGTCGTTTATCTAACATTAAACATGCATAATCTACCATTAAACATAAAAATACACAAATTTCTAACATGGGTCAAAACCTAGACCTTCATCATATCTCAAATTAATGGTAGAAATAGATAGATCATGATACAAGGATTTCAAAAACATGAAAATCATTAAAAACAGGGCTAGAACAATGTAACACCCAAACATCCGTGTCGATTACTAAAGTAGGTTCATATAACATAATCTGCTCAATTCTTCAATAGAACACTTAAGATATAAAAGAAATTTAAAAGTGAAATCTTAAACTTAACGAATATCATTACCCGATTAAAACCCTTCTATTCATTTAGTGATTTATCCCCTATTGACCGAGTACACATACATAATATATATACAATTCAATCATATCACAAATTTGAAGTTCTAAATCAAGTTGATTAACTTTTTAAGATTTATAACCAAAACATTTCCAAATTCATACATAGAACTTTAGCCATATTCGTATGGCTTTATATACAATTATATCAAAATAGCAAACCTCCCAAAATTACTACCCTATACATGCCATAATGTCTGCTAAAGTTTTAAACAAAAGTACCAAAAAGGTTGACAAAAGTTGTGATGATTTCGTGATGGTTCCAAGCTTTCTTCGATAAGATGATCTATACCAAAACGAAAAACACACCGAGTGAGTTATTAACTCAGTAAGTCCTAAGCAAAATTTCAATATTATAATAATTCATTTATCTACGAACTAAATAATTAACTCATTACTATTCGAATTCAACCATGATATCACAAGGAAATACTATGTCACAAACGTACCTTATGCATTTGGTACATACTTACCTGAATACACCATGTACTCCTACTCTAAATATTCACAATTAAAATACCATTGCAAATATCATACACAACTATTGACGTATATATATATATGTATATATAATATACAAAGCCTAAAAATTTAAAGCATAAACCTAGCCACTTCATCTATCAATAAAATCTCCAATTTAATGTTTAGTTGCATTCTTAATTGCCATAAATAATACTCCATAATCGACATTGCACACATTTAATGCTCGATTTGAAAGTCTGCACACATAGTGCTCTTACTTATTCGCACACATAGTGCAATGTTTTCTCGCACACATAGTGCCACATAGCCTCGCACACATAGTGCTGTATTTTCTTATCTTTAATCATCACATTATCATAGATTGATCAATAATTTCACAATCGATTCCCAAGAACTCATATATACTATGATATCTTATCTAACTTAATTTGTGCCCTCTATGTTCAAAGTTAACTATAACTTAAATTACCTAAGGACTTAACTTTTTAATCGGATGAACAACTACGATCGGCTACTCCACTGCTTTTGTTTTCCCTTTTGCCGAACTTGGCTCCCTTTGATCTTGAGCTCCAACTCTAGCTAAACAAATAAAATAATTAAATCATCGTAGCCCCAATTTATACTTCTACGTCATAGACACACACACAAAGATTCGGTATTTGCTCATACATAAATTTAAAATTTAATCTTTAAACTTAATGCATATCCAACATACTTCTCATCTACTCCAATAATTCGATACACTACAAGATCAATTTCGGCAACTCACATTTCCAAATTTTTACTAGCTAAGTTCATTTAGTATTCATTTAAAATCTATCAAGCTCATATTCTTCTAATTTCATAAGCTCAACATCTTAATGCCCATTGTAATTACTCAAATAATTTCAAATACATAAATTAAGTCACTCAAACTATCTTAATTTAAAATCGGCAAACACACACATATATCAAGCTATTTTAACTAAATTCTACTTATCACTTAAACTAAAATATGCACTTAAACTACTATGTTTTCATTATGCTTTTCACTCCCAAAACATAAAAATATCAATCTATTTCTTTCTTCCATATCTCGGTCAACTACTCATGTTACTACATAACATGAATTTTGCACTTTCTTATCTATCATGATTCATTCGACTTAACATTGACTCATTTGTCATAAAAATGATATAACAAATAAAATGAGCATTCCACTTTACCCCATATGGCCGAATGCACCAATTGTTACCCAACTAATAATTCAACAATTTCAACCTCCTAATAA
Organism: Gossypium anomalum; assembly: GCA_025698475.1. Classification (NCBI taxonomy): domain Eukaryota; kingdom Viridiplantae; phylum Streptophyta; class Magnoliopsida; order Malvales; family Malvaceae; genus Gossypium; species Gossypium anomalum. The sequence continues at coordinate 33,746,013 of CM046959.1, read as the reverse complement.
CCTCTACTTATTCAATATAACATGAAAACAACCTCTACTCCTATCTCTTGATATACGGTTTAGTGCCCACACCTCCATGAAAGTTTGATTTTCTTGACATTGCTAAAATGTATTTAACAATCAGCTTAACATATATATATATATAAACAAAAGTTTAAACAAAATTTCCAAAGCTTACCTCCAACTAGCAAAATAGGTTGCCGAATTGCCTTAGTGTAAATTTCCCTATTTCTTTCCTTTTGGTTTCGGTTTGTTGCAAGGAAGAAGATGAACACCTTTTTTTTTTCTTTTATTACATCTCTTTATTTTAATTTGTTTTCATTAGAATATTTTATTCATTAGTCAATTTAATATACAAATTAATTTAAACTAGTGGAGGGACATCCTTACTTGGCCAGCCACTTAGTATAAATGTGGCAATTTGACATGCAAACCCAAACTTTCCTACTTAATATTATTTGGTCCTTACATATTTACCTAACATATTTTTCTAAGTTCTCAACTAAGTCCTCTCAAGAAAATTCACATTCCTAAGACTAATTTAAAACATTTAAATTTTCACACATAAACATACGCAATTAAAAATTAAAATAAATATTTGTGACTCAGTTTTGTGATCCCGAAACCACATTCCGACTAGGGTCTAATTATGGCTGTCACAAACAAACTTACAATCGAGCTTGGAAGCTTGAAAAACCCTAGCCATGGTTTCCCCTTGTGAAATTCGGCCATGAGGTTGAAGATGGACAAAAATTGGCTTTTAATTTTGTTTTTAATTCATTTTAATTACCAAATGACCAAATTGCCCTTAATGAAAAACTTTAGAAATATACCAAACCATGTCCATTTTTGTCCACCAACTTAACCATTTAAGGACCTCCAATTTAAAATTTCATAACAATTGGACACCTCTAACATGTAGAACTCAACTTTTGCACTTTTTACAATTTAGTTCTTTTGACTAAATTGAGTGCCCAAACGTCGAAATTTTCGAACGAAATTTTCACGAAATCATTCTGTGAAACTGTAGACTATAAAAATATAATAAAAATGAACTTTACTATGTCAGATTTATGGTCTCGAAACCACTGTTTTGACTAGACCCAAAATCGGGTTGTTACAACTCTCCTCTCCTTTAGGGATTTTTGTCCCCTAAAATCTTACCAGAAGAAGTTGTTTTCAACTTCTCATGAAACACTTTCACCAACTTCTCAGAATCACAAATCGATTTAACCTCGTATATCTCTTTCCAATAACCTTTGAACTTTAGCACACAGTGCCGAAGTATATCGTCAAAGATCTAAATTACTCTATCAGGAACACATATACTCAGTTGATCTGTCAAATAAGAACTCGGTAGATACTGAAACAATCATGCGAATTTTTTCAAATGATCAACATTCAATCAACATCATCCATTTCGGGGATAGAGGTAGTCCCGATATGATATCCTAATATGAAATCTATAGTGACTCTATCATATAACACACTGGTATTATCACTGACTGCAATAGTCCTGAATGCTCTTGATGTTCGGCTTACTTGTTAACAAATAGACATCTAAACATAAATTCTAAATATTATGGTACATACTCAATCACCAGAATGCCTATTTCATATAATTGCACATTTTATTACTCTTGGATGAACAGACGTGCTACTACTGAGCCTCGTACAAAGACTTCTGCATAAGCTTTGGATTCATTTGCATGCAATTTCTATCTCAGAACAATAACATCAGTCATCAGGTTAGACTTAAAATTCAGAATAAAAAATCGACTCATACTCATTTAGCCTGCCATTCACTAACACATTTTTTAGCTTCTCAAACTCGCAAGGACAACATTGATTTAGCTTTTAACTTAGCTAGAATCAAACCATCATCAATAAGATTAATCATGTAACCAATACTCACAAAATAAACAAAGAATTTTCAATTTAGGCATTTGTAATTATACTTGCTTTCCCAAAGGTTAATCGATAACTACTCACAGTCCTTTAGCATCTCAAAACCTTCACACTGTCTTAAATTCAGATCTTTCTGTGACATTAGACACTTAATCCTTTTTAACCAGGAAGTACGTGACATTTCTCATCGAACACACGAAGTCATCAAATTTACAACACAAACATAGAAGTGGCCGTCTCTAAATCACTAGTCGAACAATTCTTTTTAATGTGACTTTAACTGTCTGAAAATATAAACTATCACTTTACATTATTGTATTAAAACATATTTCAACCTGTTCAATAGTACATCACTGAAAAAAATCGCAAATTCTTTTCTCAATTTAGACTGAACTCATAACCAGTGCTTTAGTTAATAATACCTTCAACTGTATTCAACTTTGCTAACACTCAACAGACCATTCAAACTTTCACAATTTTGATAACTTTATGTATATCAGAACAACTTAATTCATAACAACATCATTCGATTAGAACAAATCTATTAGGTATATTTCTGAATCATACTGTCTAGAATATAAATTCTTCCTTCAGACTGTCCTCTAATTACTCGTGAATGCACAAAATTCATTTCCATACCTGAGGATAATTTAAATGCATATGACTCAAATTACTTTTCGACTGACCAGCTTGCTCTGGTAAAAACCATTGAGTCAATCTCAACTATCAAATATTATCATTTCAAAAAACTCTCTTCTTCATACTGTTAAAACAACTCAAACATACAATCTTTCAAAATTTCCTCACATGCTAGTCAAAGATCTTTACAACTGCATTAGCTCAAGGAAACAAAATATCCTGATTGAACTCATTTATCTTAATCAAACTTACCTGAGAAAAGAAAACCATCGTACAATTTGAGCTTGAGCTTGAGCTTCCACTATTTATACCTTTACTGATGCCAATTCCTTTCACAAAAATTAGAGAAATCTAGATACTAAAATCACCATGTTTTTAGGATCGAACCAGAATTATAATCATAGTAGACATAGTTGTCACAAGCCAAAGAACACACTTTAAATACGAACCATGATTGACAATTTACGAAATAAGAATGATAAGAAAATCGAGATAAAGAAATACAAGATGCGATACCATATTGGAAGTTTGAGAATAGCTCATATGAAAATAATAAAGATCTTGATGATTTCTTAGAGAAAACCAGAAGAAAAACAATGCTTATCAGCTCTGGAATTCTGTCGTAACAGAGTTAATACACTTTCCAACTATTTATAAATAAGACAGAATAACATCCAGTAGAAGTAGAAGAATAACCTCACATAAATTTTCACCATCGTCTTTACTCTAAAATATTAGAATAGAATCCCGAAGAGATAAGGTAATTCCAATCATAAAATAAACAGACCATCAGTGATTTCATCTAACACTAGAGTTAGCTAACATTCCCACACGATAAGGATTTCATTAGAATAGAATCTCGAATAGATAAGGTAATTCCAATCATAAATAAACCACTGAAGATGAATGAATATATATACAGAGTACTCGGAAGTCATTATAATCTATTCAACCATAATTTTTAAACTCAGAAATCTTTACAATTCAGACATCGTTTCTCTGACTAATTTTGTTATCATGAACCCTGTATTATTCCACTCACTAACAAAAACCAATTCGTGTAACACCCTACACCCGTACCCTACGCATGGACAGAATACGAGGTGTTACCTAACTTAAACACATACACTCACACGTTTCTAAGTCACCAAGAATTGGTCAAATTTAAAACTTTTCCAATCTTTACCATCAACTCTTTAATATGTGCCTATGAGGCTCCAAGTAATCATTTAAAGCCGTTCGGGAATGATTCAGGTCTTTTAAAGAACTCTGAAAAATAACATTTGACATAGGGGCACATGCCCATGTGGAAGGGCAACACGCCCGTGTAACCATTTCAACATGGTTGTGCTGATAGCCCGTGTGGTCCATACGGCCTAAGGACTTAGGGACACACATGTGTCCTCCACCCGTGTGTAATTAATTTCCAATTCGAACCTACTAGGGTTTTCACACGGCCTGACACATGCCTGTGTCATGGCCGTGTAGTCCACGGCCTGTGTCCCTTACACGGCCATGACACGCTCGTGTCCTAGCCCGTGCGTAAAAACCTGGACATTCTGTTTCTGACGTCAGCAATCCTTAAGGGCCACATGACTAAGGTACATGCCTATGTGCTAGGCCGTACCCTTCACACGGCTGAGAAACATGGTCGTGTCTCTACCCGTGTGTTTACTACCATGCATACTGACTTGTAAATTTCACGTGCAGGGGACACACGGTTGAGTAACACACCCATGGGGCTGACCGTATGTCACACATGCCCGAGTGCCTACCCGTGTGGACAAAATAAGGTTGTTTACAAAGCCTCTTTGCCACGCTTACTTACACAACCTGCACAAGATCACTCTATACCAATACAAGGACACATCATATAGCCAAAACAACCACAATGGACAACATTTCATTTGTGCAATTTACTCATCCATGAAAATAACATCTTTTATATATATATCAAAATGAATATTGACCATTATCTATGGCCTTATACAAAATAAAGGGATTTATCCCAAGCAAACACATTTGGATAATTTCTCAATGACATAAAACTTTGAAGTCTAAGCCCTATACATGCCATACTCACAAGTAAGAAATCTAACTATACCAAGTGCTTTAGATGATAGTGTGACTGGCTTCTCCGACGTAAGCGATGATCCTCAAACTAATTTGGTGTCACTATTAGAAAATAGAAAGGAGAGGGAGTAAGCATAAAGCTTAGTAAGTTACATGTAAATAAAAATAACAACAATTTTACCGTTCATCTACATGCTCATAACACAAAAGCAAGTATAAGCACAACTTACTCATCACTATCCCATACACATCATATAGCATATATTCATCTCATACATACCAAATAGGTACATGTACCACTCACAACAAGGTTATACTTTCCTCATTAACTTAAACCGTAACTCTCACCGTTGAACCATTTAGAACACTATCGGATATTCAATAAGCCTTACACATGGGGTAGAATACCGATGCCATGTCCCAGACATGGTCTTACACTAGCTCTCGCATATCCGTGTTGATGTCATGTCCTAGACATGGTCTTACACTGACACATCTCGTAGTTGATGCATGTCCCAGACATGTCTTACATTGGCTTACATCTCGAGGCGGATGCATGTCCCAGACATGTCTTACACTAGCTCTCGTCTTGTGGCCGATGCATGTCCCAAACATGTCTTACACTAGCTCATAAATAACCCAAATGTCATGGCATGAATATCTGATTTATTTCCTAAGGTTCAAACAGGAATTTTACTATATCAATTATCATCATGCATTCTCATTTCCCCAATCAAACATTTCATTCTATATCAATTCAATCACATATAGTAATAATGTAGTTGTATTATTTACACACAACTTACCTCGGATTACAAAATATGGTGACTAGTTAGTCTATTCTACTTGCTTGGCCTTCCCCCATTCTAAGTTCAGATTTGGTATTTCTTGATCTAAAACTGTAAAAAATCATTTATTTCATTAGAATATTAATCTAGACAGTTGGAAGTTCACAATTGGCCAAAATGACCATTTTGCCCTAGACTTTCACAAAATGACCATTTTACCCCTATGCTCGAAAATCAATTTTTATCAAATTTCTTCATATCATAAGCCTAGCCGAACCTTTTTTACTCTTATAACAATCCAAAATTTCCACTATTTCACACATTTATCACTTATTTACCACTTATGTAAAAAGGTCCCTAGTTAGAGTTTCCATGAAAACCTCTTCACAAAAGTTGTTTATTATACATCAAAGACTCATACTCTTCCATAAAATTTTAGAAAAATACATGAACACTCTCATGGTAAAACCCTAGACTTCCAACAATTTTCAAAATGTCCCCTCATTTGAAAGCTCATGCTTTAAGGGGTCCAAAAATGTAAAAATCATCAAGAAAACTCATTAAAATCACTTACTTGTAGAGAGACTAAGTAGCTAAAATTTTCAAGCTTCAAAACTGCTCTAATGTCTAATATTTTCAGTAGGAAAGAGATGAGAAAGAAATGAAAAATGACAACTTTTTCTTTCTATTATATTCTATTCAATTAAGCCACCAAATATCACCTAATTTTGACTTTTCTCATCTTTTTGTCCCTATGGCCGGCCACCTCTCCTAGTAGGGTCTAATTCCCCTTTAAAGACCCCTAATATATGATTCATGGCTAATTTAACACCTTTAACTATCAAAATAGAACTTTTGCACTTTATGCAATTTAGTTATTTTTCTCAATTAAGCTTACAAATGCTAAAATCAATTCACCAAAATTTTCATGCATCTTTATGATCATGCTATAACTCATAAAATAATATTTAAAATAATTTCTCTGACCTCGGGCTAGTGGTTACGAAACCACTGTTCTGACTAGGCCCATAATCAGGTTGTTACAATTCGGGAGAAATTTCAGCAAACATATCTTTAGACTTCATACCTAATTGAGTCGATTAGCCGCGACTAACTTCTTCTTTATTCGTAACATTGCATGACTTGTGTAATCTTTAAAATATTCTAATATTTCTTCCAAAACTGTTTTTACTTTCCAAATTATTCTCATCTCTGTATGCATTACTAATTATTTCACCACTGAACTCTGTAGTTTCACACTTATGGACTTATTTAACATGATTCTCGTGAGTTTTTGTTATTAAGCAACATTGGTAAAGGGGTGAGGTCGTAAAGCCTCTAACTTGACTCTTATAAATACACACATATGACTTTGCATTCATCATCAATGTAATATCATCATAATCACATAATTCACTTAAGCAATTTAATATAATTATTTATTTTACAAATATTTTCTATCATCAACAATTTCAAACAATGAAGTTAGTTAAATTCAACATCAATGTAACGCCCCAATTTTTGAGATTTTTGAGATTTCTGTGATTTTTGAGTTAGAATTTCTGTATGTTGACTGTATAATATAGGTCTGATCATGTTAGTGGGCCTTTAGAAGGCCTAAGAGTAAATTTAACCCGAAGCAATTTTAGAATTTTCAATTTTAGAGAGAGAGGGTTCTGGTGTTATGGGCTTTCAAAATAAAGATGGTAAAATAAGCCACAAGAAGATCTGTGGTAAAGTGTCATGTGATGCCACATAGGTTCTTAGGGAGCGGCGTGTGGATGTTTAGGGGGAGCTAAGGTTCAAGTCACAAGGTAAGCAAATAGAGGTATTATTTTTTTTCTTTTCTTTCTATGAGCAGGAATAGTATGTGATGGAACTCAGGTGAAACTCTGTCGGGAAGAGTTTTAGTTGTTCAGGGGATTGAGTAAATGAGGGATAAGTGGAGAAAATCAAGGAGTCTGAGTAGGAAGCAAGAGTTGGCTGTATAGGGAACTCTGTAAGTGTAAATTTGGCTAGGTCTCTTAGTGTTTGCAATCTCGACATTTGGATTAGTGGTTGCCAAATTCTTTTTGTGCATTTTTGGGATTTGTTTGGTTATTCTCCTATTTTGCAGAAATAGGGTAGGGTATCTTAGGTTTTCTCTTTTTCTTTCTTTTCCTAGAAGCTGAAACCTACACCCTACACTTGTGCCGACTTGTGTAAGACAAAAACTATTATCCTTTCTCTTCTTCAAAATCGAACTCTCATCTCCTCCCCTCTTCTTTTCTCTTATCTTATCGAACCTCATCTTCTTCACCATTGTTTTCCCTCAAAACCAAATACTTGTTGCCGATTTCTCCTTAACTGAACCTATATCCTCTATATTTCTCTTCTTTTTTTCCTCATTTAACCCCTATCAAAGCTAGTTAGCTGAATCTCCATTGAAGCTGAACCTCTCATCCTTTCTTTCAAACCGAAACTTTTCTACACTGAGGTACTTCTGAAGCCGAATCTTTGATTATACTTTTCTCTTCTTGTGCGGTGGTTGGATCTACAGTAGATCGGGAGTAGTGTCATAACGTTTTAGGTAAGCACGAATCTTTCATTAGTTACACATGTGTTAAGGTAAAAGCCACAATCCCTATCAACTAAGGGTGGAAAACGTTTGGACTAAGGGAATATTGGCCTCTTTCTTGTGGTTTTGTGCACGCAAGTGTGGACAAGGGGGACATTCAGCAAAAAGGGCTTTGAAGGATAACACTGTTGGACATTTAGATCTAGTCCATATTTCGGCAGAAAGGTAAGAACTTTAGGGACTAAGGGAATATGGCCAAATATGGTAAGGAGATTAGTACGTATTTCGTTTTTGATATGTAGTCTGACGTTTTAGTAACTCGATTGTAGGCAACTCGTGTGTGGATCTCGCCAACGTATCGTTACAGATCCCCATCATCTTTTAGTATGTTTTGTAATAAATAAAACTTGATGGGCCATAAAAGTTTGAAAGGATATTTTATAATTCATTTAGCAAAACGTTGAATGATGTATGCTATTTTTGAAATGCACGGTGTTTGAAATGCATAGTTATAGTCCAATGACCCATTTGATAAAAGGTTGTAATTTTATAAATACGGCCTGCGTGTCGTGCCTTACTGCTATTCTCTTGCATTTCTCTTCTCATCTTACTCCCTCGTATGTAAAACGAGTTTCTGAATATTGTAATTTGTAAAACTTACTATGGACTAGACGAGAAAGAAGATGGACCAACTAATGTGGACCGGCAGCTTTTGAAACGGCTTACACCTTTAGGTTTCCTTTTGGTTCTCCCATTGGCTTGGGTTGAACCACCATAGTTTATGGGCTATAACTATTGCATTTATTTATTGCTTTATTTATTCATGTATGAGATGCTATGGATGTCTAAAGCATGCAAATTTGGTAATAATAAACCCCATTAATTGATGAGATCAATTAAAAGATTAAATGGACTGATGTAGACCATAATTGGTGAGATACAACAACTTTAATAAAATCCCACTATTAAAATATTAAGTCAACATGGCCCTCCAATTTTTGCCCTTGTTAAGGCCTTGATCAATACTATGTAGGTTCTGCCAAAGTGAAGTACTAGTATTTATCTTGGTTAAACGCGAAGAATAAACAAGTGATATTCGCTGGTTAAAAATTGGTTAATGACTTAACTAGGTTACCCTAATAGGATTAGAAACCTAGAGGCAAGTAATTTGGATAAAGCATAAGATGATTAGAACAAGAGTTGTTCACCAAATTGTAGGAGTTACATATGATTTAATTAGCAAGTGTTACTTACCTAAATAACCAAAATCTTGAGAGTAAAGCCAAAGCTGACTTAAGAGGAGGTGAAATATGGATCCTTAACCCACTAGAAATACTTCCAAGAAAGTCTTTCCGAAATTAATATATGAGGGTTATTAATTTTGAAATAAAATAGTGGGAACATCATATAATAAAGTCATTTTAATGATTGATATAAACTTGGTAAATTTATTCACACGCATATTTTATTGTTGTAGATATATTATGGCTGCGAACACTAATACACTCTCATTGCGATCGGTCCTTGAGAAGGACAAATTGAATAGTTTGAACTTTCTTGATTGGTTTCGTAACTTGAGGATTGTCCTCAAACAAGAACAGAAATTATATGTCATTGAACAACCACTTCCTAATGAGCCACCCACTAATGCCTCGAGGGCTGATAGAGATGCATACAAGAAACATCTCAATGACATGGTGGATGTTGGATGTCTTATGCTTGCTATTATGAATCCTGAGATTCAGAAGCAACATGAGAACATGGTTGCTTATGATATGATCGAGCACCTAAAAGAACTTTATCAAGGGCAAGCACGGCAAGAGATGTTCGATATCTCTAAGGCCCTATTCCAATGTAAGCTGGCTGAAGGAAGCCCAGTGGGAACTCATGTCCTTAAGATGATTGGTTATATTGAAAGCCTGTCTAAGCTTGGGTTTTCATTGAGCCAAGGGTTGGCCACTAATGTTATTCTGCAATTGTTGCCGGATAGCTACAGCCAGTTTGTCCTCAATTTTAATATGAATGAAATTGACAAGACTCTGCCACAGTTGCTTAGTATGTTGTGAACTGCTGAAGGCAACATGAAAAAGGTTGGACCCAAGCCCATACTGATGGTCCATAACAACAAGGGCAAGGGAAAGGCCAAAGTTCAGACAAAGCCCAAGGGTAAAGGTAGGCCCAACCCTGGAAAAGGAAAGGCTACACTGAAACCTAAAGGTGGGGTGTCTAAGGAAAGAAATTGTTTTCATTGTGGCGTGATTGGACATTGGAAGCGGAACTGCCCTGTCTATCTTGAGGAAATCAAGAAGGCCAAGGCAAGTGGAACGTCTGCTTCAGGTATTTATGTTATTGATATTAATTTATCTACTACTTGGTATTAGATACTGGTTGTGGTTCTCATATTTGTACTTCTGTACAGGGACTACAAAGGAGTTGGACTTTAGCTAGAGGAGATGTGGACTTGCAAGTTAGAAATGGAGTAAGAGTTGCTGCATTAGCTGTGGGAACATATACTTTATCTTTGCCTAGTGGACTTGATTTATGTTTAGAGGATTGTTATTTTGTACCCAGTTTGACTAAAAACATTATTTCAATTTCTTGTTTAGACAAAATTGGTTTTGAGATAATTATTAAGAATAATTGTTGTTCCTTTTATCTCAATAATGTTTTTTATGGTTCGGCACAATTGATTAATGGCCTCCATATTTTAGATCAAATAAATCCCATTTACAACATAAATACTAAAAGATCTAAAATAAATGAATCAAATCAAACTTATCTTTGGCATTGTCGTTTGGGCCACATAAGTGAGAAGCGCATATCCAAACTCCATAAAGATGGTCTCTTGGATTCGTTTGTTTTTGAACAATTTGAAGTATGTGAATCTTGCTTATTGGGAAAAATGACTAAATCTCCTTTTACTAGTAAAAGTGAATGAGCTAGTGATTCGAGATTTCCTAAGAATCGACTTAGTGAAATCTCATATTTTTTATATGAGAAAAAGAAATGATCCGTCAGGTTCAGAATTGATTTCTGATAATAGGTCAGATCGTACCAATAAAAATCCGTTGGGCTTAATACATTCTGATGTATGTGGACCAATAAATACACAGGCCAGAGGTGGATTTCACTACTTCATTACTTTCACTGATGATTTCAGTAGATATGGGTATGTTCATAAGTCTGAAGCCCTTGAAAAGTTTAAGGAATTCAAAAATGAAGTACAAAATCAACTAGGCAAAACTATCAAGACACTTCGATCTGATTGAGGTGGAGAGTATTTGAGCCTAGAGTTTGATAATCTTTTGAAGGAATGTGGGATTGTCTCACAACTTACTCCTCTTGGTACTCCTCAATGGAATGGAGTTTCTGAGAGAAGAAATCGAACTTTGTTAGACATGGTTCGATCCATGATGAGTCATGCTGATCTACCAACTTCCTTTTGGGGACATCCACGTGAAACAGTTGCTTTCACTCTAAATCATGTTCCATCTAAATCGGTTCAAAAGATGCCATGTGAGATATGGACTGGGAAACGTCCCAGTATGTCTTTTATGAAAATTTAGGGTTGCGAAGCTTATGTTAAATGTCAGACGTCTACTAAGCTTGAACCCAAATCTGAAAAGTGTATTTTTGTGGGGTATCCGAAAGAAACCAAAGGATATTATTTCTTTAATCCCACTAAGAACAAAATGTTTGTTGCTCGGACTGGTGTCTTCCTAGAGAGAGAATTTGTTTCTAGAAAAGGAAGTGGGAGAAAGATTGAACTTGAAGAAATTCGAGAATCACAAGATACCACTAAAATAGAGATAGAACAATAGCAAATTCCACAAGAAATTGAGGAAAAAGTAACTGCTGTAGAAACACAACCACCGTGCAGATCTTTAAGAAAACGCCATACACCTGAGAGATATGGATTTCTCATTACAACGCATGGTGACGTTATTCTTATAGATCAAGATGAGCCTAGAACTTATCAAGAAGCGGTGACGAGCCCAGACTCTGAGAAATGGCTTGAGGCCATGAGATTTGAGATGGATTCCATGTATGAAAACCAAGTATGGACTTTGATTGACCCACCCGAAAGGGTTAAACCCATAGGGTGAAAATGGGTTTTCAAAAAGAAAACCGACATGGATGGTAATGTACAAACATACAAGGGGCGATTAGTCGCTAAAGGTTTTCGCCAAATTCATGGTGTTGACTATGATGAAACTTTTTCTCCTGTAGCTATGTTTAAATCCATCAGGATCTTGCTCACCATAGTTGCATTTCATGATTATAAAATCTGACAGATGGACATCAAAACAGCTTTCCTTAATGGGAAACTTGAAGAGGATGTGTACATGACATAACCCGAGGATTTTGTCAATCCAAAGGATGCTAGAAAGATATATAAGCTACAAAAATCCATTTATGAATTAAAGCAAGCTTGTCGAAGTTGGAATCTTCGTTTTAACAATGCAATCAAAGAGTTTGGTTTTATCAAAAACGAAGATGAGCCATGTGTTTACAAGGAAGTTAGTGGGAGCACTATCACATTCTTAGTACTGTATGTGGATGACATACTTATCATGGGAAATGACATACCTACCTTGCAGTCTATTAAGACTTGGTTAGGAAGTTGTTTTTCTATGAAGGACTTGGGTGAAGCCACTTACATATTAGGAGTCAGGATTTATAGAGATAGATCAAGACAACTACTAGGTCTAAGCCAAAGTACATACATAGATAAAGTATTGAAAAGGTTCAACATGGAAGAATCTAAGAGAAGATTCCTACCTATGAGACATGGTATTTCACTCTCGAAGGAAATGTATCCTTCAACTCCACAAGAGAGAGAACGCATGAGTAAAATTCCATATGCTTCTTCTATTGGATCTATCATGTATGCCATGTTATGTACCTGTCCAAATATCTCATATGCCTTAAGTTTGACGAGCTGGTACCAAGTAGATCCCGGTGAAGGTCACTGGACCACAATCAAGAATATCCTTAAGTACTTGAGAAGAACTAAGGATACGCTCCTAATATATGGAGGTGAGGAAGAGTTAAGTGTAAAAGGTTACACTGATGCAAGCTTCCAAACCGACAAGGATGATTCTCGATCGCAATCAGGTTTTGTGTTTTGCCTTAATGGTGGTGCTGTGAGCTGGAAGAGTTCAAAGCAAAAATCTGAGCGATTCTACAACAGAGGCCGAATATCTTTGCAAATGAGTGAGGTAGCAAAAGAAGCAGTTTAGATCAAGAATTTCATTACTGGACTAGGGGTTGTGCCTAGCATATCAGATGCTATAGAACTCCGATGTGATAACAATGGAGCCATTGCACAAGCTAAGGAACCCAGATCTCACCAGCGATCCAAACATATACTTAGGCGCTACCATCTTATTCTAGAGATTGCAGAGTACCTACAGATGATAACATTGCTGACCCTCTGACCAAGCCTCTGACATAGCAGAAGCATGATCGTCACACTAAGTCACTTGGTATTAGATATATGAGTGATTGGTCTTAGTGCTAGTGGGAGATTGTAAGAGTATGCCCAAAGATCAATCATGAGATGGTTGTAATAACATACTTGATTTACCATGTTTATTTATATAAGGCATTGGCATTATTATTTCAGTTTCTTTTTTGTGTGTATAAATAAACTGTTTTATAATAATGTCCTTAGAATAATATGATTATTCTTAAAAGGTCCTTAGTCAAGTATTATTGTTGACTAGGACAACAATAATGCATTAAGACTAACATGTAGTTGATTGATGATAAAGAGTTGTCATTGATGTGGAGTGTCAGAATCAATACATGAATATGTGTGTTAGAGAACAACATATTGGACTGACCCCACAACATTACTCATAGTCATTAATATGTATATGATCCTCAGACTTGAGATCATAATTATCCCAACATCGTGAGCTGTATATTTTGATACAGTCAAACGTGCACCGTAACTGGTTGTTTTATAAAGGTTGATGTTGGATATACCACAATCTATGTAGAGGGATATGGTTGATCAATATAGGATAAGTCCCTCCTACATAATGGGAGTAATATCTTAGGCCACTTGATTGAGTGAGATTAGAAATGTAGGGCCATGCTCAAATAAGTTGATATGAGATGTCATACTTATTTGTATATCATAGTCTACTCAAGGTATCAAGAAACATGGGATGGACTATGCAAGTGTGACTATTCCATGGCTTGTGTCCATTCCAGAGATAAAGGACTTAAGGATTAATGCATGAAAGGTTAATAACAAAAGGTTATGTCGAATCATGACTTCTTGTAACTTAGGTAGTAATGTTGCATTGCTAGATGCCACTTATTGTTTGAAACATTAGAATCGTTCTATTATTATTGCTAACGTTACAAGAACCTACAGGGTCACACCCTATGGTTGAAATGAACGAAATAAAACATAGTTGGTATTGTGTTTGGTTGTCACATCAATTAAATTAATTATAGAATTAATTTAATTGGGCAATCAAATATCGAACATATTATATGTACAAGGATGTTGTACACATAAGGAGAACATAATTCTATTAATATATGAATTTGGTTCGTATATAAATTTAAATAAATATAGTTTACTAAAATATTTATTATAATTAATGTAATTATAATTTTCGGTTAAAATATTATTATATTTATTTATTTTAATTATGATTATTATGTTCAGATTAAAATTCAATAAATTAAGAATTAGTTATATACATACCAATTATAAGGGGAGTTATATATAGAAAGGGAGAAAAACCCTAAAAGGTGAATAATATATATACAAACCCGAAGCTTTGCTACTAGGTCTAGCAGCCGTCAAGCAAAATATCTCTAAAAAATAGTTTTGAGGATTTCTTCTGTTCATTGTCAACTGGGTGAATTACGTAGAGGTCGGGATCATAACGATTGCGGCTTGGATTCGAAAGCAAAACAATATTCTAATTGCCGAGGCATCGCTGTCTACTCAGATTAAAGTTTTGATAATTTTGAAACCTTTTTCACCCTGATTCGTTCCTCGCACATGGATCCATGGTTTGGATTTCCGGAATAGATATTTTTTTTCCGCTGTGCTATGGGGTACTGACGTTCCAAAACATTCGAACTTAACATTCTTTTGTAACAACTTTGTCATTGGAGTGGCAATCATTGAAAATCCTTTAACAAACCATCTGTAATAACCGGCCAAGCCTAAAAAGCTTCTGACCTCTGTCGCATTCTTCGGTGATTTCTAGTCAACAATGGCTGAAATCGTACTCGGGTCAATTCTAATACTGTTTCCCGAAACAATGTGTCCTAAAAACCCAACTTCACGAAGCCAAAATTTGCTTTTACTAAACTTGGCATACAACTGTGTGTCCCTCAAAGTCTGCAAAATAGTTCTCAAGTGCTCGGCATGCTCTGCTTCATCTTTTGAGTAAATCAAAATATCATCAATGAACACCACAACAAACTTGTCTAAATATGGCCAAAATATTCGGTTCATTAGATCCATAAACATGGCAACGGCATTCATTAACCCAAATGGCATAACAAGAAATTCGTAGTGACCATACCTCGTTCTGAAGGCAGTCTTAGGCACATCTGACTCTTTAACCCACAACTGATAGTAGCCGAACCTTGATCAAATAGATCATCAATCCTTGAAAAAGGATACCTGCTCTTTATAGTCACCTTGCTAAGCTGTCGATAATCTATACATAGCCTCATTGTACCATCTTTCTTTTTCAATAACAATACAGAAGCACACTTGTAACACCCCTAACCCACATCCATCACCGAAACAGGGTTACAAGATGTTACGGATGTTTACGAGATAATTACATAAAAATTTCATTATTTACTTATATTCACATCACAGCTGTCCACTCACATCATAGTCACTAAATTAATAATATATTGAGCTACGTAACTCCAAATTAAGATCTGCTAATTTTCCCTAAAACTAGACTCAAATATCATCATACCATAAAATTTTTAGAATTTTTGGTCTAGCCAATAAGTTCAGTTTATTCTTCAAAGTCTCCCATGTTTTGCTATTCGACAGTTCTAACCCCTCTTCACTAAAAACAAATTACATCCTCATAAAAAAGTATTTTGCTTACACAATTTCTTCTATGTGAAACTAGATTCAATAGGCTTTAATTGCATATCTTATTCAACCTCTAATTCCATTTCCATAATTTATGGTGAATTTTCAAAGTCGAACTACTGCTACTAACTAAAAACTATTTTAGTACAAAATATTGTTAACTAGTTTATAACATCTTTACTTCATTTCATTTAAACTCTATACATGTCATATAAATCTTTAAACATAAAACAAAAGCTACCGAAATTGATCTGGATAGTGTCCCTTGTTGTGTTGATTCGATCTACCAACTTCACTTCAATTCAATCTACATAAAAATATCAATCACACATAAGTAAGCTTATTCAAGCTTAGTAAGTTCATAGGTTTAAAAGTAATGCTTACCAAACATAATATTTCCAAACAATAACAAAACATTTACTAAAGTTCCCTGCCATTCACAACCACTATTATAATACTTCATATAGTTGAGCTCAACATTAACAACTACTCTCTTTTATTTGGTTCACTCCTCTTGTATTACTTATTATCAAATTAGGAAACAACTTGCGAAATTGAGTACGTCGTTGCTCAATGCCATGATTCACAACTCAGTATGGTTTTCCTCATTGAAATACCATACCTACATTTTACAACTTGGTATGGGAAATGCCAAACCTACGTTTCGTAACCCTGTATGGATAATACCATACCTACGTTTCACAACTCAGTATGGTTAATACCATACCTACATTTCACAACTCAGTATGGATGATACCATACCTACGTTTCACAACTTTTCCCTGGATGAACCATGGTCTTATCCGTCAATTCATCACATGTCACGATAGAAACGTACTCAATCCTGCGTTTTTCCTAATTTGAATTTCCACCTTTATTCTTTCATTTTAACATATTTTTCACAATCCCACAGCAAATTCATAATTAATAACACATTATATCATTCAATCATTCACAAATAAACATGTAAATTCAACCATATGAACTTACCCAGCTGATTTGTAGAAGATTTCGAAATCTAGGAACTATTCCACAACTTTTTCCTTTCCTCATTCTTCTTTGGATTCTTGATCTATAATGTAAAATATTTTCACTCATTAGCATTTATTTCCTTTCTATTTCACGTCACAATTTATGCTCTTTAATTTTTGAAGTTGCACTTTTACCCCAAAATTTATAGTTTTTACAATTTAGCCCCGGTTCAATTCACCGATCAATTGAACTAATTTTTCTCAATTAAAAATTTATTTTATAATTATAAACTATCTCACAACCTTTGATATTTTGAATTTTAACACCAACCTATAATTCACAACTTTTTCACAATTAGGTCCTAAATACCATTTTCTATCAAAATCACTTAATAAAACCACGTTGATATGAAATTAGAACTTATGTTTCATAATAATTCATCATAAATTCCCCTTACTCATCCAGGGTAACTTCCAATTTCACCCATCAAATCAAAAACTAATGAATTCTATAAGTGGACCTAATTGTAAAAGTCATAAAAACGTAAAAATTATCAAGAAAAAGCAAGAATTAAACTCACATGATGTAAATATATGGAAAACCATCTTTTTCTAGACCTCCTATGGAATTTTAGCTAAGAAAATATGAAGAGATCTCTAGATTTTTCAAATTTGTCCTTATTTTATATGTTAAAATTATAAAATTTCCAATTTTGCCCTTATTTTCCATGTTTTTCTACTGATTTTCTTGCCCTTGCCATCCAGCCTATTCACTTTTAGGCTTAATTTCCCTTTAAATCCTATTTCTTTTAACACTTGAGCTATTTAATCCTTCTAGGAAATTTTGTATTTGTCACAATTTAGTCCTTTTTATTTAATTGACTACCCAAACGTTAAAATTTCTCAACCAAACTTTAATACTAACTAAATGACACTCCATAAATATTTATAAAAATATTTATGGCTTGGCTTTCAAATTTGAGGTCTCGATACCTCATTTTTTGATCCGTTTGACCTAATAAATTCTTTCACTTCACTAAATTCACCAATTCACAAATTCTTCTAAATTCTTACTTGACTCATAAATATTAAATTACTATCTTGTTCAATCTTAGTTGTCGGATTTAGTGATCTCAAATCACCATTTCTGACACCACTGAAAATTAGGCCGTTACAACTCTCCCCTCCTTTAAAAATTTCTTCCTAAAATTTGTTACCTGAAAATAGATTTGGATACTGTGATCTCATTGACTCCTCTGTTTCCCAGGTTGCCTCCTCCATACCATGTCGATGCCATAATACTTTAACTAATGGTACTCTTTTGTTCCGCAATTCTTTAACTTCACGAGTCAAAATCTTCACTGATTCTTCTGAATAAGTCATATCTTGTTGAAGCTCAATTTCAGTATGAGGAATTACGTGTGAAGGATCTGACCTATACTGTCTTAGCATAGACACATGAAACACATTATGAATTGTCTCAAGTTCTGGAGGTAAAGCCAACCGATAAGCTATAGGACCAACCCTTTCCACAATTTCATATGGCCCTATGAATCTCAGACTTAATTTTCCTTTTCTACCAAACCGTAACACCTTCTTCCATGGTGAAACTCTTAAAAATACTCGGTCACCCACTGCATATTCTATGTCTCTTCGTTTTAAATTTGCATATGACTTCTGACAGTTTGAAGCAGCTTTTAGACTATCTCGAATAATCCAGACTTTCTCTTCAGTTTCCCGAATCAAATCAACCCCAACTATTTTTTATTCACTCAATTCAGGCCAACATAATGGAGTCTTGCATTTCCTACCATAAAGAGCCTCAAATGGTGCCATTTTTATACTAGACTGATAGATATTGTTGTAAGCAAACTCAGCCAACAGTAAATACCTTTCCCAATGGTCACCAAACTCAAGTATACAACATCTTAACATATCTTTTAAAATTTGAATCACTCGCTCTGGCTGTCCATCTGTTTGAGGATGAAATGCTGTACTAAAATTCAATCTGGTACCTAAAGCTTCTTGTAATTTATTCCAAAATCTTGAAGTAAACCTCGGATCCCAGTCTGAAATGATAGATACTGGAACTCCATGTAGTCTCACAATCTCTGACACATACAATTCTGCCAACTTCTTAAGTGAAAATTCTATTCTAACTGGAATAAAGTGTGCTGACTTTGTCAATCTATCAATAATCACCCATATTGAATCTTTCTTTCTTGGAGTCATAGGTAATCCTGACACAAAATCCATTGTAGCATGCTCCCACTTCCATTCAGGAATCATAATGGGTTGTAATAAACCTGTTGGCACTTGATGCTCTGCTTTAACTTGCTGGCAAATCAAACATTTTACAATAAATTCTGAAATTTCTCTTTTCATACCAGGCCACCAATATGTCTTTTTCAGATCACCATACATTTTTGTACTACCCAGATGAATAGAATACATACTATTATGTGCTTTAGAAAGAATATCATTCTTCAAATCAGAATTATTTGGAACACAAATCCTATTATGATAACGCAATATACCTTTATCATCAATACTGAACTATGAATCTAAATTATCCCGAACCATTTACCATTTCAGTACCAATTTTGGATCTTCATTCTACAACTTCTGAATTTGTTGAAGGAACATTGGTTTTACTTTCAATTCTACTAATACAACACCTTCTTCATTAAGAGCCAAATGACCATTCATTGCCCGAAGTGCAAACAAGAATGACTTTCGACTAAGTGTATCAGCAACTACATTAGTTTTCCCTGGATGATAGTTAACAACGAAATCATAGTCTTTCAGCAACTCTAACCATTGCCTCTGTCTTAAGTTCAGTTCCTTCTGAGTCATTAAGTATTTCAAACTTTTGTGATCCGTATAAATATAACACTTCTCACCATATAAATAGTGTCTCTAAATTTTTAAAGCAAAAACAATTGCAGCTAACTCAAGATCATGTGTAGGGTAATTATTTTCATGTAGTTTTAACTGCCCTGAAGCATAAGCCACCACCTTTCTCGACTGCATTAACACAAAACCCAAACCATTTAAAGATGCATCACTATACACAACATACGGTATACCTGATTCTGGTTGAGTCAAGACTAGAGCTTCTGTTAAAATTTTCTTTAACTGATCAAAGCTCTGCTAACATTCATCAGACCACACAAATCAACATTCTTCTATAATAAACGAGCCATTGGTGAAGAAATCATGGAAAAATTCTTTACAAAACGGAAATAGTATCCTGCTAATCCCAGAAAACTTCGCACTTTAGTTACATTCTTTGGGTTTTCCAATTCACCACTGCTGAAACTTTAGTTAGATCCACATGAATTCCTTCAGCTGATACAATATGACCCAGAAATCCAACCTCATGAAGCCAAAACTCACATTTACTAAATTTTTCATATAACTGCTTTTCTCTTAAAGTTTGTAGTACAATTCTCAAGTGTTGTGCATGTTTAGATTCTGTCTTTGAATAGACCAATATGTCATCAATAAATACCACCACAAATCTATCCAAATAAGGCTAAAAAATTCGATTCATTAAATCCATAAATGTAGTAGGGGCATTTGTTAAACCAAAAGGCATTACCAAAAATTCATAGTGACCATATCGAGTTCGAAAAGCAATCTTTGGCACATCACACTCTTTAACCTTCAACTGATAATACCTAGATCTAAGGTCTATCTTTGAGAACACTGCAGCACCTTTCAGTTGATCAAAAAAATTATCGATACGAGGTAATGGATATTTATTTTTAATTGTTACCTTGTTCAACTGTCTGTAATCAATACACAATCGCAACAAGCCATCTTTCTTTTTCACAAATAAGACAGGTGCGCCCCAAGGTGATGTACCCGGTCTGATGAACCCTTTATCCAATAACTCTTGCAATTGTGTCTTCAACTCTTTTAACTCAACCGGTGCCATTCTATACGGTGTTATTGATATTGGAACTGTACCCGAAATTACATCAATTACGAATTCAACCTCACGATCTAGGGGTAAACTAGGTAATTCCTCAAGAAACACATCAGTAAACTCATTAACAATTGACAATTGTTCCATCTTCAATTCAAAACCCGAGCATCAAGAATATAAGCTAAAAATGCTTCATTACCCTTCCGGATCAATTTTCGAGCTGCAAAGGCTGAAATAATTCTGACATCATTCTTTTATCTCCAAACTCAGCTGAAACTATTTCCCCTGTCTGACATTTTAAATCAATCTATTTTTCTCTACAATTCACTATAGCATCGTGTTTAATCAACCAATCCATTCCAAGAATAATATCAAATTCTCAGAAAGGTAACAACATTAAATCAGCAGAGAATTCATAGCCTTGTATTTTCAGTGGACAATTCTGACATATTAAATTAACTAACACACTTTGCCCTAGCGGATCAGTAACTTGTACATCAAGGTCAGTAGACTCAATAGTCATTTTTTTTTCTGACACTAATGCAGTGCAAATATATGAATATGTATATCCAGGATCAATTAAAGCATACACAGAATCATCAAAAAGATAGAAATTACCAGCTATCACATCCGGAGTAGAGCTTCTTCCCTTGCCCGGATAGCATATGTACGTGCAGGTGCTCTTATTTCTAATCCGGCTGCAGTATCTCTCGTTCCCAAATGAGCAGTCCCAACAGCACTGCTTTGACCCGAACGTTTACTTTTTTCAGGAGTATTTGCTTGCTTCTTACCTTGTTCTCTATCTTCTTTTAACAGTTAAGGACAGTCTCAAATAAAATGATCAGTTCCACCACATCTATAACAAGTTTTGGTTTTTCCCTAACATTCACCAATATGAAATCTACCACAATTTTTGCACCTAGATCTTGGAATATTTTGCACACTACTAGCACTAGTTACTGGTTTATTAGTTACTCCGACATCTTGTTGAGTTGTTTTACTTTTATTCGATCGTTTCGAAATTGTAATAGGTCGACTAGAATCATCTCTGAACTTATTAGCCGGAAAACTCGAAGTTGGTCTATTAAAACTTCTTTTGTATACCTCTTTACCTCTTCTTTCTCTTTGCATCTTTTTGTTATACACTTCTTCCATCTTTTGGGCTCGATCAGACAGAACCACAAATTCTCGAATCTCTGTGCCTCCAATCATCATTTTGATTTCATCATTAAGCCCTTCTTTAAATCTAATGCAAATTTCTTCCTCTGTTGGTACAACATCCCGAGCATATCTACTAAGATACACAAATTCTCTCTCATATTCGACCACTGTTTTATTCGCTTATCGAAGATCAAGAAATTCCCTCTTCTTCTTATCTAAATATCTCTTTCCCACATACTTCTTTTTAAACTCGTTTTGGAAGAATTCCCAGGTAAGTTTATATGTAGGTACTACTGCCTCAATAGTTTTCCACCAATTATACGCTTCTTCTTTCAATAGTGAAACAGCACACCTTAGATAATCCTCTGGAGAACACATTATCTATTTAAAAACTCTCTCCAAACTCTTTATCCAATACTGTTCTTTAACTGGATCATCGTTTGATCTCCCTCAAAATTCTTCAGCTCCAAACTTTCTGAGTTTCTCAATCGGTGTTCTTTTACTAGATTCATCTATTAAAGGAGGAGCAACCGGGGTTGTAACTGGTGGTACAGTAGGGGGAGGAGGAGGTTTTTGTGCCTAACTTCTTCCTTGTATTGTTTCACGATACCACTGATTCAATAACCCGTAAATCATATTTTTAAGTTCTTCCTCTCTCATCAAAGAAATCAGAACATTACCACTTGTTCCCTGCTCAGAAGTTTGTATTCTACTATTAACTTCCTCTTCTTGACCAGCACCCTCAGGTTTATTAGACATCTTTACAATCTATAACAAAAATTAGTAATTAGATCGGATCGTTCACATCACACTATCACAGATTTATATGGCATGTATTTCTAAACATTTTACACCTTCGTTCTGAGAATCGACTAAACGAAAGCTCTGATACCAATAAATGTAACACCCCTAACCCACATCCATCACTGGAATAGGGTTACAAGATGTTACCGAAGTGTACGAAATAATTACACAAAAATTCCATTATTTACTTATATTCACATCAAAGTTGTCCACTCGCATCATAGTCACTAAATTATTAATATCTTGAGCTACGAAACTCCAAATTAAGATCCGCTAATTTTTCCTGAAACTAGACTCACATGTCTTCCTACCATAAAATTTTCAAAATTTTTCATTTAGCCAATAAGTACAGTTTATTCATTAAAGTCTCCCCTGTTTTGCTATCTGATAGTTCTGACCCCTCTTCACTAAAAATAAATTATATCCTCATACAAAAGCTTTTTTCTTACACCGTTTCTTCTATGAGAAACTAGATTAAATAGGCTTTAATTCCATATCTTATTCAACCTTTAATTCGATTTCCATAATTTATGGTGAATTTTCAAAATAGAACTACTGCTACTAACTAAAAACTGTTTTAGTACAAAATATTGTTAACTAGTTTATAACATCTTTACTTCATTTCATTTAAACTCTATACATGCCATATAAATCTTTAAACATAAAAAAAAAAAAAACTACTGGAATTGATCTGGATAGTGTGCCTTGTTGTGTTGATTCAATCTACCAACTTCACTCCAATTCAATCTACATAAAAATATCAATCACACACAAGTAAGCTTATTGAAGCTTAGTAAGTTCATAGGTTTAAAAGTAATGCTTACCAAACATAATATTTCCAAACAATAACAAAACATTTACAAAGTTCCCTACCATTCACAACCACTGTTATAATACTTCATATAGTTGAGCTCAATATTAACAACTACTCAATCTCTTTTATTTGGTTCACTCCTCTTGTATTACTTATTATCAAATTAGGAAACGGCTTACGAAATTGAGTACGTCGTTGCTCAATGCCACGATTCACAACTCAATATGGTTTTCCTCATTGAAATACCATACCTACATTTTACTACTCGGTATGAAAAATGCCATACCTACGTTTCTTAACTCAGTATGGATAATACCATACCTACGTTTCACAACTCAGTATGGTTAATACCATACCTACGTTCCACAACTTTGTCATGGATCAACCATGGTCTTATCCATCAATTCATCACATGTCACGATACGAACGTACTCAATCCTGCGTTTTTCCTAATTTGAATTTCCACCTTTATTCTTTCATTTTAACATAATTTTCACAATCCCACAGCAAATACATATTTAATAACACATTATATCATTCAATCATTCACAAATCAACATGTAAATTCAACCATATGAACTTACTCGGCTGATTTGTAGAAGATTTCGAAATCTAAGAACTGTTCCGCAACTTTTTCCTTTCCTCGTTCTTCTTTGGATTCTTGATTTATAATGTAAAATATTTTCACTCATTAGCATTTATTTCCTTTCTATTTCACTTCAAAATTTATGCTCTTCAATTTTCAAAATTGCACTTTTACCCTAAAATTTACAATTTTTACAATTTAGTCCCTGCTCAATTCACCTATCAATTGATCTAATTTTTCTCAATTAACACTTTATTTTATCATTATAAACTATTTCACAACCTTTGATATTCTGGATTTCAACACCAACCTATAATTCACAACTTTTTCACAGTTAGGTCATAAATACCATTTTCTATCAAAATCACTTAATAAAACCACCTTAATATTAAATTAAAATTTAAATTTCATAATAATTCATCATAAACTTCCCTTACTCATCCAGGGTAACTTCCAATTTCACCCATCAAATCAAAAACTAAAGAATTCTATAAGTGGACCTAATTGTAAAAGTCATAAAAACATAAAAATTTTCAAGAAAAAGCAAGAATTAAACTCACATGATGTAAACATATGAAAAAATAGCTTTCTCCAGACCTCGCATGGCTTTTTAGCTGAGAAAATATGAAGAGATCTCTAGATTTTTTAATTTTGTCCTTGTTTTATATGTTAAAATTGTAAAATTTCCAATTTTGCCCTTATTTTCCTTATTTTTTTCTGATTTTCTAGCCCTTGTCGTCCAGCTTATTCACTTTTAGGCTTAATTACCCTTTAAATCCTATTTCTTTTAACACTTGAGCTATTTAATCCTTCTAGCAAATTTTGCATTTGTTATAATTTAGTCCTTTTTATTTAATTGACTACCCAAACGTTAAAATTTCTCAACCAAACTTTAATACTAACTAAATGACACTCCATGGCTCGGTTTTCAAATTCGAGGTCTTGATACCTCATTTTTTGACCCGTTTGACCTAATAAATTCTTTTAATTCACCAAATTCACCAATTCACAAATTCTTCTAAATTCTTACTTGACTCATAAATATTAAATTACTATCTTGTTCAATCTTACTTGTCGGATTTAGTGATCTCAAATCACCATTTTCGACACCACTGAAAATTAGGCCGTTACAACCCCAAGGTAAAAAGCTCAGTCTTGCAAAACCCTTATCAGTCAACTCCTGTAATTGAACCTTCAACTTCTTTAATTTTGTTGGGGCCATTTATATACGAGGCAATCAAAAGAGGCACAGTACCAGGAGTCAAATCAATGCCAAGCTCTATTTCCCTAATTGGGGGTAACCCCGGTAATTTTTTTGGAAATACATCTGTATATTAACATACTACTGGTACCGACTCAATCTTTAGCTCAGACTCTTTAGTGATTAACACAAATGTAAGGTAGGCTTCATATCCCTTTCTTACACATTTCTGAGTAGACATGGAAGAAATCACTGCAGGCATGCCATTTATTTCATTTGGTTCAACCGAACAACATTACCACTCTCACATTTCAATTCGATAAACTTTCTTCCACAATTCACTACCACATCGTGAGTGGTCAACCAATCCATACCAAGAATTACATCAAATTCATCAAACAGTAATAGCATGAGATTAACCGGAAAAAATGACCTCTAATCATTAATGGGAAATTTTTACACACTTTATCAACTAACACATACTCGCCTAATAGATCTGACACCTTTATTACAAACTCAGTAGATTTAACAAGCAAGTTCATATCAGACACCAACTTCATGCAAATATACGAATGGGTAGACCCTGGATCAATTAAAGCAAGAACAAAAGATGAGGCCTCTTTGAGAGCACAAATGGCGTAGGTTCTCTCAGGTGCCCTACCCTCGAGTCTCACTGCAAACTCCCTGGGTACACCCTTACTACTCGTCTCACTGCTCAGATTCTTCTGAGGTCTTCCCTTATTAGTATTGTTGTCTGACTTTGTTCCTTGAAAGTTCCTTCTCGCTACCCTCTCGGGATAATCTCTAACAAAATGGTCAGGGGATCCGCACTTAAAATAAGTTGTATCGCCCCCTTGGCACTCTCTAGTGTGATGTCTCCCACACTGGGGCATCCCGATCTATTGGGCCGAGCGTTCCCAACACTAGCAATTGAAGTAGCCTGAGCTTTCGGAACTGTGTACTGTTTACGCCTATTCTTGCTTGAATACCTAACAGAGGCATTAGATCGTGTAGTGAACTCTCTTGACTTCTTAGATGAAGATTGAAAAGATTTGCTCAATTGCCTTTTCATCGAGTCTTGAGACTCCAGATCAGCCTTCCCCTTTCCCTTGGCCAATTCTTCAGCCTTGCATGCTCTCTCGACCAACACAACAAACTCTTTCAACTTAAGGATACTGACCAACAATCGCATATCTTCGTTCAACCCGTACTCAAATCTTTTACACATGATGGCTTCAGTGGATACACATTCCCGAGCGTATTGGCTAAGCCTCACAAACTCACACTCATACTTGGTAACTGTCATTTTACCCTGTTTCAACTCAAGAAACTCCTTCATCTTCTGATCCATAAACCTTTGACTGATAAACTTCTTGTGAAATTCCTCTTGGAAAAAATCCCAAGTCATTTTCTCCCTCGCCACAATCGACACGAGGGTATTCCACCATTAGTAAGTTGGATCTCTTAGAAGCGATACCACGCACTTCATGCACTCCTCTAGTGTACAAGACAACTCATCAAAGACCCCGATGGTATTCTCGAGCCAAAATTTCGCTCTCTCCGGATCATCATCTATGTTAGCTCGAAACTCTTTGGCTCATTGCTTTCTAATCCAATCATCTAGAGGCCTTTCCCTTTTCACCATTTCAACAACTTGGGGAGCTACAGGGGTAGGCTGAGGAATAGGCGAGGGTGGGGGAGGTTGAACACCCTGGTTTTTCTGAACAAACTCAGTGTACCAGTCATTCATCATCTTTAGGAAGGCTTCTCTAGCCTCTCCTCTGGGCCTAACGGTCTCGGGTCTAATATCAGAAGGCGTTGCTCCTTGAGCGGGAGCTGGCGCGTTACTCTCTACATCGTCAGGAACTACTCGTTTGGGAGCCATTTACTATATAAAACACAATTTAAATTGTTAAGAGTTGTCACACTATCATAATATACGTATGGCATGTACAGCTAGGCTCTTACACTCGCTACGTAGTCCTAGAACAGACTAAATTGTAGCTCTGATACCAATAAATATAACACCCTTTACTCGAATCCAACGCCAGGATAGGTACCGGGCTTTATCGGCTAAAACGTAAACATACATACAGAACCGAGCCATAGAAATTTCTTTTGAATACAAAACTGTACATACACATGCAACTTGTCCCTATTACAGGCCTACAAGGCCCAAAGCATACATCGGGGGTGGTTCGGGACTAAACAGTAAACTTTAGAAAAATTTTCATAAAACAAGGTCACACGCCCGTGTGGGCACAAGGACACGCCCATGTACCCTTGACACGCCTGTGTCTCCAGGCCATGTAACTCTTTGTTTATGACGTCAGCATCAATTTAAAATCACACAGCCAAGTCACACGCCCATATGCTAGGCCGTGTGGTGAATTTAATTTTTGCATTTATGGTGTAGACTTCATACGGCCTGGGCACATGCCCATGTCCTAAGGCCGTGTTCTCCACACGGCTGAGACACACAACTGTGTCTCTGTTTGTGTGTTTACTACCATGCATACTGACTTGTAACACTATGGTGCAGGGGACACATAGCCAGATGACACACCCATGGGGCTGACCGTGTGTCACACACGGCCTAGACACATGCCCATGTGTCTACCCGTGTGGACAACTTTGAGGCTATTTTCCAAGCCCTCTTGTCACCCTTAGCAACTCTTGCACACACTCATATGCCAATGGTGATTATCATGGAAAAAAGGAAGTACTTAGACACCCATAGCTTTAACTCATGCTTGATAAATTCATATCTAGTATACCTAATTGGGACTCTTTGACTTGTTAAGTTCAATCAATCCATTTCTTTACTTTTATTGATACGGTGACCATGCCAATTGACATCATGTATCCATCAAGAATAAATTCCTCATTTTATCAACCATTTTGGCATACACCATAAGGGTAATAACACATCTCATGCATATATCAATATTTAGGGATTTCAACCTAATAATCAATATGAGCCATATTTCATGGCCATATATAAAATGGAATAATATACCAAAATGAGCCATCATTTTGACTAACCAATATGACACATATAACAAAATACTAAGTCCCCTATCCATGCCATACTTAAATGTAATAAGCAAATTATACCCCAGAAGATTTGTTGATAGTACGACTCGAGCTCCGATGTTCATGATCTCCGAGCTAGCTTGACGATGCTAAAAGAAAAAGGAAAAGAGAGAAAGAGGTAAGCATATAACTTAGTAAGTCATGTGCAAATAATAAACAATCATAAGTCATGAAACTCATGGATTAAACATACTACCCATTTACCATCGGTTTATCATATTACACATAATGAACATATTGAGAATTGATAATAAGTGTATTTGAACATCAAGCTTATCTTACTCTTTCATACCCATACCACTTTCCCAACACGAATCAAGTCCAATACTCATGAGGTTTACATACATACTTGTACTATACATTCTTACCCATTCTTTCCCACTTCTTAATCGTCATCTTGAATGGCCCGTTGGATTACCTAGAATACTAAAGGACATTCAGAATCATCATATAGCAAATAGAATGCCAAAGCCATGTCCCCGACATGGTCTTACATGGGCCTACATATTGATGCCATATCCCAGATATGGTCTTATACGAAGTCTCATGTTGGTGCCGATGCCATGTCCCAGACATGGTTTACACGGGACCTCATACCAATGCCATGTCCCAGACACGTCTTACACAAAATCTCATATCAACGCCATATCCCATATATGGTCTTACATGAAATCACATATCCATTCTGATGTCATATCCTAGATATGGTCTTACACAGGCATACATATCAATGCCGATGACATGTCCCAGACATGGCCTTACACTGGCTCTTATTAATCATGGTGTCATGATATCTGAAATCTAAGCATTCCTCAGGGTCACCCGGGACTTTCGATATATAAGGCTATCACCAAACTTTCATTAATTCGTCACAAGCTAATTTCATTAAGGAAATCATACATATATCATAGAATATCAATTATTAAATGTAATAATAATGGAATTGTTGAATTAAGTACACACAACTTACCTTGGTGCAAAATGTGACTATTTGCGATTTAATCCACAACCTTGCCTTTTCCTCGGTCAAGATCTATTCCTCGTTCCTCTTGATCTAAAATAACACATTTAACTCGTTTAATACATGCACTATTCAATTTAGTCCCAAAAAATCACACTATGCCAAAATTATAATTTTGCCCCTAAAGTTTCACAAAATTACGAGATTGCCCCTAGGCTCATAAAATGAAAAGTACCCATTTTCTCTCATTATTCAGCCTAGCCGAATCATTTTCTCTCTTATTCCAACCCATATTTTTCATTTATTCACACATTTACACATAGCTTTTACAACTTTTACAATTAGGTCCTTTTTATCAATTTTACCAAAAATCCATCTAGTAAAAGTTATTTATCACACCTCAAACCTCCATATTCTTCCATTAGACATCAAAGCACAAGCATGCCATTCATGGGTATATTTTCGAACATGAACCCTAGTTCAAATTAAGGGTAAAAATAGCTAAATCGAGCTACGAGGATTTCAAAAATATAAAGAACTTTAAAAACGGGGTTAGGATGCACTTACATTGAGCTTGAAAGATGAAAGAAATCCTAGCTATGGCTTCTTGTAATTTTCGGCCAAGGAGGATGAAGATGGACATAATTTTTGACTATTTTTCCCTTTTAATTCTTTTAATAACCAATGGACAAAAATGCCGTTCCATTAAAACCTTGATATTTTATCCCTCCTATGTCCATTTTTATCCATAACAACATATAATGGTTTAAGTACTAACTAAGGACTTCATCGATATCTATTTTGGTATCCCACTGATGCATTCGATCAACTATACAAATCTCAAGATTTCTTTAATGAAGAATGATAAGGTTTATTCATGGATCTCTTTCTCAAATCTCTTGCCTCTGAATCAGCTTCCCTCTTTTCTTGGCTAAAGTCTTCGGCTTTACAAGCCCGGTCAACTAACACAACAAATTCTTTCAAATCTAAAAAACCAGAAGTTTAATGTCTTCATTCAGCCCGTCAACAAACCGCTTACACATAGTCTTTTTGGTAGAAACATACTCTCGAGCTTATTTACTCAACCGTATAAATTCTCTCTCGTACTCAGTTATAGTGATGTGACCCTATTTCAGTTCTAAAAAATCTTTGTGCTTTTGATTCAAAAACCGTTGACTTATGTATTTCTTCCGGAATTTGATCTAAAAGAACTCCCAAGTGACTCTTTCTTTCAGCACCACTAATACTAATGTATTCCACCACTGGTATGCGGTGTCCGTCAAAAGTGATATAGCACATTTTAAACATTCAGTCGGTGTGTAAGAAAGCTCATCAAACACTCAAATCGTATTTTCAAGCCAAAACTCATCTCTCTCAAGATCATCGTCAACATTAGCTCTGAACTTTTTAGCCTCGTGTTTACGGATCTTATCAACTGGAGGCTTATTTAATCTTAAAAGCTCAACACCTTGAGGAGCTACAGGAACTGGTTGGGGATTAGGAGGGGTAGAGGTTGTTGAGCAGCCGAGTTCATTCGAGTATATTGTGTGAACCACTTGTTCATCATTTGGAAGAAGGCTTCTTTAGCCTCTCCTCCCTGGCTGCCCGGTACGGGTCTAGAATCAAACGGCGCTGTCCCGTGAGTGGGAGCCGGCGATTACTTTCAACCTCATCAGCTATAGCTCGATTGGGATCCATTTACTATATAAAAACAAATTTTAAAATGTCAGGAGTCATCACACTATCACAGTTTATATATGGCATGTATAGCTAGACTCTCACATATGCTACATTAGTCCTAGAATTGACTAAACCGTAGCTTTGATACCAATAAATATAACACCCCTCACCCATATTCAATGCCAAAAGAGGGTTAGGAAGCATTAACGGACTTACAACACAATTATACATACTTTTCGCATACATTTAATAAATTCATACATTTATCAATCAATATCAATCAATTTGTCCCTAATACGAGCGTACTACGCCCTAAACATACATTGGGAGTGATTCGGGACTAAACTGATAACTTAAGAAACTTTCACGAAACTTTCATAAAACTTTGAAAATTTTTCTCAAAACAGGGGACACTCGCCCGTGTGGCCAGTGTGAGACACGCCCGTGTTACAAGCTGTGTAGACATTCGAAATGGGAGCACATGGCCATGTCCTAGCCCGTGTCCGACCCCGTGTAACTCTCTAACTTGGGTCATATGGCCAACACACATGTCCATGTGCCCTAAATTGGCCATACACACCCATGTGCTAGGCCGTGCCAAACCTGTATGGTATACTGACTTATGCCACACGGCCAAGTCACACGCCCGTGTGTGAGACTGTGTGGAGCATACTGACTTGATTTCAAATTCAACACTAGGGAACACAAAGCCGTGTAACATGACCGTGTGTCACATACCCCCGTGTCTCTGCCCTTGTAGTAAAAAATAGGCTATTTACCAAGCCATTTTGCCACCCCAAACTTGCATGTACCTACACAACCAAAATGGTACAATTTCATAGCATATATATGCATCCAAAACAACCACAACCAAGACTAAAATGTTCCATTTCAATATCAACAAGTAACATACTTAACATACCATAATTTTCCTACTCAAATCATGCTAATTCATATTTCCAAAGCATTAATGTGTACCACTTCAACTAAGTATTTCTTGGCCTAAAACCATAAGCACAACCATTCTCAATTTATGAACCATTAGCTACTTTAGATGTTGCATTCAACAAACCATGCTCAAGCAAACATGAACCACATCACTAGAAGGCATTAATACATATATACATCATATAATTGCCAAAATAAGCCAACTTACATGGCTAACACAAAACCAAACACTTATTATTTACAAGCCAACACAATTGGCCAAAATCATGCTACATATACCAAAATGACTCAAAGTCTCTATACATGCCATATACTTAAAATACCAAAATTCATAGGTACCGAGTGATAGGTGGATAGTGTCAAGCGATCTTCGAAGATCCTCGAATCCGAGCTAACTTTGAAAACTATAAAACATATAGAAATACAGAAGGTAAGCTTTATAACTTAGTAAACTCATATGAAATAAACTCAATGTAGTCACATAAATATAACTCAATAATTTGAATACAATAATATGTAGCTTACATTAGCTAACAAACCTTTCCAATTCTCAATTGTGAGATTATACACTACCTTCACAAGTTTCTTCGATTTGAAACTTATAATTCATGTACATACCTATATCATTTAACATCAATCCCATAATCATCTACCTATTTTGTATACCCGTTAAACCATTCGGAATAGAAGTCGGATACTCAAGGTTTTCAAACGATAAGTACCTATACCATGGCCCGAAGCCAAATCGGTATAACTCACACCCAAAGTGTTCTATCATGGCTCAAAGCCAACTTAATATATCCCCTAATGACATGTCACTAGCATCCTAAACTATTCCTAAGGTTCAACGGGATTTCAAATATCAAATCGTCGTTGAATCACAATCATTTATATCCACAGTTTCGTATTCAAAATTTATGCAATATCAAAGCATATGAAATACATTTATATTGAAATTTATCACATATGAACTTGCCTCGAATGTGGAAATGACGAAATAAGTCGTTTAGTCAATAACTTTCATATTTCCCCGATCTAGATCCGAATTCTACTTTTCTTGATCTAAATATATTCAAAATTAACTTATTTAATCATCTCTCTATTCAATTTAATCCAAAACACACATTAGGGCTATTTTACACATTTGCCCCTAAACTTTCACATGTTTACAATTTAGTCCTTATTACACAAAATCATAAATTCATGCAAACTTCAAAACACCTATGCTTAGCCGAATTACTATTATGCCCCTAGCAGCCGATATTTTTCATTTATTTCACATTTTATCTGTAAATTTTCAACATTTCTCAATTTAATCCCTATTTTGCAACTTCACTAAAAATCACTTAACAAAACTTATATATTTATCAACAAGCATTCATCATCTATCAAGAAACATCAAAATACACATGTATTCATCAATGGCATCATTCAAAATCTTTAAATTTTTTGCAAAATAGTCCCTGGGCTAGCTAATACTAGTTACAACGATCTCAGAAATATAGAAATCATTAAAAACAAGACAAAAACAGTCTTACAATTGCACAAATTAGCTTGGTCGAATGTTGAGTGTTCAACAATGGAGTTTTCCCTCTAATATTCGGTTGAAGAAGAAACTAAAAGATGATAAAAGGTTTTGATTTTATTTATTTTATCTTTAATTATAGATTTCCAAATTTAACCTTTAAAAACATTAGCAATTACACCAAATACTACTCCAATATCATCCACTACCTTTCAAATGGGTTAATTACCACTTGAGGACCTTTACTTTAAGGCTCTATAGCTATTAGATACCTTTAGCGAATAGAAATCCACTTTTACTTTTTACGTGATTTAGTCCTTTTTATCAAATTGACCAACCAAACAATAAAATTTCTTAACGAAATTTTCACACAAGCACAATATCATGCTGTAGACATTAAAATAATAATTTCAACTTTAGATTTGTGATGTCGAAACCACTATACTGATTTGACTAAAAATGGGCTATTACAAGAATAAACTTAAAAAGATGGTAATATGGCTTATAATGTAGGTAAATAGCAATAAAATAGGCTTTAAAGGATCAAATTAAGGTTTCAAGGGTTAAATTCATATGGTAGGCTTCAAAGGCTCAAACGATCCAAAGAAAATGTGCCTATATCATGTTTAAATTCTTATACCTCCTAGGATTTTACCTCAAGAAAGGTACTAAGTCAATTCTAAGGACTTAAACCTTCATGCATGTCTATTTCTAAGAAACTTAAATTTTCATGGTAAAAGACTACATAATATCTAAGAACAGACAAGAATTCCATAACTTAAGATGGCATAAAAAAACTTAGATAAAATCAGAAACCATACTTGCTTTTGAGCTAACTTATGAACAAATTTTTTCCTAAACATCATTTTATTTCAGCATACTTGTGTGTAAATATTGAATCACACTTAAGAAAAATTTAAAATTCATGTAAATATTACCTTACCCCTCCTTAAAAAGAAGCAATGTCCTCATTATGTAAAAAAAGTAATGAATTTGGTTAATGACTAATCAGATTCTGGTTCATTTGGCTCGATCTGGTTCAACAGTTCAACATTTTCTACTAACTTTTCAAGATTATGCCTCGTTATGCAACCTTGAACATAACGGCCCTTTAGGTTTTCTTTTGATATTACTTGGGCCCTTAAGGAAAGTGAAGTAATCAATGATGAAAAATAAGCACTTCCTACTTTTTTCTAGTTCAATCTTGAATTTCCTTGAGAATGATTTTCCCAACATTGATAGACCTTTCTGTCATAATTGCATACAACAAAAGCATTCGTTTCATCGAGATGGTGGAACTATATGAGACAGGCATGAAGCTATATCGAATAAAGTAGAACCATACTTTAACCACTAGGTTTAAATACTCTATTCTACAAGAATAAATGCCGTACTTTCTTATAATCCATTGGGATCCTAGATTTGTAACAAAATTAAGTACTTGTTGAAGAAAATCCTAATTGATATTCATCATCATGGCAAAGTGCTAATCCTTTTCAATATCAGGCAAATTAAACAAATCATTAATGAATTTAGAAGTAAGGGGTACCTTCTTTCTATGAATAAGGACCTTATTAGCATCTAGTGTGGTTAAATTGGCATAGAACTCTTACACTAATTCCTCTTTAGGCATGTAACACCCCAAACTCGGTCGGGATGTTATGGCTGAATCTAACGATGTCACATTGAAGTATTTTTCGTAAAGCGAGATATCGTTAGAAAATCCATTCTATAATTAATCTCTTTGTGTCTTTCTAATGGAGATTTTTGAGATGTGATGTTCATTTCAAAACTTGTGTCACCATCCAAAAGTATTTACTTTAAAATCATTATTCATTTCTAAAATATCATTTTATAGCGGAAGCTTTTTAAAACAGTTGCGTACTTGCGTTTATTTTGTAAAAACATTGCTTCTTTTGAAAAAATCAAGTTTTCCTCTCACTAGCAGTTATAACCAAAGAAAATAAAAATCCCCAATTTAGAATAAAAACTTAAAGAGGCCTTATTACAGTCAAAATACCCAAAATAAAATTACTTATAAATATAAAGAAAATATGATAGTAAATGCGGTTGTGTGGCCACCTTCGAGTCCCTTGCAGCACCGATCTGCCTAAGGGTTACCTGTACAAATAAGCAGAAGGGTGAGTTTACAAAAATTAAGTGTGTAATCCCTTAATAAACATACAGTCAATCATGCGTAAGCAAATACAGTCTGGGCCTAAGCTCGTATTAGTAACAGTGACAATATCATTTTGGGCTCTAGCCCATCTCAATACAGAAATAGTCATGTGTTTGGCCCTTGGCCCATTGCAGTAACAGTAAATAGAGCAGTGACAATAATTAGTGCAGTAACAGTAATCAGAGTAGTAATAGTTTAAACAGTATGCAAGTCCTACCCAACCAGCCTCTACACTCCACTTCATCCAGCCCTACACTCCATGTGGGGATAAAATCAACCCACCCATCCCTACACTCCAAAATAGCATCGATTGTGGTACTAAATAGTATTTGATGAGAATTTGCCCGGTGTAATAGGCTTAAGCCATCAGTGATTTTGCAGAGTTTGCCGATGCGAGACACTTCCTCCAATCATAATAAACTCATCCCCATGCAATGCATCATATAGTCATGTCATGTCATATCATAGAATAATACAAGTATCCATTACAGTCCAAATAGCAAACTAAAATACAGTCATGCATGTACATATATATCAATACCTCACATAGGGGCAAATCAGTCAATTTACCGTGTAGGGGCATTTCAGTCATTTTACCACATACGGGAAAAATAGTCATTTTACCACATAAGGGCAAAACAATCATTTTACCTCATAAGGGCAAAATAGTCATTTTACCACATAAGGTTAAAATAATCGTTTTACCAATTTGAGGGTTTAGGTATACTCACCGACCCAACAGTAGGTCCACAGTCGTCTCAGACGACCTGTGAAACCTTAACAGTCAAGCAGAGAAAATGGGCCCAAAGCCCATATTGCGGGCCTATGTGGGCCCACACACCCTTGTGGCCCAAAAAGCCCAGAAATGGCCTTGGCCGTGTGGATTACAGAGCCTGGCCCTATATTCTCCACACATCTATGCGATTTACCCGTGTGGGGCCCATACGGCCCATTTCGGCCCAACATGGCCCAAAACGGCCTAAGCCCATGAAATCACTGATGGTGGCCTCTACAATCAAACGCCCACGTTTCTGCGTTTGAATTACCACACGAGCGAGTGCACACCCATGTGGCATCAAAGATTACATTTTCTGGCTTTTTGCCGATCTATAGTTTGGGTAGTGTTTTACACACCTACATGATCTGAAGATAATCGCATTCCAAATATTCTTATACCTGAATTCAGTCAAAAAGACAGTTACTCAGTTGCATATTTCATAGAACAAATGGAACTTAACAGAGTTCCTAAGCGATCCAAGTAGTTACTTCTCCTTACTAAAAGCCAAGCGAAATCGCACCCTTGATTCCTAGGAGGCACACCAATCAACTTGATCTCCACCTACACGAAGGTCATAACCCCTTTATTAAACCTGTACTTGGATAAAAACAATCTTAACTAATCCCGACTTACCAAATAATGACAGTACAGAGTATAATTAAGAGATGTAGTGAACTAAGACCGAAGAGAAACTGAACTGAAACAGTAAGCAAAGAAGGCAACGATAGGAAGGAAAAAGAAATAGTGCCCAGGAAGGAGAGAAGCCAAAAGGGGCAAAAGTGAAACAGAAACTTACTTACCAATATTCGACCAAGGATAAGCACTAGGGAGAAAGAATGAGGAGAATCGTGCGCCCGAACCTAATTGATCGAAGAATCCTTGCCAAGAGAGGTTGCCCAAGCCAAAAGACGGGAAAGGAGAGAAGAGAAATATTTGGCCAACACACAAATGGTATTCGGTTAAACAAAGATGAGATAAAGAGAGGGGCAATAAAGGGGAAAGAACAATTGCAAAAGGATTAAGGGAGAAGAGCAAAACTGAAATAGGCCTAGAATGCAAGATACCCGAGAGGTCAGCGGTAGTATTCGGCTATTAAAACAAAGTGTAAAAGAATCTGAAGCCAATCGTCAGAAACTAAAAATGAGAATAGCAACCTAGCCAAGGCCAAATTCTAAATGATAGAGTTCAAATTCGGCACTACCTTCCCTTGATTCATTCCTTGAAAATCACCTTACATCACTCCACCCACCAATTTGAATTCCACACAACTTTTTCTATCCAAAATTTCTTCCACAAAACACTTCCCAAATCTTTCTACCAATAGAAATTCCACAATAATCTCCTAAAATTTGACCACAACTCCCTACACTCTTCAAACACATAAGTTTCAGTCAAACTGGAACTCTCTCATGGCCAACATCAAAATAAAACACCTCTATGTGCCTACCAGCATTCGAACCTTAGACCTCAAGTAACTACCACATGCCACTTATCCCCTAGACCAGTAGGCCCATTCTGTCATGTTTTTCCCTTATTTACTTAAAAGCCTTCCGCTCAGAGACAATGTTTATTCCCTTAAAAATAAAACTTTTTTTTGTACTTACTCAGGCTTGAACCCAAGACTTCTTAGACTCTTCCTAGAGCACTTAACCACTGAAACAAGCACACAATTGTGTCACTTTCTTGCACAACTAAATATTTATGAGTAGCTTTCTAACTGCTCCCATGCTCAAAACCTAATAATTCTAGGCCCAAAATTCGGGGCGTTACAAGGCATTGGTCATGTATCACAGAATTGATTCCAATTCAAAGCATCAATTGTATTTTGAGTTGACAATGGGATCATCATCTTGTCCTTACTCTCTAAATTGAAACATTTTTTCTTGCATCACGGATTGATTTTTGAAGATAGAATCAAATATTTCCCTCGCTTCCTCATCTTGAATCGTAGTTGGATTTTTGACATTAGTTTTGGAAGATCTAGTTCTTTTGCGAGACATGTTGACTTTTCCTAAAAGAGAAGAAGACTTTTGACTTTTTGAGGTAGAGGATGCGACGACAATTAGGTTGCGATGGAGACTAAGTTGTGGCGATGAAAAGATTGCGACGATGATATCATTGCAGTGAAATTACTCTGACGATAAGCTTACGACGGCAAAAGGTTTGTAGTGATGATAGTTGGGTTTTGTGACAATGAGATGGAATTCAAAAGAACTTTTGAGATTTGAGGCCGAGGGCAAAGAGAAAGGAAATAAATGGCTAGGGTTGAAGCTAATTGGTTGAATGGTGTGAAAAATATGGTGGTAAAGAGGGGTTTATATAGTAGTAGATTAGGGTAAACTTGTCGCAAAAAATTAGCTACAAGGGGATACTTGGGCGGCAAGGAATGGAGGGAAGGAAAAAGTGGCAAAAATTAGGGTTTTTGGGAACCCTTTGGAAGAAAATATGTGGGAAAATTCATTCTCTTCACTGTTCCAGGCTTCGAGCCCAAACTGCAATTATTTCTTGAAAAATTGAATTGAACTAGAAAAATAAACTAATTAGTACTTAGGCAATTAACCCTTTTAGTAAACATAAAAAATTGAATAAAAATTTTAAATAAAAATTAAAAGTAAAAAATTAGATTACTTAGAAAATTTCTTCTTAAAAGATTACATTAAATTAATATCCTAGGAAAGGTTGGAGGTGTAACAACCTATTTTCAGTGAAATCAGAATAGTAGTTTTGGGACCACAATTCTAATGACTAAATTATTATTTTATTATTTATTTAGCTTCTACGGGATTTTATTAAGGTCGTATTAAAATTTCATTAGGAAATTTTGATGTTTGCATGATTAATTTAGTAAAAAAGGATTAAATCAAAAAATGTGTAAAAGTTTAGTTCTATTAGCTAAAGGGGTTAAATGACTTTGGAAAAGAAAGTTAATGAACTCGAATGGTAATTATACCATATTTGTTGATAGTGGATGTACATGGATAGGTTTTAAAGTAATTATGATAGTTTTTAAAAGTTAATTTAGTAATTTGGTAATTAAAAGAAAATTTAATAACAAAAGATGAACAAAATGTTGTCATCTTCTTCTTTTTTTTTAACCCTAAAGTATCCATTGGAGAAGATAAACATTTGATCAAGCTTAGGGTTATTGCATGGTGAGTTTTCAAGCCCTGTTTTTAATTATTATTCTATTTTTAAATCCGTTTTAGCATAATCTACCTGGCCTAGGAGTTAATTTGTAAAATTTTTGAAGGTTGAGGGTTATGCCTTTAATGCTCTTGAATGGTTTTTGAAGTTAAATGATATATTATGAATCTTTGTTGAAATATAAACAAGTTTTGTAAAGTGATTTTTGATGAAATTTGGAATTAGGGACTACTTTGTTAAAGGTATAAAATCTAGGGTTTTATTTTAAAATGATGGTAAATATGAGTTATTTCAAGGTCCCTTGCATGTTTGGTTAACAAGGAATTGGATTAAAATGGTTAGATTTTAAGTTATAAGCTTAAGGACTAACTCATGAAAAAGTTAAAATGTTAGGGGTAAATTGGTAATTTTTCATAAATATGAAATGTGGATTGAATTGAATGTTTGAGGTTAATTGAAGTACTTAATTGAATATAATTATCTATTTAGATCAAGATAAACCACGTACGGACTTAGATCGAGGCAAAGTAAAAGCTTCAGATTAGTTCAGCTTAATTTCTACACCCTTATTCGTCGAGGTAAGTTCATATGAACGATTATGGTGTTTTCGTATTTAAATTGAATGTTATTATGTTATTTATAATGCAAATGATAGATGTTAAACCTATCGATACTATGATAAATTGATGGATATCAGAGTCCAAGTTGAACTTTAGGAATTCGTAGTATACAAATAAGATGTCATTAAAGATTTCATGTTTCTGGTGCTGCTCTTGAATGTCCTACTGATGGCTGAGGTCCTACATTTGTTGTAGGTACTCCACAGCTTGTGTGAGCAACATCGTATAGCTTACATTCCGACCCATAGCTCGTGTGAGTATGCCCATTTCACAGCTCATATGGGTAATAATGTAAAGGAAAAATCATGATTATATGTTAAGGCACACTTTGTGTGAGCTTTCTTAAGAATCCAATGAAATTCTATATGGTTCAATGGGTAAAAAAATGGATCAAAATGGTAAGTTTTCAAATGGAATTATGCATAAGCTTATGGAAAGAATGCACGAATCAAATGATGTATTTCATATTGAAAATGACTGTTCAAATGGTTAGTCCAATTGAGTTATGTAGAAATGTGCTAACTTGTATATTGATAATGATGTATAGGCTTATACCAAGCTTATGGTTTGGATTTTAATGTACTGATGCTTTATATTATGCAAATAAAATGGTAAGTTATGTTTTGATCTATACAAACTTACTAAGCATTCATTGCTTACGTAGTTTCTTTCTTATGATTTTTAGATTATCGAAAGCTCAATCGGTTTGGAAGCTCATCGGAGATCTATCACACTATCTAGCAAAAATATCGATAGTTTTTGAATGTTTTGGCCAAGGTTTATAATGGTATGTATAGGGTGAATTGTAATGACATTTTGTTGAATGTTTAGTTGGTGATTTGGTATGTATAAGTTGTGGAAGTTAACTTGGTTGGTACAATTTGATACCTTGCTAAATTGTGTCATTTTCAATATCTTATGATGCATGTTTTTAATGGCTCCTATGGTATGTTTTGAACTGGTATGATTATGGTCAAGTTATGGCATGTTTTGGAAAGTATGGATGTAACAGTCTAGTTTAGACCCTAGTCAGAACAGTGGTTTTGGGACCACAAATTTGAGTCATAAAAATGTTTAAATATTATTTTCTATGCCTATGATATATGAATTAGCATGTGTGAAAGTTTCGTATAAAAATTGGATCATCTGTGTGCTCAATTTGATAAAAGAACCTAATCACGTAAAAGGTAAAAGTTGCCTACTATAAGTTAAAAGTGCCTATTTGTTATGTCTTTGTAAATGAGAGGTCCTTATGTTTTCATTTGACCATTGGAAGTATGACTAGACAATTATGGACATCCATGATAAGTTTTTAAAGGTTATTCATTAAGGGTAAAATGGGGAATTGATTAATATGTTAATATTAATCAAAACAAAACAAAATGTGGCCATTTTATTCATCTTTTTCTACTGAAAATAGAAGAGAAGAAAGGGTCATAAGCTTCATTTCATTCGACCATTGTTAAGCTTAATCAAGGTGTGTAGTTTGTTCGGTTTTTGATAATTTCTACGTTTTTGTTATCGTTGCTTTGTATACTTTCAAGCCCATGCCTCAATTTCTGATTTTGATGATGATTTTGAAATATGCCATTGATTAAATTGTGAGCTTTGTGATGTTAGTTGTTGGAAAATAAAAGATATATGTTGGATTGATATATTTTATCTTTGAATTTTTGGTGATTTTGATTATAATGGGCTAAATTGTGAAATTTGTAAATTGAAGGACTAAAATGTGAAATAAATGAAATGTGTGGACTAGTATGAGTAATAGGAGAATTCGGCCAAGCATGAATATATGCAAATTATGTGTATTTTGTGATTTTGTGAAATAAAGACTAAAGTGTCAAAATGTGAAAATGTGAGGGCTAATTTTTAAAATTCCCTAAATATGTGTTTATGGATTGATTTGAATGATTTTGTAAATAAAAGAGTTAAATTTAAATTTATATAGATCGAGAATTAAAGAACACAGAATTAGATCGGGGAAAGTAGAAAGTCGCTGAGTAGCCGATTCAGCCTATCCGAATCCATACGAGGTAAGTCGATATACAAATAAACGTGTTTGAATTGAATTATTATTATTCATATGATATTGAATTGTGATGAATGAATATTCAAACTCAATATGTGCTATCCGAGAAAGTATCTACAAAGTGCCGACGTCCGAAAAGTCCCGTATGAACCTTACAAATAGTTAGGATACATATGTCATGACATAGGATTTCGATACGTGTTATCATGTAAGACCACGTCTGGGATGTTGGCATCGACTTTGGATTTACGTGTAAGACCATGTCTGAGACATTGGCATCATATCTGACTTCGTGTAAGACCCTGTTTGGGACAGTGGCATTGATGTTTAATAACATGTAAGACCACGTTTGGGACGTAGGCATTGTATATGCTTTTTGATCTATCTGCGTATCCTTATGTTTTCGAACGGTTCAAACAGGCATTCCGAGAAAATGAATGACTTTGTGAAATTGAATCTGATTCAGGTACGTTTGAATTGTATATTATGTTTGAGAATGAAAAGTAAGTATACAAGCAAATGATGATATATGATCTAAGTATGTGAACATATGTTATGTGTGTAAATGAATTTAGATTATGTAACATGTATATGAGCAAGAGGTTTGTGTTAGTTTTTGTCTACAAAGTATATGTAAATTGATTATGCTTATATCTTTTGGATGATAAGTTTATTTGTATATGGCTTACTAAGCTTTTGAAAGCTTACTCTATGTGTGTTTGCATTGTTTTATACATATCGTAGCTATCAAGAGCTCGGGGGTTGTCGAGGATTGTCACCACATTATCAAATCTTATTTTGGTACATTTTGAAAATGTACATAGTAAAGTATGGCATGTATAGGCTAGTAGTGTATGGATATGTTTTGTACTGTATATATCATGCCACGTGATATGGCTAGCTTGTGTTTGAACTTATGGTTGGAAATGTTATATGATATGTGATGCATTATGAACGATATGATATGTTTTGAATGACCAAAAGAAATAGTCAATGTTGAAAAGTTTTGGTAAATGAATATTTGAGAAATTGGTAAGTTTTGATCATGAGATTAAATGATGTATTAAAACATATGCTTTGATATGATTTTAGTTTAGATTTGGCATGATTTGGTTGATGAATTGAGATTGGAATTTGTTGATAATGTATTGGCATGAATAATGTATGTTTCGGTATATAAATTGGCTGAAATTGTGTTGGAAATATGCTTGGTTTTGTGCTTGTAGGTTTGACCCAATTGGGGTGGCAAATTGGCTATTCAAATGGCCTATTTTTGTCCACACAGGCAGAGACATGGGCATGTGTCTCAGCCGTTTGTGACA
The DNA here is from genome assembly GCA_025698475.1 of Gossypium anomalum. Lineage (NCBI taxonomy): Eukaryota > Viridiplantae > Streptophyta > Magnoliopsida > Malvales > Malvaceae > Gossypium > Gossypium anomalum. The sequence continues at coordinate 33,702,191 of CM046959.1, read as the reverse complement.
CACGGTCATGTTGCACGGCCATGTGTCCCCTGAGGTACCCTACATTTGTAAGTCAGGCTCGACCACAGCCAAGGCACAAGGGCGTGTGGCTAGCTGTGTGACCCAAGTCAGTGTTGACCACGGCCAAGGCACACAGGCGTGTCTTGTGACCATGTGAACTAGTCAGTATGTATGCCCTGTTTTGACATGACCTAGACATACGGGCGTGTCTAATGCCGTGTAAGGCACATAGCCTGTTCATACAGACGTGTGACCTGTACTTATTTGAAAAATATTTAAGTTTTGGAAAAATTTTGTATGTGTTCGGTTTAGTCCCAACCCCTTTCTAATGCATGTTTAAGGTCTCAATGACCTATATAAGGGACTTTATATTGATGTTTGATCTCTGATGCTATGATGCTTATGAAATGAATGTTAAATGTTCCAATTTGTCTGGTAATGCCTTTAACCCTAGTCCGGCGACGGATACGGGTTAGGGGTGTTACATTTTGTTGGTATCAGAACTATGGTTTAGTCTGTCCTAGGCCTACCATAGCGTATGTGAGTCCAGCTATACATTCCATATTTATGAACTGCGATAGTGTGATGAATCCTGACATTGAAAATGTGCTTTTATATAGCAAATGGATCCCAAACGAGCTGTAGCTGATGATGCCGAAAGCAATGCGCCTGCTCCCACGCAAGGGATGGCACCATCTGATTCTAGACCAGCTACGAGTAGCCGTGATGGTGAGGCTAGACAAGCCTTCTATCAAATGATGAACGATTGGTTTAGCTAATACATTAGAACCAATCCGACTGTTCAATAACCTCTACCCCCGGTAAATCCTCCACAAGCTCCTGCTATGCCATCAGTGAATCCGATTTAATTAATTAAGCCTCTGGTAGATAAGATTAGAAAATTTAGGGCCGAAAAGTTCCGAGCTACAACAAACTATGATGCTGAAAGAGTTGAGTTTATGTTAGAAAACATGATACGAGTGTTCGATGAAATGTCTTTGAATCCTGAGGAATGCATAAATGTGTCATTTCACTTTTGAGGGATACGATGTACCATTGGTGGAAAACTTTGATATCGGTAGTTCCGAGTGAGCGAGTCACCTGGGATTTCTTCCAAGCTGAATTCTGAAAGAAATAAATTAGTTAGAGATTTATTGACCAAAAACGTAAAGAGTTCCTTGAGCTTAAACAAGGTCGTATGTCTGTTATAGAATACGAGTGGGAATTTGTAAGATTAAGTCAATACACTCGAGAATGTGTATCTACCAAGGCAATAATGTGAAAAATATTTGAGGATGGCTTGAAGGTGGATATCCATTTGTTAGTTGGGATTCTTGAGACTAAAGAATTCGTTGTGGTTGTTGAACGAGCATGTAAAGTTGAAGATCTCGGGAAGGAGAAAAGAAAAGTTGATTCACAAGCTAGAGAAGTACGAAAGAGATCATCGAGAAAGTCATTTCAATCTGCATCAAAGAAGTTTAGAGATGATAATAATCGATCAAAGGCTAATGTGGGACATTCGAGTAGGGATCATGCTAAATCGCATTCGAATTTCAAAGCTCCAGCTACATCTGTTGCCAATGTTGAAAATGCTAAATCTGGTCACCCTGAGTGCAAGCATTGTGTTAAAAGATATTTTGGTAATTGTAAACTATACAATTGGGCTTGTTTCAAATGTGGATCCTTAGATCATTTTATCTGCGATTGCCCCGAATCTGTCGAGCGAGAAATCGTGCAAAATCTGAGGCCAAGTGGCAATGCATCTCGTGGTAGACCTCCTAGAAATACAGGAAATGTAAGTGGCAGTCAGAGGGGAACAAAAGACACTATTGTTAGATCAAAGGCTTGTGCACCTGCCAGAGCCTATACTATCTGAGCTCGTGAGGAAGCTTCATCTCAAGATGTGATTACAGGTACTTTTACACTTTATGATACTTTTATGATTGCTTTGATAGATCCTGGATAAACACATTTTTATATATGCATGAGCTTAGTGAACAGTAAGACTTAGCCTGTATAGTCTACTGAATTTGTAATTAGAGTTTCGAACCCCCTAGGTAGATTTGTTTTGGTTGATAAGTCTGCAAAAATTGTCCGTTAATATTTTGAGACACTTGTTTTCTGGCTGATTTGATGCTATTACCTTTTGATGAGTTTGATATAATTCTGGGTATGTATTGGTTAACTTTGCATGATGTTGTTGTGAACTACAAGCGAAAAATTATTAATTTGAGATGCAAGAATGATAAAATAGTTCGAATTGAATCTAGTGATTTAAGTGGTTTTCCTACTGTAATATCTTCGATGAAACCTTTGAGTATTGTGAGAAAAGGTGGTAAAGCTTACTTTGCCTATGTGATTGATTCGAAAGTATTAGAAAAGAGAGCTGAATCTGTGCCTATTGTTTGTAAATTTCCTGATGTGTTTCCAAAAAAACTTCCGGGATTACCTCCGATACGAGAAGTTGAATTTGGCATTGAGTTAGTGCTTGGAAATACTCCAATTTCGATAGCTTCGTATAGAATGGCTTTGAATGAACTAAAAGAATTAAAGTCTCAGTTGCAAGAACTAACCGATAGAGGGTTTGCTAGACCGAGTTTCTCACCTTGGGGTGCTCCGGTTCTATTTGTGAAAAAGAAAGACGGTACGATGAGAATGTGTATAGATTATCGTCAGATGAACAAAGTGACTATCAAGAATAAGTATCCATTGCCCCGAATTGATGATTTGTTTGATTAGTTAAAAGGAGCTACTGTGTTTTCAAAAATAGATTTGAGATCGGATTACTATCAGTTGCGAGTGAAAGACTCAGACATTCCAAAAACTGCTTTCAGAACGAGGTACGGCCACTATAAATTCTTAGTTATGCCTTTTGGATTGACTAATGCACCTGCTATCTTTATGGATTTGATGAATAGAATTTTTAGACCGTATTTAGATCGATTTGTTGTCGTATTCATTGATGACATATTGATTTATTCGCGAGATGAATCTGAACATGCTGAGCATCTGAGATTAGTGCTACAAACTTTGCGTGATAAGAAATTGTATGCGAAGTTTCGTAAATGTGAATTCTGGTTACAAGAGGTCCGTTTTCTGGGACATATTGTATCGGCATCTGGTATCTTAGTTGATCTGAGCAAAATTTCAACTATTTTGGATTGGAAGCCTCCGAGGAATGTTTCTGAAGTCCGTAGTTTTCTAGGACTTGCCGGTTATTATAGATGTAACACCCCATACCCGTACCCGAGACTGGGACCAGGTATGAGGCGTTACCAGACATGTACTCAAACCTTTTTCTGAAAATACGGGTTATAAAATTTCATTTCAATTTAAAACCAATTAAACAATATCTTAGTGAGCCTATTGTGGGCCTACGAGGCCCTAAACAAACACAAAGAACGGTCTGGGACTAAACTGAGGACCTAAGAAAATTTCTAGGTTAATGCCTCACATGCCCGTGTGGAGACATTGCACATACCCGTGAGCTTTGAGACACGCCCGTGTCCCGCATCTGTGTAGAATTAATTGAATTTATTTTCTATTTCTAACCTACAGGGGTTTTCACACGGCCAAGCGTGTCCTCAACACGCCCGTGTGGTCACCTGTGTCCAAAAACATGAGCATTCTGTTTATGACGTTAGCATGCATCTAGGGGCACACAGCCAAGACACACGCCCATGTGCTAGGCCGTGCCCTCCACACGGTTGAGACACACGGCCGTGTCTCTACCCATGTGTTTACTAACATGCATTCTAACTTAAATTATTTAGGTGCAGGGGACACACGGCCATACCACACGACCATGGGGCGATCCGTGTGTCACACACGACCTAGACACACGCCCATGTGTCTACCCGTGTGGACCTTATTAGGCTATTTTCCAAGCCTTTGGTCACTCTCTAATATCCATTCTCACTTATAGACTCCAATGATAACTAACATGGCCTTGATAAACATCATTGCATGTAAACCTCATCTCATCGGTTTTACACATGCTAGGTTGATCCCTTTGTATTAAGAATTTCTATGCCTTATAACACTTTTAAGATTGACTCATTATTATAACTCATTGCGAATTGTGGCCTAGCCATCCCATGTGATTTAGTCACATTACATGTGTCTAAATGTGGTATACCATATTTCATCCTTACTAGAACAATTGAACATAAGCATGCATAAATTTGTAGGTCATAACCTACATCAAAATGAGCCAACTCTCATGGCCATGTACAAGTTAATATGTATACCTATACAAGCCTTGATATTGGCAAATCAAATGACACATATAAAAAAATAAACAAAAGTCCTATACATGCCATTGAACAAAATAAAAGTGTCTATATACCAAAGCTGGACTAGTTGATAGTATGTTGACTCTCCAACCGTCTTCCAATCTTTACGAGTCCTCGAGCTCTGTAAGACAGGGAAAAAGGAGGGGTAAGCATTTACATGCTTAGTAAGCCCGAATAACTGGAACGTAAACTTACCGATGAATTAGCATACAACCATATTAGGCAATAAAACCAACAAGCATGAAATGGTTTCCCTACCACATGCACTCAATCAACAAGTTAGTCTCATAATAATACACCATGTAATTTGCCTTAGATAAGCACATCATTTAACATTTTCATTTTCATATCTCATGTTAATCCCATTGAGTTTCTTGGAAATCTCGATGGATTATCCATTTACTGTCAAATCATAAGAGCGATCATCGCATGTATGCACTTCCGTGAACCTCACATGTTACGGCGGGATTACCTGTCCAGGTTAAATCCCCCGTAATGTAAACACATAGGGTGATGTAGGGATTACCAGTCTAGGCTAAATCCCTTATAGCGACAAACACCCTTAATGAGCTCGGATCTGAATTACCAGTCCAGGCTAAATTCAGACCCTAATCGGATTACTTGTCCGGGTTAAATCCTTAATGCACACATATTCTTCGGGAGGCTCGATCACTTAAGGAACACCCATTAAGGCTAGATTCTTTCTATATTTGAGATCAACGGATTACCCGTCCAGGCTAAATCCTTTCTGCAACACATGCAGGATCTCAAGTCACATATAAATCATGGTTTATCCATCAAATATCCCTTTTTAACCTTAACCGGGACATTTATCAACATATCATTATTATTAACACATTTCAAGGATTTTCATGCCATCATTACATATAATTATCACTCATTTATAAAACATGCATTTAGGCATATTATGAGTTTACTTAAGTTATTCGAACTTACCTGTACTCGTTTCGGTTTCGTGTTTCAGTTATTCTGAAACCTTTAGTTTTCCTCGATCGACCTCTGAAATTTGTTCCTCGGGGTCTATAACAATAAAAATGAATCATTAATACCCCACATTATTCCTTTCGAGTCTAAATTTCACCCTAGACAAAATGACTATTTTGCCCCTAACCTTTCATATTTTTACGATTTAGTCCCTAGACTCGTATAATGAAATGCATGCAATTTCTACCTTACCCAAGCCTAGCTGAATGTTCTTTCCTCTTATGGAAGCCCACACTTTTCCATTATTTCACATTTCTACCACATAATTTACACATTTTGTAAAAAGGTCCCTTTAGGGGTTTTTCATGAAAATCACCTAGGAAAAGATGTTTAACACACATCCAACTTTCATATTCATCCATAAAGCATCAAAGAATAAACATGTCACACATGGGTCACTTTCCAAACATGAACCTTAACTCAAAATATGGGTAGAAATGGAGAGAGTAAGCTACCAGGATTTAAAAAATACGAAGAACATTAAAAACGGGGCTTGGGAGCACTTACTATTGAGCTTGAAAATGTTAAAAACCTAGCTATGGAGAGCTTGAGGATTTTAGCTGGATGAGAGAGAAGAATGGCTGATTTTTGGCTTACTTTTCCCATTTTATTTCATTAATTAGCCAAATGACCAAAATGCCCTTAAGCCCTTTTTTTCTAATTTTATCCATGCATGCCCATTTTTGTCAAAAAACTTAGAAATTGGGAAAATTGCTCTTTAAGACCTTCTGATTAATTATCTAAAGCAATTTCATACAAATTTCTTCTAGAATCCAAGTTTTGAAATTTATGCAATTTGGTCCTTACTTTCCAATTGGACACCTTACTTAGAGAATTTCTTCATGAAACTTTAAAACATGCATATTCTCATATTATAGACCTCCATATAATCATAAATTAAATATTTCAATGTCAGATTTGTGGTCCCAATACCACTGTTTCAACTAGGCCTTATTTCGGGATGTTATATTTCTCCCCCTTTAGGGACTTTCGTCCTCGAAAGTCTTACCAGTAAACAGGTTCAGATATTGGCTCCTCATAGTTTCGTCTGGCTCTCATGTAGCCTCTTCCACACCATGTCGATGCCATAAGACTTTTACGAATGCCACATCTTTATTTCTCAACTGTTTAACCTCACGAGCCAGAATCTTGACCGGTTATTCACCATAAGTCTTGTCCAGTCTAATTTCAATCTCAATTTGTGAAATTACATGAGAGGGGTCTGATCGATATTACCTTAACATAGATACATGAAACATGTCGTGAATCTTTTCCAGTTCTGATGGCAACGCCAAACGATAAGCTAATGGTCCAACTCTTTTAGTGATCTCGTATGGTCCAATAAATCATAGACTTAGTTTGCTTTTCTGACCAAATCTCAATATATTTTTCCATGGAGATAAGAATACTCTATCTCAAACTTGAAATTCAATCTCTTGTCTTTTCAGATCAGTATATGACTTTTGAATATCCGATGCCGCTTCGAAACAGTCACGTATCACTTTAACTTTTTCTTTAGTTTCCTTGATCAGATCAACTCCATGAATCTAACTCTCTTTGAGTTCCATCCAATACAATAGAGTTCGACACTTCCTGCCATCCAAGGTCTCATAAGGCGCCATTTTCAAACTCGTTTTAAAATTGTTGTTGTAGGCGAATTCTACCAATGGCAAGTATTTTTCCCAGCTACCCTGAAATTAGAGGATGCAACATCGTAACATATCCTCAAGGATCTGAATCATCCGCTCAGACTGACCATCAGTCTGTGGATGAAAAGCTGTACTAAAACTCTACTTAGTACCCAAGGCTCCTTGTAACTTTTTCCATAATCTCAAAGTGAATCTCGGGTCTTTGTCTGAAATCATCGATAGCGGTACCCCGTTTAATCTCACAATCTCAGATATATACAAGTCGACCAATTTATCAAGTGAGTAATCTGTCCTTACCGAAATAAAATGAGTTGACTTTGTCAACTTATCCACCACAACCCATATAGCATCTTTCTTTTTCGAGGTCAATGGTGATCCTGTCACAAAATCAATAGTAACTCTGTCCCACTTCCATTCAGGAACCATCACAGGTTGTAACAAACCTGAAGGTACTTGATGTTCAGCTTTGACTTGCTAACATATCAAGCATTTTGATACAAATTTGGAGATGTCTCTTTTCATGTCATTCCATTAGTACATTTTCTTCAAATCATTATACATCTTAGTACTTCTCGGATGAATAGACAAACGGCTATCATGTGCTTCTTGCAGAATCCTCCAAATAATTTTATCGTTCCTCATTACGGAAACTCTGTCTCTGAGCATCAAACATCCATCAGAACCAATTTAAAAGTCTAATTCAATGCCCTACTCACTTTGAGCTCTTTTAGCTTGATTAGTCTGAGCATCATAAATTTCCTGAAGAAAGGTCAGCCTAGCCCTTAGCTCTACCAAGACTGAACCATTATCAAGCAACGCCAATTGAGCATCCATAACCCTCAGTGCAAACAAAGATTTTCTGCTTAACGCTTCAGCGACCACATTCGTCTTTCCCGGGTGGTAATCGATGATCAGCTCATAATCTTTAATTAATTCTAACCATCTTCGCTGCCTCAGATTCAATTATTTTTGAGTCATCAAATACTTTAAACTCTTATGGTCTGTGAATATACGACAAGTCTCACCATATAAATAATGCCTCCAAATTTTCAATGCAAAAACAATGGCGGCAAGCTCTAAGTTGTGCGTTGGGTAATTCTTCTCATGTGGCTTCAGCTACCGTGAAGCCTAGGCTATCACCTTGCCATCTTGCATAAGCACACAACCCAGTCCATTTAAAGATGCATCACTATAAACCATAAACTCTTTTCTCGACTCAGGTAATACTAAAACAGGAGCTCAGTCAGTAATGTCTTCAACTTCTTGAAACTCTGTTGACACTTCTCTGTCCATTCAAACTTAACATCTTTTTGTAGTAGCCTCGTCATCGGAGTCGCTATCACGGAGAATCCTTTCACAAATCTTCAGTAGTAACCGACTAAGCCCAAAAAGCTTCTGAGCTCAGTTACATTTTTAGGCGGTTTCCATTCAACAATAGCAGAGATCTTACTTGGATCAACTCGGATGCCTTCACCCAAAACAATATGACCCAAAAAACCGTACTTCTTGGAGCCAATACTCACTCTTGCTAAACTTAGCATACAATTGTTTTTCCCGTAAGGTCTACAATACAGTTTTCAAATGCTTCGCATGCTCTATCTTATCCTTGGAATAAATCAAAATGTCGTCAATGAACACCACGACAAACTTGTCCAAGTAGGGCTAAAATATCCTATTCATTAGGTCCATAAATATGGCCGGTGTATTTGTTAACCCAAAGAGCATGACAAGAAATTCATAGTGACCATACCTCGTCCTGAAAGCTGTCTTAGGCACATTTGATTCCTTAACTCACAACTGATAGTAGCCGGACCTCAAGTCTATCTTAGAGAACACAGTGGCTCCCCTCAATTGGTCGAACAAATCATCAATCCTTGGCAAAGGATACTTATTCTTGATAGTCACCTTGTTCAATTGTCGATAATCTATACATAATCTCATTGAACCATCTTTCTTCTTTACAAATAATACAGGAGCACCCCAAGGCAAAAAACTCAGCCTTGCAAAACCTTTATCCATCAGCTCTTGCAACTATGTTTTTAACTCTTTCAGCTTAGTTGGTGCCATCTTGTATGGAGCAATTGAAATAGGAGCTGTCCCTGGCATCAATTCAATACCAAACTCTATCTCTCTAATAGGATGTAATCCGGGTAACTCTTCCGAAAACACGTCTGGATATTCACATACTATTGGTACAGAATCAATCTTCAACTCAATTTCCTTAGTATTCAGAACAAAAGCAAGGTAGGCTTCATACCCTTTTCTCATATATCGCTGAGCCATCATTGAGGTAATTATAACCCACGGTGTACCCAATTCTCTTGAATCAACTCGTAGCATCTCACCATCTGGCCACTTCAATTCAATATACTTGCTACCACAGTTTACAATTACATCATGCAGGGCTAAGCAATCCATGCCCAGTATTACACCAAACTCGTTAAATGGCAACAACATAAGGTTAGCCGGAAAACAATGACCCTGAATCGTCAAAGGACAATTCTTATAGATTTTATCAACCAGGACCGACTTGCCTAATGGGTGCGATAGTCTGATAATAAATTTTGTAAGTTCAATGGATATATTCATACTAGACACCGACCTCATGCAAATGTATGAATACGTTGATCCCAGATCAATTAAGGCAACAACACAAGTATTAAAAAGAGAAAAAGTACCCATAATGACGTCAGGAGTAGAGGCTTCCTCTCAAGCACGTATTGCATACGTTCTTGCCAGGGTTCGAGCCCCTAATTTTGCAGTGTCCTTAGTAGTAACTCGACTGCCACTAGGACTCCCAGGATATCTCGAAGGTCTACCTCATGGAGTAGGAGTGCTGGACTTCTAGGCTACTTCCACCTCTTTATCGGTTCGCTCCGGGCAGTCCCTGAGGAAGTGGTCAAGAGACCCACATCTGAAGCACGCACTGCTTTTCATTCGGCATTCTCCAAAGTGAAATTTATTACAGCTTTTTCACTTCAAATTTTGATCATCTACGCTCCCCACACTAGTCACCATCGGGGAAGGAGACTTCTAGTTACGCCGTTTGGAGCCTCTCGCTCTACCCGAATATCCTACAGATGAAGTGGAGCGTTCATGTTGGCTCCTTGATTTTTTTGTGGGAAATGAGAGTGCCTTATCATTGGATCTCTTGCTCAAAACTCGAGCTTCTCTCCTTGCTTACTTCCTCTCATTATTAAGCTCCTCGGCCTTCTTGGCCCGATCAGCTAATACAGCAAACTCTCGTATCTGAAGAATCCCAATCAACAGCTTAATTTCCTCATTCAGACCTTCCTCGAAGCGTTTACACATTTCTGACTCGATTTAAACCCATTCAGTCACATACTGGCTTAGGCTTACAAACTCTCTTTCGTATTCCGCTACAGTCTTATTCCCTTGTTTGAGTTCTAGGAACACCTTTCGCTTCGAGGCTAAGAATCTTTAACTGATATATTTCTTTTTAAACTCTGCTTGGAAAAATTCCCAAGTGATGTTTTTCTTTGGCACCACTGAAGATACAGTCTTCCACCAGTGGTATGTAGTATCCTTCAAGAGAGACACGGCATACTTTAAGCACTCCTCAGGTGTACACGATAGTTCATCTAATACCTGTGTAGTATTCTCGAGCAAGAACTCGGCTCTTTCGGCATCATTATTAATCTTGGCTGTAAATTTCTTAGCCTCATACTTCCTAAGCTTGTCTACAAGGGGCTTTACCAACTCTCATAGGTGTCGTACCTCGTGGCAATTCCTCATCAGGTTGATGAGGGGGCAGGGGAGGTCGTGGTATGTTGGGGCGATTCCTTAAATAATCTCTAAACCATTCGTCCATCATGTCAAAGAAGGCGGCTTTGGCCTCTTCCCGGCCTTCAAACATAGGCCTTCTACTACGACTAGAAGCAGCTCGTTGTACAGAAGCTGGAGCATGGCTCTCGGCTCCCTCAAACTCATCTTGTGCTTGATTGGAAGACATTTACTATATTCAAAAACAATTTAAACAGTTGGGAGATATCACACTATCAATGTTTGTATAATTGCATGTATAGCTAAACTCGATACTCTCTACAGTAGTCCTAGAATCGTCTATACCGTAGCTCTGATACCACTAAATGTAACACCCTTTACCCGTACCCGAGATCGGGACTAGGTACGAGGCGTTACCAAATATGTACTCGAACCTTTTTCGACAAGTACAGGTTATAAAATTTTATTTCAATTTAAAACCAATTGAACAATATCTTAGTGAGCCTATTATAGGCCTACGAGGCCCTAAACAAACACTGAGAATGATTCGGGACTAAACTGAGGACCTAAGAAAATTTCTAGGTTAATGCCTCACACGCCCGTGTCCCGCATCCGTTTGGAATTAATTGAATTTATTTTCTATTTCTAACCCATAGGGGTTTTCACATGGCCAATGGAAACACAAAAATTTATATACCTTTTCATACCTAATTTTACTTAAATTCTTGTCAAAAAATATTTAAATATTAGAAAATAATTAAATTGTGTTAAAAATATAAACATGGTGAATTTAGTTAATTTTATACTTAATTTTGATTAATTTTGACTATTTTCGATAGATTCGTACAAAGGGCAAAAATTGGCTCGACTGACACTACCGAAAGCACAAAACCGAGAAGCAATTTGAAGTTTTAAGGAACATTAATTTCCAGCCTAAGATGGTCTAAAAATGTGTATTGATTCATAATTTAATAAAATTTAATTTATTCCCCATTTAATTTGGGTCAAATAAGTTATTTTTAATTAATTATGTGGAAAGGGTCCAGTTGAACTGCACTGGCCGAACCATATTGAGTGAACCAAACCAGCCACTAAATGGGCAGCCCAGAACCATCCATATGCTGACCCAAATCAGCATTTTAGCTGATTAAATATGCTTGCAAAAAGGCCCTTGAAGAACTTTTAAAATGCATTCAAACCCCTCTTTTAATTGTGGCTTTATGAAACTGCCCCAAGCTTAAAATAACAAAGTTGAAACTCTCAACTTTTCCATGTGTGTGGCCGGCCAAGGGAGGTCTCTTACACTGGTTATTTTAGCTATTTTTAGCTGCCATATTAAGCTATAAAAGCACCCCTTGTGGATCATTCAAAGCATCACTCATTCCACAACATTCTCTCATTCTCTCTTCTCCTCTCTCACTTTTCTCTCATTTTTTTTTCATCCCATTTCCCTTATTGTTCAAGTGTTGATTTCTTCTCTAGGGAAAGAGGCTCTCATCAGCCATTTTGGAGCAGCAATTAGGTGTCCATAAGCCACCTTGATAGCCAAGGGCAACGAAGAATGAAGAACGGAGCAACTAGTCAAGCCACGGAGAAACACCAAGTTTGCTTCTTGTTCCCTATCTCTTTAATTTTTGTTGTTGTTTTGACAAACATGTTTATGAATATTTATGCTATTGAAATGGTTATTTTAATCAATTTAGCTTAAACTTAAGTTTGTGTTGGGTTGACTATACTCTGCCTGCTTGAATTGTTAAAATGATGTTTATGTTGTTATAGGCCTCGGTAAATTGCTTGGTTAAGTAAAATCATGCCTAAGTTATTTTTGCATTATAATTGTTAAATAGCTAATGAATTAATTAGTTAAACGGATTGAAATTATAATTAATTGATACAATACTTAATTAGTGCATGTTTATTCTTCTAAGGTAGCTGAAGGTTAAATTAGCAATGTATCTGGCGATATTATTGCCTTGCATAACTTGCAAGATTATTGTGATTAAACTGTTTCAAGGTAGGGATGCCTTGTTACCTCACATAGTCTTTTATATGCCTATTAGATTTAATTAATCATTTGAACTGACATAGGGATATGCAAGAGATTAGTTCAATTTAATGAGTATGTATGTGAGAGTATAGCCTGTGTTTGTTGTGGGGAGGGACATTTTTTTGAAGAATGTCCATCAAACCCTGAATCTATATATTACATGGGTAACCAGAACCAAAATCAAGGAAGGCAAGGACTGCAATCCAATTTCTATAACCTATCGTGGCGAAACCACCCAAATTTTTGCTGGAGTAACCAAGAGGCTAGAACCAGTAACAACTACGCTCAACCTAGATCGACTCAGTTGGCTAGTTTTTCCCAACAAGCTTAGAAACTAGCTCAGGCTGAATCATCCAATACCTTAGATAATTCATTAAAGGCATACATGGCAAAAAACGACGCCACACTAAGGAATTTGGAGAATCAAGTGGGCTAGCTTGCTACTGAACTCAGGAACCGACCACAAGGTGCTTTGCCTAGTGATACGGAGAATCCAAGAAATCCGGGGAAGGAACATTGCAAAGTGTTAACACTGAGGAGCGGAAAGATAGTAGAGCCCAACACTATCGAAGCTGAAAAAGAGCCAGCTGATGCTCAAGACTCAGAGGAAGTTCAACCGAGTGTTGAAATTCCAGTTTCACAAGAACCAGAATCTGCAAAACCTGAAAAAGTAACTCCAGAACCAGCTAATTCTGATCAACTAACAACTTCGTTATATGAAGAATTGCCACGGAAGATGAATCAACCAGCTCCAGTAAAGAAACCACCACTGCCCTACCCTCAAAGACTTCAGAAGCAGAAACAGGAAATTCAATTCAAGAAAATCTTAGACATACTCAAGCAACTTCACATCAACATCCCGTTAGTTGAAGTAGTTGAACAAATGCCGAACTATGTCAAGTTTATGAAGGATATCCTATCCAAAAAATGAAGACTTGGAGAATTTGAGACGGTAGCTCTGATGAAGGAATGCAGCGATATCTTCAAGACAAACTACCTTCAAAACTGAAGGATCCTAGATGTTTTACCATTCCTTGCATCATTGGAGCAATGTATTGTGGTAAGGCACTATGTTTCTTGGGTGCAAGTATAAAATTAATGCCTATGTCAATATTTAGAAAGTTGGGGATAGGTGAAGTTAGACCTACTACGGTTACACTTCAACTAGCAGATCGATCCTTAGCACATCCAGAAGGAAAAATCGAGGACGTATTGGTACGATTAGATAAATTTATCTTCTCTACTGGTTTTGTTATCCTAGACTTTGAAGTAGACAAAGAAGTGTCGATTATCCTAGGAAGGCCATTCTTAGCAACTGGAAGGACCCTTATTGATGTGCAGAAGGGCGAGCTTACGATGCATGTTCAGGATGATCAAGTAACATTTAATGTTTTTAAGTCTATGCGATTCCCTGACACGATTGATGATTGTTCTACAGTATCTGACTTAAAGGATTTAATAGTGGAGAAGGAGCTCAATTCTGCTGAGGATCTACTGGGAAGAATTTTGACATCGGGCCCTCCAAATGATGAAGAGGAGGATGAGTACTTAGCATTGTTAGAGGCTAATCAAAGGGGATTTAATCCACAATCCTGCTTTGAATCTTTAAAGTTAGAGAAAAGGGATTATGCCCAACCAAAAGCGTCAATCTAGGAGCCACCTAAATTAGAACTGAAGGTATTTCCCTCAAATTTGAAATATGTTTATTTAGGTAAATCTTCTGCTCTGCCTGTGATTGTTTCAACAGAATTAACTACTGAGCAAGAAAAGAAACTTGTCTTGGTGTTGAAACAATTCAAGAAGGCTACCGGATACACCATAGCTGATATCCGTGGTATTAGTCCATCTGTATGCATGCACAAGATTATCATGGAAGATGGCATAAATGGGACGATTGATGGACAACGAAGACTGAACCCCATCATGAAGGACGTGGTGAAAAAGGAGATTATCAAGTGGTTAGATGCGGGTATCATTTATCCCATCTCAGACAGTTTGTGGGTAAGTCCGGTCCAGTGCATTCCAAAGAAGGGAGGTATCACAGTCGTAAAAAATGAGAATAATGAGTTGATACCAACTAGAACAGTTACGGGATGGAGTATTTGCATCGATTACCGGAAGCTGAACAAGGCGACTAAGAAAGATCACTTTCCTTTTCCGTTTTTGGACCAGATGCTGTATAGACTCGCAGGGCAAGATTATTACTGTTTTCTTGATGGATACTCGGGGTATAATCAGATTACAGTAGCACTAAAAAATTAACACAAAACAATGTTCACCTGCCCGTACGGTACATTTGCATTTAGACACATGCCATTTGGTTTATGTAATGCACCTGCTACATTTCAAAGATGTATGTTGTCTGTTTTTACTGACATGGTTGAGAAGTACTTGGAAGTTTTTATGGATGACTTTTCAGTATTTGGAGATACTTACGATGATTGCTTAGGCAATCTAGCTAAGGTACTAAGACGATGTGGAGAAATGAACCTCGTACTTAACTGGGAGAAGTGCCATTTCATGGTACGAGAAGGAATTATTCTAGGGCATCGGATAACGAGACATGGGATCGAGGTAGATAAAGAAAAGGTAGATGTCATCGAGAAACTCCCACCTCCAACATCTGTAAAGGGTGTTAGGAGCTTTCTGGACCACGCCGGGTTCTATCGAAGATTTATCAAGGACTTTTCCAAAATTGCTAAACCCTTATGCAAATTATTAGAGAAGGACGCGACGTTCAAGTTTGATGAGGAATGCTTAAAGGCGTTCAAAGATTTAAAGAGTCAATTTGTTACGGCACCTATAATCGTCACACCCGACTGGGATTTGCCATTTGAATTAATGTGTGAAGCAAGCGACTTCGTGATAGGAGCTGTATGGCCAGTGAAGGAACAAAGTTTTTCATCCCATCTACTATGCAAGCCAGACTCTTACAGGAGCTCAACTAAACTATACGGTAACAGAAAAAGAGTTACTTGCTATTGTATTTGCTTTTGACAAGTTTCAATATTATCTTGTAGGTACCAAAGTAACTGTTTATACGAACCACTCGGCAATTAAGTACTTACTTGCCAAGAATGATGCTAAGTTGAGATTGATCCGGCTGGTACTTCTACTTCAAGAGTTCGATCTAGAAATTTAAGATCGAAATGGAGTAGAAAACCAAGTAGCAGATCAGTTATCCAAATTGGAGCCGCAAGAAGGGAATTCTCCTATTATACCACTTCAAGAAACGTTTCCAGATGAACACATACTGAAGGTAAGTCATGTCCAATACCTCTTGGTTTGCTGATATTGATAACTATTTAGCTTGTGGTTTGATGCCAATTGATAAGACTTATCAACAAAGGAGAAAGTTTCTTCACGATGTAAAGTACTATTTTTGGGAAGAGCCATATTTGTTTAAAAGGTGTGTAGATCAGATGATTAGGAGATGCGTGGCAGAAGATAAAGTATAAAAGATTTTATACCATTGTTAGTCAGCTCCGAGTGGGGGACACTTTAAAGGTACTCGTACGGTGGCGAAAGTGTTGCAAGCTGAATTCTTTTGGCCAACACTATTCAAGGATGCATATGCATACGTAAAGAGCTGTGACCGATGTCAAAGGGTCAAAAATATCACCAACAGAAATGAGATGCTGCGAACAAACATCATTGAGGTAGAATTGTTCGATGTATTGGGTATTGAATTTCTTGGTCCTTTCCCTCTGTCTTTTGGTCACAAGTATATATTGGTAGCAGTAGATTATGTGCCCAAGCGGGTCGAGGCTGAAGCTTATCCAACAAACGATGCAAAGGTTGTAATGAAGCTCTTGCAGAAACACGTGTTCACAAGGTTTGGAACCCCAAGAGCTATCATTAGTGATGAAGGGTCCCACTTTGTGAACAAGTGGTTAAGATGGTTATTAGACAAGCATGGAGTAAAACACAAGGTTGCAACAGCTTACCATCCGCAGACAAATGGGCAAGCTGAATTGGAAAATAAGGAAATCAAAGGCATACTTGAGAAGGTAGTTTTCCCAAACCAACGAGATTGGTCCAAAAGGCTGGACGATGCTTTATGGGCTTACAGAACAGCATACAAAACGCCTTTAGGGATGTCACCCTACAGGTTGGTCTTTGGGAAAGCATGTCATCTACCCTTAGAGTTAGAGCACAAGGATTACTGGGCTCTTCGACAACTCAACTTGGATCCTAAGCTTGTTAAAAAGAAACGGATGCTCCAACTCAATGAGCTAGAGGAACTCCGGCTATTCTCTTACGAAAATGCCAAATTACTCAAGGAAAGACTTAAGAAATGGCATGACAAGCACATTCGAGTTCAAGAATTTGAAGCAGGTCAGCAAGTTTTGTTATTTAATTCCAGACTAAAGTTCTTTCCAGGTAAGCTTGTAACGCTCCCACGCCCGAGACCGTCGCCGGAGTCGAGCATGAGGTGTTACTAAGCTTAATTTAACATTTTTAGAACTTTGGATTATTTGTTTCTACATTCATAGCTTTTAAGCTACTTGCGTCACAGTCACAAGAAAAATCATATCTCGAGTTACGAAACTCAAAATCAAGATCCGTAAATTTTCCTTGAGTTCAGTCCAATACAAAGGCATTCGACACTTACGACCATACAATGCTTCATAAGGTGCCATTTTCAAGCTCATCTGATAACTATTGTTGTAAGCAAATTCTACTTCCCTGACTGGAGGCAAACCCGGCAATTCTTCTGGAAATACGTCTGTAAATTCACACACAACCAAGAAGCTTGATTCAACTTTCTTTTCAATTTCTTTTGTATTAATTACATACGCCAAATAAGCTTCATAACCCTTTCTCAGATATCTTTGAGCCGACATTGAAGAAATCACACTAGGTAATGCCTCTGATTTATCTGATTCAACCCGCAGAGTTTCACCGTTTTCACACTTTAATTCTATAACCTTTTCTTTGCAATTTACTATAGCATCATGCAATGTCAACCAATCCATACCCAAAATAACATCAAATTCATCAAGCAGCGGCAACATCAAGTCGGCGGAAAGTAATGACCGAATCATTAAAGGGCATTTCTTGCTTACTTTATCAACTATCACACATTTGCCTAATGGGTTCGACACTCTAATCATAAATTATGTGTTCTCAACAGTATATTCAAACTAGACACGATTTCATGCACACATATGAATGAGTAGAAGCAGGATCAATCAAAGCAATAACATTAACATTATAGAGAGAAAATGTACGGTAATCACATCGGTGAGGAAGAATCTTCACGCGCTTTAATAGCATAAGTTCTAGCCGGTGCCCTTCCTTGAGTCTAATGGTGCATCTCGGCTATATTCTTATTGCTTGCTTCGCTCCCAGCTTTTCTTGGATATCTTCCTCTCGAATCCGCCCCACTTGTTTTTGTATTCAGAAATTTTTCTTTTTTGACTCTCTGCAGGCAGTCTCTAATAAAATGATCCAGGAGAACCACATCGAAAACATTCATTTGCTCTACACGGACCAAAATGATTTCTACTACACACCGGGCACTCGAGTTTAACAAATCTCGAGTTCCCCTACACAATTTGCAAAGTAGTGCGGGATTTAGGACCCATATTTTGCTTCTTATAATTCCCATATGATTGATTGGTGAAGCTTGGGAACGAGGATTCATATTCCTTGACTTTCTAGGTTGCTATGAAAATGAACTGCTCATCGGTCTTTTCCTCCAATTTCTAGTATCAGCCTATACCTTTTTCTTTTCTTTAAGTAATTCTTCGGCCTTACAAGCCCGATCAACCAATACTACCATTTCTTTTAATTCAAGAATTCCAATAAATACCTTGATGTCTTCGTTGAGCCCGTCTTCAAATCGTCGGCACATCTTGGCCTCTGTAGCAACATTCTCTCTGGCATACTTACTTAATCGAGCGAACTCTCTTTCATATTCTGTAACCGTCATATTACCTTGCTTCAACTCAAGAAATTCTTTACGCTTCTGATCAATAAATCTTTCACTAATACATTTCTTCCGAAACTCTTCTTGAAAGAATTCCCAAGTTATTTTCTCTTTGGTACCATCGAAATCAAAGTCTTCCACCAATTATAAGTTGAATCCCTCAACAAAGATATAGCGCATTTCAAACATTCTTCAGTGTACAAGATAATTCGTCAAATACCGGATAGAATTTTCAAGCCGAACTCGCTTTCTCGGCATCATCATCAATATTTGCTTTAAATTCTTGCCCCTTGCTTGCGAATTCTATCAAGCTGGAGTTCTGTGAAATTTCATCAGATCCATACCTTGAGGCGTCGAAGTGCAGGTTGAGGAATTGGGGAGGTGGGGAGGTTGTACATTTGGGTTCGCATGCTGAGCGAACTTAGTGTACCATGCACTCATCATTTGGAGAAAGGCTTCACGACCCCTTTGTCCTCTTTCACGACCAACAGTAGGAGGTAGATTTTTCGATCGTGTTGCTCCTTCAGCCGGAGTCTGGCATTACTCTCTACTTCATCGCCACACTGGATCGGGATCCATTTACTATAAAAAAATCATTTAAAAGGTCGAAGTCGTCACACTATCACAATTTATACATATGGCATGTATAGCAAAATCTGTACATACAACACGTAGTCCGAGAACCGACTAAACCTGCTCGATACCACTAAATGTAACGATCCCACTTGAGAGACCGTCGCCGGAGTCGAGCATGAGGTGTTACTAAGCTTAATTTAACATTTTTAGAACTTTGGATTATTTGTTTCTACATTCACAGCTTTTAAGCTACTTGCGTCACAGTCACAAGAAAATTCATATCTCGAGTTACGAAACTCAAAATCAAGATCCATAAATTTTCCTTGAATCTAGACTCATATACCTATCTACTAATTTTTTTATAGAATTTTTGGTTGAGCCAATTAGTACAGTTTATTAGTTAAAGTTACCCCTGTTTCAGGACTTGACTGGCTTGACCTATGTTTACGACGACCCATATTTCTCTCTGTACAAAATTTATATGACTATGAGGTTTGTTTCTACTAAAACTAGACTCAATAAGGATTCTTATGATATAAAATACACCACCTAATTATATCTTTACAATTTATGGTGAATTTCTAAAGTTGGAACAGGGGATTCAGAAACTGCAACGACCCTGTTTCACTAAAATTCAAAAATATTTTAACATATAATTCCTTTACCTGTATCATTTGTTTCATGTGAAACTAGACATAATAAGCTTAAATTTGATACATAATCCATCACTAGATTCAATTTCTATGATTTTTAATAAATTTTCAAACTTGCGTCAGTGTTGCTGTAGTATTCTGTTTATGGCAAATTTCATCCCTTTTATGAGTTTTTATGCACTAAGTATCTTAATAATTTTCCTTAACCTCAAACATAATCTAAACTAACCATTTTCATAATTTATCATTGTCAAACATTTTCTCAACCATTCCATCACCATATCATAAGATCATTTATACAAAATAGGTATATTGCTATACATGCCATACTTAATTTTACAAACCATTTACCAAAAGTCTTCGGATAGTGTGGTGAGCCTTCGACCTATCCCGACTCTCGAGTTGGCTTGTTCAAAACTACAATGAGTAAGAAGGAAGGAGTAAGCATAAATGCTTAGTAAGTTCATATGCAAATAATAAGTAACATAACAAACATTCATACCAATCAACATTAGCATGCATCACTAAAACACATATCACATTTCTAATCATTTTTCATCATCTTATTACCTTATCGTGATTGTATCAATACTCAACCCGAGGGTTAAATACATACCTGTCCAAAATATCCATTTCACATCACTTACCAATACGTCTCTTTACATCTCGAATATTCCTCCAATTGAGTAGAACTTTACCCGTTGAACACATCGGAATATAATTCGCATACATGGATAACTTGCACATAAGTGCCATATATGCAAACAAGCAATTATGTAACCCGCCCATAAGCGAACTCGGACTCAACTCAACGAGCTCGGGCGTTCGCATCCATAAGTGAACTCGGACTCAACTCAACGAGCTCGGATGCCTAGTTACATCTCTTGAACTCGGACTCAACTCAACGAGTTCGAACATTCGCATCCATAAGTGATCTCGGACTCAACTCAACGAGTTCGGATGCTCAACCATCCTAGTGACATGTCACTTGTATCCTAATCTATTCCTAAGGTTCAAACGGGATTTTCCTCGAACACATATCCTTGCCGTCTTCCGTAGAATGCCGAAATCAATACTCGGTAACAATTATATTTAACAAGTAGCTCACATAATTTACATATTATTTGAAATTAACCACAAAGCATACATTTCATAATAAAATTCAGCATCACATATATTTAACATCACTAACTTAAAAATAACAATTATGCTACATTATTTACACATGAACTTACCTTGGTACCAAAATACAAAGATTTTGCAATTTAGTCCACAATCTTTTCTTTTCCTCGATTGAGGTCAATTCCACGTCTTTCTTGATCTAAAATAACACATTTAGCTTATTTAATACTCACATTATCAAATTAATCCTTAACTCAAATTTTGGCAAAATTACAATTTTACCCCTAAACTTTTGCATATTTACATTTTTGCCCATTTTATTTCATTTAATATCAAAATGACCAAAATGCCCTTACTACTAAACTTTCCAAAAATTCATTCCATGTCCTAATTTTGTCCATGAACTTAAAATTGGTCAAATTGCTATTTAAGACCTCCTAATTAATATTTCAAAGCAATTTCATACTAAAAACTTCTAGAATGCAAGTTTTGCAACTTATTCGATTTAGTCCCTAACTTCAAATTAAGTATTTTATGCATAAAATTTCTTCACGAAATTTTCACACAATCATGTAATCATATCATAAACCTCAAAATAATTATAAAATAATTATTTCTATCTCGGATTTGTGGTCACGAAACCACTATTCCGATTAGGCCCTAATTCGGGATATTACAAAGCTCCAGTCCATTTACGATTCATCGCGTCTATCCATATGGAGTTGTCGAACTCCAAGGGAAGGGAGGTAATTTTCAAGTTAACGCTCAGCGTCTGAAACACTATTGGGGAGATAATATTGAACAGAATGAAATTTCATTCACTTTATCGGATGCTTAAAATTTTCTTATTTTCCTTTTTAATAAAAGATTTAGGGTATATTTTTGGGATTAGTATGTTTAAATAAATTCTGTCTAGGAGATTGGAACCTAAGCGAGACCGCTTGTGATCCCTCAAATCTTTCCTGGGAATTGAGTTTAACATAATTTTCCTAAAAATTATTCTCTAAATAGAAATTTCAATTTTTGATTTTCCAAATAAAAGGGTCAATTTTGATCCAAGTCTTAAATTGCAACTCAATTCTAAATTTTCATTAAATCTAGGACTTAATTGAATCATTTTTAAAATTTGGTTGCTATTTTCGTAAATAATAAAAACTAGATGCCTCTTTTTGTAAATGTTTTCAAAAGGCTTCTAGAATAAATGTTTTTAGTTTAAAAAAATGTTATTTATTAATATATAATTATATCCATTATAATATATATTAATTATTATTAGTTTTAGGATTTTATTTGATAAGTTTTTAATGATAATAAGAAGATAATTTTTAATATATAATTATATCTATTATAATTTATATATTAATCTTTATCAATTTAGCATAGAATTAGGATTAATTTTAATCATATCTTATCTTTGTTTAAATAAATTAAATAGAAATTAATAATTTAATATGCATATATCTAATTATTAATTGTTGTTATCTTTGTATAGGATTAGAATTTAGAATTTTTATTAATTAAATTGTTTTAAGAATTCTACTCTAATTCTTATTTTTCCCTCTATAAATACCACCCATCTTCTCATTCATCTAACATTCAAAACCCAAAGCACTAAAACACCAACGTGCCGAAGCCCCTAGCCACAGCAGCACCCAGCAGTCGGCCAGCACACGCCCAGCTCCATCGTACGCCCATCTCACGCACACCACACGTGTATTGCCTCGTGCTGCTTCAGCCTCAACTCGCACCAGGCCTTTATCCCGCATGTCCTACGTGCGACCAAGTGCTACCTACTGCCGAACGTCCGTGTCGCTGCTTGCTTCCAGCCCTGCTGCGCATCACTGCTCCCACACGTACCACACCCACACGGACTAGCTGCTTGTGCGGTATTCTTCATTCATCCATCCTAAGCCAAGAAACCCTCCAACCCTCCTTTTAAATTTACATCTTTTTCTTCATTATTATTATTATTTTCTAGAGTTCTTATATTTTTATAAAAGAAAAGGTGGTAAGACCTAGTTTCTCTTAATTTTTAATTTTATTCAATTAGTTAATTTTTTAGTTTATTGAATTATTAATTTTTATAAATTAAATTTTTGAAAATAAATTTTCCATCTTTTGATCAGGTTAATTATGCCTCGCAAGAGAACTCGTGCTTCTACTCAAATTGATGACCAACAAAACAAGTTCCACTGTAAAGAAGCCAAAGTGAGATACAAAAGTATCTTCAAAAATCAACAGATGCATCCAGAAAAAGGCTTTGCATTAAAGGAAAGGAGCTACAGAGACTTTATGGCAAGTATTCGTCAAGTTGCTGAAACCCTCAATTGGGAGATGTTTTGTGAAAAGAGACCTAGTGTGGATGAGGAGCTAGTTCGTGATTTCTATGCAAATTTAACTTCAAGCGAGATGACAAAAGTCCCAGTTCGCGGAATTAAGGTACCGATAAATTCAAATGCTATTAATGAGTTCTTTGAATTACCAGATTTCGAAAATGATGAATATTTCACATTGATGAGCAATATCAAGCCTGAAAATTTGCAAGAAATTCTCGAGGAACAGACAGTTCAGGGTTCTACATAGACTGTGTCAAAATAAGGAATCCACACTTGTCGAATAGAATATTTGACGCCACTCGCAAAGGTATGGTTTTACTTTATCCGATTCATCCTCATGCCTAGCTCACATGGGACTACAATATCATCAGAGCGAATGGTCTTATTGTACTCGATCCTAAGTGGTAAGACCATTGATGTAGGGAAGATCATCTTCAGGGAAATACGGAATTGTGCCATTAAATGCTCTGGCCCTTCTCACTTCCCCTTTAAAATAACAATTTTATGCTTGAAAGCTAAAATTCTTGCGAATATAAGGAAGATAGGGTATAGCCAAGGCACAATCATAGATTGGGACCTTTACCTAGTAGCTGGAGATTCAGTTCTATAGCAACGAGTTGAAGTAAATTAGGAACCTAAGGATCCTGATGAAGAAGAAGATCCTACGATGTAATCATTTGAAGTCCCTGATAAGGTAGAATCACTTGAGCCAGAAGCTGAACCTGATGCTGAAACTTCAATGTTTTGAGCTCAATCGCCAAGCTTAGACCTTCGAGATGAGCTATCAAAATTGATGGACTTAATGCAACATATGCAATGGCGACAACAAACCAACTGGAGATACTCAAAAATAAAGGATGAATCGATGAGAAGTGCTTTTAAGAAAATATACAATGACCCGTTTATTTTTGTGTCTGAGTTTCTAGATTTCATATTTGAACCATGGAGTCCATTATCAAAGAAGGAGCGAAGCGATTCATGCAAAGGCGATAGTGACGGAATAAAAGATGAAAATCATTAGGAAATTTTTTTATTTGTGTATAATAAGACAAGAGAGGAAAATCATTAATAAAATGTGAGCAAGTCACAAAGTATAAAGTGTGGCAATAGATATATACATGTCTAGGATTGAATTTAGAAAGAGCTTGGTACTTAAGCAGTCAAATTGACTCACCTCCTCTTTTCTAAAATCCTACTTGGTGTATAGTATCTATTCACTTTAAACAATGAGGACATTGTTCATTTTAAGCTGGGGGGACCAAAAAATTGAATTATTCCCACTCAGAATAAAATTTTTCTTTTAATTATGATTAGGATAATTTGTTCAAAAATTTGAATTTTGTTAAGTATGCTCAATTTGAGTATGAATAAAGTTATATTATTTTATGTTATCTTAATAATGACATGAATGTATTTTTACTAAAGCATGCAAATTCGTACCATAAAATTTTTAGTTCTTTAGGAAAGTTAGGTATGCATGAAAGTTTAAGTCTTTAGAATTGACTTAGTAGTTTCTTGAGGCGAAATCCTAGGAAGCATGGAACGTTGGAAATGATTTAGGCAACTATTGTTTGGACCGTTTGAGCCTGTCAAGCCCGCCATGATAAAATTTTATCCTTTGAAACCCAATTTTGAGACTGTATGGCCTAATTCTATTTCGACCATTGCAATAATTAGCCATTACTTTTCGCTTAATGATCTTAAAATTTTCCCAAACACTAGACTCAGTAAAATTCAAAATGTACTTCGAAAATAAGTTTGGGGGAGTTGAAAAGAAGTACCAATTGCTCAAGAATTACAGTACACAAAGTAAGTGCTCTTGTTATTTAAAAAAAGAAAAGAAAAAAGAGAGCACATGTATTTGAAAGAGATGTACAAAACAACATATGAAAGTCAAGTTGGTGTATCGAAGTTAAAAACTCTGAAGGTTTGATTGACGCTGAGTCTAGGGTTTTTAAACCAAAATTTATCCATCTTTCACCTACCCCTAGCCTAGCCACATTACAACCTTGATAAAGACCTATTGATTCAAAGTCCTCATGCTACCTACATTAGTGGGGAGAAATTGCTACGATCAACATATGAAGACATAAGTTAAGCTTAATGATTGCAGCTTAGTCTTGAATACAAGAATAAAAATCAAATTGGTAAGGGTTAACATGTCTTTGTTACAAAAGCGTTTAGTCTAAATCTTGCGATTATAATAAGTTGTTGAATTTAATTTGAACAATATGTATATTTAAGTAGCATAACTATCAGGTTTCTTGTCTTTGAGCATGAGTATTTTAAATTCATATTTTGGGAAAAATGTTGTTCTAAAGGAATTTTTCAAAGGTGTTTCTGAGAGATTCTTTTCAAAATTTGTGCATGACTCGGGACAAGCAATGAATTAATTTTGGGGTGTGGAAACTCAAAAATTTATATATTTTTTCATATCTAATTTTACTTAAATTCATGCAAATTCGGTTAAATTCTTGTCAAAAAATAATTAAATACTATAAAATAATTAAATTGTGTTAAAAATATAAACATGGTGAGTTTAGTTAATTTTATACTTAATTTTGATTAATTTTGACTATTTTCGACAGATTCGCGCAAATGGCGAAAATTGGCTCGACTGACACTACTGAAAGCACAAAATCGAGAAGCAATTTGAAGTTTTGAGGCACATTAATTTCTAGCCTAAGACGGTCCAGAAATGTGTACTAGTTCATAATTTAATCAATTTTAATTTGTCCCCCATTTAATTTGGGTTAAATAAGTTATTTTTAATTAATTATGGAGAAAGGGTCCAGTTGAACCTCACTGGTCATACCATATTGAGTGAACCGAGCCAGCCACTAAATGGGCAGCCCAGAACCGTCCATATGCTGCCCCAAATCAGCATTTTACCTGACTACATATTCTTGCAAAAAGACACTTGAAGAACTTTCAAAATGCATTCAAACCCCTCCTTTAATTGGGGCTTTATGAAACTGCCCCAAGCTTAAAATAGAAAAGTTGAAACTCTCAACTTCTCCATGTGTGTGGCCGGCCTAGGGACTCTTAGGCTGATTCTTTTAGCTACTTTTGGCTGCCATATTCAGCTATAAAATCCACCCCTTGCTGATCATTCAAAGCATCCCTCATTCCACAACATTCTCTCATTCTCTCTTCTCCTCTCTCAGTTTTCTCTCATTTTTTTTATACCATTTCCCTTATTGTTCACGTGCCGATTTCTTATCTTGGGAAAGGGGCTCTCATCAGCCATTTTGTATCAGCAATTAGGTGTTCATAAGCCACCTTGATAGCCGAGGGCAACGAAGAACGAAGAACAGAGCAACTAGTCAAGCCACGGAGAAACACTGGATTTGCTTCTTGTTCCCTATCTCTTTAATTTTTGTTGTTGTTTTGATGAACATGGTTATGAATATTTATGCTATTGAAATGGTTATTTTAATCAATTTAGCTTAAACTTAAGTTTGTGTTGGGTTGATTATATTCTACCTGCTTGAATTGTTAAAATGATGTTTATGTTGTTATAGGCCTTGGTAAATTGCTTGGTTAAGTAAAATCATGCCTAAGTTATTTTTGCATTATAATTGTTAAATAGCTAATGAATTAATTATTTAAACGAATTGAAATTATAATTAATTGACACAATACTTAATCAGTGCATGTTTATTCTTCTCAGGTAGCTGAAGGTTAAATTAGCAATGTACTTGGCGATATTATTACCTTGCATAAATTGCAAGATTATTGTGATTAAACTGTTTCAAGGTAGGGATGCCTTGTTACCTCACATAGTCTTTTATATGCCTATTAGATTTAATTAATCATTTGAATTGACATAGGGATATGCAAGAGATTAGTTCAATTTAATGAGTATGTATGTGTAATAACATGTTTGCTTATTAGAATCTGTTTAGTTGATTGAATTGACAGAGGGATATGTCAAGAGATGAATGGATCATAAGTTAGCAAATTACTGGGTTGCTGTGAATTTATTCGTAACAATATGAACATGAGTTTAATAATTCTAAGTTAAAGAAATATAATTAACCCAACACAAGTATGTTACCTTGATTAAATCTTATTTGAAATCATGCATTAGAACTCCTTTGTTTTATTTTAATTATTTACTTAGTTTTTAAATAGTTTTTGCCCATATTTAAAACCAAATTATTTTTACCTCACCAAAGTGTTTTACAATTAATTTCATAAATAATTCTTTTTACAGTCCTTGTGGGTACAATAACTCAACATTTACTTGTCACTTTATTACTTGTTGCGATTGTGTACACTTGAACATTTTTTCGTCGTTCCAGCCAAGCACACGCCCGTGTCTCTGGCCCATGTCCTCAACACGACCTAGACACGCCCGTGTGGTCACCCGTGTCCAAAAACTGAAGCATTCTGTTTATGACGTCAGCATGCATCTAGGGCCACACGGCCAAGGCACACGCCCATGTGCTAGGCCGTGCCCTCCACACAGTTGAGACACACGGCCGTGTCTCTGCCCATGTGTTTACTACCATGCATTCTAACTTAAATTATTTAGGTGCAGGGGACACACGGCCATATCACACACCCATGGGGAGATCCGTGTGTCACACACAGCCTAGACACAAGCCCGTGTGTCTACCCATGTGGATCTTATTAGGCTATTTTCCAAGCCTTTGGTCACCCTCTAACATCCATTCTCACTTATAGACTCCTGTGATAACTAACATGGCCTTGATAAACCTCATTGCATGTAAACCTCATCTCATCGGTTTTACACACGCTAGGTTGATCCCTTTGTATTAAGAATTTCTATGCTTTATAACACTTTTAAGATTGGCTCATTATTATAACTCATTGCCAATTGTGGCCTAGCCATCCCATGTGATTTAGTCACATTACATGTGTCTAAATGTGGTATACCATATATCATCCTTACTAGAACAATTGAACATAAGCATGCATAAATTTGTAGGTCATAACCTACATCAAAATGAGCCAATTCCCATGGCCATATGCAAGTGAATATGTATACTTATACAAGCCTTGATATTGGCAAATCAAATGACACATATAACAAAATAAACAAAAGCCTTATACATGACATTGAACAAAATAAAAGTGTCTATATACCAAAGCTGGACTAGTTGATAGTATGTTGACTCTCCAATCGTTTTCCAATCTTTACGAGTCCTCGAGCTCTGTAAGAAAGTGAAAAGGGAGGGGTAAGCATTTACATGCTTAGTAAGCCAAAATAACTGGAATGTAAACTTACTGATTAATTAGCATAAAACCATATTAGGCAATAAAACCAACAAGCATGAAATGGTTTCCCTAGCACATGCACTCAATCAACAAGTTAATCTCATAGCAATACCCCATGTAATCTGCCTTAGATGAGCTCATCATTTAACATTTTCATTTTCATATCTCATGTTAATCCCGTTGAGTTTCTTGGAAATCTCAATGGATTATCCATTTACTGTCAAATCATAAGAGCTATCATCTCATGTATGCACTCCCACGAACCTCGCATCTTACGGCTGGATTACCAGTCCAAGCTAAACCCCCCGTAATGTAAACACATAAGGTAATGTCAGGATTACCAGACCAGGCTAAATCCCTTATAGCGACAAACACCCTTAATGAGCTCAGGTCTGAATTACCAGTCCAGGCTAAATTCATACCTTAATCGAATTACCTGTCCGGGTTAAATCCTTAATGCATACATATTCTTTGGGAGGCTCGATCACTCAAGAAACACCCGTCCGGGCTAGATCCTTTCTATATTTGAGATCAACGGGTTACCCATCTGGGCTAAATCCTTTCCGCAATACATGCAGGATCTCAAGTCACATATAAATCATGGTTTATCCATTGAATTTCCCTTTTTAACCTTAACCAGGATATTTTTCAACATATCATTATTATTAACATATTTCAAGGATTTTCATGCCATCAGTGCATATAATTATCACTCATTTATAAAACATGCATTTAGGCATATTATGAGTTTACTTAAGTTATTCGAACTTACTTGGTACTCGTTTCGGTTTCGCGTTTCGGTTATTGCGAAACCTTTTGTTTTCCTCGATCGACCTTCAAAATTTATTCCTTGGGGTCTATAAAAATAAAAATGAATCATTAATACCTTACAATATTCTTTTTGAGTCTAAATTTCGCCCCCGGACAAAATGACTATTTCGCCCCTAACCTTTCATATTTTTACGATTTAGTCTCTAAACTCGTATAATGAAATGCAGGCAATTTCTACCTTACCCAAGCCTAGTCGAATGTTCTTTCCTCTTATGGAGGCCCATATTTTTCCATTATTTCACATTCCTACCAGATAATTTACACCTTTTGGAAAAAGGTCCCTTTAGGGGATTTTCATGAAAATCACCTAGGAAAAGATGTTTAACACACATCCAACTTTCATATTCCTCCATAAAACATAAAAGAATAAACATGTCTCAAATGGGTCACTTTGCAAACATGAACCTTAACTCAAAATATGGGTAGAAATGGGGAGAGTAAGCTACTGGGATTTCAAAAATACGAAGAACATTAAAAACGAGGCTTGGGAGCATTTACTATTGAGCTTGAAAATGTTGAAAACCCTAGCTATGGAGAGCTTGAGAATTTTGGCTGGATGAGGGAGAAGAATGGCTGATTTTTGGCTTATTTTTCCCATTTTATTTCATTAATTAGCCAAATGACCAAAATGCCCTTAAGCCCCTTTTTTTTCTAATTTTATCCATACATGCCCATTTTTGTCCAAAAACTTAGAAATTGGGCAAATCGCTATTTAAGACATTCTAATTAATAATCTAAAGCAATTTCATACAAATTGCTTCTAGAATCCAAGTTTTGAAATTTATTCAATTTGGTCCTTACTTTCCAATTGGACACCTTACTCAGAGAATTTCTTCATGAAACCTTAACACATGCATATTCTCATATTCTAGACCTCCTTATAACCATAAATTGAATATTTCAATGTTAGATTTATGGTCCCAAAACCACTAGGCCTTATTTCGGGATGTTACAATAGATGATTTGTAAAAGGCTTTTCGATGATTGCGACTCCGTTGACAAAGCTGCTTCAGAAAGATGTGAAGTTTGAATGGTTTGAAAAGTGTCAGAACAGATTTGATCAGTTGAAAACTTTGTTGACTGAAGCTCTAGTGTTAGTACAACTCGAATCGGGTAAAGAATTGGTAATATACAGTGATGCTTCGTTGATCGAACTGGGATGTGTTTTGATGCAAGAAGGCAAAGTCATTGCTTATGCTTCAAGATAGTTAAAGCCTCATGAAAAGAACTATCTGACGCACGACCTTGAGTTAGCCGCGATTGTGTTTGCTTTAAAGATTTGGCACCACTATCTGTTCAATGAGAAATGTCATGTATATTCTAATCATAAGAGTTTAAAGTATTTGATGACTCAGAAAGATTTGAATCTGCAACAGAGATGATGGTTAGAACTGTTAAAATACTATGACCTTGTGATTGATTATCATCCGGGTAAGGCAAATGTTGTTGCTGATGCTTTAAGTCAAAAATCAATGATTACTCTGTGTGCTATGAATGGTCATTTGGTTCTGTCCAATGATGATTCAGTTTTAGTTGAATTGAAAGCAAGACCTTTGTTCTTACAATAGATTATCGAAGCTCAGAAGATTGATAATGAGATTTTAACAAGTGAGCTCTGTATGATTTAAATTCTGATTCAGAATTCAGAGTTAGTTCAGATAATTTTGAATAAAGCTCACAACAGTCGGTTATCCGTTCATCCGGGTAGTACGAAAATGTATAATGATCTGAAACAACTTTATTGGTGGCCTAGGATAAAGCGTGATATCTCTGAATTTGTTGCAAAATGCTTAATCTGTCAGCAAGTTAAAGCTGAACATCAGGTACCATCCGGTTTGTTACAGCTGATTATGATTCCGGAGTGGAAATGGGATAGAGTGACAATGGTTCTTATTTTAGGTTTGCCCCTGTCTCCAAGAAAGAAAGATGCTATCTGGGTTGTAGTTGATCGATTGATGAAATTAGCTCATTTTATTCCGGTACAATCTGATTACTCAGTTGATAAGTTAGCTGAGTTATACATTTCTGATATTGTGAGGTTGCATGGTGTGCCATTGTCTATTGTGTCAGATAGAGATCCGAGATTCACATCACGATTCTGGAAGAAATTGCAAGATGCTCTGAGTACTAAATTGCACTTCAGTACTGCTTTTCACCCGCAAATGGATGGTCAATCTGAGTGGATTATTCAGATACTCGAGGATATGTTGAGATGTTGTATTCTTGAGTTTGAAGGTACAAGGGAACAATACCTGCCTTTGATTGAATTTGCTTATAACAAAAGTTTTCAATCGAGCATTAAAATGGCACCGTACGAAGCCTTATATGGTCACAAATGCCATACACCTTTGTATTAGACTGAGCTCAGCAAGAATAAGATTCACGGAATTGATTTGATAAAAGAAATAGAGCAGAAAGTAAAAGTGATCCGAGATAGTTTAAAAGCAGCTTCTGATCGTCAGAAATCATATGCAGATTTGAAAAGAAAGGACATTGAATTTGAGATTAGGGACAAAGTGTTTTGGAATGTATCTCCATGGACGAAAGTACTTTGATTCGGTAGAAAAGGCAAATTGAGTTCGAGGTTCACCGGGCTGTATGAGATTACAGAGCGTATTGGGCCGGTAGCATATAGATTGTTGTTGCCACCAGAGTTAAAAAAGATTCATGATGTGTTTCACGTATCGATTATTCGACGATATAGATCTGATCCCATGTGATTCCTCCGTTTGAGATTGAAATTCAGTCTGATATGACTTACAAAGAAGAACAGATCCGTATCTTAGCTCACGAAATTAAAAAACTGCAAAATAAGAAAATTTCGTTAGTAAAAGTGATGTGGCATCGACACGATATTGAAGAGGCCACATGGGAGCCTGAACATACTTTGAGACAACAATATCCTAATCTGTTTACCAGTAAGATTTTCGGGGATGAAAATCCCTAAAGAGGGAGAATTGTAATAGTCCAGTTTAGACCTTAGTTGGAATAGTGGTTTTCGGACCACAAATTTAACTCAAAAAAATGTTTAAATATTATTTTTCATGCCTATGATATATGAATTACCATGTGTGAAAGTTTCGTATGAAAATTTGATCATTTGTATGCTCAATTTGATAAAATGACCTAATTACATAAAAGGTAAAAGTTGCCTGCTATGTGTTAAAAGTGCCTATTTGTTATGTCTTTGTAAATGAGAGGTTCTTATGTTGTTATTTGACCATTGGAAGTATGAGTAGACAATTATGGACATCTATGATAAGTTTTTAAAGGTTATTCATTAAGGGCAAAATGAGAAATTGATTAATATGTTAATATTAATCAAAACAAAACAAAATGTGGCCATTTTATTCATCTTTTTCTACTGAAAATAGAAGAGAAGAAAGGGTTATAAGCTTCATTTCATTCGGCCATTGTTAAGCTTAATCAAGGTGTTTATTTCGTTCAGTTTTTGATAATTTTTACGTTTTTGTAATCGATGCTTTGTATACTATCAAGCCCATGCCTCAATTTTTTATTTTTATGATGATTTTGAAATATGCCATTGATGAAATTGTGAGATTTGTGATGTTAGTTGGAAAATAAAAGATATATGTTGGGTTGATATATTTTGTCTTTGAATTTTTGGTGATTTTGAGTAAAATGGGCTAAATTGTGAAATTTATAAATTGAAGGACTAAAATGTAAAATAAATGAAATATGTGGACTAGTATGAGTAATAGGAGAAATCGGCCAAGCATGAGTATATGCAAATTATGTGTATTTTGTGATTTTGTGAAATAAGGACTAAAGTGTCAAAATGTGAAAATATGAGGGCTAATTTGTAAAATACACTAAATATGTGTTTATGGATTGATTTGAATGATTTGGCAAATAAAAGAGTTAAATTTAAATTTATATAGATCAAGAATTAAAGAATACAGAATTAGATCGGGGAAAGTCGAAAGTCATCGAGTAGCTGATTCAGTCTATCTGAATCTGTACGAGGTAAGTCGATATACAAATAAACATGTTTGAATTGAATTATTGTTGTTCATATAATATTGAATTGTGATGAATGAATATTCAAACTCAATATGTGCTATCCAAGAAAGTATCTACAAAGTTCCGGAGTCTGAAAAGTCCCGTACGAACCTTAGGAATAGTTAGGATACATATGTCATGACATAGGATTCCGATATGTGTTATCGTGTAAGACCATGTCTAGGATGTTGGCATCAACTTCTGATTTACATGTAAGACCATGTCTAGGACATTGGCATCGTATCTGACTTCGTGTAGGACCCTGACTGGGATAGTAGTATCGATGTTTGATTACATGTAAGGCCACGTTTGGGACGTAGGCATTGTATATGCTTTCTGATCTATTCACGTATCCTTATGTTTTCGAATGGTTCAAACGGGCATTCCGAGAAAATGAATGACTTTGTGAAATTGAATCTGGTTCAAGTACGTTTGAATTTTCTATTATGTTTGAGAATGAAAGGTAAGTATACAAGCAAATGATGATATATGATCTAAGTAATTGAACATATGTTATGTGTGTAAATGAATTGAGATTATGTAACATGTATATGAGCAAGAGATTTTTGTTAGTTTTTGGCTACAAAGTATATGTAAATTGATGATGTTTATATGTTTTGAAGGATAAGTTTATTTGTATATGCTTACTAAGCTTTTGAAAGCTTACTCTGTGTGTGTTTGCATTGTTTTATAGATATTATAGCTATCGAGAGCGTGGGGATCATCGAGGATTGTCACCAACTATCGAATCTTATTTTGGTACAATTTGGAAATGTATATAGTAAAGTATGGCATGTATAGGCTAGTAGTGTATGGATATGTTTTGTAATGTATATATCATGCCATGTGATATGGCTAGCTTTTGTTTGAACTTATGGTTGGAAATGTTATATGATATGTGATGCATTATGAACCATATGATATGTTTTGAATGACCAAAAGAAATGGTCAATGTTGAAAAGTTTTGGTAAATGAATATTTACAAAATTGGTAAGTTTTGATCATGAGATTGAATGATCTATTAAAACATATGCTTTGATATGATTTTAGTTTAGATTTGGTATGATTTGGTTGATGAATTGAGATTGGAATTTGTTGATAATGTAATGGCATAGATAATGTATGTTTTGGTATTGAAATTGGCTGAAATTGTGTTGGAAATATGCTTGGTTCGGTGTCTCAGCTATGTGCGACATACGGTCATGTTGCACGGCCGTGTGTCCCCTGGGGTACCCTACATTTGTAAGTTAGGCTTGACCATGGCCAAGGCACATGGGCATGTGGCTAGTCGTGTGACACAAGTCAGTGTCGACCACGGCCAAGACACACGGGTGTGTCTTGTGGCCGTGTGAACTAGTCAGTACGTATGCCCTATTTTGACACGGCCTAGACATACAGTGTGTCTAATGCCGTGTAAGGCACATGGCCTGTTCACACGGGCGTGTGACCTGTACTTGCTTGAAAAATGTTTAAGTTTTGGAAAAATTTTGTATGTGTTCAATTTAGTCCCAACCCCTTTTTAATGCATGTTTAAGGTCTCGATGACCTATATAAGGGACTCTATATTGATGTTTGATCTCTGATGCTATGATGCTTATGAAATGAGTGTTAAATGTTTTGATTTGTCCGGTAATTCCTTTAACCCTAGTCCAGCGACAGATAGGGTTAAGAGTGTTACAATGGAACTAGTATTTGATGATTGAAATTTGGTAAAGTTTACATGTTTAGGTAAGTATTGTTGAATGCATTTGAGCTGCCTTTGAATGGCATATTGTTTAGTTAAATTAGGGTTTTGGAAATGGCATATTCATATGTGTGTTTAGGTGGTGTTTTGGTTCTTTGAAAGTGTGCATTATTGGCCTAAATGTTCTTGAATGATACATTTCAAAATGGTTTGATTTTAGGTAAATTTGGGTCCACACAGCCTGAGACACGGGCGTGTGACTCAGCTGTGTGAGACAGACGACCTGGCGACATAGTCATGTGTCATCTAATGAATTCTTAGGCTGCAAGTCAGTGAGTTACACGGCCTAACACATGGCCTGACACATGACCATGTGACCCTACTCAGAGAGTTACACGGGTGAGGACAAGGACCAGGACACGGCAGTGTGTCCTTAGTTTGAAGGTTACACGGCCTAAGACACGGGTGTGTGTCTTAGCTATGTGAGGCACACAGACTGGCCATATGGCCGTGTGACCCTATTTCTAAATTTTTGTTATTTTTCCTAGACTTTCCAAATGATTTCAATTTGGTCCCGAATTATTTCTAATGTATTTCTAGAGCCTCGAGGGCTTGATTTAGAGACAATATGTATGTGTATGATTGGTTTATGATATGTTTATGTTACTGAATGAAATTAAGTTTCAATGTTTTGATTGTACGATAATGCTCTATAACCCTAATTCAGCGACAGATATGGGTTAGGGTTGTTATAGGAGGGGTCACAAATGGTCCCGCTTAAGTTCCAATATCCTTTGATAGAATTAATTCAATGTACTAATTCAAGAAAACTAATTTCTAAATATGCCATTTATTAAAAATAAAAATATGAAAATCAAGGGTTTGCTACATTGAACGAGCATTAAACTCGCTCAACTTTACCATCCCAATAGTGCTTAAGACGTTGACCATAAACTTGTTGTCGAGCAATTCTACAACTCTATATGGATAAACTTTTTGAATGATAAAAGGCCTATTCCATTGGGATTTGAGCTTCCTAGGAAATAACCATAGCCTTGAATTAAACAAAAACACTTTTTGACTTTCTTTGAATTCACGAGGTTGTATACAACTGTCATGCCATCTCTTAATCTTTTATTTATACATCTTGGCATTCTCATATAAAAATAGCCTCAACTCTTCTAACTTGTCAAGTTGTAACAATCTTCTCTCATTGGCTTACTTTAGATCAAAATTTAATTCTTTCAAGGCCCAGTGAGCTTTATTTTCCAATTCAAGCGGCAAATGACATGCCTTTCCAAAGACTAACCGATAAGGAGTAATTCCTCATGATGTCTTGAAAGCTTTTCGATAAGCCCAT
Organism: Gossypium anomalum; assembly: GCA_025698475.1. Classification (NCBI taxonomy): domain Eukaryota; kingdom Viridiplantae; phylum Streptophyta; class Magnoliopsida; order Malvales; family Malvaceae; genus Gossypium; species Gossypium anomalum. The sequence goes on along the minus strand of CM046959.1, from coordinate 33,665,684 downwards.
AGAGCACCATCGAGCCTTTGGGATCAACCTTTTCTATTAGGGCATACCACCTTCTCAAGGATTCCTTTGATCTCACGGTTCACTCGTTCAACTTGCTCATTTGTCTATGGATGATAGGCAGTGGCAATTTTTTGTTTCACATCATACCTTTCAAGCAACCACTGATGCCATTTGTTTACAAAGTGAGATCTTTCATCACTAATTATAGCTCTCGAAGTCCCAAACTGTGTAAACACATGCTTATGTAGGAATCACATAACTACCTTAGCATAGTTTGTTGGGTAAAATATACTTGTTACTATAAGATACGTCAAATAATTCTACCTCTAAAATGTTTATCAAGGCCAACTCATTCTTCCTTGATATGTTTCTGGTCCTTTGGCTTCTATCACAATTTTTCACATATGCATACGCATCCTTAAGCTCTATAGGCCAAAAGAATCCGACTTGTAAAATCTTCATTACAGTGCATGGACCACGAAATTGTCCCCCACTTGGAGATGAATAGCAGTGATATAAGGTCTCATCAATTTCACTTCTAGCTACGTACTTCCTAATTATGTTATTTGCACATTGTTTAAACAAAAATGGATCCTCCCAAAAATAATATAGACTATCGTGAAGGAATTTCCTCCTTTGTTGGTATGTCATTTCTTGAGGTATTATTCCACATGCTAAATAATTTGCAAAATTAGGAAACCAAGGTATTTCATGAATTCGACTTACCTCGAAGATATGCTCATTTAGGAAATTTTCATTAATAGGAATAAGTGAATGAGTTACCTTATTTTATTCCAACCTCGACAAGTGATCAGCTATTTGATGTTCAAGACATTTTCTGTCTTGGATTTCAAGGTCAAATTCTTAGAGTAAAAGTATCCATCGAATTAGCCTTGGTTTAACATCTTTCTTTATGAGTAAGTATTGAATGACCGCATGATCGGTAAATACTGTGACTTTTGTACCTATAAGATAAAAATAGTGTAACACCCCAAACCCAGCCCAGACCTTATTGCCAGATCCAACGTGTCACATTGAAGTGTTTTATCAAAAACCTTGTTTTCATTGAAAGCCCTTCTTTAAATAAAAACTATTCCTTCTTGTATGATAATAATTACTTTGTAAAATCTCTTTTCAGTTGTGGAAGCTTTATTTAAAACAGATGATCTACAAAAACTTGTCATTTAAAAATTGAGTTGCAGAAACGTGGTATTTAAAAATAGTTATGATTTAGAAAAACCATATTCTACTTCCAATAAAAAAATATTAATCCTAATTTTAAATTATAACCAGAGGAAAGGCCTTATTACAATTCAGACTGAAATAACTTAAAATACTAGAAATTACACGCTAAAGAAAACAAGTCCAAGTTGTCTTGCTAGCTGGCCACCTCGGAGTCCCTCCTACCATCGAACCACCTACTGAGGATCACGTGAGAAAAATAAAAGAGGGGGTGAGTATTTGAAAACTCAGTATGTACAACCCTCGGCAAATAGAAAAGCATGCATTAGCAAATCTTTTTGGACCAATTCAATATCAGAACAAATGTAAAGCAATCAAATATGCACGGATCCCACCCATCCAACCGCTACGCACCATCTCCATCCCCCAATACACACCATGTGGGGATATAAATATTGACCCACCTATCCTATACACTCCAATGGTAGCCCGGTTGTAGTACTACCTAATGTTACAGCAAAGCTGCTAATCATATATTGGGCTTAAAAAGCCATCAGTGGATCCATGGTCGTCAAGCAACCATGCGATCCTCATATACTTCCTCCGTTCCATAATTCCCAACCCATATGCAACCTAAACAAAATATCATATGAATGGAGCAAGTATACATGTAACATCCATAATTCTTACATTCAACACATAGGGGTATTTTAGTCATTTTTACCTTTAGGGGCTTTTCGGTAATTTCTTTTATTATGGGTTATTACTTACCTTGGCCCATTAACAAGTCCTCGTTGGCTAAAGCGAATAGATACTATGCACCAGAGAAGAGGAGGTGAGTCATTAAGACCGCTTAAGTACCAAGCTCTCCCTAGATCCAATCCTAGAAATGCATATACCCATTGCCACACCTTAACCTCATGACTTGTCCATAGTTGCAATAAATTAATTATTTAAGTTTTATGTCTGTTTAAGCAGTTATTAAATACTAGGCCCAAAACCCCTTACAATGCCCAAACGAGTATACATACATGTATATGGCCCACTAGGCCTAATCTTATTCATATGGCCCATTAGGCCTAAATCACATTCGTATGGCCCATTAGGCCTAAATCACTTTCACAGTCATGTAATCATATAATTTATCATCACTTAGCAACAAATAGCCAATTTTGCCTATTATGGGCCCTACAGCCCATCGGGCCCATTTAGCCCATTCTGGCCCGGTTGGCCAATACACGGCCCAAGTCCACGGAATCACACATGGGGCCTCTGATAACCTATCAGTTTCCCCTTACGATTGTTCGCGCACTTGCAAGTCTATTGTAGCTAAACTTCTAGCTTTTCAGGATTTCAGCTTTTCGGTATTTCGGCATTTGCCGATCTACTGTGTGTGTGCAGTGTATGTACACACCTGATACTAAAACGTGCTGCGATCTTCTCAGTCACGAACCTACAAATGATGTCACTCAACGATTAATGACATACTTAACAAATACGATCACCAAAAGCCGAAAATCTCACCTTTGCCTTACCTTGAGCGACAAGCCTTAACAGCCCTTCCTTAATCACCAATCACGAGTATTCGGCCGAAGTAGATCTGAAATCTGAGATTCAATACTAATCCCACAAGAATCGGTCGAAGTAGAGGGAGTAGCGGTGACAAAGAGGGTCTTTAGCCAAAGAGGTATTCGGCTTTTGAGATTTGTATGGTGAAAGGGGTTATTCAACACAAATAAGAAGAAGAGAAGAAGAAATTGGCTAAAACCAAAGGTGAATCAAAAGAGAATTTGAGAAGAGAAAGAATGAAAAATGGGAAAGCAAAGAACAGGGAATTCGGCTTTTGAGCATTTAGAGAGAAAAGTGTTTCGGCAACACAAAAATGAGGAATTTGGCTAAAGGAAGAGAAGCAATTTCGGCAATACCCTAGAATTCCCAAAATCAAAACCTATATATACTATAGCCGAATTTACCTATCCCCAAATTCCCTATTCAGCTCCACTTCTCTACACCCCTCATCTTCTAACTTTTCTCCCTGATAACTCCTTAATCTCTTACTTAAATTTCTCCTCTGATCACTCCCTTCAAAGCTCACATCCAATGCGACTACTGGTCATTTATTGAGCAAAAATAAATCCTTTTTTTGAGCAAAGAGGGATTTGAACCCCAAACCTCCTTGCCATGCATGTGACGCCACCTCTAAGCCCCACACGTGACGCTACTTGCCACTTCAACACAAGGCTCCTTGTGTCTAATTCCTCCTTCATTTATTTAAAACCCAAACTACTTGCCATCAAGGTTCTTTTAATTATTAAACTATAATTTTCTTCATCCTAAAGTTCGAACTCAAAACTTAACCAGGCCTATTATCACATAAATAACACTTGACTAGGAATATTAAGCACACCTTTTATCAAAACCGAAAAAGAAAGAAGGTTCGAGATTTTTGGGGCATTACAAACATAACTTGTCAAAAGCCAAAACTATAGCAAAGTTCTTTTTCAGTTACCGTATAATTAAGCTAGGCTCTTGTCAATGTTCTGCTTGTATAATGTATCAGATGTAACACTTTGTTTCTTCTTTGACCCATCACAACTCCAACAACAAAGTCGCTAGTGTCACACATCAACTCAAAAGGTGAGTTCCAATCAGGTGTAATGATTATTGGGGCTGAGATTAACTGACTTTTTAATTGATGAAAAGCTTCCAAGCATGCTTTGTTAAACTCAAAAATGCTGTATTTCTCTAATAACATAGATAAAGGCTTGGAAATTTTTGAAAAATATTGAATAAACCTTCGGTAAAAATCGACATGGCCTAAGAAACTTTGAACTCCTTTAATAGTGACTGGTGGTGATAACTTTTAAATTACATCCACTTTTTCTTTGTCAACTTCAATCCCATTTTTGGAAATTTTGTGTCCTAAGACAATTCCCTCATTAACCATAAAATGACATTTCTCCTAGTTAAGGACAAGATTTGTCTCTTCACATCTCTTAAGTACCTAAGCTAAATTACAGAAACAAACATCATAAGTATTACTAAAAGTAGAAAAATCATACATGAATAGCTCGGCAAAATTTTCTACGATATCAGTAAATTTTGCCATCATGCATCGTGAAAATGTGGTCGGTGCCTTACATAATTCGAAAGGCATTTGCCTAAAAGCAAACGTACTATACGGGCAAGTAAAATTCATTTTGTGTTGGTCTTTCGAGGCTACAAATATTTGGTTATACTCAAATATCCATATAAAAAGTAATAATATTCGTTACTTGCTAGTCGGTCTAACATTTAATCCATAAAAGGTAGAGGAAAATGGTCCTTTCGCGTGGCTTTGTTAAATTTTTTGTAGTCAATACAATTTTCCAACTTGTGATCGCCATTGTCGGGATTAACTCGTTACTTTCATTCTCGACAATCATGATTCCACCTTTCTCTGGTACACACAATACTGCACTTACCCAAGAACTATTTGAGATGGGGTAGATAATTCCTGCATCTAACCATTTGATAAATTCATTTCAAACTATCTGTTTCATGATTTGATTGAGTCTTCTTTGCCCATCAATTCTACCTCTTTCACCCACCTCTAGGATAATATTGTGCATACAAAAGGATGAGCTTATTTCTCAAATATCACCTATGGTCCAACCAATTGCCTTTTTAAATTTCTTTAAAACTTCAATTAGTTGTTCCTCTTGGTGTTTTGTTTGTTTTTATGAAACAATCATAGGTAAAGTAGAACTGTTACCCAAATAAATGTATTTCAAATGAGAAGGAAGTACCTTAATTTCAAGTTTGGGTTGTTCCTTAATTGATAACTTCAGTTGTGTAAATTCCCAAGCTTCCAACTCTAATTGTTCAAATCGTGTTGGTTGAACATAGTTCCTTGGATTGGCTTCCATCAAAGCCATATTTTCATTACTTTGTTTATCTTCTAATGGCTCAGACCTTGAAATGTTCTCCAATGGATCCTCTACAAGATTGTTCTCCCATTCCATAGAAACTAAAGTTTTTAGGTCCTCAATCACTGAACATTCCTCCGTTAGATCGAGAAATTTCATTGCTTTAAGAAAATTAAATGTTACATGTTCATCTTGAACTCTCATGATGAGTTCACCTTTTTGCACATCTATTTATGTTCTTCCTGTAGTTAGGAAAGCTCTTCCCAAGATGATCGACACTTCCTTATCTGATACAAAATCTAAGACAATAAAGTTAATAGGAAAGATAAACTTATCTACACATACTAGAACATACTTGATCTTTCCTTCTGGGTATGCTAATGATCGATCCACTATTTGGTGAGTCGCAGTCGTGGGTCTTACTTCACCTATCCCCAACATCTTGAAAATAGATTTAGGCATCAAGTTGATACTCGCTTTTAGATCGCATAAAGCTTTACCACAGTAGGATTCTCCAATATTATAGGGTATAACAAAGCTTTTGGGGTCCATTTTGGGAGGTATTTTGTTATGTAAGAATACACTGCACTTCTTCATTAGTGCTATATTCTCGTACTCACTAAGTCTCTTTTTATAAGCTTTTTGTGTTAGCTCTATGTGATAAGTTTTCTGTGCGAGCTCCTTTGTGAGCCTTATGATGGATATATTGGTATACCATAGGATTGTGAGTACTCACCTATAAACTTTGTGATTTGAGCATTAAGATTCTGGGAGATATGGAGAGATAAGGGACTATGTTACATTCAATGGGACATGTTAGTGTACAAGAGAGTGTTTAGCTTTATACTACACTTATGAGACATGTTAAGGACTCTCTGAGTCACAAGTGAGGCCTTATAAGGAGATTCGATTATCTAACAATAAGTTAACACAAGTTAAGAACATGTTTTATGTTTTTCAACTATTTTGATAAGACAAGTATATAAGAATGTTTCATGTTATACATGGTCTGTATATGAACAAGAACAAGACACATTTTAAGCACATTTGAAATTGTTTTACAAAATTATATGTTTTCTGACAAGCATGTTCTGTGAACTAGGTCTCACACCTTTACGGCAAACCCAGCACGTGAAATAATTTTTAGACTAAGTTTCCCTCTATGTTAAACTTCAAATTTTAAGCATACTTTGATTTTTTTGAATATTCACTAAGTTCTCAATGAACTCACCTACTCCTCTATTACTTCGTAGGAAAGTAGGCCGCAGATGGCAGTGGCGAGGTAGATGACCTGGGTGAGGCTAATCCCTGAGCAGATATCTACGAACCCGAGACAATAGAGTTAGGGTTATTTGTGTGGGTTTAGTTTTATTATAGTTCACTACTTTTATTGAAAGAATTTCTGTAAAAATCATTAAGAATGGACTCTTGGTGCTAATTTTTTCTTCTCAGTATAAATAAAGTTAGATGTTTCCTTATTTCACCTTGTATGCGTGCTATGTTGTATTCTTTTAATTTTGTCAAGTAAGTCCTAACCCCACATGCGAGTCAATTATGTTGTGAAATATTGTATGTCTGCGACCCCTAATATGCATGCAAACCATTAGAAGTGATAATCATGCATTTTAATGAACACTATAAAAGTATGAGAACCCTTGCATGAATGTCTCCTTTTGTTGTGATACATGTTTTGTTTGTGAACTCCTGATGTTTTTTTCTTTGCGTGTGAACTTAGGAAGTACGTCAACCTTAGAAAATTTGCAAACTAGTGTTATTGTGTGAACTCATGCTTTATGATGTAATGCGAACTCATCTGTTACTCTTTTATTCGATCCTAAATTGTAATATTGAAAACATTAATAATAACTTCTATGTACTTGTATTTATGTTTGAAGGTGCTCAACTTAAAAATACTTTATTTATTTATTTCATACGAAACCTTAAGTTATAGTTTAGATGACATGCGTACCTTACCTCTGTTTTTTTTAAGATCACATTTTTTTGCATTTCATGGACAATTTTATGACATTTTGCTAATCTGTGATAACTTAGAACATATATGTGCTGTAAATCCATGGTGTATTAGAGGATAAGTTGGGAGTTAATGGGGAGTCACTCTAGTGGCTAATGTGGCACATTGGATTCGGGTCGAACCAACTCGGTTGGGTCTGGGGTGTTACAAGTTAAGTAATGTTTTAAATTTCAAGAGTAATCACCAAGTTTTAAATTCGCCAATTCAAATAGATTGTTGGCATTCTCACCAATAGGGGAACCCTATAGTATATGTCCCTGAAGAGCAGTTGTTATGAGTTTGTGGAGCAATTTTCCAAAGAGGTTTATACGACGGACGTAGATAGTTAGTTAAACATTCTTTGTAGTGGAAATTCTCAAGCTAGAAAATTTTGAGGATGAAATTTTTCTAAGAGGGAGAGAGTTGTTACACCTCAAATCTCGCCAACCTGATTTGAAGGCGTCTAGATGTGAAAAACCTATTTGATGTATTGTAGTCAACCCATTTATAGTCATTGGTGAATAAGAATTCGACGTAATGTACCCGTCGAGTAACTAATTAAAGATTCTATCTCGGGTTATTCTGCTATTTCAAAAAAAATGTGTTAAGTAAAGAGTAAGTCTGGTAAGAGTTACCGCCAAATGTATAGTACACCTAGTTTGCCTGAGCACTATGCTAATTTGGTTTGTAACGTGATCTAGTTAGGAACCCACTAGATTGACTGGTCAAACATCATTTATGTAAGATTCTCATTTATTTGTCACTCAGACCTTGTAGGCACTTTATTAAGAAAAATTCTGGACATCGTTGACACTTGTTAAGTTCCACTAGAGGAAATTGAGGGTATATATATAGTGAAAAGAGTTTTGTTAGTAGGTTATTAATTTTGTAAAATATTATTATCTGGTTCTTCTTCCTTATTAAGATGGAGCTAAGGTTTTTAAGTTAACCAGTGGACGTTTCACCTCCTGGTAAGTCTAATAGCTCTCCATGTTAAGTTTTTGAAAGAATAAGGATGTTAAGAAACTTATAAACAGTAGGTGATGAGTACAAGGCCTTGCATGGGGGTCGTCTATGATTGAGATGTTAGCAATTTGTATGTAAATGGGTTTTAGTGGTGATTTTATGTTCCCTAAGCAGTTGTTGTTGTTGGTTCAAGAAGGATGATCAATTTTGGAGCTTCAAGTTACACTTTAGGTGAGTATCAAGTGAGTCTCTATTTTGGCTCCTGCATGTGCACTGTCAACTAGAGGTATACATGATGATAACTGGTAAGTGTGTGAAGCATAGAAAAAATGTTGCATATGCAATAATGATATGTATAAAGTATTTTCTGAATGAGATGTTGAGTGTTAAGTATGCAGGTAAAGTCTGATATGTGAAAGTATGAATCAGTCAAGTATGCAAATAAATTTGGGTAAGTAACTTCTAAGTAAAACGTCCCTTGTGATGCCTTTGCTAGGGCAATTAAATTGCTAACCAAATTAGTATATTGCAATAGAAAAATAAGTGCAAGACTGTGTGGCGGAGACCCATGGCATTGTGTGATACAAAACCAATCATGGTGTTGATTCCAGTAAGATGAAGTATGGATTCGCAAATCACGACTTGAGGTGGTGAAAGTCCATGTGGTTGAGACCCATGGCATGATATGGTAGTAAAAATATTCATGGTGATGCCTTCAGTAATATATAAACCAGAGTGGTAGATCATGACAGAAGATATACATAAGTCCATGAAGGAGAAACCCATGGAACCTTCTATGAAAGCCGGTTGGGACAGTAAAGATGTGATTCTGTATGTTTCCTATGTGGTGTGATTTGTTAAGCCTTTGTGGCATATTTTGTAAGCAAATTGTGGTAAGTTTTGTATCATTTCATTGGCATATTCGGTGATGTTTCTGTGATAGAATATGGTTAGTCGCCTTTTTGGTAAGTTTTAGGTATGTTCTGAGAGTTCTTTGATAGATAATTCTATGATAAGGATATGATACATTAGAGGTTAATTTGGTTTGATTAGTTCAGTGGTGTAATCAAATGATTCTTAAGGGAAGTTTCTTGAAAAAAAATGTATTTGTATTATTAAAGATGGTATCCGCCATAGTAGTCTGCCAGTTTAGATTATGGGTGTATTCATAGTTATGAGAGATATAAGTATCTTTCGTCTTAAGTTTATGTAACACCCCTATCCGGTAACCGTCGTCGGAATAGGTAAGGGGCATTACCAGATAGACAGAACATTACAAATTAACACAGAATCACAGATATCACATAATATTAATGCACAAGAAAATTAACAATTCATCCCTTATGGAGGTCTCCAAGACCTAAAACATACTTTTAGAAAAGGTCGGGACTAAACCGAACACATTCAGAATTTTTAGAACTTAGAAAAATTTCTCAATTCTGTTAAGGTTACACGCTTGTGTGACCAGGCCATGTGGCAGACACGGGCACCAGACACACCCATATGATCCGGTCGTGCCAAAATAGAGTATATATACTGACTTTTACACACGGCCAACAGACACGCCTGTGTACGATGGCCGTGTGAAACTTAGCTAGCTACTGACTTAAGCCCACGGCCATATGACACGCCCATGTGTCTTAACCGTGTGACTTTAAGAGGTTATGACTTTAAGAGGTACTACTTTGCATACACAGCCACAAAGCACGCCCGTGTTCCCTGACCGTGTGGCACAACGCAGGCTTGGTTTAAGCTAACTTGCCACCCCTTTTTGGGTCATTCCTACAAGCAATATTAAACAACATTTATACCAAAATGTTTAGCCAATACAATGCTCAAAACATGCTTCATTATAACTAAATCATCATCATTCAATAACTTATTCAAATCTATATTACAACAACATGCCAAAATGCTCATTTCATAGCTCACTTATGGCAGCTTCTAACTCATGCTTAAACTTACCAATTCCTCAACTTGGCATTTTTCAAAATGACCACCACATACAAGGCCATATAACCATTACAAGCATACAAAATTTGGCATCAAAAACCATTTACCAAAACTAAACACAAACATACCATTTGCTAGCCAACTCTCATGGCATAACATATATACATATCAAAGCTTAAATACATAGACATTCTAGCCTATACATGCCATACTTTAAAAATATTTACACTTCAAAAGTACCAAAATGAGTTCAATAGTATGGTGACAATCCTCAACTATCCTCGAGCCTTCAGTAGCTACGATAAGCGTAAAAAGCATGTGAAATCACACCTGAGTAAGCTACAAAGAGCTTAGTAAGCCAAATACAACTAGTCTAGCTATTAAAGCATATAAAGTAAAAGTCAATAGCAAGAATTCACAACCATTTCATAGAGTAATTCATGAGCCTAACCATGCTCATTTGCTTGTATACATGTCATGTTTCATTTCCGGGATTTCGTACATACTTCGTATTCATTATTTCACAGAAACAGAGTCTTTTATATTTAAAAATTTAATACGATACAAACGTACCTGTATAGATTATACATTTCATATATTCATTCCCATATCTCATACTCTATCATCAGATGGTTTAGAAACAATATAGATACTCATAAACAGGTACAACGCAGACGTCCCAGACGTGGTCTTATATGTAATTTGGTATCGATGCCTCTATCCCAGACAGGGTCTTACACGAAATCAGATACAATGCCGATGTCCTAGACATGGTCTTACGCGAAATCAGATACAATGTCAACGTTCCTTTAGAAACATACAGAGCTTTTTAGATACTAGCATATTATCGGAATTTACTCGGAATGCATTCATCAGGCTCTCACAGCCGTCCAATACAGATTATAACTAGTATTACGACATTCAATCAATTTAACACGTTATTGTATTTTGACTTACCTCATACGAATTTCGGACAGAAACGAGTCGACTATTCGACTATTTTGGACTTCCCTCGATCTAAGTTTGATTTTTTTTGTTCTTGATCTAATAAAATTCAACCATTCAATCATTCATTTCATTCAAAATAATCCATGAACACATATGTAGGGCACTTTGCATTTTAGCCCTTACATTTTCACACTTTGACAATTTAGTCCATTTTTCACAAAATCACAAATATGCAAAATTCACCAAGACTATAGCTTGGCTGAATATACATAGCGTCCATACAAGCCCAAATACCATATTTAATTCACAATTTAGTCCTTCAAAACCTCATTTTGACAAATTAGCCCAAATAGCTCTATTTCATCAAAAATTCAAGAACAAAGCATGATAATCTCACATATATCTTTCATAATCCATATGAAAACATTACAAAGCTCATATAATCATTAATGACACATTTCGTAATCTTCAACAGAAATAGAATTTCAGACATGGGTTTTGAAGAACACGAAGCAATGATCACAGAAACGTAAAAATTATAAAAAACGGAACAAAAACGAACCTTTAATCAAGCTTGTATCATGGCCGAACCCTAGCTTAATTTTTCTTTTCTTTTCCTTTCAATTTTCGGCAAGAACAATGTGATAATGGCCAATTTCATGTTTTCATTTTATTAAACAACCTTTATTAAACCTTTTACTAAAATACCCTTGCATTTAAAAATTAATAAACCATTTACTAATGTCCAACAAAGTCATTTAATACATTATATGGTCAAATAACCACATAAGGACCTATTAGTGCAAAGCCATTTCAAATACATACATTAAACATGTAACATGCTAATTTCACTCTTTATGCGATTAAATCCTTTTTCAATATTCAGTACGAAAACAGACAAATTAAATCACAGAAATTTCACAGATGCAAATTCATTCTTCATGGACACAGACAATAATATTAAAATATTTTTCGGACTTAGATTTGTGGTCCCAAAACCACAATTTCGACTAGGGTTTAAATTGGACTGTTACAATTCTCCCCCTTAGAGATTTTCGTCCCCGAAAATCTTACCGTTAAACAGATTTGGATATTGTTGTCTCATAGCATCTTCAGACTCCCACGTGGCCTCTTCGACACCGTGTCGATGCCACATCACTTTAACTAATGGAATTTTCTTATTTTGCAGCTCTTTAACCTCACGAGGTAAGATACGAATTGGATTTTCTTCATAAGTCATATCAGACTGGATTTCAATCTCAGATGGAGAAATTACATGCAAAGGATCAGATCTGTACTGTCGAAGCATCGATACGTGAAATATATTATGAATCTTTTCTAACTCAGATGCTAGCCTCAATTAATAAGCAACCGGCCCAACTCGCTCAATGATTTCATACGGTCCGATGAACCTCGGACTAAACTTACCCCTTTTACCAAATTAGAATAGTTTCTTCCACGGAGATACTTTTAGAGACACTTTATCACTGATCTCAAATTTGTTATCTTTTCGTTTTAAATCCGCATAAGATTTCTGATGATTAGAGGAAGCTTTCAGATTATCTCAGATTACTTTCACTTTCTATTATGTTTCTTTTATCAGATTAATACCGTAAATCTTATTCTCACTAAGCTCAGACTAGTATAACGGAGTTCTACACTTTCTACCATATAAAGCTTCGTACGGTGCCATTTTAATGCTCGATTGAAAGCTATTATTATAAGCGAATTCAATCAAAGGTAGATATTGTTCCCACGTACCTTCAAACTCAAGAATGCAACATCTCAACATACCCTTGAGTATCTAAATAATCCGTTCAGATTGACCATCTGGTTGCAGATGAAAAGCAGTGCTAAAATGCAACCTAGAACCCAAAGCATCTTGCAATTTCCTCCAGAACCGCGATGTAAATCTCGGGTCTCTATCTGATACTATTGACAATGGCACACCATGCAATCTCACAATATAAAAAATGTACAACTTAGCTAGTTTATCAAGTGAGTAATCAAATTGAATTGGAATAAAATGAGTTGATTTCATCAAACGATTAACTACTACCCAAATTGCATCTTTCTTTCTTGAAGACAGAGGCAAACCCGAAACAAAATTCATGGTCACTCGATGACATTTCCACTCTGGAATCATAATCTGTTGTAATATTTAGCTTTAACTTGCTGACAGATTAAATATTTAGAAACAAAATCAGAGATATCTCTTTTCATTCTTGGCTACCAGTATAGTTGTTTCAAATCGTTATACATTTTTGTACTTTCTGAATGTATAGAAAATCTACTACTGTAAGCTTTACTCAAAATCGTCTGAATTAACTCTGGATTTCTCGAAACACAAAATCTATTTCTGAATCTCAAACAATTATCAACATCAACTCAGAATTCAAAATCACGCTGAGCTCGTTTTGCTATTAATTCATTGTCAGATCTCTGAGCCTCCCAAATCTGTTGTATAAATAAGGGTTTTGCTTTAAGTCCGGCACAAACCAAGATATCATCAGACAGTGCTAAATGAGCATTCATCACACGCAATACAGACAATGATTTCTGACTTAGAGCATCTGCTACCACATTTGCTTTGCCCGGATGATAATCAATAACCTGCTTGTAATCTTTTAACAGTTCTAACCATCTTCTCTGTCGCAGATTCAAATCTTTTTGCGTCATTAAATACTGTAGACTTTTATTATCAGAAAACATGTGACATTTCTCACCAAAGAGATAGTAACACTAGATCTTCAAGGCAAACACAATAGCATCTAACTCAAGATCATGTGTGGATAGTTCTTTTCATGCAGCTTTAACTGTCTCGAAGCATAAGCAATGACTTTGCCTTCTTGCATTAAAAAACATCCCAGACTAATCAATGAAGCATCACTATAAATCACAAATTCTTTACCTGATTAAAGCTGTACTAATACCGGAGCTTCAGTCAACAAAGTCTTCAACGGATCAAAACTGTTCTGACATTTTTCAGACCAATCAAACTTCACATCTTTCTGTAGTAGTTTTGTCAACGGAGTTGCAGTCATCGAAAAACCTTTCACAAATCTTCTATAGTCACTAGCAAGCCCCAGAAAACTACGGACTTCAGAGATATTCCTCGGAGGTTTCCAATCTAAAGTAGCTAAAATTTTGCTCGGATCTACCCGAATACCAGAGGCTGATACTATATGACCCAGAAAACCAACTTCTCGCAGCCAGAACTCACACTTACTAAATTTCACATACAACTGGTTATCTCGTAAAGTCTGTAGCACTATTCTCAGATGCTGAGTATGTTCGGATTCATCACGTGAATAAATTAGTATGTCATAAATGAAAACCACAACAAATTGGTCTAAATACGGTCTGAAAATTCTATTCATCAAATCCATAAAGATAGCAGGTGCATTCGTTAATCCAAAAGGCATAAATAAAAATTCATAATGCCCGTACCTCATTTTAAAAGCAGTTTTCAGAATGTCAGAGTCCTTTACTCGCAACTAGTAGTAACCCGATCTCAGATCTATCTTTAAAAACATAGTAGCAACTTTCAACTGATCGAATAAGTCATCAATTCTGGGCAGAGGATATTTGTTCTTTATAGTCACTTTGTTAAGCTGACGGTAATCAATACACATTCTCATTGTGCCATCTTTCTTTTTCACAAATAGAACCAGAGCACCCCAAGGTGAAAAGCTTGGTCTAGCAAATCCTCGACCAATTAATTCTTGCAACTGAGACTTTAGTTCTTTTAGTTCGGTCGGAGCCATTCTGTAAAGAGCTATCGAAATCGGAATTGTACCAGGTACCAATTCAATGCCAAATTCTACCTCTCTAACTAGAGGTAATCCAAGAAGTTGTTCAGGAAACAGATCAGAGAATTCACAGACAACAGGCACTGATTCGACTTTCTTATCGTTCACTTTTGAGTCTAACACATAAGCTAAGTAGGCTTCACAGCCTTTCTTCACGTATTTTCATGCTTTCATTACAGATATCACAACTGGTAGTCCATTCAGATCACTAGACTCAATTCGAATTATCTCATCATTCTTACACCTTAAATCAATGACTTTTCATTTGCAATTCACAATAGCATCGTGCAAAGTTAACCAGTCCATTCCTAGAATTATATCAAATTCATCGAAAGGCAAAAGCATCAGATCAGTAGGAAAACAATATCTCGAATCAATAACATGCAATTCTTGTAGACTTTATCAACCAAGACACTTTGGCCTAAGGGGTTTGATACTCTAATTACGAATTCAGTAGACTCTACAAACAAAGTCTTACTATGGACTATATTCATACAGATATAAGAATACGTTGATCCAAGGTCTATCAATGCAATCACAGAAATATCATAAAGAGTAAAAGTACCAGTAATCATGTCTGGTGATGAGGCTTCCTCACGAGCTTGGATAGCATAGGCTCTAGTAGGTGCTCTAGCCTTAGATCTAATAGCAGTATCCCTAGTAGTTCTTTTTCCACCACTTGCATTTTTCGTATTTCTGGAAGGTCTACCTCTACCTAAGGTGTTACTCGGTCTCATATTCTATAAATTCTCTTACTCAGTAGGTTCAGAACAATCTCTTACAAAATGGTCCAGAGATCCACATCAGAAACAGGCTCGGTCATTCAATCTAAAATTTCCAAGATGCCTTTTACTACAGTGTTTACATTTAAGTTTCTCAGATCAGCATTCCCGACACTTGCAACAGAAGTAGCAGGAGCTCTGAAATTCAAATGCGATCTAGCTTGATCTCGATTCGAATGTCCTACATCAGCCTTTGAACAGCTATGATCACTTCAGAATTTCTTTGACACAGACTGAAATGATCTACTTGAAGATCTCTTTCTAACATCTCTAGCTTCAGAATTAGCTTTTCTTTTCTCTTTACTTAAATCTTCAGCTTTACAAGCTCGCTCAATGAGCACTACCATTTCTTTAATCTCTAAAATCCCAACTAACAGACGGATATCCTCATTTAGTCCATCTTCAAACCTTTTGTACATTATTTCTTCATTTAATATACATTCCCAAGCATACTGGCTCAATCTCACAAATTCACGTTCGTATTCAGTAACAGACATATGGCCTTGTTTAAGCTCGAGAAACTATTTCTTTCACAATTTAGCTTGGAAGAAATCCCAAGTAACCCGCTCTCTCAGAACCATAAATATTAAAGTTTTCCACCAATGGTACGCTATATCTCTCAGAAGTGAAACGACACATTTTACACATTCCTCAGGATTCAGAGACATTTCATCAAACACTCGTATTGTATTCTCTAACCAGAATTCGGCTCTTTTAGCATCATCATTCGTTGTAGCTCGGAACTCTTCAGCCCCATACTTTCTAATCTTATCAACTGGTGGTCTACTTAACTGAGCCGAATTCACTGAGGGCATACCAAGAATTTGAGAAGGATTAACCGGGGGTAGAGATTGTTGTACAGCCGGATTGGTTTTAATATACTGAGTGAACCAATCATTCATCATCTGATAGAAGGTTTTCTTAGCCTCACCAACACGGTACTCGTAGTCGGTCGAGAATCATCTTGCACCGTCCCTTGCGTGGGAGTAGGTGCATTACTTTCAACATCGTTAGTTACAGCTCTATTGGGATCCATTGCTATACAAAAGCACATTTCAATGTCAGGATTCATCACACTATCGCAGTTTTAGATATATGACATGTATAGCTAGACTCACACATGCTATGGTAATCCTAGAACTGACTAAACCATAGCTCTGATACCAATAAAATGTAACATCCTTATCCTGTATTCGTCGTTGAACTAGGGTTAAAGGTGTTACCGGATGAATCGAAACATTTAATATTCATTTCACAAACATCATAGCATCAAATATCAAGCATCAATATTAAGTCCCTTACATAGGTCATCGAGACCTAAACATACATTAGAAAGGGGTCGAGACTAAACTGAACACATACAAACTTAATATTGATGCTTGATCTTTGATGCTATGATGTTTGTGAAATGAATATTAAATGTTCCGATTCATCTGGTAACGCCTTTAACCCTAGTTCCGATTCATCTGGTAACGCCTTTAACCCTAGTATCAAAGCTATGGTTTAGTCGGTTCTAGGACTACCATAGCGTATGTGAATCTATCTATACATGTCATATTTATGAACTGCGATAGTGTGATGAATCCTGACAATAAAAATATTCTTTTATATAGAAAATGGATCCCGAATAAGTCGTAGCTGACGATGTCGAAAGCAATGCGCCTGCTCCCACGCAAGAGACATCACCCTCTGACTCTATACCGACTACGAGTAGCCATGATGGTGAGGCTAGAAAAGCCTTCTATCAGATGATGAATGATTGGTTCTCCCAATACCTTAGAACTAATCCGGCTATTCAACAACCTCCACCCCGATCAATTCTCCATAAGCTCCTGCTATGCCACCAGTGAATCTGATTTTGTTAAGTAAGCCACCAGTCGATAAGATTAGAAAATATAGGGTCGAAGAGTTCTGAGCTACTATAAATGATGATGCTGAAAGCGCCAAGTTTTGGTTAGAGAACACAATACGAGTGTTTGATGAATTGTCAATGAATCCGGAAGAATGCATAAAATGTGCCGTTTCACTTTTGAGAGACACAATGTACCACTGGTAGAAGACTTTGATATCGGTAGTTCTGAGTGAGTTCCAAGCTGAATTCTGGAAGAAATACATTAGTCAGAGATTTATCGACCAAAAATGTAAAGAGTTTCTTGAGCTTAAACAAGGCTGTATGTCTGTTACAGAATACGAGCGAGAATTTGTAAGACTGAGTCAGTATGCTTGGGAATGTGTATCTATTGAGGCTATAATGTATAAAAGATTTGAGGATGGCTTGAACGAGGATATCCATTTGTTAGTCGAGATTATTAAGATTAAAGAATTCGTTGTACTAGTTGAACGAGCCTATAAAGCTGAAGATCTCAGAAAAGAGAAAAGAAAAGTTGACTCAAAACCTAGAGAAGTGCAAAAGAGATCATCAAGCAATTCATTTCAATCTGTATAAAAGAAATTCTGAGATGATAATAGCCGTTTAAAGGCTAATGTTGGACATTCGAGTAGAGGTCGTGCTAGATCACATTCGAGCTTCAAAGCTCCAGCTACTTTTGTTGCTAGTGTTAGAAATACTAGATCTGATCGACCTGAGTGTAAACATTATGGTAGAAGACATCTTGGAAATTGTAGACTATTTGATCGGGCTTGTTTCAAATGTGGATCATTAGATCATTTTATTCGTGATTGCCCTGAATCTGTTGAGCAAGAGATTGTACAAAATCCGAGGCCAAGTGGCAATGTTTCTCGTGGTAGACCTCCCAGAAATATGGGAAATGTAAGTGGCAGTCAGAGAGGAACAAAACACACTACTATTAGATCTGAGGCTCGCGCACCTGCCAGAGCCTATGCCATTCGAGCTCGTGAGGAAGCTTCGTCTTCAGATGTGATTACGGGTATATTTACACTTTATGATACTTCTATGATTGCTCTGATATATCCTAGATCAATATATTCGTATATATGCATAAACTTAGTGAACAGTAAGACTTTTCCTGCAGAGTCTACTGAATTTATAATTAGATTTTTAAACCCCTTAGGCAAATCAGTTTTGGTTGATAAAGTTTGCAAGAACTGCCCGTTAATGTTTCGAGACATTTGTTCTCTAGCTGATCTGATGTTGTTTCCTTTTGATGAATTTGATTTAATTCTGGGTATGGATTGGTTAACTTTGCACGATGCTATTGTGAACTACAAATGGAAAACTATTGATTTGAGATGCAAGAATGATGAAATAGTCCGAATTGAATCTAGTGATTTAAATGGATTGCCTACTGTGATATCTTCAATGAAAGCTTTAAGTATTGTGAGAAAATAGTGTAAATCTTATTTTGCCTATGTGATTGATTCGAAAATGTCAGAAAAGAAAGTTGAATCAGTGCCTGTTGTATGTGAATTCCCTAATGTGTTTCCTGAAGAACTTCCTAGATTACCTCCGATATGAGAAGTTTAATTTGGCATTAAGTTAGTACTAGGAACTACTCTGATTTTGATAGCTCCATATAGAATAGCTCTGACTGAGTTGAAAGAATTAAAGTCTCAATTGCAAGAGCTGACCGATAGAGGGTTTGCTAGACCAAGTTTCTCACTTTGAGGTGCTCCTGTTCTGTTTCTGAAAAAGAAAGACAGTACGATGTGAATGTGTATAGATTATCATCAATTGAACAAAGTGACTATCAAGAATAAGTATCCTTTGCCCCGAATTGATGATTTGTTTGATCAGTTGAAAGGAGATACTGTGTTTTCAAAAATAGATTTGAGATCGGGTTACTATCGATTCTTGAGTAAAAAGATCGGACGATTCAAAAGCTGTTTTCCAAATGAGGTACGGACATTATGAATTCTTAGTTATGCCTTTCAAATTGACTAATGCGCCTGCTATCTTTATGGATTTGATGAACATAATTTTTAGACCGTATTTAGATCGATTTGTTGTTTTCATTGATGACATATTGATTTATTCGCATGATAAGTCCGAACATGCCGGACATTTGAGAATAGTGCTACAGACTTTATGAGATAAACAATTGTATGTGAAGTTTAGTAAATGTGAATTCTGGTTATGAGAGGTCAGTTTTCTGGGTCATATTGTATCAACATATGGTATTCGAGTTGATCCGAGTAAAATTTCAGCTATTTTGGATTGGAAGCCTCCGAGAAATATTTTTGAAGTCCATAGTTTTTTGGGACTTGCCGGTTATTATAGATAGCTTTAAAAGGCTTTTCGATGATTGCGAATCCGTTGACAAAGCTGCTTCAGAAAGATGTGAAGTTTGAATGGTCTGAAAAGTGTCAAAAAAGCTTTAATCAGTTAAAAACTTTGTTGACTTAAGCTCCGGTATTCGTACAACCCGAATCGGATAAAGAATTTTTGATATATAGTGATGCTTCATTGATCGGTCTAGGTTGTGTTTTGATGCGGGAAGGCAAAGTTATTGCTTATGCTTCGAGAAAGTTGAGGCCACACAAAAAGAACTATATGATGCACGACCTTGAGTTAGCCGCGATTGTGTTTGCTTTAAAGATTTGGCGTCACTATCTGTTTGGTGAGAAATGTCACGTTTATTCTAATCATAAGAGTTTAAAGTATCTGATGACTCAGAAATATTTGAGTCTAAGACAAAGAAGGTGGTTAGCATTGCTAAAAGACTACGAGCTTGTTATTGATTATCATCCGGGAAAAGCAAATGTTGTTACTAATGATTTGAGTCGAAAATCATTATTTGCTCTACGTGCGATGAATGCTCATTTGGTTCTGTCCGATGATGGTTCAGTTTTAGCAGAATTAATAGTGAGACCTTTGTTCTTACAACAGATTATCAAAGCTGAGAAGATTGATAACGAGATTTTAGCAAAATGAGCTTAGTGTGATTTAGATTCTGATTTAGAATTCAGAGTTGATAAAAATGATTGTCTGAGATTCCGATATAGAATTTGTGTTTCGAGAAATCCAAAGTTAATTCAGATGATTTTGAATGAAGCTCACAACAGTCAGTTATCTGTTCATCCGGGTAGTACGAAAATGTATAATGATTTGAAACAACATTACTGGTGGTCTGGAATGAAAAGAGATATTTTCGAGTTTATTTTAAAATATTTGATCTGTCGGCAAGTTAAAGCTGAACATCAAGTGCCATCTGGTTTGTTACAACTGATTATGATTCCAGAATGGAAATGGGATAGAGTGACAATGGACTTTGTTTCGGGTTTGCCCCTATCTCCGAGAAAGAAAGACGCTATTTGGGTTGTGGTAGATCGATTGACGAAATCAGCTCATTTTATTCCGGTACGATCCGATTACTTGCTTGATAAGTTAGTTGAATTGTACATTTATGATATTATGAGATTGCATGGTGTGCCATTATCTATTGTGTCAGATAGAGATCCGAGATTCACATCACCATTTTGGAAAAAATTGCAAGATGTTCTGGGTACGAAATTTCATTTCAGTACTGCTTTTCACCCGCAAATGGATGGTCAATCCGAACGGATTATTTAGATACTCGAACATATGTTGAGATGTTGTATTCTTGAGTTTGAAGGTACGTGGGAACAGTATTTGCTTTTGGTTGAATTCGCTTATAATAACAGTTTTCAATTGAGCATTAAAATGGCACTGTACGAAGCCTTATATGGTCGTAAATGTCGTGCACCTTTATATTGGACTAAGCTTAGCGAGTAAGATTCACGGGATTGATTTGATAAAAGAAATTGAACAAAAAGTAAAAGTAATCCGAGGTAGTTTAAAAGCAGCTTTTGATCGTCAGAAATCTTATGCAGATTTAAAAAGAAAAGACATTGAATTTGAGATCGGTGACAAAGTGTTCTTGAAAGTGTCTCCACGGAAGAAAGTACTTCGGTTCGGTAGAAAAGGGCAAATTGAGTCCGAGGTTCATAGGGCCGTATGAGATTATTGAGCGTATCAGGCTAGTAGCATATAGATTGTTGTTGCCACCAGAGATAGAAAAGATTCATGATGTGTTTCACGTATCGATGCTTTGATGATACAAATCTGATCCTTCACATGTGATTCTTTCATCTGATATTGAGATCCAGTCTGATATGACTTACAAAAAAGAACCGATCTGTATCTTAGCTTATGAAGTTAAAGAATTAAGAAATAAGAGATAAGAGAATTCTGTTAGTGAAAGTGATGTGGCATTGGCACAGTATTGAAGAGGCCACATGGGAGCCTGAAGATATTATGAAACAACAATATCCGAATCTGCTTAACGGTCAGATTTTCGGGGACGAAAATCCCTAAGGGGGGAGAATTGTAGCAGTCAGGTTTAGACCCTAGTCAGACTAGTGGTTTTGGGGCCACAAATTTGAGTTAGAAAATATTTAAGTATTATTTTCTGTGTTTATAATATGTGAATTAGCATGTGTGAAAGTTTCGTATGAAAATTTAATTGTTTGTGTGCTCAATTTGATAAAATGACCTAATCGCGTAAAATGTAAAAGTTTCTTGTTGTTCGTTAAAAGTGCCTATTTGATTTGGCTTATTAATTGTGAGGTCCTCATGTGGTTATTTGACCATTATAAGTTTGAATGGACATTAATGACCATCCAATATATGTTTATTTTATGTTTATAATAAGGTTAATAATGTAAATTGTTAATTAAATGATTTATAATAAAACAAAGGCATGAAAATGGATCATTTTATGCTTATCCTTGATTGAAAATACAAGAAAAAGAAAAAGAACATTAGGGTTCGACCATTAAGTCCTTTGATTAAGGTATGTGTTTTGATCCGTTTTTGATAATTTCCACGTTTTTATAATCATTGCTTTGTGTTTTACTAAGCCCATGCCTCAATTTCTGATTTTGATGATGATTTTGAAATATGCCATTGATGAAATTATGATCTGTATGATGTTAGTTGCTGGAAAATAAAAGATATATGTTGGGTTGATATATTTTGTCTTTGAATTTTTGATGAATTTTAGTAAAATGGACTAAATTGTGAAATTTGTAAATTGAGGGACTAAAATGTGAAATAAATGAAATGTGTGGACTTATATGAGTACTATTAATATTTGACTAAGCTTGTGTAAAAACAAATTATGTGTATTTTTTGATTTGGTGAATAAGGGACTAAAGTGTCAAAATCTATAAATGTGAGGGCTAATTTATAAAATGCCCTAAATTTGTGTTTGTGGATTGTTTTGATTGAATGTGTGATTGAATAAGGTAAATTTGAATTTATATACATCAAAAGTTAAAGAAAACGGAATTAGATCGGGGAAAGTCAAAATTCGTCGAGTAGTTGATTCCATCCATTCGAATCCGTACGAGGTAAGTTTATATACAAGTAAACGTGTTTGAATTGAATTCTTATTATTTATATGATATTGAATTGTGATGAATGAATGTTTGAGCTAATTGTGCTATTTGAGAAATTATCAACAAAGTTCTGACAATTGAAAAGTCTCGTATGAGCCTTAGGAATTGTTAGGATACATAAGTCATGACATAGGATCCGATATGTGTTATCGTGTAAGACCACGTCTGGGACATTGGCATCAACTTATGATTTACGTGTAAGACCACGTTTGGGACGTTGGCATCGTATTTAATTTTGTGTACGACACATCTAGGACGTTGGCATCGACTTATGATCTATGTGTAAAACCACGTCTGGGATGTTGGCATCGTATTTGATTTCGTGTAAGACACTGTCTGGGACTGTGGCATCTATATTTGATTACATGTAAGACCACGTCTGAGATGTTGGCATTGTTTATGCTTTCTGAGCTATCCGCGTATCCTTATAATTCCGAATGGTTCAATAGGCATTCTGAGATACGAATGATTATATGAAATGTGTATTCAATTCAAGTATGTTCAAATTGTACATTATATTGAGAATGAAAGGTAAGTGCATGTAACTTTATGAACATCTGATATAATTATGAACAAATATGTTATATAATATGTGAATCATTTGTGAACTATGTGATATATGTTAGTATCTTGGTCATAAAGTATATGTATTCTATGATGTTATTATGCTTATATTGATAAGTTTATTTGTATATGGCTTACTAAGCTTTTAAAAGCTTACTTTGTGTGTGTTTGCATTGTTTTATAGATATCGTAGCTACTGGGAGCCTGGGGATCGTCAAGGATCGTCACAACACTATCGAACCTCTTTTTGGTACTTTTTGAAAATGTGAATATTAAAGTATGGCATGTATAGGCTAGGAGTTTTTGTATATGTCTTGTAATGTATATAAATAGCCATGTGATATGGCTAACTTGTGTTTGAACTTATGGTTTGATATTGATATATGATATGAGATGCAATGATGGTATGAATGTGTTATGGCCTAGAGAGCTGGTCAATTTGGTAAGTTTTGTTATGTGTCTATTTGAGAATTTGGTAAGTTCATAGTATGAGATTGAATAATGTGTATTAAGTTTATAAATCATATGTTTTGATATGCTCTTGTCAAATGTTTTGGCATAAATTAGTAAGGTTTATGGGCATGGAATTGGTTGGCAGTGATAAGTCATGAATGGTTTATGTTTTGGTTGTGAATTGGTTATAAAATGTTGTGATTTTGTTGCTTGTAGGTTTGACCCAAATTGGGTGGCAAATTGGCTTTTCAAATGGCCTATTTTTGTCCACACGGGTAGAGAAATAGGTGTGTGTCTCAGCCGTGTACAACACACGGTCATGTTGCACGGCCGTGTGTCCCCTGGGATACCTTATGATTTTAAGTCAGGCTAGACCATGACCAAGGCACACGGGCGTGTGGCTAGCCGTGTGACCCAAGTCAGTCTTGACCACAGCCAAGACACATGGGTGTGTCTTGTGGTCATGTGTGCAAGTCAGTATGTATGCATTATTTTAACACGGCCTAGACACACGGGCGTGTCTAAAGCCATGTAAGGCACACGGCCTGTTCACACAGGCATGTGACTTGTATATCTTTGAAAAATGTTTAAGTTTTTAAAAATTTTTTATGTGTTCAGTTTAGTCCCGACCCCTTTCTAATGTATGTTTAGGTCTCGATGACCTATGTAAGGGACTTAATATTGATGCTTGATCTTTGATGCTATGATGTTTGTGAAATGAATATTAAATGTTCATATTCGTCCGATAACGCCTTTAACCCTAGTCCGACGACAGATACGGGATAAGGGTCTTACATGACCCATGTTGAACATGTATGTATTTTGATGTTTAATGGTAGGAAATGCATGTTAGTTGTTAGATAAACGACTTTTGCTAAGTGATTTTCGATGAAAATGCCTAAAAAGGACCTATTTGTAAAAAGTTATAAAATGGGTGTTAAAATGTGAATAAAAGAAGAATGTGGGATGCTATAAGCATGTATAAGGTTCGGCTAGGCATGGGTATTGAAAAAATTGAGTACATTTCATTTTACGAACCTACGGACTAAAATGTAAAAAAGTGAAACTCTAGGGGCAAAAATGTAATTTTTTCTATAATGTGATTTTGGGCTGAATAGTATAATGATTAAATAAGTTAAATGTGATATTGTAGATCAAGAAAAACAAGGTTCAAAATTGGATTGGGGGAAAAACAAGTATTTGACGGTTAGGTCCTTTTCGTAATTTTTATGCTGAGGCAAGTTCGTATGTTTAATAAGCATTCAATTTTATATGTATAAATGCTTAATTGGTATAATTGTGGTAAATGCTATATTGTTGAAATGAAATGTGAATGCTATTGAGTACGATACTATGGAAATGACTGAAAGAGATTCGATACAGCGAAAGTCCCAATTGAACCTTAGGAATAGATAGGATACAAATGTCATGACATAAGGGTTATTAAAATTACATGTAAGACCATATTTGGGATATGACATTGATATGAGACTTCGTGTAAGACCATAGCTAGGCTATTGGCATCGATACGAGATTACATGTAATACCATATCTGGGATATGGCATTGGTACAGTACTGTGTGTACTAGATTCTCGAGTATCCTTTAGTATTCCAAGGGGTTCAATGAGAAATTCAATGGGTATGTCAAAGAAGAGAAAGAGCATGTAAGTATTACGAATTAGCACAGGTATGTACATAAGTTTATAAGCATTGACTTCATGACATTGTGAGTTCATGGTTTCCACGAGAATGTTTTTGTGAAAGCCTTGTGATTATTGGTCCACGCTTGTGATGTATGAAATACATGGTAAATTTGGTTGGCGGTCGTGTAATTGGCTTCCGACCCAAATTGAGTTATGATATAGCATATTTCATTCACATAAATTGTGATTTATCGGATATGAGAAAAAGGAAAGATTGGCATAATTGCCTTTTAAAATGACTATTGGAAGATATGAGCTTTAAACAACTAAAAGATGTTAAAATATATGCTTAAAATGTGAATACCCATAATTGATGTGCAAGTTTATTATGAGGTTTGAAATGATTGGTCGATTGTAGTAATCTGTTATAATGGAGAGATTACGGTTGTTAGGCTAATGTCAAGACACGTTAGATTATGCTTGCAAATTGATAGAGCAAACAATGTGACAAAATAAGTTATAACTGTGAGCTTTATAGTAATTTATATTATCTTGTCTTTATATTATTGGTCTTGGTAAAGTTTTGGTAAGAGTTGCTTATTATGTTCATACAAACTTACTAAGCTATATAGCTTACCCCCCTTCCTTTCCCATGTTTTATAGTGCCGTCAAGCCAGCTTGGGTTGGAGATCACCGGAGATCCTATCACACTATCAAGTTATCATTTTAGGTGTTGATGAATTCAAGTATTTTGAGTTTATGGCATGTATAGGGACTTGGTCTTTAGGTCATGTGTTGGCTTATAATGGTTCATGGTTTATTTTGTATATAGCCTTGGAAGTTGGCTAATGTTTGTTATGAGTATATTTAAATTTATGTCATTTGTAAATGTGGAAACTTGCATAATTTGATGTAGAGAGGTTGATGTTTTAAGCATGATTAATAATGGTGTGAGAATGACATGTTATTGTCTTGGTTGTGATTGTTTGGCTACTCTTACATGCTTGAATTTGTGCCATATGATTTTGTGTTGATGTGTGCAAGTGAGGGTGGCAATATGGCTTGGTAAATAACCTTGTTTTTGTCCATACGGGCAGACACACGGGCGTGTGTCTAGGCCGTGTGTGACACACGGTTAGCCCAATAGGCGTGTGATCCGGCCATGTGTCCCTTACACCTAAATTGTTCCAAAATAGAATGCTCAATATCAAACACACAGGTATGAGACACGACCGTGTGTCTTAGCCGTGTGAAGGACACGACCTCGGGACACAGGCATGTGTCTTGGTCGTGTGACTTCAATTTGTTCTTGGGTGACAAACAAAGAGTTACACGAGTTAGGGACACGGGTGTGTGTTACCACCCGGCCTGCCCACACGAGCGGTCCCAAGCCACAAGGGCGTGTGACCCCTGTTTTAGCAAAAATTTCCCAAGTGTCATAAAATTTCCTAAAGTTCTCAGTTTAGTCCCGAACCGCTTCCAAAGCACGTTTTGGGGGTCGTAGGCTCGTACTAAGGACTTTATGATTAAATGCAGATGGTTTTAATTTGGACACAAATTTATGACTCGGAATTGTATGTTTGCTTGTGTTTAAGTCCAGTAATGCCTCGTACCCTATTCCGATGTCGAACACGGGTAAGGGGTGTTACAATCCAGGTAGTAAGTATCCGCCTGTGAATAGTATCTATGAACAACCATTCTGGGAAAAATATTTAGTGTTGGTTTGAGAAGTATCTTCGTTGCTCTAAAAGGGAAAAAAATAATAGAATATTGTTTGGTAAGATCTGAAGTCAGCCAAGTAGTGAAGTGAAAGTGAGTACGTTAAGTTCGGTAGTTGGTGTATAAGTGCAAGTCTAATATTGTGAAATTGTCTGCCCAAAATAGAAAAGATATGTTAAATATAGAAACTGGCGTATTGGCATATATCCTATATTATGAAATTACCCACCAAGGTATTATGTATTAAAGCTCACTAAGTTCATACAAGTGGTTGTTCTTGTTTCAGGTGTTGCTTTATTGATGAGTGGGCGAGGAGGGACAAGCTAGGAGCACACCATGGAAACGGCGAGCTGGATAATGATACATGCAAGAAACATCTTAGAAGTAGGGTGTATAGTAAGCTACACTTTAAAGAGTCTATTTTTAATAGAATTTTATAATGTTGTATGTTGCTTCAAACAATGTTGTAATTATTTGATATTTTCTTATTATGAAGAAGAATGGTACAAAATAATACGAACTATGTTGAAAAAGAATTACATGGAAATTGTGTAAAATTTTTGCTAAGTGTTTGTGCGTTGTAACATTTGATATTCGAACTCAGTGAATCAGGTCAGTAGAGGGTGTTATATATCATTGTCTTTAATTGCACTGTGAAATGGACATTAGGCCATAGATATTGAGGGTTAGGCAGATGCATGATGGTGATTTCAAAAATGTATACTAGAGTGAAGAATTGAGGAAATGTTTCAATATGGTAAGTATAAAATCTTGCTAAAATATGCTTAAATGAAAAATTTGTTAGTGAACATAAGCAATGTGAGGTTAAAAAGCATAGTGAGTGAATAAAAGCATTGAACGTGTGAAAAGCATTGTGCCTAAAAGATGAGATTTATTAGAATTTGATCAACTGAAAAAATATTTTCAATATTAAAAAAGTCTTTTTACTTTCGTAATGCACTTAGACTTGCTAGCTTTTGTACCTACTAATATTGAACTATATCCTCCATAATATTGAATCGTATCAGTTTGATTTTTTTCGTTGTAATATAAACTAATGAATAATATTAGCGATTTTATGAAATATAAACTAATACACATTTACTTATCCACATCTTACATATAATTATAGCATTTTAATTATTAATACAAAATCTAGACACAATCTTGATGGTTGATTTACTTAATTATGCTCTAAGTTGAGAACGTTGTATTGAAGATTGATCTAAAAGGGAGTTATAGTTGTACAGATGATTAGCTTGTGTGGTTTTGTTCAAAAAATTACCAAATGTACAAGATTGTTGAGGCAATTTGTTGAAGTGACCTGTTATGTGCCAATCAGAAGTTGCTACTTGGATTCTCCTTGCGAAATCTATTAACTTGTCATACTTGAAGTTGGTAATTTATTGGAACAAAATCTTTTAGCTTTGACTTGTGCTGATATTGTGGATACACGGAAACCCAACTTTGAAGACCAGTCAATTTAAATAATTAGCCTTAGAGATTAGATTGATTTAAATTAAACAATTGAACCACTTGGATTGTGGAGAACCTATTAGGATTACATTGAATATGCCTTTGAGGAATGAGTCTCCAAGAGTCAATTTTATATTGGTCTTTATTAGTTTATTTCTTTTGCTATTGTGTAGTAGCTACTATTAAGGAGTTGGATTGTAAGTTATCTCTAGTGTGTTAGCAAGTGTAAAAAACTTCTATATATCGAATGACTTGTATAGGTTATGTACGAGTGCATAGACAACAATTTATTGTTCATTGAGGAACTTATTTTGTGAGTGAATTTGAAGTGTATACAGATTGTCTTTAATCTAAATTCTCCCTTGTTTAGGTACAAAAGTGAGGTATTTATACTTGAAGAGTGATAGGAATGGATTCACTTTTGTATTGTGGATTAAAGATACCGAAAATCCCTCTTTTCACTCGCCAAATTCGGGTAACAACAACCCCATTCAAATCTGTTCAAACTTTTGGTGTTTCGGTCAAACACAACTTCCTCCCATGGCTATCACTAAAAATAATCTCTATTTGTACAAACAGGGATTCGAGCCTCAAACTACTAGCACACTCCACATGCCACTATCCACTAGACCAGCAGGCCCATTCTATCATATTTTTACCAAAATAAACTTATAACCCTACTAGCCAAAGATAGGGGTTTTATCCTTAAAAAGCAAAAATTTTGTGGAAGCTAGGGCTTGAACCCATGACTCCCCAGACACTTTTAGAGCACACAACCACTAAGCCAAACACTCAATTATGTCACTTCCTTGCACAATAAAATATGTATGTGCAACCTCCAAATTGTACCCTTACTCAAAACCTAATACTTCTAGGCCCAAAATTTGGGGCGTTATAGTCTTAGCCGTGTGTGACATACGGTCATGCTATACAACCGTGTGTACCCTAGGGTACCCTTTCGAATTAGGTCACTATAACTTACAGGTTTGACATGGTCTAGACACACGGACGTGCCTACTGGCCGTGTGTGACACACGGGCTAGCACGTGGGTATGTGGTCGGCCGTGTGACCCAAGTCAGTACCCCTATAATTTTTACACGGCCTGGCACACCGTGTGGTGCAAGTCAGATTGTATGCCCTATTTTCACAGGGCCTGTGACACTGGCGTGTCTGGTAGCCGTGTGAGGCACATGGCCTGTTCACACGGGCGTGTGACCCTTAAATGATTGAAAATTTTATAAGTTTCCCAAAGTTTTCAAATGTTATTGGTTTAGTCCCGAACCATATTTAAGCATATTTTAAGGTCTCATAGGACCTTATGAGGGACAATGTGGATGAGTTGAATTGATATTTATTATGAATGCATAAATGTATGTGAATAATGTGTATTATTCAGTAATGCCTCGTAACCCTATTCGGGCGATGGATACGGGTTAGGGGTGTTACATTTTATTAGTATCAGAGCTACGGTTTAGTCAATTCTAGGATTAACGTAGGAAGTGAGAGTCTAGCTATACATGCCATATATATTAAATGTGTTTTTCTTATAGTAATAGATCCCAATCGAGTTTTAGCTAATAATATGGAAAGTAATGCGCTTGCTCCCACTCAAGGGGCAGCACCGACTGATTCTAGGATGATTTCAAGTAGTCAGGGAGGAGAGGCTAAGTAAGCCTTCTTCCAGATGATGAGTGAGTGGTTTACGGAGTTCGTTCGAATGAACCCTGCTACTCAACAACCTCCACCCCCGCTTATTCCTCAATAAATCCCAGTCGTGCCACAAGTCATAGATCCGATTTGAGTGAGTAAGCCGCCAGTGGATAAGATACGTAAACATAAGGCTGAGGAGTTGAGGGTTACCTGGGAGTTCTTCCAATTCGAGTTCTGAAAGAAATATATAAGTCAACAATTCCTCGATCAAAAGCACAAAGTGTTTCTAAAATTAAAACAAGGTCGGATGACTGTTACTGAGTACGAAAGAGAATTCGTACGTTTAAGCAAGTATGCCCGGGAATATAATTCTCATAACACCCTAAACCCGGCCTAGACGTTATGGTCGAACCTAGCGATGTCACATTGAAGTGTTTTTCGTAAAGCGAGATATCGTTGAAAAACCCATTCTATAATTAATCCTTTTGTGTGTTTCTAATGGAGATTCTAGAGATGTGTCGTTCATTTCAAAACTTGTGTCACTATCCACAAGTATTTACTTTAAAATCGTTACTTGTTTCCAAAATATCATTTTATAGCGGAAGCTTTTTAAAACAGTTACGCACTTGCGTTTACTTTGTAAAAACATTGTTTCTTTTGAAAACTCAAGTTTTCCTATCACTAGTAATTATAACCAAAGCAAATAAAATCCCCAACTTAAAATAAAAACTTAAAGAGGCCTTATTACAATCAAAATACCCAGAATAAAATTACTTATAAATATAAAGCAAATATGATAGTAAACGCAATTGTGTGGCCACCTTCGAGCCCCTTGCAACACCGATCCAGCTAAGGGTTACCTGCATATATAAGTAGAAGGGTGAATTTAGAAAAACTCAGTGTGTAATCCCTTAATAAACATATAGTCAATCATGCAGTAAGCAAATACAGTCTAGGCCTAAGACTGTATCAGTAACAGTAAACAGAGCAGTAATAGTAATCAGTGCAGTAACAATAATAAATAATATGCAGATCCTACCCAACCAACCTCTACACTCTACTCCATTTGTGGGGATAAAATCAACCCACCCATCCCTACACTCCAGAATTAGACCGGTTGCGGTACTAAACAGTATTTGTAGCAGAGCTACCAGTATAATAGGCTTAAAGCCATCAGTGCAGCAAAGCTATCAGTACAATACACTTTCTCCAATCATAATAAACCCATCCCCATACAATGCATCATGCGACGTGTCATGACATATCATAATATTATACATGTACTCAATACAGTTACAAATGACATGCTAAAATATAAACATACATCACATAGGGCCAAAACAGTCACTTCCCACATAAGGGCAAAATAGTCACTTTACCTCATAAGAGTAAAACAGTCATTCTACCACATAAGGGCAAAACAGTCATTTTACCTCACAAGCGCAAAACAGTTCCTCATAAGGGCAAAATAGTCATTTATCAATTTGGGGTCTAGGTATACTTACCAACCGAACAGTAGGTCCACCGTTGTCTCAGGCGACCCGTGCAAACCACAACAGTCAAACAGTGAAAATGGGCCCAAAGCCTATAATGCGACCCATGTGGGCCCACACGCCCATGTGGCCCACAAAGCCCAAAAATGGCCTTGGTCGTGTATGCTACACAGCTTGGCCCAATAATCTCCACTCGTCCATGTGGTTTACGCATGTGGAGCCTACAAGCCCGTAGGGCCCACACTGCCCATTTCGGCCCAACGTGGCCCAAAATAGCCTAAGCCCATGAAATCGCTCATGGTGGCCTCTACGATTAAACGCCCATGTTTTACATATTCGGATTACCACACGAGCGAGCACGCGCTCGTGTAGTGTCAATAGTCATACTTTTCCTGCTTTTGCCGATCTACGTTTATAGCAGTATGGTTACACACCTTGTTGCAAAAACGTCGGTAACATAAAAGGGTGTTAGGTAGAATAGATTATCACAACAGAAAGAGGGAAGAAAACAATAACGAAGCACTCGAACCTGAGATGGTATAATCAGTTAACCAACATAAAAGTGCAAAAAGAAGAGAACTGAAAGAACTAAATGAGAGGAAGTGTATTCGGTTTTAACAATGCAAGAAGGAACACTCGATAAAAGCTGAAAGAAACGAGAGAGAAACGAAAGGGATGTTTGGACACTTTACAAAAGAAGATGTTGACGGCACAGAATCGATTTAGAGGGGAGGAATGGTATTCAGTTAAGGGCACAAGGATAAGCACGTTAGGTAGAATAGTAGATGAAAAGAGAATTGGCTAATAGTAGAGATGGTCGAATGGGAAAGCCAAAATCGAAAAGAATTTAGAAGGGAAAATACCCGAATGGTCAAGGTAGCATTCGCCCTCAAATAAAAGTGAAAACCAAGCAAAAAGGGATAGCCACCGAAATGGAGAGCATTTTGACAGCCTCAAAACCGAATCCTAAGTGTTGAGAGTCTAAAATCGACACCAACACTCCTTCTCCTTCAAAATCCCTTAATTTCCTCCTAAAATCTCTCCACAAAATCCTCAAACGAATCTCTCAACAACTCAACCACTTAATTTGAATCTCATTCAAACTTTTTAGTGTTTCGATCAAACTCTACTACCCACACGACATAAGCAGCAAAATAAAACCCCCATTGCACAAGCCAGGATTTGAACCTTAGTCCTCAAGCATAGATGGCACACCACTTATCCCCTACACCAGCAAGCTCTTTATGTCATGTCTTACCCATTTTTATTTAAAAGCCTACTGCCTAGACACAGTGCTTATTCCTTTAAAAACAAAACTTTTTGCACCTGCCACGGCTTGAACCCAAGTCTTCTTAGACACTTCCCAAAGCACTTAACCACTGAAACAGATACAGATTTGTGTCACTTTCTTGCACAACTAAATATTTATGTGCTGCCTCCTAACTGTTCCCATGCTCAAGACTTAATACTTCTAGGCCCAAATTTAGGGCGTTACATTTCTACTGAGGAGATCATGTGTAAAAGGTTCATTGATGGACTGAACGAGGATATAAAATTTTTAGTCGAGATTCTTGAATTGAAAGTATTCGTCGTTTTGGTTGAAAGGGCTTGTAAAGCTGAGGATCTCAGAAAAGAAAAGAAAAAAGCTGATTTTGAAGCAAGAGATTCGCGAAAGAGATCAACTAGTAAATCTTATCAGTTTGCATCGAAGAAATTCTGAGACTCGTTTAATCATTCTAATGCATCTATGGGACATTCAAATAGGGATCGTGAAAAGCAACCTGTGAGTTCTAAAGCTCAAACTACATCTATTACTAGTGTTGGCAGTATGAGACAAAATGACCTGAATTTAGACATTGTGGAAAATGGCATATCGGTGATTGTAGATGGAATGATCAAGCCTATTTTAAATGTAGAAATCATCAACAAAATCAGAAATTGAGACATGGGCTAGATAGTATACTAAGCAACGATTACAAAAACGTAGAAATTATCAAAAACCGAACAAAAACACATACCTAATTAGCCAAGATGAGTACCGAAACCCTAGCAAGCTTTTTCTTTTCTTATTTCTTTGATTTTTGGTGCCATATGGATGATAATGGCCTTTATTTTCATGTTGGTTTAATTAAAATAACTTAAATTATTAAATACCAATTTTGCCCTTGATTTATAACATATAAAACATTAATATACAAGGCCATAAATGTCCACTTGCCATAAAAATGGTCCAATTGCATCAGAAGGACCTCAAAATTATAAAGACATAGCAAATAGGCATTTTAACAATTAGAAGGCCACTTTTACAATTTACGTGATTAGGTCCTGTTATCAAATTGAGCACACAAAGGATTAAATTTTTGCACGAAATTTTCACACATGTCAATTCACATATTTTAAACATATAAAATAATATTTAAATATTTTTTGACTCAGATTTGTGGTCCCGAAACCACTATTCTAACTAGGGTCTAAACTGAACTGTTAAATTTTGAGACCATAAATTCAAGGTTAAAACATTATTTTAATATTATTTTATGTGTCTATTACATGATAGCATGTATTTGTGAAAGTTTCGTGATTTAATTTTATCGATTGGATGCTTAATTTGACAAAAGGACTAAATTGTGTAAAATGCAAAAGTTGCATTCTAAATGTTTAAGTGTTTAATTGCTATGGTTTATTAAATGTGAAGTCCTTATGTTGTGAATAGACCATTGATAGTGGGAATGGACATAAATGGGCATGTATTTGATGTTTATTAATGTTTTAAACCAAGGTCAAATTTGTAAATTGTGTATTAATGTATTATTAATAAAACAAAACATAAAAATTAGCTTCATTATCATCATGTTTGCCGAATTTGAGAAGAAAAATAACACTATTTTAGGGCTTGAGGTTTCGGCACTTAGAAGCTAGATTAATATCCTGAAATAAAGAAGTCAGATTTAGATCGGGGAAATCAAAAGTTGTCAAATAATCGATCTAGTCCGTTTATTCTCAATACGAGGTAAGTTCATATGAAAATAAATGTCTTTAAATTGAAGTATATATGTTTATTTGTCCTTGAACTGTTATGAATGTTGAACTAGTAAATACGAGCAAGAATCGACGAAGTTACGATATCCGAAATTCCCGTAAGAACCTTAGGAATAGTATAGGATACATATGTCATGACATTAGGTTACCGAGATGTGATTACATGTAAGACCATGTCTGGGACATTAGCATTGTATTGTGATTACGTGTAAGACCATGTCTGGGACATTGGCATCGTTAATTGATTTCGTGTAAGACCTTACCTGGGACAGTGGCATCGATATGTGATAACATGTAAGATCATATCTGGGATATGGCATTGTACGAGCTATATATGATTGATGCGTATCCTTAACGATTCCGAACTGTTCAACGGACAAAGTCAAGTCGAGAAAGAATGCGTGAATGAGTTAAGTGACTCAGGTACGTACGAGATTCATACAAGTATTGAAAAGGGAAGTAGTTGATGAATTCAATTATAATATTGAATATGTGTACATTGAGAAAGGTTTGTGAACTTGTATGCGTTTAGCTATGCTTAGCATATTTGAATTGATATGTAAATATTCATATGATGACTTTATTTGTATATGGCTTACTAAGCTTTTAAAGCTTTGTGTGTTCTTTCCCTATTTTATAGATTATCAAAGCTAGCTCAGACTCGGGGATTGTCGAGAAACGTCATCACACTATCGATCATCTTGTTGGTACTTTTGAAGCTTTGTAAATATGGTATATGGCATGTATAGGCTAGTGAGTTGATGATATGTTTTAAGATATGATATAGCCATGAGACTTGGCTTGTAAATGATGATGTGTATGGCCATTTAAGTTGGCTTGATTTATGTGTTTGATAAGTGATATATGTTGTGTACATATATATGGCCTTATGTTTTGGCATATTTTGTGATCGTTATATGTTTACTTGTGTAGCTAGTTGATAATTAGTGAATTAATGTTTGGAAAATAGCATGTTGAGGCTTGATTTTGAGATGATAAAATGGTATATTTTGTGAGAAGAATTAGTAATTGAAATGATGAAGAAATGCATTTAGAATTTATGCAAATTGAATAATTTTGACATATTGATTTGGTATGTTTTGGTCATGGATTTGAGTAGTTAAGAGGATGATTTCTAAATGGCATGATATGTGTATGAATTGTTATGAAGTGGCTATCAATTGGGTTAAATTATTGATGCAAATTATACTTGTGTATGCTTGTGAAAATAGGGTGGCAAAATGGCTATGCAAATAGCCTATTTTTGTCCACGCAGGCAAAGACACGGGCGTGTGTCTTAGCCATGTGCGACACACGATCATGCTATACGGCCGTGTGTCCCCTGGGGTACCCTTTCGAATTAAGTCAGCATACCCTATAGGTTTGACACGGTCTAAACACATAGGCGTGCCTACTGGCCATGTGTGACACACGAGCTGGCACATGGGCGTGTGGCCAGCTGTGTGACCCAAGTCAGTAACCCCTCCAGTTTTTACACGGCCATGTGACACGGCGAGTCTGGTAGCCGTGTGAGGCACACAGCCTATTCACAAGGGCGTGTGACCCTTAAATGATTGAAAATTTTATAAGTTTCCCAAAGTTTGCAAATGTTATCGGTTTAGTCCCAAACCACATTTAAGTATGTTTTAAGGTCTCGTAAGACCTTATGAGGGACAATATGGATAAGTTAAATGGATATTGATTATGAATGCATAAATGTGTGTGAATGATGTGTATTATTCGGTAATGCTCGTAACCCTGTTCTGGCGACGAATACAGGTTAGGGGTGTTACAGAGGTAGCCACTACAGTCAGACACTTCCATTTAACACTAGATAAGAAAGCAATTAGAACCAATTAGGTTTAAACAAATAATATTTGGTATCTAGAAAAAGATAGAAATAGTTTTAAAAATATGCATCTAGAGAGGAGAATAAAAGAATTAGATATTTTATGAGGTCATATTGACTTATCTTTAATATGTGATCTGTTGTAATTCAGTGTAGAAGATTAAACTAGTTTTTACATTCAAGGAACTTGAATGCAAGCATTTTCGTTATGTTTTAGTTAAGTTTTCTTAGTTTTATTTACATTCAATAAAATGTGCAAATTGAGTCTTTTACTGACCTTAGGGGTCGAACAAGGCCTAAAGGTGAGCTAATATACTTTATGAGTGTGTAAGAAACCATTAGAAGGCATATTAAATGAATATTGGTCGCTATAATGCAATAGGGATGAGTCAATGTCGCAACATAGGGAATAGAATGGAGAAAACTCAAGTCTGCCTCTGATATCGCAACACAAACTAAGGGTGTCATGACATACCCCTGAACATAGCTAAAGAGAACTATACTGATTGCTATGTCACGACATAGATCTTAGTGTGTCACGACAATGACTCTGTGATGGAAATTAAATACGAAGCAGGAGCATTTTGGTCTGCAAAATCAAACTTTAAGCTTAAGGGCGTCAGCTAACCTATGTTAAGGACAACGACCACCTAAAAGCTATAAATAGCCTCATTTGGCAAATGTTATAGAAATCATTCACTTAGCCTAGATTCTCTTTGTAAAATTTAGTTTTCTTTTATTCTTAGGTTTTAGATTTATTTTATTTGTTCTTGTTGATTCTAGGAGATCTGAATTGTGGAAGCATTCAAACTCTATGGATTCATATTTAATTTCAATACAATCAGGCTCTTTCATTTACTGTATCATTTCGATTTAATTAGCATGCTTTCTCTTTATATCGATTTCATATTGTCTATGAAAGCCATGGGGAACTAATCCCTCTGTGGGGGATTAGCAAGTGTGGGTATGATCTATTAATTATTTTGTAGGGTGCTTTATTTTTATATCGATTTCATATTGTCTATGAAAGCCATGGGGAACTAATCCCTCTGTGGGGGATTAGTAAGTGTGGGTATGATCTATTAATTGTTTTGTAGGGTGCTTTCTTTTTATATCGATTTCATATTGTCTATGAAAGCCATGGGGAACTAATCCCTCTATGGGGGATTAGCAAGTGTGGGTATGATCTATTAATTGTTTTGTAGGGTTACTCAACAGATCAGCTATTTGGGAAAGGAAGAACGTTAAACAAACCTAAGGGCTTGCAACCCTGGAAAGTCATCAAGGTGAGAATTAACCCAAAATTGGTATTTCCTATTCATGAACACCTTCACCCTAAGCCAGTCTAGACTGTGAGGTTAAAAGATAAGTAGTTCTTGTTGACTCATTATGTTAGTGGAAGATCGAAAGATCCTG
This sequence comes from Gossypium anomalum, assembly GCA_025698475.1. Taxonomy (NCBI): domain Eukaryota; kingdom Viridiplantae; phylum Streptophyta; class Magnoliopsida; order Malvales; family Malvaceae; genus Gossypium; species Gossypium anomalum. The sequence goes on along the minus strand of CM046959.1, from coordinate 33,627,477 downwards.
CTAGGGTAGCGGCTATTTGATTGATGAGGAACCCAAAGAAAAAATTGATGGGGACTACCGAAGAGAGTTAATCACCCATAATTGAGATTTGATTATTGTACTCTTCTATCTCCTAAAATTTATTTATTTTATGTTATTTTATTTTATTATTCTAAAAACTTTAAAAACTTTTTTTTAATGTTTTTGTACTATAATTTATTTGAAGTAGTAATTAGATCTTTTAGTGTTTAGGTTAGAATTGATCAAGTGCTCGCCTTCCTTGAATACGATCTTCAAAGTACTCACCTACTTTGTTGTAAAACTATATTAGAACTCGACCTGTATACTTGCAGATATTGCCTTGTCATTCTATATTTTACTACAGTATTCACACTCTAGACGTTAGTATGTCTGGAAGCTGTCAATATGCAATTGTTTGATTTTTTATTCCTACATAGAAAACATTTCTTAGTAATAATTAGTATTTTGTTAAGTAACATTCAATATCTTACTCTAGGCATGTCTTGTGAATTACAACTTTATGGAAATAGGAATAAAATATATGATATTTAGAATGTGGCATAATGTGTTCTTTACATATGAATTTAAAAAAAGTTTATTTGATGTATCTTTTTCTTTGAAATTCTTTTGTTTTATTTTTGTTCTCTCATTTTGCTTCAAATGCTTTTGATTAAATTTTTTGTATACATTTTTATTGGTATCTTATTTAGTTGCTTTTGGATATACCAAAAAGGGTGAAAAAAAAAGGATGAAATTTAGTTAGATGTAGGTTCTTTAAATGTAAGAAAATAACCCATGTTATACAACAAACAATTAAATAAAGTAAAATCAAAATGATTGAACAAGTAAATTTTACATCCAAAGAGGACAAAAAAGATGGAGAGAATCAAAGGAAAATCCTGAAACCTTGAAATAAAAACCCTTCAAAACAAAGAATTGAATTCTCTCAATCTCAATATTTTTATTTTATGAAACCTAGAGAAACTAAGGTCTATTTATAGATTGAAATTCATAGCATATATGACTAGAATATCCCTAGGTTAATTAGAGTTTAAATGGAAATCTAAAATAGAGTTTAATTGGAAGAAGAAAGTAAAAAAACATGAGGTCCATGTTGCCACGTCGTGACGTGGCATTTGCATTGTTGGGGCAAAGGAGGATTGTGTCGCTTGGACGAGGGATTTCTTCTCATCATGATGTCAGTTGTTCATTGGGACGAAGAACACTTCCTCATTACGACGTCACACACTTTTTAGTCTTAAAATGCAAGGCATAACTCCATAAATCTCCACCTTCACTCGTATTTTTCTTAAGTCCTTGGCCAAAGCCCTATTATGGTATAAGAAGCAATGCATAAGTGGTAAGTTTTAATGGTTATGTTGATGGTTGTAATGGTGTAAATCTATTTGGTGTTGTTCATGCTATCTAGGCAAAGAAATTAGCATAAGTTTTGGCCATTTAGTGAACTTAACTTCAAGAATGTGAACATGATATTATGATGATAAATTTTATGGTTGTATAAGTATAAAATGTTAGATTTTTTTATACTTATCTTGTTCATTTGTGATGAAATGGTCATTTTGTTTTGGTAAATTTTAGAACTCTAGTTGGTATATAATGTAATTGAAAGGTTTGGTATAAATGGTTGATTATGGCATAAGTTATTTGGGACTTATTTGATGATTAATAAAGGTTGACATGTTGAGTTTTTTTTTCTATGGATATTTGTTGTTTATGTTTAAATTGTTGTGCCAATAAGGGCGTATTGGTTAAGCACGTAGGTTGATTGTGAGTTGGTATATTTTGGCATGTTTTAGCACATTTTCAATAGGTTTGAATGTAGGTTAATGCATGGCTTGGAACCTAAGAATTAGTTTGTGTTTGAAGATGTTTTGGGTCACACACGACCTGTGACATGGTTTGTCATACAGTTTTGTGCCCCACACGGTTGGATGACATAACCATGTGGCTTATTTGAGTTTAGGTGCAACTTTATCCACACGGTCAGAGTGAGTTATACAGCTTGGCCACACTGCTGTGTGACCCCTATTTTCAATTTTTACCTAAAATTTTGTGAAGGTTTCTATTTACTCCAGAATTGTTCCTGGTTTGTTTTAAATGCTTTGTATGTCTGATTTAGGTCTGGATATGAAATGAATTATTTTGTTATTTACAATAAGATAGTAAACAATGTTAATGTTTTACAATTGTAATACCTTATAGCTCAGATCAGGTGACTGGATCGAGTATAAGGTGTTAACTTAGTTGTATTAGAGCTACAGTTTAGTTGATTATAGGATTGAACGTAGCATGTATTGAGTCTAAAAATACATGCCAATTTATAACATGTGATAATGTGATGACTCTTGATCAGTTTGGCTTGTTTTCTTATAGATCAAAGATGTCAAATAAATCCAATCAAGCAAGCTCCAATAGAGTACAGAGTTATATTCCAGCCACTGATCAAGGGGCGACTATTAATGTACTTTAGTTTCTAAAGTCTAGAGAAGAAGTTTACAGTACCTTTTTCAATATAATGAATGATATGTTTAACATTTATATGAGGCTGAATTCCATGGCTCAACAACCTCCACCCCTAGTCCTCAAAGCCCTATACAACTGAATACTCATAGAATTCCTATTGGTAAAGTCTGAAAGTGTGAAGTTGAAAAGTTTCGTAGTAAAGTGAGTGATGATTCGACCAGAGCTGGGTATTGGAAAGAACACACATAGAGAGTTCTGAATGAATTATTGTGTCCTCCCAAAGTTTCTTTAAAATGTGCAATGTCACTATTAAAAGAACATAAATTTCCCCCACCCAAATTTCCCTAAATCCCTAACTTTTCCCCTAATCCCTAAATATTTCCCTGAATCAAAATCGAAACATCCTTCTGCCGCTGAAGACTCCGAGCCGACGACCTGCTGCATCGCCGTCTCCTCTACTGCGACCATCACTTTCATTCTCTGCTGCCACAACCAATCGATAAATTTCAGTACTTGGTTTAAATTTTATCAGTAATATTTGCCCTATAAAATGTTGGAAAGCTTTTACTTTTACTCATTTACAAAATTCCATGAAGATATATCCCTTTTTTGGTTGTACAATGTGTTTTAGTTGAATATGGATGATTTTTGTATATTTGGAAATGAATTTATGTAACACACGAAGAAAATAATTTAGGTTTCTGGTGGGAGCTAGTGTAAAATATGTTACCTTGAGTATTGAGCCTGAATTTGATGAAAGTATCACTTATAGAACATCTATTGGATAAAAGATTTTGTTATTAGATATGGTTTTATATATATCCTATTTTTTTTCCTTAGAATGAAGTTGTTTCTTGTCCATGTTCTATTGAGTGTTAAGGTTTTATATAATCAGAGTGGTGAATGAGATAATATATATTCAATTTTTATAATCTTGAATTTTGTCCTTAGTATATAACTTAAGTGGCTCATAAATGATGGAACATTTGTCATAATTTTCTATAATCTGAAACTATACTAGACTGCATCAAATAATATAAGGTTGAGGGCTTCTTTATTTTATTTTTTATTGCCCTTCTGTTAATGCCCCATCACGTTAACCATTTTTCTGCTTCAATCTTCCTATTTCATATGCTTAACACTAATATATATAGAACAACTACTTTATTTATTTTATTACAAGGTAAACAATATTTTTACCCTTTAAATTAAATTTTCCAGGATAATGTTGCAAAAATCTCCAGTTTTTTGCCATCCGGTTTACTTAGCTTCAATCCACATTCTGTAAGGTAAGTCAGTTCTACTTCTTTTCTTTCTCCAATTTTTGTTGCTTGTTTTCCTGTGCCATTAGCAACTCAGCATCATTGGCTTTAAATTGTATTAAATTTTATTACCATGTTCTTCTCTAAAATTTATGTATGCCTTTTGTCTTTGACATGCACGCCTCGTGGTGTGAAATTATCGCTAGCCCTCTACTGCTTCTCCAGTTTGCTACCATCCAGTTTTCTGTTATCTCCAGTTTTGGTATGTATGATAGAATCTCAATTTTTTTGTCTAGTCACTTCTTCAGTCACTACCTTATTGTTCATGAGCCTAATTTTGATTTTAACTTTGTCAGGTGAAAGGGAAACCAAACATATCTTACATCTGTTCTAGGTACTATCGAGCACCTAAATTAATATTTGGTGCAATTGAATACACCATAGCCATTGAAATCTGGTCTGCTGGCTGTGTTTTGGCTGAGCTATTGCTTGGGTAGGTACATGTTTCATTGCATACTTTTTTTGCTTATTTATATGCATTTTCCCTTTAAATTACTTAACAAATACTATTTTTCTGACTCCAGCCTCTATTTCCTGGTGAGAGTGGAGTAGACCAGCTTGTAGAAATTATTAAGGTACCTTTTATTTCAAAATTCTCATCTATAATAGTTTTATCATGATGATTTTGGAAAAATTAATCTTCTGGGGCTCCGATTTTGTATAGATTTAATTGCTGATTTTCCTTTCAAATATTGGATCATTTTACTTACTTTACATTTGCCATCTAGTTTTCCGCCTTATGTTTTCTGTTATCTGCCATCCAGTTTGTCATGTTCCTTTTTTGGTAAAATTTTATTACAATGTTCTTTTGTAAAAAATTAATTGTGAACAAGATAATATATAGTTTTGAAATGAAATATGGAAGCAAAACTGAATTTGATGCCATAGAAATCATTTCATTCACTAAACAATACGGCTTCCACCTATAAATTTGTTTCAATTACCTAGTAAATATTTGATTATGTTATTTTATTTTTAATATCAATTATTATTATTCTTATTTTTCATACAAACGTAAATTGGATAATAACACAAATATGGCTTTATTTCTGTTATTAAACTGGGCCAGTTTAGTCATAAAATAAACTTATTTGTCAGTTTAGTCATTCAAACATATACAATGATTGTGGTAGTCTGGATGATTGAGATGACATTGTACTGACCTTATCTTGAATTAATTCCGTAGCTTGCATGTCTATTAAAATAACAATAATGGCCGACTTTTTCTCCAACCTTATTTCAAATATTTTATTATGTTTTTAAATTACCTAATTAAATTAAATTATATTTAAAGTTTTATTTTAAATATTTTATTTTATTTTATTTTAATCACTAAAAATATTTTATCTACTTTTATTTTATTTTTAAATTACCTAATTAAATTAAATTGAATTTAAAGTTTTATTTTAAATTTTTTATTTTATTTTATTTTAATCACGAAAAATATTTGGTCTACTTTTATTTTATTTTTAAATTACCTAATTAAATTAAATTTTATTTAAATTTTTATTTTAAATTTTTTATTTTATTTTATTTTAATCATGAAAAATATTTTGTCTACTTTTATTTTATTTTTAAATCACCTAATTAAATTAAATTGTATTTTTAAATATTGTTCAAAAAATTAGACTTGACTTACTTGGAAAATAATTTTTTTAATTTATTTTAAAGAATTAGCCCATTCATTCCTGAGTTGATTTAGCATTCATGTGACTTAATAAAAAATAACCATAATTGAGCACACATGATGGACTTAATTCAAAATAAATAATTAACCCTAAACTTGTAAATTTAATCTAATAACCAATTCTTCACTTCCCTTGTGTTTTCCCATCAACACAATCACAATCCTACCAACATAAATATATATCATATCTTACATAATTTACATAACTTACATAATACATAAATATATATCATATCTTACATAATTTACATAAGATAAACAACTTACATAATTTACATAACTTACATAATACATAAATATATATCATATCTTACATGATTTACATAATTCGGATAACTTACATAATTTACATAACTTACATAATACATAAATATATATCAAACTTAATTATATTTATAAATAAACAACTTACCCGTGTAAATTATTGTCAACTTTAGATTTCAAGAACTACGAAATGGATAGGAGTTGGATGAATTTGTCAAGGGTAAGCAACGCCTATCGAAATGGACTACAAAGTTTTCTAAATTCTACATTTCAAAATGCAAGCCAAGAGAATATGATTCTTTACCCGTGTAAGAAGTGTGGCAACATCAATTGGCATTTTCGTGAAGTTGTCTACGAACATCTAATTGTTGATGGCTTTATTCGGGGGTATAAAAAATGGATTTTCCATGCAAAGTGTACATCTAGTGGAACTTCTTCAACGATTAATCTGACTTATCCTGATATTGCTTACCATCAGTATGTTAGACAAGATACATGGAAGGTATGTTGCGGGATGCATTTAATATACACAGTCATGGTTAGCAATTGTTTCCACCTGACTTTATTACCTCCGATGATTGTAATATTGGTGGAAATGTTTTTTACGAAACAGGAACAAGTGCACCTGATGAGGAGCCAAATGAAGAAGCGGCGAAGTTCTACAATTTACTTAATGAAATGAGCGAAGAACTTTACGAGGGATCAAAATATTCGAAATTGTCCCTCTGCATTCATCTATTTCACTTAAAATGTTTTGGAGGGTGGACCGGAAACTCTTTTACAATGCTGCTAGAGTTTCTGAGAGAGAGATGTTTCCGTTTGCAAAATTCCCCCAGTCTTGTCAAGATATTAAGAGAATAATAAAATATTTGGGCCTTGGGTACGATAAAATTCATAGTTGCCCAAATGACTGCATGTTGTACTGGGGTGATCAGAAAAACCAACAGTCTTATCATGTTTGTGGTAAGTCTCGTTGGATGAATAGGAATACAGAAGATGTGAATGCGGATAAAGGTAGGGCACAGTTAAAAAAGAAGCCAGTCAAGGTTTTGCGGTATTTTCCCGTAATACCAAGACTTCAAAGGCTTTTCATGTTGTCAAAGATAGCCAATTCTATTAGGTGGCATAATGATCACTAAATCAGTGATAGATTATTAAGGCATCCTACTGATTCTTTAACTTGAAAATCGTTTGACAGTAAATTTCCAAGGTTTGGAAGTAATCCTCGGAATGTGAGGTTTGGTATAGCAGTTGTCGACTTTAATCCTATTAAAATCATGAGTACTTCGTACAGTACTTGGCCTGTAGTGCTTGTTCCTTACAATTTGCCTCCATGGATTTGTATGAAACAATCTTCTTTTATATTATCTATGATTATCCCTGGAGAGAAAGGTCCTAGAAATGATATTGACATTTATTTGTAGCCACTTATTGAAGAGTTAAAATAGTTATGGTCGGGTGTTGAGACATATAATGTATTGAGAAAGGAGAACTTCAATTTACGTGTAGCTTTGTTGTGGACAATTAATGATTTCCTGGCTTATGCCAATTTATCTGGTTGGAGTACCAAAGGACGTTATTCTTGTCCTTATTGTGCTGCGCAAACATGTTTGAAATAGTTATATAATGGGAAGAAGTTCTCTTATATGGGGCATCGTCGGTGGTTGGATGGAAATCGTAGATTTAGATTTTAGAGGACTTAATTTGATGGTACTAAAGAGTTTAGAGAAGCTCCTGAGCAGACCATTAGATCTGAAATCTTGTTCATGTTAAAAGATATGGATTTCAGTTATGAGAAGATGAATCAACCATCCAACATACAAACAAAGAGAAGATCAATGGACGAATCTGATGATGAATCTGATAAAGAGGATGATCCTAATGAGGTGGACTTGTAGGAAAAAAAGAAGTACTTTTTTTAGTTGCCATATAGGGAGCATCACATTTTACGACACAATCTTGATGTCATGCATATTGAGAAGAATGTTTGCGAGAACATCATCGAGACAATTTTAAATGTCGATGGAAAATTAAAAGACAATCTTCAGAGTCGACTTGATTTAGTTGACATGGGAATTCAGCGTGATCTTCATCCCTAAGTACTTTCGAATGGGAAATATCGGATGCTGTCTCTAATTTTTGCAATGTCAAAGGAAGAGAAAGAAGTGTTCTGCACGGTGCTGAAGGATATAAAGGTCCCAGATGCGTATGCATCAAATATATCTCGATGTGTGAGTCTTAAAGATTGAAGACTATATTCTTTAAAATCACATGATTATCACATCTTGATACAAGATTTACTGCCACTTGCTTTATGGTGCTGTATGTCAAAAAAGGTGACGTCCTGTATAATTGAACTTTCCAATATATTGAAAGCTATTTGTGGCAAAGTTTTGGATGTTGAAGAACTTCAGAAAGTACAAGATCGAGCCGCTTTGACTTTATGCAATTTGGAGAAGATCTTTCCACCTTCCTTCTTCACTATTATGGTGCACTTGGTAATCCATCTCCCTCGTGAAGCAATAATTGGTGGACGGATTTTCTATCGATGGATGTATCCTATAGAAAGGTGCTAATTTATTTGTAAAGTATTCATACATTTAGTTACAACTTTTGATAATGTTGTATATCGTGTTTAGGTTCCTAAGCAAATTGAAGTATTATTGTCGAAATAAGTGTTATCCAGAAGGATCAATTGCTGAAGGCTACTTGGCAGAGAAGTGTATGACCTTCTGTTCTAGATATTTAGAAGATGTTGAAACAAGATTGAATAGACCAAGTAGAAATGTTGGGCTCAATGATCCCAACTTGGCCGAAACTTATTTATTTCAAAGTTATGGAGAACCAATCGGTAAAGTTGAAATTGCAGAATTAGATGAAAAATCTTGGGCACAAGCACATAGATATGTTCTTTTTCACCACGATTCAATTGAACCTTTACGCAAGTAAGTTCTAGAATATGATAAATATTCATCTTTTTGATTTGTTTATTTTCTAACTAATTAAACCTCTTTTTAACATAATGAGTACAAAAAAATCTTGAGATCTCGTTCACGCTCCCGAAGATTACAACAACGAGAGATTAATAGGTTATTCACAGAATCTTTTCATGAATGGTTAAGCCAAACGGTATGCAACTCAACCTTTTATTGACAAATAATAATTTTTTCACATAACATTTATAATTTACTCAATTTACTTTTGATTTAATAGGTTTGGAGTGGGAAGGACATTAATGATGAAGTTAAATGGCTTTTCCAAGGTCCGAATAGAGTAGTAAAAAGATATAGTGCCTTCATCATCAATGGATTCAGATTTCATACAAAATATCGCGAGAGATTAAGGAGAACTCAAAATTGTGGAATAGTTGTTAATTCTTCAATTACAAGTTATGCTAGTGCTATTGAGGGAAATGCGGAGTATTACGAATTTTTTACTGATATTATTGAGTTGGATTACTATGGAAAATGGAAAGTTGTTTTATTTTGATGTGATCGGACTGATGTTAATACTGCTCGCGGAATTAAAAACGATCAATTTGGTTCTACAATGGTGAAATTTTCTCGATTGATTCACACTGGAGAACAATTGATAGACGAGCCGTATGTATTTTCTTCTTAAGTGAAACAAGTTTTTTACTCGAAAGATCCAACTGATGAGGGTTGGTACGTTGTACTCTGAAACACCCCTAGGGACTTGTTTGAAATGGGCAATAGAAGTAGAGATGACATCATTGAAAGATCAGAAACTTTGCCTTTTCTAGAACAAAACTTAAATGAAAATATCCCTAGTACTAGTACACAATTTCAATGGGTTCGTCAGGATGTGGATGAAGATATTTACGAATTAAGATGTAGTAAGATTTTACAATTTTTTAATTATATGTAATATTATAATTTTAATCTTGGTCATGTTATATAATTTAACTATTTTATATGTACTACTATTGTTGTAATTTGTTACTAAAATTTCAACTATTTTATGTGTATTGCAGGAAAAATGTGTAGAAGAAGATTACGAGATTTAAGTATTTTCTAGAATACTCCAAATTTAGAAGAAGCAAAACAGCAGACAGTTATTGGATCTTCGAATGTGCTGGAGACACTTGACGAGCCTGTAGAATTTCAAAGTAATGTTAAGTTTATTTTACATGTTTGTTGACTTTTATTATTGATTTATTTTTCAAATTTAATATTATAATAATATATCATTTTTCAGCTGAAAGTGGTGGGACTCGCAGAGGTCGAGGACGTACGCTACTTAAAGATTTATACGACTTAAATCCTGTCTAGCGTGTCAAAGTAAGTAGAAACAATCATGGTCAGCCTGTTGGATCTGAAGTTCAACTTTTAGCAAGCTATTTGGGCATTATAGCACGAAATGTCAATATGTTGCCCATCAAATATGAATCATGGCATCACATGCCTGATAGCAACAAAAATCAAGCTCTCAATAATATTAAGGTAACAAAACGTAAATGTAATTTATAATACTTTGGTTTAAGTTTCATTTATATTTACATTCTAAACTTGTGTTTTTTTAGGAGAGATTTACATTAGAGGTCTCGGATGACTCTATCAAGAAGGCATTGGGTAAAAAATGGAAAGACCATAAAAGAATTTTGAAAATAGAATATTTTAAGAAAGACATGAGCCTCAAAGAAAAATTGCGAAATGTCCTGCCAGGAATGTTGAGGTACCAATGGGAAGATGCGGTTAGATTTTGGAATTCAAAGAAATGAGAGGTATTAAGTACTTCCAAATTCTTATAAATTTTTCAGTATATAGTGTTTACTATATACGTAATAATAATTTCATTATGTAGGACCGTGAGCGAGTTGGAACAAGCAACAGGAAAAAACAAAAATTCACGCACACGGCAGGGTCGAAAAGTTTTGCTTCTGTAGCTAAGGCCGAGGTATTATGAAATTATTAATTCTGTCAAATATTAATGACTTTCTACTATTAAATAATATTTTTACTACTATATTGTAGGAAGTCTCGTCTGGTCAAAAAGTTGGACGCCTTCAGCTTTTTGAGATTACGCATAGGAAGAAAGATGGATTTCCTATGACATCTGAATCTGGAGAAATTATGGTATATTTACTTAATAAAATTTGATATATTATAAATATTTATAATGTTTAATTATAATGGTTTAATTCATCGTTAGTAGTTTTAAATAATGTTAAGTTATGTTGCATTCCTTTTATTATATATTTCTTTCTAACTTTTTGATTGATTTATTAGGAGAAACTAAAGGAGAAGAAGGCGGAGTATGAAGCGATTACTTCGACTGATAGTTCTGTTAATCTTGAGAACATTGATAACAGAATTATTACTGAAGTTTTGGGTCCTGAAAGGTATGGTCGAGTTCGATTTCAAGGATCTGGTGTTACCCCGACCTAATATTTGGATCTAGCTCCCAGCAATACATGCCTTCCGGGAGTCAAGCTCAAGCTGAAGTTTAGAGGTTAAGAGACTAGATAGCTCAGATGCAAGTGAGCATAGTTGAGCAAATTGTCGAGGTTCAAAGAAAATATGAAGAACTCCAGCAACAACTTAGAGCGGATGCAGCAGTGAAGGAGGCAGAGGCAGCAGCGAAGGAGGCAGAGGCAGAGGCAGCAGCGATGGCAGTAGAGCAGAGCAGAAAGTACGATGAGCTCCAACTACAGCTTCAGCATATGATGAAGATGTTTCAGCAGTCGCAAAAGCCACCATCTTAGACATTTGTTTTCTCGTTGTAAGAATATTTTTAACATTGTCACATTTAACATTATTGTAAGAATATTTTGAGTTATACTTCATTTATTAATTTACATCATATATCTTTCGTTGAATTTGAAGTATCATTTAGATTTAATGTTTTTGGTTATATTTTTTATGCTACATTTGCTGTTTTTAGTTGGATTTCATGCTATGTTTGCTATTTTTGTTGGATTTAATGCAGGAAGGGTTGGATATTGGTGAAAATTGCATATTGCAAATCTACCAAAATTAGTGGCATTTGTAAAAAAATTTAGCAGCGCTTCCCCCACAGACGCCGCTAAAAGTCATGATCTTTTGTGGCCTTTTTTTCAAATAAACACCGCAAAAATTTGCGGCATTTCCTATAGCGGCGTTTTTTACGGTGCTTGTGAAAACACCGCAAATAGTTCTAGCTAAGCACCGCTAAAGGCCAAAAAAATGCTGCTAAAAGTCTGTTTTCCTGTAGTGGTCTCTCTCAACTCTCTTCTTATTATCCGTCCATCTTGATACTTAGGCCATGTAACACCCCAAACCCGGCCCGGATGTTATGGCCGAATCCAGCGTGTCACATTGAAGTGTTTTAGCGAAAACCTTATTTTCATTGAAAACCCTTCCTTAAAATGATACATTTCAGTTACTTTGTAAAATCTCTTTTCTATTTCCAAAGCTTTGTTTAAAACATTTGATTTAAGAAAACTTATCATTTAAAAATTTAGTTGCGGAAACGTAGTATATAAAAAAAAACTATGGTTTAGAAAATCTATGTTCGACTTTTCATAATTACAACACATAAAATTAATAATCCAAATAATAACAAAAAGGGGAGGCCTTATTACAATCCAGACTAAATTACTTAATAAACTAATAACTTATATGCTTTTAAATCAAATCCAAATTGTCGAGCTAGTTGGCCACCCAGAGTCCCTCTAGACATCGAACCTCCTACTGAGCATCACCTGAGGAAAATAAAAGAGGGGGTGAGTTTTTGAAAACTTAGTGTGTACAACCCTTGACGAGAAACAAACATTCATCAATCACTATACAACATACATGCAATGCAATGCAGTGCAACCCACCCCAATAATCCAACTGGTACACTTCTGCTCTGTCCTCCGATACACATCCTATGGGGATATAAATATTGACTCACCCAACCGATACACATCAATGGTAGCCCGGTTGTGGAACTACCTTCGTTGCAGCAAGCTGCCAATCACATATTGGGCTTAAAAATCGTCGGTGGATCAACGGTCGTCAAGCAACCATGCGATCCTCATATACTTCCTCCGTTCCATAATTTCCAACCCATATGCAACCTAAACAGGATATCATATGAACGCATATCAATGCAGCAGGTATACATGTAACATCCATAAATCTTATATTCCACACATAAGGGTATTTTAGTCATTTTGCCCTTGGGGGTATTTTAGTAATTTCCTTTTATTACGGGTTTTTACTTACCTTAGCCCGTTAACAAATCTCGTGAGCTAAGATGAACGAATACTATGCACCAGGTAGGATTTTAGAGAAGAGGAGGTGAGTTATTAAGACTGCTTAAGTACCAAGCTCTCCTTAAATCCAATCCTAGACATGCATATACCCGTTACCACACCTTAACCCTATGACTTGTCCACAATCTCAATAAATCAATCAAGTTTTATGCAGTCATCATATTCTAGGCCTAAAACCTCTTACGAAACCAAAACCTCTTACGAAACCTAGACAAATCCACATACTCGTATATGACCCACTAGGCCCAATCTCTTTCATATGGCCCATTAGGCCCAATCTCATATATTTGGCCCATTAGGCCCAAATCACATTTACAATCATGCTCACAAGCAATTTTCTATCACATAGCATCAATTATCAATTTTTGCCTATTACGGGCCCAACAGCCCATCGGACCCATTTAGCCCATTCTGGCCCGGTTGGCCGATTCACAGCCCAAATCCATGGAATCACCCATGGGGCCTCAGACAACCTATCGATTTCCCCCTTACGAGTGTTCACGCACTCGCAAGACTACCATAGCCAAACGTGTGCAGTGTATGTACACACCTAGTAATAAAGCGTGCCGCGATCCCCCTTTTACATAAACCTATCGAATACTTTATCCAAAAGCTAAAGTCTCACCTTAACCTTACCTGAAACGCCAACCCTTAATAACTTTTCCTTTGAACACTAATCACGTGTACTTCTCAGATCTACATTAACCTTTATCGTTAAAACATAATGGGTGATTTGTATCCAACATATGTCACCTTTTTCACTAAAGCCTAATTAGCCAACCTTTATCAAATGAAGAACACTTACCAAAGTCTCTCACCTGAGGAGCAAATCGACAGGGATCCAAAAGACTAGAATTCAATACTAATCCTACCAAAACCGATTAGAAGAAGTGAGGAATAGATTATTCGATACTTAGCAAAACTGATTGGAAAAACCAAAACACTTACACTAGGACTAATCGAAAAGAAAGAGTAGTGGCGACACCAAGGTATTCAGCCAAAGAGGTGTTCGGCCCTTGCAATTTGTATGGCAAAAAGAGGTTATTCGGCACTAAGGGAGAAAAGAAGAAGAAGTCGGCTAGACTAAAAGTGAATAAAAAAGAATTGAGTAAAGGAAGAAGGGAAAATCGGCACAAAGAGAAGGAAAGAAGATCAAGGGTTTCCAGCTTTTATATCTTGAAGAGAAAAAAGGGTTTTTGGCAACCAAGTGAAGGAGAATTCGATATTAGCCTGGGAACCACACATTCAGCACCTATATATAGCCTCTATAGCCGAATTTCCTATGCCTAAATTCCTATTTTAGCTCTACCACTTCTTCACTCCTCATCTCCTAGTTTTTTTCCCTGATAACTCCTTAATCCTCTCCTCAAATTTCTCTTCTTATCACTCCCTACAGAGTTCATATGCAACGCCACCTCTGTTCATCTTTCAAGAAAAAATAAATCCCTCTTTTGAGCAAGGAGAGATTTGAACCCCAGACCTCTAACACTAGCAACACGCCACCTATCCCCTGGGCCAGCAAGCTCTTTTCTGTCCAATTCTTCCTTCATTTATTCAAAATCCCACCTACTTGCCATCAGGGTTCTTTTAATAATTAAACTATAATTTCCTTCACTTCTTAGTTCTAACTCTAAAACTAACCGAGACCTACTATCCCATAATTAACACTTAACCGGGAATACTAAGGGTACATTTTTTATCAAAATTGAAAAAAAAGACAATTCGAGATTTCGGGATTTTTGGGGCATTACAGGCCGATTAAGGTATCTCTCCCTCTTTTCATTTTGTTTCCGATTGTTGCAATTGTTCTTGACCAATCGGTGGGTGCATGTTTCTTTTTTGTTCTCTTTTTCTCTATTTTGTAATATTCCTACTAACATTCTTCTTACTACCATTCATGGCTAGGGTTGTGTTGGTGCTAGTCTCTGTCTCGGTAGTAGTGTTTGTGTTCGACTAGATTTGGGGTAAAAGTCGATTACTCCTTTCCTAGTGTGGCGCATTCGGTAAGTGTTATGTGGTTAGTACAATGTGTTGGTTATGATCATTACATGGTTCAGGTTTTTAAGCCTTGGTTTTATGGTAGGATACCTCAAAAAGGGTTCTGAAATCAGCCTCTTGCAACGGATTAAGTGGGTGATCCTCAGTCGATCGATCTAGGAAAGTGTTAAGAAACCGTGTTAATGAATGTTATAGAAAGGATGGTTGAATGTTGTTGTCAGGGGAACTAAGGGTGTATTGTGTTTAAATCTAGGTTTGAAGCGCTTGGGGTCCTTTCACATATATTTGTAGACAAGGTGTGTAAAGCACTGCCTCTACTCGTAAATCGAAAAAAGTTGAAATAAGAGACCGTTGGTGCCACACGAACGTACGCTTGCTCGTGTGGTAGTTTGAACACAAAAACATGGGCGTTGAATCGTATAGGCCACCATGAGTGATTTCATAGGCTGTTTTGGGCCATGTTGGGCCAAAATGGGTCGTGTGGGCCTCACGGGCTCGCGGGCCCACACTAGTAAACCACACGGATGTGTGGAAATTACTGGGCCAGGGTGTGTAGTTTACACGACCAAGGCCATTTTTGGGCTTAGTGGGTCACATGGGCGTGTGGGCCTACATAAGCCTGCATTATGGGCCTTGGGCCCATTTTCACTATTTGACTGTTAAGGTTGCACTGGTCGCCCGAGACGACTGTGGACCTACTGTGGGTTAGTAAGCATACCTACACCCTAAATTTATAACTGACTGTTATGCCCTTATGAGGTAAAATGACTATTATGGCCTTATGAGATGTATGACTATAGTTAGCATACCATTTTATATATGTTGCATACATGCATGATATTATGATATGTTGCATGGGGATGGGTTATTATGATTGGAGGAAGTGTACTGTACTGGCAGCTCTGTTCCAATTTTTGTTTAGTGCCGCAACCAGTGCTATTTTTGGTGCGTAGGGATGGGTGGGTTGATTTTATCCCCACATGGTATGTAGGGCTGGACAAAGTGGTGTGTAGAGGCTGGTTGGGTAGGATTCTGATTACATATATCCGTTTCTGTGACCACTCATCGAATTGGGCTAAGGCCCACACCGATTCTCGATCATCAGAATGGGCTAAGGCCCTAATCGACATTTGGATTGTTTTGAAACGGGCTTAGGCCTAGACTGTGTTTGTCTATGATATGACTGATTGTTTGTTTAATAAGGGATTACACACTAAGTTTTCATAAACTCACCCTTCTGCTTTTCTGCGTAAGTAATCCTTAGGTGGATCAGTGCTGCGAGGGACTCGAAGGTGGCCACACAACCGTATTTGTTTCCATTTTTTTTACTTTAGTTTATAAGTAATTTAATTTGGGTATTTGTTTTGTAATAAGGCCTCTTTAAGTTTTTTTTTAAATTTTGGGTTTTAGTTACTTTGATTCATATCGGTTAGTAGTGCACTGCGGATTTCAAAAAGATAAATGCTTTTCAAAGCACCACGTTTATACAAAGTATTTTAAAAGCTTCCGCAACAAATAGTGTTTTAAAAGTGTAATAACAATCTAGTATGATTAACATTTTCCAATAATGACTTGAGTTTTAAATAATGAACAAGAGACCCTTAATTTTAGTTCAAATCACAAAGAGGTTCGATATAGAATGGATTTTTTAACAAAATTACGTTTTTCGAAAAACACTTCAATGTGACATCGCAGATTCGGCCATAACATCTAGGTTGGGCTTGGGGTGTTACATAGTATATGCATTAATTCACCTTAGGTTGACACATTTATATATATGTATTATGGAAGTAACGAAAAAGAGTTTACCAATTGAGTCAACTAAATATGTTGTTAAAGTAACAAACTCGTCAGGCCAAAGTGTCATAGTCGATCTAGTTTGCAAACAATGTCCACTGAAAATTTAGGGTTATGACTTTCCTATTGATTTGATGTTACTGCCTTTTAATGAATTTGATGTTATTCTCGGGAAGAATTAGTTCATTGTACAAGATGCTGTAGTAAATTACAGACAAAAACAAATTGATTTGAGATGTCAGAAGGGTGAAGTAAATTATGTTGAATATGTTATGTCTGATTGTTTTTCAAATATGATTTCAAAAATATTCGTGCCTAATTGATTCAAAAAGGTTGTAATATGTTTTAGCTTATATCCTAGATTTCAAAGTATCTAAAATTAAAGTTAATCATGTACCAACAATTTGCGAGTTTACATATGTTTTTCCTGAAGAATTGTTGGGTTCACTGCCAGAGCAAGAAGTTGAGTTTGCCATAAAATTAGTGCTAGGGACAAATCCGATCTTGATTGCTCCGTATAGAATGGCTCCAAAAAAATTAAAAGAATTCAAAGCTATGTTACAAGAATTAATTGATAGAGATTTTACTCAACCGAGTATATCACCTTGGCGAACACATGTTTTGTTTGTGGAAAAGAAAGATGGGTCGATGAGAGTGTGTATAGATTATTGGCAGTTGAATAAAGTCACGATAAAGAATAAATATTTTTTGTCTCGTATTGAAAATTTCATTTGATCATCTGAAAGATGCCATAGTGTTGTCGAATATTAATCTTAGATATGGCAGCTATCAGTTACGAGTTTAAAATGTTTATGTGTCAAAAACAGCATTAAGAACTAATTATAGACATTACGAGTTTCTACTTATACCTTTCAGATTGACTAATTCTCCCAAAGAATTTATGGATCTGATGTGTAACACCCTTTACTCGTATCCAACACCGGAATAGGGTACAAGGCATTACCGAACTTAAGCACAAGCAAACATACAAAACCGATACGTAAATTTCCATCCAAATTAAAACTTTTCACGCACATTCATATCGTCCCTATAACGAGCCTACAAGGCTTAAAACATACATTGGAAGTGGTTCAGGACTAAACCGAGAAATTTAGAAAACTTCACAACACTTAGAAAAATTTTCATCAAAACAGGGGTCATAAGCCTGTGTGGTTTTGGGACACGCCCGTGTGGGTAGGCCATGTAGACACCCATGCCGGTGTCCCTAACCCGTGTAAATCTCTATTTATGACGTCATCAATAAATTGAAGTCACACAGCCAAGTCACACGCTTGTGTGCTTAGGCCGTGTGGGCGATTTAATTTTCATAATTTTTCATAAAATAGGTGCAGACGTCACATGCCCTGGGCACACGCCCATGTCCCTGGGCCATGTCCTTCACACAGCTGAGACACACAACTGTGTCTCTACCCGTGTGGACAAAAATAAGGCTATTTTCCAAGCCATTTTGTCACCCTCTCTTGCACCAACCTACACAACCTCAAGCAACACCAATCCAAGCATATACATACAACCAATTCAACCACAAAGAAGATATCAATACATCATTTGCACTTGCTTACATCCATCATGCATAAACAACATCGCATCAACTCACCAATGACCAATAAGGTTAATATTAGTCAACTTCCAATGGCCATACACAAAATGAATCATTCACCACTACAAGCCAACACATTTGGCCAAATTATATATGACACATAACAAAATGACCAAGTTCCTATACATGCATAACTCAAAATAATGAAATCATAAGTACCCAAAATGATAATTTGATAGTGTGAATGGATCTCCGACCATCTTCGATCCCTGACACTATAAGACAAGGGAAAAAGAAAAGGGGTAAGCTTTAAAGCTTGGTAAGTTCCTATGCAAATAATAGGCATCATAAACACATTTTAACATATTTTTAACATAAAGTAAATTAACATAGGTATCATTGTAAATCTCATAATCAAACTTGGCATAGATGATATTAAAACCTTAACATCATAACTTGCTCAATCTATCCTTATCTTGGGTTCATCACATATCGAGCTCATGAAGCATGAGTTTTGTGTACATACATGTACCATCTTGCAACATACCATTGTCTTCCACAACATACCATAATCTTTCATAACTTTAACATGGTCGTTAAGTTACCCATTGAACCACTTGGAATACTAAAGGGTACTCGAGAAATCTCACCCACATAGTACCACACCAATGCTATATCTCAAATATGGTCTTACATGGAATCTCAAATCGATGCCAATAGCCCAACTATGGCCTTACACGAAGTCTCATATCGATGCCATATCCCAGATATGGTCTTACACGTAAACTCGAATAACCCTAATGTCATGACATTTGTATCCTATCTATTCCTAAGGATCAACTAGGATATTTCTCACTTGTCGAAACTTTGTCTAATTTATTCAAAGAGCAATTCAAAATTCATACAGTAATAACACAATTAAAGTGTAACACTCCTTACCCGTATCTAAGGCCGGAACAGAGTACGAGGCATTACCAGACTTAACAATACACATAGACGAAAACCGGGCCATAAAATTTCATTTAATTCAAAAATTTTCGAACATATGCATAACAAACAAAGTTAACTATATCATTACATCAAAACATAGGACATAGCACGATTAATTAAAATTATAAACCATAATGGATAAGGACCACATCTCATAATCATATACGATAACTCAATGCAGACTGATACGTATGGTCAAAATCATAATAAAAATACATATCACAAACCAACTTCCTATACATGCCACTCACTTGATATTTCTAATATTTGAATTAATTCTCCAAAAATGATAGTTTGATAGTGTGATTTTGCTTCCGAGGATCTCTAACCCCGAGCCGACCTGCCAATACTAAAGAAATGGAGAGGATGGGTAAGCTTTACGTTTAGTAAGTTCATATGAAAATAATAAGCAATTACTACCATGCTTTTCAAGATAAAACACTATAATTGTACAATTACACATATTCAAAGTTAATTTGTGTTATCGAAAGTTACTGATTACTAAATCATTCATATCTGAAGCTACAAAACTCCAAATTTAGTTTCGTTAATTTTCCTTGAAACTAGATTCATATATCTTTCTCCCATAAAATGTCCAGAATTTTTGGTTTATCCAATTAGTACAGTTTATTAGTTAAAATCTTCTTTATTTTAGAGTACGACTACTCTAACCTCTGTGCACTACGAACCAAATTTCTCCCTATACAGAATTCCAACGACCATGCCGTTTGTTCCACTTACAAATAGACTAAAATATGACTCTTAATAATTTTGGTACAATTTATGGTGAATTTCTAAAGTCAGAACAGGGGATCTCGAATTCATTCAGACCCTATTTCACAAGAATTCAAATATCACACAATATAGAATTCTTTTGCTTCCCCTGTTTCTTTCATGTGAAAATAGACTCATTAGGCTTTATTTTCATATATCATTTGAATTTTAATTCAACTTCCACAATTTTTAGTGAATTCTCAAAGTCACGTCACTGCTACTGTCCAAAATAGTTTTATTGCTAATTCACTCTTTCACACTTTCTTTGTATTAACCTCATTTTAACATATATATCACAAATCATTTTCACCACATTTCGTACATCACAAGTATAGGCCCATGATTATAAGGTCACCATAAAATCATCCTCATGTATAACTTACTTGTTTATAACCTTACCACATCCCGGTCACTTAATGAACACATCATTCACATAAGCAAATTCCTACACTTATTCATCACAAAACTCACAAAGCAGTACATAGTAAGTCTCCCATTGAACACTTCGGATCAATCCTCGATACTTGGTGGTTTCAGAACATAGCTCCACCCATCATAAAGTTCGGCTCTCTTGTACACATGGCGAACACTTAGTATCACCCATGTGACCTAACTAGTTTATCTCGTAGCTCTCTTGTCTACATGGTGTCCTTCACCTGGAAGCACGCATGCGACCTAGCTTCATATATCCCGTAGCTCTCTTGTCTACATGGTGTACCCATAGTATCACCCATGCGACCTAGCTACATCATAATGTCTCGTAGCTCTCTTGTACACATGATGTGCACTCAGCACCATACATTTGACCTAGCTACATACCATTTGTATCATCCAATCTTTCCAGAAGGTTCAACTGGATTTTCTCTTTTCCAACAATTTCACCAATCAAGTAATTATCAACAAACATATTTCCAATATTATTATAAAATATCATAATACAAGTAAAATTGATATATTACTTACATCTCATTTAATATCAAGGCAATAACATTAAATCACACATTGCATTATTAAAAATCATATGAACTTACAATTGCTCATAATATCCATAATCATAGAAATCACATTTATGTATGATAATTCAATGCACTTCATGTAACATAGACATATTTTTAAATCAATTCATAAACTTAGCACCATAACATTTAATTTAACATAATTCAATTAATTCACTAAATTTAACTTTCAAATATAAATTACAACATTATTGCAGTATTATTATCATACCAACTTATCTTGATCCAGAAACGACAATTTATTATTTTAGTCCATAACCTTATATTTTCCTGATTTAAGCCCTAATCTCGATTTCCTTCATCTATAATATCACATTTAGCCTAATAATTAGTCACATTATTCATACGGCTCCAAAAATCATATTTTTACAAATTTTCATTTTGACCCCTAAACTTTTGCATATTTGCACTTTTGCCCCAAGGTTCAAAAATTAAACTTCATCCTATTTTCTTATGTTTTATGACATGCTGATCATTTTTCTCTTCTATGGAAACATCAAACTCTCACTCTAACATGTACTTATGACTATTAGGTATTTTTACCGATTAAGCCCTTTTACTCGTTTTCACTTAAAACCGAGTAGCACAAGTTGTTTAACATAATTTAAAACCTCATATTCTATCATAAAACACCAAAATACACAAATTTCACCTATGGGTATTTTTCCAAATACGAACCCTAGGTTGAATTATTGCTAGCATAAGCTTAATCAAGTTACCGGGATTCCAAAAACGTAAAGAACTTGAAACGGGGTTAGAACGGACTTACTATTGAGCTTGGAAAGCTTGAAAACCCTAGCCATGGCTTCCCCCATGCTAATTTCGGCCTCCATGAAAAAGATGAGTCAATTTTGGCTTTATTTTCCCTTTTTATTTCTTTTAATTACCAAATGACTAAAATGCCCTTACTACTAAACTTTTCAAAAATTCCATCCATGTCCAATTTTTGTCCATAGACTTAGAAATTGGTCAAATTTCTATTTAAGACCTCCTCATTAATATTCCAAAGCAATTTCATACTAAAAACTTCTAGAATGTAAGTTTTGCAAATTATTCGATTTAGTCCCTAATTTCAATTTAAGCACTTTATGCATAAAATTTCTTCACGAAATTTTCACACAATCATGCAATCGTGTCATAGACCTCAAAATAATCATAAAATAATTATTTCTATCTTAGATTTGTGGTCACGAAACCACTATTTTGATTAGGCCCTTATTCAGGATATTACATAAAGCATAAATAATAACGCATTATTTAGATACGAACTTACCTCGGTACAAAAATAGGAGAAATGGATTTAATCATCAAACACCTTATTCTTTCCCCGATCAAGGTCCGAACTTCATTTTTCTTGATCTATAATAGAAAATTTAGCTTATTTATTATTCACATTACTCAATTCAGTCCAAAAATCATACTATGGCAAAATTACCTTTTCGCCCCTAAAGTTTTACATTTTTACAAATTAGTTCTTAAGCTCTTAACATGAAATGTATTCAATTTCTTTGTTACCCAAGCCTAGCCAAACTATAAACATGCTCATATCAGCCCACATTTTTCATTAAATCAGATTTTTACTACCCATTTGACAACTTTTTACAAATAGGTCCTTTCTAGGTATTTTCATAAAAAATCACTTAGTAAAAGTTGTTTATTACACATCAAACTTTCATTTTCTACCATTAAACATCAAAATACATGCATGTCACACATGGGTAAATTTTTAAACATGAATCATACTTCAAAACAATGCTAGAAATGGAAAGATCAAGTGAATATGACTTCAAAAACGTAAAGAGCATTAAAAACGGGCTAGAATGCACTTACTATCAAGCTTGAGAGTTGAAGAAAACCCTAGCTATGGTGTCTTGAGAATTTTGACCAAGGTAGAAGAATATGGACACCAATTTTGACTTGATTTTTCCCTTTTAATTCTTTTATTAACCAAATGACTAAAATGCCCTTTTTGCCAAACTTTAAAATTTTATCTCACCATGTCTATTTTTGTCCACTAACTTAAAAAATGGTCTAATTATCATATAAAGACCTCCAATTTAAAATCTCATAGCAATTGGACACCTCTATCATGTAGAACTCAAATTTTGTACTTTTTACAATTTAGTCCTTTTTACTAAATTGAGTGCCCAAACGTCAAAATTTTCCAATGAAATTTTTACGAAATCATTCTGTGAAATTGTAGACCATAAAAATGTAATAAAAATAAATTTTTCTATGTCAGATTTGTCGTCCAGAAACCACTATTCCGACTAGCCCCAAAATCGAGCTGTTACATGATGAATTTGTTTTTTCAGCCACATCTCGACAGGTTCATTGTTGTTTTTATTAATGATATACCGATCTATTATAAAACTAATTCAGAGTGTGCTCAACATTAGAAAATTTGTGTTACAAAGGATATATTAAGAGTTTCTTGATAATTGCATTACTGATTATGAAACTATTACAGAAAAACGTTGAGTTTGTTTGGTCGGATAAGTGCTAGTAGAGTGTTTGACCAATTAAAAACTTTATTGACAAAAGCTTCTCTACTAACTCAACTTGAGTTTAGGAAGAAATTTATTATTTACAAAAATGCTTCACTCAGGTGGCCTTGAGTTATGATGGTTCAATTATTACAAATTTAAGAGTTAAACCATTAAATCTTCAAAGAAATTGCAAGATGCAAAGAAAATATTCAAATTTGTTAGCTAAACGGGAATAGATTCAGAATTATCATATCACTAATTTAAGTATTGATTGTGATAATAGCATATATTTTTTAAATTGAATATGTGTAATGAACAATTCTAAGATTATACGAGACATTTTAGACAAGGCTCATAGCAGTGTCTATTTGACTTAATCAAGTAGCGAAAAACTGTATAATGACTTGAGACAGAGTTACTAGTGGCCGAGAACAAAACATGAAATTTTAGAGTTTGTATTGAGATGTCTAGTATGTTAAAAAGTCAAAGCTGAATACCAAGTTTTTTCTGAGTTATTACGGCTTATTTTGTTTTCTAAATGGAAATGAAAGTGAGTTACAATGAATTTCATATCTATTGTAACAGCTCGATTTAGGGCCTAGTCGAAACAATGGTCTCGAGACCACAAATCCGAAGCTAGAAAAAATTTTTATTATATTTTATGAGTTTATAGTGTGAATTTATAAGTGCATGTTAATTTTGGTGAGCTAATTTTAATGTTTTCAAGCCCGATTGCGAAATAGGACTAAATCGCATAAAAGGCAAAAGTTGCCTTTTAGTACCCAAATGCGTTAAATAGCTAGAGAACTTAAATTGAGGGCTTTTAAAGGGAAATTACACCCTTTTTATTAGTGTTGGCCGACCATGTGATGAGTTTTAAGCAAATAGTCAAAGTATTAGGTGGATGATGTCATGATTTGGTGATAAAATAATGCCTAAAAGCCTAGCCATTATTTCTTTCTTCTCCATATCTTTTCTCCACCAAAAATATCAGCAAAAATGAAGTTTTGAAGGCTGAAAACTTTCAGCAACTTAAAGCCCTCACAAGTAAGTGATTCACACACCTTTTGTTGATGATTTTTGCATTTTTGAAACCTTTGAAGCATGGGCTTTCAAATGAAGGTGACATCTTGCAAAATGATTGAAAGTTTAGGGTGTTACCATGAAATGAATTGTGAGGTTTACTGATTTTTTATGGAGGAATATGAGTCCTAGTTGTGTTATAAACAACTTTTGTGAAAGGTGTTAGCATGAAAACACCTAAAGGGACTATTTTGCATAAGTTGTAAAATAATTAATAAGTATGTGAAATAGTGATATTTTAAAGTTGCTATAAGAGTAAAAATAGTTCGGTTGGGCTTATGATACAAAGAAATTCGATGAAAATAGATTTTTGGGCATAGGGGTAAAATGGTCATTTTGTCAAAGTCTAGGGGTAAAATGGTCATTTTACCAAAGACGTGAATTTATGATTGCTTAATCCTAATTAGTGACTAAATGAGTGCATATTGTCATTATAGATCAAGATTTACCAAATCCGAACCTAGATCAGGGGAAGGCCAAGCAAACCAACTAAACCGAATAGTCAAGTACTTTTTGTAAACCGAGGTAAGTTGTATGTAAATAATACAACTACACTGTTAATACTTGTATTCATATCGCCATTGAATTGATATTGTATGAGATGTTAAGTTATGAATTGAGAATGCATAGTAATATTTGAGAGAATAAAAGTATCCCGTTGAAACATTAGGATACGAACTGGATATCCGTGCCAAGGCATTGGGTGATTTGTGTGCCAGTGTAAGACCATGTCTGGGACATGGCATCAGCTTCTAGATGAGGGCTAGTGTAAGACATGTCTGGGACATGCATCGACCATACAGAGATAGCGATCGTAAGACCATATGTCCGGGACATGGCATCGCATGCAGATGAGTGCGGTGTAAGACATGTCCGGGACATGCATCGGCCTCGACAGAGATAGCCAGTGTAAGACGTGTCTGGGACACGCATCGGCTAAGAGTTGTGATAGTGTAAGACATGTCTGGGACATGCATCAGCACACATTTATGAGATCCAGTGTAAGACCATGTCTGGGACATGGCATCGGCAATATATCCTATGTTAAAGGTTAATAGAATATCCAGTAATATTCCAAACGTTTCAATGGCGAGAGTTATAGATCAATTTTGATAAAGAAAGAATAATCATGTTGTAAGTGTTACAGGTACCTATATGGTAAGCATGAGTAACGAGCTTAATTTAGAAAATGTGACTCGAGTAGAGAATAATGATTAAGTTAAATTATGTTTATCTTTGAGCTATAAGTAAGATGACTACTGGTGAGATTGTTGTTGTATATTTATTTATATACAACTTATTAAGCTTTATGCTTACCCTCTTTCTTTTCCCTCTTCTTTCAGTGTCGCCAAGCTAGCTTAAGGATCTTTTAAAGTTAGAGATATCGATCACACTATCGTCCGCAACATTCGGTATAGTTTGATTTATATTTTTGAAGGTGGCATGTATAGGGCTAGACTAGGATGTTACATCAGGAGAATTTGTTTTTGGCTTAAGTCAAAAGCCCTTTATTTTGTATCAAGCCCAGAATAATGGCTATTATTCATTTTGATGAATGCATATGATGTTCTTTCTATAGATGAATTAGTGTCCATTGTTATGAGATTCGTATATTGAAATGACCTTGTGCAGGTTGTGTAAAAAGGGTGACAAATGGGCTTGGGAAATAGCCTAGTTTTTCCATATGGGTAAGACACAGGGGGGTGTGTCTAGGCCATGTTTGACACACAGCTCACGCCCATGGGTGTATGGTATGGCCCTGCGTCCCCTGCGCTTAAAATTTTGAAGTTATTTTAGCACACGGGCAGGCCACACGGGCGTGTGTCCATGCCGTGTCATAAAGTCAGTATGCATGCTAGTAGTACACGGGCAAGAGACATGGCCATGTGTCTCGGCTGTGTGAAGGACATGGGTGTGTACTTGGGCCGTGTGGTTTTGGAAGAATGCCCAGGTCTTCAGACACGGGTGCAGCACATGGGCGTGTCCCAAGCACACGGTCGTGCACTCTATAACTACACGGGCGTGTAAAGCCTTATTGCATGAAATTTTTCTAAGTTTTAAATGAGTTCTCAATTGGGCTCCGAACCACCCCGGATGTATATTTTGGGTCTCGTAAGCCCATGTTTGGGACAGATTACATGAGAAAAGAAAGGTTTTTAAATTGTTTGAGATTTCATGACTCGGTTTTATATAGTTGATTGAGTTTTAGTCAGGTAATACCTCGGACCCTATTCCGGCGTTAGATACGGGCGAGGGGTGTTACATCTATACTACCTGTGACGTCGAGAAAGAAAGACTCGATCTGAATTATTACTGTTAGAATGGTAAAATCAGCTCAATTTATTCCGGTCAGAATAGATTACTCACTCGAAAAGCTAGTTGAGTTATATGTATACAGATTCACCCCTAGATTTTGGAGTAAACTTCACAAGGTCTGGGTATTAAACTTAACTTCAGTACAGCATTCCAACTATAATCAAACAGGCAGTTAGAATGGTTAATTCAGATTCTAAAGGATCTATTGCGGTGTTGTGTCATCGAGTGCAAGGTTAAGTAGGACAATATTTACCGTTCGTTGAATTCGTTTATAATAACAACTATCAGTTTTGTATTAAAATGGTATCGTTTGAAGCTTTATACGGACAAAAATGTAGAACCCCGTTATACTGATCAGAATTGAGCCAGAACACGTTAGTTGGGATAAATTTAACTTGAAAAATCAAAGAGTATACAAGAACACAATAACCAAAATAATTTTTCAGGAAAGAGTTTTCGAGGACGGAATTTTCTAAGAGGGGGAGAGTTGTAAAAGCCCATTTTTTAATGGTGTCTAAAATAGTGGTTTCAAAACCACAAATCCGATGAGTGAGTCTGAAAATGTTATTATTTAATATTTACGAGTCAAATATAATATTATATTGAATTTTGATTTGATGAATTTTACATATTGAACGATTAATTAATTACAAGTGGTTTGTCTCTAAAGTCTAGTGGTTTTGGTAAATGAGGTATCGGGACCTTGTTTCTGTAAACCAAGCTCGTAAATTTCTAGAAGTGATTAAATAGGAATATTACAATTTGGTCCAGAAATTTTGACATTTGGATTGTAACACCCTAATACCCGTGTCCAATATTAATTTAAGTAATTACAACAATAATAGCACGTTTCCATGAGTAACTTCTATAGTATGCACATATTAAAACAAGGGTAGAAATGTAAGATGATTTTTCTCCTCTTGACCGAATATACATACATAATGTATCTTGAATGCTTAACAATGTTAGTTCAAGCATAACATAATCACACTCATATCACAATATGGATTCATATGTCAAGTTGATTTCACGTCAAGATTTATAATTAAACCATTATCACATCCATACATAGAACTTTAGCCATATTCACATGGCCTTATATATATACAATACTATTAAAATAGCAACCTCCCAAAATATTATTCTATACATGCCATAATGTCTATTTGAGTTTTAAACAAAGATACCAAAAAGGGGTTGTCAAAAGATGTGATGACTTCGTAACGAATCCAAGCTTTCCTCGACAACATGATCTATACAAAACCAATAAACACACCGAGTGAGTTATTAACTCAATAAGTCCTAAGAAATTTTAAAAAGAATGTAATGATCCAATTGTCTTAACAAAAATTTAAGATTTCAATCCAATATTAGCCAAATTCAGACAGAATATCACAAGGAAATCTTATGTCACATGTGTACATTATGAATTTGGTACATACTTACCCGAATTCACTATGTACTCCTACACCATTTAATCACAAATTGAAAGGACCATGGTAATATCATATGCATATCATTGGCATATATATATAACTGATAAAAAATGACCAATTAATCAAATAAAGCACAACCAAGCCGCTCCATCTATAAATCAATCTCCAATCCATTTAGATTCATTTATCATTAATTTATATCTTTGTTCAATTATATACTAATTGAGCCGATTACCTTTCTCTTCTTTCTCTCTTCCCAAGCATTTATCTATTAATATTCAGATATAGATCAGGTCCCATGTCTAATATCCATGCACATTTCATTACTCCCAGTTTAAAGTTTTAAACTTTTTCATTTACACAAGCAATTCTCTACGATCAATATCGCACACTTAGTGCTCGATTTAAAGGTCCGCACACATAGTGCTATATAATCTCACACTCGATTTTCACAAATTCATACATACCATGATTTCTTATCCAACCTATTTTATGTGCAATATTAACCGTAACTTAAATTACTTAGGAACTTACCTTTTTAGTCGGATGAACAACTCCAATCAGCTACTCAACCGCTTTTGCTTTTCCTTGGGCCGAACTTGGCTCCCTTTGATTTTGAGCTCCAACTAAGCAAATAAAATAATTCAATTATCGTAGCCCCAATTTATATTCATTCCTCATAGACACACGCACATATTCGGTATTCCATCTAATATTAACCAAGCCCTAACAATTTAAAGTTTAACCCTTAAACTTAATGCACATCCAAACATACTTCTCATCTATTCCATTTATTCACTACATATACAAGATAATTTCAGCAATTCACATTTCCAAATTTTTCAATACTAAATAATTGTACATATCTCATTGAAAGCATCCACACCAATTTATTATCCGATCAACCATAACCGAAAACCTATCATACAATTAAAACCCTTGTTCAAATTATTATTCACTATAATACTATGGTCGAATCCCTCAATTAGCTAACATAGCCTCTTGTATTCAATCTAATCACATATATACAACCTAAATCCCTCTTTTAACACAAAATTCACTATCTTGGAACCCATTTTCTAACTAATTTAACTTACTCCAAAGCCGAATGCTATTTAAGCATTAAGCTCATGTTCTTTTCATTATTAAGCAAGTATTATAACTCAACTAACATCCATTTTCAATTTGAAACATCAACATCCAAAATTAAACACGAAAATTCATAGCCGAATATATATATACTTTTGTCCCAAACTCATAAATTCATCCATTCTAAGCTCAATTTGCCAATTAAACAAGTACTACTAATATTAAGCATTATTTCACTATTTATCTTAAATTGTCGAATGGACTCATGCTCTTAATTCATATACTTAACTTTATTAGCCGACTACTCAAGCTCATTTGAGCCATATATAGTAATTTAGTTTATTCATGCTCAATTAGAAACATTTCTCCTTACAAATTATCAAAACATACATAATGTAACCCATTGAGCTCATGACCGAATGCTTCATGCATCACAAACACAAAATCATACACATGGGTCATGTTAGGAGCTTCAAAACCAATTTAAATTTCTCAAAATCCAAAGAAAAACATATGAAATCATACCTTAATTCCCAACACAAGATGGTCGAATGCTTTAGGTGTTCTTTCTTCAATTTCTTGTTTAGTTTCGGTAAAAGGGGAGACAAAAATGAGAAACTTTGTTTTTATCAACCTTTTTTCTATTATTAATTCATGGTTTTCTAATATAAAACTATTTAATATTATTTCACTAATATAAAATACACAAAATGCCAAATTTTTCATCATCATTACCGTCCACTATAATCATAGTGGTCCATTTGACATGCAAGTCCTCTATGATGCTATCCATATACAATTTGGCCACTTCAACTTTTACCTATCACATTTTTATGGTTTCTTAACTAAGTCCTTTCAAGTAAAATTCCCATTCATAAGACTAAATTAAAACATCAAATTTTCACACATGCACTATCACACATAGAAGTTATGCAAATAAATTTTAAATAAATTTTATGACTCAGTTTTGTGGTCCCGAAACCATATTCCGACTAGGGTCAAATTAGGGCTGTCACACGGATAGTTAATTAAGGAAAAAGGACTAAATCCTAAAACCTAAAATCTATAAAATTCAATTGCTATAGATTTTAATTAGTTAAATGACTTAAAAAAGTCAAAGTACAAGGGTTTAAATGGACTTTTTATTTTAATCAAATATATTGAACGGTCATTGAAAGAATTTTCATTAGATTATATGTATATTTAAAATAATGTTAATTATAATTAAAACCAAAACAAAAGTAAAAGCCCATTTTATTTTCTTTCATCATCTTTAGCCCTTCCAACTAAAACTTCATAGCTTGAGAAACCAAAGAATCGGCCAAGCTTTAATCTCCTTGCATGGTATATATTTTTCATCCATTTTTAGTGATTCTTATGTTTTTGAAATCGTCGTAGCTTAATCTAGCTAACCTAGGGACTAATTCGTACAAATTTTAAATGTTCTGGTTTATGCCGCGGATGAAATTGTGATGTTTTTGAAGTTTGATGATACATTTGTAAGCATAATAGATAAATAGGACTATTTTGTAAAGTAATTTTGGTTGACTTTAAAGTTTACGGATTAAATTATTAAAATGGTAAAGTTACATGATTTTTTATAAACTTGTGATGTATATGGGTTGTATAGGGAATATAGAATATTCAAATAGCCTTGTTTGGGTTAAATTGTGATAGATTTGAAAGTTTCAGGTTTAGGGACTAAATTGAATAAAAGGTAAAAGTGTAAAATATCGATAAAGAGTAAAATATGTGAATTTAAGAAGTTTAAAGTACTTTAATTGGATAATTGAATTAAATTATTATATTTAGATTAAGAGATGAATCAATCGGTTGATAATTGCAGGAAAGGAAAAGTTGTCAAAGTGTCGGTAACTACTATGTTTTGGTAAGTTCGTAAATTGATTAAATTAATTGGTTGTTGTAATTTTGATTTAATAATTATCTATGTGTGTTGTCAATGAGTTTGTTTGCTTGACAAATGGTAATTGATCAAATGGATTAAGTTTCATTGTTAATAAAGTTAAAGGTTATGATTGACAATGGAAAACTATATAGATGAGTTCTTGTGATGAAGTAATGTATATATATAATTAAATGATATGGATATGAAATTTGACTTATATGAACCTCGTGAATGCTTAGGATACAAATGGCATGTCATTAGGGTTATTACAGTTTTGAGTGTTGGTATTGGATGTCCTACCGATGACTAAGGTCCTTCATTTGTTGTGGATTCTTCATAGCTTGTGTGAGCAACATTGTGTAGCCTAACATCCCGACCCACAACTCATATGTGTAGGCCCATTTAACAGCTTGTGTGAGCATTGTTCTCGTGTATCCAATGTTATTTCATTATGGTACATCAAGTAAAAATGAAAAACTGAAATAAGTAAATGGAAATGGTTATATGAAGTGTTTATATGAAATGTTTATATGGATATAAATATGTGAAAAGGGACATTTGAAATGAATATGAGAAATGTTAAATGAATAGATGATGGATGAATGGTATATCAAATGTGTTTACTTTCATATGTTTTATGACATGAAGTTACATGTTTTCATATATGTGAACTTACTAATCTTGTGAGACTTGTGATGTATAGGTAATTCAATGAACTCATGACCTAGAATATGATTTTTATTGTGAAATGTTTAAGTTATGTCCTTACGGTAAGTTAAATTTTAAGTTCAATACGAACTTACTAAGCTTACGCATGCTTACCTCATTTTGGTTTTTCTTTTTTGTAGATCTTCAGATACAAGCTGCCAATTGGATTGATTCTAGACATCACATTATTCGTCAACTCTTTTCATAGTTATATACTTATTCTGAGCTGGTTATAAGTGGCATGTAGATAAGATTATGGTATTAATATATGTTATTTGGTTATGTTTTGAGCCTTTCGGTATATGAACCAGTGTATAAGTGGTAAGTTTTAATGGTTGTGTTGATGGTTGTAATGGTGTAAATCTATTTGGTGTTGTCCATGCTATCAAGGTAAAGAAATGTGCATAAGTTTTGGCCATTTAGTGAACTTAACTTCATGAATGTGAACATGATATTATGATGATAAATTTGATGGTTGTATAAGTATTGAATGTTAGATTTTTTTTATACTTATCTTATTCATTTGTGATGAAATAGCCATTATGTTTTCGTAACTTTTAGAAATTTGGTTGGGATATATTGTCATTGAAAGGTTTGGTATAAATGGTTGATTATGACCTATGTTATATGAGACTTATTTGATGATTGAATAAGGTTGACATGTTGATTTTGTTTTGCTATGGATATTTGTTATTTATGTTTTGACTGTGGTGCTAATGAGGGCATATTAGTTAGGTACATAAGTTGATGGTGAGTTGGTATATTTTGGCATGTTTTAGCATATTTTGAATAGGTTTGGTTATTAGTTAATGCATGGCTTGGACCTTAAGAATCGGTATTAGAATTGGCTTGTGTTTGAAGGTGTTTTTGGGTACACACGACCTGTGACACAATCTGTCACACGGTTGCATGACATGGCCATGTAGCCTATTTTATTTTTGGTGCAGGTTTGTCCACACGGTCACAGTGAGTTACATGGCCATGTGACCCCTGTTTTCACCTTTTACCTAAAATTTTGTAAAGGTTTCAGTTTAGTCCATACTATTCTTGGTTTGTTTTAAATGTTTCGTATGTCTGATTTAGGTCCAGATATGACTGATTCACATAGAAATGATTGTAATTGAATTATGAAATGAATTATTTGGTTATTTACAATAGATAATTAACAAAGCTTGATTCGGGTGACCAGCCCGGGTATAAGGTATTACAATTTGACAGTGTCTGAATTATTTCATCATCCAACCTGATTTCTACTGTTCCAATTTTGGTAATCTTACATGGAGAAATTATTCCCCATCAGCACAACTCCACCTTCAATTGAACTGTTCATGGAGAACCAGTCCCTATTGGGACAAGGATCCATTCCGAAGTAAGCTTAGAGCTTTCGCTTATCAACACTAACAATAAATTATCACATCTATCTTCGGCTATGCTAGCATTAACAACTTTGGTTTTCTTCTTATCTCTCTCATCATTTTTTACATTCTTTTTAATCTTATTCCGCAGTTTGTAGCATTTTGACTTGATGTGGTCCTTCTTCTTACAATAGTCAAATTAGTTTTCATGGTTTCTGGATTTAGATCTCACCCTAGACTTGTTTCGATCTAGCTTTCTGGATTGTTGTCTGCCCCTTGCAACTAGAACTGAGGGTTGCCCATCTGATCTTTTGTTTGGGCCTAACTCATTGTTGAGCTTATCTTTGCTCAGCAGATTCCCCTTCACGTCCTCAAATGAACGATGATCTCTCCCATAAATTAGAATTTCCTAAAAGTTTTATAATAAGAGAGAAAATAACATGACAATAACATAGTTTGGTCCTCATCGCTAATTTCTACTTCGAGATTCTTAAGGTCATTGAC
Organism: Gossypium anomalum; assembly: GCA_025698475.1. NCBI lineage: Eukaryota > Viridiplantae > Streptophyta > Magnoliopsida > Malvales > Malvaceae > Gossypium > Gossypium anomalum. The sequence continues at coordinate 33,593,437 of CM046959.1, read as the reverse complement.
AAGGGTAACAAACCCACTAATATGAGCTCTAATAGACTCACCTTTGGCCATTTTGAACATGTAGAGATGTTGTTTTAATACTAACTAGTTGGCCAAGGATTTTATCATGCATAAGGCTTCCAATTTCTTCCATAATGAAAACATTGTTTTCTACTTCAAAACCTCTTAAACCACATTATTTGTTAAAAAAATTAATTGTGGATAGATCTTTGTTATCTAACCTATCTCATTCTGACTACTCCATGTCTGCGGGTTTTCTCTCTACAAAGATCTTCTCAGGGTCACTCTAAATCAATATTGCTGACATTTGAAGTTCCCACAATTGAAATTTACAACGGCATCGAACTTGTCAATATCAGATTGTAGAGAAATAACACATCTTATGAAACGAACAAGTAAATAAAGTAAAATAGAAAAGATCGAACACGCAAATTTTACGTGGAAAACCTCTTCAAAAGATGATAAAAAACCATGGGCAAAAGGAGATTTCACTATAATAAAGGAGAATACAAAAGATGGAGAGAACCAAAGGAAAAACCCAAAACCCTCAAAATAAAAACCCTTTAAAATAAAGAATAAAATTCTCTCAATCTCAATATTTTTGTTATATGAAACCTAAAGTAACTAAGTCTTATTTATAGGTTGAAATTCTTAGCATATATGACTAAAATATCCCTAGGTTAATTAGAGTTTAAGTGGGAATCTAAAACAAAGTTTAACTGATAGAAGAAACCCGAGAAAATTGAGGTGCACGTCGTCACGTAGTGACGTGGCATTCGTGTCATCAAGACTAGGGTTTTCTTCTCGTCAGGACGAAGAATACTTCCTCATTGTGATGTCACACACTGTTTAGTCCAAAAATGTGGAGCATAACTCCACAAAATGTTTATACTTCAATTTTTTATGCAAATAAACTAATAATCATGATATATTATTTAAAGCTAGCTTTATTGACTTTCTTACATGTATAATTGTCATCTTTTTTTGAAATTCAATATGTTTAAAAATTTTGTGTAAGTGTTTTGACCTTAAAGTTTTTTCAAGGAATGGTTTTATAAAAGAAAAGTATGTTTTGAAAATGTCTAAATGATTAAAAGGGAGTTTTTCAGAATGCAAATTTCTTTTAAATATTTTGTAAAATCAAAAAAGGGGAGTTTGTTAGTTTTGTTGTCTTAAGCTTTTGATCTAACAACATTTAAGATCAATTTTATACATTTTGTTCCAAAGTCATTTTGTGAAAATATTATTAAAATATCATTAAATATTTTTCAAAGACTTAAAATGGAGAAAAATATGTTCTAAATTTGTTTCATATTGTACCAATATTTTTGAGCCAATCCCAAGCTGTTTTAAAGTGTTTTAAAACCAATACATGTGAAGTTAGTAACCACAAAACTAATCAAAAGAGTAAGGTATCAATACATGTTCATGAGGTACCTATACACGCCTCAAGGTACCAATTGTTAGGTGGTTATAACGACTATTTCCATCTATATTTTAAATAAGGTATTGATACCCATGTTGCAAGGCTACTTTTTCTACACTAATTATTATTTTGCAATGGCTTTATTTGTAACATCCTCAACCTGGCCTAGGAGTTTTGGCTAAGTCAAAGGCGTTACATTGATCACCAAAGCCATTCTTTTGCTTTGAGTTAGATTGTATGAAAGTCACTCTTCTATTTTAAAGGAAAACATCCATTAATTAAATTGGCTTTACTTAGCAATTCAATTTCAATATTATTAATGTGAAATTTTGCAAAACGGTTAAAGTTAAAAAGACATTTCAAAACTTAAAGTATTTGTAAAGCAGCAGGAATCATCATTAAGAATAATAGTTTTCTAAACCAAACAGAATGAAATTATTTGAGTATTAACTAAGTATCATGCTTAGATTTAATAAGTTAAACAATCTCAAACCTAAGATATAGAATCAATAAATAATTAATAATTACAAACCTAAAAATGATTAAGGAAAACATTAATGGAACTTTAAAATAATAAAAAAAACAAGTTGCTTGTTCGAGGTCCCTCCGATGCCATTTCGAGTCCTAGTTTTCTGTGATAATTGAGAGGTAAGGAAAAAGGGGGAGTGAGCTAATGACAGCTCATGTATTTCTAATTTTTAAACCACCACATATAATGATACAAACAATAAAAAATTGCATTTGTAAAAACATAGAAAATAAGCATAATGTACAGAACATTCAGTAAATCAATTCATGAACAGGTTATGTTTATGATGCAATGCAATTTTAATTTTAAAATCGCACTCGTCCATCCTATCTGCCCTCGAGCATAGCTCGCCACTCCAAAACACATATCAATAATTAACCATCCCAGATTTTCCGGTGAAGATGGTCGTTCACTAGTCATTTATGATGATGACTTTTATTATAATAACTTACCATCCTGATTGCCCAATTTTTATAAATTTTTAAACTATCATCCTGATTTATTCGGTTTTGATGACATTACCGCCTACTTCGTGCAATATTGACTTACGGTGTGGACTTAATTTGCCACATTCTCCTACAAGAATTCCTCCATCCTTCATACCAAATTTCATATATCTATGCACATATAATCAGCATATCAAGCTATTTATCATCAATCGATTCTATGTTTGTCAAGCACATTCAATATTTCATACTATCATTTAATGGCATGTATTCATGCATTCACTCATATCAATTTCATATATACAATTCTTCATGCAAACTGAAAACTTGAAACAGTATATTGATATTATATTGCTTATCATGCTCATTCGGCTACCACATGCAAATCAAGTTCACATATAGGGTGTAACACCCCTAACTCGTATATGTTACCAGAACAGGGTTATGGAGTATTACCGGAGTTTACAGTATAAACGAACATAATTTCAAACATTTCATAACATATCAATAAACACATTAAAACCAAGTCAAAATACATATTAAAACCAAGTTAAAATATACATATTGTCCCTTATATGAGCCCTCGAGACCTAAAATACGCGTTAGAAATAAGTCGGGACTAAATTAGAAACTCAGATAATTTTTTTAGAAAATAGTAAAATTTTTCAACACTGTAGGGGTCACACAGCCGTGTGGCCAGGCCGTGTGACTCACACTGTCAAGAGACATGCCCATGTCTTAGGTTGTGTGGGCATTCAAAATAGGGACACACGGCCGTGCCCCAACCCGTGTCCGTGCCCATGTAACTCTCTAACTTGGTCACACGGCCAAGCCACACGCCCGTGTGCTAGGCCGTGTACCCTTCAAAATAACCTCAAACGCCCGTCTGCTAGGTCGTGTGGTAGGACGTGCAATAGTCTGACTTGCAGCCCTTTTAAAGCTACAAGGGACACACGGTCATGTCACCTAGCCATATGTCACACACGACTGAGACAGACGCCCGTGTCCCTGTGTGGACAAAAATAGGCCATTTTACAAGCCATTTTTCTCACCCAAACTAGCATGTACCTACAAGCACTTTTGCACATATAACCAACCCATAATAGGGAATCTAAATCAAGCATAAACAAGATATATACATATGGTGAAGTTTCATACAACCAATATGCCCTTAGGCACCTCAAATGACAACATGTAAACATGTTCAATCAAGCACTCTATTTGTCCAAAATACCCAACTAACTTATAGGCACATTAGTATGGATACACAATATTTGATTACCTTACCACAGCATACCACATGGTACCAAATAACCACTCAATCAATAACCTTAACATACATATATATCTTCTATATCAAAATACCAATTCACAATAAGTTATAAGACATATATAATATGCACATTCAACTATTATTTCCCTTTCATCATTCAAACATGTTAAGCAAATTAGCAACCATATTAAGGCTAATATTTACATGCCAAATCTAAGCTCAAAACATCATCAAGTACCAAATCACAAGACAAACCAAATGGCCATATTCACAACCAAACATATAGGCCAACATTAGTCAAATTACCTATACATTCCATTATAACAAGAATTAAATATCCAAAAGTACCAAAAGAGCCGTTGGACAGTGTAGTATAGCTCTGACAAGCTTCCAACCCAAACAAGCCTCCGAATTCACTATGAAACACGAAAAATAACACAGAGTAAGCATTTAAGCTTAGTAAGTTCATATAACTTAGAATTCAACTTACCATTTAATCAAGTAATAGGTAAGTACAAAGCATATCCCAACACATTTTGGCCAAATGCCTAAGCACATACACACCAACCATATTAGCTATGTAAATCCATATATATGAACCAATAATCATGGATGAGCTCAACAATTAAACAAGTTCCATATATATAAATCATCCATTTCATATATCTATATATCATGTAACATCATTTCCATGTATTTCAGGTGTACACTTGTAATAGTTCATATCGATCTCATATCATTTCGTGTCAAAACATTGCTCATTGAACCGATTAGAATACCATTGGATACCCAGGATAGCTCACACATAGTGTGCTAGCTCATACAACTGTAATTCGTCAATTCATATAATGTATGCTAATACGAGCTGTGAATCAGTTTGCTCATTTGAGCTGTAGATTGCTATGCTCTCATGAGCTATAAATTGATATGCTCTCATGAGTGGTGGAGTATCCGCAACACTGTAGGACCTCAGCCAAATCAGTAACCCTAATGACATGTCATTTGTATCCTACGGGTTCTTAAGGTTCAAACGGGGCTCGGTATTCATCGTAGGTCATTGGATATGCACTCATTAATTATATATGACAAATCATAACATTTATATATTTTAATTAAAAACATATACACACAATTTAATTACACAAACTTACCTCGACGAGTATATGTAGATACGGAGACGATTAATCTAGGACTTTCTCTTTGCCCCGATCTAACTCCATATGAGGTCAAACTGGATCTATACAGATAAATTTAACTCAATTTAACACAAAACTCATTCAATTTAATCCAAAACATATTTTTGGAAAAATTACCATTTTGCCCATATACTTTTAATTTCTTTACAATTTAATCCCTAGCTCATAAAAATGGAAATTTACACAATTTCACTACAACCCACTATGGAAAAATACCAATTAGGTCCCTAGTATGCCCTATATTTCATTTATTTCACAATTTCACCATGTAATATTTGTTATTTTTCAATGTAGTCCCTAATTGACAATTTCATCAAAATCTCTTTACAAAAATTGATTATCTAACAACAACCATTCATTTTCTATCATCAAACTTCAAAACTCATGTATATTCAACAATGGTAAAACCCTAATAGTTTAACAGTTTGACAAATTAGTCCTTGGGCTAGCTAGATTAAGTTACAACGATCCTAGAAACATAGAATTCAATAAAAACGGATTAAAAAGACATACCTAATCAAGGTAGATAGCTTAGTCAAAACTTCAAGCTTCCGTGGCTATATTTTCCTCTTAAATTCAGTTGATGATGATAATGGAACATAATGGTTTGTCTTATTTTAATTAATTATAACTTTAATTACTAATTTCCAAAATTAACATTAAGAATTCATCCAAATTTCAATAATGCCAAACCATTAAAATCCACTATCAACTCTAATGGTCTAATTACCATACAAGGATTTCCACTTTAAATTTCTATATCTATCTAATACCTTTAGCTATTAGAACACAACTTTTGCATTTTACACGATTTAGACCTTTTTATCAAATTGAACATGTAAACGGTAAAATTTCTTAACGAAATTTTTATACGGTATTACTATCATATTGTAGGCAATAAAATAATAATAAAATAAATTCTTTGACATTGAATTTGTGGTCCCAAAACCACAATTCTAATTTCACTAAAAACGGGCTATTACATAGGGTCACACATTTAGGACTCGCATATATCAGGTTCACATATCTAGGGTTCACACATATTAGGGATTGCATATAGAGTTCACATAATAAACAATTAAGGTTTGCATAAATAACATATAGAGCTTTGCATGTTAGAAGATGTAGGGTTCATATGTTAAATTGAGAAGGTTAACATAGATATACTAAGAGATCGCATATTGAATCATATAAGATTTTGCATATGGGTTCGCAATAGGGTTCGCATATATATGCTACAGTTCGCCTAGTGAGTTTGCATATATAATAGTTTATTAAAGGGCTCGTTTAATAGCCTAAATTTCAACGATGTATGAAATATTGGTTCGAGACCACAAAATCTGAAAAATGAACTCGTAAATTATATGATTTAGTATTTATGAGCCAAATGTAGCTTTTAAAATATTTTTGAAATAGTAAACTGTGTTTTATAAAGATTTATTTGGTTAAGAAATTGAGAAAAAGAGGTATTGAGATCTCGGTGTTATCAATCGAGTCATAAATATTTTTATGAATATTTACGGAGTGTCAATAAGGTATTATTAAAATTTTGTCAAAAAATTTTAACGTTTCGGTAGTCAATTAGACAAAAAGGACTAAATTTAAAAGGTGCAAAACTTGCTAAAGTGATTAAATAGCTTAACCATCAAATAAGGAAGGACTAAAAGGGCAAATGGACCATTTTAAAATGGCTGAGGTGGCATAGCGTGAAAAAAATCAAAGATTTTTATGTGAAAAGGACAAAATTGGAATTTTAACAAAAGTTACATGGCCAAAGTTGATTTTAATGATTTTTAGGCAATTTCTTCTTCAATTTTTTCTGTCAAAAACAGCCATGAAAGAGGGTTTTGAGCTAATCTTTCATTTTTTAGCTTCAAGTAAGTTCAATTCTTACTTTTTCCTTGAAATTTTTATATTTTTGAACTTTTACAATTAGGTCCAACTTAGAATTCTATTAGTTTTTGATTTTGTTGAAGATTTTGGAAGTTACCATTGATAAGTTCATATGATTTTTTGTTATTTGATGATGAAATTGAGATTTTAATGGATGTTTAAAGGTGTTTTATTAGAGAATTTTGGATGAAAACATGTTTTATGGGGTTAAATTGAAAAGTGTTAAATTTATGGAAAATTCTGAAATTGCATGTAATCCATGGGCTATGATTGGTATGTATGAGAATAATTAGGCTTGTAATAAGGACTAAATTGCAAGAATATCATTTTCCGAGCCTAGGGATGAAATCGTCATGTATTAAAAGTTTAGGGGAAAAATGGTAATCAACATTTTGCACTAAAACAGTTTTGGACAGCAGCAGTAGTCTAACTTTGAAAAATCACCATAAATTTTGGAAATCGAATTAGAGGATGAACAAAATATGGAATTAAATCTTTTTGAGTCTAGTTTCTCCTAGAAGAAACGTGTAAGAAATGGATTTGTAAATCATGAGATGTAATAAATTTTGTGATAAGGTCAGAATGAATTCGAGTTCCCCTGTTTTGATTTTGGAAAATCATCAAAAACTGGAGAAAAATAATTAGGGGTTAAATTTTACATGTTTAAATTATTAATGAATCTATTTTCAATAGAAATAAACAGAAACATCGTCCAAATTTTGTACTAAGAGATAATTAATTTTTAGCAAAGAAAAGTCGAAGCTGTCAGACAGCAGAATAGGGGTAAGTTTGAATATTTTACTGCACTTGTTGGCTGAACTATAAATTTTGAAATCTTTATGATAGAAGGATATATGAATCTAGTTTCAAAAACATCAAGCGAATCTTAATTTGGAGTTCTGTAGCTCAAGATAAAAATAATTTAGTGACTATGACATAGATGGACAGCTTTGAATATACATATAAGTAAATAGTAGAATTATAGAGAATGTTACATATGAACATGAAATGTATTAAAATGATGATTAACTTTATTTATTTAGATCCAGAAAATTCAAATACGAAGCTAGATCATGGAAAGGAAAAAGTTTGGGCTTAATAGATTTTTGTATACGAGCCAGTATCGAGGTAAGTTCATGTAACTTGAATTATATTCTTAAATGCTTGAAATGTATGTTATTGATGTGACTATGATTTGAATGATCATTGTATGAAAATTGATGAAACATTGATATATTTGATAAAAAAGGGGAAGAAATCCCGATTGAATGAAGCGAAAATTCGATGGATCTCTGAAAAGGAATTGACAGTAAAAAGGATCTAGCCCGGACGGGTGATCCTATCCTGATATAGCCCTCTCAAAGAATATGCGTAAAATAGATTTAGCTTGGACGATGTAATCTGAATTAAGTGCGAATTTGCTGGGTGGTAATTCGGATCCAAGCTCATTAGAGTAATTGTCGTTGCAGGGGATTTAGCCTGGACTGGTAATCCCGCTGTAAGAATGAGGTTTGCGGAAGTGTGCTCTCTGACATGGAAATGTGCGCACATGGATATGAATTGATGGACCCGAAATTGTACACTAAAAGTGTTCCTCTGAAAATCCATCAAAATTTCGAGAAATTCAACGGGATAAATATGGGAAATAATAGGGGTAATAGAAAACATGGAATGGATGAGCTCATCAATCATTAATCTTTGTATTGAACTCATATGATGCTATTTGATTAATGTTTTGGTTGAGTTTGTGTGTGATATGTAAATGGTAAATTGATTGGATGTATGAATATTTATTGTCTTGTATTGAAAATATTAGGTAAGTATTATTCTTGTTACATGGGCTTACTAAGCACAACGTGCTTACCTTTTTTCTTTTTTCCCTATTTTGTAGTATTAAGAGCTTGGAGGTTGGATTGGGTCGGAGACACATTTTGGTATATCAAGAAATTTTATATTGGAAATCAATGGCATGTATAACTTAATAAAGTAAATGTTAATGTGAAATGAATGTAAAGTTAGCCATTGGTATGGCTAACAAATCCTGGTTTTGGTATGTGATGAGGTTATCTTATGGATATGCATGAATCTATCTTGAAAATATGTTGAATTGGATTGGTTGATTTGGATTGGCCTAGGTTTAAAATTGCAGGGAAGGTTAGATATTTATAAAGAGGTTATATTGAGTTCAAATAAAAAAAAGTTTGGGATTATGCGAAAAATTCCCTATGATCCCGATTTAGTCCCGAATCATTTCTAATGTATGTTTTGGGCTTCGAGAGCTCAATAGAGGGACATTATAATTACATTCGAAATATGAATAGTAAAATGACTTGATTTAATGAAAAATGGTTCTGTAAACTTTGGTAATGCCTTGTACCTTATTATGGCGACGGATACGGGTAGGGGGTGTTACAGCTCGCACCTAGGGTTCTCATTCATAAAGGTTTGCACATATGTGGGTTCACATATAGGGGTTCTCCTATAGGGGGTTCGGATTCAGATTACTTACTTTCTAATACTTCAATTAATCATACATAATTATTTAAGTTTAGATCCCGCACCTCATTTGAAGACACAAAAACCTTAATTTGGATGAGGAGATCAATAATCTATTAGGAGGAGAGGAATGATTTTGAAAACCTTGAATTCTTTTGCTTGAAAATTGATTTGGTAATGGTGGAGAAAAAGTACTTTGGGAGTGTTTTTTTTTTTTTTGAAAAATTCACTAGATATAAATTCTATGGTTTGAAAAGAACTTTGGGAACTCTTTCCCTAAATGAAATAAGTTTTAGGAATTCATGTAGATCTAGGATTATTTTAATTTAAGGACCAAATTGAAAAAACAATAGTTTTTGGGTTGGGGTAGCTTGAAAATTTGTCACTTTATGAGGTAAAAATAAGAAAATATGTTTTTTTTTTTTTTTTTGCTTAGAGGTGAACAAGGTATTTCGAACTTTGGTCCTAAGGGGAAGCTAATGCCTTACCACTAAAGCAGCAGGCTCGTTCTTGCTAATTCCTTAACTAAAATAAGTTTTAAGGCCTTCTAATTCTCTTACCTTGTATTAAAAAAATAAAATTCTAAATTTTATCTCTATTTCTTCTAGCCTTATTTTTGGGATGTGACAAATCTCCCCCGCCCCCCACTTAAAAAATTTGTCCTTGAATTCTAACTTACCTTATCCAAACAAGTGAGAATATTTTTGACAAATCAACTCCTCAAGTTCCTACGTTGCTTCATTGGTTCCATGGTTTTGCCATAAAACTTTAACTAGAAGAATTTACTTATTTCTTAGATTTTTAACATCTTTATCTATTATTCTAATTGGTTCTTCCGCAAAAGATAAGTCTGGTCGGAGCTTGATCTCTTTAATAGGAACAATATAGGAAGGATCAAAATGATAGCGTCGTAACATTGACACACGGAACACATTATGGATTCGATCTAACTCAAGAAGTAGTTCAAGTCTGTAATCTATTAGGTTGATTCGCTTTTGTACTCAGCAAGGACCAATGAAATGAGGACTCAATGTCCTTTTTCTACTGAACCTTAGAACTTTTTTCCAAGGCAAGACTTTTAAGAAGAGTTGTTCTCTGACATTGAATTCAATATCTTTTATCTTTAGGTCAACATATAACTTTTGTTGATCTGAGGTCATTTGTAATTTTTCTTGAATTAGTTGAATTTTATCTTTAGTGTTTTGCACTATTTAGGACTCATTATTTTTCTTTCTTTCAGTTTTGCCTAACATAGGGGTGTGCGACATTTTCTCCTATATAATGCCTCGTATGGTGCCATCTTTATGCTTGCTTGGAAATTATTATTGTAGGTGAATTCAGCAAGTGGTAAAAATTCCTCCCAACTGCCTCAAAAGTCAATGACACAACTTCTTAACATGTCTTCCAGAATTTGGATAGTTCTTTCAGATTGTCGATTGATTTATGGGTGGAATGTTGTGATAAAATCGTTCGTGTAGTTTCTTCCAAAACCTCAAAGTGAAATGAGGGTTTTGATCCAATATAATCGAAACCGGTACTCCATTTATTTTTGATAAGGGGTAATCGGTTCGAACAACAATTAAGTGGAGGTGATTCGATTCAAAATCACCCATACCGAGTCCTTATTAGTGGGAGTTAAAGGTAACCTACTTACAAAATCCATTGCTATTCTTTCCCACTCCCATTGTGGAATTGTGATTGGTTGTAAAGTCCCTGACGAAAATTGATGTTTTGCTTTTACTTATTTGCACATCAAGCACTTTGCCACAAAGTTTGTTACTTGTCTTTTTAATCCTAGCCACCAATATACTTCTTTTAAATCCTGGTACATTTTATTACTTCCTAGATACATAGAATATAGTCTACTATGGGCTTCCCGAAGTATCTTCTATTTTAATTTTGGATCGTTTTGTACACAAAATCTTTTTTTTTTAAGCAAAGGACTCATCTTTCATTGATTGAGGAGTCTTTTATAGATCCATCTTCCACCCTTTTTAGGTATGGAAACAACTAAATATCCAAGGGTTGTTTGATTTTTATTTCTCCTTCTAAGGTTGGTTTAACTTGCAATTCGGCTAGGATGCCTCCATCATCATAAAGACTCAATCTTGAGAACATTACCCTTAGCTCCATTTCTGCTTTTTTGCTTAGGGTATCTACTACAACATTTACTTTCCCTGGATGATATTTAAGTGTGCAATCATAGTCATTGAGTAGCTCGATCCATCTCATTTGTCTTAAGTTAAGTTCTTTCTGAGTTATGAGGAATTTTAAGCTCTTGTGATTTGTGTAAGTTGTGCACTTTTCTCCATAAAGATAATATCTCTAAATTTTAAGAGCAAAGACAACTGTAGCTAACTCTAGATCATATTTAGGGTAGTTTCATTAATGAGTTTTAAGTTGCCTTGAAGCATAAAAGACCACTTTTCCATCTTACATTAAAACACAACCAAGTCCCACATGTGATGCATCATTATAAATAACATATTCTTTTCCTGATTCGGGTTGGATTAAAATAGGTGCTTTAGTTAAAACCGATTTTAACTTCTCAAAACTATTTTGTTACTCCTTGGTCCACTTAAAAGGCTTGTTTTTCCTTAGTAACGTAGTCAAAGGGGCAACCACTAAGGAAAAAACCTCGACAAACCTTCGGTAGTATCTCACTCGGCCTAGAAAACTCTGAATTTCTAAGACATTATTTAGTTGCTTCCGTTATGGGATTGCTTCTATCTTCTTCGAATCTATTTGGATTCCTTCAATGGATATAATGTGACCTAGGAACATTACTTTTTTAAGCCAAAATTCGCACTTGCTCAATTTTAAGAATAGTTTTTTTCTTGTAGGATTTTTAAAACAATCCTCAAGCGTTCGTTGTGTTCTGCTTTAGATTTTGAATACACCAAAATGCCATCAATAAAGACTATGAAAGATTGGTCAAGGAAAGGTTGAAACACACGGTTCATGAGATCCATTGATTTTGCTGGTGTGTTTGTTAAACTGAACGGTATGGCTAAAAACTCGTAGAGCCCATAACGAGTTCTAAAGTTTTTTTTGGGTACATCTTCCTTTTTAACCCTTAGTTGGTAATAATCCAACCTTAAATCTATTTTGGAAAAAATAGTGGCACCTCAAAATTGATCAAATAATTCATCTATCCTTGGTAAAGGGTATTTATTTTTCACAGTTAAATTATTTAGTTGGCAGTAATCGATGCAAAGTCCAAGTGACCCATCCTTCTTTTTCACGAACAACACTAGCGCACCACATGGGAAAATATTGGGTCTGATGAATCCACTATGTAGTATCTCTTAAATTTGAATTTTTAATTCTTTTAACTCCTTTGGCATCATACGATAAGAAGCAACGACACTAGTATGGTTCCTAGCATCACCTCAATTTCAAAATCTAACTTGTGGTCCGAAGATAACCCTAGTAGCTCTTAAAGAAATTCACTAATGGTTCGAATGCTATTTACTTTGGGTTCAGTGCTCTTGGCATCTTTGACATAAGCTAAAAACTATTCGTAGCCTTTGCGAACCAACTTTTCCACGACCATGGCTAAGATCACATTTGACAAGTAATTCCTTTTGTTTCCTACCATGACAATTTCTTTGTCACCTTTGGTTTTTAGGGTTGCCCTTTTCAAGGCACAATCCAAGCTTACTTGGTGCTCCACCAACCAATATATACCCAGAATTAGATCGAATTCCCCGAATGGAAATTCCATAAGATTAACTAGGAAAATTTCCTCTTTCAACTCCAACGGACATCTTTTGAAAATTCTATCTACCTTAACTGTTTGTCCTATTGCACTTATTACTGTCATAACATTACTTGTTTTTTGTACTTTTTCATTCACTTTTTCAACCATATTCAACACCACATAAGAATAAGTGGATCTTACATCGATTAAAGTAAAAAAAGGCACATAATGCATAAAGAATGTCCATGTGATGACATTGGTGGAATCCTTATCCTCTTGTCCTCTTAGCGCATAAACCAAGGTTGGTTGCCTCACTTCTACCTGGTTCACACCCTGTGTTGGTGTTGTCTGGTCTTGGTTTTTCTCATTTTGGTTGGGATCATGATTTCATTGTCTTTAGGTCTAGTTTTGGCCCTAACTTTGTAGTTGAGTGGGTTTATTCCAACGGGGACAATCATTTATTTGGTGTTCTTTCGAACCACACTTTAAGACAAGCGCCGATCTTTTTCCAACATTCTCCTATGTGGTCTTTCTCACAATACTGATACTTTGGAGTACATTCATCATGGGTCTTGGGTTGTGGCGTAGCTCTTTTTGTAAGCCTGTGGTTCAAATTATTTGAACCCAAATCTCTTTTATTTGGAACTTTTTGCCTCTTTTCTCGTTCAGTGCATTTGATTTCTTCTAAGACTTTGGTATTTTCAACCAAATTTTTGAAATCTCTTTCCTGAATGAGTGCCACTTGTACTTTCAGGTCATATCTCAACCCCTCTTTAAACCTCACACTTTTATCTTCCTTCATTGCTACCAATTCGAGAGTATAGCGACTTAATCTTAAAATTCATCTTCATACTCTGAAACTAACATATCTCCTTGCTTTAGTTTGAGGAACTCGCATCTGTGAGCTTCAACATATCGGCGACCGACATACTTTTTCTGGAAAGCATCTTGGAAATAGTTCTAAAATTCTTTCTGTCATTTCCATCCAGTACTCCGCTATAGTGGGAGTTGTTTCGGCTACTCCTTTGAATAATTTGACCCCATTTGACTTAAGTTTTTCTGCGACTGTCTTTCTGTTTCCATTACCCAATCCGGTGACCCTTTAGAGAGCTCTCAACATGGCTTGATTCACAACATTGTCTCCACCAGTTCCATCGTTGATTTCCCATTCCCGTATATTCGTTCTCATGACCTCCGCCATCATTGGTGGTAGAATTTTCTACGGATTCCTAGGTTGGGTTTTCTCCTTGTACAATGGGCGGTTCAATAGATACAGCCCTACGCAGTCTACCCCTACCACGTCTGCCTTGAGTGCTCATAATGCTATTTAATGAAAATATAAAATTTCAATTTTTTAGTTTGTACTATGTTTCTATCTAAGGTTGTTCTACCATTAGAAAAATTTCTACATTAAAACACAACCAAGTCCCAGATGTGATGCATCATTATAAATAACATATTCTTTTCCTGATTTGGGTTGGATTAAAATAGGTGCTTTGGTTAGAACCGATTTTAACTTCTCAAAACTTTTTTGTTACTCATTGGTCCACTTAAAAGGCTTTTTTTTCCTTCGTAACTTAGTCAAAGGGGCGACCACTAAGGAAAAAACCTCGACAAACCTTCGGTAGTATCTCACTGGGCCTAGAAAACTCTGAATTTCTAATACATTATTTAGTTGCTTCCATTCTGGGATCACTTCTATCTTCTTCGGATCTATTTGGATTCCTTCAGTGGATATAATGTGACCTAGGAACATTACTTTTTTAAGCCAAAATTTGCACTTGCTCAATTTTACGAATAGTTTTTTTTCCTGTAGGATTTTTAAAACAATCCTCCAGCGTTCGTTATGTTCTGCTTTAGATTTTGAATACACCAAAATGCCATCAATAAAGACTATGAAAAATTGGTCAAGGAAAGGTTGAAACACACGGTTCATGAGATCCATTGATTTTGCTGGTGTGTTTGTTAAACTGAATGGTATGGCTAAAAACTCGTAGAGCCCATAACGAGTTCTAAAGTTTTTTTTGGGTACATCTTCCTTTTTAACCCTTAGTTGGTAATAATCCAACCTTAAATCTATTTTGGAAAACATAGTGGCACCTCAGAATTGATCAAATAATTCATCTATCCTTGGTAAAGGGTATTTATTTTTCACAGTTAAATTATTTAGTTGGCAGTAATCGATGCACAGTCCAAGTGACCCATCTTTCTTTTTCATGAACAACACTAGCGCACTACATGGGGAAATATTGGGTCTAATGAATCCAATATGTAGTAACTTTTAAATTTGAATTTTTAATTCTTTTAACTCCTTTGGCATCATACGATAAGAAGCAATGACACTAATATGGTTCCTAGCATCACCTCAATTTCAAAATCTAACTTGTCCTCCGAAGATAACCCTAGTAGCTCTTAAAGAAATTCACTAACGGTTTGAATGCTGTTTACTTTGGGTTCAGTGCTCTTGGCATCTTTGACATAAGCTAAAAACTATTCGTAGCCTTTGCAAACCAGCTTTTCCACGACCATGGCTAAGATCACATTTGACAAGTAATTCCTTTTATTTCCTACCACGACAATTTCTTTGTCACCTTTGGTTTTTAGGGTTGCCCTTTTCAAGGCACAATCCAAGCTTACTTGGTGCTCCACCAACCAATATATACCCAGAATTAGATCGAATTCCCTGAATGGAAATTCCATGAGATCAACTAGGAAAATTTCCTCTTTCAACTCCAACGGACATCTTTTGAAAATTCTATCTACCTTAACTGTTTGTCCTATTGCACTTATTACTGTCATAACATTACTTGTTTTTTGTATTTTTTCATTCAGTTTTTTGAACCATATTCAATACCACATAAGAATGAGTGGATCTTACATCGATTAAAGCAAAAAAAAGGCACATAATGCATAAAGAATGTCCATGTGATGACATTGGTGGAATCCTTATCCTCTTGTCCTCAAGGCGTATAAACCACACTTCTACCTGGTTCACACCCTGTGTTGGTGTTCTCTGGTCTTGGTTTTTCTCACTTTGGTTAGGATCATGATTTCATTGTCTTTAGGTCTAGTTTTGGCCCTAACTTTGTAGTTGAGTGGGTTTATTCCAACAGGGACAATCATTTATTTGGTGTTCTTTCGAACCACACTTTAAGACAAGCGCCGATCTTTTTCCAACATTCTCCTATGTGGTCTTTCTCACAATACTGACACTTTGGAGTACATTCATCATTGGTTTTGGGTTATGGCGTAGCTCTTTTTGTAAGCCTGTGGTTCAAATTGTTTGAACCCAAATCTCTTTTATTTGGAACTTTTTCCCTCTTTTCTCATTCAGTGCATTTGATTTCTTCTAAGACTTTGGTATTTTCAACCAAATTTTTGAAATCTCTTTCCTGAATGAGTGCCACTTGTACTTTCAGGTCATATCTCAACCCCTCTTTAAACCTCACACTTTTATCTTCCTTCATTGCTACCAATTCGAGAGTATAGCGACTTAATCTTAAAATTCATTTTCATACTCCGAAACTAACATATCTCCTTGCTTTAGTTTGAGGAACTCGCATCTGCAAGCTTCAACATATCGGGGACCCACATACTTTTTCTGGAAAGTATCTTGGAAATAGCTCTAGAATTCTTTCTGTCATTTCCATCTAGTACTCCGCTATAGTGGGAGTTGTTTCGGCTACTCCTTTGAATAATTCGACCCCATTTGACTTAAATTTTTCTGCGACTGTCTTTCTGTTTCCATTACCCAATCCGGTGACCCTTTAGAGAGCTCTCAACATGGCTTGATTCACAACATTGTCTCCACCAGTTCCATCGTTGATTTCCCATTCTCATATATTCGTTCTCATGACCTCCTCCATCATTGGTGGTAGAATTTTCTACGGATTCCTAGGTTGGGTTTTCTCTTTGTACAATGGGTGGTTCAATGGATACAGCCCTATGCAATCTACCCCTACCACGTCTACCTTGAGTGCTCATAATGGTATTTAATGAAAATATAAAATTTCAATTTTTTAGTTTGTACTATGTTTCTATCTAAGGTTTTTCTACCACTCGAAAGATTTCTACAGTATTTGGCATCGAACACCTCGGACTAGTTTTTAATAGAACCTATAAAAATATTTTTATTCCTATGCATGGATACTCCTCCAAACTTCAAATCATGTTTAAAAAATCTAAGCTCTGATACCACTTAATGTAACACCCCCAACCTGGCCTACAGGTTTGGTTTAAATCAAATGCGTTACATTGATCACCAAAGTGATCTTATAAAGCCATTATTTGACTTTAAGTTGGATTGTATAAAAATTGCTCTTCTATTTTAAAGGGAAACATCCATTAATTAAACCAACTTTACTTAGCAATTCAATTTCAATATTATTAATGTGAAGTTTTGAAAAATGGTTAAAGTTAAAAATACATTTCAAAACTTAAAGTATTTGTAAAGTAGCGAAAATCATCATTAAGAATAATAGTTTTCTAACCAAAATAGCATGCAATTATCAAATTATTAACTACGTATCATGCTTAGGTTTAATAAGCTAAACAATCCCAAACCTAAGATATAGAAGCAAGAAATAATAAATAATTACAACCCTAAAAATGATTAAGGAAAAATTTAAAGGAACTTTAAAATAATAATAATAATAATAATAATGAGTTGCTAGTCCGAGGTCCCTCCGATGCCATTCCATATAATCATACAAACAATAAAGCATTACACTTATAACAACATAGAAAATAAGCATAATGTAAGGAACATTCAGTAAATCAATTCATGAATGCGTTATGTTTATAATGCAATGCAATTTTAATTTTAAAATCCCACCGGTCCATCCTATCCATCCTTAAGCATAGCTCAACACTCCAAAACATATATCAATAACTAATCATCCCAGATTTCCCGGTGAAGATGGACGTTCACTTGTCATCTATGACAACGACTTTTACGAGAATGACTTTTACTACAATAACTTACTATCCCAATTGTACCATTTTAATGGATTTTTAAACTATCATCCCGGTTTATCTGGTTTTGATGACATTGTTACCTACTTCATGCAATATTGACTTATGATATGGACTTAGTTTTTCACTTTCTCCTAAGAAACTCCTCCATGCTCCATACCCAATTTCATATACTTATGTACATATACTCAACATATCATCCTATTTATCACCAATCGATGCTATGGTTGTCAAGCACATTCAATGTTTCATACTATCATTTAATGGCATGTATTAATGCATTTGTTCATATCAATTTCATATATATAATTTCTTCATGCAAACTAAAAACTTGTAATAGGATATTGATATTAGATTGCTTATCATGCTCATTTGGTTAACACATGCAAATCAAGTTCACATAGAGGGTTCTCACATTTAGGGTTGCATATCTAGGGTTCGCATATAGAATTCTCATAATAAACAATTAGGGTTCACATATTACCACATGTAGGGTTCGCGTAAATAACATATAGGTTCCGTATGTTAGAACATGTAGGGTTCGCATGATAAATTGATAGGGTTCGTGTATTTATCCAGATAGAGTTCGCATGGCAAAGCAGATAGGGTTCACATGTATATTCCTCCTAAGGTTTGCATAGATATACTAAGAGATCACATGTTAGATCATATACGATTTTGCATATGGGTTCGCAATAGGGTTTGCATATATAACATTTTATAAAAGGGCTTGCACCTAGGGCTCTCATTCATAAAGGTTTACATATATAGGGGGTTCGCATAAAGGGGGTTCACATATAGATTACTTACTTTCTAATACTTCAATTAATCATACATAGTGATTTAAGTTTAGATCTCGCACCTGATTTGAAGACACAAAAACCTTAATTTGGATGAGGGGATAGACGATCTACTGGGAGGTGAGGGACAATTTTGAAAACCTTGAATTCTTTTGCTTGAAAATTGATTTGATAGTAGTGAAGAAAAGGAAGAACTTTGGGAGTTTCTTTTTTTTTTGAAAAATTCACTAGATATAAATTATAGGTTTGAATAGATTAGCTATTTATAAAACTCTTTTTCCATAATTGAAGTAGGTTTTAAGAATTTATGTAGAACTAGGATTATTTTAATTTAAGGACCAAATTAAAAAAAATAGTTTTTGGGTTGGGCTAGCTTGAAAATTCGGCACTTTTATGGAGTTTAAATAAGAAAATAAAATATTTT
This sequence comes from Gossypium anomalum, assembly GCA_025698475.1. Classification (NCBI taxonomy): domain Eukaryota; kingdom Viridiplantae; phylum Streptophyta; class Magnoliopsida; order Malvales; family Malvaceae; genus Gossypium; species Gossypium anomalum. The sequence goes on along the minus strand of CM046959.1, from coordinate 33,574,277 downwards.
GATTGAAAGATGCACAAGGGTTTTATAAGTAAATAAAATATTTTGATTGAAAGATGCACAAGAATTTTATCCCTATTTCTTCTAGTCCTATTTTTGGAATGTGACATTATTTCATCCCCAACAACTCAAAATGACTAAACTTCACTTCCTTAATATAAATATTCATCAACAACACTTCAAGACATAATAGACAATATCCAAATGTCAAAACCAAGAGAATAGCCTTCAATTATTTAATTCTTCTTATTCTCTTATACATAGTTCTAGTGAGCTTAATTCTTATAAACAAATACCTCCTAGAGGTTTTATTTGTTTACTTTCCTTTTATCAATTGTAGATTTGGAGGTTTCTAATTGAGCCTTAAAAATTAAAAGGTTTTAATTGAGTCATAAGAACTATAGAGAATATTCTATCTTAACCTTAACAAAAAAAATAGGGATTGTAAATGTTCTCTTTGAAATATACATTTCATAGTATTAAATTCAAAAATCATTGATCAAAGTATACTAAAATAGTGTAGATAGACAATTGAGGTGACAACAAAGTTATTGAGATATATATTTTTTTATATTTTAAAATTTAAGTGAAGAAAAATGTAATTTTTTTTTTTAAAAAAATAAGCATTGCCAAATAATTTGTATTTTGATAATATCATGTAACATTTAATAGCAGTTGTTACTTTACCATGTCTTTCAATCATTGGTGGCTGACGATTAGGTGATTAAAAATTTTGATGTTCTTAATTTGATGCTCAAATTAATTATTCTTAGAGTTAGATGGCTAAATCAAAACTCAGTGATGATTTGTATATTTCTTTTTGTTGTTATAAATTATATACTATTAATTTATCAATAGTTAATTATTAATATTATTCATGGTCTATTATTATTTCACTAACATTATTTGTGAATTAATAAATAAGTTCTTAGTTCGATGGATATTATTGCTATTACAACAATTTAAATTACGTGAATTCAAACGCGTTTAAGGTTTTAATATTCTCCGGGGATTGGGTACTGTATATTATTGGTAGTTGGTGTTACAGTGGAAAGATGACAGCTTAGAAGAAAAACAAATGGAAGTATCAAGGTTGAGTGGCGGGAAGTCTGATGAGAACAGAGTGCTCAGGCTTGTGCCTACATTCGAAATCAAGATGAACAAAGGCTGGTTCCACTTCTTGGAGTAGTTCAAACTTTATCTGCAGTGATTCCCCAATCGCATGGGCCTCTTTCAATGGCAAGTCCTCTGGCAATTGAATATCAACCTGGTTTTTGTACAACTAAAATATCAAAATGTTGTATTACCAGTGTGATCTTGGATAGCAAATTTGCTTAGATACCATTCAAATATGTGGAAGAATGAACCAGATAAGCAAAGCAAAAAGATGTACATAAGCAGCATTCCGATAAACAAACCTCAACGAAGAATAAGACGCCGAAGGTATATGCACGAACAGTATCAACTCTTTTGATCTGAAGATGGTGCCTTAAGACAAGATACGTAAGTTTCTGCAATACTTCAGGGGGAGCAGATTGTCCAACCAAGGAAACTATAAGAAAAGAAGCAAGTGTGGTTATGTACCCTATTGGACTCTCCAACTTGCAAGCTAACTTTTGATTTTTTTTTTTTTTTGTCCATTGTTAACTTTTGAAGTTAGGTTACCTTGGGGATTCTAAAACCCAAATCAGATTCAAATTAAGATCAAATTTACACAGTGAATGTGTCTCTCAAAGATTGAGAAAGAGAAGCAAAAGATTGAACCTGCATTTTCCAGCACAGTTCCAGACCAATTTGTAATTGTATAGAGTGCAAGGATGAGAGCACCAGCAGGGTCAATCCACCAGTAAAATTTATCACCAAGAACAGCAGCAATCAAACCAACTAGATTTGTCACCACATAAAAATAATGGTCCTGCCAAATTCCAATCATCGTCAACAAAAAGAGTTTAAAACCCTACAGTTACCTATCAGAAATGGTGGGGAAAATTAACCTTAGCATAGGCACGAACGATTTTGCTCCCTGAGCTTCTACAGTAAAACATAGGACAATTTTCACTGCAGATGCTGTCAGCATGATCGTATAAAGACATACCAGTTGCTGTGAAGTCATTTTTTCAGACGGTTTGTCTTGGATCAATTGTTCTACAGCTTCAATAGCACCTGGAATCCTGAAATATAGTTGGAAGGACTACATATCAGAATACAAGCGCCTGACATAAGTATGTTCAACTTTTGAAGCCTTTTCCGGTAACTCATGTTTGGAAAATAATGAGTCAAAGAGCCGGAATTTCAGCATGGTATAACTAAGCTTCATGAATGTTGACAAAAACATGGGAAAAACCTCAACAACTGACTCTTTTAAGGTAAATATAAAGGACATGGCACAAGAACCAGAAAAACATACCAAGAGTAGCCATGACAGCAGCAAAGATGCTGATGCCAACGGGCTGCACTCGTAGTTTCCCGATAGGATACTTATAGATGTTTGTGGTTTTCATTGACAAGTTTGTGAACCATAGTATACCCCCTGCTAAAAGATCTAGCAAAGAATCTAGTGTTGATGCAGCAACGGCTAGGGATCCACTCTTGATGATTGCATATATCTGTAGGTGCATATAATTTGTTAAAGGCTGTTGAAGGCATAAAAATTAAATACCCTAACTGGTTAAAAAACAAACAAATTTATGTTACTCAGATTTGTGTGCAAGTGTTACGAAAATGTATCTGACATGAGTATGATCTTTATGAGTTTTTTCATCTATTTTGAGAGTCCTCGTCGGATCATATGGCTGAAAATGTGTCGGACACATAGAAATGATGAATCGGAGCCATGTAAGAACACATCCATAGATAACCTTTTGAATCGTGTCTGTCACAAAACATTATCATATTTATTATGAGCATAACATAACAGAGCAGTATATTCTGCTGAAATAGACAGACCTGAACTATTAAACGACCAATAAGCCATGTTTTGGAGGCTGGAACACTGATATGAACAAATAAAGCTAAATCCAGAAAACATCACTGGTTGCACATTGTGTTCCTAAATTCTACAAGAAATGGGAAAGGTTTATCACCTTAAACACAAGCAAAAAAGCATTTGCTCAGTTTGAAATGTTCATTGCTCTTTCATGTTGGGCTTGTTCTTCACGATCTTGTGCTTCATCAATGGCATTAGGTGACTTCAGGGAGTCAACTTCCTCAAAAGATCTCAACATAGCAAATTGTTTCTCATAGTATTCTTTTTCACCTTAAAAAGAAAACAGCAGTAAAGGATCAATACATTCATGTTTAGGGTTATCAAGTATTTGAAACCTACGGCCAATTGTTAATAGAGAGACCCAACTTGAATATAAGATCATATACAATTTAAGATTTAATTGATGTAGGAATAAATAAATGTTATCTTATGTACTTGGATTTTGATATTAAGCATTCAACCAAAAATCAATTGACTTGAGAATAAGCCATTCACAATTGAAGAATTAACCGATAAATGATAACACAACTTCAGCAAAGTCTTCGTCCGTTACGATTCCCGTCCATTTTACAAGAATTCTGCTGCAGTTTAGAAAAAAATATATATATGTTAATCATCCATATATCTGGATATCACCAAAGTATTAACATATTTAGTGCTGAGTCCATTTAGACTTGACCTCCATTGAAGCTTTTAGAATGAGCCACCTTTAAATATTCTGCATAAAATAACTTTCAACAGCTTATGATTATGAAATTGGTTTGAACCAACCACAGTCTAGATTTCTTGTTTTGGTCTGTCAAAGAGAGTGGCCTAGAAACTGTCAACTTGTAAATAGGCGTCAAATATATTGACTTTGAAAATCATTGCCTTGGTTTCATTACTACGTAGCCCAGCCGAACATGTACCATACTCACGCCTACCTAATATGGCAACATATATGAGTAGCAGAAAAGAAATTGGGATAATTCTATAAAGAAAATGGAGGTACCTTCAATCAAGCAAGTGGTTTTAGAAAGGTTGATATGAAACGGAATCTCGGGAAGCCCGGCCCGTACTTTATCAGGCAATTTGGAGAAGAATTCATGCTTGAGGGCATTAATTGACTTACTATATTCAATTTTCCCATTCTTGATGTGCTGTTCTTCAGTTGACAACAATGGAGTTCTCACGTTGTTCATGTTTAGCACCTATGATTGAACGATACCTAATAAGTTCAAAATTTCTAGACCGAACACATCACAACAAGAAACAAGAAAGAACAAACAACAAACACATCTACAACAGTTATCGATGAATCATGAAAATGGGAGACAAGAGAAGTTAATGATTCTGGGCAAATCAGAGTCACCTAGAATTCATAAACAACATTTTCACGACAATTTGACAAATCTGAGACTTAAAAACAACCACCCCAGGAAACTTAAATCGCTAGAGATAACAAGAAAAACCAAGTATGTATGTATACACACTGCAGATTATTTTATGGATAATGTCATGTGATAGGATATAGGATATGATTAAATAAGAAGTTTTGGTTTTGTTTTCGGAGCATATCTAAATCTGACATCTCAATTCTCGACAGTTGTCGTATGGGATTCCGCCACCATTCTTACATTTAAAGAGAGAAGCTTAGCATAGCGTGCTTTGATCATCGTCCCTTTGCCAAGTGACAAATCTTTCCTTCCAGGTGCGATGTTTAGATGGTATCAAGTTATCAGCAGTGCAGTGTGACTACAAGATTCGCGTTTTTTTCGTCTTTTTGGATTGGATTTTGGGTACAATTTTTATATTCTCGCAAGTCTCATTGCAATTTATGGATTAATTCCATTAAACATCCATTAAATTTTATGTTGATTCCTAAAGTTCAAATCATTGAAGTTGAGTATTAAATATATTTTCTATAATTATAATAATCTATATTTTATGTATATATTTATTTTTAAAATAGAAAAAATTGGTTTAACCGATTTTTTAGTTTGGATCAGTTGATTTGTATTGGTTTGCAGGTCAGCCGATTAAACCCCTATCTTCAAATCAATTCTTGATTCAACTAGCTGATCCGATTTGATTCTAAAAACATTAGTTTTGGTCGTCGAAAGAATTTTTTCGATTCCATCAAATCGAGCAAATAGGTAGTGAAGTTTGAAAACATTATTATCGCTAACATCTCTACCACTAGAGCACCAATTTCTAATATTATTAGCATTGTGAAACATTATAAAACATGTAGAAAAAGGTTTTCAAAAAAAAAAAAAAGAAAAAGAAAGAGAGAAATAATGTAAAAGAAAATAAAAAATTATATTTTAAGGTTTATATGACCTGACAATCTATTTTTGGGTAACATTTTTTAAAAAATATATAACATTTTGAAGTAAAATTAGTTACACAAGAATAAATTAAGTATCACTTATGACTAAAAAAAAGTTTAAGTATCAACTTTGAAAAAAAACCGTATTATTTAAGGGTTTTTAGATAAATAATCCAAAAAAAAATTATGACAATAACCCTATTACTAGATTATTTAGAAAAATAACCTAATTTTTATAGAAATAATGGTGGTCTCCACTCCCCCAACGGCGGCACCACCCCAAAAGCAGTCAAATCATTGCTTCATGATTATAAAAATGATAAGATGAAAAAAAAAAAGTAATTATTTTTTGGGCTGTCACTTCCCAAGGCGGCACCCGTATAATTTTTTTTATATTTTCACGCATACTTCTACAATTAAACAAAAAAATAAAATAATTTTTTTATTATTTTTGGTGCCGCCTCCTTTAATGGAGGCACCAAATTGGATTAAAATTTTTTTTTAGTGCTGCTTCTTTTAATGGAAGCACCAATATCTGTAAAAAAAAATAAAATTTCCCTGATGATTACATGAGAAGTGGCGGCACCAGTATTATTTTTAGAATTTTTTGTGCTGCCACTTCACATGGTGTGTCCAAAATAGTTTAAATTTTTTCCCTTTGTTTCTACTATAAATGTGACAGCACCACCAATTATATATACCCTCAGCCTCAACTTAACACAAGTAGAGGTCTTAATTTTTTTTTTTATGTTGAAAAAAAAATGTGTTATGTTGAAGGAAGGGGAGATATTTATTATTATGGTGCTCTTTAACGAAAAAATTATTTTATCATGACTATTATATATAAACAACACATAAAATATGTCGTTTTTAGAGTAGTAGTTACGCGGTTAAGAGTTTTTGTTGGTAGTGGTTACGCGGTTAATAGTCTATCCCTTATCGAAATATCTCATTTAACACTAAGGGAGATGGGGGGTTTAGTTGGTAGTGGTTACGCGATCAAGAGTTTCTGTTCGCAGTGGTTATGCAGTCACAACCGCAAATTGATTATGTTGTCAAGGTAGAAGTGTCGGCGTGAAAAGTGCTCTCAGGCAAGGGAAATGTCGGCGAAATGTGGTACCCCAAGAACAACCAACGATGAATACTGTTGAGTTCCTGATTGACCTGATTCAAGCAGAAGTTGATGGAATCGGGTAAAATATTGATTTTACTAAATTATCAACTCTATAATTTACTAGATTAACAACTCTATAATGGATGATTTCAATTGAAATTTTATTATTATTGTAATATTTGAAATGTTATTGTGTTAAGTAATATTTAATCCGTTAATTATGTATATAAAATACGATTAGTGGAAGGAAAAAATATTTAGATGATGAGAAAAATAAATTTATTATTCCATATGATCTGGTACATAAATAAAAATATGTTTGCTTTTACAATTATTATTATTTTTTTTGCTTTATAAAGATGTAAGATTTCATTTAATTGGATGAAAAATAGTAAAAAAAAAAAAGGAAAATATCTTTAGTAGGAACCAGGGAATTTTTTTTTCCATTTTTTGTGACACCACATGAAGTGGCTGGACAAAAAAAATTCGAAAAATAATACTAGTACCTTCACATATCATGTAGTCATCAAGGAGAAAAAAATATTTTTTGTAGATATTGATGCCTCCATTAAAGGAGACGACACCAAAAATAATAAAAAATATATTTTATTATTTTTGTTTAACTGTGAAAACAAATGTAAAAAATATAAAAAATTATACGGGTATCGCTTTGAAAATTGGTGACACCAAAAAAAAAAAAAAAATTTTTTGTCCTATCATTTTGTACTCATAAAGCAATGATTGAGTTGCTTTTTAAGTGGTGCCACATTAGGAAGTGGAGGCACCCATTATTACTATAAAAACTAGATTATTTTTTTTAAATAATTGAAGACTAGAGTTATTTATTAAAAAAACCCATTATTTAAATACAAATTTCTTGGTTTAAAATTTTTTTCCTATGATTAAGAAGCAAAAAGAAACCCCACATTTTTTTTCGTTAGTCCCTCCTTGTCTCTATTTCTTTAAATTTGGTTCTATATTCCTTTAGTCAGTAAAAAAAAAAAGAGTTGGATTTGAATTTTAAAAATTCAAATTCTTTTGTTTGGATAATAGTTAATGAATTGGATTTGAATTTGGATAAATCTAAATCGAGTTTTATAAGAGTTAAATTTTGGATTTTAAAATTTATTTTAAAATTTGGAATTTTTAAAATTCAAGATTGATTAAAACAAAACTGTTTTATTCTTTCTTCTTTCACATTGCCTTCTAAACTCAAACAATAATTAATTAATTTTACTTATAATATATCATCAACGAAGTTTAAGGTTTTCAAAATCGAACTGGTGGATAAATCAATCAGGTCACCAATTTTTGGTTCAACCGATCTGATCGGTTTACTCTATTCGAATGAAAAAAATATTAAAAAAATAGAGAAAATCGATTCAATTGGTTTGATTGGTTAAACAGGTTCATTGGCCAATCGATTTGACCCCTTATTCTAGATTGGTACCCCGACCCGTTCTCGATCCAATCGATCTAATCGGCCAATCTAATCTAGCTCAGGAAATAGTGACGAAGCTTCATGGATTTAATTTAATACAATATAAATATTCAAAAATTTCATTTATACCATAATTTGTACAATTTTAATTTATAAACCACTGACTTAATTTATACATAAGTAAGCCCACTTATTTAAGTATAAGTTATATGATTTTATCTCAGAGAAACCGGACTAATGTCTTTCTCCAAACCAGTATCTCAACCAATTCTAAGTCAAACCAACCTGGTTCGGTCTAGTTCAAATAACCTTATTTAAAATCATTCTAAATAATTATTTTTAAAAAATATATATTTAAGACGTAGAATTAGTTGAAATCCAAATTAACTAATTTTTTGCTTGGTTTAATCAATCCGTACTAGTTCAGTCTAGTTCAAACAACTATGCTCAAAATCCTCCTAAATAATTAAATTTAAAAAACTACTTTTTAAGGATTAGATTTAATTGAAATCCAAATCTAAATTTAAATTATCCAAACAATGAATTTGAATTAATTCAAAATCTTAAATATCAAATATTTTAATTCCCAAATAATGAATTTGAAAATAATGAATTCATAAACCATAAATTTTAAAGCTAAAACTCTAAAATCCAAATCCAAACTTTAATTCCCAAACGCTACCTTGATTAATTGCCATATTTTTTTAGTGTTTTCCATTGTTTTACAATAAAAAAATTTAGCATGCCAAATTAATTCAGTGAATTCTTTTATAATTAAACAATGGCATAATCATTTTTTAAAGTATACAAAAAAATTCATTTAAATCCTTTATATTTTTTTCTTCATTTGGCATTTTAACTTGTTGTTTTTGTCAAATTATCCAAAATTAGATAGAAAAATTAATTTTTTATTAATTTTGTTGACATGTATAGTAGATGTTGACGTAGCAAGTCCCATATAAGCCACATCAACTATTATTTTTATTTTAAAAAATAAATGAAAATTATTTAAAATGGTAAAACAATTCAAGAACATAACCTTATTAAAAATTATATTTAAATATAGAAAATTATAAAAGAATTATTAAAATAAAAAAATTTCTTTCCCGCAATTTTTCTGTTGTTCTTCCCCGGAAAAGCTTCCCTTTCCTAGAAAACTTTATGCTTTCTCTCAAAAAATTCTTGAATTCTCCTTCCCAAGCTCGAACCAACTTGTCATTGTCGATTCCTCCATCGAATCCACCAAAATGAACCTCTCTCAAACTCAAATGTCGCTGTAAGTGACCATGGGTCGCCATTCATTAGCGTTATCTTGAAATGAAAACGACATCCCTTTTTTCTCACTTTTCTAGTTTCTGAAATGATTTCCACCATATCCCATTAGATCCTAGATCCCAATAGAGCCTTGTAGATCTAAACTCTGATCCGTCCTTTTTTCCTTTTTCAGATCCTTAACTTTTCATTTCTCTTTCTCTTACGCTTCTACTCCGCCTACTTTCTACCTTTTAATCCTTGCACAAAAAGTATACGTAACACCTCAAAACCCAGCTTAGAACCCGATCGAATTCAGAATGTCACCATGATGGCTAGAGCCACTCACTCGATCAATCATCATATTATAATATAAAATTAAACATACACATAATAAATTATTGTAAAGAATAGAACGTTGGTAATGACAATATATCAGAAAGAAAAGAGAAACAAAAATAAAGAACACACAGACTTTTACATGGAAACCCTTTCGAGAAAAAACCATGGGCAGATGAGAAGAAAATTCACTATGTCGAATTCGAATGATTACAAGAAGAGTTTCGACTACATCTATTCATAGGTTGAAAAAACCTAATTCTAATCAAAGTCAAATATATTATGCTAATAAATGCTAAATATATTATACTCATAAATACTAAACCTTATAGAAAGAAAATATATTTTGTTTAACTTGACTTGCAAGCAATCTCTTAGAATTTGGGTCACACAACTCTAACAATTTCCACCTTGACATGAATTCTCAACGAACAAGTTCTTCACCTCTTCCATAAAACCCCTTAAGGGTTTAAATTCAACAATGAACACCAACTAAGTCTAAGCAATGCTCAAACTTGGTTATAGGAAGTGACTTAGTCATCATATTTGCAAGATTTTCATGAGTACTAATTTTGCTCACACCAATATCACCACGAGCAATAATATCACGAATAAAATGATACCAAACATCAATATGTTTTGTTCTCTCATGAAACATATAATCTTTTGTAAGGTAGATGGCACTCTACCTGTCACAAAATAATGTACTGATTTGAAGGTCTTCATTGAGTTCACTTAAGAGTCCCTTCAACCAAATGGCTTCTTTACAAGCCTCAGTAATCGCCATGTATTCAGCTTCACTGGTAGACAAAGCAACTGTAGTTTGCAAAGTGGCTTTCCAACTGATTGCACAACCTTCGTTTGTAAAGACATAACCTGTGAGAGATCTTCTTTTATCAAGGTCTCCAGTAAAATTAGCATCAATATACCTAATGACTCCATCTCTAGTTCTTCCAAACTGTAAGCAAACATCAGTAGTACTTGTAAGTATATTAAAATCCACTGAACTGCTTTCCAATGTTCTTTACCGAAATTTACCATGTATCTGCTAACTGTATTGATTGCATATAATAAAGTTGGACGTGAACAAACCATAGCATACAAGAGAGATCCCACTGCACTAGAGTATAGAACATGTGACATGTACTCAATTTCATCATCTGATTATGGAGACAAAGCCGATGAAAGTTTGAAATGGACTGCTAAAGGAGTGCTAACAGGCTTAGTACTCTGCATATTGAATTTGCAAAAAAATTTCTCAATGTACCCCTTCTGACTTAGGTACAATTTACTTGCTTTTCTATTTCTGAGAATCTCCATACCAAGTATCTTCTTTGCTGGCCCCAAATCTTTCATCTCAAATTATTCACTTAGTTGGGCTTTGACCTTTCTTATCTCTCATTTATCTTTCGTTGCTATCAACATGTCATCAACATAAAGGAGTAGATACACAAACAAACCATCACTATTTTTCTTAAAGTAAACACAACTGTCAAAGCTACTTCTTTTGAAATCATGAGAAGTCATAAAAGAATCAAACCTCTTGTACAATTGTCTTGGTGACTGTTTCAAATCGTAAAGGGACTTATTCAATAGGCAAACATAGTCCTCTTTTTCTGTGACTGTAAAACCCTCTGGTTGTTGCATGTAAATATCCTCCTCAAGTTTTCCATGAAAAAAATACAGTTTTTACATCTAACTGCTGAAGCTCCAAATCATGCATGGCCACAATACCAAGCAAAGCTCGAATTGAAATACGCTTCACAACTGGGGAGAACACATCTGTGAAGTCCACTCCTAGAGTTTGACTGTAACCTTTTGCAACAAGCCTTGCTTTATATCTGGGTTCTTCAACTCCTAGAGTTCCTTCTTTCTTTTTAAATACCCATTTATAACGAACAACCTTTTTACCTTTAGGAAGTTTCACAAGATCCCATGTTCTATTTTTGTGGAGTGATTCCATCTCCTCCTGCATAGCAAACATCCACTTTTCTGCGTCTTCAGAGCTAAACGCCTCAAAATAATTAGACGGCTCTTAGTTTGCATCTATATCTTTAGTCACATTGAAAGCATAAGCAACTAGATCAGCCTCGACATACTTCTTTAGAGGTTTAATTTCTCTTCTAGTTTTGTTTTTGGCAATAAAGTATTATGGTGAAGAAGCAACTCTATTCTGAATTTTTGTACTAGCCTGAAAAGCCGACTCTATTGTAGATTCTGGATTAATCTGATACTCCACCTGCTTTTGATTTTCTTTATTGGAAGTGTCTTTAATAGATAAGTTAGGTAGCATAACAGTTTCATCAAAAACAACATCTATGCCAATCACAACATTTCTATTTTTAGGACACCATAACTTATACCTTTTTACACCAGTTTTATAACCAAGAAAAAATCATTTAATGGATCTCGTTCCAATTTTCCATTATTAACATGAGCATACACAGGACACCCAAAGATCTTTAAATCAAAATAGTTAGCAGGATTACCAGACCATACCTCTTGTGGAGTTTTTTTCTCAATGGCAACAGATGGAGATCGGTTGATCAAAAAACATGCAGTAGAGGCTGCTTCGGCCCAAAACGACTTTAGTAAGTTAACATTCGACAACATACATTGAACTTTCTCCATGGTCATTCTGTTCATTCGTTCTGCAACACCATTTTATTGTGGAGTATGATGAACTGTCAAGTGTCTCACGATCCCTTCGGACTTGTATAGTTCATTAAACTCATTAGAATATAACTCTAAGCAATTGTCTATGTAGAGATGTTTTATTTATTTTCCCGTCTGTTTTTTAATCATAGTTTTCCAAGACTTAAATGAAGAAAACACATGATTTTCTACTTCAGGAAGAATGCCCAAACTTTTCTGGAAAAATCATTAATAAAAGTTAGCATATAATTAGCTCCACCTCTCGAAAGCACTCTGGATGGCCCCCATAGATCAAAATGAATATACTCCAACGTTCCCTTCGTGTTATAGATTCCTCTGGTGAATCAAACTCTCTTTTGCTTCCCAAAAACGCAGTGCTCACAGAACTTTAGTTTGCAAATTCCTTGCCCATCAAGAAGTCCTCTTTTGCTCAATTTTGCCATGCTATTCTCACTCATATGCCCTAGTTGCATATACTAAAGTTTAGTAATATCATCATCTAACAATGAAGCGAAAGCGACAGCTGCATCACTAGTAATAGTAGAACCTTGCAAAATATATAACTTGGCAGTATTTATCTGCTATTTCATCACAATGAAGGAACCTTTGGAAATCTTCAAAACCCCACTTTTAGCTGTGTATCTGTACCCTTTTGAATCAAGATACTCAACAAATTAAATTTCTCTTTAATTCTGGAACATGTCATTACGTCACTAAGTGTTCTGACAACGCCATCAAACATCTTAACTTTAATCGTTCCAACACCTGTAATTTTACACGAAGCATTATTTTCCATCAAAACAATACCTTCAGACACTGTTTCGTAAGTTGTAAACCAATCCCGATTGGGACTCATGTGGAAGGTGCAGCCCAAATCAATGATCCACTCCTCGCTCACTTTAGAATTGTTGACAGAAGCGACTAGAAGTTCACCATCGCTGTAGCATTCTACAACATCAGCTTCACCAAAATTTTTTGGTTGTTTTCTTTTTTTATTGGCAGCCTCCCTTTTGATCTTGTTCTGTAGCTTATAGCACTTAGATTTAATGTGCCTATTCTTCTTGCAGAAGTTACAAGTTTTACCTCTGTTTGAAGACTTTGATCTACCCTTAGATTTATCGCAAGGATTCCGTTCCTTTGTCCTTCCACGATCATCATCAGCATTCCGATCTTGTCTCTCACGAACAATGAGACCCTTTCCCTTAGAGTCGGGTTTAACCATAAGATGTTTCATTTTATCATACGAGGTCAAAGAATCATAAACCTCATCAATTGTGAGAGACTCACAGCTATATAAATCGTATCTCTAAAGGTTGAATAAGACGGGGGCAACGAACAAAATAGAATCAACCCTGGATCTTCCTTATCATACTGAACCTCCACGGCCTCTAAGTTTGAGAGACTTTCTTTAAACATTATTAAGTGTTCATTCACAGATGCACCTTCTTCTAAACAATGAGCATGAAGACGCTGCTTCATATGCAACTTGCTGGTTAGAGTTTTCTACATACATATTTGTTCTAGCCTTTTCCATAATGTAGTGGTGGTCTTCTCCTTCATCACATCCTACAAAATTTCATTAGACAAATGCAAATGTAATTGTGTTAACGTATTTCAATCTTTACGCTTCTTCTCTTCATTCGTTCATGTTGAAGACATCTTATCTATCCCTAGTAGGGCATCCTGCAAACTATTTGCGCAAGAACTGCTTGCATCTTAATCTGCCACAATGCAAATCTGGTGTTGCGATCCAACAACAAAATTTCATACTTCAAAGACGCCATTACCGTGATCGAGATAAACAACCCAAAAGCTCTGATACCATATTGTAAAGAATAGAACGTGGGTAATGACAATATATTACAAATAAAAAAATAAATTAAAATAAAGAACACATAGATTTTTACGTGGAAACCCTTTCGGGAAAAAACCATGGGCAGAGGAGAAGAAAATTCACTATGTCGAATTTGAATGATTACAAGAGGAGTTTCGAATACATCTATTTATAGGTTGAAAAAACCTAATTCTAATCAAAGTCAAATATATTATGCTAATAAATGCTAAATATATTATACTCATAAATACTAAATCTTCTAGAAAGAAAATATATGTTGTTTAACTTGACTTGCAAGCAATCTATTAGAATTTGGGTCACACAACTCTAATAATTATTTAACAAATCTCAATTAAATAATCAATAAGTACAAATTAGAAAGTCCAAAGTAACCAAATTGACCTAAAAGAAAATCCTAAATACATGCCAAGGCTAAAACTAAGTGAAAAGTCTCTATAAAAATAAGATGCGTAGAGACTTTTCACGAGAATGTTGCTCAATTACGAACTCGCGAATTTTCCATTGTTTGCGCACAAAATTAAAAACTCAAGTGTTGAAATTGATTCAAGGAGTGAGTCACATTCAATAGAATTTTCTAAACATAATAACATTTAAAATAACTATGAAACACTATCAAGGCATATTCAAAAATTAACGATAGCGTTTCAATTTAACAATCAAATTCATTTAACAATTTTTCCCAAGCACACAAGGAGGAAAAACATTCAAGCACATGCGTGTCCAACTGGACATCAAGCGATTGATGAAAATGGTACAAATATCAACAATGACAATACTCCATTGCGTAATAAACGAGACTTAATCAATAGCCAACCATCACACCAAATATGCAAAGCACAACAATGACAATACTACTAGATGTTCAAGGTAGTCCGCACAATGAACAATAAACAATGATGGGGATCCCTACACTTTACGACATGCAGACTATACCTGAAGAATTTTCAACTAGCTTTACTCAGCATTTAATCAATTATTAAAGTAGTAATTTCTGCAATGATTTTTGAAAAATAATCAATTAATAAAAATATCAATTTAACAGTAGTATCCATAATTAAAAATAATTTAACAAACTACTACGCAAATAAAATTTCAAACGTAAGAAATCATAGTATCATAGCCATTAAGTTAATAAATTTAACTAGAACATTTAAATAATTTAAAACGTAGAATCACATATTGAATTTCTAAATGTTGTAGCTTAAACTTTGCTTTCAACGATTTGCTCAACTCATTCACTTGAATAGAAAAAACATACAAATTTATTTAAAATAATTCTAAACTTTTAGTCTTAAACAACTTTTAATTATTCTAAGTCAAATTGATATCTAATTTAATCTAGCCAATTTTAACTCAAATTAATTAAGAATCAAAGATAACTGACTTTAAGATTTAGCTTGATCAAATTTTTAATCTAATTTAGGTCGCAACTCAACATATTTTTTATCAAATTAACTTGAATCTTAAACTATTTAATTAATCGTCTTAACTTGAAATTGTTAATAGTAAACCCAGTCTATAAATTCCATGTTAGCTTAGTACTAAATTAATTGTAACATAAACAAGTCTTAAGTCATAATTCTAAATTTGCAATTGGAAGTAGCCAGTTGGTTATAAAAATCGAAAGGAAAATTGAACAGCAAGATCTCAACAAGTCGAAATGTAAAATAATATTGAAATAGGAAAAAAAAATAAACTAACATTATTACCAACAAAACTAGCATATGTATATATACGCCCATGATGAGATGTAATGAATTCAATTACTATTCGGTAATTGACTAAAAAAATGTTTTCCCAAAAGATTTTTGAAACCAAATCATATGTTAAGCTTGATAACTCGACCACTAATCAGTCAATCCAACATGTAAATTAACTTCAAATCAAATAGCAAATTTTATATTCTTCTATTTCGTAAGTGTTCTATAATGGAGGTTTCCTATGGTAACTTTGTGATTGGCTTCAATCCCACTCAACTAAATGACAACCTTGATCATTCAATCAAGAAAGTCCGTTAGTGTCCAACGGATCTACCTGATTTGGAATATTCGATTGTTGATGAGAATGGGTGAAAGTGGATGATTTGAAGGGTGAGAAGATATCTTAGAAAGAGAAACTTGTAAGGACTGGTTCTCAGGAGATAGGAGCAGTCCGAGAGGAGAAATTTAAACTTATAAATGGAGATGAGACGGTGGAAACTGTGGATGGGATTCCATCTATTACTTGCTTAAAGAAGGTGCATAAGCATATTGAGAAGTGTATGACTAGAACTATGATAATCAAGTTGATGGGTAGAAGGATAACCTTTAGTACGCTTCTTAGGAAAGTTTAAAGTCTTTGGAAACCAAAGAAATTGATACAATTGATGGATCTAGAAAATGATTATTTCTTGGTGAAATTTCATGATGAAGAGGACTACTCTGCTGCTTTGATTGGTGGACCATAGATCATCTTTAGGAAATACTTTACGATGCGACCATGATCTCATCTCTTTTCCACAACTCAAGATACCCCTCGAAAAGATGGTGCTTTGGATCCGATTGCCAGGATTATTTGAAAAAAATTATGAACAGTGCCTCTTGAAAGTTATTGGTGGAACCATTAGTAAGATTGACCATAACACAGATAGTAGCACCAGAAGATAGCTTATGAGACTTATTGTATACATTGAATTGGGGAAACCTTTAGTCTCAAAAGTTAAGATTGATAGAAAAATGTAGTGTATTGAATATGAATCTCTTTCCAATGTTTGTTTTGGTTGTGGAAGATTTGGCCATAACCAAGACATATGCCCATTAAAATCTAGAACAACATCGTCGATGGAGGAAAAGCCAGAGCAACAGTTGTCAAAGATTGAGGAAATATAGAAGAAAACTGAGAAAGAGCATTTCATGCCATGGATGTTAGTAGAACGAAGACTAAGGTGGAGGCCACATGTAACAACCTGATTTTGGGCTTAGTCGGAACAGTGGTTTCGAGACCACCAATTTGAATTTGGAAAAAGTAATTTATTATTATTCTAGAGTTATAGCATGTATATATTAGTGCATGAAAAATTTGGTGAAGTAATTTTAGCGTTTGTGAGCTTAATTGCGAAAAAAGACTAAATCACATAAGGTGTAAAAGTCTTGAATTGATAGTTAAGGGTGTTAAACTGCCATGAAACATAAATTAGGGGTCTTTAAAGGGAAAATAGGTCCTTATTTATGGCATGGCTGGCCATAAAGACAAGGAGAGTCAAAAAGTCAAAAATATAGTAGGGTTGGTATTTGATGACATGAGCTATTTGAGTAAAATAAAGAAAAGTTGTCATTTTTTTTTTCTCTTCTTCTCTACACCACCAAAAATTCATCCATTGTAAGGGTTTATGAGCTTCAAAATTTTCAGCCACTTAGTCTCTCTACAAGTAAGTGATTTTGATGATTTTTCTTGATGATTTTTACATTTTTGGACCCCTTGAAGCATGAGCTTTCAAATGAGGGGACTATTTTGCAATATGGTTGAAAGTTTAGGGTTTTACCATGAGATTGTTCATGTAGTTTTCATAATTTTATGGAAGAATATGAGTATTAGATGTGTAATAAACAACTTTTGTGAAGGGATTTCTCATGAAAACCTTAATAGGGACTATTTTGCATAAGTTGAAAATTTGACGATAAATGTGAGAAATAATGGAAATTTTAGGTTGTTATAAGAGGAAAAAGGGTTCGACTAGGCTTAAAATATAAAGAAGTTCGATAAAAATCAATTTTCAGACCTAAGGGTAAAATGGTCATTTTGCAAAAGTCTAGCGGTAAAATGGTCTTTTTACCTAATTATAGATTATTGGGTGCCTAGATCGATAAAATGATTAAATTTGTGAATTTTTGTTATCTTAGATCAAGAAATACAAAATCTGAACCTAGACGGGGGAAAGCCAAGCAAGTTGATTAAATCGACCAATCGCTTATATTTTGTGATCCGAGGTAAGTTGTAAGTAAATAATACAACTACGTTGTCATTATATGTGTTGAACTAATATAGGATGAATTGCTTGATTATGGAAATGAGAATGCATGATGATAATTGAGATAGTAGAATCCCTGTTTGAACAATAAGAAATAAATCAGATATTCATACCATGATGTATGGGTTATTGTGAGCTAGTGTAAGACATGTCTGGGACATGCATCGGCCACATTATGAGAACCAGTGTAAGACCATATCTGGGACATGGCATCAGTATTGAGACGAGAACTAGTGAAAACATGTCTGGGACATGCATCGGCCTCAAGATGTAAGCCAGTGTAAGACATGTCTGGGACATGCATTAGCTACATGATATGTTAGTGTAAGACCATGTCTGGGGCATGGCATCGGCTTTATACCTTATGATTGAGGTTTAGTGAATATCTGATAGAATTCCAAATGGTTCAACAATGAGAATTATAGTTTAAGTTAAGCGAGAAAAGTATAACCATGTGGTGAGTGATACAGGTACTTGACTAAAATGCATGAGATGTGAGCTTCGTATATGCTATGTGATTTGTATGGGATAATGAAGAGTAAGTCATGCTTATGCCTACCCTTGTATTATGAGTATGCTGATGAATGGTAAAGTGTTGTTATATTTATATATAGGTAACTTACTAAGCTTTATTCTTACTCCCTCTCCTTTCCATTTTTTTATAGTGTCGCCTAAATAGCTCGAGGACCAATGGACGTCGGAGGCAACAATCACACTATCATTCGAAGCACTCGGTATAGTTAGATTACTTGTTTTTGGAGTATGGCATGTATAGGGCTTAGACTTTAGTGTTTTGTGTCACTAGGAAATTGGCCAAATGTGTTGGCTTGGGTTAAAACCCTTTATTTTATATAAAGCCTTGAATGGGGGCTAAGATTCATTTTGTTGTATATATACAAAAGATGCTATTTTCATGGATGACTATATTGCATATACAAAATGTTGTCTATTGTGGTTGTTTTAGTTATGAGGATCCTTCTTGTATTGGTGTTGGTTGATTTTGTGTAGGTTGTGTAAGTAAGGGTGACCAAGAGGCTTGGAAGATAACCTTATTATTGTCCACACGGGTAGACACACAGGCATCTGTCTAGGCCGTGTGTGACACACAGTTTGTGCCACGAGCGTGTGTCCCCTGCACGTAAAATTTGTAAGTCAGTATGCATGGTAGTAAACACACAGGTAGAGACACGGCCGTGTTTCTCAGCTGTGTGACAGGCACGGCCTAGCACACGGTTGTGTGCCTTAGCCGTTGGGCCCTTAAGGATTGCTGACGTCAAAAATAGAATGTCCAAGTTTTTACACACGGGCTAAGACACGGGCGTGTCCTGGCCGTGTGAGGGACACAGGCGTGTGCCAGGCCATGTTAAAACCTCTGTAGGTTCGAATTTGAAATTATTCCACCTGGGTAAAGGACACGGGCATGTCCCTATATGCTTAGGCCGTGTGAGCCACACAGGCCAACAACACGACCATGTCGAATTGGTCACACGGGTGTTGTGCCCCTCCCACACAAGCGTGTGCCCCTGTGTCTAGTGTTATTTTTCAGAGTTCGCTGAAGGACCCGAATTGGTCCGATTGGTTTTTAAATGTATGTTTGGAGCCTTGTAGGCCCATATTGATAGAGTTTAGACAAAGTCTAAAATGTGGCCAAGTCTTGGTGACTCGGATATGTATGAATGCACGTGTTCAAGTTAGGTAACGCCTCGTATTTTGCCCCGGCGTAGAGTACGGGTGTGGGGCGTTACACCACAACCAATGGAAAGTCAAGTAAATGGTGGAGACGGTGGATGTAATGGAGGTTCATGTTTCAAAAGCAAGAATCAAGGGAATAATGCTAATGATTGAAATCCCAAATCTGAAAAGAATATTGGAGATTTAGGGTATGAGATTTTAGGGATTGAAATAGATAGTAATGTGACCAAAATAGGAACTAATAAATGGGTTTCTAAAAAAAACAATTTCAAATCCTAAAGAAAAAGGCATTGTGGTGTTTAGTGGGCCGAAAACTACTATAAATATTTTAAAGCCTTCAAATAGGAAAGGGAATTCCTTTATGGGTCGAGTATCCAATTCTTTTGATGATGGGTCGCAAATGGGGCCTAAAGCTGCTGATGTTGTAAGTGAGCCAATTATCTTTCAGCCAGTTAACGTGAGTAAAAAACTAGATTCTAATAGTAACAAAGTAGTGAAATTTGTGGAACAAAAGAAAAAATTGCCTTTGTTGATGGGTAATATGCCTACTGACCTGTCGTCAAATGTAGTAGTCAATTTGGGTCATTTCTGCACTTGAGGAGCTCGCTTTATGGCCAATTTAGTATTTTACATTGTGTTTTTGGTATTTAGTACTTAGGACTAAATATTAGTAAAAAAAGTGTTTTTAACACATTTTATGAGTGTTGTGACCCATTAGGTCGACACGGGCCTTAGGTAGTTCTAATATGTTCAATTGAGTGTCTAAGATGAAGGATTATAGACCCAATTAATGTGGAACCAAGGGACGAGTGATGCACAAGCTTCTCGAGCCATCAAAGCATGAAGCCTAACCAACAAGGTAGAAATTGCATTTCATGTTGTACCGTGCAAAGGCTATGGCATAACACAGGTCGACATGATGCCTAAGGATGCCAAGGCTATTTTTTTCTGTGCAATAAACTTTATATGAAGACCTAACTTAGGCTGCCAATACTTCTATAAATAAGACATTAGGGGTTTGATGTAACTAAGTCGTCCTAGACGCACTCAAAAACCTTAGTAGTTTAGGAGTAGGATTAGATTAGTTTTCTTTCGGCTTTTCGTAACTTTCTTGTTTTTCCTCTTGGAATTGATTTTGATCCAAGAGTTTATTTATTTTTTTTAAGTATTTCAGTTTATCTTTTCTTTGCATTCGATTTATTTCATTATTTCAATCAATCAATTTACTACCCAGTTCTCCATTCGATATCAATCCACAATTATTCAAATCTTGTTTCTCTTCTGATTTGATTGTGTTTTTCACATGATTAAAGAGTGAATGGGGATGTGGTTAATGGAGAATTTAAGGTTTCCTGAGAGGGATTAGTTGGTATAGATTACGTGTTCTTAAACCCTAGGCCTGACAACCCTAGGAAGTTATCATAGGCTAGACGAGGTCAGGAGATAAGTCGAACCAAGTAAATCGTAATTTATTCTTATTGAGAAAGTGAGGACAGAAGATAAGAGAGTATCAATCAATCAATTAGTTAATTAGAGACCAGGAGGTAATAATTGGTTAATAAGTAACTAATCCACCCCAAACCCTAATTCGAAGTTAATTACAAACCTTCAAGTGAGTTAATCTTCCTGATTGGTTTATTTATTTAAGTTGTCTGTTTGTTTTTCTTATTTATTTCTGTTATTTAATTTCTCTCAATTATCTATTTTATGATTTATCGTAATATAAGAATTAATTAGTACTATTTAGACTTATTATTATAGAAAGGTTTTCATAGATTTATTCCATCCTTGTAACATACCAAAAATCGGGGGTTAGAAGAATCAGATTTATGAGTCAAGAGAGAGTGGTCATGACTTAATTTTTTAGATTACCTACGCATTTTTAGGGAATAAAATAAGGTGTTGGTTTGTTGGTTAAGTGTTAGTGAAATGTTCCTTGAAACTTAAGTTCAAATTCCTTCTCTCACACCATTTATATTATTTTGCAAATTTGCATCAAACCTTAGTATGTGACACGTATTGTTTTTAAAATAAATATTGTAAAATTATTTAAAAAATAAGGAAATAGCCTAGTGGTTAATTGATAAATGGAAAAGCATGGAAAGTAGATTAAGGTCCCAAGTTTGAATCTTTTCCCTTGCAAAATAATTAAATTTTGCAAAATCCTTTCTTTTTTTTATGTGTGTCCCATCCATACCCTCTTAGATTATTTGTGTATTTTTAGGGAATAAAATGAGGTATTGGTTTGTTGGTTAAGTGATAGTGAAACATTTCTTGAAACCCAAGTTCAAATTCCTTCTATCGCACCATTTATATTATTTTGCAATTTTGCATTAAACCCTAGTATGTGACACGCCTTGTTTTTAAAATAAATATTACAAAATTATTTCAAAAATAAGGAAATAGCATGATGGTTAATTGATAAATGGAAAAGAATAGAAAGTAGATTAAGGTCCCAAGTTTGAATCTTTTCCCTTGCGAAATAATTAAATTTTGCAAAATCCCTTCTTTTTTTTTATACGTGTCCCACCCATACCCTCTTAGAACTAGGTATAAATATTATTTTTAGACAAATAATCAGACCTTAGTCTCATTCTTCCCACCCTATCCTTCCTTCTCCTTCTCTTCTCCTCTTTCAATTTTTTCCCTTTCTTCCATGTTGTCACCCCCATAGTTCTTGATCTACCATATTTTTCTTTTCTTTTTTTTCCCACAAGATCTTGCACCATCTTCCCCTCCATCTTGCTTCCATTTTCTCCTTAAATTTCTAGACCCAAATCTGGAATTTTTGTTCTCCAAGATCGATCCCCATTGTTGCCAAGAAGTGTCATTGCCGTCCCCATCCTCTAGTTTGTGTAAGTTCTCGTTTCTTCTCAATTTCTTAAAGAATCTTGTGAGTTCAAAATGTAACGGACCTAGATTGACCCTAGTCAGGAAGTGGTTTCGGGACCACGAAACCGAGTATTAAGAAATTAAAATTAATTATTTTGGTGTTTACATTGTGAGTAGATGAGTATATGAAAGTTTCATGCATTAATTTGATCATTCCTAAGTGAAATTATAAAGATAGGACTAATATGAGACATTGTAAAAATATGATAGGTTAATCTATAATGGTCTTTTAGTACATGCATGGAAAGGAGGGGTTTTGCATGTCAATTTACCCATATTAAACATAATGGCCGGCCAAGAAATGATGATACCCCACTAATTTTAATTTTAAAATAATTTAATATTACAAATGATTAAATAATGGTAAATAGATGAATTAAAGAAAAGAAAGAAATGGTGTTCATCTTCTTGTCTTTCTTTTCTCAAAACCGAAACAAAGATGAAACTTAAAGGAGATTTTTCTTAGGGCAATTTGGCTTTCTTCCTTAGCTATTAGAAGATAAGCTTTTAATTTGTTGATTTGGATTTATGTTATGCTAAGTTAAATTATGAATATACTCTTGGTAATGTCAAAAAAATGGAAGTTTCTTATGATGATTTGGAGCAAATGCCGAATGGTTTAGTGTTAGAATTAGGGGTTATTTGTAAGTTGTATGAAACAATAAGGGAATGCTTAGAATGAAGTAAAAATTTTTGAAGAAATAGATTAGAGGCACCTTGTACATTCGGTCAAAAGATTTAAGTTTGTTTAGAATAGGAAATTCTTCATCCATGATTAATTACTTGAATGTTAAATAGTTTTTGATGGGGTCAAATGAATTATGAAAGTATTTATAAGAGTAGGAAGTACAAGGTCCAAATTTCGGTCTTAATATTATGAACCATTCGGTTAAGCTATGGAGAATGGGAGTGTCATTTAGGTTAAGAATCAAAATTATGATCAATAAGTAATAAAGGTTTAAGTAGGTGAAATTAAGGTAGAAGAATTTATAGGAAATTACATAGTAAATGTTAAATTTTAGGTGGTATATTCGGCCATGTAGACTATATCTTTAATATGTTATATGTAATACCCTATAATCGGCTAAATGAGAGATAATGGATTATAATGTTGACTTGAATTATGAATATGTATATATATATATATATATATATTAGATTTAGTCATAACAAAGACTATGAAAATTTGAATGAATTATTATTACATTTGGCCTTGAAACATCGGATGAATAATTGTGGAAATCTCAAGTCTCGAATAATAGTGAGTATAGGATGATGAAAACATCATTGAACTATACGTATAATTATTTAGCAAAGTGATTAAACTACCTTATTTGATTATACTAGATCACGAACCCAAAGGAGAGGAGCCGAGCAAAGGCAAAAACAAAGAAATTTAATAGGCGATTGGAAATCATTTCGAACTATTAGGTAAGTCCATAAGTTTTATGAGACTGATTATATATATTCGTATTTACATATATGCGTTTATATTTGTGGCTGAGTATGCAAATTGAATTAATTAAAATTGTTGTATTATATGGAATCGATGCTAGCACTATGTGTGCGAAGTTGAAGGGCACTATGTGTGCTGAACTGAATGCTAATTCGTGATTGAGTATTGAGGCACTGAGTGTGCGATATATCTTGGCACTATGTGTGCGAAAACTCTTTGTGCACTAGGTGTGCGATTGGGATTAATGACCTAAGTAGTATATGGTAGATATGATGTTTGTACTACTAATTGAGATATCAATTTATGCTTAAACCAAATATGCATGTATGCATAGGAGTTGACATTGTTATATATTTATATTGATCGAAGCTTTAAAGTCATTTGGTTGCTTGACGGATGATTGATAGTCATTTTGACCTGCGGTTAGGTAATAAATTACGTGACTGAAGTATAATCTGGCACGACCGGAAATTGGTGAATCTTGTATATCTTTGCCTTATTTTATTTTCTCGTATCAATGCGATGTTTAAAATTTCTTATGACTTAATTGGGTTGAACACTCATTAAATGTTTTTGTGTTTTGTTGCTCTCTATTAGATTTCCCGACCCATTTTGCGTGTTTGGATCATCGTCAAAGTCATCACGCCATGCGCAACAATTTGGTATCTTTTCTTATTTGCATAGTTGGACATTACGGCATGTATAGGCTTAAAAATATGTTTTGAAGAGTATGTATTTTTGGTGATGTGTTAGAAGCCATACGAAAATGGCTTGATACATAAAATATATATATATAAATAGACTCGGTTTTATATATATATATATATAATCAGATGTGATGTTTTCTTTTATGTAAATTTTGTTTAACGAATATGTCTATAGCATAATAATGTAATATCATAGTTTTAGTTTTGGATACATAAGCGAGTAATTAGATATGTGATAAAGAAATCATGGTTCAGCTGTTGCGTATAATTGATGCTAATATATGCGTATATGTGATGTACCACCTTAGTGATTTTAAATGAATTTATATATATATACATAGCTCACTTGTGAATAAGGCCCTTATACTTTGGTCAATTCGATAGTCAAGCTTTTGCATGCTACAGGGGTGTTACATTTTATTGGTATCAAAGCTACGGTTTAGTCGGTTCTAGGACTACCGTAGCACGTACGAGTCTAGTTATACATGCCCTAATGTTAGTATATGATAGTGTGATGGCTTTTGACGATTGAATTTATTGTTTTGATTAGTAAATGGAACCCAATCTAGAGAGAGCCTTGGCGGATGATGTTGAAAGTGTAGCGGCTGCTCCTGCGCAAGGAACACCACCTGCTGAACCTCAATTATCTGCAAATAATCAAGATGATGGGGCAAAACAGGCCTTCTTTTCTATGATGAATGAATGGGTCACACAATATGCCCGGACTAACCCGGCTGCTCAACCGTTTCCAAACTTAAATAATCCGCCTCAGGTTCCTATCATACCAACGACTATTGATCCTTTGAGGCTGAGTAAACGTCCTGTAGATTTGGTGAGAAAGCGCGGTGAGGAATTTCGAGCTACGACTCACGATGATCTTTGAAAGGGCCGAGTTTTGGCTTGATAACACCATTCGCGTTTTTGAAGAGCTTTCGTGCACACCTGAAGAGTGCCTAGAGTGTGCTATATCCTTAATGCGGGACTCGGCCTACTATTGGTGGAGAACTCTGATTTCTATTGTTCCGAAGGAACGTGTTACTTGGGATTTCTTTCAGGAGGAATTTCGAAAGAAGTATATTAGTCAACGATTCATTGACCAAAAGCGTAAAGAATTTTTAGAGCTCAAACAAGGTCGTTTGACAGTATCTGAATATGAACACGAGTTTGTAAGACTCAGTCGATATGCTCGGGAGTGCGTAGCTGATGAAGTTGCTATGTGTAAAAGATTTGAAGAAGGATTGAATGAAGATTTAAAGTTACTGGGGGGTATTTTAGAAATAAAGGAATTTGTAACACTAGTTGAACGGGCATGCAAGGCTGAAGAGCTCGGGAAGGAGAAAAAGAAAGCTGAATCAGAAGCCATAGACTTTCGTAAAAGAACGGCGGGTAAAAACTACTTTCTCGACCCCAAAGAAATTCAGGGACGATACTAACAAATCAAAGGCGGCTACAGGAATTTCTATTAGGGAGCGACCGTCAACGGATTCTCGAGTTACTTCGGTTGCTAGTGTTGGTAACAGCCGACAAGAAAAACCTGAATGCACACAATGTGGAAGACGACATGTAAGTGAATGTTGGGGTAAGGCTATTAACCAAGCTTGTTATAGATGCGGATCGCGGGATCATTTTATTCGAGATTGTACGAAACCTGATGAGAAGAATAATGTACAAAGTACGAGATTGACCGGTGCAACATCTAGAGGCAGGCCATCGAGAAATACCGGTGGTAGGAGTGGTGGTCAGAGAGGGATTTACGATCACGGTGATCGATCGAGACTCGTGCTCTCGCCGGAGCTTATGCCATCCGTGCGCGAGAGGAAGCATCTTCTCCTGATGTTATCACCGGTACTTTTACTCTCTTTAATCACGATGTCATTGCTCGATTGACCACGGTTCTACTCATTCATATATATGTGAGACTTTAGTATCCAATAAGACTCTACCTGTCGAGTCTACTGAGTTCGTAATCCGAGTGTCAAATCCCTTGGGCCGTTATGTACTTGTGGACAAGGTGTGTAAGAAATGTCCCTTAGTAGTCAAAGGCTCCTGCTTTCCAGCTGATTTGATGCTTTTACCGTTTGATGAATTTGATGTTATCCTTGGTATGGATTGGTTGACTGTACATGATGCAGTGGTGAATTGCAAAAGAAAGACTATTGATTTGAGATGCGCAAACGGTGAGATAATCCGAGTTGAGTCAACTGATAGGATCGGGTTACCAGCAGTTATATCCTCGATGTTGGCTCAAAAACATGTGAGAAAGGGGTGTGAGATATACCTAGCGTACGTATTTGATGATAAAGAGTCAGAAAAGAAGCTTGAATTAGTGCCAGTGGTTTGTGAATATCCAGATGTTTTTCCCAAAGAATTACCGGGGTTACCACCTGTTCGGGAGGTAGAGTTTGGCATCGAACTTGTACCTGGGACTACACCGATTTCTACAACTCCGTATCGTATGGCACCAAAGGAATTGAAAGAATTGAAAACTCAGTTGCAAGAATTGATGGATAGAGGTTTCGCCCGACCAAGTTCCTCGCCTTGGGGTGCACCAGTATTATTTGTAAAAAAGAAGGATGGAACCATGCGATTATGCATCGATTATCGTCAATTGAATAAAGTGACAATAAAGAATAAATATCCGTTACCGCGTATTGATGATTTGTTCGATAAACTGAAAGGGGCCTCTGTATTTTCGAAGATAGATTTGAGATCGGGTTATTATCAGTTGCGAGTTAGAGACTCAGATATACCCAAAACTGCTTTCAGAACAAGATATGGTCACTATGAGTTCTTGGTGATGCCGTTTGGGCTTACTAATGCCCCTGCGGTATTTATGGATTTGATAAATCGGATTTTCAGACCATATCTGGATCGGTTTGTAGTTGTGTTTATCGATGACATTTTGGTCTATTCGAGAAATGAAACCGAACATCTTTGAGCACACGATATTAGTGTTACGGATTTTGCGGGATAAGCAATTGTATGCTAAGTTCAGTAAATGTGAGTTCTGTTGAGAGAAGTTAGTTTTTTGGGTCATGTGGTGTCTGCATCGGGTATTCGAGTTGATCCGAGTAAAATTACAGCCATACTTAATTGGAAGCCTCCGAGAAATATTACTGAAGTTCGGAGCTTTTTGGGACTTGCCGGTTATTACCGACATTTTGTAAAGGGTTTTTCAACGATAGCCACACCAATGACACGACTACTTCAGAAAGATGTTAAGTTTGTTTGGTCAGAAAAATGTCAGAGAAGTTTCGATCAACTGAAAACTTATTTAACTAAAGCTCCAGTGCTAGTACAACCCGAATCCGGTAAAGTGTTTGTTATCTATAGTGATGCGTCTTTGCTTGGGCTGGGTTGTGTGTTGATGCAAGAAGGTCGAGTGGTAGCATATGCATCAAGACAGTTGAAGCCACATGAGAAAAACTATCCGATTCATGATCGTGAGTTAGCTGTAATTGTTTTTGCTTTGAAAATATGGCGACATTATTTGTTTGGAGAGAGGTGTCATGTATACTCGGATCATAAAAGCCTCAAATATTTGATGACTCAGAGAGAACTGAATTTGCGACAGAGACGTTGGCTCGAGTTGTTGAAAGATTATGAGCTGGTCATTGACTATCACCCGGGAAAGGCTAACGTAGTTACTGATGCGTTAAGTCGCAAATCACTGTTTGCTTTACGAGCAATGAATGTACACTTGTCCGCTCTATCTGATAGTGCGTTAGTAGCAGAATTAAAGGCTAGACCACTGTGGATTCATCAAATTAGTGAAGCTCAAAAAGTCGATGGTGAATTGGTTGCTAAACGAGTTGAATGTGCCACGGGTATAAAATCAGAATTTCAAATTGACAACGACGACTGCTTAAGGTTCAGAAACCGATTGTGTGTTCCAAGAAATTCAGAACTTATTTCGGTGATTTTAAATGAAGCTCATAATAGCCGAATGTCGATCCACCCTGGTAGCACGAAAATGTACAACGACCTAAAATGTCAGTTTTGGTGGTCTGGTATGAAACGAGACATTTTCGATTTTGTTTCGAAGTGTTTGGTATGTCAACAAGTGAAAGCGGAACATCAAGTACCTTCAGGATTACTTCAGCCAATCATGATACCTGAATGGAAATGGGATCGAATAACGATGGATTTTTTATCTGGGTTGCCATTATCGTCAAGCAAGAAAGATGCGATCTGGGTTATTGTAGATAGACTGACAAAGTCGGCTCATTTTATTTCCGTGCGCATGGATTATTCACTTGATAAACTAGCCGAGTTGTATATTTCTCAGATTGTAAAGTTGCATGGAGTACCTATTTCTATTGTGTTAGATAGAGATCCGAGATTCACATCGCGATTCTGGAAAAAGCTACAAGAGGCTTTGGGTACTAAGTTGCATTTTAGCACCGCTTTTCATCCCCAGACTGATGGCCAATCGGAGCGGATTATTCAAATACTCGAGGATATGTTGAGATGTTGCATCCTTGAATTCGGTGGTTCGTGGGAACGATATTTACCTTTAATTGAATTTGCTTACAGCAATAGCTTTCAATCAAGCATTAAAATGGTACCATACGAGGCCTTATATGGTCGAAAATGCCGTACTCCATTGTTTTGGACCGAACTTAGCGAAAGTAAAATTTTCGGAGTTGATTTGATCAAAGACGCTGAGTAGAAAGTAATGAGAATCAGTGAAAGTTTGAAGGCGACTTGGATCGGCGAAGTCGTATGCGATTTGAAAAGAAAAGACATTGAATATCGGATCGGAGACAAGGTATTTCTTAAAGTCTCGCCTTGGAAGAAAGTACTCAGATTTGGCCGTAAGGGCAAATTGAGTCCGAGATTTATCGGACCGTATGAGATATCCGAACGTATTGGACCAGTTGCATACAGATTAATTTTACCCCCCAAGCTTGAAAAGATTCACAACGTTTTTCATGTTTCGATGCTTGACGTTATAGATCCGATCCATCGCACATAATTAGTCAAAGCAGAGATTGAAATTAAATCCGATTTGAGTTATGAAGAAGAACCAATCAGTATCTAGCTCATGAACCTTGAAAAGAGTTGCGAAACAAAAAGATCCCGTTAGTAAAGGTACTATGGCTCAAACATGGGATTGAAGAATCTACTTGGGAAACCGAGAACTCTATGAAAGAAAGATACCCTAACCTTTTCACTGGTAAGATTTTCGAGGACAAAAATTCCTTAAAGGGAGGAGAATTGTAACGGCCCTAGATTGACCCTAGTCGGGAAGTGGTTTCGGGACCACGAAACCGAGTATTAAGAAATTAAAATTAATTATTTTGGTGTTTACATTGTGAGTAGATGAGTATATGAAAGTTTCATGCATTAATTTGATCATTCCTAAGTGAAATTATAAAGATAGGACTAATATGAGACATTGTAAAAATATGATAGGTTAATCTATAATGGTCTTTTAGTACATGCATGGAAAGGAGGGGTTTTGCATGTCAATTTACCCATATTAAACATAATGGCCGGCCAAGAAATGATGATACCCCACTAATTTTAATTTTAAAATAATTTAATATTACAAATAATTAAATAATGGTAAATAGATGAATTAAAGAAAAGAAAGGAATGGTGTTCATCTTCTTCTCTTTCTTTTCTCAAAACCGAAACAAAGATGAAACTTAAAGGAGATTTTTCTTAGGGCAATTCGGCTTTCTTCCTTAGCTATTAGAAGGTAAGCTTTTAATTTGTTGATTTGGATTTATGTTATGCTAAGTTAAATTATGAATATACTCTTGGTAATGTCAAAAAAATGGAAGTTTCTTATGATGATTTGGAGCAAATGCCGAATGGTTTAGTGTTAGAATTAGGGGTTATTTGTAAGTTGTATGAAACAATAACGGAATGCTTAGAATGAAGTAAAATTTTTTGAAGAAATAGATTAGAGGCACCTTGTACATTCGGTCAAAAGATTTAAGTTTGTTTAGAATAGGAAATTCTTCATCCATGATTAATTACTTGAATGTTAAATAGTTTTTGATGGGGTCAAATGAATTATGAAAGTATTTATAAGAGTAGGAAGTACAAGGTCCAAATTTCGGTCTTAATATTATGAACCATTCGGTTAAGCTATGGAGAATGGGAGTGTCATTTAGGTTAAGAATCAAAATTATGATCAATAAGTAATAAAGGTTTAAGTAGGTGAAATTAAGGTAGAAGAATTTATAGGAAATTACATAGTAAATGTTAAATTTTAGGTGGTATATTCGGCCATGTAGACTATATCTTTAATATGTTATATGTAATACCCTATAATCGGCTAAATGAGAGATAATGGATTATAATGTTGACTTGAATTATGAATATGCCTATATATATATATATATATATTAGATTTAGTCATAACAAAGACTATGAAAATTTGAATGAATTATTATTACATTTGGCCTTGAAACATCGGATGAATAATTGTGGAAATCTCAAGTCTCGAATAATAGTGAGTATAGGATGATGAAAACATCATTGAACTATACGTATAATTATTTAGCAAAGTGATTAAACTACCTTATTTGATTATACTAGATCACGAACCCAAAGGAGAGGAGCCGAGCAAAGGCAAAAAACAAAGAAATTTAATAGGCGATTGGAAATCATTTCGAACTATTAGGTAAGTCCATAAGTTTTATGAGACTGATTATATATATTCGTATTTACATATATGCGTTTATATTTGTGGCTGAGTATGTAAATTGAATTAATTAAAATTGTTGTATTATACGGAATCGATGCTAGCACTATGTGCGCGAAGTTGAAGGAGCACTATGTGTCTTTGAATGAATGCTAATTCGTGATTGAGTATTGAGGCATTGAGTGTGCGATATATCTTGGCACTATGTGTGCGAAAACTCTTTGTGCACTAGGTGTGCGATTGGGATTAATGACCTAAGTAGTATATGGTAGATATGATGTTTGTACTACTAATTGAGATATCAATTTATGCTTAAACCGAATATGCATGTATGCATAGGAGTTGACATTGTTATATATTTATATTGATCGAAGCTTTAAAGTCATTTGGTTGCTTGACGGATGATTGATAGTCATTTTGACCTGCGGTTAGGTAATAAATTACGTGACTGAAGTATAATCTGGCACGACCGGAAATTGGTGAATCTTGTATATCTTTGCCTTATTTTATTTTCTCGTATCAATGCGATGTTTAAAATTTCTTATGACTTACTGGGTTGAACACTCATTAAATGTTTTTGTGTTTTGTTGCTCTCTATTAGATTTCCCTGACCCATTTTGCGTGTTTGGATCATCGTCAAAGTCATCACGCCCGTGCGCAACAATTTGGTATCTTTTCTTATTTGCATAGTTGGACATTACGGCATGTATAGGCTTAAAAATATGTTTTGAAGAGTATGTATTTTTGGTGATGTGTTAGAAGCCATACGAAAATGGCTTGATACATAATATATATATATATATATAAATAGACTCGGTTTTATATATATATATAATCAGATGTGATGTTTT
The DNA here is from genome assembly GCA_025698475.1 of Gossypium anomalum. Taxonomy (NCBI): domain Eukaryota; kingdom Viridiplantae; phylum Streptophyta; class Magnoliopsida; order Malvales; family Malvaceae; genus Gossypium; species Gossypium anomalum. Next base: position 33,542,063 of record CM046959.1, on the reverse strand, counting down.
CTTTTATGTAAATTTTGTTTAACGAATATGTCTATGGCATAATAATGTAATATCATAGTTTTAGTTTTGGATACATAAGTGAGTAATTAGATATGTGATAAAGAAATCATGGTTCAGCTGTTGCGTATAATTGATGCTAATATATGCGTATATGTGATGTACCACCTTAGTGATTTTAAATGAATTTATATATATATACATAGCTCACTTGTGAATAAGGCCCTTATACTTTGGTCAATTCGATAGTCAAGCTTTTGCATGCTACAGGGGTGTTACACAAAACATAAAGTCCTAGATCTATAATTTTAGGTATTTTAAAGGTTTTTAATGGAGTTTTTCCAGCTTTTTAGGTTATCTTAAAGGTGGTTTTAAATTAGCCCCAATCTGACCACCGTTGGAGGTGGTGTGTGTGCCTATGGGCAAGAAAGGGTGTTGTTTTTCTTTAATTTCTTCCCATATTTTTCCAGAATTATTTTGGGTACTTGCAACCCTCATAATCATCATTTAATTATGTGTTAATTAGGGAAAATAGATCTTGATCAATTGACAATTAAGATCTGACAATTCAGGAAGTGTATGTGTGGTTGATTGTAAACTAGTTTATAGTTTCGATTGAGATATTGGGAAAAGATTGTTAATTGATAAAATTGAATATTTTAGTCATGAATTAACTAATAATTTTTCAGTATTTAAATGTGTTAGGTGTCGAATTAAACACCCTAAACCAACAGTGAAGCCGAAAGACGCTCGCGCATACGATTCGCATCAATTCAGTGTAAGAAATCTAACTAGTTTGGATTCGAAAAATAGATATAATTGTAATGGTTGGATTGAAAAAATAAGTGGGTATTTTGGGTTGTTTAAGAGACATATTGATTGAGTTTAATACTTATTTTTAATTTAGGTTAATTTTGAAGCTTTTTAGAGAAACCGTAAGATTTACAAGTGTGCTGCAAAATAGCGTAAAATAAGGTGTAGGTCCAAAATTAAGAACTTGATTTCTAATAATTATTTTAATAATATAATTGATGGTTTACTTTTCTGATCGGGCTTGGCTAAATAGCTAAGTAATTTAATTTTTAAGTGGTCGAACCAAGTATGTTTCGAGCCCTAACTGTTTGGCATGTTAGCAAAGTTGCTAAATTGACTGAATAAGTGCATGATTGATACTGTTGTGAATGGTTAGTAGATGTGATGTGTAATTGGCTATTTGTATAGTAGGATTTTGAATGAAAATAAGGCTTATGTATGATAGATTTGTATGAGTAATTTGATATGTAATATTTGAAATACTACTATACATGCCCACACAAAAGTTTGTAAGAACACATGAAATTGTGATTTGTTAAATGATACCACCTTGATGGTAAATTGAAAGTTGGATCAATGATCCTATTCAATAAAAGTATTTGATAATTCGAGGCCATGTTGAACATGCCAATAAATTGTAAAAGTATTAAATTATAACTATGAATGAGATTGTATGTCATATTGCATGTGCATTGGAGTGAGTTATTATTGTGGTTGACGGAGGAGTTCCGTGGAGTATCGGCAGCATATTAAGTTCGCATTTATTTGTAGTCAGTGTATTGCACCTGAAGTACTGTAACACCCCTAACCCATATCCATCACTGGAGCTGGGTTACAAAATATTATCGGAGTTTACAGTACAAACGAACAGAATTTCAAACATTCCATAACATCAATGAACACATTAAAACCAAGTAAAAAACATACATATTATCCTTTATACGAGCCCTCGAAGACCAAAATATGCATTAGAAACAAGTCTGGACTAAATCAAAAGCTCAGAGAATTTTTTGAAAAACATTAAAAAATATCAAAGCTGCAAGGGTCACACGGCCGTGTAGCCAAATTGTGTGACTCACACGGCCAAGAGACACGCTCGTGTCTTATGCTGTGTGGGCATTCGAAATAGGGACACACGGCTATGTCCCATCCCATGTTCGTACCCGTGTAACTATTTGACTTGGTCACACGGCCAAGCCACATGCTCGTGTGCTAAGTCGTGTACCCTTCGAAGTAACCTAACACGCCTGTGTGCCAGGTCGTGTGCTAGGCCATGTAATAGCCTGACTTGCAACCCTTTGAAAGCTACAGGGGACAGACAGTCGCGTCACCTGACCGTGTGTCACACACGGTTGAGACACACGCCTGTGTCTCTGCCTGTGTAGACAAAAATAGACCATTTTACAAGCCATTTTTCACCCCCAAATAGGCATAAATCTACACCCAACATTGTGCATAACAACAAGCCATAATAAGGCACCCAAAACAAGCATAATCGGCTTTAAACATATGGTATATCCACATACAACCAATATGCCCTTAGACACCCCAAATGACAATTTATAAACATGTCTAACCATGTGTTCAATATAACCAAATGATCAACTAACATATGTGTATATTTGCTTAAAAACTTACCATGTAACTCATTTACCAAAACACACCAAATGGTACCAATTAATTACTTAATCACTAACATCAATATACGTATATGCCTTCCACAACAAAACACCAATTCACAACAAATTATATGACATAATTAATATGCACAATCAACTACATTTCTATCTTCCATCATTCAACCATATCAAGTCACATGTCAACCATTACAAGGCTACTTATAAACACATCAAGATATACCATTTCACCAACACAATGCCAAAATGCAAACTAACCAAATGGTCATTTCCAACAACCAAAACACATATAAGCCAATAATAGCCAAAATAACCTATACATGCCATTATAACTAAAATTAAACCAACTGAGAGTACCAAAAGAGCCGATGGATAGTGTGATATAGATCCAACAAGCTTCTAACTCAAACGAGCTTTCGATTCACTATAAACACAAAAAATAACATAGAGTAAGCATTTAAGCTTATTAAGTTCGTATAACATAGAATTGAACTTACCATTTGATCAAATAATAGGTGAGTAACAAAGCATATTCCAACAAAACTTGGCAAAAAGCCTAAGCAAATATATACCAACTACATTAGTCTTGTAAATTCATATATGAATCAATAATCATGGATGAGCTCAACAATAAATCAAGTTTTCATATACATGTAACATCAATATCATGTATCTATATATCATGTAAAATCATTTCCATGTATTTCATGTAAATACCTGTAATAGTTCGTATCAAACTCATATCATCTCATAATAGAACATTGGTCGTTGAACCATTTAGAATATCGTTGGATACTCGGGATAGTTCACACATAGTGTGCTAAACTGTAATCTGTCAAATCAGTACATGTATGCTCATACAAGCTATGAATCAATATGCTTTCTAGAGTTGTAAATTGGTATGCTCTCACGAGCTATAATTTGGTATGCTCTCACGAGTTGTAAATCGGTATGCTCTCACAAGCTGTAAATCGGTAAGCTCATATGAGCTGTGGTGTGCCCGCAATACATGCAAGACCTCAACCAAATCAGTAACCCTAATGACATGTCATTTGTATCCTACGGATTCCTATAGTTCAAACAGGGCTCAAAAATTGACATACGTCATTAGATATACATTTGGTAATTATATATGACAAATCATAACTTTTATATGTACATATAAATGCAATTTAATTACACGAACTTACCTCAATGAGTATATGTAGATACGGAGGTGATTAATCTGAGATTTTCCCTTTGCCTTAATCTAACTTTTACGAGGTGTGTCTTGATCTATACAGATAAATTTAACTAAATTTAAAATATTTCTCATTCAATTTAGTCCAACACATATTTTTGGAAAAATCAGCATTTTGCCCCTATACTTTTAATTTCTTTGTAATTTAGTCCCTAGGCTCAAAAAATAAAATTCATGCAATTTTACCCTTACCCAAGCCTAGCCAATTTCTATACATGCTTATAGCAGCCCACATATTTCAAAAATTTACAAATTTTACTATAAAATTTTCACAATTTTCAATTTAACCCCTAATTGACAATTTCACCAAAAATCCCTTTACAAAAGTTGTTTATTTAACAACCATTCATTTTCTATCATCAAACTTCAAAACTCATATATATTCATCAATGGTAAAACCCTAATAGTTTAACATTTTTACAAATTAGTCCTCGGGCTAGCTAGATTAAGCTACAACAATCCCAAAAACGTAAAAATAATAAAAAATAGGACAAAAATCATACCAATTTAGCAAATGATATGAACTCGCCTTGTGACTTGATTCGAGTCGTAGATGTTGCTCGATCGCTAAAATGGAGAAGTATTGTTCTTAAATAGAGTATTGGTTGAATTCGGCTAAGTAATGCTTTAAACAAAGGGTATGTGATAGTTTAAGATAATTAAGGGATATGGTTCGGTTTAACAAAGAAAATGGGATAACTTGGAAGTGGATGTTTTAAAAGGATGGAATGGGTTTAAGATGGAAGTATGGTCTCGGCTAAGCAAGGGATTGTAAATTGAAAGATAAAAGGGATAGAAGCGTTAGGCTTAAGGTCTAAGAGAGAACCAATACTATATGAAAGTATTGACCCAAATCTTATATTGATGCTTAAGGTGGATAGAAGGATAGATAAACCGTGACCCGCTATCTATATAGAGATAGGAACCAATCGGTATAAAGGTGAATGCCATACCCAGAATGAATGATAAGTTTGGAAAGAAACAGTATGACGCCACTAGCAAGCTAGATAAGTCAAGCTAAGTTTAAAACAAAATAAGAGAGTTGAAAAACTCACAAAATTTTATAAACATTAATTAAAGGAGCAAAAGTCTACACAAAGTGAATTGAGCTACATATTTATAGCCTTTACATGGAATAGCCAAATAGGTAATTAAGGGTACTGAATGGACAGTAAATTAAAGATAAAAGAGGCTGGAAATTTCCTTGAAGTTTCTTGAATGTCCTTGGAAGCTTCCTTGAATTTTTCCTAGCATGGAAGACACCAATGGACAGCATCTAGAAGCCTACATTCAGCTGGAGTTCAATTAAGTTGATTAATGGGCTAGAACTTTTTAACTCCTTCTTAAAAACGTCCTTTAATGCTTCCTAGACCAACTTGATTAATTGGAGTGAGGAATGAGCTGAATGGAGCTGCATTTGATCAGCCAAAGAGTTATGATCAGCTTTCAATTCTTCCTTGGGCAGTTGGACATGCAGTAGCCATAATAAAGGCAGCTTAGGCACACAAATAGTCCTTTGTGTGAACACTTGAATTCAATTGGCCTTGAGGTGTGAAAAGGGTGATTTGAGCAGCCACCAAGGTGTGAAAAATGTTGCCAGCTGAATAGGTTCAATGTGAATAGCATCTTGGCTATTGGATTCCATGAACAGCCACTTGGAAAAGCTAAAAACTGCTGATGACTTTTAATTCAGCTTATTTGCTCCAGCTCCAAATACATGTGCTCATTAATACCGTCCATGCACTACCTGAATTTGGACGAATGGTTACTTGGGAGAAGCCAATCATCAGTACACTTTGCATTAATCTTCATTCATGCACTTATGCCGTCCCTTGTACATGTACCTGCACTAAATAAGTTCTATAAATTAATTCTCTTTTAGACACATTAATTCAACAACCTAAAACACATTAAAATGATTCATTCAGCTAGGACACATTAAAGCTATTAATAACTAAGACATATTTAAAACCTGCACTTAAAATGTTCAGCTTAAGACAAATTAAAATGCTGTACCTAGATATATTAAAAACATGTATTAAAATTTAAACACACTTAACTCAAATTAATAAATATCAAATTTGAACATATTTATGAGCTAAAAACAAATTAACTAATTTAATTAAACAATTTATTTAATTCCAGCAACTTAAAACACGTAAAATAAAAAGGATGGAAATGAACTCGTTGAGCTAGAATCGAGCTGAATTGAGCTCGTTGAGCTGGAGTTGAGCTAGACCAACTGGCATAAGATTGCCAAGCATGCTTAGTGAACTGAATGAGCTTGTAACTAAGCTTCATTTTGCGCTTGGGCCCCTCGAGCTTAGGCCATTCTCAATGTTGTGGAGTTGGGTCGTAACATGATGCGACCAGGTTCGCATCAGCAAAGATGAAGATGATCGAACCAAGCTTCTTCCATGGCTAATCTTCCATTTTAGTTTCGGTTGAAAATAAGTAAAAGATGATGACTTTTTCATTTGTTTCATTTATTATTAACTTTATTTACTAATTACTTAATTAACCTTTAAAAACATTAATATTTACACAATTTCCAAGCCATATACATCCACTATCAATTTAAATGGTCTAATTACCATATAAGGGCTTCCGATTTAAAGTTCTATAGCTATATAATACCTTTAGCTATTAGAGCTTAACTTTTGTACTTTACACGATTTAGAACACAATTTCTTAACGAAACTTTTATACAGTACTTCTATCATGTTGTAGGCAATAAAATAATAATAAAATAAATTTTCTAACTTCGGATTTGTGGTCTCAAAACCACTGTTCTGATTTTACGGAAAACAGGTTGTTACAACTCTCCCCCTAAAAGGATTTTCATCCTCAAAAATCTTACTAGAAAAGAGGTTTGGGTATTACTTTCTCATTAATTCCTTAGGTTCCCAGGCGGCTTCTTCTATTCCATGTCACTGCCAGAAAACTTTTACTAAAGTTATGTTCTTATTTCTCAATTCTTTCACTTTCATGCCAGAATTCTGATCGGTTCTTCACTGTACGACATATCAAGCTGAATCTCGACATCTGTCAGGAACATAACATGAGAAGGGTCAGATCAATACCGTTGTAACATAGACACATGAAAGACATTATGAATCTTTTCTAGTTCTGATGGTAAAGCTAATCAGTATGCAACAAGTCTGATTCTTTTAGTAATCTCATACAGCCCGATAAATCGCGGACTCAGCTTCCCTTTGCGACCGAATCGAAGAACTTTCTTCCAAGGTGATACTTTGAGGAATACTTTGTCGCTGACTTGGAACTCTATGTCTTTACATTTAAGATCCACATATGATTTCTGACGATCTGAAGCTGCTTTCAAACTGTCTCAGATAATTTTTACTTTTTCTTCAATATCGCGAATCAAATCAACCCCATGTATCTTTCTCTCACTGAGCTTAGTCTAGTATAGCAGATTTTGATATTTACAGCCATATAGAGCCTCATACGGTGCCATCTTTATGCTTGATTGAAAACTATTATTATACGCAAATTCAACCAATGGTAAATATTTCTCTTAGTTGCCTTCGAACTCTAATATGCAACAATGAAGCATATCTTCAAGAATTTGAATCACACACTCGAATTGACCATTATTCTGAGGGTGAAATGCAGTGCTAAAGTGCAAACGCGTACCTAAATCTTCCTGTAAACTTCTCTGAACTTGTGATGTAAACCGCGAATCTGTAACACCCCTTACCCATATCCGACATCGGGACAGGGTTTGAGGCGTTACCGGACTCAAACATAAACATTCATACAAAACCAAGCCATAAAGCTTCATTCAATATAAAACCATTCATAACATGCATCTCGACCCTTATACGGGCCCACGAAGGCCAAAACGTACATTGGGTGTGGTTCAGGACTAAACCGAGAAATTTCAAAACTTTGGCTACACTTAGAAAATTTTCTTATTTTGGAGGGTTACACGCCCGTGTGGGTAGGCCGTGTGGTTGTAAACTAAAAAATATATAGGATTTTTCCTATATAATTCATCACCTTTTTACTTAAATTTGTTGTTAAAACCAGGTAATTGTTTAATAAATTAATGAAATATATGAAAATATAAAATTGGGACATAGAAATTATTAAAATGTGATTTTATGCTTTATTATATAGTTTTCATGCAGAACATGGCTTCTTTTATATTAATTTGAGCATATTATATTTTCAAGCTATAAAGTGGGCCATGCACAATTAAATTAAATAATAAAATATAAATTTATATTGAATAATTTATTTTAATATATTTCATTAATAAATTGGGTTTTAATTAATTAAGTAAATTGATTAATTAAAGTGGTTAAATTATATTCTTTGGTCCTCTAAATTATCTAGTATTTTTGGACAGGTTTGAGAGCTTTGTTTTGATTACAAAACCATCCAAATAGAGGACCAAGTCAACCCAAAATTTGGCTGCATATGGATGTTCATAAATCAAATTTTGGTTTAATTACACAAGGTCCTTGAAGAGTTGAAGAAATCGGAGATTTACCCAGAGATTTGCAATTGACAGAGTCTTGATCCTGATGATGTTGTGGCACTTAAATCAAGCAAAAATCAGCCACACTTCTACAAATCATGGCCGACCACCCTTGGATGAAGTTTAAAATGATGGACTCTCCTATTTTTAGTAAACTAGCTCCCTTGCCTCACTTATAAATAAGACTCCATTTCTCACTTTTCTAATCATCCCTCACCCATTCATCATTCTCTCCTCTCTCAACTCTTTTACCTTTCTTTCTCCCTCACGCCTATCATCATCTTTGCATAAGGATATTTAGCAAATTAGCCTCTTAAAGAGCCCTCGGTCAGCCACCTCGGAGAGCCATCAGCAAAGGAGCAAAGCGAAAGAACGAAAGAGCCCTCGTCAGTCAGAATCTTAGGTGACAACCACTTTGATTTGGGTTTAATCTTTCTTTTCTTTAGTTTAATTCAAGAATGTTTGCTATGTGTTCACTGTTCTTGTTTACAACAATGATAGCTTAATTTTATTTAAGTTAGGATGATTGCTTTGATTAAATAATAATTATTTGATTCATGCTTCTAATGTTTGTGCCTCAATCTATCATGTTTTCAATTAAAATCAAGTCTATATTTCGTTCATACGTGATTGAAATGCACCTGAATTAGCTGAGCGATCCTAACCAGACGACGACTAATGGACACGTAATTGAAATGTGCATGCTCAATTTAGATCCTAACCTGATTAAATTGCAGGTTGCATAACAACCCTAACTAGGCTCTGTTATCTGCATAGTTTTTAGATTTGTGTGATTAAACTGTTTCAAACCTAACACGTCCCTGTTACCTCGCATGAATACTAAGAAACCCTTAGTAAATAAGGATCAATAAAATGCATATTTACTAAGTAAAGGATTCTGAAAAGACCTAATGTGGTTTCCAAACTCATGAAAGATCGAGTTGCCATAGAATGTTTTTCCAAATATTGATAAGCATGTTGATAATAATTTGAGTTTAATTAAAGTAATTGTCCTAGCTTATTTTTGTTATAATTGTTGGTTATTGTGTTAATTCTGTTAAAATCTATTTTATTCATATAGTTGCATGTTAGGATAAATCACATTAGGGATCATTGCATTTAGATTAATTTTACATAGCTTTAATCAATACGTCCAAATCAAATTGTGTTTCTATTTACCGAGTTGTTAATAATATTTTTATAATTAAGTGACTTAGCACGAATACAATCCCTGTGGAGACAATAAATCGATACTTACTTATTACTTGATAACGACTATGTACACTTGCACAAACCCGAGTGTCATAATTGTCACAAACACCCGTGTGGCTTGGGACACACCCATGTCCTCAACCTATGTAACTCTCTGTTTATGACATCATCAAATAAATAGGGTCACACAGCCAAGTCACACGCCCATGTGCTTAGGCCGTGTGGTGAATTAAATTCTAAAAAAATCAGGTGCAGACTTCACGCGGCCTAGGCACACGACCAAGTCTTGAGGCAGTGTCTTTCACACGGCTGAGAGACACACACAGCTATGTTTCTGCCTGTGTGTTTACTACTGGGCATTATGTTTTACCTAATTAGGGTGTAGGGGACACACGGCCAGATCACCCGCCCATGGGGCAGACTGTGTGTCACCCACTCTTTAGACACATGCCCGTGTGCCTACTCGTGTGGACAACTTTGAGGCTATTTTCCAAGCCTTTTGTCACCCTCAATAACACATGCACACTTACTCATCTCAATGACATCCTACATGACATAAATGGGCACTTACACATTCAAAAACATGGCTCATACGTATCAACTTCTTATCAATTTATACTTTCTTAAGACTTCATATTTTATTTAGACCAAGCTTACCAAATCACGTGCAATATGAAACATCAATTTACTTCCATTTTATACATTCATGCCTTAGTTGTTATTATGCCATTTACTCACATTTCCATCATCAAACATCCATGATCATATTGTAACAGTCCTGTTTAGACCCTAGTTGAAATAGTAGTTTTGGGACCACAAATCTGAGTTAGAAAAATAATTTAATATTATTTTCTGTGCTTATAATATGTGAATTGACATGTGTAAAATTTTCGTATGAAAATTCGATCATTTGTGTGCTTAGTTTGTAAAAAAGACCTAATCGCGTAAAACGTAAAAGTTGCTAGCCATATGTTAGAAGTGCCTATTTGTTTATGACTTATTATTTGCAAGGTCCTTAAGTGCTTATTTAACCATGGAATGTATTAAATGTCATAAATAGCATTATGTTTAATGAATAAATGGTTTTATAACAAAGGGCAAAATTGGTATTTAGTATATTATGTTATATTAAATAAAAAAAAAGGTTAAAATTAATTTAGTTCATCCATCTTCCACCGAAAATAGAAAGAAAAGATAGGGTTTAAGTTTTTGAAGCATTCGACCATGGTCCAAGCTTGATTCAAGATTCATTTTTGTTTGGTTTTTGATAATTTCTATGTTTTTGTAATCGTTGCTTTGCATACTATCAAGCCCATGTCTCAATTTCTGATTTTGATGATGATTTTGAGTTGAGCCATTGATGAAACTATGAGTTTTATGAAGTTTGATGTTAGTAAATGAAATATATGTTTTGGGTTAGCATATTTTGTCTTTGAATTTTTGATGAATTTGAGTCAAATGGACTAAATTGTGAAAGTGAGTTTTTGAGGGACTAAAATATGAAATAAATGAAATATGTGGGCTTGTATGAGCTATATGAAAATTCAGCTAAGCATGTGTAAAAGGAAATTTTAAGTATTTTGTAATTTTGTGAATTAGGGACTAAAGTGTTAAAATGTAAAAATGTGAGGGCTAATTTGTAAAATACCCTAATATGTGTTTTTGGATTGATTTGAATGATTTGGTAAATAAAATAGTTGAATTTGAATTTATATAGATCAAGAATTAAAGAAAAAAGAATTAGATCGGGGAAATTCGAAAGTCGTCGAGTAACCGATTCCGTCTATCCGAATCCGTACGGGGTAAGTCGATATACAAATAAATGTATTTAAATTGATTTATTCATGTATATATGACACTGTATTATGATGAATTATATTATGAGAGTTGAATATGAGATATCTGAGAGAGTATCGACAAAGTTCCGACGTCCGAAAAGCCCCGTACGAACCTTAGGAATAGTTAGGATGCATATGTCATGACATAGGATCTGATACGTGTATTTGTGTAAGACCATGTCTGGGACATTGGCATCGACTTATGATTTACGTGTAAGACCACATCTGGGACGTTGACATCGTGCTTGATTTTGCGTAAGACCCTGTCTGGGATAGTGGCATCGATGTTTGATTACATGTAAGACCACGTCTGGGACGTTGGCATTGTATTTGCTTTCCGAGCTATCCGCGTATCCTGATGATTCCGAACGGTTCAATGGGCATTCCGAGAAAATATATGATTATGTGAAATTTTATCCGACTCAGGTACATTTGAATTGTATACCATGTTTGGAAATGAAAGGTAAATATATGTACTTTGGTGAATATATGATATAAGTATGAGTTGCTATGAGAATGAGTTATGATATGTATATATGAATCATGTTCAAATGAAATATAAGAGATATATGGCTAAATGAATGTATTTTGCCTTAAATTATATGAGTGAATTGATGTTATTTGATAAGTTTATTTGTATATGGCTTACTAAGCTTTTGAAAGCTTATTTTGTGTGTGTTTGCATTGTTTTATAGACATCGTAGCTATCGAGAGCTCAGGGATCATCGAGGATCATCACCACATTATCGAACTATATTTTGGTACCTTTTGAAAATGTATATTTTAGAATATGGCATGTATAGGCTAGAAGTATGTGATTATATTTTGTGATGTATATATTTTTCCATGTGATATGGCTAGTCTGAGGTTGAACTTATGGTTTGATTTAGTATATGTTATGTGATGCAAATTATGCTTATGTGTTGTGTTTATGAATGGCCAAGAGAGTTGGTCAATTTGGTAAGTTTCAAAATTTCCTTAGTATGAAATTTGGTAAGGTTTTGGCATGAGATTTGATCATATGATTAGAGATTATGAAACCATATGCTTTGGTATGTTTTTGATTTATGGAGTGACATGAATTGATAGGTGATATGAACATGAAATTAGTTGATATGTTATGGCATGATTGGTGTATGTTTTGGTATTGTAATTGGCTGAAATTATAGTGCAAATGTGATTGGTTTGATGTTTGTAGGTTTGACCCAAATTGGGTGGCAAATTGGCTTTTCAAATGGCCTATTTTTGTCCACACGGGTAGAGACATGGGTGTGTGTCTCAGATGTGTGCGGCACACGGTCATGTTGCACGGCCGTGTGTCCCCTAGGGTACCCTACGGTTGTAAGTTAGTCTTGAGCATGGCCAAGGAACAAAGGCGTGTCTTGTGGCCGTGTGGACAAGTCAGTATGTATGCCCTGTTTTGACAAGGCCTAGACACACGGGCGTGTCTAATGCCGTGTAAGGTACACGGCCTGTTCACACGAACGTGTGACCTGTACAACTTTGAAAAATATTTAAGTTTTGAAAAATTTTGTATGAGCTCGGTTTAGTCCTAACCCTTTATTAAAGCATGTTTAAGGTTTTGATGACCTATGTAAGGGACTTAATATTGATGTTTGAATATGTTTGTGGATGATGATATTGAATTGTTTGCATATTGTTCTGATTTGTCCGGTAATGCCTTTAACCCTAATTCAGCGACGGATACAGGTTAGGGGTATTACATTTTATTGGTATCAGAGCTATGATTTAGTCGGTTCTGGGACTACCATATTGTATGTGAGTCTAGCTATACATGCCATATTTATAAACTGCGATAGTGTGATGAATCCTAACAATAAAAATGTGCCTTTATATAGCAAATCAATCCCGAACGAGCTATAGCTGATGATGTCAAGAGCAATGCGCCTGCTCCAGTGCAAGGGATAGCACCATCCGGCTCTAGACCGACTACGAGTAGCCATGATGGAGAGGCTAGACAAGCCTTCTATCAAATGATGAATGATTGGTTCACCCAATACATTAGAACTATGTAACGCCCCGTACCCGAGACCGTCGCCAGATTCGAACACGAGGTGTTAACAGACTTAATTCATTACTTAAACCGCTCAAACAATTTATTTATTTATTTTTAAAATTTCTAGTCAAGCTAGCAATCTGCGTCATAGTCGCTTAAAAATTCATATCTCGAATTTCGAAAATCAAAATCCAATTCCGTAAATTTTAACTGAAACTGGACTCATATATATATTTACTAATTTTTTTATATAATTTTTGGTCAAGCCAATTAGTTTAGTTTATTAGTTAAATTCTCCCCTGTTTCAGGGTTCAACTGCTCTGACCTCTGTCTATTACGAATCAGATATCTCTCCGTACAGAATTTCAATGTCTATTACGTTTATTTCTCTTAAAACTAGACTCAATAAAAAATCTGTACATATAAATAATTACTTCTAATTATTTTTTTACAATTTAGTATGAATTTTTAAATTCAGAACAGGGGATCCAGAAATCACTCTGGCCCTATTTCACAAAAATTCAAATATCTCATAAAATATAATTCATATACCTGTTTTGTTCAATCCATATGAAAATAGACTCATTAATATTCAATTTCATAACTTACTCATCATTTAATTCCATTTCTAATATTTTTAGTGATTTTTCAAATTTACATCATTCTTGCTTTACTGATTCTGTTTTATGGCAAAATTCACTTTACTAAGGATTTTCATGGACTAAATATCATTTTAAACACACATAACATCAAATATGACTTAGATTGGCCATTCCAATGGCTAATCATTTACAAACCCTTTTCTTGTCAAACCATAGCCATATCATAAGATCATTTACACAAAGTGAGTATTTTGCCATACATGCCACATTCAAAACACACAAGCCATTTTACCAATTTAGGCGTTCGGATAGTGTGAACGAGTCTTCGACCTATCCCGATTCTCAAGCCGGCTTCTCAAAACTACAATGAAAGAAAAGGAGGGAGTAAGCACAAATGCTTAGTAAGTTCACATGCAAATAGCAAGTAACATAATCACACAATCCCACAAAAACATTATTTGCATAAACAACACCAAGACATTCATGTTTCATTTGTATTTAATATCTTTCTACGATTTCATCGAGCCAAGTTCTCAACCTGAGGGTTTAAGCACATACCTATCAAATTTTCTCATTTACCACACTTACCAACATGTCACCTTCATTTTAGGCCTTCTTCTTATTCACTTAAGATTCACCCGTTGAACACATCGGAATATAATTCGAATACGCGGATCTCATGAACATAAGAGCCATACCCATGACTAGACAAACTCAATAGCTCTGAACTTATGTAGCCAAGCTACCATGTAACTCGCCCATAAGTGAACTCGGACTCAACTCAACGAGCTCGGGCGTTCGCATCCATAAGTGAACTCAGACTCAACTCAACGAGCTCGGATGCCTAGTTACATCTCACGAACTCGGACTCAACTCAACGAGTTCGGAACTCAACCATCCTAGTGACATGCCCCTTGTATTCTAATCTATTCCCAAGGTTCAAAAGGGCTTTTTCCTCAATCACACATCTTTGCCGTCTTCCACGGAATATCGAAACCGATACTCGGTAGCAATTCATATTTAACAAGTATTAAACATAATTTGCATATTACTCAACAATAACCACAAAGCATAATATTTCATAATAATAATCATCATATCATATAAATATCATTAAGTTAATTAAAATGACAATTATGTTACTACATTTACACATGAATTTACCTCGGTACAGAATTATTAGCAATCGAGTTCGTAAACTTTGTTTTTCCCTCGATCGCGACTTGAATCTCGTTTCTCTTGATCTATAATGCCAAATTAATCTTATTTAATACATACATTCATCAAAACAGCATTTAATACAAACTTTGGAAAAATTACATTTTTGCCCCTAAACTTTTGCATAATTACACTTTTGGCCCTAGGCTCGGGAATTAAACTTCATCCCTTATTCTTATGTTTTATGACATGCTGATCATTTTTCCCTTCTATGGTAACATCAAATTCACACTCTAACATGTACTTATGATCATTAGGTATTTTTACGGATTAAGCCCTTTTACTCGTTTTTGCTTAAAACCGAGTAGTACAAGTTGTCTAACATAATTTAAAACCTCATTTTCTATCATAAAACACCAAAATACACAAATTTCACCTATGGGTATTTTTCCAAATATGAACCCTAGGTTGAATTATTGCTAACATAAGCTTAATCGAGCTACCGGGATTCCAAAAACGTAAAGAACATTAAAAACGGGGCTTGGAATCACTTACTGTGGAGCTTGGAAGCATGAAACAAACCCTAGCTATGGAGAACCCTTGAAATTTCGTCCTAATGAAGAAGATGGACAGAAATTGGCTTTTAATTTTGTTTTTAATTCATTTTAATAACTAAATGACCAAAATGCCCTTACTACTAAACTTTCCAAAAATTCCATCCATGTCCAATTTTTGTCCATAGACTTAGAAATTGGTCAAATTGCTATTTAAGACCTCCTCATTAATATTCCAAAACAATTTCATACTAAAAACTTCTAGAATGCAAGTTTTACAAATTATTCGATTTAGTCCCTAATTTCAATCTAAGCACTTTAGGCATAGGATTTCATCACGAAATTTTAACACAATCATACAATCATATCATAAACATCAAAATAATTATAAAATAATTATCTCTATCTCGAATTTGTGGTCACGAAACCACTATTCCGATTAGGCCTTAATTCGGGATATTACAACTCTGCCCCCTTTAAGGATTTTCGTCCTCGAAAATCTTACCAGTAAACAGGTGTGGGTATTGGTTTCTCATAGTTTCTTCAGGTTCCCATGTAGTTTCTTCTACTCCGTGCTTTTGCCACAATACTTTCACGAGAGCGACACTTTTATTTCTTAGTTGCTTGACCTCTCGAGCTAAAATCTTAATCGGTTTTTCTTCGTAAGTCATATCCGGTCGTAGCTCAATTTCTGTCGGTGAAATTATATGTGAAGGATCCGAACGATACTGACGTAGCATAGATACGTGGAATACATCATGCATCTTCTGTAATTCAGATGGAAATGATAACCGATAAGCTACTGGTCCAACTCTCTCAATCACTTCAAACGGTCCAATAAAACGTGGACTTAATTTGCCTTTCTTGCCAAATCTGAGAACTTTCTTCCAGGGGGATACTTTCAAAAACACTTTGTCACCAACTTGATATTCAATCTCTTTTCTCTTCAAATCTGCATACGATTTTTGTCTGTCTGAAGCTACTTTCAAGCAATCTCTGATGACTTTTACTTTCTCTTCTGTTTCCTTAACTATATCGACCCCGTAAATCTGATTTTCCTTAAGCTCTATCCAATACAAAGGTGTACGACATTTACGTCCATACAAAGCTTCATAAGGTGCCATCTTCAAACTCGTCTGATAACTATTATTATAAGCAAATTCTACCAATGGTAAATACCTTTCCCAACTACCTTGAAATTCCAATACGCAACATCTGAGCATGTCTTCCAAGAATCTGAATTGCTCTCTCTGATTGTCCATCAGTTTGTGGATGAAAGGCAGTGCTAAAATTTAACTTTGTACCTAATGGCTCTTGCAACTTTTGCCAAAACCATGAAGTAAATCTCGGATCTCTATCCGAAATGATTGACAAAGGTGTTCCATGAAGTCTAACAATCTCACGGATATACAATTCAGCCAACTTATCAAGAGAATAATCCGTACGTACCAGAATAAAATGAGCCGATTTAGTCAGTCTGTCAACTATTACCCAGATGGCATTTTTCTTCCCCGGAGTTAACGGCAACCCTGATATAAAATCCATAGTAATCCGATCCCATTTCCATTTAGGAACAATGATAGGCTGGAGTAATCCCGAAGGTACTTGGTGTTCAGCTTTCACTTGTTGAAAAATTAAGCACTTTGATACAAACTCGGAGATATCTCTTTTCATTCCATTCCACCAATACATTTTCTTCAAGTCATTATACATTTTCGCATCTCGCCGGGTGAAGCGCCAAGCAACCATTATGTGCTTCATGCAAAATCTTTTGAATCAACTCATCATTTTTCGGTACACAAATTCGGTTTTTAAACATCAAGCAATCATCGAATCGATTCTCGAAATCGATCCGTATCGACTTCACATCGCTTTCTCTTGGCTTGCAAATCTTGGTCATTTTTCCGAGCTTCACAAATCTCTTGTAAAACATCGGTCTTGCTCTTAACTCTGCTAGAATCGAACCATCATCTGATACCTTTAATCGAGTGTTCATAGCTCTCAAAGCAAATAGCAATTTTCTGCTTAAAGCATCGGCAACCACATTCGCTTTTCCCGGATGGTAATCAATAACAAGTTCGTAATCTTTCAATAACTCCAACCATCTTCGCTGTCTCAAACTCAAATCTTTTTGTGACATTAAGTATTTAAGACTTTTATGGTCGGTATATACTCGGCACTTTTCACCATACAAATAATGTCGCCAAATCTTCAAAGCAAACACTATAGTAGCCAATTCCAAATCATGAGTCGGATAATTTCTTCCGTGAGATTTTAACTGCCTCGAAGCATAAGCCACCAGTTTTCCTTCTTGCATAAGTACACATCCTAATCCATTTCGAGAAGCATCACTATACACCACAAATTGTTTACCTGATTCGGGTTGTACCAACACTAGTGCTTCAGTTAATAACTTTTTCAATTCTTCAAAACTTTGTTGACATTCTTTCGTTCATTCAAATTTAACACTCTTTCGGAGTATTCTAGTCATAGGAGCAGCAATTATAGAAAATCCATTTACAAACCGCCAATAATACCCAGCTAGCCCCAAGAAACTTCTAACCTCGGTTACATTTTTCGGTGGTTTCCAATCCACAATGGCTGAAATCTTACTAGGATCAACCCATATACCATCACCTGAAACAATATGACCCAAAAATCCAACTTCCCGAAGCCAAAATTCACTTTTACTAAACTTGGCATATAACTGCTTATTTCTCAAAGTTTTAAAAACTATCCTCAAATGCTCAGCATGCTCTGTCTCATCTTTTGAATAAATTAAAATATCATCTATAAACACCACAACAAATTTGTCCAAGTATGTCCGAAATATGCGATTCATTAAATCCATAAACACAGCAGGAGCATTTGTCAACCCGAATGGCACAACTAAAAATTCATAATGATCGTACCTTGTTCTAAAAGCAGTTTTAGGCACATCCGACTCTTTTACTCGCAACTGGTAGTACCCAGATCTTAAGTCAATCTTTGAAAACCATGTCGCTCCTTTTAGTTGATCAAATAAATCATCAATTTTTGGCAACGGATACTTGTTTTTTATTGTCACCTTGTTTAACTGCCAATAGTCAACACACAACCTCATAGAACCATCTTCTTTTTCACAAATAACACAGGAGCACCCCAAGGTGAAAAACTCGGTCTCACAAAGCCTTTATCAGTCAACTCTTGCAACTGTGACTTTAATTCTTCCAACTCTGCTGATGCCATTCTATATGGAGCAATTGAGATCGGAGCTGTTCCTGGTATCAAATCAATACCAAATTCTACTTCCCTGACTGGAGGCAAACCTGGCAATTCTTTTGGAAATACATCTGCAAATTCACACACAACCGGCACTGATTCAACTTTCTTTTCAACTTCTTTTGTATTAATTACATACGCCAAATAAGCTTCATAACCCTTTCTCAAATATCTCTGAGCCGACATTGAAGAAATCATACTAGATAATGCCTCTGATTTGTCTGGTTCAACCCGCAAAATTTTACCACTTTCACACTTTAATTCTATAACCTTTTCTTTGCAATTTATTATAGCATCATGCAATGTCAACCAATCCATACCCAAAATAACATCAAATTCATCAAACGGCAACAACATCAAGTCGGCCGGAAAGTAATGACCCCGAATCTTTAAAGGGCATTTCTTGCATACTTTATCAACTATCACACATTTGCCTAACGGATTCGACACTCTAATCATAAATTCTGTGTTCTCAATAGGTATATTCATACTAAACACCAGTTTCATGCATACATATGAATGAGTAGAACCGGGATCAATCAAAGCAATAACATTAACATCATAAAGAGAAAATATACCAGTAATCACATTGGGTGATAAAGCATCTTCACGTGCCTTTATAGCATAAGTTCTAGCTGGAGCCCTTGCTTCAGATTTAGCTGCTGAATCTCTTGCTACATTTTTGCTGCTTGCTTCATTTCTAGCTTTTCTCGAACATCTTCCCCTCGAGTCTGCACCGCTGGCTTTTACACTCTAAAATTTTTCTTTCTCAGCTCTCTCTGGGTAGTCTCTAATAAAATGATCCGGAGAACCACTCCGAAAACATTCATTCGCTCTAAATGGGCCAAAATGATTTTCGCACACACACTGGCACTCGGGCTTAACAAATCTCATATTTCCCACACTAGCTGCTGAAGTAGTCTGAGATTTAGGACCCACATTTTGCTTCTTAAAATTTCCATATGATTGTCCAGTGAAACACGTGAACGAGGATTCATGTTTCTAGATTTTTCGGATTCTTTGTGAGAATGAAGCGCTCGTCGGTCTTTTCTTCCAATTTCTAGTCTCAGCCTCTACCTTTTTCTTCTCTTTAAGTAGTTCTTCAGCCTTGCAAGATCGATCAACTAGTACTACCATTTCTTTTAATTCAAGAATCCAAACAAATACTTTGATGTCTTCATTGAGTCCGTCTTCAAATTGTCTGCACATTTTAGCTTCTGTAGGAATATATTCTCTAGCATACTTACTCAACCTGACAAACTCCCTTTCGTATTCAGTAACTGTTATGTTCCCCTGCTTTAATTCAAGAAACTCTTTACGCTTCTGATCAATAAATCTTTCACTGATATATTTCTTCCGAAATTCTTCTTGAAAGAACTCCCAAGTTACTTTCTCTTTCGGTACTACTGAAGTTAATGTCTTCCACCAATGATAAGCTGAATCCCTCAACAATGATATAGCACATTTCAAGCATTCTTCAGGTGTACAAGACAATTCATCAAATACTCGAATAGAATTCTTGAGCCAAAACTCTGCTTTCTCGGCATCATCATCAATATTTGCCCTGAATTCTTCGGCCCCTTGTTTACGAATTTTTTCAACTGGAGTTTTGTGAAATTTTATCAAATCTACACCTTGAGGCATCGGGGGCACAGGTTGAGGAATCGGGAGAGGTGGGGGAGGTTGTGCATTCGGGTTCGCATTTGAACAAACTCAAAGATACTGTGCACTCATCATCTGGAGAAAGGCTTCCCGAGCCCCTTCTCCTCCTCCTTGACCGACAGTAGGAGGTGGATTTTCAGTTGGCACCTCCCCTTCAGCCGGAGCTGGTGCATTACTCTCTACATCATCAGCCGCAGTTGGATCGGGATCCATTTACCATAAAAAAATCATTTAAAAGGTCAGAAGTCATCACACTAGCACAATTTATATATATGGCATGTATAGCAAAACCCGTACATACAACACATTAGTCCGAGAACCGGCTAAACCTACTCTGATACCACCAAATGTAAAGCCCCATACCCGAGACCATCGTCGGATTCGAACACGAGGTGTTAACAGACTTAATTCATTACTTAAACCGCTCAAACTATTTATTTATTTTTTTTAAAATTTCCAGTCAAGCTAGCAATCTGCGTCACAGTTGCTTAAAAATTCATATCTCGAGTTCTGAAACTCAAAATCCAATTCTGTAAATTTTACCTGAAACTATACTCATATAAATATTTACTAATTTTTTTATATAATTTTTGGTCAAGGCAATTGGTTCATTTTATTAGTTAAATTCTCCCCTATTTCAGGGTTCGACTGCTCTGACCTCTGTGTATTACAAATCAGATATCTTTCTGTACAGAATTCCAATGCCTATTACATTTATTTCTCTTAAAAATAGAATCAATAAGAAATCTGTACATATAAAGAATGACTTATAATTATTTTTTTAAAATTTATTATGAATTTTTAAAGTCAGAATAGGGGATCCAGAGATCACTCTGGCCCTATTTCACAAAAATTCAAATATCTCATAAAATATAATTCATATACCTGTTTTGTTCAATCCATATGAAAATAGACTCATTAATCTTCAATTTCATAACTTACTCATCATTTAATTCCATTAATAATATTTTTAGTGATTTTTCAAATTTACATCATCACTGCTTTGCAGATTCTATTTTATGGCAAATTTCACTTTACTAAGGATTTTCATGGACTAAATATCATTTTAAACATACATAACATCAAATATGACTTAGATTGGCCATTCCAATGGATAATAATTTACAAACCCTTTTCTTGCCAAACCATAGCCATATCATAAGATCATTTACACAAAGTGAGTATTTTGCCATACATGCCACATTCAAAACACACAAGCCATTTTACCAATTTAGGCCTTCAGATAGTGTGAACGAGTCTTCGACCTATCCCGATTCTCAAGCCGGCTTGTCAAAACTACAATGAAAGAAAAGGAGGGAGTAAGCACAAATGCTTAGTAAGTTCACATGCAAATAGCAAGTAACATAATCACACAAACCCACAAAAACATTATTTGCATAAACAACACCAAGACATTCATGTTTCATTTGTATTTAATATCTTTCTACGATTTCATCATGCCAAGTTCTCAACCCGAGGGTTTAAGTACATACCTGTCAAATTTTCTCATTTACCACACTTACCAACATGTCACCTTCATTTTAGGCCTTCTTCTTATTCACTTAAGATTCACCCGTTGAACACATCAGAATATAATTCGAATACGCGGATCTCATGAACATAAGAGCCATACCCGCAGCTAGACAAACTCAATAGCCTGCGGAACTTATGTAGCCAAGCTACCATGTAACCCGCCCATAAGTGAACTCGGACTCAACTCAACGAGCTCGGGCGTTCGCATCCATAAGTGAACTCGGACTCAACTCAACGAGCTCGGATGCCTAGTTACATCTCACGAACTCGGACTCAACTCAACGAGTTCGGAACTCAACCATCCTAGTGACATGTCACTTGTATTCTAATCTATTCCCAAGGTTCAAACGGGCTTTTTCCTCAATCACACATCTTTGTCGTCTTCCACGAAATATCGAAACCGATACTCGGTCGCAATTCATATTTAACAAGTATTAAACATAATTTGCATATTACTCAACAATAACCACAAAGCATAATATTTCATAATAATAATAATCATATCATATAAATATCATTAAGTTAATTAAAATGATAATTATATTACTACATTTACACATGAACTTACCTCTAAGCATGTAATTATTAGTAATCGAGCCTATTCTTCGTAAACTTTGTTTTTCCTCGATCGCGACTTGAATCTTGTTTCTCTTGATCTATAATGCCAAATTAATCTTATTTAATACATACATTCATCAAAACAGCATTTAATACAAACTTTGGCAAAATTATATTTTTGCCTGTAACTTTTGCATAATTACACTTTTGCCCCTAGGCTCGGGAATTAAACTTCATCCCTTATTCTTATGTTTTATGACATGCTGATCATTTTTCCCTTCTATGGTAACATCAAATTCACACTCTAACATGTACTTATGGCTATTAGGTATTTTTACCGATTAAGCCTTTTTACTCATTTTTTCTTAAAACCGAGTAGTACAAGTTGTCTAACATAATTTGAAACCTCATTTTCTATCATTAGACACCAAAATACACAAATTTAACCTATGGGTAATTTTCCAAATATGAACCCTAGGTTGAATTATTGCTAGCATAAGCTTAATCGAGCTACCAGGATTCCAAAAACGTAAAGAACATTAAAAACGGGGCTTGGAATCACTTACTGTGGAGCTTGGAAGCTTGAAACAAACCCTAGATATGGAGAACCCTTGAAATTTCATCCTAATGAAGAAGATGGACAAAAATTGGCTTTTAATTTTGTTTTTAATTCATTTTAATAACTAAATGACCAAAATGCCCTTACTACTAAACTTTCCAAAAATTCCATCTATGTCCAATATTTGTCCATAGACTTAGAAATTGGTCAAGTTTCTATTTAAGACCTCCTCATTAATATTCCAAAACAATTTCATACTAAAAACTTCTAGAATGCAAGTTTTACAAATTATTCGATTTAGTCCCTAATTTCAATCTAAGCACTTTAGGCATAGGATTTCATCACGAAATTTTCACACAATCATGCAATCATATCATAAACATCAAAATAATTATAAAATAATTATCTCTATCTCAAATTTGTGGTCACAAAACCACTATTTCGATTAGGCCCTAATTCGGGGTATTACAAACTAATCTGGCTATTCAACAATCTCCACCGCGGTAAATCCTCTGCAAGTCTCTGTCATGCCACAAACTAATCTGAATCAGTTGATTAAGGCTCCTGTTGATAAGATTAGAAATTAGGGAGCTGAAGAATTTCGTGCTACTATGAATGATGATGCTGGAAGAGCCGAATTCTGGTTAGAGAATACGATATGAGTGTTCGGTGAATTGTCTTTGAATCTAGATGAATGGATAAAATGTGCCTTTTCACTTTTGAGAGATACGGCGTATCATTGGTGGAAGAGATTGATATCTATGGTTCTGAGAAAGTGAGTCACTTGGGATTTCTTTCAAGCTGAACTCCAAAAGAAATATATCAGTCAGATATTTATTGATCAGAAGTGTAAAGTGTTTCTTGAGCTTAAACAAGGTCATATGTCTGTTACAGAATACGAACGAGAATTTGTAAGACTGAGTCAATATGCTCGAGAATGTGTATCTACTAAAGCAATAATGTGCAAAAGATTTGAGGATGGCTTGAACGAGGATATCAGTTTGTTAGTCGAGATTCTTGAGATTAAAGAATTCATTGTGCTTGTTGAACGAGCATGCAAAGTTGAAGAGATCGGGAAAGAAAAAAGAAAAGTTGATTCAGAAGCTAGAGAGGTACAAAAAAGATCATCGAGCAAGTCATTTAAATCTGCATAAATGAAATTCTAGATCGCATTCGAGCTTCAAAGCTCTAGCTACTTCCATTGCTAGTGTTGGAAATGCTAAATCTGATCAACCCGAGTGTAAACATTATGGTAAAAGGTATCCTGGTAATTGTAGACTATATGATCGAGCCTGTTTCAAATGTGGATCATTAAACCATTTTATCTGCGATTGCCTCGAATCTGTCGATCAAGAGATTGTGCAAAATCTGAGGCCAACTGGCAACACATCTCATGGTAGACCTCCCAAAAATACGGGAAATATGAGTGGCAGTCAGAGGGGAACAAAAGACACTGCTGTTAGATCCTAGGCTCGTGCACCTGCCAGAGCCTATGCCATTCGAGCTCGTGAGGAAGCTTTATCTCCAAATGTGATTGCTACTTTCACACTTTACGATACTTCTGTAATTGCTTTGATAGATCTTGGATCAACGCATTCTTATTTATGCATTAACTTAGTAAACAATAAGACTTTGCCTGTAGAGTCTACTAAATTCATAATTAAAGTTTCGAACCCCTAAGGCAGATCTGTTTTGGTTGATAAAGTTTGCAAGAATTGTCTGTTAAAGTTTTGAGACATTTTTTTTCTATTGATATGATGTTATTGCCATTTGAGGAGTTTGATATAAATTTGGGTATGGATTAGCTAATTTTGCACGATGCTATTTGAATTGCAAACGGAAAACTATTGATTTGAGATGTAAGAATGATGAAATAGCTCAAATTGAATCTAGTGATTTGAATGGATTGCTTACTGTGATATCTTCGATGAAAGCCCTGAGTATTGTGAGAAAAGGTGGTGAAGCTTACTTTGTCTATGTGATTAATTCAAAAATGTCAGAAAAGAGAGTTAAATCAGTGCCTGTTGTTTGTGAATTCCCTAATGTGTTTCCTGAAGAACTTTCGGGATTACCTCCAGTACGAGAAGTTGAATTTGGCATTGAGTTAGTACCGAGAACTAATCTGATTTCGATAGCTCCGTATAGAATGGCTCCAATCGAACTAAAAGAATTAAAGTCTCAGTTGGAAGAGTTGACCGATAGAGGGTTTGCTAGACCTAATTTCTCACTTTGGGGTGCTCCTATTCTGTTTGTGAAAAAGAAAGATGGTACGATGAGAATGTGCATTGGTTATCGTTAGTTGAACAAAGTGACTATCAAGAACAAATATCCTCTGCCACGAATTGACGATTTGTTTGATCAGTTGAAATGAGCTACTGTGCTTTCGAAGATAGATTTGAAATCGGGTTATTCTAAGTTGCGAGTAAAAGACTCAGACATTCCAAAAACTGCTTTCCGAACTAGGTACAGACACTATGAATTCTTAGTTATGCCTTTTGGATTAATGAGTGCACCTGCTATCTTTATGGATTTGATGAACAGAATTTTCAGACCGTATTTAGATCAATTTGTTGTCGTATTCATTGATAACATATTGATTTATTCGCATGATGAATCTGAACATGCTGAGCATTTGAGAATAGTGTTATAGATTTTGGGAGAAAAGCAGTTGTATGTGAAATTTAGCAAATGTGAATTCTGGTTATGAGAGGTCGATTTTCTGGGCCATATAGTGTCAGCATCAGGTATCCGAGTTGATCTGAGCAAGATTTTAGCTATTTTAGATTGGAAGCCTCCGAGAAATGTTTCTGAAGGCCGTAGTTTTCTGGGACTTGCCGGTTATTATAGACGGTTTGTAAAAGGCTTTTCGATGATTGCAACTCTGTTAACGAAACTACTTTAGAAAATGTGAAGTTTGAATGGTTTGAAAAGTGTCAGAAAAGCTTTGATCAATTGAAAGCTCTATTAACTGAAGCTCCAGTATTAGTGCAACCCGAATCGGGTAAAGAACTTGTGATCTATAGTGATGCTTCGTTGAATGGTCTGGAATGTGTTTTGATGTAGGAAGGCAAAGTTATTGCTTATGCCTTGAGACAGTTAAAGTCGCACGAAAAGAATTATCCGACGCACGATCTGGTATTAGCTGCGATTGTGTTTGCTTTGAAAATTTGGCACCACTATCTGTTTGGCGAGAAATGTCACATTTATTCTGATCATAAGAGTTTGAAATATCTGATGACTCAGACAGAGAAGATGGCTAGAACTGCTAAAAGATTACGAGCTTGTTATTGATTATTATCTGAGAAAAGCAAATGTTGTTGCTAATGGTTTGAGTCGAAAATCATTGTTTGCATTGTGTGCGATGAATGCTCAGTTGTGTATGTCTATTGATGGTTCGATTTTAGTGGAATTGAAAGCAAGACCTTTGTTCTTACAGCAGATTATTAATGCTTAAAAGGTTGATAATGAGATTTTAGTAAAACGAGTTCAGTGTGATTTGAATTCTGATTCTGAATATCGAATTGATAATGATGATTGTCTAAGATTCTGAGATAGAATTTGTGTTCCGAGAAATCTAGAGTTAATTCAAATGGTTTTGAATGAAGCTCACAATAGTTGTTTGTCAGTGCATCCGGGTAGTACGAAAATGTATAATGATCTAGAACAGCTTTATTGGTGGCATTGTATGATGCATGATATCTTCGACTTTGTTTCGAAATGTTTAATCTGTCAGCAAGTTAAAGCTAAACATCAAGTGCGTTCTGGTTTGTTGCAGCCGATTATGATTCTCAAATAGAAATGAGATAAAGTAACGATGGATTTTATTTTGGGTTTGCCCCTATCTTCGAGAAAGAAAGATGCAATCTGGGTAGTGGTTAACTGGTTGACTATATCAGCTCATTTTATTCCGGTACAATCTGATTACTCACTTGATAAGTGAGTCGAGTTATACATTTCCAATATTGTGAGATTGCACGGAGTGCCATTATCTATTGTGTCAGATAGAGATCATAGATTTACTTCACGGTTTTGGAAGAAACTGCAAGATACTTTAGGTACAAAATTACATTTCAGTACTACTTTTCACTAGCAAACAGATGGTCAATTCGAGCGGATTATTCAAATTCTCGAGGATATGTTGAGATGTTGTATTCTTGAGTTTGAAGGTACGTGGGAACATTATTTACCTTTGATTGAATTTTCTTATAATAATTGTTTTCAATCGAGCATTAAAATGGCACCGTACAAAGCCTTATATGGTCGCAAATGTCGTACACCTTTGTATTGGACTGAGCTCAGTGAAAATAAGATACATGGAGTCGATTTGATAAAAGAGACTGAATAGAAAGTAAAAATAATCTGAGATAGTCTAAAAGCAGCTTCCGATCATCAGAAATCATACGAAGATTTGAAACAAAAAGATATTGAATTTGAGATTGGCGACAAAGTATTTCTGAAAGTGTCCCTGCGGAAGAAAGTACTCCGATTCAGTAGAAAAGGCAAGTTGAGTCCAAGGTTCATCGGGCCATATAAGATTATTGTGCGTGTCGGGCCGGTTGCTTATAAATTTTTGTAGCCACTTGAGCTAGAAAAGATTCATAATGTGTTTCACGTATTGATGCTTCGACGATATAGATCCGATCCTTCGCATGTGATTTCTCCATCTAAGATTGATATTCAGTTTGATATGACTTATGAAGAAGAACCGATCTGTATATTAGCTCGCGAGGTTAAGCAACTACGAAATAAGAAAATTCTGTTACTAAAAGTGATCTGGCATCGACACGGTATTGAAGAGTCTACATGAGAGCCCGAAGAGGCTATGAGGTAGCAATATTCGAATCTGTTCAACGGTAAGATTTGTGGGGACGAAAATCTCTAAGGGGGAAAATTGTAATAGTTCGGTTTAGACCCTAGTCAGAATAGTAGTTTTGGGACCACAAATCTGAGTCAAAAAATAATTTAATATTATTTTCTATGCTTATAATATGTGAATTGACATGTGTGAAAGTTTTGTATGAAAATTCAATCATTTGTGTGCTTAATTTGTAAAAAGGACCTAATCACGTAAATGGTAAAAGTTGCTCGCCATATGTTAGAAGTGCCTATTTGTTATGAATTATTATTTTTGAGGTCATTATGTGGTTATTTAACCATGGAATGTATTAAATGACATAAATAACATTATGTTTAATGAATAAATGGTTTTATAACAAAGGGAAAAATTGGTATTTAGTATATTATGTTATATTAAATAAAAACAAAGGTTAAAATTCATTTAGTTCATCCATCTTCCACCGAAAATAGAAAGAAAAGATAGGGTTTAAGTGTTTTAAGTATTCGGCCATGGTCCAAGCTTGATTCAAGGTTCGTTCTTGTTCGGTTTTTGATAATTTCTACATTTTTGTAATCGTTGCTTTGTATACTATCAAGCCCATGTCTCAGTTTCAGATTTTGATGATGATTTTGAGTTGATCCATTGATGAAACTATGAGTTTTATGAAGTTTGATGTTAGTAAATGAAAGATATGTTATGGGTTAGCATATTTTGTCTTTGAATTTTTGATGAATTTGAGTAAAATAGACTAAATTGTGAAAATGAGTTTTTGAGGGACTAAAATATGAAATAAAAGAAATATGTGGGCTTGTATGAGCTATATGAAAAATTGGCTAAGCTTGTGTAAAAGGAAATTTTAAGTATTTTATGATTTTGTGAATTAGGGACTAAAGTGTTAAAATGTAAAAATGTGAGGGCTAATTTGTAAAATGCCCTAATATGTGTTTTTGGATTGATTTGAATGATTTGGTAAATAAAAGAGTTAAATTTGAATTTATATATATCAAGAATTAAAGAAAATGGAATTAGATCGGGGAAAGTCGAAAGTCATCGAGTAGCCGATTCCGTCTATCTGAATCTATACGAGGTAAGTAGATATACAAATAAATGTATTTAAATTGATTTATTCATGTATATTTGACATTCTTTTATGATGAATTATATTATGAGAGTTGAGTATGAGATATCCAAGAAAGTATCGACAAAGTTCCGACGTCCAAAAAGCCCGTACGAACCTTAGGAATAGTTAGGATACATATGTCATGACATAGGATCCGATACGTGTATTCGTGTAAGACCACGTCTAGGACGTTGGCATCATGCTTGATTTCGTGTAAGACTCTGTCTGGGACAGTGGCATCGATGTTTGATTACATGTAAGACCACGTCTGAGACGTTGGCATTGTATTTGCTTTCCGAGCTATCCGCATATCCTTATGATTCCGAACGGTTCAACGGGCATTCTGAGAAAATAGATGATACCATGTTTGGAAATGAAAGGTAAGTATATGTACTTTGATGAATATATGATATAAGTATGACTTGCTATGAGAATGAGTTATGATATGTATATATGAATCATGTTCAAATGAAATATAAGAGATATATGGCTAAGTGAATGTATTTTTCCTTAAATTATATGAGTGAATTGATGTTATTTGTTAAGTTTATTTGTATATGGCTTACTAAGCCTTTGAAAGCTTACTTTGTGTGTCTTTGCATTGTTTTATAAATATCGTAGCTATCAAGAGCTCGGGGATCATCAAGGATCATCACCACATTATCGAACTATATTTTGGTACCTTTTGAAAATGTATATTTTAGAATATGGCATGTATAGGCTAGAAGTATGTGATTATGTTTTGTGATGTATATATTTTTCCATGTGATATGGCTAGTCTGAGGTTGAACTTATGGTTTGATTTTAGTATATGTTATGTGATGCAAATTATGCTTATGTGTTGTGTTTATGAATGGCCAAGAGAGTTGGTCAATTTGGTAAGTTTCAGATTTTGCTTTGTATGAAATTTGGTAAGGTTTTGGCATGAGATTTGATCATATGATTAGATATTATGAAACCATATGCTTTGGTATGTTTTTGATTTATGGAGTGACATGAATTGATATGTGATATGAACATGAAATTGGTTGATAATGTTATGGCATGATTGGTGTATGTTTTGGTATTGAAATTGGCTGAAATTATAGTGCAAATGTGCTTGGTTTGATGTTTGTAGGTTTGACCCAAATTGGGTGGCAAATTGCCTTTTCAAATGGCCTATTTTTGTCAACTATTCGATTTAGTCCACAACCTTGTTCTTTCCTCGGTTTAGGTCCGGACTCCGTTTTTTTAATCTATAATAGCAAATTTCATTTTTTAATTATCACATTGTTCAAATCAGTCCATAAATCATACTTTGACAAAATTATAATTTTTCCCCTAATCTTTCACATATTTACAAATTAGCCCCTAGGCTCTTAAAATGAAATGTGTTCATTTTCTTTGTTACCCAAGCCTAGCCGAACTTTCATTTTCTTTGTTACCCAAGCCTAGCGGAACTTATAACATGCTCATAGCAGCCCACATTTCTCATTAAATCATACATCCCACTAGTCATTTACAATCTTTACAATTAAGTCCTTTTTAGCCATTTTCACTAGAAATAACTTGGTAAAAGATGTTAAACACACATCAAACTTCCATAATCTACCATGAAACATCAAAATACATGCATGACATACATGGGTAAAATTTCAAACATAAACCCTACTTCAAAATATGGTTAGAAATAGGTAAATCGGGTTAGGAGGGTTTCAAAAATGTAAAGAGCATTAAAAATGGTGTTAGGATGCACTTATTATTGAGCTTGAAAGTTGAAGAAACCCTAACTATGGAACCCTTAGAATTTTCAGCACATATGAAGAAGATGGACATCAATTTTGACTTATTTTTCCTTTTTTATTCTTTTATTAACCAAATGACAGAAATACCCTTAAGGCCTTTCTTACAAATTTTTCCAATTCATGCCCATTTTTGTCCATAAATATAGAAATTGAGTAAATTGATACTTAAGGACCTCAAAGTAACAATCCATGACAATTTCATGCCTAAAGCTTCTAAAACTCACTTTTTGAAACTTTTGCAATTTAGTCCTAAATGTCAAATTAGACACTTTTTCAATAGAATTTCTTCATGAAATTTTCACACAAGCATGCAATCATATCATAGACCTCATAAGAATCATAAAATAATTATTTTTACTTCAAATTTTTGGTCTCAAAACCACTGTTCCGACCTGGCCCTAATTCGGGATGTTACATAATCTCTATCCAAAATATATAGACTGGCATTCTGTGTAATCTAAGAATCTCTGAAACGTATGACTCAACTAATTTGTCAATAGAGTAGATTGTACGTACTGGAATAAATGTGCAAACTTCGTCACACGATCCGTGATAACCTAGAGGGCATCTTCCTTTCTCAGTGAGAAAGGTAAACCCAGTACGAAATCCATAGAACTCTATCCCATTTCCACTCCAGTATCATCAATAGCTGTAACAATCCTGAACATACTTGATGTTCAGCTTTAACTTGTTGACATACCAAACATCTTGATACAAAATTAGAAATGTCATGTTTCATTCTCGGCCACCAGTACATCTGTATCAAATCATTGTACATTTTATTGCTTTCGAATTGAACAGACAAGCTACCACTATGAGCTTTGTGTAAGATTCTCTGAATGAGCTCTAGATTCTTCGGTACACAAACTCTACCTCTGAACAATGCACAATCATCATGTCCTATCTGAAATTCTAAATTAGAAGTTGACTCACATTGTGCTCGTTTAGCTAACAAATCGTTATCACACTTCTGAGCTTCACAGATTTGTTGTAAAACATCAGTTTAGCTTTCAACTTAGCTAAGATCGAACCATCATCAAATAATTTTAGTTGTGTATTCATCACGTGCAGAGCAAACAAGTTCTACTTAAGGCATCAGCAACCAAGTTTGCTTTTCTTGGATGATAATCAATGATCAACTCGTAATCTTTTAATATTTCAAGTCATCTGCGTTGTCTCAGATTCAAAATTTTCTACAACATTAAATATTTTAAAATTTTTTGATCGGTAAAAATATGACATTTTTCGCCGAACAAATGGTGTCGCCAAATTTTCAATGCAAACACGATAGCTGCCAACTCTTGGTCATGTGTCGGATAGTTCTTTTCGTGCAGCTTTAACTATTTCGAAGCATAAGCTATTACTTGCCTTCCTGCATCAAAACACAGACTAAACCATTTAAAGATGCATCGCTAAAAATCACAAATTCTTTACCTGATTCAGGCTGAACCAAAACTAGTGCTTCAGTCAATAGTGCTTGCAACTGATTAAAACTTTGCTGACATTTTTCAGACCATTCAAAATTTACATCTTTTTGTAATAGCCTCGTCATCGATGTAGCTATCATTGAGAACCCTTTGGCAAATCTTCGGTAATAACTAGCTAATCCTAGAAAACTTCTAACTTTTGATACGTTTTTCGGTGGTCTCTAGTCAATAACTACGAAAATTTTACCCAGGTCAGCTCTGATGCCTTCAGCCGATCTTATATGTCCCAAAAAACTGACTTTCAAGAGCCAGAACTCATATTTACTAAATTTATCAAACAATTGTTTATCTCGTAGGGTTTGCAAAATAATTCTCAAGTGTTCAGCATGCTCGGACTCGTCTCGAGAATAGATCAGAATGTCGTTAATAAATACCATCACAAATCCATCTAAATACGATCTAAAGATTCTATTCATCAAATCCATAAATATTGTAGGTGCATTTGTTAAACCCAACGACATCAAAAGAAATTCGTAGTGTCTATACATGGTTCTAAATGCAGTTTTTGGCACATCTAAATCTTTCACTTGTAGCTAATAATAACCAGAACGAAGATCAATCTTTGAGAATACCGTGACACCTTTCAACTGATCATCAATACGAGGCAGTAGATATTTGTTCTTGATTGTAACTTTTTTAGCTGATGGTAGTCTATACATAATCTCATCGATCCGTCTTTTTTCTTAACGAACAAAACTGTTGCACCCCAAGGTGAAAAATTGGGTCTAGCAAAACCTCTATCTGTCAACTCTTGCAACTGTACTTTCAACTTTTTCAATTCGGTAGGAGCCATTCTATAAGGTGCTATCAATATTGGTGATGTTCCTGGTACAAGTTCAATAGCTAACTCAACCTCTCTGCCCAGCGGTAATCTATGTAACTCCCCTGGAAACACATCAGGATACTCGCAAACCATTAGCACTGATTCAAGCTTTAATTTAGACACTTTAGTATCCAGTACATAAGCGAGATAAGCATTGGAACCTTTTCTCACATATTTCTGCACTGACATAGCTAATATAACAATACGCAACCCACTCAGATTATCTCATTCAATACGAAGCGTCTCACCATTCTGACATTTTAATATGATAAGCTTTCGTCTACAATTTACAATAACATCATGTAGAGTTAGCCAATCCATACCTAGAATCACATCAAATTCATCAAATGGTAATAACATCAAATCAACCGGAAAACTATAACCCCGTGCCATTAAAGGACAGTTCTTGCAAACTTTATCAACTAGTACATACTAACCTAGGGGGTTCAATACTTAACCACGAATTCAGTGGACTCAATAGGTAAATTTTTACTAGATACTAAATTCATGTAAACATATGAATGGTTTGATCCCAGATCAATCAAAGCAGTAAAATCAGTATCATAAATAGAGAAAGTTGTAACGCCCCCATGCCCGAGACCGTCGCTAGAGTCGAGTATGAGGTGTTACTAAGCTTAATTTAACATTTTTAGAACTTTGGATTATTTGTTTCTACATTCACAGCTTTTAAGCTACTTGCGTCACAGTCACAAGAAAAATCATATCTCGAGTTACGAAACTCAAAATCAAGATCTGTAAATTTTCCTTGAATCTAAACTCATGTACCTATCTACTAATTTTTTTCTAGAATTTTTGGTTGAGCCAATTAGTATATTTTATTATTTAAAGTTACCCCTATTTTAGGACTTGACTGGTTTGACCTCTGTTTACTACGAACCACATTTCTCTCTGTAAAAAATTCATATGACTATGAGGTTTATTTCTTATAAAACTAGACTAAATAAGGATTCTGAGGATATAAAATAAACCACCTAATTATATCTTTACAATTCATGGTGAATTTATAAAGTTGGAACAGGGGATTCAGAAACTGCTATGACTCTGTTTCACTAAAATCCAAATATCTTTTAACATATAATTTCTTTATCTGTTTCATTTATTTCATGTGAAACTAGACATAATAAGCTTCAATTTGATATGTATTCCATCACCAAATTCAATTTCTATGATTTTTAGTAAATTTTCAAACTCGTGTCAGTTTTGCTGCAGTATTCTGTTTATGGCAAATTTCATCCCTTTTATGAGTTTTTTTTTATGCACTAAGTATCTTAATAATTTTCCTTAACATCAAAACATAATCTAAACTAACCATTTTCATAATTTATCACTATCAAACATTTTCTAAACCATTCCATCACCATATCATAAGATTCATTTACACAAAATAGGTATATTGCTATACATGCCATACTTAAATTTACAAGCCATTTACCAAAAGTCTTCCGGATAGTGTGATTGAGTCTTCGACCTATCCCGATTCCTGAGCTGGCTTGTTCAAAACTACAATGAGTAAGAAGGAGGGAGTAAGCATAAATGCTTAGTAAGTTCATATGCAAATAATAAGTAACATAACAAACGGTCATACCAATCAACATTAGCATGCATCACTAAAACACATATCACATTTCTAATCATTTTTCATCATCTTATTACCTTATCGTGATTGTATCAATACTCAACCCGAGGGTTAAATACATACCTGTCCAAAATATCCATTTCACATCACTTACCAATACGTCTCTTTACATCTCGAATATTCCTCCATTTGAGTATAACTTTACCCGTTGAACACATCGGAATATAATTCGGATACATGGATAACTTGCACATAAGTGCCATATATGCAATCAAGCAATCATGTAACCCGCCCATAAGCGAACTCGGACTCAACTCAACGAGCTCGGGCATTCGCATCCATAAGTGAACTCGGACTCAACTCAACGAGCTCGGATGCCTAGTTACATCTCACGAACTCGGACTCAACTCAACGAGTTCGGACATTCACATCCATAAGTGAACTCGGACTCAACTCAACGAGTTCGGATGCTCAACCATCCTAGTGACATGTCACTTGTATCCTAATCTATTCCTAAGGTTCAAACGGGATTTTCCTCGAACACAGATCCTTGCCATCTTCCGTAAAATACCGAAACCAATACTCGATAACACTTTATATTTAACAAATAATACAAATAATTTGCATTTTATTCGAAAATAACCACAAAGCATATATTTCATGATAAAAATCAGCATATCATATAATTAACATCAATAATTTTAAAAAAACAATTATACTACATTATTTACACATGAACTTACCTTGGTACCAAAATACAAAGATTTTGCAATTTAGTCCACAATCTTTTCTTTTCCTCGATTGAGATCGATTCCACGTCTTTCTTGATTATGGAGCTTGGAAGCTTGAAACAAACCCTAGCTATGGAGAACCCTTGAAATTTTGGCCTAATGAAGAAGATGGACAAAAATTGGCTTTTAATTTTGTTTTTAATTCATTTTAATAACTAAATGACCAAAATGCCCTTACTACTAAACTTTCCAAAAATTCCTTCCATATCCTAATTTTGTCCATGAACTTAAATTAGAAAAATTGCTATTTAAGACCTCCTAATTAATATTTCAATGCAATTTCATACTAAAAACTTCTAGAATGCAAATTTTGCAACTTATTCGATTTAGTCCCTACTTTCAATTTAAACACTTTAGGCATAGAATTTCTTCACGAAATTTTCACACAATCATGTAATCATATCATAAACCTCAAAATAATTATAAAATAATTATTTCTATCTCGAATTTGTGGTCACGAAACCACTATTCCGATTAGGCCCTAATTCGGGATATTACAACTCTCCCCCCTTTAAGGATTTTCGTCCTCGAAAATCTTACCGGTAAACAAATGTGGGTATTGATTTCTCATAGTTTCTTCAGATTCCCATGTAGCTTCTTCTATTCCATGCCTTTGCCACAACACCTTAACAAGTGCAACATTTTTATTCCTTAGTTGTTTGACCTCTCGAGCTAAAATCTTAATCGTTTCTTCTTCGTAGGTCATATCTAGTTGTAGTTCAATTTCTGTCGGTGAAACTACATGTGAAGGATCCGAACGATACTAACGTAACATAGATACGTGGAACACATCATGAATCTTCTCTAATTCAGGTGGTAATGCTAGCCGATATGCTACCGGTCCAACTTTTTCAATTACTTCATACGGCCCAATAAAACGCGGACCTAATTTGCCCTTCCGTCCAAATCTAAGGACTTTCTTCCACGGGGATACTATCAAAAACACTTTGTCACCAACTTGATATTCAATCCCTTTTCTCTTCAAATCTGCATACGATTTCTGTCTATTTGAAGTAGCTTTTAAACAATCTTGAATCACTTTCACCTTTTCTTCAGTTTCTTTTATTAGATCAACTCCATAAATCTGATTTTCCTTGAGCTCAGTCCAATACAAAGGCGTTCGACACTTACGACCATACAATGCTTCATAAGGTGCCATTTTCAAGCTCAAATCGATAACTATTGTTGTAAGCAAATTCTACCAACGGCAAATATCTTTCCCAACTTCCTTGAAATTCCAATACACAACATCTGAGCATGTCTTCAAGAATCTGAATTACTCTTTCTGATTGCCCATCGGTTTGTGGATGAAAGGCTGTGACAGCCCTAATTTGACCCTAGTCGGGAAGTGGTTTTGGGACCATAAAACCGAGTCACAAAAAAATAGTTAACCGTTACATTCTACGCTTATTATATGTGTAAATGTATGTGTGAAAGTTTCATGCTATAATTTTGTCGTTGCATGTGAAATTTATTAAACAGGACCTATATGAGATGTTTTGAAATATGATGGGTCATTTTTGTAGTGGCCAAATAATTGATAGAGAAAATTAATGGGTTTGCATGTCTAATACCCCACTTTAGTGGTAGTGGCCGGCCATGATAATGATAGTAGGCAAAAATTATGTGTTGTTTAATAATATTATATGATAATGGCCTAATTTGTGAAATAAAGAAATAAAGGAAAATAAGAATGAGTAATAGGAAAGCAAAAGAAAAGAAAAAGAAAAATATTAGTCTTCATCTTCCTTCTTAGGAGCCGAATGTTAGAGAAGAAAGGGGGATAGCATTCGGTCAACTTAAGCTCAAAAGAAGGTTAGTAATTCATGTTAAATTTTGAAATGTTAGCTTATTCTAAGTTAGTTACTAAGTTCCTTAACTAGCCCATGTGGAAATTTTGGTTTTGGGGGGGGGGGTTGAATGAAGCATTCGGCCATAGTTGATAGTGAAGAGATATGGTTATTTTTTTTGGTTTAGATGAATAAATGTTGATGAGAGAAGTATGAACTAGTAAGAATTTAATTGGGTAGTATATATATAGGTGTAATAGCCGAAATTGGAATTGCTTAATTACTTGCACAAATGTTTTGTGTTTGAATATTAGAAGGTGAGCATTACCATTTAGATGATTTGAAAAGAAAAGGGGTAAAAGTTTGAATGTCTAAAAGTTCGGTATCATACATGAATTCCAATAGTATGATTTTGAATAATGTAAGAAATAGAAAATGAATAATGTTAATGCTTGGGCATGTTCGGCTAAGATGGTATATTAATGAGAAATCAATCCATCTTGCTAATATTATATAAGGTGACAAATAATAATGATTAGAAGTGTATTGATAAAGATGATTTTTAGTTTATTAAGTGATCAATGTTGTATGTGGGTTGTGATTAGTTTAAGTGACTAAGTAATGTGTTTTGTTTCATTAAGGTTAGGTATATCTTTGGTATATGAGTAAGTGTATGTCATGTGTGTATCTATGTTTTGTGATGGCCGAATATAATGGCAAAGTTTATATTAGACTTATATCAAGGATGTAGTCACAAAATACATATATACCATGGGTACATGTACAATCGGTTATATAGATTTTAATGTATAGCACTAAATTAATATGTATGCAAAGAATGTTTGGATATGTGAATGAGTAAATTGTGGTAGTCTACTTTGGACAGCAGCAGTAAGGTGATTTTAGAAAATCACTATAAATTGTAGGGGATGAATTAGGTGCTAAATAAATTGTGTAATGAAAGCTTAGTGAGTCTAGTTTTCTATAGTGGAAACAATAAGAGTAAAAGAACCATCGATCATGAGTAAATCGAAGTAATGGGGGACAGAGTCAGAATGGCTTCTAGATCCCCTGTTCTGTTTTTATAAAATCAGTATAAATTGTACAAAAATGGCCTTAAGATAAAATTTATATGCTTAGATTTCTTAATGAGTCTAGTTTCAAATGAAATAAGTGGGAACACATTTTGAATTTTTTACAATGAGAAATCTGATTCGTATCGAAGAATGGTCAGTTTAGTCAAGCAGTAAAACAGGGTGAACTTTAAGAAAAATCTGGTAGTGATTGGCTAGACTAAAAATTATGAAAATTTTATGGCTAAAAGATAAATTAGTCTATTTTCGAGGAAAATTTACGGTCTTTGATTTGGAGTGTCGTAGCTCGAGTTATAAGTAAATTAATGACTGTTGCTCAGTAACTCAGCTTATAGGGAAGTTGTGATTTACTAATGAATTGCTTATTGATTTTTATAAGCTTACCATAAGTTGTATGTGTGAAATTCAAATATATATATGTGTGCTATATTCTGAAAGTAATACTTGAGTAATTGATTAATGGTTAGTTTAAAATTTATTGATTAAAGCTCAAGAGCATAGAGGGGCAACCTCGGATAAGGGAAAAGCTAAAGTCGCGGAATAGCCAACCCGAACTTGCGAGTAAAGATACAAGGTAAGTCTTTGAGTAATGGAATATAACGTATATTTAGACATAGAAATTATCAAATTATGATTGCGATGAATAAATTATGACGTAATGGTCTTGCTTGCATCGTATGATTAAATAAATAGGTAAAATACTTGTTTGTAATCGCATGATAATAGAAAGTTTCCGGAATAATGAAACGAGAATATGTCATTTGTTATGACTATTGAATTAATTGTAAAATGGTTAGAAAGAATGCTGAAATTGTATTCAAATATCAAAGTGTTGTTTAAATGTGTGAATGTATGATTGTTGATCAAGGTTTGAAATCGAGCTAAGTCTCGAAGGGCTATAAGCCAGTGTTAAAAACCGGACTTGGTTCCGAAGGGCTTTAAGCCATCGTTAAAGCCGGACTTAGTTCCGAAGGGCTCTGCGCCAGTGTTATTGCCGAACTTAGTTCAAAGGGCCTTTAAGCCAGCAGCACAAACCGAGCTTAGTCTCGAAGGGCTTCTGAGCCAGTTCTAAGATTCGGGTTTTAGTTCACAAGGACGTCTTCGCCAGCCTATGAGTTGGGTGGATAAACCGTAAGTATGCACAAGTGAATTTATATAATGCATGTCAAGTTAATTCCAAGCATAAGTACAATTTAACGTGAAGTGATCAAGTAAGTAAATGCTTTCGTTGAAGATATGATTGATCGTTATATTTCGTGTTTCGAAAGTCGGCAATTATGCTTAAACTAGCGTTTAAAATCCTTTGAATGTTTATTATTGGATTAGAAGGTATGAGTACTAACTTAGGCGATTTCAACATCACTAGTAGGCTATATATATATATATATGCATGAGAGTTGTCTGAAAATTTGGGAAGATCGTATTCAGTTATAAATTAAAGGAATAGATGAACGTATTAATTTTTCCCTTTATGATATGATCGATAAAGAAGCACTTTCGTTATGTTTGGGTTCGGCCCAAGGCTGATTTAAATAGACTTGATATTAATATGCCAATTTCTTAGATGATTTCATTACTTAAAGCTTACTAAGCATTGAAATGCTTATTCTTTTGTTTTGCTTCTCTGTCTTATAGATTTTGCTCGTCCTCCATCGGATTCGGAAGTTCCAAAGTCGAAGTCAACCACACTATCTAAGCTTTTTGGTACATTTTTGATTAAGTTGTGATAATGGCATGTATAGGATCGACTTTGTAATTTGACCTAGTACCTTTTGGTGTTGTATATATATGAATAGCCATACGCAAATGGCTTATCTAGTCAACTTGCAAAATTTATATATATTTATGATGAAAGTGTTCATGAATGTGATAGATAATGCTCGAATGTTTTAATTATACGGTTGATATTTAGAAAACGAAATTAAGGCTTACTTAGTAACATTCTTAACTCCTCCGGCGACGGAGGCGGGCTAGGGGTGTTACATTTTATTGGTATCAGAGCTACGGTTTAGTCGATTCTAGGACTACAGATTGCAAATTGGTCCAGCTATACATGCCATTATATGTTTATTTGATAGTGTGGTGATTTCCGCGAGCTTAAAAATGCGTTTATGTATAGTGATGGATCCCGATCCTACTCGAGCGATAGTTGATGATGTTGAGAGCGTGGCACCTGCCCCCGCGCAAGGGACAGCCCCGGTGAACTCTCAACCTATGGCTAGTAATTAGAATGAGGAAGCTAGACAAGCTTTCTATAGCGTGATGAATGATTGGTTCAATCAGTACATTCGAACTAACACGGCTATTCCCCAACCCCCACTTCCGACCAATACACCCCCTGCACCAGCAGTACCTCCGGTAACCGATCAGATGAGGTTAAATAAGCCCCCAGTTGACAGAATCCGAAAGCACGGGGCTACTGAATTTAAAGCAACAGAGCGCGGATGATGCCGAACAAGCTGAGTTTTGGTTGGATAACACTATCCGGGTACTTGATGAACTTTCTTGCACACCCGATGAATGCTTGAAGTGTGCTATCTCTTTGTTACGTGATTCTGCTTATTATTGGTGGAATACGTTGATTTCGGTTGTACCTAGAGAACGGGTAACATGGGAGTTTTTCCAAACCGAGTTTCGGAAGAAGTATATCAGTCAGAGATTTATCGATCAAAAATGGAAAGAATTTCTTGAGCTTAAACAAGGTTCCATGTCGGTTACTGATTATGAACGAAAGTTTGTGAGGCTTAGTCGGTATGCTCGAGAATGCGTTTCTTCAGAAGATGTAATGTGTAAACGTTTCGAGGAGGGACTGAACGAAGACATAAAACTGTTCGTTGGTATTCTAGAAATCAGAGAATTTGTAGTACTTGTTGAGCGAGCTTGCAAAGCCGAAGAGCTCAGTAAGGAAAAAAGGAGAGCTGATTTGGGAGCAAGAGAGTTTCGAAAAAGATCTTCGGGAAAACCATTTCATCAGTCATCGAAGAAGTTTAGAGATGATCCAAATAGATCTAAGAATACTTCGGGTTTTTCTGGACGGGATCGTAATCGACCCCCTATGAGTACACGAGCTACTTCTGTTGCCAGTGTTGGCAATGATCGTCAGGATAGATCTGATTGTCAGTATTGTGGCAAGTGGCATTCGGGAAGCTGTAGAGTTCGTGACCGCTCCTGTTTCAAATGTGGATCGACGGATCATTTTATCAAAGATTGCCCGAGATTGTTCTGGTCAGAATGTGAATCAGAGTGAAAAACCGACTAATACTACAGCAAGAGGTAGGCCCCCTAGAAATCCGGGGCATGCTAGTGGCGGCCAGAGAGGGCCTAAAGATACCACCACCAAATCGGAGGCTCGTGCTCTCCGCAGAGCTTATGCTATACGCGCACGCGAGGATGCTTCTTCACGGATGTTATTACGGTACTTTTACTCTCTTTGATACTAATGTGATTGCTTTGATTGACCCCGGTTCTACTCATTCTTATATATGTGAAACCTTAGCATCCGATAAGACTTTACCGTTGAGTCTCCCGAGTTTGTAATCCAGGTGTCAAATCCTTTGGGTCGTTACGTACTTATCGACCAAGTGTGCAAGAAATGCCCCTAGTAGATCCGAGGTTCCTATTTTTCTACCGATTTGATACTTTTACCGTTTGACGAATTTGATGTTATCCTCGGTATGGATTGGTTGACCGTACATGACGCAATTGTAAATTGCAAAAGAAAAACCATCGAGTTGAGGTGTGTGAATAACGAGATAATTCGAGTTGAGTCTACCGACTTGAATAGGTTGCCAAATTTGTAATATAAATCGATCTTTGGCTCGTAAATGTGTAAGAAAGGGGTTTGAAACATACCTTGCGTATGTACTTGATGACAAAGAATTAGAAAAGAAGCCTGAATCTGTGCCAGTAGTTTGTGAATACCCGGATGTTTTTCCCGAAGAATTACCGGGTTTACCACCTGTTCGGGAGGTAGAGTTTGGCATCGAGCTTGTGCCTGGGACTACACCGATCTCAATAACTCCGTATCTATGGCACCAACAGAATTAAAAGAATTGAAAGCTCAGTTGCAAGAGTTGACGGATAAAGGTTTTGCTCGACCAAGTTTCTCACCTTGGGGTGCACCAGTATTGTTTGTGAAAAAGAAGGACGGAACCATGAGATTGTGTATTGATTATCGTCAGCTGAATAAAGTGACAATAAAGAATAAATATCCGTTACCGCGTAGTGATGATTTATTTGATCAACTGAAGGGAGCCGCGGTGTTTTCAAAGATAGATTTGAGATCAGGTTATTATCAGTTGCGAGTTCGAGATTCGGATATACCCAAAACTGCTTTCAGAACGAGGTACGGCCATTACGAGTTTTTAGTGATGCCGTTCGGGCTCACTAATGCCCCTGCGGTGTTTATGGATTTGATGAATCGGATCTTGCATGATATTTGGACCATTAAGTAGTTGTGTTTATTGATGACATCTTGGTCTATTCTAGAAATGAGACCGAACATGCCGAGCACACGAGATTAGTGTTGCGAATTTTACGGGATAAGCAATTATATGCTAAGTTCAGTAAGTGTGAGTTACGTTAAGAGAGGTTAGCTTTT
Organism: Gossypium anomalum; assembly: GCA_025698475.1. Taxonomy (NCBI): domain Eukaryota; kingdom Viridiplantae; phylum Streptophyta; class Magnoliopsida; order Malvales; family Malvaceae; genus Gossypium; species Gossypium anomalum. The sequence goes on along the minus strand of CM046959.1, from coordinate 33,498,992 downwards.
TGGGGCATGTGGTATCCGCATCAGTATTCGAGTTGATCCGAGCAAAATTTCAGCCATACTTAATTGGAAGCCTCAGAAATATTGCGAGGTTGGAGCTTTTTGGGACTTGCTGGTTACTACCGACGATTTGTAAAAGGTTTCTCAATGATAGTTGCACCAATGACGGTTACTTCAAAAAGATGTTAAGTTTGATTGGTCAGAAAAGTGTCGAAAAGTTTTGATCAATCAAGACTTATTTAGCGAAAGCTCCGTCTTTCGTACACTGAATCCGGGAAAGAGTTTGTCATTTACATTGATGCATCCTTACTTGGGTTGGGTTGTGTGTTGATGCAAGAAGGTCGAATCGTAGCATACGCGTCGAGGCAATTGAAGCCACATGAGAAAAACTATCCAACTCATGATCTCGAATTAGTCGCCATTGTATTTGCTCTTAAAATATGGCGACACTACTTGTTTGGAGAGAAGTGCCATGTATTTTTCAGATCACAAAAGTCTCAAATATTTGATGACTCAGAGAGAATTAAATTTGTGACAAAGACGTTGGCTTGAGTTGTTGAAAGATTATGAGCTTGTCATTGATTATCACCCGGGAAAGGCTAATGTGGTTGCGGATGCTTTAAGTCGCAAATCCTTTTTTTTTATTGAGCAATGAATGTACACTTGTCCATTCTATCCGATAGTGTGTTAGTAGCGAGAATTAAAGGCTAGACCACGCGTGGATTCATCAAATTAGTGAAGCTCAAAAAGTCGATGATGAATTGGTTGCTAAACGAAATGAATGTGCCATGGGTATGGAATCGAATTTCAAATTGATGAAGACGATCGTGTGTAAGTTTGAAACCGATTGTGTGTTTCAAGAAATTGAGAACTTATTTCGATGATTTTAAATGAAGCTCATCATAGCCGAATGTCGATCCATCCGGTAGCACGAAAATGTACAATGATCTAAAATGTCGGTTTTGGTGGTGCGGTATGAAACGAGACATTTTCGACTTTGTTTGAAGTGTTTGGTATGTCAACGGTGAAAGCGGAACATCAAGTACCTTCGGGATTACTTCAACCGATCATGATACCCGAATGGAAATGGGATCGAGTAACGATGGATTTTGTCTGCGGGTTGCCGTTGTCGTCAAGCAAGAAAGATGCGATCCGGGTGATTGTTGATAGATTGACAAAGTCGGCTCATTTTATTTTCCAGACGCACGGATTATTCACTTGACAAACTAGCCGAAATTTGTATATTTCTCAGTTGTGAAGTTACACGGGTACCTATTTCTATTGTATCGGATAGAGATCCGAGATTCACATCGCGATTCTGGAAGAAATTACATGAAGCATTGGGTACCAAGTTGCATTTAGCACCGCTTTTCATCCCTGCATCGATGGTCAATCTGAACGGATTATTCAAATACTCGAGGATATGTTGAGATGTTGCATCCTTGAGTTTAGTGGTTCGTGGGAACGATATTTGCCTTTGATTGAATTTGCTTACAACAATAGCTTTCAATCAAGCATTAAGATGGCACCTTACGAGGCTTTATATGGTCGTAAATGCCGTACACCGTTGTTTTGGACCGAGCTTAGTGAAAGTAAAATTGTTGGAGTCGATTTGATTAAAGATGCTGAGCAGAAAGTAAAAGTAATCAGTGAAAGTCTGAAAGCAGCTGCAGATCGTCAGAAATCGTACGCGGATTTGAAACGAAAAGACATTGAATATCAGGTCGGAGATAAAGTGTTTCTTAAGGTTTCACCTTGGAAGAAAGTGCTCAGATTTGGCCGTAAAGGCAAATTGAGTCCAAGGTTTATCGGGCCGTATGAGATATCCGAACGAATTGGGCGACCGCCATGATTGATTTTACCCCCGAACTTGAAAAGATTCACAATGTTTTTCATGTCTCGATGCTTCGACGTTATAGATCTGACCCTTCGCACGTAATTAATCCATCAGAAGTTGAAATTCAATCCGATATGAGTTATGAAGAAGAACCGATTCGTATCCTAGCTCGTGAAGTGAAAGAGTTGCGAAACAAAAGGGTTCCGTTAGTAAAGGTGTTATGGCTCAAACACGGGATCAAAGAAGCTACGTGGGAAACCGAAAACTCTATGAAAGAACGTTACCCAAACCTATTTACTGGTAAGATTTTGGGACGAAAATTTCTTAAGTGGGGGAGAGTTGTGACACTTCTAATTTGACCCTAGTCGGGAAGTGGTTTCGGGACCATAAAACCGAGTCACAAAAAAATAGTTAACCGTTACATTCTATGCTTATTATATGTGTAAATGTATGTGTGAAAGTTTCATGCTATAATTTTGTCGTTGCATGTGAAATTTATTAAATAGGACCTATATGAGATGTTTTGAAATATGATGGGTCATTTTTGTAGTGGCCAAATAATTGATAGAGAAAATTTATGGGTTTGCATGTCTAATACCCCACTTTAGTGGTAGTGGCATGCCATGATAATGATAGTAGGCAAAAATTATGTGTTGTTTAATAATATTATATGATAATGGCCTAATTTGTGAAATAAAGAAATAAAGGAAAATAAGAATGAGTAATAGGAAAGCAAAAGAAAAGAAAAAGAAAAATATTAGTCTTCATCTTCCTTCTTAGGAGCCGAATGTTAGAGAAGAAAGGGGGATAGCATTCGGTCAACTTAAGCTCAAAAGAAGGTTAGTAATTCATGTTAAATTTTGAAATGTTAGCTTATTCTAAGTTAGTTACTAAGTTCCTTAACTAGCCCATGTGGAAATTTTGCTTTTGGGGGGGGGGGTGAATGAAGCATTCGGCCATAGTTGATAATGAAGAGATATGGTTATTTTTTTTGGTTTAGATGAATAAATGTTGATGAGAGAAGTATGAACTAGTAAGAATTTAATTGGGTAGTATATATATAGGTGTAATAGCCGAAATTGGAATTGCTTAATTACTTGCACAAATGTTTTGTGTTTGAATATTAGAAGGTGAGCATTACCATTTAGATGATTTGAAAAGAAAAGGGGTAAAAGTTTGAATGTCTAAAAGTTCGGTATCATACATGAATTCCAATAGTATGATTTTGAATAATGTTAGAAATAGAATATGAATAATGTTAATGCTTGGGCATGTTCGGCTAAGATGGTATATTAATGAGAAATCAATCCATCTTGCTAATATTATATAAGGTGACAAATAATAATGATTAGAAGTGTATTGATAAAGATGATTTTTAGTTTATTAAGTGATCAATGTTGTATGTGGGTTGTGATTAGTTTAAGTGACTAAGTAATGTGTTTTGTTTCATTAAGGTTAGGTATATCTTTGGTATATGAGTAAGTGTATGTCATGTGTGTATCTATGTTTTGTGATGGCCGAATATAATGGCAAAGTTTATATTAGACTTATATCAAGGATGTAGTCACAAAATACATATATACCATGGGTACATGTACAATCGGTTATATAGATTTTAATGTATAGCACTAAATTAATATGTATGCAAAGAATGTTTGGATATGTGAATGAGTAAATTGTGGTAGTCTACTTTGGACAGCAGCAGTAAGGTGATTTTAGAAAATCACTATAAATTGTAGGGGATGAATTAGGTGCTAAATAAATTGTGTAATGAAAGCTTAGTGAGTCTAGTTTTCTATAGTGGAAACAATAAGAGTAAAAGAACCATCGATCATGAGTAAATCGAAGTAATGTGGGACAGAGTCAGAATGGCTTCTAGATCCCCTGTTCTGTTTTTATAAAATCAGTATAAATTGTACAAAAATGGCCTTAAGATAAAATTTATATGCTTAGATTCCTTAATGAGTCTAGTTTCAAATGAAATAAGTGAGAACACATTTTGAATTTTGTACAATGAGAAATCTGATTCGTATTGAAGAATGGTCAGTTTAGTCAAGCAGTAAAACAGGGTGAACTTTAAGAAAAATCTGGTAGTGATTGGCTAGACTAAAAATTATGAAAATTTTATGGCTAAAAGATAAATTAGTCTATTTTTGAGGAAAATTTACGGTCTTTGATTTGGAGTGTCGTAGCTCGAGTTATAAGTAAATTAATGACTGTTGCTCAGTAACTCAGCTTATAGGGAAGTTGTGATTTACTAATGAATTGCTTATTGATTTTTATAAGCTTACCATAAGTTGTATGTGTGAAATTCAAATATATATATGTGTGCTATATTCTGAAAGTAATACTTGAGTAATTGATTAATGGTTAGTTTAAAATTTATTGATTAAAGCTCAAGAGCATAGAGGGCAACCTCGGAATAAGGGAAAAGCTAAGTCGCGGAAATAGCCACCCGAACTTGCCCCAGAAAGATACAAGGTAAGTCTTTGAGTAATGGAATATAACGTATATTTAGACATAGAAATTATCAAATTATGATTGCGATGAATAAATTATGACGTAATGGTCTTGCTTGCATCGTATGATTAAATAAATAGGTAAAATACTTGTTTGTAATCGCATGATAATAGAAAGTTTCCGGAATAATGAAACGAGAATATGTCATTTGTTATGACTAGTGAATTAATTGTAAAATGGTTAGAAAGAATGCTGAAATTGTATTCAAATATCAAAGTGTTGTTTAAATGTGTGAATGTATGATTGTTGATCAAGGTTTGAAACCGAGCTAAGTCTCGAAGGGCTATAAGCCAGTGTTAAAAACCGGACTTGGTTCCGAAGGGCTTTAAGCCATCGTTAAAGCGGACTTAGTTAGAAGGGCTCTGCGCGATGTTATTGCGAACTTAGTTCGAAGGGCCTTTAAAGCCAGCAGCACAAACCGAGCTTAGTCTCGAAGGGCTTCGAGCCGTTCTAAGATTCGGGTTTTAGTTCACAAGGACGTCTTCGCTTGACCTATGAGTTGGGTGGATAAACCGTAAGTATGCACAAGTGAATTTATATAATGCATGTCAAGTTAATTCCAAGCATAAGTACAATTTAACGTGAAGTGATCAAGTAAGTAAATGCTTTCGTTGAAGATATGATTGATCGTTATATTTCGTGTTTCGAAAGTCGGCAATTATGCTTAAACTAGCGTTTAAAATCCTTTGAATGTTTATTATTGGATTAGAAGGTATGAGTACTAACTTAGGCGATTTCAACATCACTAGTAGGCTATATATATATATATGCATGAGAGTTGTCTGAAAATTTGGGAAGATCGTATTCAGTTATAAATTAAAGGAATAGATGAACGTATTAATTTTTCCCTTTATGATATGATCGATAAAGAAGCACTTTCGTTATGTTTGGGTTCTACCCAAGGTGATTTAAATAGACTTGATATTAATATGCCAATTTCTTAGATGATTTCATTACTTAAAGCTTACTAAGCATTGAAATGCTTATTCTTTTGTTTTGCTTCTCTGTCTTATAGATTTTGCTCGTCCTCCATTGAATTCGGAAGTTCCAAAGTCGAAGTCAACCACACTATCTAAGCTTTTTGGTACATTTTTGATTAAGTTGTGATAATGGCATGTATAGGATCGACTTTGTAATTTGACCTAGTACCTTTTGGTGTTGTATATATATGAATAGCCATACGCAAATGGCTTATCTAGTCAACTTGCAAAATTTATATATATTTATGATGAAAGTGTTCATGAATGTGATAGATAATGCTCGAATGTTTTAATTATACGGTTGATATTTAGAAAACGAAATTAAGGCTTACTTAGTAACATTCTTAACTCCTCCGGCGACGGAGGCGGGCTAGGGGTGTTACAAAGGCAGTGCTGAAATTTAAATTTGTACCTAATGCTTCTTGCAACTTTTGCCAAAACCGTGAAGTAAATCTCGGATCTCTATCCGAAATGATTGACAAAGGTATTCCATGAAGTCTAACAATTTCACGGATATACAATTCAGCCAACTTATTAAGAGAATAATGCATACGTCTTAGGAATAAAATGAGCCGATTTAGTCGATCTGTCAACTATTACCCGGATGGCATTTTTCTTCCCGAAGTTAACGGCAACCCTGATATAAACTCCATGGTAATTCGATCCCATTTCCATTCAGGAATCATGATAGGCTAAAGTAATCCCGAAGGCACTTGGTGTTCAGCTTTCACCTGTTGACAAATTAAGCATTTGGACACAAACTCGATATATCTCTTTTCATTCCATTCCACCAATACATTTTCTTCAAGTCATTATACATTTTCGCATACTACCGGATGAATCGAGAAATAACCACTATGTGCTTTCTGTAGGATCTTTTGAATCAATTCCTCATTCTTTGGTACACAAATCCGATCTTTAAACATTAAACATCCATTAGAACCAATTACGAAATCGACTCTGTATCAACTTCCTTTGTTTTCTCTTGGCTTGCAAATCTTGATCATTTTTCCGAGCTTTACAAATCTCTTGTAAAAACATCGGTCTTGCTCTTAACTCTGCTAGAATCGAACCATCATCGATACCTTTAACCGAGTGTTCATAGCTCTCAAAGCAAATAAGTAACTTTCTCGCTCAAAGCATCGGCAACCACATTTGCTTTTCCGGATGATAATCAATAACAAGCTCGTAATCTTTCAATAACTCCAACCATCTTCATTTGTCTTAAATTCAAGTCTTTTATGACATCAAGTACTTAAGACTTTTATGGTCGGTATATACCGGCACTTTTCACCATACAAATAATGTCGCCAAATTTTCAAAGCAAACACCACCATGACCAATTCCAAATCGTGAGTAGGATAATTCCTCTCATGAGGTTTTAAGCGCCTCGAAGCATATGCCACCACTTTTCCTTCTTGCATGAGCACACACCCCAAACCATTTAGAGAAGCATCACTATACACCACAAATTCTTTACTGATTTAATTTGTACTAACACTGGTGCCTCTGTTAATAACTTTTTCAATTCTTCAAAACTCTGTTGACATTCTTCCGTCCATTCAAATTTAACATCCTTTCGGAGTAATCTAGTTATAGGAGCAGCAATTATAGAAAATCCATTTACAAACCGCCGATAATACCCAGCTAGCCCCAAGAAACTTCTATCTTCAGTTACATTTTTCAGTGGTTTCCAATCAACAATGGCTGAAATTTTACTAGGATCAACCCGTATACCATCACCTGAAACAATATGACCCAAAAATCCAACTTCCCGTAGCCAAAATTCACTTTTACTAAACTTTCTCAAAGTTTGTAAAACTATCCTCAAATGCTGAGCATGCTCTGTATCATCTTTTGAATAAATTAAAATATCATCTATAAACACCACAACAAATTTGTCCAAGTATGGTCGGAATATGCGATTCATTAAATCCATAAACACAGCAGGAGCATTTGTCAACCCGAATGGCATAACTAAAAATTCATAATGACCATACCTTGTTCTAAAAGCAGTTTTCGGCACATCCGACTCTTTTACCCGCAGTTGAGATCTCAAGTCAATCTTTGAAAACCATGTCGCTCCTTTTAGCTGATCAAACAAATCATCAATTCTTGGCAACGGATATTTGTTTTTGATTGTCACCTTGTTTAATGGCGATAATCAACACACAACCTCATAGAACCATCCTTCTTTTTCACAAATAACAGGAGCACCCCAAGGTGAAAAACTCGGTCTCACAAAACCTTTATCAGTCAACTCTTGCAATCGCAACTTTAATTCCTTCAACTCGATGGTGCCATTCTATACTGAGCAATCGAAATCGGAGTCATTCCTGTATCAAATCAATACCAAATTCTACTTCACGACTAGAGGCAAAACCGGTAATTTTTTCCGAAATACGTCGCAAATTCACACACAACCAAGCCTTCGATTCAACTTTCTTTTCAACTTCTTTTGTATTAATTACATACGCCAAATAAGCTTCATAACCCTTTCTCGGATATCTTTGAGCCGACATTTGAAGAAATCACACTAGGTAATGCCTCTGATTTATCCGATTCAACCCGCAGAGTTTCACCATTTTCACACTTTAATTCTATAACCTTTTCTTTGCAATTTATTTTAGCATCATGCAATGTCAACCAATCCATACCCAAAATAACATCAAACTCATCAAACGGCAACAACATCAAGTCGGTCGGAAAGTAATGATCCCGAATCAATAAAGGACATTTCTTACATACCTTATCAATAGTCACACATTTGCCTAACGGATTCGACACTCTAATCATAAATTACGTGTTCTCAACGGTATATTCATACTAGACACCAATTTCATGCATACATATGAATGAGTAGAACGGGATCAATCAAAGCAATAACATTAACATTATAGAGAGAAAATGTACGGTAATCACATCGGTGAGGAAGCATCTTCACGCACTTTAATAGCATAAGTTCTAGCTGGAGCCCTTCCTTTGAGTCTAACTGGTGCATCCCTAGCTACATTCTTACCGCTTGCTTCGCTCCGACTTTTCTTGGATATCTTCCTCTCGAATCCGCCCCACTTGTTTTTGTATTAGAAATTTTTCTTTTCAGCTCTCTGCTGGTGTCTCTAATAAAATGATCAGGAGAACCACATCGAAAACATTCATTTGCTCTACACGGACCAAAATGATTTCTACCACACTGGCACTCGAGTTTAACAAATCTCGAGTTCCCTACTTTCGTTCTTGAAGTAGTCCGGGATTTAGGACCCACATTTTGCTTCTTATAATTCCCATATGATTGCCCCATTGAAGCTTGGGAACGAGGATTCATATTCCTTGACTTTCCAGTTGTTGTGAAAATGAAGCGCCATCGGTCTTTTCTTCCAATTTCTAGTCTCAAACCTCTACCTTTTCTTTTCTTTAAGTAATTCTTCGGCCTTACAAGCTCGATCAACCAATACTACCATTTCTTTTAATTCAAGAATTCCAACAAATACCTTGATGTCTTCGTTGAGCCCGTCTTCAAATCGTCGGCACATCTTGGCCTCTGAGGAACATACTACGGCATACTTACTTAATCGAACAAACTCTCTTTCATATTCTCAGAAGTCATATTACCTTGTTTCACTCAAGAAATTCTTTACGCTTCGATCAATAAATCTTTCACTAATATATTTCTTCCAAACTCTTCTTGAAAGAATTCCCAAGTTATTTTCTCTTTCGGTACCACACAGAAATCAAAGTCTTCCACCAATTATAAGTGAATCCTCAACAAAGATATAGCACATTTCAAACATTCTTTCAGTGTACAAGATAATTCGTCAAATACCGGATAGAATTTTCAAGCCAGAACTCTGCTTTCTCGGCATCATCATCAATATTTGCTTTAAATTCTTCGGCCCCTTGCTTGCGAATTCTATCAACTGGAGTTCTGTAAAATTTCATCAGATCCATACCTTGAGGTGTCGGGGGTACAGGTTGAGGAATTGGGGGAGGTGGGGGAGGTTGTACATTTGGGTTCGTACGAACGAACTCAGTGTACCATGCACTCATCATTTGGAGAAAGGCTTCCCGACCCTTTCTCCTCCTCCCCGACCAACAGAGGAGGTGGATTTTCAGTCGGTGCTGCTCCTTCAGCGGGCCTGGTCATTACTCTCTACTTCATCTGCCACAGCTGGATCGGGATCCATTTACTACAAAAAAAATCATTTAAATGGTCAAAAGTCGTCACACTATCACAATTTATACATATGGCATGTATAGCAAAATCCGTACATACAACACGTAGTCCAAGAACCGACTAAACCTGCTCTGATACCACTTAATGTAACGCCCCCACGCCCGAGACCGTCGCCGGAGTCGTGTATGAGGTGTTACTAAGCTTAATTTAACATTTTTAGAACTTTGGATTATTTGTTTCTACATTCACAGCTTTTAAGCTACTTGCGTCACAGTCACAAGAAAAATCATATCTCAAGTTAAGAAACTCGAAATCAAGATCCGTAAATTTTCCTTGAATCTAGACTCATATACCTATCTACTAATTTTTTTCTATAATTTTTTGTTGGGCCAATTAGTACAGTTTATTAGTTAAAGTTACCCCTGTTTCAGGACTTGACTGGTTTTCCCTCTGTTTACTACGAACCACATTTATCTCTGTAAAAAATTCATATGACTATGAGGTTTATTTATATTAAAACTAGACTCAATAAGGATTCTGAGGATATAAAATACACCACCTAATTATATCTTTACAATTTATGGTGAATTTCTAAAGTTGGAACAGGGGATTCAGAAACTGCTATGACCCTGTTTCACTAAAATTCAAATATTTTTTAACATATAATTTCTTTACCTGTTTCATTTATTTCATGTGAAACTAGACATAATAAGCTTCAATTTGATATGTATTCCATCACCAAATTCAATTTCTATGATTTTTAGTAAATTTTCAAACTCGTGTCAGTGTTGCTGCAGTATTCTGTTTATGGCAAATTTCATCCCTTTTATGAGTTTTTTTTTATGCACAAAGTATCTTAATAATTTTCCTTAACATCAAACATAATCTAAACTAACCATTTTCATAATTTATCATTATCAAACATTTTCTCAACCATTCCATCACCATATCATAAGATCATTTACACAAAATAAGTATATTGCTATACATGCCATACTTAAATTTACAAGCCATTTACCAAAAGTCTTCCGGATAGTGTGATTGAGTCTTCGACCTATCCCGATTCCTGAGCTGGCTTGTTCAAAACTACAATGAGTAAGAAGGAGGGAGTAAGCATAAATGCTTAGTAAGTTCATATGCAAATAATAAGTAACATAACAAACGGTCATACCAATCAACATTAGCATGCATCACTAAAACACATATCACATTTCTAATCATTTTTCATCATCTTATTACCTTATCGTGATTGTATCAATACTCAACCCGAGGGTTAAATACATACCTGTCCAAAATATCCATTTCACATCACTTACCAATACGTCTCTTTACATCTTGAATATTCCTCCATTTGAGTATAACTTTACCCGTTGAACACATCGGAATATAATTCGGATACATGGATAACTTGCACATAAGTGCCATATATGCAATCAAGCAATCATGTAACCCGCCCATAAGCGAACTCAGACTCAACTCAATGAGCTCGGGCATTCGCATCCATAAGTGAACTCGGACTCAACTCAACGAGCTCGGATGCCTAGTTACATCTCACGAACTCGGACTCAACTCAACGAGTTCGGACTTTCACATCCATAAGTGAACTCGGACTCAACTCAACGAGTTCGGATGCTCAACCATCCTAGTGACATGTCACTTGTATCCTAATCTATTCCTAAGGTTCAAACGGGATTTTCCTCAAACACAGATCCTTGCCATCTTCCGTAAAATACCGAAACCAATACTCGGTAACACTTTATATTTAACAAATAATACAAATAATTTGCATTTTATTCGAAAATAACCACAAAGCATATATTTCATGATAAAAATCAGCATATCATATAATTAACATCAATAATTTTAAAAAAACAATTATACTACATTATTTACACATGAACTTACCTTGGTACCAAAATACAAAGATTTTGCAATTTAGTCCACAATCTTTTCTTTTCCTCGATTGAGATCGATTCCACGTCTTTCTTGATTATGGAGCTTGGAAGCTTGAAACAAACCCTAGCTATGGAGAACCCTTGAAATTTCGGCCTAATGAAGAAGATGGACAAAAATTGGCTTTTAATTTTGTTTTTAATTCATTTTAATAACTAAATGACCAAAATGCCCTTACTACTAAACTTTCCAAAAATTCCTTCCATGTCCTAATTTTGTCCATGAACTTAAATTAGTAAAATTGCTATTTAAGACCTCCTAATTAATATTTCAATGCAATTTCATACTAAAAACTTCTAGAATGCAAATTTTGCAACTTATTCGATTTAGTCCCTACTTTCAATTTAAACACTTTAGGCATAGAATTTCTTCACGAAATTTTCACACAATCATGTAATCATATCATAAACCTCAAAATAATTATAAAATAATTATTTCTATCTCGGATTTGTGGTCACAAAACCACTATTCCGATTAGGCCCTAATTCGGGATATTACAAAAGTACTGGTAATAACATCTGGTGCCGAAGCATCCTCGCGTGCACGAATAGCATAAGCCCTAGCTAGTACTTGTGCCTCGAGTTTCACAGTATATTTTTTGTCACATCACGGCTATTACTCACATCGAGTATATGAGGTGGTCTACCTTTCGCAGCTGTGTTGCCCCATCTCGTAGTTTAAACTTCCTCTTTCTTAGGTTTCTCTAGACAATCTCTAAGATAGTGGTCGAAGGAACCACATCTGAAACATGCTTCGTTCTCCACTCAACACTCTCCATAATATGGTCTATTATAGTACTTACACTCAGGTTTAACATCTCTGACACTAGCCACACTCCCTACAGATGTCGCCTAAGGTTTAGGACTTGAGTGTTGGGTACCTCTGTCTCTATTAGAATGACCCATAGAAGTTGTAGAACGGTTGTGATATTCTTTTAATTTCTTTGATATTGACTGATATGACTTACCAATCGATCTCTTTCTTGAGTCTCTAGCTTCAAAATCAACACATCTTTTCTCCTTACTCAGTTCTGCAGCCTTATGTACCCAGTCAACCAGTACAACAAACTCTTTCAGTTCAAGAATTCCAACTACAAGCTTTATGTCTTAGTTTAACCCTTCTTCAAATCTTTTACACATGCCAGTCTCGGTCAGAATAAACTTCCGGACATATTTGCTTAGTCTAACAAATTCCCACTCATACTCTAACACAATCATACGACTCTGTTTAAGCTCCAAATATTCTTTACGTTTCTAATTTAGAAACCTCTGACTAATATATTTCTTTCGGAACTCAATTTGGAAAAATTCTCAGGTGATCCGCTGTCTCGGCACAACAGAAATCAACGTGTTCCACCACTGGTAAGTCGAATCTTTCAATAATGATATCGCGCATTTAACGCACTCGACCGGTGAACAGGATAACTCATTATAAATCCTGATTGTATTCTCTACCCAAAATTGTAGCAGCCTAATTTCAGTGGAATCGGAACAATGGTTTCAGGACCACAAATCTGAGCCAGAAAAAAAATTATTTTGATATTATTGCATGGTCCGTATTATGATAGGAATGTTAAATGAAAATTCTGATAAGAAAATTTTATCGATTATGTGCTTAATTATGAAAAGGACCAAATTACATAAAATGAAAAAGTTGAGTTCTAGTAGCTATAAGTAACAAATGGCTATGGAATTCAAAACTTGATGTCCTTATATGGTAATTAGATCATTAAAGAAAAGTTAGTAGATATTTTTGATGAATCATCCATGGAAAATTAGAAAAAGGCAAAGACTAAATTGGAAAGTGGAAAAAATTAATGGATGATAAATAATTAAATAGAAATATTATAAATTGGAAAGTGGAAAAAATTAATGGATGATAAATAATTAAATAGAAATATTATCATTTTATCCTCATCCCTAAAATTTCCATGGAAACCCTAACAGAGAGAAAGGAAACTAATCAAGCTTAATTAGGTATATTTTCTTATCCAATTTTTAGTAATTTTTATATTTTTGAGATCAGAATAGTCTAATCTATCTATTTTGGGGATTAATTTGAAAAGATATCAAAGTATAGAAATTTTCCATGGATGAATATGCTAAAATTTTGAAATTTATGGTAGAAAATGAAAGGTTGTTGATAGATAAACAACTTTTACAAAGAGAATTTTCATGAAATTGTGATTTAGGGACTAAATTGAAAAATTGTAAAACCCATGGAAAAATTTTGATTTTTAAGAAATTCATGGGTTGTTATTAAGACATGTAAAAATCAGTTAGGCTTGGAATAAGGATTGAATTGCATAAATTTCATTTTCTGAGCCTAGGGAGAAATTGGAATTTATGAAATGTTTAGGGGCAAAATGATAATTTTGCCTAGAGTGTAAACTGAATCCAATTGAATATGAAATGTGATAAATTCATGATTAAATTTATTTATATAGATCCAGACAACTCAAATTCGAAGCTAGAACGAGGAAAAGAAAAAGTTTCGGATTAGTAGATTTTCATACACAAACAAATGTCAAGGTAAGTTTGTGTAACCGAATTGTGTTTAACTATATGTTTGATTTGAATGTGGTATGTGATTGTATGAATTATATAAATGTTAAAAATAAATGAAATAATCATATGTTCAATCATATCTAGAAAATAATAAGTTCCGTTTGAATAATGAAATTCGATGGATATATGTGATTTCTCATATTACATGTGGTATTGGATATGTTGCAGACACAATATAGCTTAGACGAGCAACCCTATTAATGCCCTCTCGAGCATCCTGATAAATAGTTCTTGCGAGCATCCTGAGCGGTAGTGATCATGAATGTGTTGTGCACTACTCCAGCTCCGTGTGAGCATCCTATTACGTGATTCGATCAGTTGTGATCCAACATATAATGCGAACACAAACATAGCTCTACGTGAGCGTCCTGATATAAGCTTTTATGGCCTTCTTGACATGGCTCGCTTGACCTCCCTGTTACCTTATCTGGTGCTCCTTGATATTAGCTTTTCAAAGTTATCTTATAAGCTCTATGAGCTCCCTGAATAAAACCCTTATAAGTTTCCTGTTTAGCCCGGATAAGTGTCCTGTTACATGGCTCATCCGAGCATCCTGATGTGTGGCTCGAGAGTGTTCTCTCTGATTAAATGCCCTAATGGGTACCCCTGATTATGAATTGACGGTTTATAGTTTTGTACACCTTACGTGTACTATCTGAGTATCCATCGATATTTTAATAATTCAACGGAAAAAACTTTTGACATGAGAAATTATGAGATTAAAAGAGTTATGTCCCGAATACTTCTAAAATACCTGAAAGGAGTGTAGCATGATGAGCTCATCCATGCTTACTTAATGTACATATGAATTATGTGACTAACTTGCTTATTTTAATGTATGTGATGAGGCAAATTTGCTAATTTGTTGGAAAGCATGTTATTGTTATGCTTATTTAAATGAATATGATTGGTATGTTTACTTTTCGCTATACGAACTTACTAAGCATTAAATGCTTACTAGGTTTTATTTTCTCTGTTTTATAGTGTTTCAAAACCTCATTAAGCTTAGGGAATGGTCGGAGAATCATCACACTATCCTCTGGCTTGTTTTGGTATAGAAAGTCATCTTATTTTGATATAATGGAATGCATAGGTTAACTTGGCCCATGTTAGCATATAAATAGTTGTTTGTAACTTAGCCATTGGAATGGCTAAAAATGGATTGTTTTGGAATGTTATTATAAGGATATATATATCATTTTTAGCTTATACTTGTGTGGTTTGGTTAAATTGAATTAGGGTAAAATATAAATCATTACAAGAAGGTAAGTTTGATCATATGAATATGTGATACTATTTCATACACGTTAATGATTTTTGTTTGATTTATATGACTTGAATTGGTTGGAAAATGTATGCAATGTTATTGTAGGTTGAAGGTTAAATTTCAGAGAGAAATAAGGCTAAGAAATGGCCTTATTTTGTCCACAAAGGGTAAACACATAGGCATGTGTCTTGACCGTGTGTAACACACGGCTTGGCACATGGGCATGTGGTTTGGCTGTGTGTCCGCTACATCTTAAAATTGAGAAACAAAATGCTTAGAATTGGGCACAAGGGCAGAGATATGGGCATGTGTCTTAACCCTGTGTGCTATACGGCCTAGAACACAGGCATGTGTCTTTGCCATCTGAAACCTGCACCTAATTTTTGAAAAGTAAATTGGCCACACGACCTAGCACACAGGCGTCTGGCAGGCCGTGTGGCACAAGTCAGAGAGTTACACGGTAAGGACACGGGCTGGGACATGACCGTGTGCCTCACATCAAATGCCTACATGGCTTAAGACATGGTCATGTCACTTGGCCGTGTAAGCCACACGACCTACTCACACGGGCGTGTGACCCCTTTATATAAGAAAAATTTTAAAATTTCGTGAAAAATTCTCTGAGATCTCGATTTAGTCCCGACTTGATTCTAATGTTTAAATTAGACCTCGAGGGTCCATTCAAGGGACAATATGATTATTTTTGAATATGAATAATAAATGATATGAATTATCTGTATTTGTTCTATAAACTCTAGTAATGCTCTATAACCCTATTTTGGTGACGGTTACGGGTTAGGGGTGTTACATTTATTAGTATCAGAGCTACGATTTAGTCGATTCTCGGACCAATGTAGCAAGCATGAGTTTAGCTATACATGCCATTATATAATTTTTTATAGTGTGATATCTCCTGACCATTTTTAAATGTGTTTTTCATATAATAATGTCATCCAACCAAGCTAGAGCTGAATCTGAGGAAGCTGAGAGCACTGCTCAAGCTTTCGTTCAACGAGCTGTATCTAGTAGTAGTAAAAGGCCCGTATCTAAGGTTCACTAAATATTTGAGAACAAATCCTACTGTATAACAACCTCCCCCACCTGCTCCTCAACCGGTTCTAGAGATGCCACAGGGTGCTGAACATGTTAGAATCGATGAGCCTCCTTTGGATAAAATTTGTAAGTATGGGGAAGAGGAATTTAGGGATACTGTTGATGACGATCTTGAGAGGGTCGAGTTTTGGTTGGAAAATACCATCAGAGTTTTAGATGAATTATCATGCACACCAGTTGAGTGTTTGAAATGTGTAGTTTCTTTATTAAAAGACACATCCTACCATTAGTGGAATACTTTGATTTGTGTTGTACCGAGAGAAAATGTTACTTGAGAATTTTTTCAGACTGAATTTAGAACGAAGTACATTAGTCAGAGATTTCTAGATCAGAAAAAGAAAAAATTTCTAGAGCATAAATAAGGAAGTATGATAGTATTTGAATATGAATGAGAATTCGTTCGATTGAGCAAATATGCCAGAGAATGGGTTCCAACTGAGGCTAATATGTGTAAATGTTTCGAAGAGGGATTAAATAGAGATATCAAACTGTTTATTGGAATTGTTGAATTAAGGGAATTTGTGGTTTTTGCTGATCGAGCACATAAAGCCGATGAATTAAGTAAAGAAAAAAAACAAGCAGAGAGAGAAGCTCAGATTTCTGGTAAAAAATTTATGGGCAAATCACGATCATCTGCTTCAAAGAAATCAGAGAAGTATCATGATTGTTTTACCATATCAGTGGGGTATTTTAGAAAAGAGTGGGGTTCTCAATGCTCTAACTTGAGATCTTCATCTCCATCTGTAACGAGTGTGGGAAGTGTTAGTAATCCCAAGCTGAAATGTAAATATTGTAAAAAATTTCATTTTGGAGAATGTCGTTTGAGAAGTGGAGCATGTTACCGATGTGGTTCTCTTGATCATTTCCTCAAGGATTGTTTGGAAAGGATTGAAAAAGAAATTGATCAAACTTTGAAGCTGAGTGATCCCGCCTTAAGAGGCAAGCCACCTCGTCACTCCGACAATGTCAGTGGTAGTTGAGGTACTACAAAAGACTCAATAGTTAAATCTGAAGCACGAGCACGAGCAATAACATATGCTATTCGTGCTAGAGAGGATGCCTCTACACTAAACATCATTACTGGTACATTTTCTCTTTTTGATACTAATATTACTGCTTTGATTGATCCTGGATCCACACATTCATACATATGTACAAATTTAGTGTCTGTTAAAAATTTACCTATTGAATTCACTTAATTTATGGTTAAATTTTCAAATCCCCTAGGCCAGTATGTTATGGTAGATAAAATTTGTAAAAACTGACCATTGATGATAAAGGGTTATTGTTTCTCAGCTAATTTGATGCTATTTCCATTTGATGAATTTGATGTGATTTTGGGAATGGATTGGCTAACTTAGCATGATGCAGTGGTAAATTGTAAACAAAAATACAATGTGTTAAAGTGTCAGAATAGTGAGTTATTTCATGTTGAATCGGATAAACTAGATGGGTTATCTAATATGATATCAGCCATATCAACACAGAAATATGTCAAAAAAGGGATATGATGCCTAGCATATATGTTAGATACTAAAGTATCTGAGCCGAAGATTCAGTCAGTACCAGTTGTTTTTGAATTTCCTGATGTATTTTTGGAGGAATTACCTAGTTTACCACTGGTTAGAGAAGTGGATTTCTCTATAGATCTTGTTCCGGGGACAACACCGATATCCATAGCACCCTACAGAATGCCTCCTACTGAATTGAAAGAATTAAAAGCACAGTTGCAAGAATTGACTGACAGAGGCTTTGTTTGACCTAGTTTTTCACCTTAGGGTGCATCGATTTTGTTTGTAAAGAAGAAAGATAGATCATTGAGATTGTGTATTGATTACAGGCAGCTTAACAAAATCACAATAAAGAACAAGTATCCATTGCCTTGTATTGATAATCTGTTTGACCAGTTGAAAGGTGCCACTATATTTTCAAAGATTAATCTTCGTTCTAGCTATTATCAATTACGAGTGAAAGAATCAGATGTTCCAAAGACAGCTTTCAGAAACAAGTATGAACATTATGAGTCTTTTGTGATATTTTTTGGTTTGACAAATGCACCTGCGATATTTATAGATTTGATGAACATAATCTTCAGACCATATCTAGACAAGTTTGTAGTGGTATTTATTGATGATATTCTAGTATATTTTTGAGATGAAAATAAACATGTTGATCATTTGAGAATAGTGTTGCAAACTCTGCGTGAGAAACAATTATATGCCAAATTTAATAAATGTGAATTTTAGCTATGGGATGTTGGTTTTCTCGGACACATAGTATCTGTTGGAGGTTTCCGGGTGGATCCGAGTAAAATTTTAGCCATTGTTAATTGGAAGCCACCAAAGAATGTGTCAAAAGTCAGAAGTTTTCTGGGATTAGCTGGGTATTATCGAAGGTTTGTTAAAGGATTCTCAATGATAGCTTCTCCGATAACTTGTCTGTTGCAAAAATATGTGAAATTCGAGTGGTCTGATAAATGTCAGTAGAGTTTTGACAAATTGAAAGCCTTATTGACAGAAGCAGCTGTGTTAGTTCAGCCTGAATCGGGCAAGGAATTTATAATTTACAGTGATGCATCATTAAATGGTTTACGCTGTGTATTGGTGCAAGAACGTAAAGTAATAGCCTATGCTTCAAGACAGCTAAAACCACATGAAAGAAATTACCCGATACATGATCTTAAGTTGGCAGCCATTGTTTCTGCAATGAAAATCTAGTGACATTACCTGTTTGGTGAAAATTTTCATATCTTTACTATTCATAAAAGTTTGAAATATTTAATTTCGTAAAAATATTTAAACTTAAGATAGCGCAGGTGGCTTAAATTATTGAAAGATTATGATCTTGTTATTGACTACTATCCGGGAAAAACTAATGTAGTTGATGATGCCCAAAGTAGAAAGTCTTTATTTGCCTTGCGAGCGATGAATACTAGATTGTTATTGTCAGATGATGGTTCAATTATAGTTGAGCTAAAAGCAAAACTGGCATTTCTGCAACAGATTTGTGAAGCTTAAAAGGGTGATGATGAGTTACAGACTAAACGGGTACAATACGAGTCAAATTCTAATTTAGAATTTTAGATTGGGTCTGATGGTTATTTGTTATTCAGAGGTAGGATATGTGTACCGAAGAACATAGAATTTTTACGAAAGATTTTACATGAAGCTCATAACGGTAACATGTCTATTCCTCCTGGTAGTAATAAAATGTTCAATGATCTGAAAAAGATGTACTAGTGGCTGGGAATGAAACAGGATATTTTTGAATTTGTATCTAAATATTTGATATATTAGCAAGTAAAAGCTGGACATCAGATGCCTTCGAGATTATTACAGTCAGTTACGATACCGAAATGGAAATGGGAAAGAATTACCATGGACTTTGCATCAGGATAACCCCTGTCTCCGAATAAGAAAAATGTTCTTTGTGTAATAGTTGATCGATTAACAAATTATGCACATTTTATTCCGGTACGTATGGATTTTTCTTTGGATAAATTGGTCGAATTATATGTTTCTGAGATCCTCAGTTTACATCTCGATTTTGGAGCAAGTTCCAAGAAGCCTTGGGTACACAGTTATATTTCAGTACCGCATTCCGTCCTCAAACTGATAGACAATCCAAACGTGTATACAGATTTTAAAAGATATGTTTCGCTATTATGTGCTTGAATTTGAAGGTAATTGAGAAAAATATCTGCCTTTAGTTGAATTTGCTATAATAACAACTATCAGTCCAGTATTAAAATGGCACCGTATGAGGATTTGTATGGATGTAAATGTAGAACTCTATTGTATTGGACAGTGCTCAGTGAGAAAAAGATACACGGAGTTGACTTAGTCCTTGAAACTGAAAAAAAGGTGAAAGTAATTTAAGATAGTTTGAAAGCAGCCTCTGATCTTCAAAAGTCTTATGCCGAGCTTAAATGAAAAGAGATAGAATTTCTGGTCGGTGACAAGGTACTGTTGAAAGTATCACCTTGGAAGAAAGTTCTCCGGTTTGGTCGTAAAGGAAAATTGAGTCCACGATTCATCAGACCATATGAGATTACAGAAAGAATTGGACCTGTTGCATATCGGTTAGCATTACCACCAGAACTTGATCGAATTCATAAAGTTTTTCACGTGTCTATGTTGCGATGGTATCAGTCAGATCCTTCACATGTTATTTCTCCAACGGAAGTTAAGATGCAGCCGGATATGACATACAGTGAGGAACCGATCAAAATCTTGGCACATGAAACAAAAGAGTTAAGAAACAAAAAATGTGGCTTTAGTAAAAGTTCTTTGGCAATGACATGGAATAGAAGAAGCTAGCTGGGAACCAGAGGATACTATGAGAAAGCAATATCCAAACCTCTTTACTGGTAAGATTTTTGTGGATGAAAATTCTTAAGAGGGAGAGTTGTAACAACCCAATTTCAGTGAAATCGAAATAATGGTTTCGGGACCACAAATTCGAGCCAGAAAGGAAATTTATTTTAATATTATTGCGTGGACTGTATTATAATATAAATGTTATATGAAAATTCTGATAAGAAAATTTTATCAATTATGTGCTAAATTATGGAAAGGACGAAATTGTATAAAATGCAAATGTTGAGTTCTAGTAGCTATAAGTATCAAATAGTTATGAAATTCAAAACTTTAGGTCCTTTTATGGTAATTAGACCATTAAAGAAAAGTTTGTGGATATTTTTAATGAATCATCTGTGGAAAATTAGAAAAAGGCAAGGACTAAATTGGAAAGTGGAAAAAATTAATGGATGATAAATAATTAAATAGAAATATTATCACTTTCTATCATCTTCATCCCCAAATTTTGCATGGAAACCCTAGGAGAGAGAAGAGAAGCTAATCAAGCTTAATTAGGTATGTTTCTTGTCCCATTTTTAGTAATTTTTATATTTTTGAGATCGGGATAGTCTAATCTATCTATTTTGGGGATTAATTTGAAAATATATCAAAGTATAGAAATTTTTCGACGGATGAAATTTTGAAATTTATGGTAGAAAATGAAAGGTTGTTGATAGATAAACAACTTTTACAAAGAGAATTTTTATGAAATTGTGATTTAGGGACTAAATTGAAAATTTGTAAAACCCATGGAAAAATTGTAATTTTTATGAAATTCATGGGCTGCTATTAAGACATGTAAAAATTGGTTCAGGTTGGAATAAGGATTGAATTGTATAAATTTCATCTTCTGAGCCTAGGGACGAAATTAGAATTTATGAAAAGTTTAGGGGCAAAATGGTAATTTTGCCTAAAGTGTAAATTAAAACCAATTGAATATGAAATGTGATAAATTGATGATTAAATTCATTTATATAGATCCAGACAACTCAAATTCAAAACTAGATCGAGGAAAAAAAAAGTTTCGGATTAGTAGATTTTCATACACAAACAAATGTCAAGGTAAGTTCGTGTAACCGAATTCTGTTTAATACTATGTTTGAATTGAATGTGGTATGTGATCGCATGAATTATATAAATGTTAAAAATAAATGAAATAATCATATGTTCAATCATATCCAAAAAATAATAAGTTCTGTTTGCATAATGAAATTTGATGGATATATGTGATTTCCCATATTACATGTGGTCCTACATATGTTGCAGACAAAATATATTTATGTTATGATTGAATCCACTAGCTTTTGGATTAAGTGTTCTTTTAGTCCTAATTAATTTAGGATTAAATTGTCAATAAGTTTATTTCGTTAGAATTAAATTTAATTGAAGGACCAATTGTAAAATTAAACCTTCCTTTGATGGTAATTATGCCATATATTTATGTGATGGACAATTATGGACATGACTTTGGTGTTTTATTTATTTATTAAACAAGGGTAAAATCATAATTTGATAATTAATTAAAATAAAATAAAATAAAATAACAAAAGGATAAATTCTTATCATCTTTTTGTTTTCATCTTCAACAAACCGAATGTCTATGGAAGCATGAAGCTATGTCCAATTTAGCCCCATTTCTTGTAATTTTTATGTTTTTGAGATTGTTACAACTAAGTCTAGCTAGCCCGTACCTTTGATTTTGAAACTGTTCAAGATTTTAAATCTTTCCATTGATGAACCTTGTGATTTTAGATGTTAAATGATGAATTTAGAATGTTGATTGATATTTAAAAGTATTTTATTAAGTGAATTTTGATGAATTTTTCGATTAGGGACCAAATTGTTAAAATAGTAAAAGTACAAGGATTTATTGTGAAATTGTTGCATGAATGGGTTGTTTTGGATACCAGGAACATTCGACTAAGCTCAATTTTGGGTAAAAATGGTTAATTTGCATGTTTTGGGCTCAATGACTAAATTCAATAAAAGTAAAACTTTAGGGGCAATTTTGTAAAAATGTCAAAAATAACAAAATTGTATGAAATGAATTTTTTTATTGTCTAAATTAATATATTGTATGAAATTATTAATTTATATCAAGATCACGTGGAAAATCGAGGAAAACAAAAAATTACCAAAATGCCCCTGAACTTTGGCATCTCTGCAAATTAGCCAGGTAAGTTCGTACGTTTAAATAGCATTTTAAATTGTTGTTTTAAATTCTATTATGTTATATTATCATATTATGCCTCGACAGAAAATCTAACGACGTATTGACAACCCTCAGATAATGAAAAGGGATAGCTTTGGCTATCAAATATGAAAAGGGATGGTTTCGACCGTCGATTAAAGAAAAAGGATGGTTACGACCATAGTTTAGCACACTTGTGAGAGATCCGGTAAGGGTTCCATTTGACTTCACTACAACAAATATGGAAAGGTATGATGTACCAATGATCTAAGTATGAATATTCATGATTATTAAAGGTAAGGTTTAAGTGATAGTATGTTTATGTACCATATTTTATCCTGTGATGATATTGCTAAGTTATGTGTTTAATCACTAGCTTGTGACTATGGTAAATGTTATGTTTATGCCTTTTGCGTTGTGCAAATGAAATGGTAAGTGTTCAATATGAACAAAGATAGGTGTGTATGAAACTTATTGAATTAATGATACATGGAAAACATGATATGTGATGAAAGATGATAAATCCAATTGGATCATGTTTGTAACAACCCATTTTTGGTCAAATCAGAATAGTGGTTTTGAAACCACAAATTTGAAATCAAAAAATTATTTTAATAATATTTTAAGTGTTTACAGCATGATAGCATTATGTGTGAAAGTTCCGTGAAGTAATTTTATTGTTTGAATGCTCAATTCGGTAAAAAGGACTAAATCGCGTAAAGTGCAAAAGTGTTGTTCTAATAGCTAAAGGTGTCTAATAGCTGTATAACCTTAAAGTTAAGGTCCTTATGTTGTAATTATACCATTTTATTTGTAAGTGGGCTAAGATGGACATATATAAGTGAATTTTTAATGTTTTAATTAAAGGATGATTTAGTAATTTATGTAATTAAGTTAATAAAATAAAACAAAAACAAATTTTGGGTGCTTTCATCTTCTTCTAGTCGAAACTAAGGGAGGATAAACACCATTTTTATTCTTTGGAAGGTTCGGCCATAGTATATTGAGCATATCAAGAAAAGTGAAATTTGGATCTAGATCGGGGGAAAACGAAAGTTATTGAGTAATCGACTTATTTTGTCGTTTTCACATCCGAGGTAAGTTTATATGTGATATATTTCAGTATAAATGTATTTCATATACTTTGATATTGTATAAATTGTGAATACGAGACTGTGTATATGAACAATAATGATTCGACGACGATTCGACATTCAAAATCCCGATTGAACCATAAGAATAGTTTAGGATGCTAGTGACATGTCATTAGGAAATACATTGTGTAACGCCCCCACGCCCGAAACCGTCATCGGAGTCAAGCTTGAGGTGTTACTAAACTTATCTTACCTTTTAAACAACTTTAAACCACTTATTTTAATTTTCGGAATAAACTATTTTTCTGCGTCATGGTTGCTTAGAAATTCATTTCTTGAGTTTAAAAACTCAAAATTAAGATCCATAAATTTTTCATGAAACTAGACTCATATATCTATTTACTAATTTTTTCCTAGAATTTTTGCTTATCCAATTAGTACAGTTTATTAGTTAAAATTTCCCCTGTTTTAGAATTTGACTACACTGACCTCTACTTACTACGAACCACTTTTCTCCCTGTACAAAATTCGTATGACTATACGTTTATTTTTATTAAAACTAGATTCAATAAGGATTCTAACCATATAAAGTACACCACATAATTATTTTTGTAAAATTTATGGTGAATTTCTAAAGTTGAAACAGGGGATCCAGAAATTGCTCTGGCCCTATTTCACTAAAACTCAGATATCTTATAAAATACAAAACATTTACCTGTTTTGCATATCCCATATGAAAATAGACACAATGATCTTTAATTTCATATATTATTCACCATCAAAATATGTCTCTACGATATTTAGTGATTTTTCAAAGTCACATTATTTCTGATACTTGAATCCGTTTTTAAGTTACTTTCACATTTTTCATAGTTTTCATGTGATAGTTACTACTTAATCATACATACTATTAAACATGTATATCATCAGCCATTCTATTAGCTAATCATTAACAAGTATTTACACATCATTCATTGATCATATCATATCAAAAGAAACCAAGTTCCTATACATGCCATACACAAAACGAAACGTCTAACAATACCAATATGATTCCTTCGATAGTGTGATCGGGTCTCCGACGTTTCCTTCGATCCCCGAGTGGCTTGATAAAAACTATAAGAAAAAGAAAATAAAGAGAGTAAGCACTAGGCTTAGTAAGCTTACAAGCAAATAAATTACAACATTCAACATAATGAATAATTATACATAATGTCACATAGCCTCATAAACTTTCTTTACTTCTCATTTTCTACCTTCTTCTTTACTCACTTACCTTCTTTCTTACTTGACCTTTCACTATTCATAAATATAATATACCTTCCCTTTTGCTGATAATTCACTGTAATTTAACATGTACAATGACCCGTTGAACCACTCGGAATACTAAGGATACTAGGGTCGTTCCTGTCTATCAATATCCTGCCAATGCCATGTCTTCGACATGGACTTACATGAATTATTCCTGTGTCCAATGCCATATATATATCTAATATGGGCTTACATGGCTTATTCCTGTCTCCAAAGTCATATATCTGATATAGACTTACATGGCTCATTTCTGTCCTGTTCTGTCCTGTCAACCCCAATATCCTAACATTCCTAAGGTTCAAACGGGGCTTCCTAATGCTTTTTCTCTGTCACTTCGCCTTTAATTCGACTTTAAATATCCTCATAAAATAAGTATATAAATGCTAGAAATTAAAAATAATAATGTAAAATAAAAGAATATTGCATTTATTTACTGTAAACTTACCTCGATACAAAATGTGACTAAACTTTACAATTTAGTCCTTTACTTTTTCTTTTCCCCGATCTACTCCCGAATTTCACTCTTCTTGATCTATAATAGAAAATTTAACTTATTTAATATTCACATTTATCAAAACAGTCCTTTACTCAAACTTTGGAAAAATTACATTTTTGCCCCTAAACTTTTACATATTTACACTTTTTCCCCAACTCTCGTAAATTAAACTTCAGCCTATTTTTTTTATGTTTTATGACATGCTGATTGTTTTTACCTTCTATAGCAAAATCAAATTCTCACTCTAACATATACTTATAACTATTAGGTATTTTTACCGATTAAGCCCTTTTACTCGTTTTTACCTAAAACCGAGTAGCACAAGTTGTCTAACATAATATAAGACCTCATATTCCATCATAAAACATCAAAATAAACACTTTTCACCTATGGGTATTTTTCCAAATATGAACCCTAACTTAAATTATTGCTAGCATAAGCTTTATCGAGCTACCGGGGACTCCAAAAACGTAAAGAACATTAAAAACGGGGCTTGGAATCACTTAATATGAAGCTTGAAAGCTTGAAACAAACCCTAGCTATGGAGAACCCTTTAAATTTCGTGCTAATGAAGAAGATGATGAATTTTGTGTTATTTTTCCCTTTTTATTTCATTTAATATCCAAACGACCAAAATGCCCTTCCTTATTAAACTTTCAAAAATTCCATCCATGTCCTATTTTGTCCATGAACTTAGAAATTGGTCAAATTGTTATTTAAACCCTCCTAATTAATATTCCAAAGCAATTTCATACTAAAAACTTCTAGAATGCAAGTTTTGCAAATTATTCGATTTAGTCCCTAATCTCAACTTAAGCACTTTATGCATAGAATTTCATCATGAAATTTTCACACAATCATGCAATCATATCATGAACCTCAAAATAATAATAAAAATAAATTTTTCTGCCTCGGATTTTTGGTTTCGCAACCACTATTCTGTTTAGGCCCTATTTCGGGATGTTACACATTGAGTTGGCTTCGGGCCATGATATAGCACTTCGGGTATGAGTTATACCGATTTGGCTTCGGGCCATACATATCGGTTGATTTGGCTTTGGGCCATGATATCCGTACTTTGGAGATAAGTTACCTTGATTTGGCTTCGGGCCATGGTATAGGTACTTATCATGTGAAAACCTTGAGTATCCGACTTCTATTCTGAACAGTTCAATACATAAAAGAAAGACGAGAATGTGTATGAAATTGGTAGGAGATGGTACAGGTATGTGCATAAACCATATTAGTTTTGAATCGAAGAAATGGTGAAGAAGGTATATAATTTTGTGAATAAGTAATTGAGAGGTTTGTTAGTTGATGTGAATTCTTATACTTATGATTAATTGTTGAATTATCTGTTTATGATTACATCGAATTTACATCATATGAGCTTACTAAGCTATAAAGCTTACTTTGTGTATTTATCTGTGTTTTATAATTTTCAAAGCTAGCTCAGATTCGGGAATTGTCGGAGATCGCTTTACGCTATCCATCTATCTCTTGGTACCTATGAACTTGGTATTTTAATTATATGGCATGTATGGGTATTTTGAGTCATTTTGAATATGGGTTGATAATGATTTTGGTTATAACTTGTTAATGAATTTGGCCATATGAATTGACATTGTAAATGTTTATGTTTGGTTTGTAAATATAGTCATGAGATTTGGCTTAATTTGGTGGATTTTGGTTATATGCATATATGTGTATATATGGTTGTTATGGTGAGCTCATGAATGGATATGTGCATAAATTATATTATAAGGCTTGTAGATGTGAATTGGTGCAAAATGATGTATGTTTGAGAAAGGTTTAGCTAGTTGAATTGTATATGTAATTTTAGTACAAATGGTATAGTGTATTTAGAGAATTTGTGTATTGAGAAAAGTGGTTTGAATTGAATGTTTTAAAATTCCTATTGATGCTATATATTGGTGTAATTGACTTCTGTAGGTGTGCAATTTGGGGTGGAAAATTGGCCTGGTAAGTATCCTATTTTTTTCCACACGGGTAGAGACACGGGCGTGTGTCTCAGTTGTGTCTAACACACAGTCATGTTATACGGCCGTGTGCCCCCTGGTGTTGAAATTGAAATCAATGCAATATGCTCCACACGGCCTCACACACGGGCGTGTGACTTGGTTGTGTGGCATAAGTCAGTATACCCTACATGTTTGGCACGGCCTAGCACACGATCTGGCATACAGGCGTGTGTGGCCATTTTTAGGGCACATAGACTAGCCACACGGGTGTGTGTGTTAGCCATGTGACCCAAGTCAGAGAGTTACACGGGGTTGGATATGGGCTAGGACACGGCCATGTGCTCCCATTTCGAATGTCCACATGGCCTGTGACACGGGCGTGTTTGGTGGCCGTGTGAGACACACGGCTTGGCCACACTGGCATGTGTCCCCTGTTTTGAGAAAAATTTTCAAAGTTCGTGAAAGTTCCTTAAGTTATTAGTTTAGTCTCGAACCACTCCCAATGCATGTCTAGGGCCTCGTAGGCTCGTATTAGGGACAAATTGATTGAGATTGAATGATAATTATATGATTTGATTAAATGTATGTGAAAGGTATGTTTAAATGTGTTAATAAGTTTGGTAATGCTCCATAACCCTATTCCGACATTGAATATGAGTGAGGGGTGTTACAATGTTCAAGTATAATGGTTATCTATGTTATGAATTATGTTCAAGTATGCTAACATATGTTGTTGATGTGCTTAGGCTTGTGCTAAGCTTATTGTTGGATTATATCATGTTTAGTCTTAATGAAATACATCAATTCGGTAAGTTTTCATTTGGTAATATGCTTATGTACATGACAGGTGGTATAAATAAAAGTATGTAATTTCTTATGAAATAATTTATCATGTAGTTGATTCCAAAAATGAGCTACGTTTAAATGCATTAGCTTGTAGTCATGGTTGGTACTATGCATATATCTTGTGTGTTATGCATATGAAATGGGTGAGAAAAGGTAATAAAATGGTAAATTCATAGTTGAAATGTAAGTTGATGAAAAATGAATAATAAGTTGAAAGATGTATTCATATGAGAGAAATTTATGTATGTTATGGATGAATATAACTAGTTCATTAACAAAAATGCTAATTAATGAATTGATGTTGTTAGCTAATCTAAAGTAAGAAAATTCAATGGAAAGGAAATAAATGGGAGAGTTCAAAGTCTTATGAAATCCTACTATGCTAGGAGTGATAAGTATATGTGGTGTTGATGACTTATTTCATTGTGAGTTGGTATCTATGGTTCGATAAATCTTGAGGCATTGGTATAGCTTTATATTTAACCTATAAAGTTCATTATTAAAATGGAATGCTATGTTTAAAGTTTATACGACCTTACTAAGCATTCATTGCTTACGTAGTTTTTTTTTCCTTTACCTTACAGATTATCAGAAGCTCGTCAAAAATCTATCACACTATCCAGCAATTATATCGATAGATTTTGATGTCTTGGATAAGGTTATAATGGCATGTATAGGTGGATTATGTCTAATGTTTAATTGATGAGTTTGGTATATATATTTATATGTCATTTTGTTGATGTTTTAGCCATTATGTTTTGGCTTGTAGATTTGGTACTTTGAATGGTTGATATGCTGATTTATGTATGTGGTCTTATGATGAAAGTTGAACGTGTCCATATTGGTATGAAAAATGTAGTTGTCATATATGATTATTAATGCAAATTGTTAAATGGTAAATTTGGTAATTTGAATATGGATTTGATATGTGAACAAAGTGGTAAGTTATGACATAAGTCTAGTTATAATTTAGTTGAACTTTTGGCCAATTTATGTATATGGATATACATGTTTAATGGTTGTAATTGAGGTGTATTTTGGGCATATTGGTTTTATGCTTCTATACCATGTTGAAATAGCTTGATTATGCATGATTTTGGTGCCTTTTGATGGCTTGTGTATATATGCAATAGGGATTATAGGTACATGTTGAAATGGGTGAGAAAAATGGCCTAATGTTAATCCACACGGGCATGTGTCTTAGCCATTCGTGTCTCTCCTATAGTTTTCAAAAGGGTTGCAAGTCAGGTTGTTACACGGCCTAGCGCACGACCAGGCAGACGGGCATGTGACTTGGCCCTGTGACCCAAATTAGTGAGTTACACGGGCACTGACACAAGCTAGGATACGATTGTGTGTCCCTATTTCGAATGTCCACACAGCCTAAGACACGGGCGTGTCTTTTGGCCGTGTGACCCCTATAGTGTTAAAAATTTTCACTATTTTCTGAAAAATTCTATGAGTTTTCGATTTAGTCCCAACTTGTTTCTAGCATGTTTTTAAGGCCTCAAGGGCTCGTATAAAGGATGATTTGAATGTTGTTGATTTCTTTTGTTATGATTAATGATATAAATTGAAATGTTTAAAATTTTTGTTATTTTTAATAGTAAACTCTGGTAATACTTTGTAACCCTATTCTGGTAATGGATACGGGTTAGGGGTGTTACAAAAATTGCTTGTTGAACTTCAGGATTCTTCTCAACCCAGTGAATGAGTGGGCAAACAAGCTTGCACAACCCAAAAGAGCCTAAATTGTCCACTAAGGGAAGGAGTAGCCCAAACTATCCAGTAGAGAAGAGAGGGAAGCTCTAAATCATCCATGGACTTGCTTTTTACCTACCTCAACCACCAAATCAGCCATAGAGAGAATAAAGCAACTCGTCCTCAACAAAACAAGCAAATCATCCACCCTCTCCCTTTAATCAAGCAAATTATTCACAAATCTTCCTTAAATCATGCCAACCGCTCACCTTCGTGGAGAAAATCAAGGGTGGGATGCCAAAATAGCAAAAGGAGCAGGGGGCTCACTAATATAAATAGGGGGCACTAGCTACACTTCAAACACTCCACAAATGAGAGCACACAACACGGAGTTGAGAAAGCATCTCAAAAACATTGAGAGAAGCCAAATTTGGAAAACTTGAGAGCATTTTTGCCTAGATGCAACGTAAAGGATAAGAAAGGAGGAGGAGCAACGTGAGCATTGCGTTAGAGAACCACTGGAATCAGCCTTACGGTTTTCCTTCCTTTAATCTCTTACTTTGTTCTTAGATTGATAAACATGATTGCAATTTATTCTTTTTCTTTTAATTTAATCGTTATGACTTAATTTTTTTGATGTTATTATAATGATGATCTTTAGCTTTTGCTACTAATAATCTGTTGTTGATTTTCTATGCATTGGTTGTTTATTTAATAAAATAAAATCATGATCATGCTTGCTAATGCATACGTAGTGTTGGGAAGTGATGTGAGCTCGTAATCGAATTAAAATTACAAATCACTTGATTTCTCGACCATTTCTAAATAGATACTTGATAACTAAAGAAATATGAAAGGAATATTAAATCAGTGACTTGTAAAAGAAAAGAACTAGCGTTATTGGAACGTGACCCATTTTTTGTATGAAAAATAATTGAAAACAAGAAGAGATTTTAACGGACCTCGATCCATTATTTAAAATGAAACAAGAACTAAAGGTATAATAAATGAATAAGAATGCCACAAAGCAAAGAGCCTTGATAAGTTTAGATTGTATGTTCTAAAGAACTTAAGAGAAAAATTCTCATAATATGAAAATTCATTCATCATAGTCTAACCAAAACAATGTCCTCTTACAAACTATTTATAGGCACTATTATGATTATTCGAATGCCTATGTGAGACCTTTCATCTTCAGTAACTAACTAACGTTATTACAAACTTTAATTTCGTTTGTAACTCATGTAGGAAAGCCAATGGTCATGTCTCTTCATTTGATTCTGGTGTAGATGAAAAGGCATGACTCTATTCCTTAATGAAGACTAAATGTGTTCTTAATGTGCTTAGTTGATGTCCCTTCAGCTCCATTGAAACCGAATCATAAAGCTTGTGTAACATCCTCTTATAATGGCATCATAATAAAGGATAAAGACTCCAAAAACTTATAAAACTTGAAGAGTCTCCTTTTGATCCATTAACAGCCTCCTTAATGTTCTTTTTAAAAGCTTTGAAATTGCCCAATTTGAAGAGTCTTTAGTCATATGAAAAATCACCATTTAAACAACCACCATAATGAGCTTTGAGTGCTTCATTATCCACTAAAAACGTTCCCTTTATGCACCAGCAATTAAGTGAATAAAATGCACACTCTTTTATGCCAAAACTAAACAGCCATTTGAATGTGATAGTATTTGATTCTTCTTGGCAAATGAATAGCCCTATTATAGCTTTAAAATTTGTGACCAGCCTTTTGGACTTTCCTACAACAAACATTTTGACGACACAATTAATTTATTTAAGTAACATTAAATATTGCAAAATTTTCACATTCTTATTCAACTTGTCAATTAACTAGAGACACACATATTTATTTATGAAAATAAACACATTATAACTTATGCATTAAAAAGTAGCAGCCAAATTAAGTAATACACTTATATAAACTAACTCAAACAACTAAGATGCTTAAAAACATAATTTAATTAAGATGTCAACTAAATGAACAAATGAGTTCCTAATGCATGACTTCATTAAAAGATGCAAACTTTAACTAACATGGGAGTTACATAATGCATGACATATTTTATGATGCAATCTTAACTAACATTAAAGTTACATAATGCATGTCATTATTTATGATGCATACTTAACTAACATGAAAGTTACATAATGCATGACTTTATTAAATGCAGAGCACATATAATGCAATTCAAAATTAAAATATACAAACTTATTAATTAAAAAGTCCTTAAAAACATTGACCCAATAATCAATCACGCCTGCGAGATGTTTCATTTTGTACTTGGGCCCCTCATGCTTGGGTCAAACCCGATGTCGTCAAATTGCATCATAACATGATGTGGCCGTGCTCACATCTTACCCTCCCCTATTGAAAATGATTTGTCTTCAAATCAAGCCATTTGCTCAAAAAAATCTTTTTTTTTAATCATAGTTCCTTGAATTATATCTTTCTTCCATTAAGTTGAGCACAACTCTTTCTGGAACCTAAAAATCAAAAAGATTTTCACAAACAAAATTGGAATGAAAGAGTTCTTTTAATCCATCACTTACACCATCTTGGAACAATTCAAAGATGTTGCAATTTGTATAAACATAATGAATATCAAGTGTTCCTTCCAAATGTTGTAAACTCAAGTTAACTTCGGGATCAAAAAAAAATTTTATCTTACCATTTCAATCTGACTCAAAAGTTTCATGGCTGGCAACATAGAAGAAACATGAAGCAATTTAAAGTTATAATCATGCAAATAAAAAATCTAATGCTTGAATACTTTCAACAACAATACAGAACAGCAACTTCCAGGATCAAATACATAAATTTTCTTTATCATTTTAGTATAATTCACATACATCATTTCTAATGGCAAAGATGAAACATTGATTAGCCAAAAGTCATTCATAAAATCATGCAATACATGCTCGAATCCTTTCAACCATAATTTAGAAAAATAATCTACGGGATCAAAGATTTGATTTTGACTTTGTAAGTCATCACAATTCACATATTTTATTTTCAAAAATAATGATAAAATATGGAGCAAACAAAAACGACCAACACATTTATACAAAATAAAATTATGATGTTCACCTTCTCTCAACAATAACTTAGGAAAATAAGCTTCGGGTTTAAACACATGGTTTTGATCACTTATTTTCAAATACAATAAAAACATTTCTTTCTTCAACAATTCACACATGTTAAACAAACAAGATTTAGGCATAGGTATGTTCAAATAATCAAAAATCTAAAAATTCCTTCGAACAGGCAGAGATATCCACAAAATTTTATCACATTGATTTAAAAAATTCACATAACAATCTAAATCAAACATATTAAGCTTTTTACGTGAAAATTCTTTATCACATATGACAATCAAATTTTGTTGACATCTAGTTGGAAAAAAGACATCAATGGACAAATCATCTTGCAATTTAATGTTATTTGAATCAACACGAAACAAATCATGAGAGAAACATTTTAAACACTATTCGAGATAAAATCAGCAACTTCATTCAACGAATAACAACAAAACATGTTATTATAAAGAACTTTTTTTAGATCAAAAACATTGGAAAACTTGTCAATGAAATTCAAATAATACCAATTTGATTGAATCTCAAGAGGTTCATTACCTTGCTTACCTTTGAAGCTTTGAATAATATTTTTACTCTCCAACTTACCTTTTTTGATCAATTGGAACTATCTTTCGTCAAGAAGGTAATGAAGTTGGAACTCGTTCATTGGATCTTTAGAGACCTAAAATGAAGAAAAATCACAAGGCAAACTCGCATGTAGATTAGTTAAGACGTTCCTCACTTTTGCTTGATCACTTTCTTATTTTTCAAGTTTCTTTTTAGGCTTACATTCTCTTTCAAATTTTTTTTTCTTTTTCATGTTTTATTTCACAACTTCTTTTCTCACACTCTCTCTTTTTATTTCCTTTTCTTTTTTTTTCATTTTCTTTCATAAAAAATTCTTCTTTTTTTTCTCAATTTCTTTTGTCCTCGTTTCTTTTTTTCTTCTCTTTTTTTCTATCATTATCAATTATTGTTTTTCTTTTCTCTCAATTTCTTTTTGTCTCATACTTTCTTTACAAGATGTGGTTGGAATGATAGAATCAGAATGAGTAGACTTTCATTGGGTATGAATGGAATGATTTGCATATGAAACACGATCACTTATTCGTGATTGAATCTCAGTGGATAAGTACTTTGGTGTACTCGAAGACCTACTTGTACCTTCACGTTTGTTACCTCGAAAGGCTTCAAACTTACAGTTTTCTTTACTCCAAATTGAATCCCATAAAGAATAGGAATCAAGAAGTGGCTCTTTCCTAAATGAATCTTTTCACTCTTTTTGCACTAAGGACTCATTCGATGATCTTCTTTCCATGCGATCAATTCTTTTATACACTTGTTCAAATTCAAATCGCATGATTCTACGCATTTCTTTCATCAAATCTTGAAATTCTAAATCTAAAAGCTCTTCTTGAAACATGATTTATTGATGGAAAACAAAAGAATTTAAAATAGAAAATGAATACCTTACCAATACAAACCTCACGAATCCACTCAAAAAGAAAAATCACTCCTCTCGTGCTTGCACACAATTCAGGCTTACCACTCGGTTGATCTCACTCGTTCTTGCCTTTTTTAGCTCAAAATTCCTCTTAAGCTCTTCAAGAATGCTGGAAATGAACTTAGCAAAACCCGTAACCTTGTGAACATTGATAGGATGTGACAATGGAAGGAAATAGAAACAAAATAGATGAAAATGACATGAATGACTCAAATACAAAATTAAAAAACTAAAAAAATATGAAAGGCTTGTAAACTTTAACAAAATGGACTCAATTGACTCAAACTGAGGAATGGAATTTTTTTTTCTAAATCTCAATCTCATTTTTTTCTTTTTTTGTTTTCTTTTTCTGCACTTCTTCTCTTTTGCTACGGATTTTTTTCGAAGTTTTTTTTTTGAAATCAGGAAATAGAATTAAATCAATACTTGTGAAAAGTAATAGCTCTAATACTAAATGATGTGAGCTCGTAATCAAATTAAAATTACAAGTCACTTGACTGGTCGACCGTTTCTAAACAGGTACTTGATAGCTAAAGAAATATTATAAGAATCTTGAATCAATGACTTGTACAAGAAAAGAACCAGCATTATTGGAATGTGACTCATTTTCTATATGACAAATAATCAAAAACAATAATAGATTTTAACGGACCCCGACCAGTTGTTTAAAAAGAAACAAGAACCGAAGGTATAAGAAATAAAGAAGAACACCACAAAGCAAAGAGCCTTGATAAGTTCTATAATGCACTGAATTATTTCACTTTGTTTTTTTTTAAATCTGACACAAATAAGTATTTGCTTCAATGGCTATGTGTTTTGGATGTGTGTTTGAGGTCTTGTGTTCAAGCCCCATTTATGGAAAATTCTGTTATTTTTTGTCGTAGCCTTATCCCTCTTAGATGGGCTTATGTTATAATTTCGGTAAACTCATATTAGAATGAGCCTGCTGGTTCGAGTGGAAAGGAGTTAGTTTGTTGAAGGTTTCGTGTTTGAATCCCCGTGTGAGCATGAATGTTAACTTTTGTCTCAATTGTCTGATAGGGTTTGGGTGGAGCTAGAGTTCTAAGGTGGTTGGATGTGGTTAGTGGGTGCCTAATTTGGTGGGATTAGGTTGGTTAGTGGATATTAGAGATATTAGGGATATTTTATTGAAATATTTATTTTTTAAAATTTTTATTTTCTTTTCCCAAAAACTTTTCCCTTCTGACGCTTTTCTATTCTCTTTCTGTCAAAATTTTCTTTTTCTTTTATTTCTGATTTCTGTCAAAACCTTCCTTTCTAAATCGAGGTGCTGCGGTCTTTCTAGTTTTCATACGGCTTGGTAAGTAATGGTGAAAAGGTTTTTCTCGGGTTAGGGGAGAATCCTTTTAGAGCAATATTTCTTTTTAACGATGTTGCCTTTTTCGTTAGTATTGATTTTTGAGTTGTTGGCAGCAACGAATCGTGAGGAACAGAGCTCTCCTCTTGTGGAATCATAGAATCAACATTGTTTGGGAAGTTGGGTAAGTGATGAACTCTTGACTTTCACTGTAGCCAATTTTTGTAATCCTGTTTAATTGAGGAGTAAGACTGATTTTAGGAGCATGTATTGTGATTGTTAGGTTCTGGTGGTCTTGGGATTGTTTTCACTTAAAAAATAAGACTGATTTTAGGAGCATGTATTATGATTGTTAGGTTCTGGCAGATGAAAAAATGGCAAAAAAGAAAGCATTCACTCCCCTTCTATATCTTGCATCTATAGTATTTTTGCCCTGGTGGATCTCTCTCTCATTTAATAAAAGTCTGAAATCTTGGATTACTAATTGGTGGGATACTAGGCAATCCAAAACTTTTTTGAATGATATTCAAGAAAAGAGTATTCTAGAACAATTCATAGAAGTAAAGGAACTCTTCCTGTTGGACGAAATGATAAAAGAATACCCGAAAACACATCTACAAAAGCTTCGTATAGCCAGTGTATATCATCTTACAAGAATAGAGTATGGTATAGATCAACCGGAAGAGGTATGTATAAAAGTATTTGCTCCAAGGAGTAACCCTAGAATTTCATCTGTTTTCTAGGTTTGGAAAAGTTTTGGGATTGTTTTCACTTAAACAATGAACCAGGTGTGTAACAAAAACATGAGAAATTGAGATTCGGTGAAAGTTGAAAAGTGGCCTACTGACGCTACATGGGCATATGCCCGACCGTGTGACGAGCAAGTGTATGGTCGTGTAGGCTACACGGGCTAGGCCGATTCGAGCGTGTAGGCCCACATAGGTGTACCACACGGGCATGTGGGCTATAGGCCAAGCCTTGTAGACCACACGGTAGGGCCAATTTAGGCATGTAGGCCCATACGGGCAAGTGGGCACAAAAGTCTAAAATTTTCCCTAGGGTTGCATAAGTCGTTCCAATTGACTGTGGGCCTTCCGAAGGGTCAGTAAGGGTGAACAAACCCTAATGCATGGTACCTTCCTAATCTGATAGACTGATTTGAGTTTAAGAATTTGATATGCATGATTCGTCTGTTTGTAAAAGCATGTATGATATATGTATGTGAGCATGCGAGGCACGTTAATTTTGTATATCTATATCTGTATATGGGGCAAGTTTTGATTTATGTGGAGGAAGTGTTTTGTAAGGTGACATATCATCGATTTACTGGCTGTAACGCCCCCACGCCCGAAACCGTCACCGGAGTCAAGCTTGAGGTGTTACTAAACTTATCTTACCTTTTAAACAACTCTAAACCACTTATTTTAATTTTCGGAACAAACTGTTTTTCTGCGTCATAGCTGCTTAAAAATTCATTTCTCGAGTTTCAAAACTTGAAATTAAGATCCGTAAATTTTTCCTGAAACTTGACTCATATATCTATCTACTAATTTTTTTTTAGAATTTTTGACTTAGCCAATTAGTACAGTTTATTAGTTAAAGTTACCCCTGTTTCAGAATTCAACTGCACTGACCTCTACTTACTACGAACCACTTTTCTCCCTATACAAAATTAATATAACTATACCGTTTATTTATATTAAAACTAGATTCAATAAGGATTCTAAACATATAAATTAAACCACCTAATTATTTTTGTACAATTTATGGTGAATTTCCAAAGTTGAAACAGGGGATCTAGAATTTTCTCTGACCCTATTTCACTAAAACTCAGATATCTCATAAAATATAATACCTTTGCCTGTTTTGCTTATTCCATAAGAAAATAGACATAATAAGATTTAATTTCATATATTATTCACCATCAAACCATGTCTCTACGATTTTTAGTGATTTTTCAAAATCACATTATTTCTGATACTTGAATCTGTTTTTAAGTTACTTTCACATTTTTCTTAGTTTTCATGTGATAGTTACTACTTATTCATACATACAATTAAACATGTATATCATCAGCCATTCTATTAACTAATCACTAGCAAGTATTTACACATCATTCATTGATCATATCATATCAAAAGAAACCAAGTTCC
Organism: Gossypium anomalum; assembly: GCA_025698475.1. Taxonomy (NCBI): domain Eukaryota; kingdom Viridiplantae; phylum Streptophyta; class Magnoliopsida; order Malvales; family Malvaceae; genus Gossypium; species Gossypium anomalum. Next base: position 33,460,534 of record CM046959.1, on the reverse strand, counting down.
TATACATGCCATACACAAAACTAAACGTCTAACTATACCAATGTGATTTCTTCGATAGTGTGATCGGGTCTCCGACGTTTCCTTCGATCCCCGAGTGGCTTGATAAAAACTATAAGAAAAAGAAAATAAAGTGAGTAAGCACTAGGCTTAGTAAGCTTACAAGCAAATAAATTACAACATTCAAACATAATGAATGATTATACATAATGTCACCTAGCCTCATAAACTTTCTTTACTTCTCATTTTCTACCTTCTTCTTTACTTACTTACCTTCTTTCTTACCCGACCTTTCACTATTCATAAATATAATCTACCTTCCCTTTTGCTGATAATTCACTGTAATTTAACGTGTACAATGACCCATTGAACCACTCGGAATACTAAGGATATCGGGTCGTTCTCGCTCATCAATATCTCGCCAATGCCATGTCTTCGACATGGACTTACATGAATTATTCCTGTCTCCAATGCCATATATATGTATCTAATATGGGCTTACATGGCTCATTCCTGTCTCCAAAGCCATATATCTGATATGGACTTACATGGCTCATTTTCTGTCTGTCTGTCTGTCAACCCCAATATCCTAACATTCCTATGGTTCAAATGGGGCTTCCTAATGCTTTTTCTCTGTCACTTTGCCTTTAATTTGACTTTAAATATTCTCATAAAATAAGTATATAAATGCTGGAAATTTACAATAATAATGTAAAATAAAAGAATATTACATTTATTTATCAGTAAACTTACCTCGTATGCAAAAATAGCTACTTTTACCATTTTAGTCCACAACTTGGTATTTTCTCCATTTTAGCTTTGAATTTCAGTTTTCCTTGCTCTATCATTTAAAATATAGTCTAATTAGGACTCACATTATTCAAATTGACCCAAAATCATATTTTGGCAAAATTACTGATTTTGCCCCTAAACTTTTGCATATTTACACTTTTGCCCCAAAGCTCGTAAATTAAACTTCAGCCTATTTTCTTATGTTTCATGACATGCTGGTCATTTTCCCCTTCTATGGCAGCATCAAATTCATACTCTAACAAGCACTTATGACTATTAGGTATTTTTACCAATTAAGTCCTTTTACTCGTTTTTGCTTAAAACCGAGTAGTACAAGTTGTCTAACATAATTTAAAACCTCATATTCTATCATAAAACATCAAAATAAACATATTTCACCTATGGGTATTTTTCCAAATATGAACCCTAGGTTGAATTATTACTAGCATAAGCTTAATCGAGCTACCGGGATTCCAAAAACGTAAAGAACATTAAAAGCGGGCTTGGAATCACTTACCATGGAGCTTGAAAGCTTGAAACAAACCCTAGCTATGGAGAACCCTTGAAATTTCGTCCTAATGAAAAAGATGGACAAAAATTGGCTTTTAATTTTGTTTTTAATTCATTTTAATAACTAAATGACCAAAATGCCCTTACTACTAAACTTTCAAAAATTCCTTCCATGTCCTAATTTTGTCCATGAACTTAAAATTGGTAAAATTACTCTTTAAGGACCTCTAATTAATAATCTAATTCAATTTTATGCAAAATACTTCTAGAACACAAGTTTTGCAATTTATTCAATTTAGTCCCTAATTTCAAATTAAGTACTTTATGCATAGAATTTCTTCACGAACTTTTCACACAATCATGCAAACATATCATAGACCTCAAAATAATAATAAAATAAATTTTTCTACCTCAGATTTGTGGTTTCGCAACCACTGTTCCATTTAGGCCCTATTTTGGGATGTTACATTTCTCCCCCCCTTTAGGGATTTTCGTCCCCGAAAATCTTACCTGTGAAGAGATTTGGGTACTGTTTTTTGCATAGCCTCTTCGAGTTCCCATGTAGCCTCGTCTACCCTATGTAGTCGACTATCTCGGAAATATACAACTCGGCCAACTTGTCAAGTGAAAATCCATATCTGAATTGGGATAAAATGAGCCGACTTCGTTAACTTATCAATCACAACCCATATGCATCTTTCTTTCTCGATGTAAATGGCAATCCTGGCCGACAGATCAAGCATCTAGAAACAAACTCGAAATGTCCCTTTTCATTCCTACCCACCAAGACACATTTCTTCAAATCATTATACATCTTTGTACTACTGGATGAATAGACAAAAACTACTATGTGCTTCCTGTAAGATCTTTCGAATAAGCTCATCATTCTTGAGTACACATACCACAGGTGCTAATCGATCACTAGCTCATAATCTTTAATCAACTCTAGCCATCTTCTTTGCTTCAATTTCAAACTTTTGTGATCGGTGAATATGTGGCACTTCTCACCGTGCAAATGATGTCTCCAAATCTTCCACGCAAAAATAATGGAAGCTAGCTCTAAATCATGTATCGGATAGTTCTTCTCATGTGGCTTTAAAATTGTCTAAAGGCATAAGCAATTACCTTCCTTCTTCGCATAAGTACACAACCAAGTCCATTCATGGACGCATCACTTTGTAAATCACAAACTCCTTACCGGTTCTAGTTGTACTAAAATAGGAGCTTTAGTCAATAATGCTTTTAACTTGTCAAAACTCTGTTCACACTTCTCGGTCCATTCAAACTTGATATCCTTTCATGATAATTTTATCGGTGGGGTAGCTATCATGGATAATCCCTCTACAAATCGCCTATAATATCAAGGCAAGACCAAGAAAACTTCTAACTTCCGATACATTTCTAGGAGGCTTCCAATTAACAATGGCTGAAATCTTGCTCGGATCAACCTTAATACCTTCACCGAGACAATATGTCCTAGAAAACCAACTTCTCGTAACTGAATTCACTTTTCTTGAACTTGGCATACAACCGATTATCTCTCGGAATATGTAAAGCGTTCTCAAATGCTCGCATGCTCGGTCTCATCATGAGAATAAATCAAGATATCATCAATGAACACAACTACAAACTTATCCAAGCACGGTCTAAAAATTCGGTTCATTAAGTCCATGAAAATGGCAGGAGCATTAGTCAAGTCAAATGGCATCACAAGGAACTCATAATGACCATACCTAGTCAGAAAGCGATCTTGGGACATCTAACTCTTTAACTCGCAACCGATAGTATCCGGATCTCAAATCTATCTTGGAGAACACAAGAGCTCCCTTCAATTGATCAAACAGATCATCAATTCTAGGCAATGGATACTTGTTCTTTCATTGTTACCTTGTTAAGTTGTTGATAATTTATGCACAATCTCATCGATTCGTCATATTACCTTGTTTCAATTCAGAATTCCTTTCTCTTACGGTCAATAACCCACGATGATGTACTTTTTACGAAATTCCTCTGAAAGAAATCCCAAGTGATCCTCTCCTTTGGTACAATCGATACAAGTGTCTTCCACCAGAGAGTAGGTGAGTCTCTAAGAAGTGATATTACACATTTCATACATTCCTCGGGTGTATAAGATAATTCATCAAAGACTACGATAGTATTTTCTAACCAAAATTTTGCTCTTTCGCATCATCATGTTTTGTTGCTCGGAACTCTTACGCCCCTTGTTTCCGATTCTATCAACTGGTGGCTTTTCTCTTATCATTGTACCTGTGGATCGGGAAGCTTGAGCTACATGGGTAGCCCGAGAGTCATGAGGGGGTGGAGGTCTAACTACCGGATTCGCATGCGAACGAAACTCGGCAAACCAATTATTCAAAGCTTGGAAGAGAGCTTCTCGAGTCACTCCTCCCCGATTAATCATTCATTGGCCTATTCTCGGATGATCGCTACCCCTTCCACGGGAGCAAAGCGCGCACTTACTCTACATCATCATCACCAGCTCGCTTGGGATCCATTACAATAAAACAAAATATTTAAAAATCGTCGTGAGTGAGTCGTCACACTATCAAAATACAGGTATGGCATGTATAGCTAGACATTTACTCACACTAACTATTCCAAGAACCGACTAAACCTGCTCTGATACCAATAAATGTAACGTCCCCACACCCGAAACCGTCACCGGAGTCAAGCTTGAGCTGTTACTAAACTTATCTTACCTTTTAAACAACTCTAAACCACTTATTTTAATTTTCGGAACAAACTGTTTTTCTGCGTCATAGCTGCTTAAAAATTCATTTCTCGAGTTTAAAAACTTGAAATTAAAATCCGTAAATTTTTCCTGAAACTAGACTCATATATCTATCTACTAATTTTTTTTTATAATTTTTGACTTAGCCAATTAGTACAGTTTATTAGTTAAAGTTACCCCTGTTTCAGAATTCAACTGCACTGACCTCTACTTACTACGAACCACTTTTATCCCTATAAAAAATTAATATAACTATACCGTTTATTTATATTAAAACTAGATTCAATAAGGATTCTAAACATATAAATTAAACCACCTAATTATTTTTGTACAATTTATGGTGAATTTCCAAAGTTGAAACAGGAGATCTAGAATTTTCTCTGACCCTGTTTCACTAAAACTCAGATATCTTATAAAATATAATACCTTTGCATGTTTTGCTTATTCCATAAGAAAATAGACATAATAAGATTTAATTTCATATATTATTCACCATCAAACCATGTCTCTACGATTTTTAGTGATTTTTCAAAATCACATTATTTCTGATACTTGAATCTGTTTTTAAGTTACTTTCACATTTTTCTTAGTTTTCATGTGATAGTTACTACTTATTCATACATACAATTAAACATGTATATCATCAGCCATTCTATTAACTAATCACTAGCAAGTATTTACACATCATTCATTGATCATATCATATCAAAAGAAACCAAGTTCCTATACATGCCATACACAAAACTAAACGTCTAACTATACCAATGTGATTTCTTCGATAGTGTGGTCGGGTCTCCGACGTTTCCTTCGATCCCGAGTGGCTTGATAAAACTATAAGAAAAAGAAAATAAATTGAGTAAGCACTAGGCTTAGTAAGCTTACAAGCAAATAAATTACAACATTCAGCATAATGAATGATTATACATAATGTCACCTAGCCTCATAAGCTTTCTTTACTTCTCATTTTCTACCTTCTTCTTTACTTACTTACCTTCTTTCTTACCTGACCTTTCACTATTCATAAATATAATCTACCTTCCCTTTTGATGATAATTCACTGTAATTTAACGTGTACAATGACCCATTGAACCACTCGGAATACTAAGGATACTTTGGGGTCGTTCGTCTATCAATATCTCGCCAATGCCATGTCTTCGACATGGACTTACATGAATTATTCTGTCTCCAATGCCATATATATGTATCTAATATGGGCTTACATGGCTCATTCCTGTCTCCAAAGCCATATATCTGATATGGACTTACATGGCTCATTTCGTCTGTCTGTCTGTCTGTCTGTCAACCCCAATATCCTAACATTCCTATGGTTCAAGCGGGGCTTCCTAATGCTTTTTCTCTGTCACTTTGCCTTTAATTTGACTTTAAATATTCTCATAAAATAAGTATATAAATGCTGGAAATTTACAATAATAATGTGAAATAAAAGAATATTACATTTATTTATGTAAACTTACCTCGTATGCAAAAATAGCTACTTTTACCATTTCGTCCACAACTTGGTATTTTCTCCATTTTAGCTTTGAATTTCAGTTTTCCTTGCTCTATCATTTAAAATATAGTCTAATTAGGACTCACATTATTCAAATTGACCCAAAATCATATTTTGGCAAAATTCTGATTTTGCCCCTAAACTTTTGCATATTTACACTTTTGCCCCAAAGCTCGTAAATTAAACTTCAGCCTATTTTCTTATGTTTCATGACATGCTGGTCATTTTCCCCTTCTATGGCAGCATCAAATTCATACTCTAACAAGCACTTATGACTATTAGGTATTTTTACCAATTAAGTCCTTTTACTCGTTTTGCTTAAAACCAGGAGAGTAGTACAAGTTGTCTAACATAATTTAAAACCTCATATTCTATCATAAAACATCAAAATAAACATATTTCAACTATGGGTATTTTTCCAAATATGAACCCTAGGTTGAATTATTACTAGCATAAGCTTAATCGAGCTCAAGGGATTCCAAAAACGTAAAGAACATTAAAAGCGGGGCTTGGAATCACTTACCATGGAGCTTGAAAGCTTGAAACAAACCCTAGCTATGGAGAACCCTTGAAATTTCGTCCTAATGAAAAGATGGACAAAAATTGGCTTTTAATTTTGTTTTTAATTCATTTTAATAACTAAATGACCAAAATGCCCTTACTACTAAACTTTCAAAAATTCCTTCCATGTCCTAATTTTGTCCATGAACTTAAAATTGGTAAAATTACTCTTTAAGGACCTCTAATTAATAATCTAATTCAATTTTATGCAAAATACTTCTAGAACACAAGTTTTGCAATTTATTCAATTTAGTCCCTAATTTCAAATTAAGTACTTTATGCATAGAATTTCTTCACGAACTTTTCACACAATCATGCAAACATATCATAGACCTCAAAATAATAATAAAATAAATTTTTCTACCTTAGATTTGTGGTTTCGCAACCACTGTTCCGTTTAGGCCCTATTTTGGGATGTTACACTGGCAGCTTGTCTACATACTATTTTGATATGTGTCGTTTAGACACTATGTGGTCTATAGGGGTAGGTGGGTGTTTTATACCCCACATGGTGTGTTGGGATGGATGGAGATGGTGTGTAGAGGATGGGGGTAAGACTCTGTATATCTGTATGTTCTGGAAATTTGATTCTGATATGTTTTGACTTTGTTAGAGACTTATGTCCACTTCTCTTTTGAAATACTGGAAATCTGAATTTTATGCATGTTTGTCTCTGATAAGTTACACATTGAGTTTATGAAAACTCACATCCGTTGTTTGTTCTATCCAGGTAATTTTCAGGCATAGGTGGATCGGTGTGACGGAGTCTTAGCGGTGACCACTAGTTCATGAATTGATTAAATTAATAGTTTTATTTTAAATTTGGATTATTTTGAGAGTTTGTAATTTTGGGATTCTTCAGACTGTTTGATTTAATTTTGGTTTTGGATGTGTTTTTTTTATTTTTTTTTACAACTTTTAACAAAACGATTTACAAAAATAATGGTTTACACAAATAACTATTTTTTTTTCCGAAATCAAACTTGGTTTTCAAGTATATCACTTTATAAACATCCGTTGCAACTAATGTTTTACATAAAAGGACTATAAATGATGGATTTATTAAAGAGAAAAATACTGCATTTTCTAAAAACATGGGATCTTTTAGAACAAGTAATACGAGGAGTTTTAACACGAAAGTTGGTTTCAGAACCCTTCTTCGTAACATTTCCAGATCCGGCCATAACGTTTAGGCCAGGTTCGGGGTGTTACAAGTTCAGATTATGTGTTCTAAATAACTCAAGATAAATATTCTCACAATATGAAAATTCATTCATCATAGTCTAACAAACAATGTCCTCTTACAAAATATTTATAGGCACTATTATGACTATTCGAATGCCTGTGTGAGACCTTTCATCTTTAGTAATTAACTAAGGTTATTACAAGGTTTAATTTTGTTTGTAACTCATGTAGGAAAGGTAATGGTCATGTCTCTTCATTTGATTCTAGTGTAGATGAAAAGGCATGACACTATTCCTTAATGAAGACTAAATGTGTTCTTAATGTGCTTAGTTGATGTCCTTTTTGTAAAAATTTGGTTTAGACCCTAGTCGAAATAGTGGTTTCAAGACTACACATCCGAGTCAGAAAAATATTTAAATATTATTTTCTGTGCTTTTGATATATGAATTAGTATGTGTGAAAGTATCATATGAAAATCTAATTGTTTAAGTGCTTAATTTGATAAAATGACCTAATCACGTAAAATGTAAAAGTTACCTGCTATTTGTTAAAAGTGCCTATCTGATTTGGCTTTATAAACGAGAGGTCCTTATTATGTTATAAGACCATTAGTATGTTAAATGGACATTTTTGGACATCCATTATATGTTTAAATGTTTATTATATTAAGGTTAAATGGTAAAAGATGAATTAATGTTATTAATTAAAGAAAACATAAAAATTTCTTCATATTATCATCACGTGGCCTAAAATATCAAAGAAACAGAAAAGAGAAAAGCAAGCTAGGGTTCGACACTATTAAGCTTTGATTTAGGTATGTTTTTGTTTTGGTTTTTTATAATTTTTACGTTTTTGTAATCATTGCTTCGTATACTATCAAGCCCATGCCTCAATTTCTGATTTTTATGATGATTTTGAAATGTGCCATGGATGAATTCATGAGCTTTATGTTTTTAATTGATGAAATATGAAAGTTTGATGTTGAATTTATATATTTTGTCTTTGGATTTTTGATGATTTTGAGTAAAATGGGATAAATTGTGAAAATTGTAAATTGAGGGACTAAAATGTAAAATAAATGAAATGTGTAGACTTGAATGAGTACTATGAATATTCAGCCAAGCATGAGTATATGCAAATTATACGTATTTTGTGATTTTGTGAATTAAGGACTAAAGTGTCAAAATGTAAAAATGTGAGGGCTAATTTGTAAATTGCCCTAAATATGTGTTTATGGATTATTTTGAATAAACTTGTGATTGAATAAGTTAAATTTGGTTTTATTTAGATCAAGAATTGAAGAAAACATAATTAGATCGGGGAAAGTCAAAAACTGTCGAGTAACCGATTCCATCCATTCGAATCCGTACGAGGTAAGTCGATATTCAAATAAGCTTGTTTGGATTGAATTATTATTATTCATATGATATTGAATTGTGATGAATGAATATTCGAGCTAAGTATGTGTTATCTGAGAATGTATCGACAAAGCTTCGACGTCCGAAAAGCCTTGTACGAACCTTAGGAATAGTTAGGATACATATGTCATGACATAGGATTTTTGATATCTGTTTTGTGTGTAAACCACGTTTGGGACATTGGCATCGACTTCTGTTTTACGTGTAAGACCATGTCTAGGAGATTGGCATCGTATTTAATTTTGTGTAAGACCCTGTTTGGGATAGTGGCATCGATATTGTATTACATGTAAGACCACGTCTGGGACGTTGGCATTGTATGTGCTTTCTGAGCTATCCGTGTGTCCTTATGTTTCCGAACGGTTAAAACAGGCATTCTGAGAAAATGAATGACTTTGTGAAATTGTATCCGATTCAGGTACGTTTGCATTGTATGTTATGGTTGAGAATCAAAAGGTAAGTATGTATATAAAAGATTATCTATGATCTAAGTATATGAATATGAATATGAATATGAGGTTTGTGTTGATATTTTTCTACAAAGTATAAGTAATTTGATGATGTTTATATGCTTTAACTGATAAGTTTACTTGTATATGGCTTACTAAGCTTTTGAAAGCTGACTTTGTGTGTGTTTGCATTGTTTATAGATATCAAAGCTATTGTGAGCTAGGGGATCGTCGAGGATCGTCACCGTACTATCGAACCTTATTTTGGTACTTTTAAAAATGTATAAATTGAAGTACGGCATGTATAGGCTAGAAGTGTTTTGGTTAGGTTTTGTAATGCATATATTAGGCCATGTGATATGGCTAGCTTATGTTTGAACTTATGGTTGGAAATGTTATATGATATGTGTGGTATTGTGAATTATATGGTATGTTTTGAATGACCAAAAGAAATGGTCAATGTTGATAACTTTTGGTAAGTTTTGAATATGAGATTGAATGATGTATAGAAACAGAAGTTTTGGTATGATTTTAGTTTAGGTTTTGGTTTGGTTGATAAATTGAGATTGAAATTTATTGATTTTGTAAAGGCATGAATAGTATATGTTTTGGTATAGAGATTGGCTGAAATTGGTGTACAAATATGCTTAGTTTGGTACTTGTAGAATTGACCCAATTGGGGTGGAAAGTTAGCTATTCAAATGGCTTATTTTTGTCCACACGGACAGGGACATGGGCGTGTGTCTTAGACGTGTGCGGCACATGGCTATGTTGCACGACCGTGTGTCCCCTAGGGTACCCTACAATTGTAAGTTAGGCTCGAGCACGGCCAAGGCATACGGGGGTGTGGCTAGCCGTGTGGCCCAAGTCAGGCTAAACCACGACCATGGCACACGGGCGTGTCTTGTGGCCGTGTGAGCAAGTCAGTATGTATGCCCTGTTTTGACACGGCCTTGACACATAGGCGTGTCTAATGCCGTGTAAGGCACACGGCCTGTTCACACGGGCGTATGACCTGTACTTCTTTGAAAATGTTTATGTTTTGAAAAAATTTTGTATGTGCTCAGTTTAGTCCCAACCCCTTTCTAATGCATGTTTAAGGTTTCGATGACCTATATAAGGGACTCTACATTGATATTTGATCTCTGATGCTTTGATGCTTATGAAATGTATGTTAATCATTCCGTATTATCTGGTAATGCCTTTAACCCTATTTCGGCGATGGATATGGGATAAGGGTGTTACATTTTATTGGTATTAGAGCTATAGTTTAGTCATTTCTAGTACTACCATAGCGTATGTGAGTCTACCTATACATGCGATATTTATGAACTGCGATAGTGTGATGAATCTTGACATTAAAATGTGATTTTATATAGCAAATGGATCCTGAACGAGCCATAGTGGACGATGTCAAAAGTAATGCACCTACTCTCGCACAAGGGACGGTGCCATCCAATTCTAGACTAGCTACGAGTAGCCGTGATGGTGAGGCTAGACAAGCCTTTTATCAGATGATGAACGATTGGTTTAGCCAATATATTAGAACCAATCCAGCTGTACAACAACCTCCACCCCCGGTCAATCCTCTGCAAACCTCTGTTATGCCATCAGTGAATCCGATTCAGTTAAGTAAGCCACCAATTGATAAGATTAGAAAGTATGGGGCCGAAGAGTTCCGAGCTACAACAAATGATGATGCTGAAAGAACAGAGTTCTGGTTAGAGAACACAATACAAGTGTTTGATGAATTATTTTTGAATCCTGAAGAATGCATAAAATGTGTTGTTTCACTTCTGAGAGATACGGCGTACCACTGGTGGAAAACTTTGATATCGATAGTTCTGAGTGAGCAAATCACCTGGGATTTCATCCAAGCTAAATTCTGGAAGAAATACATCAGTCAGAGATTCATCGACCAAAAACGTAAAGAGTTTCTTGAGCTTAAACAAGGCCGTTTGTCTGTTACAAAATACGAGTAGGAATTTGTAAGACTGAGTCAGTACGCTCGAGAACGCATATCAACTGAAGCTATAATGTGCAAAAGATTCGAGGATGGCTTGAACAAAGATATCCATTTATTAATTGGGATTCTGGACATCAAAGAGTTTGTTGTGCTTGTTGAACGAGCCTGTAAAGCTGAAGATCTTGAAAAAGAGAAAAGAAAAGCTAATTCTAAAGCTAGAGAAGTGCGAAAGAGATCATCGGGAAAATGATTCCAATCTACATCAAATAATTTCAAAGAGGATAATAGTCATTCAAAAGTTAATGTGGGACATCCGAATAGAGATCGTGCTAGATTGTATTCAAACTTTAAAACTCCAGCTACATCTGTTGCCAATGTTGGAAATGCTAAATCTGATGCCCGTAGTGCAAGCATTATGGTGAAAGACATCTCGGTAATTGTAGATTGTATGATCGGACTTGTTTCAGATGTGGATCGTTCGATCATTTTATCCACGATTGCCCCAAATCTGTCAGGAAATAAATTGTCCAAAATCCGAGGCCAATGGTAATTCTTCTCGTGGTAGACCTCCCAAAAATACGAGAAATGTAAGTGGTAGTCAGAGAGGGACAAAAGACTCAGCTGTTAGATCCAAGGCTCGTTCACCTGCCAGAGCTTATGCTATCCGAGCTCATGAGGAAGCTTCATCGTCAGACGTGATAACGGGTACATTTACTCTTTATGATACTTCTGTGATTACTTTGATAGATCCTGGATCAACACATTCGTATATATGCAAGAACTTAGTGAACAATAAGACTTTGCCTGTAGAGTCTACTGAATTTGTAATTAGAGTTTCGAACCCTCTAGGCAGATGTGTTTTGGTTGATAAAGTCTGCAAGAATTATCCGTTAATATTTTGAGACACTTGTTTTTCGGCTGATCTGATGTTATTGCCCTTTGATGAGTTTGATATAATCCTGGGTATGGATTGGTTAACTTTGCATCTTGCTATTGTGAACTATAAACGGAAAACTATTGATTTGAGATGCAAGAATGATGAAATAGTCAGAATTGAATCTAGTGATTTGAATGGATTGCCTGCTGTGATATCTTCGATGAAAGCTTTAAGTATTGTGAGAAAGGGTTGTGAAGCCTATTTTGCTTATGTGATCTATTCGAAAGTGTCTGAAAAGAAAGTTGAATCAGTGCCTGTTGTATGTGAGTTCCCTGATGTGCTTCCTGAAGAACTTCTAGGATTACCTCCGATACGAAAAGTTAAATTTGGTATTGAATTAGTGCCTGAAACTACACTAATTTTGATAGCTTCGTATAAAATGGCTCTGACCGAATTAAAAGAATTAAAGTCTCATTTGCAAGAGTTGACCGATAGAGGATTTGTTAGACTGAGTTTCTCACCTTGGGGTGCTTCAGTTCTATTTGTGAAAAAGAAAGACGGTACGATGAGAATGTGTATCAATTATCGTTAGTTGAACAAAGTGACTATCAAGAATAAGTATCCTCTGCCTCAAATTGATGATTTGTTTGATCAGTAGAAAGGAGCTGCGGTGTTTTCAAAAATAGATTTGAGATCAGGCTATTATTAGTTGCGAGTAAAAGACTCAGACATTCTGAAAACTACTTTCAGAACAAGGTACGACCACTATGAATTCTTAGTTATGCCTTTCGGATTGACTAATGCACCTACTATCTTTATGGATTTGATGAATAAAATTTTCAGACCATATCTAGATCAATTTGTTGTCGTATTCATTGATGACCTATTGATTTATTCACGTGATGAATCTGAACATGCCGAGCATCTGAGAATAGTGCTACGGACTCTGCGAGAAAAATAGTTGTATGCGAAGTTCAGTAAATGTGAATTTTGGTTGCGAGAAGTTGGTTTTCTGGGTCATATTGTATCAACATCTGGTTCCGAGTTGATTCGAGTAAAATTTTTGCTATTTTAGAATGGAAGCCTCCGAGAAATGTTTCTGAAGTCCGCAGTTTTTTGGGACTTGCTGGTTATTATAGAAGATTCTAAAAGGCTTTTCTATGATTGCGACTCCGTTGACAAAGCTGCTTCAAAAATATGTCAAATTTGAATGGTCAAAAAAGTGTCAGAACAGTTTTGATCAGTTGAAAATTTTGTTAACTGAAACTCCGGTATTGGTACAACCTGAATCGGGTAGAGAATTTGTGATCTACAGTGATGCTTCGTTGATCGGTTTGGGTTGTGTTTTAATGCAAGAAGGCAAAGTCATTGCTTATACTTTAAGATAGTTGAAGCTGCATGAAAAGAATTATTCGACGCACGACCTTGAGTTAGCTGCAATTGTGTTTGCTTTGAAAATCTGGCGTCACTATCTATTTGGGGAGAAATGTCATGTATATTTCAATCATATATGTTTAAAATATCTGATGACTCAGAAAGATTTGAATCTGCGGCAGAGAAGATGGCTTGAATTGCTAAAGGACTATGAATTTGTGATAGATTATCATCCGGGTAAAGCAAATGTTGTTGCTTTTGAGTCGAGAATCATTATTTGCTTTGCATGCGATAAATGCTCATTTGGTTTTGTCCGATGATGGTTCTCTATTAGCTGAATTAAAAGCAAGACCTTTGTTCTTACAACATATTATCGAAGCTCAAAAGATTGATAATGAAATTTTAGCAAAATGAGCTCAGTGTGATTTAGAGTCTGATTCAGAATTAAAAGTTGATAAAGATGATTGTTTGAGATTTCGAGAGAATTTATGTTCCAAAGAATACAAAATTAATTCAGATGATATTGAACGAAGCTCACAACAGTCGGTTATCTGTGCATCCGGGTAGTATGAAAATGTATAATGATTTGAAACAGCATTACTGGTGGTCTGGAATGAAAAGAGATATCTCTGACTTTGTTTCAAAATGTTTGATCTGTCAGCAAGTTAAAACTGAGCATCAAGTGTCATCTGGTTTGTTACAACCTATTTTGGTTCCAGAATGGAAATGGGATTGAGTGACAATGGACTTTGTTTCGAGTTTGCCCCTGTCTCCGAGAAAGAAAGATGCAATATGGGTTGTAGTTGATCGTTTGACAACATTAGCTCATTTTATTCCAGTTTGATCTGATTACTCGCTTGAGAAATTAGCTGAGTTATACATTTCTGATATTGTGAGATTACACTGTGTGCCATTATCTATTGTATCAGATAGAGATCCGAGATTCACATCACGATTCTGGAAGAAATTGAAAGATGCTCTGGGTACTAAATTACACTTCAGTACTGCTTTTCACCCATAAACGGACGGTCAATCTGAGCGGATTATTCAAATACTCGAGGATATGTTGAGATGTTGCATTCTTGAGTTTGAAGGTACGTGGGAAAAGTATTTGCCTTTGGTTGAATTCTCTTATAATAACAGTTTTCAATCGAGCATTAAAATGGCACCATACGAAGCTTTATATGGTCGTAAATGCCGTACACCTTTGTATTGGACTGAGCTCAGTGAGAATAAGATTCACGGGATTGATTTAATAAAAGAAATTGAACAAAAAGTGAAAGTGATCTGAGATAGTTTGAAAACAGCTTTTGATCGTCAAAAATCATATGCAGATTTGAAAAGAAAAGACATTGAATTTGAGATCGGCGCCAATGTGTTTTCGAAGGTGTCTCTGTGGAAGAAAGTACTCCGGTTCGGTAGAAAAGGCAAATTGAGTTCAATGTTCATTAGGTTGTTTGAAATTATCTAGCGTATCGGGCCAATAGCATATAGATTGTTGTTGCCACCAGAGCTACAAAAGATTCATATTGTGTTTCATGTATCGATGCTTCGACGATACAGATCCGATCCTTCACATGTAATTCCTCCGTCTGAGATTGAGATTCAGTCTGATATGACTTAAGAAGAAGAATTGATCTGTATCTTAGCTCATGAGGTGAAAGAACTGCGAAATAAGAAAATTCTATTAGAAAAGTGATGGGGCATCGACACGGTATTGGAGAGCCTACGTGGGAGCCTGAAGATGCTATGAGACAGCAATATCTGAATCTATTCAATGGGAATATTTTCGGGGACGAAAATCCCTAAGAGGGGAGAATTGTAACAGTCTGGTTTAGACCCTAGTCGAAACAGTGGTTTTGAGACCATATATCTGAGTCAGAGAAATATTTAAATATTATTTTCCGTGCTTTTGATATATGAATTAGTATGTGTGAAAGTATCGTATGAAAATTTAATTGTTTATGTGCTTCATTTGATAAAAGGACCTAATCGCGTAAAATGTAAAAGTTGCCTGCTATTTGTTAAAACTGCCTATTTGATTTGGATTTATAAATGAGAGGTCCTTATTATGTTATAAGACCATTAGTATGTTAAATAGACATTGTTGGACATCCATTATATGTTTAAATGTTTATTATATTAAGGTTAAAATGGTAAAAGATGAATTAATGTTATTAATTAAATAAAACATAAAATTTCTTCATATTATCATCACTTGGCCGAAAATATCAAAGAAAAAGAAAAGAGAAAAGCAAGCTAGGGTTCGGCACTATTAAGCTTTGATTTAGGTATGTTTTTTTTCGGTTTTTTATTATTTCTACGTTTTTGTAATCGTTGCTTCGTATACTATCAAGCCCATGCCTCAATTTCAGATTTTTATGATGATTTTGAAATGTGCCATGGATGAATTCATGAGCTTTATGTTGTTAATTGATGAAATACGAAAGTTTGATGTGAGTTTATATATTTTGTCTTTGGATTTTTGATGATTTTGTGTAAAATGGGCTAAATTGTGAAAATTGTAAATTGAGGGACTAAAATGTAAAATAAATGAAATGTGTGGACTTGAATGAGTACTATGAATATTCGGCCAAGCATGAGTATATGCAAATTATGTGTATTTTGTGATTTTGTGAATTAGGGACTAAAGTGTTAAAATGTAAAAATGTGAGGGCTAATTTGCAAATTGCCTTAACTATGTGTTTATGGATTGTTTTGAATAAATTTGTGATTGAATAAGTTAAATTTGGATTTATTTAGATCAAGAATTAATGAAAATATAATTAGATCGGGGAAAGTCAAAAGTTGTCGAGTAACCAATTCCATCCATCCGAATTCGTACGAGGTAAATCAATATACAAATAAGCTTGTTTGAATTGAATTATTATTATTCATATGATATTGAATTGTGATGAATGAATATTCGAGCTAAGTATATGTTATCCGAGAATGCATCGATAAAGCTTCGGCGTCTAAAAAGCCCTGTACGAACCTTAGGAATAGTTAGGATACATATGTCATGACATAGGATTTTCGATATCTGTTCTGCGTGTAAGGCCACATCTAGGACGTTGGCATCGACCTCTGTTTTACATGTACAACCATGTCTGGGACATCGACATCATATTTGATTTCGTGTAAGACCCTGTCTGGGACAGTGGCATCGGCTCAAACGGTCCAAAAAAAAGTTGCCTAAATCATTTTCAACATTCCATGCTTCCTAGGATTTCGCCTCAAGAAACTATTAAGTCAATTCTAGAGACTTAAACTTTCATGCATGCCTAACTTTCCTAAGAAACTAAAAATTTTATGGTACGATTTGCATGCTTTATTAAAAATACACTTATGTTATATCTCAGTTAACATAACAATTATTGAAATAATCGAACTTTATTCATACTAAAGTTTAGCATACTTAACAAAATTTCAAATTTTTGAACAAAATATAACCTAATTATAACTGAAAGAAAAATTTATTCTGAGTGGAAATAATTTCAATTTTTTGGCCTCCCTACTTAAGATGGACAATGTCCTCATTGTTAAAAGTGAATAGATACTATATACCAGGTAGGGTTCTAGAAAAAAGGAGGTGAGTCAATTTGACAGCTTAAGTACCAAGTTCTCTCTAAATCCAATCCTAGACATGTATTTATCTATTGCCACACTTTATACTTTGTAACTTGTTCATTTTTATTAATGATTTTCACCTCTTGTTTTATTATGGGAAAATAAAAATTCTTAATTAAAATTAATCCTAAAATAACCTAAGAAATAAAATAAAGTCAAGATTCCCCCTTTTTATTTATTTGCAGATCTTTCCGAATTTGACTCATCTTTTGCTCCATCATCTTTGTTTTTGCATGAATCGCTTCGCTCGTTCTTCAATAGTGGACTCCATGGTTCAAATATGAAATATGGAAACTCAGGCACAAAAATAAATGTGTCATTGTATATTTTCGTAAGGGCGCTTCTCATTGAGTCATCCCTTATTTTTGAATATCTCCAGTCAGCTTGTTGTTGCCACTACATATGTTGCATTATGTCTATCAACTTTGACAGCTCATCTCGAAGATCTGAGCGAGGCGATTGAGTTCTGAACATTGAAGTTGTGACATCAGGTTCGGCTTATGGTTCCATTGGTTCTGCCTTATCAGGGATTTCAACTGATTGCATCAATTCGATCTCTGTTAGATCTTCTTCTTCTTCTTCAGGATCCTCACTTTCTTTAATTTGTTGCTGTAGAACAGATTCTCCAGCTATTCGGTAAAGGTCCCAATCTGTGATTGTGCCCTGGCTATAACCTATCTTCTTTAGGTTTGCAAGAATTTTAGCTTTCAAGCACAAAATTGTTATCGTAAAGGGAAAGTAAGCTGGGCCAAAACGTCTAGCGGCACAATTCTGCATTTCTCTCAGGATGATTTTTCCCACATCAATGGTCTTTCCAGTTAAAATCGAGTATAATAAGACAATTCACTCTAATGAAATTGTCGTCCTATGTGAAATAGGCATAAGCCTGAATCAAATGAAATAGAACCATATATTCGCGAGTGGTGTCAAATATTCTCTTCGACAAGTGTGAATTCATTATTTTGACACAATCCACTTAGAACCTGGAACTATAAGTTCCTTGAGAATTTTTTCCAGACTTTCAGACTCAATATTTCTCATCAAGGAAGAATATTCGTCGTTTTCAAAATCAGGTAATTCAAAGATTTCATTAATAGCGTTTGAGATTATTGGTACTTTGATTTCGTAAACCGAAACTTCTGTCAACTCACTTGAGGTTAAATTCACATAAAATTCATGAACTAACTCCTCATCCACACTAAGTCTTTTCTCACAAAACAACTCCCAATTGAAAGCTTCAGCAACATGACGAATGCACGCCATGAAATCAATGTAATTGCTTTCTTTCAATGTAAAGCCTTTCTCTGGATGTATTTGTTGATTCTTGAAAGTACTTTCGTATCTCGCTTTGGCTTCTTCACAATGGAATTTGTTTTGGGATTTGTCAATTTGGGCAGAGACACGAGTTCTCTTGCGAGGCATGATTAACGTAAACATAAGATGGGAACAATTATTTTCTCAAAAATTTAATTAGTATAAACTATTAATAATTCAATAAATTTAAAAATTAAATAATTAATTAAAATTAAAATTTTAGGAGAAAAATTTGTCTTACCACTCTTTTTATAAAAATCAAGAACTCCTAAAAAAATAAATATAAATCAAAAGAGGTCAATTTAGGATAGGTTGGAGGGTTAACGGCTAAGGATGTTGGTGCGCAGATGTGCGTCTAAGCAGAAAGCAGCGTGGGAGCAGGTAGTAGCATGGTGTGGGCGGCAGCGTGGGCACGCGTGAGCTAGATCTAGAGGCAACACGAGGTGCGCAGATCCTTGCAGGCGCATCAAGCAGGCCTGGCGAGCTACTAGAGCTGGACGTGCGGCAGGTGTGGCAGGTGCGACACCCAGGAGAAGGCTGTTGGGTGAACACGGTGGGTGGGAGCTGTTGCCCGAATGGGTGAGGGTGCCGAGTAGCTAGGCGGTGTTGGAAGCTTGCGGCACTAAGTATTGGTAAGGTTTGGGTGAATGAAAAAAAGAATGAAAAGGTGAGTGAAATTTATAGTGAGGGGAGTAGGAGTTAAAGTAAAATTCTTAGAACAATTTAATAATTAAAAAATTCTAAGTTCTAATCCTATACAAAGTTAACAACAATTAATAATTAATGTAATGCATATTAAATTATTATTTTTATTAATTCATTAAAGATAAATACTTATTAAAAATATGATCAAATTTAAACTAATTCTAATTTAATGCAAAGTTGATAATAATTAATATATATTATAATGGATATAATTATATATTAATGATTATCATCTTATTTATTAAATTAAAAACATTTATTCTACATGCCTTTTGAAAATGTTTACAAAAAGAGGCATCTAATTGTTAATATTTACAAGAAGAGCAACCAAATTTTTAGAATAATTCAATTAAGTACCTAGACTTAAAGAAAATTTGAAATTGAGTATCAATTAAAACTTGGATTAAAATTGACCCTTTTATTTGAAAAACTAAAAATTTAATTTTCCATTTAGGGAATAATTTCTCGAAAAATTATGTTAAAATCAATTCCCAGGAAAGATTGGAGGGGTCACGAGCAGTCCCACTTAAATTCCAATTTCCTAGACAGAATTTATTTAAACATACTAATCCCGAAAAATATACCCTAAATCATTTATTTAAAAAGGAAAAAAAGAAAAATTAATCATCTGATAAAATGAACGAGATTTGATCCTATTCAATTTTATCTCCCCATTAATGTTTTAAGCACTGAGCATTAACTCAAAATTACCTCCCTTACTTTGAAGTTCAACAAATTCTGTATGGATAAACTCGGTGAATAGTAAATGGACCGGACCAACGTGATTTTAACTTACCTGGAAAGAACCTTATTCTGGAATTGAATAACAAGACTTGCTGACCTACTTCAAATTCTCGAACTCAAATGTGCTTGTCATGCCATTTCATAAGTCTCTCCTTGAGTAATTTGGCATTCTCGTATGAGAACATTCGGAATTATTCTAACTCATTGAGTTGGAGCATCTGTTTCTCTTTATTAAGCTTAAGATCCAAGTTGAGTTGTTGAAGAGCCCAATAATCTTTGTGCTCTAATTCCAAGGTAGATGATAGGCTTTCTCAAAGACCAACCTATAGGGTGACATTCCTAAAGGTGCCTTGTATGCTATCCTATAGGCCTGTAGGCCCATAAAGCATCATCCAATTTTTTAGACCAATCTCGTCGGTTCGGGCAAACTACCTTCTCAAGTATACCTTTGATCTCTTTGTTTGCCAGTTCAGCTTACCCATTCGTCTACGGATGGTAATCTTTGGCGACCTTGTAACACCCCAAACTCGGCCTAGATGCTATGTGTAACACCCTAAACCCGGCCTGGATGTTATGGCTAAATCTGGCGATGCCACATTGAAGTGTTTTTTGTAAAGCATGATATTGTTTGCAAAGCCCAATCTTTATTAAGCCTCTTTGTGTGATCTCAAAAGATGGTTTTAAAACTTGCGTCACTATCAAAAGTATTTACTTTAAAACGTTTATTAATTTCAAAATCTCGTTTGTAGTGGGATCTTTTTAAAATAGTTGCATACTAATGTTTACTTGTAAAACGTTGTTTTCTTGCAGTAACTCTTATAACCATTTACGTATTTGTGGTATTTTTAAAAACCTTTTATCTTTTGAAAACCCGTGTCATATTACTAACAGTTAAGAATCAAAATAAATAAATCCCAAACTAAAAGCTAAAAATTTAGAGAAGCCTTATTACAAAAACAAATACCCAAATCAAATTACCTATAATTTAAAAATCCAATAAAGAAGTCCGTGCGATTGTGTAGCGACCTCTGAGTCCCTCGCAGCACCGATCTGCCTAAGCAGATAAACAGAAGGGCGAGTTTAAAAAAACTCAATGTGTAATCCCTTAATAAGCAAACAGTCAAACATACAGTGAGGAAAAACAGTCTAGGCCTAAGCCCATATCAGAAACAGTTCGATTTCAGTAGGGCCTTAGCCCATTTCAGAATCAGCGTGAGCCTTAGCCCAATTCAGTAACAGTCACAGTACAGAGATGCAGTCAGAAATCCTACCCAAGCAGCTTCTACACACCACTCCGTCCAGCCCTACACACTATATGGGGATAAAATCAACCCATCCATTCCTACACACTAAAAATAACACCGGTTGCGGCACTAAGCAAAAATTGCAGCAAAGCTGCCAGTACAACACATTTCCTCCAAATATAATAAACCCATCCCCATGCAATATGTCATGTCATAATAACAAACGTGTATGCAAAAATGTCATGCTCGATTACAGTCATATATCACAGGGGCATATCAGTCATTTTACCTCATAGGGGTATAACGGTCATTTCATCAAATTGGGGTCTAGGTATACTAACCAACCCAACAGTAGGTCCACAGTTGTCTCGGGCAACCCGTGCAACCTTAACAGTCAAACAGTGAAAATGGGCCCAAAGCCCATAACACACCCGTGTGGCCGACTAAGCCCAAAAATGGCCTTGGTCATGCGAAATACACAGTCTGGTCCAATAATCTCCACATGTCAATGTGGTTTACCCATGTCGGACCCACGAGCCCATGGGGCCCACACGGCCCATTTTGGCCCAACATGGCCCAAAACGGCCTAAGCCCATGAAATTGCTCATGGTGGCCTCTATGATCAAACGCCCACGTTTTACGCATTTAGTTTACCACACGAGCGAGCACACGCTCATGTAGCGTCATTTGACATATTTTTTTTTGGCTTTTTTCAGTTTACGATTTAAGCAATGTGGTTACACACCTGATTGCGAAAATGCGCAACTAGACCATGAGTACTCAAACCTATATCAACAAAAGCTTCGGTTAGTAGCCTAACAATAGAGTTAGAGTGAACATTAATCAAAGCCCTTATCCAAAGTATTACCTAACACTTGTCTAAACCAATCAATTCAGGCTTGCCCACTTAATTCATTGCAAGAGCCTAATCCTTATGCCTTAGAGACTACCTGCATACCAACCGAGCCGTATCAACAGACAAACAAAAAAATAGTTTTGAGCTCGTCGAAAGGTCACCTGCAGAAAACTCAGAGTCCAGATTGGGAGAAAGGAACAATCGGCTCTCACCCACACAAGTCAAAAGTACACAGAAAGAGGCACACCCCTAGTAGTAATCGGCAAAGGGAAGAAGATGTTAGATGAAAGATCATATCAGTAAAGAGAAACCAGAAGGAGTCAAGTGTACTTACCGATTTATCAAAGAACACTTGCAAAAGCCAAAAATAAACTGGGGAGAGGTATATGTAGTAGCCGTTAAAGTATTAAGATGGAAGGATGACAAGAGGAGAGAAGAAGAATGAGGTATTCAGCAAGCGAACAAAAAGAAAAAGGACAAGAATCGGTTAGCAATAGTCGAAGGGTCTAAAAGACAGAGAGGGGTGTATTCCGCCAAATGTATCAACAGAAAAAAAAATGATGATTGATGAAAATCAAATGACAGGGGAAAAATGGTATTCGGTTAATGGCATTTGGAGAACACGAGAGGGAGCGATTTGCTACAAGAGTAGGGAAGAAGAAAAGTCGATCTAAAGAGGCTCTGCAAAGAAGAGCAACCTGAGATAAACCTGAAGTGAAAGCTACCCGAGTGGTCAACAATATTCGGTCACAACAACACAAGAGAAAAAGAGAAAACAAAGTTTCTAGCACAATTTCGGCACCCCAAGAGTAAAATTCCAAAACGCAAAAAGGGAAAGAGCTCAAAACCAAAAATTTTGAAGGAAGTTTGACTTAGCTGAAATTCTATGTACCTACTACCCAATTTTGGTACAATTCTACCACCTTTAAATCCCACAAAATCCTCCTACAATCACTCCACCATTATCTCCTCAACCACCTATTCAAACACTGTGACAGCCCTAATTTGACCCTAGTCGAAAAGTGGTTTCGGGACCACAAAACCGAGTCATAAAAATAATTAATCGATATACTCTAAGCTTATTATATGTATAAATGCATGTGTGAAAGTTTCATACTTTGATTTTGTTATTTGAAGATGAAATTTAGTAAATAGGATTTATGTGTGACATTTTTGAAATATGATGGATTAATTTAAAATGGTCTATTAATGTATGTTATAAAAATAGTGGACTTGCATGTCAATTCAACCATTTTAGATAGTGGCCGGCCATGTTGTTGTCTAATAGATATTATATGTATTTTCAATTAAATGAACTAAAGAATGAATAATAGAATAAAGTATAATAAAAAAATGGGTGAGTGGGAGGAGAAACCAAAGTGATTCATCTTTGTTTCTCCATTGCCGTAGCAAGAAGAGAAGAGAAGGGAACCAAGCATTCGGCTATTCCTTTCTAATATTGATTAAGGTACGTTTGATGTGTTTTGAAAGAAATTAATTGTGCATTTTAGGATAGTTTCTTAGTTCCTCCATAACCCATGTGCAAATTTTCATTTTGGTGTTTACGGGAGCAATCGGTCATGAGAAGATTTTTCATTTAGAAATTGAAACTTTGATGTTTTGTTTTGAATTATAAAAGCACTCCATTCGGTTGAAATTATAAAAGTATGTTAAGTTTAAAGAAAAAAGGTTGAATTTGTATATGTAAAGATTTGGTGTGCTTGTATTATAGCCGAATATACCTTGAAAATTGGAATGGAGAAATTCTTATGATATAAGCTTGTAAATTGAATTGTAATGTGTGCTTTGTAGTTTTAAATGGTTAAAGACTATTCGGTTATAGCCTTTATATTTTTTTTATGAAGAAAGCAAGTTAAATGCATGTGTGCCTATGTTATGGCCGAATGTATTAAGGGTGAATTAATATGGAGTTTAATATTAGATTGATTCGGCTTTGATAAAGGAGAAAATGATTGAATCGGGGATTTTAGAGATGTGGATTAGTAGGTGATATGTCTTTATTAAGGTGGGCTATATGGTTATTGTTTCATGCTAATTTAGATGACTAATGGTGGATAGGTGTTTGAACTAAACAAATGATCATATGGATGCATTAGATGCTAGGTGGGAAGAATCGGCTATTACCGAACATAAATTGTTTATAATTGAATAATGTGTGTTTTGGGTTGATAGAAAAAAAAAGAATGCTTAAAATGTGTTATAAGTAAATAAGAGTTAAATTAAAGTTGCTAAATTACCATTGTTTTTGCCGAATATGTGCTTATTTTTAAAGAGGAGTTTGTTGAAGGATGTATGTGAACATGATAAGTGTATTCGCCTTAGTGAGTAAATGGAATGAAAATTTGGAATTGATTTTTTATGTGTATGTATGACCAAGTATATTTGGCCACATAAGTAATATAAGTACATGATGTTATATTATGATTATTGAGCTTATGTATGTGGGTGCATGTATATTTAGTAATATAATGACGTTTGGTTTTGAAAGTTGATTGATAAATTATTACCTTAATTACATGAGCATTTGGTAAAAGTAGCATTTGTGTATGAACATGTATTAGTTATGAAATCGGTAGGTTTAAGACTAATTGTGGTAATGATAATATATTATAAAATGAGTTGGATATTTGATTACCGAATGTGAATAATAAGTAAACACTATTGATCAAAATATTAAACATCTCTATTTATACTTATTTAGCTCAAGAGCAAGGGGGATCAAAGTTGGATAAGGGAAAAGAGAAAGCTATAGAGCAGTTGATCCACAACCATCCCAATATATCGAGGTAAGTTCAGATTGTCACATTTAATGTATCTTGATAATGTCTTGATATGTGAATAATAACTATACTATGCTTAATTGATTTTTTTTTTATTATAGTTGTATGACAAATAAATTATGCTTCAAGCTTATAGCAAAACAATTATATGATTGGTGCATGGCATATCACTATTCGAATGAGTAAATAAACCAAAATTTTGAGATGTTATGTAGAATTAATTCATTGTAAATAAGTATGTATGGTGCTCATTGAAGAAAATATATCCGGACTTCAGTCCATGAGCTATGTCTTTGGAAATATATCCGGACTTCAGGTCCACAGGCTATGTGCTGGAAATATATCCGGACTTTAGGTCCGCAGGCTATGTACTGGAACTATATCCGGGCTTAGATTCCCGAAGGCTTTATGCTAGTGACTAGACTCAGGTTTTAACCTAGCAGGCTTAACGTCGATAATTCGAGTAAGGTTATGAATTGAATGTACGGGATGACTGCTATTAATTATGTACTATCTGATATGAAAATCAGTACGTAATTGTATACATAAGTGAACCCACCTTTAGATTGAAGTACCATTAACAAGGAATATGCGGGATGATGCTATTAATTATGTACTATAGATGATGAAAAATCAGTGCGTAATTCGTACACATAAGTGAACCCACCTTTAGATTGAAGTACCATTAACAAGGAATGGAATATGCATATGTGTGTATAGATATATGTATGGATGAATATCGAATCTACGAATATGAGAATAACCATTTCGGACGATGTATTTTATTATATGAAAGTATACGATTATATTAATTATATAATCCATGTTGATGATCGAGGTTTAGGTCGTAAATTTCTTTGTGTTGGCATATATATAAATATGTATTTTTAGGCAAGGGTATAAAATTGATTTCGAGTTTAGTATTTCGTAATGTTGATTTACACGTCAAATTTTTATCTGTTTGAATTACTTAGGACTTACTAAGCATCATTATGCTCACTTTGTTGCCTTGATTCCTTGTTTTATAGATCCTATTCGTTAGCTGTCGTTCTCGGGAATTTCAAAGTCGAAGTCATCCACACTATCTAAGCCCTTCCGGTACTCTCGTAGTTGAACTTTGTTAATGGCATGTATAGGACTGACTTTTGTTGTTAATTAAGTATCTTTTTGGTATTGTATATTTGTATAGCCATGCGAAAATGGCTCGTTAAAATTATTATACGTATTTCATATAGTTAAGGTGTATGTGTGGTTGATATTTAAATGTTTTTGATATGAATTGAACTTAGGAATTATTCTGTAGTGTTAAATGAAATTTCGTGCTTGTTTTGTAATACTTCTAAATCCCTCCGGCGATGGGTACAGGTTAGGGGTGTTACATTTTATTGGTATCAGAGCTTCGGTTTAGTCGATTCTAGGACTACCGTAATACGTTTGGGTCTAGCTATACATGCCATTAAATGTTTATTTGATAGTGTGATGATTTCTGACAGTTAAGAATGTGTTTATTTATAGTAATGGATCCCGATCCCAACCGAGCGGTAGCTGATGATGTTGAGAGCGTAACGCCTGCTCTCGCACATGGGACAGCACCGGTGGACTCTCAACCTATTACTAGTAATCAGAACGATGAAGCTAGGCAGGCTTTTTATAGCGTGATGAATGATTGGTTCAATTAGTATATTCGAACTAATACGGCTGTTCCACAACCCCCACTCCCGACTAATACACCCCCTGCACCTGCGATACCTCTGGTAACTGACCATATGAGGTTAAATAAGCCCCCAGTTGACAGAATTCGAAAGCACGGGGCTACCGAATTTAAAGCTACAGACAGCGATGATGCCAAGCAAGCTAAATTTTGGTTAGACAACACTATTCGGGTACTTGATGAACTATCTTGCACACCCGATGAATGCCTGAAGTGTACTATCTCTTTGCTACGTGATTCTGCCTACTATTGGTGGAATACGTTGATTTCTGTTGTGCCCAGAGAGCGAGTAACTTGGGATTTTTTCCAAACTGAATTGAAAAAAGTATATCAGCCAGAGATTCATTGATCAAAAACGGAAAGAATTTCTTGAACTTAAACAAGGTTCCATGTCGGTTACTGATTGTGAACGAAAGTTTGTGAGGCTTAGCCGGTACGCTCAAGAATGCGTTTCTTCATAAGCTGTAATGTGTAAACTTTTCGAAGATGGACTGAACGAAGATATAAAACTGTATGTTGGCATTCTAGAAATTAGAGAATTTGTAGTACTTGTCGAGCGAGCGTGCAAAGCCGAAGAGCTCAGTAAGGAGAAAAGAAAAGTTGATATAGGAGCAAAAGAGTTTCATAAGAGATCATCGGGAAAGCCCTATCAGCAGTCATCGAAGAAATTTAGAGATGATTTAGGCAGATCTAAAGACACTTCGGGCTTTTCTAGACGAGATCGTGATCGACCCCCTGTGAGTACGCGAGTCTCTTCAGTTGCTAGTGTTGGGAATGATATTCGGGACAGGACAGAGTGCCAGTATTGTGGTAAATGGCATTCGGGGAGTTGTAGATTCTATGACCGCTCCTGTTATAAGTGTGGATCAGCTGACCACTTTATCAAGGATTGCCCGAGACTGTCTAAACAGAATCAGAGTGGGAAACCGGGTGCTACTACTGCTCGAGGTAGACCATCTAGAAATGCGGGGAATGCTAGTGGCGGTCTGAGAGGATCTAGAGATGCTACAACCAGATCTGAAGCTCGTGCTCCTGCTAGAGCTTACGCTATACGCGCACGTGAGGATGCTTCCTCGCCAGATGTTATTACCGGTACTTTCACTCTCTTTGATACTAATGTGATTGCATTGATTGACCTTAGTTCTACTCATTCATATGTATGTGAGACTTTAGCATCCAGTAAGACTTTACCTGTTGAGTCTACTGAGTTCGTAGTTCGGGTGTCGAATCCCTTGGGTCGTTATGTACTTGTTGACAAGGTGTGTAAGAAATGTCCCCTAGTAATCAGAGGTTCCTGTTTTCCGACTGATTTGATGCTTTTACCGTTTGATGAATTTGATGTTATCCTCGGTATGGATTGGTTGACCGTTCATGATGCAGTTGTGAAGTGTAAAAAAAAAAAACTATTGATTTGAGGTGTGTAAATAATGAGATAATTCGAGTTGAGTCTACTGACTTGAACGGATTGCCAGCAATAATATCCTCGATGTTGGCTCAGAAACATGTGAGAAAGGGGTATAAAGCATATCTTGCGTACGTACTTGATAGCAAAGAGTCAGAAAAGAGACTTGAATCAGTACCAGTGGTTTATGAGTATTCAGATTTTTTTTTAAGGAGTTACCAGGATTACCACCCGTTCGAGAGGTTGAATTCGGCATCGAACTAGTACCTGGTACCACTCAAATTTCGATAGCTCCGTATCGTATGGTACCAACGGAATTGAAAGAATTGAAAACTCAGTTGCAAGAGTTGACGGATAGAGGTTTTGCTCGACCGAGTTTTTCACCTTAGAGTGCACCAGTATTGTTTGTGAAAAAGAAGGACGGAACCATGAGACTGTGCATCGACTATCGTCAGTTGAATAAAGTGACAATAAAGAATAAATATCCGTTACCGCATATTGATGATTTGTTCGATCAACTGAAGGGAGCCTCTATATTTTCAAAGATAGATTTGAGATCGGGTTATTATCAGTTGGGAGTTCGAGATTCAGATATACCCAAAACTGCTTTCAGAACGAGATACGTCACTACGGGTTCTTAGTGATGCCGTTTGGGCTCACTAATGCCCCTGCGGTATTTATGGATTTGATGAATCAGATCTTCAGACTGTATTTGGATCGGTTAGTAGTTGTGTTTATCGATGATATTTTGGTCTATTCGAGAAATGAAACCGATCATGCTGAGCACCTGAGATTAGTGTTACAGATTTTACGGGATAAGCAATTATATGCTAAGTTCAGTAAATGTGAGTTCTGGTTGAGAGAAGTTAGCTTTTTGGGTCATGTGGTATCTACATCGGGTATTAGAGTTGATTCGGGTAAAATATCAGCCATACTTGATTGGAAGCCCCCAAGGAATATTACGGAAGTTCGGAGCTTTTTGGGACTTGCTAGTTACTACAGACGATTTGTAAAGGGTTTCTCGATGATAGCCACCCCAATGACGAAACTACTTCAGAAAGATGTTAAGTTTGAATGGTCAGAAGAATGTCAGAAAAGTTTTGAAGCTCCGGTGTTGGTACAGCCCGAATCTGGTAAAGAGTTTGTCATTTACAGTGATGCATCCTTACTTGGGTTGGGTTGTGTGTTGATGTAAGAAGGTCGAGTTGTAGCCTACGCGTCGAGGCAATTGAAGCCACATGAGACAAACTATCCGACCCATGATCTCGAATTAGCTGCCATCATATTCGCTTTGAAAATATGGCGACATTACTTGTTTGGTGAGATGTGCCATGTATTTTCGGATCACAAAAGTCTCAAATATTTGATGACTCAAAGAGATTTGAATCTGCGACAGAGACGTCGGCTTGAGTTGCTAAAAGATTATGAGCTTGTCATTGATTATCACCCGGGAAAGGCTAATGTGGTTGCGGATGCCTTAAGTCGTAAATCACTGTTTGCTTTACGAGCGATGAATGTACACCTGTCTGTTTTATCTGATAATGTGTTAGTAGCAGAATTGAAGGCTAAACCATTATTGATTCCTCAAATACGTGAGTCCCAGAAAGTCGACGATGAATTGATTGCTAAACGAGCTGAATGTGCTTCTAATGTGAAATCAGAGTTTCAAATAGACGACAATGATTGTTTAAGGTTCAGAAGTCGATTGTGTGTTCCAAGAAATTCAGAACTTATTTCGATAATCTTGAGCGAGGCTCATAGTAGCCGAATGTCTATCCACCTGGGTAGTACGAAAATGTACAATGATTTGAAACGTCAGTTTTGGTGGCCTGGTATGAAACGGGACATTTCTGACTTTGTTTCGAAGTGTTTGATATGTCAACAAGTGAAAGCGAAACACCAAGTGCCTTCGGGATTACTTCAGCCGATCATGATACCTGAATGGAAGTGGGATCGAGTCACGATGGATTTTGTATCTGGATTCCCATTGTCATCAAGCAAGAAAGATGCGATCTAGGTTGTTGTTGATAGACTGACAAAGTCGGCTCATTTTATCCCTTTACGTACGGATTATTCCCTTGACAAGCTAGCTGAAATGTATGTATCCCAGATTGTAAGGTTACATGGAGTACCCATTTCTATTGTGTCAGATAGAGATCCGAGATTCACATCGCGATTTTGGAAGAAATTTCAAGAAGCTTTGGGTACCAAGTTACATTTTAGCACCGCTTTTCATCCCCAGACTGATGGTCAATCCGAACGAATAATTCAGATACTCGAGGATATGTTGAGATGTTGCATCCTTGAGTTTAGTGGTTCGTGGGAACGGTATTTACCTTTGATTGAATTCGCTTACAACAATAGTTTTCAATCAAGCATAAAGATGGCACCTTACGAGGCTTTGTACAGTCGTAAATGCCGTACACCGTTGTTTTGGACCGAACTCAGTGAAAGTAAAATTTTCAGAGTTGATTTGATTAAAGATGCTGAGCAGAAAGTAAAAATAATTCGTGAAAGTCTGAAGGCAGCTTCAGATCGTCAGAAGTCATACGCGGATTTGAAAGGAAAAGACATTAAGTATCAGGTGGGAGATAAAGTGTTTCTTAAAGTTTCACCTTGGAAAAAGATACTCAGATTTGGCCGTAAGGGCAAATTGAGTCCGAGGTTCATTGGACCGTATGAAATATCCGAACGAGTTGGTCCAGTTGCATATAGATTGATTTTACCCCCTGAACTGAAAAGATTCACAACGTTTTTCTTGTTTCGATGCTTCGACGTTATAGATCTGATCCTTCGCACATAATTAGCCCATCAGAGGTTGAAATTCAATCTGATTTGAGTTATGAAGAAGAACTGATTCGTATCCTAGCTCGTGAGGTGAAAAAGTTGCGAAACAAAAAGGTTCCTTTAGTAAAGGTGTTATGGCTCAAACACGGGATTGAAGAAGCTACTTGGGAAACCGAGAACTCTATGAAAGAGCGATACTCGAATTTATTCACTGGTAAGATTTTCGGGGACGAAAAATTTTTTTAGTGGGGGAGAGTTGTGACAGCCCTAATTTGACCTAGTCGGAAAGTGGTTTCGGGACCACAAAACTGAGTCATAAAAATAATTAATCGATATACTCTAAGCTTATTATATGTATAAATGCATGTGTGAAAGTTTCATACTTTGATTTTGTTATTTGAAGATGAAATTTAGTAAATAGGATTTATGTGTGACATTTTTGAAATGTGATGGATTAATTTAAAATGGTCTATTAATGTATGTTATAAAAATAGTGGACTTGCATGTCAATTCAACCATTTTAGATAGTGGCCGGCCATGTTGTTGTCTAATAGATATTATATGTATTTTCAATTAAATGAACTAAAGAATGAATAATAGAATAAAGTATAATAAAAAAATGGGTGAGTGGAAGGAGAAACCAAAGTGATTCATCTTTGTTTCTCCATTGCCGTAGCAAGAAGAGAAGAGAAGGGAATCAAGCATTCAGCTATTCCTTTCTAATATTGATTAAGGTACGTTTGATGTGTTTTGAAAGAAATTAATTGTGCATTTTAGGATAGTTTCTTAGTTCTTCCATAACCCATGTGCAAATTTTCATTTTGGTGTTTATGGGAGCAATCGGTCATGAGAAGATTTTTCATTTAGAAATTGAAACTTTGATGTTTTGTTTTGAATTATAAAAGCACTCCATTCGGTTGAAATTATAAAAGTATGTTAAGTTTAAAGAAAAAAGGTTGAATTTGTATATGTAAAGATTTGGTGTCCTTGTATTATAGCCGAATATACCTTGAAAATTGGAATGGAGAAATTCTTATGATATAAGCTTGTAAATTGAGTTGTAATGTGTGCTTTGTAGTTTTAAATGGTTAAAGACTATTCGGTTATAGCCTTTATATTTTTTTTATGAAGAAAGCAAGTTAAATGCATATGTGCCTATGTTATGGCCGAATGTATTAAGGGTGAATTAATATGGAGTTTAATATTAGATTGATTCGGCTTTGATAAAGGAGAAAATGATTGAATCGGGGATTTTAGAGATGTGAATTAGTAGGTGATATGTCTTTATTAAGGAGGGCTATATGGTTATTGTTTCATGCTAATTTAGATGAATAACGGTGGATAGGTATTTGAACTAAACAAATGATCATATGGATGCATTAGATGCTAGGTGGGAAGAATCGGCTATCATGTTTGATGCCATTACCGAACATAAATTGTTTATAATTGAATAATGTGTGTTTTGGGTTGATAGAATAAAAAGAATGCTTAAAATGTGTTATAAGCAAATAAGAGTTAAAATAAAGTTGCTAAATTACCATTGTTTTTGCCGAATATGTGCTTATTTTTAAAGAGGAGTTTGTTGAAGGATGTATGTGAACATGATAAGTGTATTCGGCTTAGTGAGTAAATGGAATGAAAATTTGGAATTGATTTTTTATGTGTATGTATGACCAAGTATATTCGGCCACATAAGTAATATAAGTACATGATGTTATATTATGATTATTGAGCTTATGTATGTGGGTGCATGTATATTTAGTAATATAATGACGTTTGGTTTTGAAAGTTGATTGATAAATTATTACCTTAATTACATGAGCATTTGGTGAAAGTAGCATTTGTGTATGAACATGTATTAGTTATGAAATCGGTAGGTTTAAGACTAATTGTGGTAATGATAATATATTATAAAATGAGTTGGATATTTGATTACCGAATGTGAATAATAAGTAAACACTATTGATCAAACTTTTAAACATCTCTATTTATACTTATTTTGCTCAAGAGCAAGGGGGATCAAAGTTGGATAAGGGAAAAGAGAAAGCTATAGAGGAGTCGATCCACAACCGTCCCAATATACCGAGGTAAGTTCGGCTAGTCACATTTAATGTATCTTGATAATGTCTTGATATGTGAATAATAACTATACTATGCTTAATTAATTTTTTTTTATTATAGTTGTATGACAAATAAATTATGCTTCAAGCTTATAGCAAAACAATTATATGATTGGTGCATGGCATATCACTATTCGAATGAGTAAATAAACCAAAATTTTGAGATGTTATGTGGAATTAATTCATTGTAAATAAGTATGTATGGTGCTCATTGAAGGAAATATATCCGGACTTCAGTCCATGAGCTATGTCTTGGAAATATATCCGGACTTCAGGTCCGCAGGCTATGTTCTGGAACTATATCCGGGCTTAAATTCCCGAAGGCTTTATGCTAGTGACTAGACTCAAGTTTTAACCTAGCAGGCTTAACGTCGATAATTCGAGTAAGGTTATGAATTGCATGCACGGGATGACTACTATTAATTTTGTACTATACAGTATGAAAATCAGGCACGTAATTCGTACACATAAGTGAACCCACCTTTAGATTGAAGTACCATTAACAAGGAATGGAATATACATATGTGTGTATAGATATATGTATGGATGAATACCGAATCTATGAATATGAGAATAACCATTTCGGACGATGTCTTTTATTATATGAAAGTATACGATTATATTAATTATATAATCCATGTTGATGATTGAGGTTTAGGTCATAAATTTCTTTGTGTTGGCATATATATAAATATGTATTTTCGGGCAAGGGGTATAAAATTGATTTCGAGTTTAGTATTTCGTAATGTTGATTTACACGTCAAATTTTTATCTGTTTGAATTACTTAAAGCATCATTATGCTCACTTTGTTGCCTTGATTCCTTGTTTTATAGATCCTGTTCGTTAGCTGTCGTTCTCGGGAATTTCAAAGTCGAAGTCATCCACACTATCTAAGCCTTTCCGATACTCTCGTAGTTGAACTTTGTTAATGGCATGTATAGGACTAACTTTTATTGTTAATTAAGTATCTTTTTGGTATTGTATATTTGTATAGCCATGCGAAAATGGCTCATTAAAATTATTATACGTATTTCATATAGTTAAGGTGTATGTGTGGTTGATATTTAAATGTTTTTTATATGAATTGAACTTAGGAATTATTCTGTAGTGTTAAATGAAATTTCGTGCTTGTTTTGTAATACTTCTAAATCCCTCCGGCGACGGGTACGGGTTAGGGGTGTTACAAACACTTTTCAAACACCTTAGTTTCGGTCAACCTAGGACACTTCCACAGCACTTACAGCAAAATAAGATGCTCCTTCTGCATCGCCAAGCCTCCAACCTCAGACCCCAAGGCACACTCCACACGCCACTTACCACTAGGCTAGCAGGACCTTTTTTGTCATGTTTTACCCATTTTTATTTAAAAACCTATTGCCTAAAGACAGTGCTTATTCCTTTAAAACACAAAACTTTTTGCAGCAGCCCAGGCTTGAGCCCAAGACTTCTCAGCCTCTTCCCAGGACACTGAAGCAGACACACATTTTTGTCACTTTCTTAAATATTTATGTGTAGCTTCCTAACTATTCCCATACTCAAGACTTAATACTTCTAGGCCCAAAATTTGGGGCGTTACACTATGGTCGAATCTGACGATGTCACATTAAAGTGTTTTTCGTAAAGTTTAGTATCGTTGAAAAGCCCAATTTTTATTTAGCCTTTTTGTGTGATCTTAAAGATGATTTCAAGACGTTTGTTCATTTTCAGAAAGTTACATCACTATCAAAAAGTATTTACTTTAAAATGTTATTAATTTCAAAATCTCATTTTATAGCGGAAGATTTTTAAATAATTGCGTACTTGCATTTACTTTGGAAAACTCAAATTTTCCTAACACTATTAGTTATAAACCAAAACGAATAAAAAATCCCAAATTAAAGTTAAAATCCATAAATGCCTTATTACAGTAAAAATAACCAAAATAAATTACTTATAAAATAAAGCAAATATGAAAGTAAATGCAGTTGTGTAGCCGCCTTTGAGTCCCTCGCAGTACCGATCTGCTTAAGCCTAGGGATTACCTGTACAGATAAACAGAAGGGTGAGTTCACGAGAACTCAATGTGTAACCCTATATAAGAAAAACAAACAGTGAGCATATGCAGTCTGGCCTAATCCCAATTCAGTCATAGTTTAGTATCAGTCAAGGCCTTAGCCCATTCTGATGATCGATGATCGTTTGGGTGAGCCCATTTTTCGAATGAAGACAAAGTACATATATACAATCAAGAGATCCTACCCAACTAGCCTCTACACTCCATCTCCGTCCAACCCTGCACTCCATGTGGGGATATAATCAACCCACCCATCCCTACACTCCAAGTAGTACCAGTTGGGGCACTAAACAACATTTGCAACAGAGCTGCCAGAATAGTACATTTCCTCCAATCATAACAAAACCCATACCCATGCAACATATCATGCATCATGTCATGTCGTGTCATAATATCATACGTGTATTCAATATGTTTAAAGTGGCATGCTAAAATGTAATCAGACATCTCATAGGGGCATATCAGTCATTTTATCACACAGGGGCAAAATAGTTATTTTATCAATTAGGGGTCTAGGTACACTTACCAACCCAACAACAGGTTCACAGTCGTCTCGGGCGACTCGTGCAACCTTAACAATCAAACAATAGAAATGGGCCCACGACCCATATTATGGTCCCATGTGGGCCCACACGCCCGTGTGGCCCACATAGCCCAGAAATGGCCTTGGCCGTGTGGATTACACAGCCTGGCCCAATATTCTCCACATGTCCGTGTGGTTTGCCCGTGTGGGCCCACATGCTCGTGGGGCCCACTCGACCCAATAAGGCTCAAAACGGCCTCGGCCCATGAATTCGTTCATGGATGGCCTTAACGATCATGTTCCCATGTTTAGCCACATAGGCTACCACATGAACGAGCGCACGCCTGTATAGTGTCATCGTCCACTCATTCCGGCTTTTGTTGATTTCCAAAGTTGGGATTACGTTACACACCTTGTTGCTAAAGTGTGCACACCACTCTAGAGCACTCTAACCTAAAGTTAATCATAACACACCATTAGTCCCTTCACGATAGGGTTACAAGACCCCTCTTAAATTACTTATCCAAAAAAATAGATTATCACTTGCCTTAATCAATCGATTCAGGCTTGCACCCTTCAACCGTTGCAGAAAACTGATAACTAGCCCTTAGAGAACACCTGCATTACAACTGAATCCTATTAACCTTAACCAATATCAATTACACCAATAGTTTGATCCAATCACATACCAACTTACCAAAAGCGCGAATCTCAGAATAGGGGAAAGACACAATCGGCCCACACCCACAACAATAGCCAAAGGCACATGATACACAGAGGCAAAAGGCTAGCACCAATACACTCACTCAAACCGATTGATCAAATGAAAATGCTGAAACTGAAAGAACAGGAGGAGAAGAGGTAGAGTATTCGTCCAAACAACAAAATAAAGAGACAAAAAACAATTGGGAGAAAGCGAAGAGGGAAAAGGAAGTATTCGGCCAAAGCTTGAGAGAGGGAGAAGAGCAGAGAATTGGCCAAAACAAAACTGATTGAGGGAGGGGAGAGAATAAAGATTTGGAAAAAGCAAAGAAAACCGAAAGAATGGCTACTAGAGGAGTAGAAGAAGAGAAGAAAATTAACTAGTAAAAGCACTGTAGTGAAAAGCAAAACCAGCACGAAAAGTACCTGAATGGTCAATAGCAATATTCGACTACCAAAACAAAGAGTGAAAAAAACCCGAAGTCAATTGTCAGAGATTGAAAATAAGGAGAGGAAGCAACCAAAAAGTTCATAGCAATCGAAATGGAGAGCAATATCGACCAAGGCCGAATTCTTAATGCCAGAGTTCAAATTCGACACAACACTTCCCCAACTTCAAAACCCCATAATTTTCCCCTAAAATCCCTCCATGTCGTCCACTCCCCTCTCAACTACTCAATTCAAAATCCATTCAAACAATTCAGAGTTTTGGTCAAACCACAACACTCCCACGGAACAGCAGTAAAATACACACTCCTCTACACCTAATAAGACTCAAACCTCAATCCTCAGGCAACAACAACACGCCAACTATCCCTTAGACTAGTAGGCTTATTCTGTCATGTTTTACCCATATTTATTTAAAAACCTATTGACTATAGGCAGGGTTTATTCAAGTTAAAAAACAATTTTTTTGCACAAGCCAAGGCTTGAACCCAAGACTTCTTAAACTCTTCCCAGGACACTTAACCACTGAAGTAGACATGTATTTGTGTGACACAAACATACAAAAATAAATACTTAGATTTTGGGGCGTTACAAAACTTGTGCTTCACTTCATTTTTGTCGAGTAAGCATTTCAACCACTTGTTCACAAAATGGGACCCTTCATCACTGATGATGGCTCTTGGGGTTCCAAACCTTGTGAACACATGCTTCTGCAAAAACTTCATCATAACCTTAGCATCGTTTGTCGGATAAGCCTCAGCCTCAACCCACTTAGACACATAGTCTACTACTACCAATATGTACTTGTGACTAAAAGACAGAAGGAAAGGATCGAGAAAGTCAATACCTAAAACATCGAATAATTCTACCTCAATGATATTTGTCCGAGGCATCTTATTTCTGTTGGTGACATTTCCAACCCTTTGAAATTGGTCACAACTCTTTATGTAAGCATATGCGTCTTTGAATAGTGTTGGCCAAAAGAATCCAGCTTGTAATACCTTGGCCGCAGTACGTGTACCTCCAAAGTGTCCCCCACTCAGAGTTGAGTGGAAATGAGATAGAATCTTATGTATTTCATCTTCTGCCACGTATATCCTGATCATTTGATCTGCACACTTTTTAAACAAATATGGCTCTTCCCAGAAATAGTACTTCGTATCGTGAAGAAACTTTTTCTTTTGATGATACGTCTTATCAATCACATCAGACCACAAGCTAAATAGTTAGCAATATCAGCAAACCAAGGGCTATTATGGACATGATTTACCTTCAGTAAATGTTTATTTGGAAATGTCTCCTGGATAGGTATAAGTGGAGAATTCCCTTCTTGCGGCTCCAATCTGGACAAGTGGTCTAGTACTTGGTTTTCTACCCCCTTTCGATCTTGAATTTCTAAATCAAACTCTTGGAGTAGAAGTACCCATCGGATCAATCTCGGCTTAGCATCTTTCTTGGTAAGTAAATACTTAATTACCAAATGGTCCGTATAGGTAGTCACTTTGGTACCTACAAGATAGGATCAAAACTTGTCAAAAGCAAACACAACAGCGAGTAACTCTTTCTCTATTACCATGTAATTTAGTTGAGCTCCTGTTAGAGTCTGACTTGCATAGTAGATGGGATGAAAAAATTTGTTCCTTCGTTGGCCCATGATAGCTCCTATTGAGAAGTGACTTCCATCATACATCAATTCAAATAGAAAATCTCAGTCTGGTGTGACGATTATGAGTGTCATAACTAATCGACTCTTCAAATCATTGAAAGCTCGTAAGCACTCCTCATCAAACTTGAATGGCGTGTACTTCTCCAATAATTTGCATAAGGGTTTAGCAATTTTGGAAAAGTTCTTGATAAATCTTCGATAGAAACTGGCATGGACCTAAAAGCTCCTAACACCCTTTACAGATGTTGGAGGTGGGAGTTTCTCAATAATGTCTACCTTTACTTTATCTACCTCAATTCCATGTCTCATTATCCGATGCCCTAGAAAAATACCTTCTTGTACCATGAAATGGCACTTTTCCCAATTAAGTACAAGGTTTGTTTCTTCGCATTGCCTTAGTACCTTGGCTAGATTGGCTAGGCAATCATCATATGTATCTCCAAATACTAAAAAATCATCCATAAAGGCTTCTAAGTATTTTTCAACCATGTCAGTAAAAATAGACATCATACATCTTTGAAATGTAGCAGGTGCATTAGATAAACCAAATGGCATGCGTCTAAATACAAGTGTACCATACGGGCACGTGAATGTTGTCTTGTGTTGATCTTTCGGTGCTACTGTAATCTGATTATACCCGAGTATCCATCGAGAAAATAGTAACAGTCTCATCTCACGAGTCTATCCAGCATCTGGTCTAAGAAAGGGAAAGGAAAGTGATCTTTCCTATTCGCCTTGTTTAGCTTCCAGTAATTGATGCAAATGCTCCGTCCCATAACTATTCTATCTAGTATCAACTCGTTATTCTCGTTCTCAACAACTGTAATACCTCCTTTCTTTGGTATGCACTGGATCGGACTTACCCATGAACTGTCTAAGATGGGGTAAATTATACCTGCATCTAACCACTTGATGATTTTGTTTTTCACCACGTCCTTCATGATGGGGTTCAGTCTTCGTTGACCATCTCTCGTCCCTTTTTCACCATCTTTTAAGAAAATCTTGTGCATGCATACAGATAGACTAATACAGCGAATATTGACTATGGTCCATCTGATAGCCTTCTTGAATTGTTTCAACACTAGGATGAGTTTCTCTTCTTGGTCAATGGTTAATTCCACTGAAACAATTACAGGTAAAGTAGAAGCGTTACCTAAATAAACATATTTTGAATATGAAGGAAGTGCCTTGAGTTCTAATTTAGGTGGCTCTTCGATTGACACTTTTGGTTGGGCATAATCCCTATTCTCTAACTCCAAGGATTCAAAATGGGATTGCGAATTAAATCCCCTTTGATTAGCTTCTAGCAAAGATAAGTATTCATCCTCCTCTTCATCATTTGGAGGGTCTGATGTCAAATTTTGTTCCAATCGGTCCTCAACATAGTTGAGTTCCTTTTCCACGATTAAATCCTCTAAATTGGACACTGTAGAGCAATAATCAATTGTGTTAGGAAATCCCATAGACTTAAAAACATTAAATGTTACCTGATCATCCTGAACACGCATAGTAAGCTTGCTCTTCTGCACATCAATAGGGTCCTTCCGGTTGCTAGGTAAGGCCTTCCTAGGATGATTGGCACTTCTTTCTTTATCTGCTTCAAAGTCTAGAACCATAAAGTCAACAAGAAAAATAAATTTGTCTACACGTACCAATACATCCTCGATTTTAGGATCGATTTTAGGAAAAATAAGGGTCCTTCCGGTTCCTAGGATCTATTTTCTAATTGAAGTGTAACCGTAGTAGGTCTAACTTCACCTATCTCCAACTTCCTAAATATTGACATAAGCATCAAGTTGA
Source organism: Gossypium anomalum (assembly GCA_025698475.1). Classification (NCBI taxonomy): domain Eukaryota; kingdom Viridiplantae; phylum Streptophyta; class Magnoliopsida; order Malvales; family Malvaceae; genus Gossypium; species Gossypium anomalum. The sequence continues at coordinate 33,420,637 of CM046959.1, read as the reverse complement.
TACTCGCACCCAAGTCACATAGTGCCTTACCACAATATGTTGCTCCAATGTTGCAAGGTATGTTAAAACATCTAGGATCCTTCAACTATGGAGGTAGTTTGTCTTAAAGATACGCACTGTGTAACAGCCCAATTTAGACCCTAGTTAGAACAGTGGTTTTAGGACGACGAATCTAAATAAAAAAACATTTTAATATTATATTCCATGCTTAAAGTATGTGAATTGATATGTGTGAAATTTTCGTATGAAAATTTTATCATTTGTGTGCTCGATTTTATAAAAAGGACTTAATCGCATAAAATGAAAAAGTGGCCTTCTATTTGATAAAGTGCTGAATTGATGTGTCTTTTTAAATATGAAGTCCTTAAGATGTAAATTGACTATTGGAATAATGGATGGACACAAATGCCTAGTTTAGTGGAATTTTTAATGTTATGAAATAAGGTTCAAATAGTAATTAATATGTTAATATGTATTATAATAAAGAAAACAAAATAAAAGCATGAAAAATCATATTGTGCTGTCGAATATTGAAGAAGAAAGAGAGCTATTTTAGATTTTAAGCATTCGGCACTTTGAAGATCAATTAGGTATGTGTTTTTGATCGATTTTCGATAATTTTTGTGTTTTTGAGATCGTTTCTTTGTAAATTAGCTAGCACATGCTTTAATTTTCAGAATTGATGAAGAAATTATGATTTTTCATTGTTGATAGCTTGAGTTTTTTTGTGTTTGATGATGAAAAATAAATATGTGTTAATAGATTTTCATATTTAATTATGTGATTTTTTAGTAAAAATGTCTATTTGGGATTAAATTATAAATTTTGTAAATTGAAGGGTCAAAATATGAAATAAATGAAAGAAATGGGTTGCTAGGGACCTTAGTAAAATTTGACCAAGCATGGGGTGTGGTCAAATTTTGAATATTTTGTGTTTTGTGAAATAGGGACTAAAGTGCGAAAAATGTGAAATGTCAGGGGTAAAAGTGTAATTAGCCCATTTATGTGTTTTTGGATGAATTTGATTGAGTATATGATTAAATAAGTCAAATTTGTATTGAATTAGATCTAGAAATGAGGAAATCATATTTTGATCGTGGAAAGTCGAAAATTATGGAATAGTCATTTCGGTCCGTTCGTGTAGTACGAGGTAAGTTCATAAGTAAATAAATGTTGTTCATTGAAATGTATGTGAATTATATGTGCTGAATTGAGTTGTAAAGAAATAAATATATATGTGATGCCGAATTGAATCGAGCTTTGGATAATCTGTTCTGATCATGGATTGTTCGAATAGGTAAAATTGAGAAAGTTCTGATAATGTGACAATGTCTGAAAAGCCTCGCATGAACCATAGGAATAGTTAGGATACATATGTCACGACATAGGATTCCAATATGTGTTATCGTGTAAGACCACGTCTAGGACATTGGCATCGATTTGTGATTTATGTGTAAGACCATGTCTGGGACATCGGTATCGTATTTGATTTTATGTAAGACCCTGTCTGGGATAGTGGCATCAATATTTGATTACATGTAAGACCATGTCTGGGATGTTGGCATTGTACGAGCTTTTCGAGCTATGTTAAATTGTATCCGATTCAGGTACGTATGATTTGTTATGAAATTCAGAAACGAAAGGTGAGTATGTATCATATAACTATATGTGAAATATATGACAACGAATGATATGAATGTATATAAATGATCTATGTGTTATATAAGCTCGTTATATGAAATTGTGGTTCTATGTTTCGGACATGAGATTTATGAAATATGAAACATGGTTTTGATGTATGATTTCTTAGTTCAAAAACTTGAACAGTTAATGAAATTAAAATGGTTGAATTGGCTATATGCTTCATGTATGCAAATTTGGTTTATGTGAATAATAGAATTATGGATGTTCGAGTTTCGAAGTGTTTATGAAGAAGTTGATATAATCTTATATATGATTTGTAATAAATGAAGGCGATGTAATGAATATGTGCGAGCTTGACTGATATGATTGAGTTAATAGTTGTTATTCGAATTTGAAAGCATAGTTATATGTTCATTAATAAATAAGATAAGCGAGGTTATTTATTTTGGTTATATGAATTTATGAGTACAATAAATGCATATGTGATTGAGATTTGATAAATTTGGTTTAGTGATATTGGTTTATGGATATTATGAAATGGTTTATTTGCTTATGGATAACTAAGCATTCAAAGCTTACTCTGTATGTTTTTCTATGTCTATAGAGTTTTAGAGACTTGCTCGGGTTGGAAGTCGTAGGAGACGTCATCACACTATCCGGTTATCGCTTCGATAAATAAAAGCTTTAAGTTTTGGTAATGTGGCATGTATAGGCTAGTTTTGAGATGGTTCATTTTGACTTGTGTATTTATATAACCATGCTAAAATGGCTTATTCATGATGCTAATATGGTGTAATTGGTTATATGATTTGGCTTGAGCATTGAGGTTAAATATTGGATGTATTTCGACTTATGGTTCATATTCCTATAGATAAAATAATGAGTATAACATTGATGATGCATTAGTTATTTGAATACAGTTTGAAAAGACAAATAATGTGATATGTTTAGAGATATATATATATTTACATATGGCCAAGTGAAATGGTCATTTCGGTATGTTCATAGTTGGAAATTTGGTAATGTTTAGCATGTGATTTTAATATGCTTTGATATAGAGAATGAGCATGAAATTAGTTGATGATATTATGGATTGATTGATACATGTTTGGAGGTAAATTTAGCTGAAAATGTTGCATATACGGTGCTTGACTTTGGAATTGTAGAGAGGACCCAAATGGGTGGCATATTGGCCTTGTAAATTGTCTATTTTTGCCCACACGGGCGTGTGTCTCTGCCGTGTTGCTTGAAGGCTATTTCAAAATGAGCCCGGGTAGACCACACAGTCTTGCACACACGAGCATGTCCCAGGCTATGTAGTCAAGTCAGTTTCGACCACAGGGCAGACACACGGGCGTGTCTTGTGACTGTATGGATAAGTTAGTATGTGTGCCCTATTTCACCATGGCCTAGACACACGGGTGTGTCTAATGCCGTGTGAGGCACACTGCCTGTTCACACGGGCGTGTGACCTTTGAAACTTAGAAAAATTGTTAAGTTTTAAAAAAAAATTGTATGTGTTCGGTTTAGTCCCGACCTCTTCCTAATCATACTTATGGTCTCATTGACCTACGAAAGGGACTTAATGTTGATGTTTGACTATGATATGACGATGCATGACTTTTGATTGTGAAATGATTGCGAAATGTTCTGATATGTCTGGTAATGCCTCTTAACCCTAGTTCGACGATGGATAAGGGTTAGGGGTGTTACACACTGCATTCATTCGTCAGGGCTACCATCTCAAATTCTCCAAGTCTTTTTTTTTTTACAGGATATCCTTCATGAATTTGACGTAGTTTGGCATTTGATCAAGTGCTTCAACCAACAGGATGTTGATATAAAGTTGCTTGAGTACATTTAGGAGCTTCTTGAATTGAACTTCCTACTTCTACTTTTGAAGTCTTTGAAGGTAGAGTGGTGGGGGCTTCTTTACTGGAACTAGTTGATTTGTCTTTTGTGACAATTCTACATCTAACAAAGTTGTTAGTTGATCAGAATTAGCTGGTTCTGGAGTTACCTTGTCAGATTTTGCAGATTCTAGTTTCGGTGAAACCAGAATTTCAACACTCGATTGAACTTCCTTTGAGTCTTGAGCATCAACTGGCTCCTTTTCAACTTCGACGGTGCTAGGTTCTAATGTCTTTCCATTCTTTAATTTCAATGCTTTACAATGCTCCTTCCTTGGATTCCTCAGATTCTTTGTATCACTAGGTAAAGTACCTTGTGATCGGTTTCTGAGTTCAGTTGCAAGCTGGCCCACTTGATTCTCCAAATTCCTTAGAGTGGCGTCATTTTTTGCCATGTATACCTTCAATAGATTCGCTAAGCTATTGGACTGGTGGTTGGGTTGGTCTAGGAGTGTTACTGGTTCCCGCTCCTTTAATACTCCAGGAAAAATTCGGGTGGTTTCGCCACGATGGGTTATAGAAATTGGATTGCAGTCATTGCCTTCCTCAATTTTGGTTTTGGTTACCCATGTAATACATAGATTAGGTTCGATGGACATTCTTCGAACAAATGTCCTTCCCCACAATAGACACAGGCTACATTTTCAATGATTCAGTAGCTGAGCTACAAAACTATTAAACCCATTAGCGGTATAATTTTTAAGCATTAAGGATATTGAGGATACCTGAGATGTAAGTGAAGTAAGAGCGTCCACTTCATGTACTCTAGCGATTCATCTTCCTAACGTTGCTCAATTGGTTGGCCATTGTTAATTGTTGTTGGCAATCCTTTCAATGATTTCATAAGCCTCAATATAAGACTTAGAAAGGAGAGCACCGTTAACAGAAGCGTCTACTACCATCCTCGTGTGTGCGTTAAGACCATTATAAAACATCTCAAGTTAGATACAATGTGGGATTCCATGATGAGGATACTTCCATAATAATTCTTTGTACCTTTTCCATGCCTCAACAAGGACTCATCATCCATTTGTTGTAAAGCTGTGATCTCATTCCTCAACTTAGCATTCTTGCTAGGTGGGAAATACTTCATAAGGAATCTTTCTGCTAACTCTTACCATGTGGAAATTGAATTTGGTGGCAATGAGTTCAACCAAGCTCGAGCTCCGTCCCTTAGCGCATATGGGAATAGCTTCAATCATAATGCATCTTCGGGTACTCCGGCTAACTTAAAAGAATCGCTCACCTCCATAAACAGTCTTAGATGAAGATGAGGATCTTCAGTAGGCATTCCACTGAATTGGCCCACTGTCTGAAGCATCAGAAACATGACTAGCTTTAGCTTGAATTGTTGTGCCTCAATTTCGAGTCTCCTAATACCCGGATAAAGATCATGAAACACTGGTATGGCATACTATCTTAAAGCTCTATCCCTATCATCAGCAATAAGGATAGGATTTTGAGCAATGTCTGCTCCGTTTCCTTGACTCAAATTTTTGACATTCATCTCATTGGTCCTTCTCTGACTTGCTTGTCTTCTTCGCTGTCGAAAAGTTCATTCAATCTCAGGGTCTACAGGGAGTAAATTGATAATTCAGCCAATACTCATAAACACCTGAAATAATCACAAAAAAATTAATTAAGTTAAAATTGAACAGGAAAATAAACCAAAATGCAAAATTAACAAATTCAAAAATAATGATTTTTTAAAACTGTCCCTGGCAACGGCGCCAAAAACTTGGAATGATGGAAATGTGCAAGTGTACACAATTGTAACAAGTAATAAAGTGACAAGTAAATGTCGATTTATCGTACCCACAGGGACTGTGAAAAGAATTATTTATGAATGCAATTAAAAACACTTTGGTGAAGAAAAATATTTTGATCTGAGGAGGTGATTAAAAACTCAGATTTTTAACTAAGTAAAATAAATAAAAAGAAATAAAAGTTTCGAAGCACGATTTCAAAAGATGATTTTAATCAAGATGACATAATTGTGCTAGATTAATTACATTTCTTAACCTAGACTTATTAAACTCATGTTTATGTTGTTACGAATAAATTCACGAAACTCGGTAATTTGCTAACTTATGAACATACTTACCTACCAAAATCCATTTATCTCTTGACTATATCCCTATGTCAATTCAACCAGTTAAATAGATTTTAATAAACAAATGTGTTAATGCACATACATACTTATGAAATTAAAATAATCTCTTGTACATATCTCTATGCCAATTCAAACAATTAATTCAATTTCATAAGCACATAAACGATTACGTTTGGTAACAATGTATTTCTACCTTGAAACAGTTTAATCACAATAATCTTGCAAGTTATGCAAGGTAAATGTATCACTAGATACCGTTGCTAACTTAACCCTAAGCTACCTTGGATGATTAAACATGCAATCCGTTTAAATAATTACAATTTCAATTCGATGAAATAATTAATTCATTATTTCCCTTACAATTGTAATGCAAGAATAACTTAGTCATGGTTTTACTTAATCAAACATCATACCGAGGCCTATAACAACACAAACACAATTTTAATAAATTAAGTAGATGAAATGCAATCAACCTAACATGAATTAAATTCAAGCCATATCAATTAAATTAAACATTTCAACATCACAAATATTCTTTGACATGTTCATCATAACAACAACAAAAATGAAAAGGATAGGGAACAAGAATCAAATCCGGTGTTTCTCCGTGGCTTGACTAGTTTGCTCCACTCTTCCTACTCCACTTGTTCTTGTCGAACTGAGGCTGCTATGAACACTTTAATGCTGCTCCAAATGGTGGATGAATGAGTCTTTTTTAGGAGGTGAAATCGGTAAGAGAATAAAAAAAATGGATGGGAAATGAAGAGAGAAAATTGAGAGAGAAGAGAAGAGATGAGAAAAGTCGAATTGTGTTGCAAATGAGCAGCCAAGGGGGGTTTTTATAGGTTGAGAGGGCTGCTAAAAATATCCAAAATCAGTAGCCAAAGAGCCCTTCCTTGGCCAGCCACAAATGTGGCAAGTTTGAAGTTTTCAAACTTGCTATATTAAGGTAAGGGCAAATCTAGAAAGGCATAAATAGTGGGGAGGTTTGTTTTTAATTTGAAAAAGTCTTCAAGGGCCATTTTGCAAGATAATTAATCAGCCAAGCAAGCTGATTGGGTTAGTATGTGGGATGGTTTTGGGCTGCCCAATACTCGGTCTGTTCAGTTTTCTCGGTTTAGCTCAACTGGGCCACTTTTCATAATTAATTAATAATGATCTATTTAACCCAAATTAAATTAGATATAAATTAAAACTAATTATATTATGAATTAATACACATAATTTGGGCCATCTTAGGCTGAAAAATTAATTCTCCTTAATGCTTCAAAATTGTTTCTCGGTTTTGCGCTTCTAGTAGTGTCTGCCGAGCCATTTTTCTCCCTTTGTGCATATCTGTCAAAAATAATCAAAATTAAACAAAATTAATTATAAAATTAACTAAAATTCATTATGTTAATAATTTAAGTACAAAATAATTATTTTATAATAATTATATATTTTTTGACAAGAATTTTACCGAACTTGCATGAATTTGAGTAAAAAAAGTGCATGAAAAAGTGTGTATATTTTCGTGTTTCCAGCTGCTACTCTCTTTTTTTTCTCTTTTTTATTCTCTCTACCCCCTTTAGGGTTTTCTCATTTGGATTTATAATCTTTTTCCCTAGGGTAAATCCAACAACCCATGATTTTCGTCTCTTTTTTAGGTAGATATATCTGGTACAAGTTCAACTGGGCCTAAAACCAGTACGCTTTTAATGCTAATTGGACATCTTCCTAGCTTTGCGAAAACACAAAAATATACTCACTTTTTTCTTGCCATTTTTTAACTCAAATTCATGCAAGTCCGTAGTAATTCTTGTCAAAAAAATATATAATAATTACAAAACAATGAAATTGTACTTAAATTATTAACATATTGAATTTTGATTAAAATTTATCATTTTCGACTGATTTGCACAAAGGGTGAAAATTGGCTTGGCAGACACTATTAGAAGCGCAAAACAGAGAAGCAATTTTGGAAGCATCGAGGCGAATTAATTTTTCAGCCGAAGACGGTTCATACTAAGAATATTAATTAATAATATAATTAATTTTAATTTTAGTCTAATTTATTTTGGGTTAAATAATTATTATTAATTAATTATGAAAGTAGGCCCAGTTAAGCTGAACCGAGAAAATCGATCCAACCGAGCACTGGGTTGCCCAAAATTGTCCCACATGGAATCAGCTTGTTTGGCTGATTAATTGGCTTGCATACAGCCCTTGAAGACTCCTTTAATTTGCATTCAAACCCCTCCACTTATCATGCCTTCCTAGATTTGCCCCTACGTTAAAATAGCAAGTTTGAAACCTTCAAACTTGCCACATGTTTGGCCAACCATGGGGGAGTCTATGACTGCTGATTGTTGCTATTTTTAGCAGCCATCTTAACCTATAAATGCCCCCATTGGCTGCTCATTTCAAACACATCTAACAACCTCTCATCCTTTCACTTCTCTCTCACTTTCTCACTTCAATCCCCTTCCGTTGTTCTTCATTTTCCTCCTCATTCCCTTGCCAATTTCACCTCTTGAAAAAGAGTCCTTAAACCACCATTTGGAGCAGCATTCAAGTGTTTTCGAAAGTCTCATTCAACAAGAAAAGGCAGGGAAGGAGGAGCAGAGCAAACTAGTCAAGCTTCGAAGAAACATCAGATTTGATTCTTGTTCGTTATCCTTTTAATTTTATTGTTGTTTTTATGAACATGTCTATGAATAATTGTGATGTTGATATGTTTAATTTAATTAATATGGCTTAAATTTAATTCGTTGTAACATCTTGATTTTCGGTTTTTCATAATTTTTGAGAATTTAGTAAGGTTTTTTAAAATTTGGTATTTGGTAGTGAAATTCATAGTTGGAATATGTAAATTGGCCTATGGAAGGCCCACGAGTTGGCCAAAAACCTAGTAGAATTTTTGAATTTTAGACTTAGGGAGTTAGGGGCTTTAGATAGGTGGCATTATTAAAAGATGTGGGTAAAATGTAACACAAAAGAGCCCCTGGCAAAGTGGCTAAGTGACGCCACTAAGGAGCTAAAAAAGTGGCGTGTAAGTGGATGGGGAGAGCCAAGGTTCGATTCTCTAAGCTGGCAATTGTGGTGTTCTTTTTATGTCTTGAGTAGGCAGGAGTTGGAAGTTGAATGGAACTCTATTGGGGAGAGTTTGAATCAGTCAAAGGCATGGATTAAGGAGTGATAAGGGGAGAGATTTTGGGGATTTGTAGAGAAGTTGAGAGTTGGCCGAATAATAGGAATTAGAGAGGGGATTTTGGCTGAGGGGTTTTAGGGTAGTATTTTCAGCAATAGGGACTTTAGTTGTGTCGTTTTCTTCTGTTTCAACATCATAGGCTATTCTTTTCTTCCCTTTCTCTTCTCTAGCCGAAATTATCACCTTTTTTCCATCCATCTTTCTTTCCTTTTCTTTTCCAAAACCAATCTACTATTCCCTTTTTCTCTTCATCACTTTTGCCGAATAGCCACAAGAGCCGAACCTTCTTTTCTCTTCACTTGTTGTGGCTGATTTCTGTTTCTGCTAAACTCTAAACAGTACACAAGGAAGACTGAGGTAAGTATTCATACTCCAACCGAATCAGTTGTATAAATATTCAGAAAAGCCGAAACCCCCTATAGTTTGGGGAGGCTGTCGAATGGAGGTATTGGCCTTACTAGGCCTTTTTCTTTTGAATTTTATGGTTTGTGTAGAGAAATAGATAGCCTTGGAGGAGCAGCAAGGCTTGGGGTATCGACTTGGATGAGCTTGAATTGTATCGTCGGACCCTGTGAAGGTGAGTGACCGATGGCCATTAGGGGTTCTTTGGTCGAATGTGGTAAGGTGGATTTTGGGTTGATAAGCATGACTTGTACACTAAGAATGCTGATTTTTTAATTGTATGTTGTTGTGGGAGATTTTGTTAACAAACGTCACAAAACAGGTGTGTAATAACCTCTGTAAGATCTTAAACTAATAATCGCTGAAAAGCCGAAATGCTTAAAATCTGGCAATTTGGGGAACTTGAGATTTTTGCATGTGGTTTTTGATATGATAAATATGAAATAATCGGTGTTGGATCGACGGTACAGGTAAGAGCGCAAATTTGTGCGCGATGGTAAGTTGGGCCTCGATAGGCTGGAACTGGGCCCAATAGGCTTCCGGGCCTATTTGGGTAAAATTCTTAGAAAGTGGAACTTGGACAAGTTGCTTGTTAACATGGATAGAACTGTTGTAAAAATTGGGTTAAGTGGGCTTAAAGGGCTAAATCGGCATTCGTAGGGCCCATTAGGGGTTTTGGGCCCAAAAGCCCGAATTTGATAAAGTGTATTAAAATTATTGTTTAAACACTTGGAAGTATTGATAGTTGTTAATGAACATGGAAAACTCATAATATTTGGTAAATTTACAAAATTACCCTTAGAATATGAAAAATGACAGTTTTGCCCTAGGTAAAAATGACTATAATACCCCTAGGGTTTAATTATGAATGTGATGCATGAGATATTGATATAACATGATATGCGCATGAGATGTTATGTGATGCACATGATATGCTATGATATATTCGTTATTATGCATGGGTTGGGTTTTTATATGGATGGAGGAAGTGCAAAAAGGTCTTTGCCCCAGTTATTAAAAGAGGCTAGGCCTCTAGTTATATGAAAAAGCAGCTGTGCTGCCAGTGGAGAGTTTGGTTAGGTGGGTTGAGTTATTCCCCACATGGTGTGTTGGCTGGTACGGGTGGAGAGTAGCAGATGGTGGGTTGAGTAGTCTCCCCAAATGGGTTGCATACATTTATTGATATTACATGTGATATTGAAATGGGCTTATAGGCCATACGGTTTACAGTAAAGGCTTCAGCCCAGTGATATGATTAATGAAAAGGGCTTCGGCTCAATAACCGTTAACGTAAGGCTTCGGCCCAGTATATGTCGAGACTAAATTTTGGCTTAGGCCTAGTATGCTGATTTTAGTTTTCTCTGAAAGGGGCTTGTTGCACACTGAGTTTCCAAACTCACCCCCTTTCCTTATCTTTGAAGGTGAGCCTTGATGTAGAGACTTTGGGCCGGAGGGGATTCAGAATGGCCGTGGTGATCGCTTTTGAACCTTGCAAAAAATAACCGGTTTTCTTCTTAGTTTATTTTAACTATTATTACTATTTATTCTTTGGTTGTAATAAGGCCATTTTAACTATTTTTTTGGGGTTATTTTTTTTTTAATAATTCTATACTTTTCTGGTAATAATTCAAGATGGGTTAGAATGTGTTTTCAAAATGATATTCATTTTCATAGTAACGCAATGATTCAATTAATCGGTCTATCTAAAATATACTTAAATAAATTTTGACTCGTTTACCAAAGTGTGGCAATGGTTGTGGGCATGTCTAGGATTGGATCCAATCGAGAGCCTGGTACTTAAGCAGCCTTCATGGTTCACCTCCTCTGGTTCGGATACCTACTTGGTGCACAGCTTCCATTCACTTTGTTAATTTAGCAAAGAATATCTTTTAAAACACTAAGAAGGGCGTAGATAGAGACATGGGTTTTCTAAACTTTAGTGTGACTCGTCGGATTCGGCCATAACGTCTAGGTCGGGTTTGGGGTGTTACATTCGTTTTAGGTTGATCTCATTTTGTCCACTTAATTTATTAAAATTGTGTTTGTGTTGTTATAGGCCTCGATAAGATGTTTGATTAAGTAAAACCATGTCTAAGTTATTCTTGCATTACAATTGTAAGGTAACTAATGAATTAATTATTTAAACAGATTGAAATTGTAATTAATTGACATGATACTTAATTAGTGCATGCTTAATCATCTAAGGTAGCTGAGGGTTAAATTTGCAACGGTATCTAACGATACATTAGCCTTTCATAACTTGCAAGATTATTATGATTAAACTGTTTCAAGGTAGAAATACATTGTTACCAAACGTAATCTTTTATGTTCTTATGAAATTGAATTAATTATTTGAATTGGCATAGAGATATGTACAAGAGATCATTTTAATTTAATAAGTATGTATGTGCATTAACACATTTGTTTATTAAAATCTGTTTAACTGGTTGAATTGACATAGGGATATAGTTAAGAGATAAATGGATTTTGGTAGGTAAGTATGTTCATAAGTTAGCAAATTACCGAGTTTCCGTGAATTTATTCGTAACAACATAAACATAAGTTTAATAAGTCTAGGTTAAGAAATGTAATTAATCTAGCACAATTATGTCATCTTGATTAAATCATCTTTTGAAATCGTGCTTCGAAACTTTTATTTTATTTTTATTTATTTTACTTAGTTAAAAATCTGAGTTTTTAATCACCTCTTCAAATCAAAATATTTGTCTTCACCAAAATATTTTTAATTGCATTCATAAATAATTCTTTTCACAGTTCCTACGGGTACGATAACTCGACATTTACTTGTCACTTTATTACTTGTTGTGATTGTGTACACTTGCCCATTTCCATTGTTCTACATTGCCACGACAGTTGTGTTGGAAAACTGTCCAACCCCTTGCCCCGAAAATCCTTCACTCCTTTACTTCTTGTTCCTCAACTTGCACCTACTAATCCACCACAACACACAACCCTTCCACAAGCAATTAAAAATAACTAACTTTTAAGTAGTGCAAGCTCCTAATGTAATGATAAAACAAGAAAAATACTAATGAAATGCCCTAAATGCAACTAAATGTTCCTAAGTACAGGAAATTAACTAGATCTAAAACCATGAAATATACTCTTTTCAAGAGTTACCACACCCCCAAACCTAAGTTATTGCTTGCCCTCAAGAAAAATATATATGAATGCATAAATGCAATGACTTTTGCCTACGCACATAACCATGTTGTACTGCCAATCCATTCAGAGAACAATATATACTTCAGTTTTCAACAATCTTCTATCTCTTAGAACTTATTTGAGTTTCAAAGGTTTGCTCAACAGAGGTAGTGCAGAAAATTGCTCCCTAAAAACAAAATTTCCTAATTACTCATATATGTTTTTTGGCTATAGTAAGCATCTCCCAATTTACTCAATTCATTTGCTACCTAAACTCAAGTAACTTTGTAGCCCCTTTATTCTAAGCCTTCGAAAATATTTATTTGTATTTGTGTTTTCTTTTTCTTTCTTTCTTTCTTTCTTTATTTTTTTGATTTATTTTATTTATTTTTAAGCATATTAGGGGATTTAGCGTGTCACAAAATTCTTTGAATTGATAATCACAATGGAGAATACACTAAATTACTGAGTACTCAATCCTGTCACAATTTAAATAAAAATTACTCTTGAAGCTAAGGCGTTTAACTTAGAAGATAGATGGAGAAAACAACTACCTCCTTAGCTACTCAGCATGTTACTACAGTGGAGTGTCCCTAATTTTCTTTTCTTTATTACACACTTTTACTTGGACTCACTTTTCTAGTCAACAGCACGATGGAGCAAACAAAGTGGTGTTGACTTACTCGGCAATTCTAAGCAGTGGAGTGTCTATTGTCCTTTATTTAAGTAATGTTATGGCAACGTGACTGAATTTGGCTTCAAAGTCTCTAAGTTCATTAAAAGATACTTGTTATAGTCCAAAAATAACTAATGTTAGGACTTCTCTTTTTAGGAGGTAATCTACAAGCAACCTAACCTACGCTAAATTGACATAGTCCCCTATCACATGTTCTAGATTTATTGAAGAAATAACCTCCTTATCGAACACCATAAGTAAAGATTGCACTCTGCATAGGCAAAATAGTACTCAGTAGTTACATGGTAGTCAAAAAACAAATTTAACGAAACTAGAATGCGTATACATACTAAATATATAATGCATCTTAAATGCACAATTCACCCCCAAATCCAAGGGATGCATTGTTCTCAATGCATGTACAGATCTGTAATAGAAAACAAAAATATAGATATGTACAGAAAATGACATGGAAAAAGAAATAAGATGCATGAGGTAGGGGAAAAAACCTTCCCTAGCTTGGAATAGAGTGCAGTTACTTCATTCGGCCCTGCGAGTGGATTTATGGGCACTGGCTTTATATCATAGCTTCCTCTTCATGGGGTTCATTTCGTCCCCCTCCTTATCAGTTTTCGTGAGCTCATCAATAAGATGATCAATGGTCACGGTCTTGTGCAGTCATGGAAGCTGGTGGGGTGGGTGGACCAGGTCATTACCTTTTATGGTAGCAATAGTGGCAGTTTCATCTTTTGCTTCTTCTTCCTCATTCTCACGATTTAATGATGTTGTATTTTCAGGCTCCTCAGCAAAAGTCCCATTCATCGGCAATGGTTCCCAAATTCATAGATTCTACTCTTGCAGTAGGACTTTGAGCTGGCTCCTCTTTGCTCCCAATCTCTCCCATGTACTTTTCTGTTCGGTCAACCCATGTTACCTCGTACCTCGACATTCATTCACCCAGTTTGTCGCGGCATAATTTCCTTTTGACATGCTACAACAAAGTCCTCTTAGTATCACAATTGATAATCCCACACTTTTCTTCAGTTTCCAAAAATTTAGAAAAATTTCTCATTAATTAAAGATAAAATTATAAATGAAAAAGCATAAAATAATTAATGATAACAGATAATAAAAATGAAATAAAAGTAAAGAAATTAAAGAAATGAAATATAAAAACAAAACTACTAACTCAAACATTTTAAAGGTCAATGGATTACTTGTCATGATCCACATGAGAACCGTAGTAGTGCTTCAAGTGTTGTCCATTAACTTTGAATGTGGCCCCCATTTTCAGGTCTTTGATACTAACAGCACCATATGGGTATACTTGAGCTAATTCAAAAGGACCTGACCAACGAGATTTTTATTTACGGGAACAATCTAAGCCTAGAGTTGAACAACAACACCTGTTGCCCTGGATCAAATTACCTTGGCATAATTATGTTATCATGCCAACACTTTGTCTTCATCTTGTACAGTTTAGCATTTTCATATGCATGTGCCCTGAATTCTTCCATTTCATTCAGCTCTAACAACCTTTTATGGCCAGCAGTGACCAAATCCATGTTCAGCTTTTTAATAGCCCAAAATGATTTGTGCTCGAGCTCAACAGGTAGGTGACATGGCTTTCTATAAACAAGCTTTAAAATGTTGCATCCCCAATAATGTTTCAAATGTGGTACGATAAGCCCGCAAAGCTTCATCCAGTCTGGAGGACCAACGTTCACCACTTTTTCTAGAATCTTCTTGATTTCTCTATTAGAAACTTTATCTTGTCCATTTGTTTGGGAATGATATGTTGTGTCAATCTTCTGTTTCACCCCATACTGATGCAAGGCATTAGCCACTAGTTTACAATCAAAATGAGATCCTTCATCACTAATAATGGCTTTAGGTGTACCGAATCTTATGAAAATGTTCTTGTGCAAAAACTTCATTACTAACTTTGCATCATTAGTAAGAAGCGTAATAGCTTCGACCCACTTAGAGACATAATCCACTACCAACAATATGTATAGGTTGCCCACTGACGGTGGAAATGGACCCATAAAGTCTATTTCCCATACATCAAACAACTCAATCTCAAGAATATTTTGCAGCGACATTTCATGTCTTCTAAATAGATTTCCTGTCCTCTGACAATGATCACATGACTGATAAAATTCATGAGCATCTTTGAATAGACTTGGCCAATAAAATCCTGACTAAAGTACTTTGGCAATAGTTCTCATCCCTCCAAAGTGTCCTCCGTAAGGAGCTAAATGACAATGCTACAGAATGTTATGTATTTCACCATCAGGGACACACTTTTTAATTATATGATTAGCACAATTCTTAAATAGGAAGGGTTCA
Organism: Gossypium anomalum; assembly: GCA_025698475.1. NCBI lineage: Eukaryota > Viridiplantae > Streptophyta > Magnoliopsida > Malvales > Malvaceae > Gossypium > Gossypium anomalum. The sequence continues at coordinate 33,405,185 of CM046959.1, read as the reverse complement.
TCCAATAATAATGCTTGGCATCATGAAGGAATTTTCGTCTCCTTTGGCAATTGAGATTAGGTGGCATCACACCACTTACTAAAAAGTTTATTATATCGGAATAATAAGGAAATGCCATGGCAACTAACAGTTGCTTATTTGGAAAGTCTTTTTTAATAAGTTTGCCATTGCATTTTCATTTCCAAATTCTAACTTCGATAGGTGATTAGCCATTTAATACTCAGTCCCCTTTTGATCTCTAATTTACAGGTCGAACTCCTGCAATAAGATTATCCACTTAATCAATCTTGGCTTGGGATCTTTCTTGCTCACCAAATACTTAATAGCAGAGTGATCCATGTAGATTGTGACCTTGGTACCAACTAGCTAAGAGCAAAATTTATCAAATATGAACACCACTGCTAATAAATCTTTTTCTATGGTGGTGTAGTTAAGCTGCTCATCCATCAAGGTTCTACTCGTATAATATATTACACGTAGTACTTTCTCTTTCCTTTGCCCCAGCACTACTCCCATGGCATAATCATTGGTATCACACATGACTTCAAAAGGCAGTGTCCATTCTGAAGCTTTTACAATTGGTGCTACTACCAGTAGTTTCTTCAATTCCTCGGAAGCAACCAAGCAATGTTCATCAAAATTGAAAGGTCTATTTTGCTACAGCAAAGTGCATAAGGGCTTAGATATCTTTACAAAATCCTTAATGAATATTCTATAAAATCCCGCATGACCTAAACACTTTCTAATACCTTTGACACTGGTGGGAGGTGGAATTTTTTTCTATTACTTCAATTTTTTCTCTGTCCACTTCAATCCTACACTGCGATATCCTATGCCCCAGAATAATTCCTTCACGAACCATGAAATGGTGTTTTTCCTAGTTCAAAACAAGTTTTGTTTCTTCACAATAGCACAGAACCAATTTTAGATTTTTTAAACAATCCTTACTATCATTGCCAAACACATAGAAATCATCCATGAAGACTTCAAGAAAGTTTTCCACCATGTCCAAGAATATGGCCATCATACAACGCTAAAATGTTGTCAGGGTATTACATAACCCGAATGACATCTGTCTAAATGCAAAAGTTCTATGTGGACACATGAAGATGGTCTTCTCTTGGTCATTATGAGTTATGGAAATCTGATTATACCCTAAATAACCATCCAAAAAATAGTAGAAAGCTTTCCCAGCTAATCTATCTAACATTTGATCAATAAATGGTATGGAAAAATGGTCATTCCTAGTTGCCTTGTTAAGCTTGCGATAGTCCATTCATACTCTCCATCCCGTGGCAATACTAGCCAGAATGAGCTCATTGTTATCATTACTCACTACTATGACACCTCCTTTTATGGGTACACATTATACAGGACCTACACATGAGCTGTTTGATATTGGGTAAATACTGCCAGCATCAAGCCACTTAATGATCTCTTTCTTTACAACTTCTTTCATGATCAGATTCAGTCTTCTCTATTGTTCAATAGAATTGCTACGACAATCCTCTAACAAAATTTTATACACGCAGAGAGCAAGGCTAATTCCCTTTATATCAGCAAGGGTCCATCCTAATGCCTTCTCTAATCACTGAAGGACTTCTGGCCCAAGTGTCAACTCCGAAGAAATTACTACTGTCAAAGTGTTGTTGTCTCGCAAATATGCATATTTTAAATGTTACGGCAAAAGTTTCAACTCCAGTATTGAAGGTTCCTCTATAGAAGGTTTAAGAGGATTAAAAGATCGATCAGATAAATCCAAGGATTCAAACATCTTCCCTGGTCTATCCATGAACTGCTTGGCTTCCATCAGTTCATCAATGTCCTAAAAATTTGCTATGTCACTCCGCTCAATTGAGTCTTCATCACTATCAAAATTATTGTGGCTAAATTTTGCAAATTCCACCTCTATTGTTGTTTCTATCAACCCAATGGCGTGGCATTCTTCATTCTTATCAACACATTTCAAGGCATCAAATACATTGAAAGTAATCTGCTGATCATTTACCCTCATGGTCAGTTTGCCTTTCTACATATCAATTAAAGTCCAGCTAGTAGCAAGAAAAGGTCTTCAAAGAATAATTGGAACATCTTAGTCAGCTTCACATTCTAAAGTAATGAAATTTGCAGGAAAAATAAATTTATTTACTCTTACCAGCATGTCTTCAATTTCACCTTTCAGATGCACGTAGGATCAATCAACCAGTTGTACGTAACCATAATAAGTCTTGCTTTCCCAATTCCCAGCTTCCTGAAAATAGACATTAGCATTAAATTTACACTCGCTCCTAAATCACATAATGCCTTACTAACATAATGATTTCCAATTGAACATGGGATAGTAAATCCCTAGTTCCTTCAAATTTGGAGGTAATTTATTCATCAACATTGTTGTGCACCCTTCAGTGAGAGCAACAGTCTCAAATTCTCCCAATCTGCTCTTCTTTGATATATATATTTCATAAACTTCATATAATTGGGCATCTCCTCCAAAGCTTCTACTATCAGTATGTTGATATGGAGTTACTTTAAGACATCCAAAATATTTTGAACTGAACATCCTATTTAGAATTATGGCAACGCTAAGGAAAAGGTAGAGGTGGCCGTCCCTCAGGTTGCTAATATTGTTTTGCTATGGTATTTTTATTGGCAACATGATCTAACTTAGCTACAACATTCTTCTGTTTACCTTTTCTAGGTGCAGTATGTTTTTCAATTGATTCTGAATTCTTTCCATGGTTGAGTCTAGAGTTGTCCTCTTTTATAGTGGTGTCTTGAACAACATCATCCAACTGTGTCCCACTTTTGAGAGTGATGGATTTGCACTATTCTTTCCCTTGTGTTCTCGAATTCTCGATATCGCTTGGCAATGCTCCTTGTGGCTTCGAATTTAAAGCATTCGCTATCTACCCTAGTTGATTTCAAGAGCTCTGAGGGATGCCGCTTGGCTCTAAATTACAAAATCATTTTTGGTCATATATTCCTTTAGCAAGGCTTCAATGGAGGTAGGAGATGATTCTTAGCCTTATTGAACATTTTTCCTTGGCATAGGATAACTATAACTAGGCGGTCCACTATTAGCATTCTATCTTGCAACATTGTTTAAATTCTCCGCACCTTAATTATTCCAACTAAAGTTCGGATGTTGTTTCCACCATGGATTGTAAGTGTTGGAATAAGGGTTATTACTCCAGTTAAAATTACCCATGTAGTATACAAATGTTGGGCTTGATAGGCATTCATGAAACACACGTTCTTCACTAAAATAAACACACGATAGTTTAGTTGATTTCATCTCCTAGATTGCATACACTCGTGGTAGGATATTAATAATGATTATTGGCATTTTTTTCCAAAACCTCAAACGCTTCATTATAAGATTTATCCAACAAGGTACCATTGGTAGAAGCATAAACTACCATCCTTGTATGCGCATTCAACCCATTATAAAATATCTCCATCTGAGTCCAATGATGAAATCCGCGCATCGTGCATTTCTGAAGTAATCCTTTAAATCATTCTCAAGCTTCATATAGTGTTTTATCCTTTGCTTCCCGAAAAAATGTCATTAAATTAATTCACGAAGAGTAATCAAGAAATAATAGAAGAACTATGGGAAGATAGCTTCTACTTATGTAGCCTACACTCCAGCTATGCAATGTCCTGTGCTAGCTGAGAAGGATCACCTTCATCTTCCTCTTCTATTTAGCCACTACCCTCTGTTTTTTCTCTTTTTTTTCTCTGCCCCTTTTTAAGGTTTCCTCATTTAGCTTTTATATTTTTTTTCCCTATGGTAAATCCAACAGCCCATGATTTTCTCCCCTCTTTACCAGGTAGATATATCTGGTACAAGTTCAACTGGGCCTAAGACTGGTATGTTTTGAGTGCTGATTAGACACCTTTCCAACATTGCCATGAAAATTGTGTTGGCAAACTATCCAACCCCTTGCCTCGAAAATCCTTCACTCATTTACTTCTCATTCCTCAACATGCACCTGCTAATCCACCACTACACACAACTCTTCCACAAGCAATTAAAAATAACTAACGTTTAAGTATAGTTCAAGCTCCTAATGTAATGCTAAAACAAGAAAAATACTAATGAAATGTCCAAAAATGCAACTAAATATACCAAAGTACAGGCACTTAACTAGATCCAACAACATGAAATATAACTCCGTTCAAAAGATATCAGCCGTCGTCGAAGCCGTCAGTACTTCTGTGTACGGTGATGCAAATGTGACACATTTACGACTCCCAAGCCGGTTTGGTTACTACCAGTTCGATCTGGGTTAGTGACAACCTGGTCAGTCCGGTTTAGCCACCGGTTGGACCATTGGCTCTATTTCATATATTGGGCCCAGTTCAACCAGTTTTTGGGTCTTTGTCTTAGTCTTGGTCTCGGTTTTGGTCTCTCGGGCTCAATTTACGATCTCAGGTACAATTGTCAAGTTCAATTACCCATTAGGCCAATTGTCTAACATGAAAATTAATTTCCAAAAATATCATTTTAATTTTAATTAATTTTATTAATTTAATTTTATTTGATAAAAATTAAATTTTCCAAAAATCACTTATATTTTCCAAATTAATTTTTCAAGAAAATTTTTAGTCAAATTCTCTAGTTGAACGATTCTCATGACCACCTAATTTAATTCCACATCAAATAAATAATCTCAATTAAATTATTTCTAAAGTCATAGAATTTTCTTCTAACTTAAATGTAGTCTGATCGAGCTTTTGTTGAGCTAGCGAAGGGACCAATCAGACTGATACAATTAGGCTCTAGTAATTACAATTATGTCTAGAAGCATCGTTCTAATAATTCGCAATTACTTAATCATGGAGTGAGTCCACAAGAAGTACCATGGTTGAAAACTCCTTATTGTATACTCTTTACGAAAATAATTCATCCAATTGCTTTCCAATGACCTCGTCATGTTTGTGTTACCCTCATATGATGTCCTTGATTCCTTTGAGTTAAATCCGTTCACTCAATACAATCTTATTTTATCTCATTATCACCATTGTGTCTCCTTAATGATTAATATTATCACTGTGAACAAATGACTGATAAATTGCTCGTTCAAGAATAAGCAACCGGTGGCCACATTCCATATTTATCAATCCACACAATGCCAATGAGAGGGTATCATTAACTCTTTAATTTAGCTATGAATTCCACTATTGCAAGTAAATTCATGATTATATGTGTTGTGGCATGATTATATGACAGTATGAAATTTTTGGTGAATTAATTTTAGTGATTGCATGCTTAATTGTGAAAAAAAGACTAAATCGCATAAAGTGTAAAAGTCCTATTTTGAAAGCTAAAGGTGTCAAATAGCTAGAGAACCAAAATTGGGGGTCTTTAAAGGGCAAATAGACCCCTTATAAGCTGATGGCCGGCCATAAGGGACAAGAAATTCAAATGGTCAAATGGGTAGGTGACTTAATGTATAATAAAATATTACCCTAGTGTCAAACCATCATCTTTTTCATTTCTTCCTTCTCTTCCATCGAAATTTTCAGCAAAAATGGGATTTTTGGGAGCTTGAAATTTCAGCAACTTGTAACCCTCACAAGTAAGTGATCTTGATGGTTTTTCTAGATGATTTTTGTACTTTTAAAACCTTTGTAGCATGAACTTTCTAATAAGGGGACTATTTTGCAAAATGGTTGAAAGTCTAGGGTTTTACCATGAGAGTATTCATGTTGTTTTCTAAAATTTTATGGAAGAAAATGAATCATGGTTGTGAAATAAACAACTTTTTTGAAGTAGTCTTCATGGAAACCCTAACTAAGGGCCATTTTGCATAAGCTGTAAAATAATTGATAAATGTGTGAAATAATGAGAATCATGGGCTGCTCCTAGTATAAAAAGTATTTGGCTAGGCTTGATTAATGAGAAAATATGACAAAAATTAATTTTCGGGTCTAGGGGTAAAATGGTCATTTTGTGAAAGTCTTAGGGCAAAATGATCGGCAAAATGGTCATTTTGCCCAATTATGAATTGTGGAGTACCTAGATCAATAAAATGATTAAATTTGTGAATTTTTATCATTATAGGTCAAGAATTACAAAATTCGGGCTTAGACCAGGGAAAAGCAAAATAAGTGGACTAAGCCGAACTAGTCATCTACATTTTGTAATCCGAGGTAAGTTGTATGTTAATAAAGCAACTATATCTTTATGATGTGTAATTGAGTTGATATGGCATAAATTGTCTTGATTTTGAATATGAGAATACACGTTGAGAAATTTACGTAGTAAAGACTTTCGTTGAACATTTGGAATAGACTTGGATATTTGTACCGTGATAATGAGTGATATGAGTGCTAGTGTAAGACATGTTTGGGACATGCATCAGCCACTGCATAAGAGCCAGTGTAAGACATGTCTGGGACATGCAGCGGCCTCGAGATATTTAAGTCAGTGTAAGACATGTCTGGGACATGCATCGGCATTGAGATGAGAGCTAGTGTAAAACATGTTTGGGACATGCATCGACCTCGCGATATACAAGCTAGTCTAAGACGGGTCTAGGATATGGCGTCAACTTGTTGTGTGTCAGTGTAAGACTTGTCTGGGACATGGCATCAACACCAATAGATGAGAGCCAGTGTAAGCCCTGTCTGGGACATGGTATTGGCCTCGCATATGAAAGCCAGTGTAAGACCATGTCTGGGACATGGCGTCGGCATCTTAACCCATGTTAAGGCTATTGAGTATCCAGTAGTATTCCAAATAGTTTAAAAAAAGGTTTATGATTTATATCAAAATGAGAAAAGTTATGATCAGGTGATGAGTGGTACAGGTACCTAATTGAAATGTATGAGATATGGGCTCAATGTATGCAATATGAGATGTATTGGATGGTGATGAGAAAGTTGTACTTATGTTCATTTATGGTATTCATGAATAAGCTATGAAAAGTTATGTGCATATCGTTCTATTGTAACGCCCCAAATTTTGGGCCTAGAAGTATTAGGTTTTGAGTATGGGAACAGTTAGGAAACTGCTCATAAATATTTAGTTGTGCAAGAAAGTGACACAAATCTGCATCTGTTTCAATGGTTAAGTCTCTAGAAAGTGTCTGAGAAGTCTTGGGTTCAAACTTGAGCAAGTACAAAAAGTTTTGTTTTTAGAGGATTAAGCATTGTCTCTAGGTAGTAGGCTTTTAAATAAAATTGGGTAAAACATAGCAAAAAAGAGCCTGATGGTCTAAGGGATAAGTGGTGTGTGGAGTATGCTAGTGGTCTGAGGTTCGAATCCCTGCTTATGCAAATGGAGATTATTTTTACTTATGGCCATGGGAGGAAGTTGTGTTTGATCGAAACACCAAAAGTTTGAACAGATTTGAATGGGGTTGTTGTTAGCCAAATTTTGGGAGTGAAAAGGGGGATTTTCGATTGTTGAGGTTTGTGAACAAGAGGGACTTTAGGAGGAAATAGAGGAATTCAAATTTGGTGGGAGTGGTGCTGCCGAATTTGAACTCTGGCACTCAAAATTTTGGCAGTGTGGGAGTGTCTTGGAGAAGGCTATGGTTAGAAGCTGATCGAATTAAAGGAGTCCTATTTGGTCAAAAAGGATTCGGTCACAACTCTCAGCTAACTGAGAGCTGATTTGGTTTCTAGCTTTGCTGTCGATTTCTTTCTCAAATTTTCGGGTTGGTCACGTTCATTTTTGTTTTGTTTATCCTATAGCTGAATATTGCAAAGGAAAAGAGGGTTCTTTCGGGTTTCTGTCATTTCTTCTCCTAGCATAGTCGAATCCTTCTTTCCTTTTCCCATTTGTGCTGACCTTCTCTGTTCTTTGTTAAACCGAATCATCTCCTCCTTCTTTGTTTGGCTGGATACCCTGAGTGTTGTTTCTCTTCTTTTTCTCTTTGCTCCAAACCAAATACCCTCTAGCATTGTGGCCGAATCTGTAAAATCCTAATCATCTTCCTTCTCTTCTTTATTTCCCTTGGATGATTCTTGCTGAGGTATTGCCGAAATCCCTTTGATTTCTTGGTAAGTGTTTTTACGGTTTATTTTCCCCTTGCTGAATTTATTTAGTTTTCTTCTCAAAGATTCGGCTTCTGTATCTCTTAGGCCGAACGGTTTCTTTTTCTCTCTTTTTCTGCCATGATGAAAGATTCATCTAACACCTCTATTCATACGAAAGTTGCTAAGGGCTTGATCTTAGTAATCAAGGTGTTAGGCCGATTGCTCTTCCCCTACAAATGGTTTTCCTTTATTGGTAAGTGCTTTAAGTGTTGATTAAGGATCATGTCCTTGTGTTATGTTTCTTAATGGTATTTAAGTGTTTGATTTGTAATAAGGTAACTAGGGATCTTTTGTTATCAGGTGAGGACAACTAAAAGTCTAAGGTGAAGGGTTGTGTTTGGTGCTGAATATTTAAGAGAAGCATTCATGGTTTATAAGGTGTTTTGATCTCGAAAATGGTTCGGCTACGACATCATAATAGGTGTGTAATCACATTACTTTAACAGTAGTTCGGCAAAAGCCAGAAAATATGGCTTGTGCCGCTACACGAGCGTGTGCTCACTCGTGTGGTGATCCAAACGCAGAAAATATGGGTGTTTGATAGTAGAGGCCACCATGAGCGATTTCATGGGCTTAGCTCTTTCTAGGCCACGTTGGGTCGAAATGGGCCATGTAGGCCCCACGAGCTCGTGGGCCCCATACGGGTTAACCATATAGACATGTGGAGATATTGGCCCAGGCTGTGTAATCCTTGTGGGTCATATGGGCGTGTAGGCCCACATGGGCCCGCAATATGGGCCTTAGGCCCATTTTCACTGTTTGACTGTTAAGGTTGCACGGGTCGCCCGAGATGACAGTGGACCTACTGTTGGGTTAGTAAGTTTACCCAGACCCCTATATATGTGGTAAAATGATTGTTTTGCCCTTATGTGGTAAAATGACTGTTTTGCCCTTATAAGGTAAAATGACTATTTTGCCCTTATGTGGTGAAATGATTGAAATGCCCCTACATAGTAAATTGACTGTTTTTCCCCTATGTGAGGTATTTATATATATGTACATGTATGACTATATTTTAGCTTGCTATTTAAACTGTAATGGATACATGTATGATTCTATGATATAACATGACATGGCTGTACGATGCATTGCATGGGGATGGGTTTATTATGATTTGAGGAAGTGTACTGTTCTGGCAGCTATGCTGCAAATCATTGATGGCTTTAAGCCTATTATACTAGTAGCTCAGCTGCATATTACTGTTTAGTGTCACAACTAGTGCTAATTCTGGAGTGTAGGGATGCGTGGGTTGATTATATCCCCGCGTGGAGTGTAGGGTTGGACGGAGATAGAGTGTAGAGGCTGGATGGGTAGGACTTGCTTATTGTTTACTGTTTCTGCACTATTTACTATTACTGCACTATTTACTGTTACTGCACTGGGCCAAGGCCCAAGCATATAACTGTTTCTGTATTAAGTTGGGCTAAAGCCCAAACTGATATTGTCACTGTTACTGATATGGGCTTAGGCCCAGTCTGTATTTACTCACTGAACGTATGGATGTCTGTTTATTAAGGGATTACACACTGAGTTTTCGTAAACTCACCCATTTATTTTAGCTATATAGGTAATCCCCAGACTTAGGCGGATCAGTGCAGCGAAAGACTCAGTGGTGGCCACACAACCTATTTAAGTTTAGATAGCATTTTAAGATTTTGATTTAATTTTTGGGGTATTTTACTGTAATAACGGTCTTTATGGATTTTAACTTTAAAATGGGGATTTTTATTTGCTTTAGTTTTGAACTGCTAGTGTTAGGACAACTCGAGTTTTCAAAAGAAACAATGTTTTTACAAAGTAAACGCAAGTACGCAACTGTTTTAAAAAGCTTCCGCTACAAACGAGATTTTGAAATTTATAACATTTTAAAGTAAATACTTTTTGATAATAACACAAGTTTTAAAACCATCTTTTAGATCACATAAAGAGGCTAAATAAGGATTGGGCTTTTCAAACGAGATCACGCTTTATGAAATATACTTCAATGTGACATCGCCAGATTCGGCCATAACGTCCAGGCTGGGTTTGGGGTGTTACATCTATGATTAGTTGATGATTATTTTCATGCAACTTACTAAGCTTTATGCTTACCCTATTTTCTTTCCATTTTCTTATAGTGTCGCCAAAGTAGCTCGAGGATCATCGCCTATGTCGAAGAAGCCAGTCACACTATCATCCGAAGCACTTGGTATAGTTAGATCTTTTATTTTGATTATGGCATGTATAGGACCTTGACTTTTGAGTTTTGTGTCATTGTTAATTGGCCAAATGTGTTGGCTTACTTTAGCATTTGATTCATTTTGTATAAGGCCATGGAAAATGGCTAATGTTGAAAGTTTATATATGAATGCAAGATAACCTTCCATGAATGTGAAATTGTTGGCATGGTTGAATATAAGAAATGTATATAGGTCTTAGCTATGGTTATTTGGTTGAGAAATCATATTAAGTTAGACTTTGATATGTTGGTTAGCATTAGATTGTGTTTCAGGGTGGCAAAAGGCTTGGTAGATAGCCTTATATTGTCCACACGGGTAGACACACGGGCATATGTCTAGGCCGTGTGTGACACACGGTTAGCCTTATGGGCATGTTGCTTGGCCGTGTGTCCCCTGCACATAAAATTTGCGAGTCAATATGCATGGTAGTAAACACACAGGCAGAGACACGGCCGTGTGTCTCAGCCGTGTGGAGGACACGACCTCTGGCCATGGGCGTGTACCTTGGCCGTGTACCCCTTATTGGATGCTGAAGTCAGAAACAGAATGTCAAGGTTTTTAGACAAGGGCTAGGACAAGGGTGTGTCATGGCTATGTGAGGGGCACAGGCCATAGACACAGGCATGTGTCAGGCCATGTGAAAACCCCTGTAGGTTCGAATTTAGAATTTAGTTCACACGAGCATGAGACATGGGCACGTCCATAGATGCTTAGACGGTATGTGTCACAAGGGCCATCAGCACATCCATGTCATGATGAACTCACGGGCGTGTGCCCTGTTTCAAGAGTTATTTTTCTAAAGTTAGTTAAAGGACCTGGGTTGGTCCCGAATGGTTTCCAATGGGTGTTTGGGGCCTCGTAAGCCCATGTTAAGGAGTTTAGACAAAGATCAAAAGAGTTTTTGATTTGACTGAGTCTTAATGACATCGAAATGATTGTATGCATGTGATTAAGTGTGGTAATGCCTCGTATCCTGTCCTGACGTAGGGGTAGGGTGTGGGGTGTTACGCTAGTTGTGTCCACTAGGATTGTAAACAGAAAAGTTTGTCAGGGCATAAAAAGGGAAGTCACTGTATGAATCGTGGGGCAAGAAGTTTAACATAATGAACATGGCGCGTTTGAAATGCTGGCAAGCATGTTAATAAGAGGATCTGCCAAAAATGTAAAGTTAATAGGAACTAGTAGGAGCATCTTAAACGTGGGTATATGTGAAAGGAAGGGGTAAATCCTTCAAAGTATTTGAAAATAAGTATCCTCCATTACAAGTTCTCCAAAGTTGACGAATAAACCATTATTTGCTACAAGGTAACAAAATAGTTCTTCAAGTTTAATTCTAAGTATTTGTGGGTAAGGAGGTCACTAGAAATGTAAAGTCTACTAAGGACTCTTTTAAGAAGGAAGTTCTTAAAGGACTATCAAATGTGGAAGTCCTCCAAGGACAATCTAGGAAAGAGATGGTCCACAGAGAACTAACTATTATTGGGAACATCTTGGTAGAATGGTCTAAAGAGGGACAATCCTATGAGACTGTCTTGTAAGTATGAGTCCGCAAAGGAAAAGGGGTACCTATCTATCCACCAAATTTTATACTGAAGACTACAAAATGAGGATATTGGTATTGGATCTTCCTTTAAATAAGGATTTATGCATAGGTTATGTCATAAACAGCTGATTGTTAGGGGTAATCCAGTAGATCTATAATGAGTTCAGTATGGAATAAAGGGATCAATGTAAATATCCGCAGTTATGGCAAGATATCTAAAAGTCCACCAAAGGTAATTTGTCGATCCACATATTTGCTTACATGTTTATCATTTGCTGAGTCAAACCAAAAAAGGTGAAACAGAAGTTAGAAATAAAGCTAGATAAGTTCAAGTCTATATAAAGGGTCGACAATAAGAGTAAAACGGCAACTAATTCAGCCCAATTGTCCACCAATTATTATTTGAGAAGAATGTGTGGGCATCGTCAACACCAAATAAATTGTGAAACCTTCTATGGTATACAGGGAGATAAATTACGCATATTATTCATTTATTTCTTGAAATTTAAATCATTTGCAAACATTGTAGTATAGACTCTCACTAAGTTGTTTTAGACTTACGTAATATAGGGTCAAAGGTTGACTCAAGGATTGTATGGAGGGATTAAGCCAGACATCACCAAGCTCGCTTGAATGGCGCCATAACTATACTATGCATATAGAGAGAGGCACCCTTAGAGGCTATGCCTCAGGGTTCAAATAATGAATTTTATTAAAGTTTTAAATTCCAAGTCATTGTATTTATATAAGCACATACATGCTTAGCATGGTCAATTGGTTGTAAGGACCTTAGTAGTTGTAGAAAGTTTATCTGTAGTTATATTTTGAAACATGTTGACAACTAAAGAGATTGGAGTGAAGTTATGTGTTAAATATGAATTTATCCTAGCATTATATAAGTTGTAAATAAATCAAAATAGAATTGTTGTTAAGTATCTTGAGTTGATTGTGATACTTGGTACCCAGACTTGACGATCGGGTTGGGTATAGGGTGTTACTACTATCATTAATTATAAACATATGGATCGACTATGTGCAACACAATCATTCATGATAATTGGTATCCACCTGAGGATGGATGGGTGTAGCTTAATATGGATGTCGCACTATCATTACAGTACTCTAACTTTGCTATTGGTGGTGTTCTTCGAGCTTCAACAAAAGGCTACTTGTTTGGGTATGCTATGAAGGTCAGTGTATCTGACATTTTTCAGATCGAAGCACGAGCTATATATGAAAGACTCACTTTAGATTGGAAGAAAGGGTTTTGGAAGGTTGTGATCAAAAGTGACAATGTATTGAAGATTGATATAATTGGGAACGGTTATGCAATTGTTAAGATTAATAAGAACTGCCACAATTGAAACTAACTTTCGTATTTGTTGGAACATTTTCATAAAATATAAATAGTGTTCCAATAGTTGCAAATTAAAAGTTATAAGGAACCAAAAGTTATATCACTTGGTTATTAACCAAAAGTTGCCGCTATTTACAGTTATGAGTTATGTCTCTTAAATTCAAAAGTTATATCACTTGACTATTAACAAATATCCATAATTATTCAAGTGGATATATATTGAATACTTATGTTTATCGCTAAAGAAATTACTATTCTTAAATCATGCTCATGCTCCTTTCTTGGCCTTCTCAGCGAATTAGACAAGGAAATATTCATGGCCATGTCACTGGTAGATTGCTAGTAAGTGTTTGGTTCCTTGTTTCATTTTGACATTTGCTTTTCTTGACTATTCTACAATTAGATTGCCATCACATCCAAATTTGAATGTATTGTATAATTATTATCTATTGCTCCAAAATTTCATTATTTTAAGCCTTTGCCTTGAAATGAGAGTTTGCCACTTGTGTCATCTAGAAAGCTCATAACACTAACTTGTAATTTCATAAATTTTGAAAAGGTTACAAGAAAATTCTACCTTTTTTTAAACCTTTAGATATATATATCATTGGATTTAAGTTTTATCATGTGTGAATCTATCTTAATTTAGTTTTGAACACATTTCAACTATCAATCCCATGAGACCTTATAATATATATATTGGTAAAATAAAAAATTGAGTCTCAATCACAATTAGTCCAAAGGAGCAGCATTGGCCCATATCAATTATGACTACACCTTCCACTTGTGTGGTTTATTTTGGATATCATATCATCATGTTGTCAACAAGAATAAAAATCATGGTTACATCATCTTTTTCTCTTTTTTTTTTTTTGCATATGGTTGCAAAGTGAATGTTTAATTCTTTTATAAGTCTGATAATGCTCCGTAACCCTATTCGAACATTAAATACGGGTGAGAGGTGTTACATTACGTATTTATCGTGCTTGCACTATGTTTGAATCGCATGATGTTGTTGTATGTAGTGTTGCCTATTGCATGGTGTATAGTATGGCTTTTAGGTTTATGTGAATGACATATTATTTTGTTATTATTTTACAAGGGGTTGTAATTTTGAAATATGACCTGCGTGTCATTTTGTTTTATTGTAATTTTATGTAACACCCCAAACCCGGCCTCGAAGTTATGGCCGAATCTGCGATGTCACATTGAGGTGTTTTTTGAAAAACATAATTCCATTGAAAAGTCTGTTCTATATTAAAACCTCTTTGTGATCTTATCTTAAATTTAGGATATCTTGCTCTTTGTTAAAACTAAAGTCATTTTAGCTACATGTTTATTATACTAGATTGTCATTACACTTAAAAATAATGTTTGTTGCGGAGGCTTTTAAAATATATTGTGTAATCGTGGTGTTTTGAAAAGTATTTATCTTTTTGAAAATCTGCGGCCTACTACTAATAGATATGAATCAAGTAAATAAGTTCCAAATTGAAATAAAAACTTAAAGAGGCCTTATTACAAAACAAATACCTAAATTAAATTACTTATAAATTAAAAGTTAAAGATGAAAGCAAATGCGATTGTGTGGCTCCCATCGTGTCCCTCGCAGCATCGATCCGCCTAAGGTTACCTGCGCAGAGTGGCAGAAGAGTGAGTTTAAGAAAACTCAGTGTGTAATCCCTCAACATCAACCAATCATACAGTGAACCATTACAGTTTGGGCCTAAACCCATTTCAGTAACAGACTACTATTAGCTAAGGCCTTAACCCATTTCAATATAAGTATCAATGTGGGCCTTGGCCCAGTTCAGTAGCAGTCACAGTACAAATATACAATCAGAAATCCTACCCCACTAACCTCTACACACCACTCCGTCCAGCCCTACACACCATGTGGGGATAAAGTCAACCTACCCATCCCTACACACCAAAAATAGCACCGGTTGCGGCACTAAACAGAGTTTGCAACAGAGCTGCTAGTACAGTACACTTCCTCCAAATATAATAACCCATCCCCATGCAATATGTCATGTCATAACATCATATGTGTATGCAAAACATGTCATGTTTGATTACAGTCATACATATCTTAGGGGCATATCAGTCATTTTACCTCATAAGGGTATAATAGTCATTTAATTAAATTAGGATCTAGGTATACTCACCGACCCGACAGTAGGTCCATAGTCGTCTCGGGTGACCCCTGCAACCTTAGCAGTCAAACAATGAAAATGGGCCCAAGGCCCATAATGTGGCCCATGTGGGCCCATGCGCCCGTGTGTCCCACAAAGTCCAAAAATGGCCTTGGCCGTGTGAACTACGTAGCCTCGCCCAATAATCTCCATACATCCGTGTTGTTTACCCTTGTGGCACCTACGAGCCCGTGGGGCACACGTGGTCCATTTCGTCCCAACGTGGCCCAGAACGACCTTAGCCCACGAAATTGCTCATGGTAGCCTCTACGATTAAACGCCCACGTCTATACATTCGGATTACCACGTCTATACAAAATCATCTCAAAATCATATTGATACTTGCCTTGATTGAACGAGTGTGGTTTTAGCCCGCTTAAATCACTGACGAAGGTTGACAACAACTCCTTGATGATTATCTGCATAATAAGTGAATCTATTACTCATGTCTACTTATACACAAGGGTTGAATCATCGCATACCAATCCATAAAAAATGCAAACCAAAAATAAGGGAAAGAAGCATTTGACCAAAAGAAAAGAATCCAAGCCAAAATACCTCAGTTCGATGTAATACTAACGAATAGCATTACCTTCGATCGAGAGACGAGAGAAAGGTTTTGATTATTTCTGTAACACTAGCGAACTCCTTCACTCCTCGAGAAGTACTAAAACCCAAAAGAACACCATGACCAAGAGAGAAAAAGATGAGAATCGACATTCAGAGAAAAGAGAAGAAAAAGCCGAAAGAGCAGAGACAAAACAGGGACTTACCAATCAATGTTCGGCCACCCACCAGTGAAAAGGGAAGGAATTGAGGGAGAGCAGAGAAGAGAAAAAGAAAAGGAGATGAGAGGAGAAAAGGTATTCGGCGTAAGGACTACAACCAATTGTGAGAGGGAAAAGGTGGAATCAAAACCGAAAGTATTGAGAGGGGAAAGAAGGTAGAAGTAATCAGTCATGAAGAAAAGAAAAATCCAATTGAGAAAGAAGAGGAAAATAAATCAGTTAAGCAGAGGAAAAAGGTCAAAAAGGGAGCACAAAATTGCAGAACACAAAAACCCCGAATGGTCAAGCCCTATTCCGCCACAACAAGGAAGAAAGCCAAACCAAAAAGCAGCTAAATTCGGTACCAAAGGAAAAAAAGGTGAGCTAATGCCGATTTTGCCAAAAAGACTCTCATAATTCGGCAAGACCTCCAAACAATTCCCACACTTGACTCTTTTAACCTTTCCCATCTTATTCGAAACTCTCTGAACAAGAATTCAATTTTGGCACAACCTCCCCACTTTCAAATCCCACATAATCCTCCTAAAATCCCTCCTCCATTATCTCCTCAACCGCCCATTCAAACACCACTCTACTCAGAAGTGTTTCGGTCAACTTCTACTACCCACACGGCAAGGCAATAAAATAAAACACTCATTTTGCATCGCCAAGTCTCGAACCTCAGACCCCATGGAACACTCCACACGCCTCTATCCCCTAGACTAGCAGGCATTTTATGACATGTTTTACCCAAATTTATTTTAAAAAGCCTACTGACTAGAGCCAGGTTTATTCAAGTAAAGCCAAAATTTTGTACAAATTAAGGCTTGAACTCAGGACTTCTCCAACACTTCTCAGGACACTCAACAACTGAAGTAGACATGTATTTATGCAACACAACATACAAATCTAAATACTTAGATTCTGGGCCTTACATTTTATTTCCTTAGTAGAACTAAATTTTGTTGTAATATAACAAGAAGACATTGTAAGCCCGTTTGGAGTTATGTTATCCGACCATGATGACGGAGGAGCTAGATGACTATACACAAGTTGGTGGTCCGAGGCGATTCCATGGAGATGCTTATTACCTTAGGTTAACTTTTGATTTTCATATTTTATTATAAAGATCAATTTAGATTAAGGCATACTATGTCACATTTATTTTAATGCATATATGTGATGCTACGAGTATGGAATGCCTTGGATGATATCTATTAGTATGTGATACTTGTAACACCCCTCGCCCGTATCCAACGGCGGAATTGGGTTTCAGGTATTACCTGACTAAAACTCAATCAGCTATAAAAAAATTGGGTCATGAAATCTCAAACAATTTAAAAACTTTTCTTTTCTCATGTAATATGCCCCAAACATTGGCTTACGAGACCCAAAATATACATGCGGGGTGGTTTGGAGCCCAACTGAGAACTTATTTAAAACTTAGAAAAATTTCATGCAACAAGGCTCTACACGCCCGTGTGGGTATAAAGCACACGACTGTGTGCTTGGGACACGCCCATGTCCTATACCCGTGTCTGAAAACCTGGGCATTCTGCCAAAACCACATGGCCCAAGCACACACTGTGTCCTATAATCGTGTCCTTCACACGGCCGTGACACATGGCTGTGTCTCTTGCCCGTGTACTACTAGCATGCATACTAACTTTATGACACGGCATGGACATACGCCCGTGTGGCCTGCCCATATGCTAAAATGACTTCAAAATTTTAACTGCAGGGGACGCACAGCCATAACACACACCCATGGGCATGAGTCGTCTATCACACACGGCCTAGACACACGCCCGTGTGTCTTACCTGTGTGGACAAACTAGGCTATTTCCCAAGCCCATTTTTCACCCTTTTTGCACAACCTACACAAGATCATTTCAATATACAAATCTCATTACAATGGACACTAATTCATCTATAGAAAGAACATCATATGCATTCATCAAAATGAATAATAGCCATTATTCTACGCTTGAAATAAAGGGCTTTTTACTTAAGCCAAAATACATGAATCATTCTCTTAATTCCACATCCTAGCCTAGCCCTATACATGCCACCTTCAAAAATATAAATCAAACTATACCGAATATTGCGGCTGATAGTGTGATCGATATCTCTAACTTTGATGGATCCTTAAGCTAGCTTGGCGACACTAAAAGAAGAGGGAAAAGAAAAAGGGTAAGCATAAAGCTTAGTAAGTTGCACATAAATAAATATACAACAATTATCTCACCAGTAATCATCATACTTATAGCTCAAAAATCAACATAATTTAACTTACTCATTATCCTCTACTCGAGTTACATTTTCTAAATTAAGCTCGTTACTCATTCTTACCATATAGGTACCTGTAACACTCACAACATGATTATTCTTTCTGTATCAAAATTGATCTATAGCTCTCAACATTGAAATGTTTGGAATACTACTGGATATTCTATGAACCTTCAACATACGATATATAGCCGATGCCATGTCCCAGACATGGTCTTACACTGGCTTTTATATATCCGTGCTAATGCATGTCCCAGACATGTCTTACACTCGCACAACTCTTAGCCGATGCATGTCCCAGACACTTCTTACACTGGCTATCTCTGTCGAGGCTGATGCATGTCTCGGATATGTCTTACACTGGCACTCATCTCTGTTCCGATGCCATGTCCCAAATATGGTCTTACACTGGCTATCATAGTATGGCTGATGCATGTCCCAAACATGTCTTACACTAGCCCTCGTCTAGAAGCCGATGCCATGTCCCAGACATGGTCTTACACTGGCTCTCAGAATGTGGCCGAAGCATGTCCCAAACATGTCTTACACTGGCATACAAATCACCCAATGCCTTGGCACGGATATCCAGTTCGTACCCTAATGTTTCAACGGGATACTTCTATTATCTCAAATATTACTATGCATTCTCAATTCATAACTTAACAACTCATACAATATCAATTCAATGGCGATATCAATACAAGTATTAACAGTGTAGTTGTATTATTTACATACAACTTACCTCGGTTTACAAAAAGTACTTAACTATTCGGTTTAGTTGGTTTGCTTGGCCTTCCCCCTATCTAGGTTCGGATTTGGTAAATCTTAATCTATAATGACAATGTGCACTCATTTAGTCACTAATTAGGATTAAGCAATCATAAATTCACATCTTTGGTAAAATGACCATTTTGCCTCTAGACTTTGACAGAAGGACCATTTTACCCCTCTGCCCGAAAATCAATTTTCATCGCATTTCTATGTATCATAAGCCTAACCGAACTATTTTTACTCTTATAGAAACTTTAAAATATCACTATTTCACATACTTATTAACTATTTTACAACTTATGTAAAAATGTCCCTTTAAGTGTTTTCATCCTAACACCTTTCACAAAAGTTGTTTATAACACAACTAAGACTCATATTCCTCCATAAAAACTCAGTAAACCTCACAATTCATTTCATGGTAACACCCTAAACTTTCAATCATTTTGCATGATGTCACCTTCATTTGAAAGCCCATGCTTCAAGGGTCTCAAAAATATGAAAATCAACCACAAAGGGTGTGGGAATCACTTACTTGTGAGGCTTGGTGTTGCTAAAATTTTTGAAGCTTTCGAAACCCTCCTATGGCTGATAAAAATCGGTGGAGAAAAGAAAAATAGGGAAGAAATGGCCTTTGTTTTATTTAATTTAAAACTAGTCAAATTTGATGACCTCATCTTCACCTAATTTTGACTTTCTCCTCGATTTGTCTCCCCATGGCCGGCTATGCTATATCACAAGGGTCTAATTGCCTTTTAAAGTCCTTAAATTTTAATTCTCTAGCTATTTAACACATTTGGGTACAAAAATGCAACTTTTGCCTTTTATGCGATTTAGTCCTTTTTCAAAATCGGGCTGGAAAACATTAAAATTAGTTCACCAAATTAACATGCACTTATAAAATCACATTATAACCTCATAAAATATAATAAAATAATTTTTTTAACTTCAGATTTATGGTCCCGAGACAACTGTTTCGGCTAGGCCCTAAATTGGGCTGTTACATTTCTCCCCCTTAGGGATTTTCATCCTCGAAAATCTTACCGGTAAATAAATTCAGATACTGTTATCTCAGAGACTCCTTGAGTTCCCATGTGGCTCCTCAACTCCATGTCTATGCCACAAAACCTTCATAAGTGGTATACCCTTATTTCTTAACTGTTTAACCTCTCGAGCTAAGATCTTGACTGGTTCTTCACCATAACTCATATCTGGAAGAATTTCAACTTCAGTAGGCGTAATTACATGCGAAGGGTCAGATCTGTATAGGCGTAACATAGGCACGTGAAACACGTCGTGAATCCTTTCTAACTTTGGCAGCAAATTCAATCTGTAGGCAACAGGCCCTATTCTCTCAGTAATTTCATAAGGTCCTATGAAACAAGGACTCAACTTGCTATTTTTACCAAATCTGAGGACTTTCCTCCTAGGGGAAACATTCAAGAATACTTTATCATTGACCTCAAACTCGATCTCCTTTCGTTTCAAATCCGCATAGGATTTCTGCTTATCCGAAGCGGCTTTTAGGCATCCCTGAATCACTTTAACTTTTTCCTCAGCCTCCTTGACCAAATCAACCCCGTGAATCTAACTCTCTTTCAACTCAGTCCAATATAAGGGCGTTCAGCACTTTTGCCCGTACAAGGCCTCATAAGGTGCCATTTTCAGACTCAACTGATAGCTGTTGTTGTCGGTAAATTCAACCAATGGTAAGTATTTTTCCCAACTTCCTTGAAATTCAAGGATGCAGCACCTCAGCATGTCCTCTAAGATTTGTATTACTTTTTTCGATTGTCCGTTAGTCTGTAGATGAAAAGCCGTACTAAAACTTAACTTGCTTCCTAGAGCCTCTTGTAACTTTTACCAAAACCTCGAGGTGAATCTCGGGTCTCGATTTGAAAAAATCGTCAATGGTACACCATGTAGCCTTACAATCTCGAAACCATACAAGTCAGCTAATTTCTCAAGAGAGTAGTCGAAACGCACTGGTATGAAATGGGCTGACTTAGTTAATCTGTCGACAATAACCCATACAGTATCTTTATTTTTTGGGGTTAATGGTAAACTGGTCATGAAGTCTATAGTGATACGATCCCATTTGCACCCTGGAACCATAATAGGTTGAAGTAGCCCCGAAGGTAATTGGTGTTCACTTGCTGACATACTAAACACTTGGAAACAAACTCCGAAATATCCCTTTTCATTCCCAACTACCAATACATTTTCTTCAGGTCGTTATACATTTTTACGCTACCTGGGTGGACGGATAAACTACCTCTATATGGTTCTCATAAAATTTTCTGAATGGGCTCACTATCTTTAGGCACGCAAATTCTGTTTTTGAACATTAGGCACTCGTCGGTACCAATCTAAAAATCTGATTCAACACTTGACTCACACTGATTTTTCCTGGCTTGAAACTCATCATTTTTTTGAGCTTCTCAGATTTTATGAAGAAAGGTCGATCTAACTCTCAGTTTTACTAAGATCGAACCATCCTTAACTATGGTCAACTGCGCATTCAAAGCTCTCAACGCAAACAACGATTTTCTACTCAAGGCATCAGCGACTACATTCGCCTTTCCCGGATGGTAATCAATGATTAACTCATAATCCTTTAATAGCTCTAACCATCAGCGTTGCCTCAAATTCAGCTCCTTTTGAGTCATCAAGTATTTTAAACTCTTGTGGTCGGTAAATACCCTACATTTCTCCCCATACAAATGGTGTCGCCAAATCATCAAGGCGAACACTACAGCTGCTAGCTCTAAATCATGGGTTAGATAATTCTTCTCGTTTGGTTTTAACTATCTCGAGGCATTGGCTAAACCTTGCCTTCTTGCATGAGTACACACCCTAAACCATTTAAGGAGGCGTCACTATAAATTACAAATTCTTTACTCGACTCTAGTTGCACTAAAATTGGGGCTTCAGTCAACAAAGCCTTTAATTTCTCAAAACTCTACTGACATTCTTCTAACCATTCAAACTGGATGTCTTTCTGCAATAGTCTCCTTATTAGGGTAGCTATCATAGAAAATCCATTTACAAAGCGTCTGTAATACCCTGCTAGCCCTAGAAAACTACGAACCTCTGTTACATTCCTCACAATTTCCACTCCACAATAGTTGAGACCTTATTTGGGTCAACTCTGATCCCGTCACCCGACACAATTTGTCCTAAGAATCCAACCTCATTAAGCCAAAACTTGCTCTTACTAAACTTAGCATAAAGCTATTTATCCTTTAGAGTCTGTAACACAGTTCTCAAATGTTCTGCGTGCTCACTCTCATCACGCGAATAAATCAATATGTCATCTATAAAAACAATGACGAACCTATCTAAGTATGGTTGGAAGATGCGGTTCATCAAGTCCATAAACACTACCGAGGCATTTGTTAATCCAAAAGGCATAACAAGAAACTCGTAATGCCCATATCTTATCTAAAAAGCAGTCTTTGGCACGTCCTGTTCCTTGACCCTTAACTGGTAGTAACCCGATCTCAAATCTATTTTAGAAAATATAGTGGCTCCTCTCAATTGGCTGAAGACATCATCAATCCTCGGCAAAAGATACTTGCTCTTCACTGTCACTTTGTTAAGCTGTCTGTAGTCGATACATAACCTCATCGACCCGTCTTTCTTTTTCACAAAAAGTACTGGAGCACCCCATGGTGAATAACTCGGTCTAGCAAAACATTTATCTGTTAACTCTTACAACTGTACTTTTAACTCCTTTAACTCAGTGGGGGCCATCCTATACGCTGCAATCAAGATTGGCATTGTATCAGGAGCCAACTCGATACCAAACTCAACCTCTCTCTCTGCGGGTAACCCTGGTAACTCATTCGGAAAGACATCTATAAACTCACGAACCACTGGTTCTAACTCAATCTTCGACTTGGACACTTGGTTATTCAGTACAAAAGCTAGATAAGCTTTATAACCTTTTCTCAAGTATTTTTCGGCAGTCAAAGACAATATTACCACAGGCAGGTTATCTGACTTATCTGGCCCAACTCGAAGAACAATACCATTCTCATATCTTAACTGAATTACTTTTCCTCCACAGTCTACTACAACGCCATGGGAGGTTAGCCAATCCATCCCAAGAATTACATCGAATTCATTAAACGGTAACAAAATCAAGTTGGACGGAAAACAATAGCCTCTAATCGTCAAAGGACAATTTTTACATACTTGGTCCACTAATACATGTTTGCTTAACGGGTTAGACACTTTCATAACAAGCTCAGTGGACTCTATAAGCATGTCTATACGAGGTATCGAATCCATACATATGTAAGAATGGGTAGATCTTGGTTCAATTTAAGCGACAATAGTTATATCGTGAATAGAAAAGGTACCCGTGATCACGTCTAGAGACTCTGCCTCTTCTCGGGCTCGTATAGCATAGGTCCTCGCTAGTGCTTTGCCTTTAGACCTCATCGCAGTATCTCTCGGTGCACCTCTACTACCAGTCCTACTCCTGGGGTTCCTTTGAGTCCTACCCCTCAAGGGAGCACTGCTTGCTTTCGTAATTTGTTTTCTCTCTCTCTCGTCCATCTCAGAACACTCGCGGATAAAGTCGTCAAGTGACCCACAGTTGAAACAGCCCTTCTCGTTAACTCGGCATTCACCCAAGTGACATCTTCCACATTGCAAACACTCTGCCCTATTTGGCCAAGCAGTGTCAACACTTGCAACTGAAGCAGTTTGGGCTTTAGGCGCCATGTTCCGCTGATTCTTATTTCTCTTCGAATACCCCACCGAAGTATTCGACCGGGTAGTAAATTCTTTTAACCTCTTGGAGGAGGACTGATATGCTTTCCCCATCTATCTTGTCTTTAAATCTCGTGACTCGCTGGCTACTTTCCTCCTCTCTTTCACTAACTCTTCTGTTTTACACGCTCTCTCAACGAGTACTACAAATTCTCTCAACTCTAGGATGCCCACAAAAACTAAAATGTTTTCATTGAGGCTATCTTCAAACCTCTTACATATGGTAGCTTCAGTGGATACGCACTCTCGCGCATACTTGCTACGTTTCACAAACTCTCGCTCATACTCTGTCAAAGTCTTATTATCTTGCTTCAACTCTAGAAATTTCTTCCTTTTTTGGTCCATAAACCTCTGGCTAATGTACTTTTTTCAGAACTCACCTTGGAAGAATTCCCAAGTCACTCTTTCTCTTGGTACTACAGACAGGAGAGTATTCCGCCACTGATAAGTCGTGTCTCGTAGAAGTGACACGGCACACTTCACGCACTCTTCAAGCGTGCATGATAGTTTATCGAATACTCTCAGGGTATTCTCTAGCCAAAACTCCGCTCTCTAGGTCATCATCTACACTAGCCTAAAATTTCTCGGCCCCTTGCTTCCGGATCTTATCTACCGAAGGCTTCTCTCGCCTGAACACATCCTCACCTTGT
Organism: Gossypium anomalum; assembly: GCA_025698475.1. Taxonomy (NCBI): domain Eukaryota; kingdom Viridiplantae; phylum Streptophyta; class Magnoliopsida; order Malvales; family Malvaceae; genus Gossypium; species Gossypium anomalum. The sequence continues at coordinate 33,380,563 of CM046959.1, read as the reverse complement.
AGAGCCATCGAGGCATATTGAGGAATCGGAGGAGGTCGGGGAGGTGGAGTGTTCGGGTTTGCACGAACAAATTCCATCTACCAAGCATCCATCATTCGGAGGTAGGCTTCCCTAGCCCCTCTACCCTAGCCCATACTCACGGGCACACACTTTACTGGCGTGGTCGCTTCTGCGAGAGTCGATGCATTACTTTCCACGTCATCTGCCGTGGTTCTATCAGGATCCATTACTATAAAGACACAACTTATAATCGTCAGGAATTGTCACACTATCAACATGCATATATGTGGCATGTATAGCTAGACTCATACTCTAACTAGCTTAGTCCTAGAATCGACTAAACCATGCTCTGATACCACCAAATGTAACACCCCTCGCCCATATCCGATGTCGAAATGGGGTTCGAGGTATTACCTGACTAAAACTCAATCAACTATAAAAAAACCAGGTCAAGAAATCTCAAACAATTTAAAAACTTTTCTTTTCTCATGTAATCTGTCCCAAACATGCTCTTACGAGACCCAAAATATACATCCGGGGTGGTTCGGAGCCCAACTGAGAGCTTATTTAAAACTTAGAAAAATTTCATGTAACAAGGCCCTACACGCCTGTGTGGGTATAGAGCACACGACCGTGTGCTTGGGACACGCCCATGTCCTGTACCCGTGTCTGAAAACCTGGGCATTCTGCCAAAACCACACGGCCCAAGCACACACCCGTGTCCTATAACCGTGTCCTTCACACGGCCGAGACACATGGCCGTGTCTCTTGCTCGTGTACTACTAACATGCATACTGACTTTATGACACGGCATGGACACACGCTCGTGTGGCCTGCTCGTATGCTAAAATGACTTCAAAATTTTAAGTACAGGGGACGCACGGCCATAACACACACCCATGGGCATGAGCCGTGTGTCACACAAGGCCTAGACACATGCCCGTGTGTCTTACCCGTATGAACAATCTAGGCTATTTCCCAAGCCCATTTGTCACCCTTTTTGCACAACCTACACAAGATCATTTCAATATACAAATCTCATCCCAATGGACACTAATTCATCCATAGAAGAACATCATACGCATTCATCAAAATGAATAATAGCCATTATTCTAGGCTTGATACGAAATAAAGGGCTTTTGACTTAAGCCAAAATACATAAATCATTCTCTTAATTCCACATCCTAGCCTAGCCCTATACATGCCACCTTCAAAAATGTAAATCAAACTATACCGAATATTATGGCTGATAGTATGATCGATATCTCTGACTTTAATGGATCCTTAAGCTAGCTTGACGAAACTGAAAGAAGATGGAAAAGGAAGAGGGTAAGCATAAAGCTTAGTAAGTTGCACATAAATAAATATACAACAACAATCTCACCAGTAGCCATCACACTTATAGCTCAAAGATAAACATAATTTAACTTACTCATTATCCTCTACTAGAGTCACATTTTCTAAATTAAGCTCGTTACTCATTCTTACCATATAGGTACCTGTAACACTCACAACATGATTATTCTATCTTTATCAAAATTGATCTATAACTCTCACCATTTAAACATTTGGAATACTACTGGATATTCTATGAACCTTCAACATGGGATATATTATTGATGCCATGTCCCAGACATGGTCTTACACTGGCTCTCATATATGCGTGCTGATGCATGTCTTAGACATGTCTTACACTAGCACAACTCTTAGCCGATGCGTGTCCCAGACACGTCTTACACTGGCTATCTCTATCGAGGACGATGGATGTCCTAAACATGTCTTACACTGGCACTCATCTCTGTGCCAATGCCATGTCCCAGACATGGTCTTGCGCTGGCTATCATAGTATGGCTGATGCATGTCCTAGACATGTCTTACACTAGCCCTCGTCTAGAAGCCGATGCCACATCCCAGACATGGTCTTACACTGGATCTCAGAATGTGGCCGAAGCATGTCCCAAACATGTCTTACACTGGCACACAAATCACCCAATACCTTGGCATGGATATCCAGTTCGTACCCTAATGTTTCAATGGGATACTTCTATTATCTCAAATATTACTATACATTCTCAATTCATAACTTAACAACTCACACAATATCAATTCAATGGCGATATCAATACAAATATTAACAGTGTAGTATTATTTACATACAACTTACCTCGGTTTAGAAAAAGTACTTGACTATTCGGTTTAGTTGGTTTGCTTGGCCTTCCCCTGATCTAGGTTCGGATTTGGTAAATCTTGATCTATAATGACAATGTGAACTCATTTAGTCACTAATTAGGATTAAGCAATCATAAATTCACATCTTTGGTAAAATGACCATTTTGCCCCTAGACTTTGACAAAAGGACCATTTTACCCTTATGCTTGAAAATCAATTTTCATCGCATTTCCTTGTAACATAAGCCTAATCGAACTTTTTTTACTCTTATAGAACCTTTAAAATATCACTATTTCACATACTTATTAACTATTTTACAACTTATTCAAAATAGTCCCTTTAGGTGTTTTCATGGTAACACCTTTCACAAAAGTTGTTTATAACACAACTAGGACTCATATTCTCCCATAAAACCTCAGTAAACCTCACAATTCATTTCATGGTAACTCTCTAAACTTTCAATCATTTTGCAAGATGTCACCCTCATTTAAGCCCATGCTTCAAGGGTCTCAAAAATGTGAAAATCAGCCACAAGGGTGTGGGAATCACTTACTTGTGAGGCTTGGTGTTGCTAAAATTTTTGAAGCTTTCAAAACCCTCCTATGGCTGATAAAAATCAGTGGAGAAAAGAAAAATAGAGAACAAATGGCCTTTGTTTTATTTAATTTAAAACTAGTCAAATTTGATTACCTCATCTTCACCTAATTCTCTAGCTATTTAACACATTTGGGTGCAAAAAAGCAACTTTTGCCTTTTATTCGATTCAATCCTTTTTCAAAATCGGGCTAGAAAACATTAAAATTAGCTCACCAAATTAACCTGCACTTATAAAATCACACTATAACCTCATAAAATATAGTAAAATAATTTTTTTCTAACTTCAAATTTATGGTCCCGAGACCACTATTCTGACTAGGCCCTAAATTGGGCTGTTACAATACTGATATTTTGTTAAGACATATACTCTAAATATTAAAATCAACAAAGATCCCTCACATAAAATTTTAAGTTTATATGCCATCCATTTTAGAATACTTATTAAGGCTTTTATCATTTTAATGTGGGTTCTACCAAAGTAGGAGTACATTAGGTTATACTAATGAGACAAGATGGGTAATGATGCTTGATAGTACAAGAAAGAACATATGTTTTCTCCCTATTTATTGGTTAATTTGTTCCCTTTTAGTTATCTTTGACACATATTTTAGTATTTTTAGTTCAGTAATTTACATTTTATAACTCAGTGGATCTTAGCTTATTTACCCTTAATTTTGTCATATTTTGGTACTGATGTTGCTGCATGAGTAATTACAGATTGCGCCTAGAATTATCACCGCACCTGACAGTTATCTGGATAGGAATAAAAATGCATGAGCTGTCTAGTCTGGTATAACTAACTTGTACATTCAAAGGCAGCATGATTCTGATGAAAGGAAACCTAGGCTATTTGGGGAAAAAGATACATATTCACATAAAAAGAAAAAAGGGAGAGAGCTTTTGGATCATCTTCTTCAACTTATCCCTTAAAGCTTTTGGCTATGACGGCTTAAGCTCTGATGGGTGAACCGATGTGTAAAGGATGCTGCTTAGCTCTTGACGAAGAGCCCTGAGTGTGACACAAGAAGGAATAGATAGATTCAAGTCGAGTTATCTAGGAATAGTATTCTCTACTTGTTTCTTTTATTTTTCTTTTCTAAACGCTGGTGATTACTTTCTATTTCATGTTAGTATGGAAGTACACATGATTTTTGGGTTAATTTTTATTTTATTCAATCTTGCTTTTATGATTTAAACTTTGGGATGAATGTTTTTAGCATGGAAGTGTTATTACGGTCACTGACACTGGAAGGTGCAGTGATAGTTCAAGCTAACAAGCATGAGAACGGAAGTTGCTTGAGGAATTTAATCCACTTGTTCTTAATAGTGTTCCATTGTAATCATCAAAAGGAGTGGTTAATTTGCATGTTTAAGTCTTTGATTAAATATAGGAGTTAAGCTTGCTAAGATATTCATTACAATTTAATGCACTGACAATCACCTATCCTTTTATCAGTATCATATTTTATCTTATTGTTTTCAAGCTATTGCTGCAACAATTACATTCACAATTTATCTCATTCCCATCTAGTTACTACACTAACATTCATAGAAAAAAAAAACCATCATCATGGGATCGATATCCGATAGAGTCATATTTGTCTATTATACTTGTAACAGCCCGTTTTTGGGTCAAATTGGAATAGTGGTTTTGAGACCACAAATCTGAAGTAGAAATATTTATTTTATTACTATTTTAAGGTCTATAGCATGATAGAATAATTATGTGAAAATTTAGTTAAGAAATTTTATTGTTTGAGTGTTCAATTTGACTAAAAGGACTAAACTGTAATTGGTGCAAAACTTGACTTCTATAAGTTAAAGGTGTCTAATTGCTATGAAATTTTAAATTTGAAGTCCTTAAATGGTAATTAGACCATCATAATTTAGGGTGGACAAAAATGGACATGGTTAGATGTATTATTAATGTTCTAAGTTAGGGGTAATTTTGTAATTTGGTAAATAAAGCCAAAATAACTTAATAAAAAGTGTTCATCTTTTCTAATTTTATCCTCCTAGCCAAAAAATTGAAGAGAAACCATAAGTAGGATTTGGCCAAGCTTTCAAGTTCAATTGTAAGTCCGTTGTGCTGTTTTTAATGATTTTTATATTTTTGAGATCGTTGTAACTTGATCTAGCTATTTCAAGGACTAATTTGAAAGAAATTTGAAGTCTAAAATTTTGCCCATGATGAATATGCTTGTAATTTGATGTTTGATGATAGAAAATGCATGTTTGTTGTTCGATAAACAACATTTGTAAAGTGATTTTCAGTAAAAACGATAAATAGGGACTTATTTGTAAAAGATTATAAAATATGTAGAAAAGTGTGAATAAATGAAAAATGTGGGTTGTTATGTGTACAAATAATATTTGGTTAGGCTTGGGTTGGGATGAAATTGAAAGAAATTCATTTTACGACCTTAGGGACTAAATTAAAAAATGTTGAAATGTTAGGGGCAAAAATGTAATTTTTGCCATAATGTGATTTTGGACTGAATTGAATAGCTTGATGATTAAACGAGTTAAATGTGGCATTATAGATTAGGAAAAACAAAGTTCGGGTGTAGATCGGGGGAAAAACAAAATAATTAATGAGTAGATCCCTTTTGCCATTTTTGCATCTGAGGAAAGTTCGTATGTAAATAAGCTTTATTATAATTGTATTTTAAATGCTTTAAATTTTGTACGAATTGTGTAAACAAATCTACAGACACATTTGACAACATTTTAGCAACTGATAAATCCTAATCGAACCTTAGGAATAGATTAGGATACAAGTAACATGTCACTATGGATTTATGTTATGTGATCCGACTGCTGGTCTTGTAGTCCTACTGGTGGCTGAGTATACCGGCATATGTTATGGTACTTGATAGCTTGTGTGAGCAGCACTGGGTAGCTACGTCTTGGCTGACAGCTTGTGTGAGCAGGCTTGTTGATGGCTCGAGAGCGAGCATATATGTGTTATGAGATAGACGTAGCAAAGGCTACATATATGTGACACCTTGTGTGTAAGATTTCTCGAGTATCCAAAATTATTATTCCGAGTGGTTCATTGGGTATGCCAATGATAAGAATAAGTATGAAATTGTTATGAGATGCTATAGATATGTACACAAAAATTATGATTATTATATTCGCGAAATGATTAATTTAAGGTAAGTTTGTGATGGAAGGAATTATGGTTATGAGATTGTGTTAAATTCCATCGTTTTATATTATAATATTTGAATGTTAAATGTATGGTAATATTTGTTTATTTCTTTCATACGAGCTTACTACGCTATATAGCTTACTCCATTTTACTTTTCATATTTTATAGTGTCACCAAGCTAGGTCAGATTGGAGATCGTCGGAGATCGCATCTCACTATCAAACTATCATTTTGGGTATCGATGATCTTAAATATTTTGAGCATATGGCATGTATAAGGACTTGGTCATTTTTTTATATGTGTCATTACGAATTTGGCCAAATGTGTTAGCTTATATTTGTTTAAGGTGGTTTGATATTTAGCCATATAATTGGCTCATTTTGGTTAAATTGGTGGTAAGCTTAAGTATATTCGTACATGTGCAAATATCTCCTTTATGATGTGGTTTGTATATGATTGGTGAATGGTTGAATGTGACTTATTGGCTTTGTTGTTGAATAGTTGAGATTGGCTCATTGGTATGCTAGGAAATCTAAGAAGAATTTTGCATGATAAAAGTATTTGTTTTGGTACTTGTGGATGTGAGTTGGTATGATTTGGTTTGGTAGAAAAAGATATTGTAGGTATGTTATGTGTGATAATGAAATGATATGGTCTAACCTTGATTATGGATGTTTTGGTTGCCTAAGTATACCACGATCTATGCCATTGATCTTGTATGTGAATAGGTGTAAATGAGGGTGACAAATGGCTTGGTAAATAGCCTTTATTTTGTCCACACGGGTAGACACACGAGCGTATGTCTAGACTGTGTGTGACACATAGCCTATCCCATGGGCATGTGTTTTGGCCGTGTGTCCCCTGTACCTTAATTTTGAGAAACAAAATGCTTACAGTTGAGCACACAGGCAGAGACACAGGCGTGTGTCTCAGCCGTGTGAGGGACACGGCCACAAGCACGGGCATGTGTCCCGACCGTGTGAAGTCTGCACCTATTTTATGAAAATTAAATTAACCACACGGGCGTGTGACTTGGCTGTGTAACCTCAATTTGTTCATTCTTTATAAAATATAGAGTTACACGGGTTACGGACACGGGTGTGTGTGACCACGTGGCCTGCCCACAAGGGCATGTCCCAAACCACACGGGCATGTGACCCCTGTACATAGCAAAAATTTTCGAAGTTTTGTAAAAATTCCCTAAGTTATCAGTTTAGTCGCAAACCACTTCCTAGGCATGTTTTGGGCCTCGTAGGCTGGTATTAGGGACTTTATGATCGAATAGAAATGGTTTTAATTTGGATGAAAATTTATGACTCAGAATTGTATGTTTGCTTGTGATGTAAGTCCGGTAATGCCTCGTATCCTGTTCCGCTGTTGAATATGGGTAAGGGGTGTTGCAATACTTATATCGACAGTGTACACTTGCACATTATTGTTGTGATGTCAAACAACTCATCAAGCTTTGGCGTCATTGCCGGGGATGGCGTTTGTTCGATGTTTATTTTTGTTTGTTTTGATTTCATAATATATAGTTGCTACTAACTGGTTTTCTTTTTGTCATTATTTGCACATTTTATTTTAGGTGTTGTATGACTCGAAGCAATTCAGAGTTTATTACTGATTTTGATCTATAAATTGAAAGAACCATTTAGGGGAGACTTCAAGAACAAAGGAATATGGCTTTTCTGAGAAACAATGCAGTCATACCCCTGATACAAAACCAAAATGCTAATGACCCACCATTTACAAAACAAGACTATACGAGATTTTGTAGTATCTGTCTTAGATGACTTACAACCAGGAGTTGTTAGGCCGACAATCCAAGCTGGAAATATTGAACTCAAGCCAGTAATGTTTCAAATGCTAAATTGTAATGGGAAATATGCTGGGGTGCCACATGAAGATGCACGAGAACATCTTAAATCATTTTTATCAGTTTGTGCTTCCTTTAGTCAACAAGGCGTTCCTGATGATACTTTGAAGATTCAATTATTTCGTTATTCCCTGTAGGGAAGAGCTCATACATGGTTCCTCGGGCTACCTACCAGATCAATTACTTCTTGGAATACACTACCAGATCAGTTGGATGATGAGAATCTTCACACCACATGGGAACGTTATAAATCTTTGGTTTGACGTTGTCCCATGCACAAAATTCAACAAGAAACATAAATTAAGATTTTTTATAATGGGCTGAATTCACACATGAGGAGTCTTGTCGATGCATCAGCCAATGGACTTTTATTGGATTGTACCTATAATAATGCAATTGGAATTCTTGAGAGAATTTCTCAAAATGATTATCAATACCCTATCTCTAGAGCTACACAAGCAAAAGCTACTCTGGGAGTTATTGAATTGGATGCAATATCTGCACTTAGTGCTCAGGTTTCTTCTCTTGTAATTATGAGAAAATATATGCAAGGGACTAGTGACGTTGCACCTATACAAGTCACTCAACAAGTTGATGTTCCTACCTTTTATTGTGAGATTTGTAGTGACAACCATAGCTATGAAAATTGTCCACAACATGCAGAGAATGGCTTTCATTTTAGTAACATCTGCAACAATTCTTATGGCAACTCTTACAATAATTTTGGACACAACACACAGTCTTGGGAACTTAGAATGTTGGACAAAATGCTGCAACATTCCAATATGGGAATATATCTACTCAAGGCAATTATAATTCAAAACAAGGGAATTACAATCAACAACAGCAGAACTACAATTAGCACACTCAAATACAGTCACAACAAAGCTAGATGCACCCATATTAGAATCAGATGCAATCACAACACTCATCAATGTCGAATTATCATGCTCCAGAACATCAACAATAATAGTTCACGCAAGCTTCTCCTTCTGACCTGTTAGCTGCTCTTGAGGCTTTAATTTAAGAGGATATGACTCACACAAAAGCTATCGTGCAAGGGAATTCAACTTCCATTTGGGTGTTGAAGGCAAAATTAGGATAACTTGCTTCAAAACTGAATACTCAACCACTAGGCACACTACCTAGTGACACGAAAAATCCCAGTCCAATGGGGAAAGAACACTGCAAGGCTATCATGCTGAGTAATGGTAAATAAACTGGTGAGCCGATTATAGACTCTACTATCGCACCTCAAACTATTGGTGAAGTGATCCCCAGTGAGAAGGTTGAATTTGAAGAACTTGTCGATGCATCAGACAAAGAAGTTCCACAAATTGTCACTCATATGCCTAATGTCTAACCCTTGAAACTGTTAATGCAACCAAAGGTGTCGACGTAATTAGATGTTTTTCCACCCTTACCTTTTCCATAAAGATCCAAGGAGAATGATAAGGATAAGCAGTACCAATAGTTCCTGAACACATTGAAGCAACTTCATGTCAATATTCCTTTAGTAGACGCTCTTGTGCAAATTCTGAATTATGGGAAATTTATGAAGGAGCTCTTGTCCAAGAAGAAGAAGCTTAGTGATATGGAAACTATTGCACTCACAGAGGACTGTAGTGTCCTTTTGACAAATATGTTACCCCTCAAAATGAAAGATCCTGGGAGCTTTACTATCCCATGTTCAATTGGAAACCATTACTTGGGTAAGGCTTTATGTGACTTCTGAGCTAGCATCAACCCAATGCCGCTATCAACTTTTAGAAAGTTGGGAATTGGTCACATGAAACCTACTGCAGTGACATTGTAACTAGCTGATCAATCTTTGGCTCAACCTGAAGGGCAAATTAAAGATATCTTAGTTCATATGGATAAATTTGTTTTTCTAGCTAATTTTATCATGCTTGACTACGAGGCAGACAAGGAGGTTCCCATAATCTTGGGACGACCATTTTTAGCCACCAGACGAGCTCTTATTGATGTTTAAAAAGGTGAACTGACCATGCTACTTAATGATGAGCACGTTACCTTAAATGTTTTTGAATCTATTCAATGCAAGGATAAAAAAGAATGCCATACTGTCGATGTGCTAGATGATTTAATTGCGGAAGAATTCAATGACTAAAACACAATACCTTTTAAGGAGTTTATAGTGACATCTGATGATGAATTCTTAGATAATTGTGACAACATGGTTGACGTTAATAATATTGAACTCAGACATAGATGGCAGATTGAATCCTTAGACTTAGCTAATAGAACAGCTCTAATTTTCAAACCATCTATCAACGAAGCTGCTACTCTGGAATTGAAACCACTACCTACTCATTTTAAATAGTCTTTCTTGGTAATAATAATACTCTCCTAGTTATTGTATCCGTAACATTAGATGTAACTCAATAAGTGAAATTGGTCCACATTCTTAAGCAACATAAACAAGTTATTGCTTGGAGTATTGCCGATATCTGAGGCATTAGTCCATCTTTTTGCATGCACAAGATCAAGTTGCAAGATGAAGGTAAGTAGTCGATTAAGCAATAAAGAAGATTAAATGAGAGGATGAAGGAAGTTGTTAAGAAAGAAATTATAAAGTGGCTTGATGCTGGAATTATCTACCCTATTTCTGATAGCAATTAAGTAAGTCCATTGCAATGTGTTCCTAAGAAAAGTGGCATCACTGTGGTTAGTAACGACAAAGGTGAATTAATTGGTGGCATGCGAACTACTATTAAGGTTCTCCAATTAGGATTCTACTGGCCTTCATTGTTCAAAGACGCCCACAATTTTGTGAATCAATGTAACAGGTGTCAGTGCACAGGTTCTATATCCCGACATAATGAAATGTTGCAGCAGCCAATTATAGAGGTTGAATTGTTTAATTTTTGGGGTATGGATTTTATAGAACCATTTCCAACTTCAAAATCTTTATATATTAGTAGTTGTTGACTACGTCTTGAAGTGGGTTGAAGTTGTTGCTGTCCCAAAGGATGATATACAGACAGTGGTTAAATTTTTTTAGAAGCATATACTCACTCGCTTTGGCATACCAAAGGCACTGATTAGTGATTAGGGTACACACTTTCATTGCAACCAAGTGGCAGTCGCACTGAAAAAATATGGAGTTAATCATTGAAGTGCTACTACTTATCATCCGCAAACTAATGGACAAGTTGAAGTATCAAATTGAGAAATTAAAAACATTCTTGAGAAGGTTGTAAACCCTTCGAGGAAAGATTGATCTTTCAGATTGGATGACGCTTTATGGGCATTCTGGATAGCATACAAAACTCCATTAGGGATGCCCCCGTATCAATTGGTTTTTGGTAAAGCATGTCACTCACCATTTGAAATGGAACACAAAGCAATGTAGGCAATTAAACAAGTGAACATAGACTATGAAGCTACTGGAAAGAAAAGGCTGTTGGATATCAATGAACTAGAGGAGATTTGGTGAAATGCCTATGATAATGCTACAATTTACAAGGAAAAGACAAAGCAATGGCATGACAGAATTACTTTCCAATGACAATTTACTACAGGTTAACAAGTGTTATGTAACACCCCTAACTCGTATTCATCGCCAGAACAGAGCTATGAAGTATTACTGGAGTTTACAGAACATTTACAAATATTTCATATCAATTACTATTCATTTTCTGAGTTTATTCATAACGCCCCTTAAATGGACCTCGAGGCCCAAAACGGGTATTAGAATTGAGTTGGGACTTAATCGGGACCTACAAGAATTTTTTTTGCGAAATTTCAAGAATTTTCCAAGTTCCAAGGCTCACACGCCCGTGTGGTCCAAGGGACATGCCCGTGTTCTACAAGCCGTGTTTGAACCTAGGTAGCTCTCTCACTTGTGCCACACGGCCAGCCACACGACCACACCACAAATTCCCTTAATTCGAGAATACCAATTAATAGCTTAATGTCTTTATTTAACCATTCTTCAAAGCGTTGGCACATATCAGCCTCAGTAGGAACCCACTCTCTGGCATACTTGCTCAACGTAACAAATTCCTATTCATACTCAGATACAGTCATGCTTCCTTGTTTAAGTTCTAAAAAATTCTTTCTTTTTCTGATCCATAAATCTCTAGCTAACATAATTTTTTTCTGAATTTAGTCTGGAAAAACTCCCATGTAATGTTTTCTCTTTCAATAAAGAAACTGCACATTTCAAACATTCAACTGGCGTACGCGATAATTCATCTAAACCCGGGTAGTATTTTCCAACCAAAACTCAGCTATTTCTGGATCATCATCTACAGTAGCTCTAAATTTTTCTACCCCATATTTACAGATTTTGTCTACCAGAGGCTTACCAGTTCTAACAGGTTCAGCACCTTGTGGTATTTCAGGAACAGGTTGAGGAGCAGGCGGGGGAGGTTGTTGTACAATAGGATTTGTTCTTATATATTGAGTGAAGCATTGCTCTTAGCTTCCTAGGATTCATCTCTAACTAGGTAGGTTGACATTACTATATGAAAAACACATTTCAAATGGTTAGGAGATATCACACTATCACAATTTATATAATGGCATGTATAGTGAAACTCGTACTTGCTACGTTCAATCCAAAAATTGGCTAAACCGTAACTTTGATACCAATAAATGTAACATCCCTAACCCGTATTCATCTCTAGGACAAGGTTATGAAGTATTACTGGAGTTTACAGAACATTTACAAATATTTCATATCAATTACTATTCATTTTCTGAGTTTATTATTAACGTCCCTTAAATGGACCCTCTAGGCCCAAAACGAGTATCAAAATTGCACTGACATCAATCTTTCTGCCATTGACAATTAAATGTATCAGGCACATTGTATCAAGGTTGACTGTGGTGCTGTGAGTAAAGGGCAGTAGCCTGCAGTTGACAAAATGAAACCAGATTTTGCTTTGTAGTGTCAGGAAACAGTGGTGCATCATATAATTCTTTTGATGTGAACATGTCCACCATGCTCCTTCAACACATAAATCTTTCACCAACAGGTCCCTTTTGTTGTCTATGATATCCTCAATAAACTTGGAGTGTTCATTGACATCTATCTTAGTGTTGTACAACTCATTAATTTTTGTAGTATCCCATGGGATTAAACCTTCTCGAGTAAAGATAAACTCCAACTCATGGTCATAAAGGTTAGCGTAAAACTCACGTACCAATGACAGACAATAGCTTTCAGGATACGTGCAGAAAGTCCCCCACTTTAACTTAGAGATGGTTCTGGAAACTTGTTTGCCCAAGTCTTACTATTACGAAAAGAGAATACCCTGTTCTGGGTGGAAGTTTCGCTTTAAGATGTTGTTTTGAAATCATTCTTTGGCCTCTTTTGTTAAAAATATCACCGACTCTTTTTCTCCGTTGGCATAGAGGATTCCGACTCACGAACTGCAGTTGTAGAGGATGAGTGTTCTTCAACATGCTTGGTGGCTTTCTTGACTGATCCTCTCGTTCTTACCATATTTTGTTTATTTTGTAGAGTGAAGATGGTTTAATGGTGTAAAGGTACGAACTTGGGGGAGAGAAAGTGAATAAAAATTGCTACTTGGGTGTTTCACAATTGGCATAGTGAAGAGTGGTTTATAGTGAGTGAAAGAAAAAGATGGAAAGACGAGATTTTCGTAAGGGGAATAAAGCTAGTGGGAATAATTACATCCAATGAGAATTGCGCCCGCTCGGATAGATTAGACGGCTAGGTGACTTTTGATCAAACGATGGGATCTGAAATTTTTGATCTACCCTCATTCTTGCTGAGTCAAAAGTGATATTACAAAAGTACGAACTACGTTGACAATAAAGCCCAAGTGCATCGACAATGGTACCTAATTATTTGGCAAAAATAGAAATAAAAAAAGAATAAAATAAACTTGGATAGAAAAAAATAAAAAAATAAAATTACATAATAAGTTTCATAAGAATTAAAATTTTTTGACTTTTTTAATGGTATCTGCCTACTTATAATCAATATTCCCAAGATAATGTTTCAACCGTTGGCCATTCACTTTAAATTGGAGTCCATCGTTTAAATCTCCGATTATGACTGCACCATGAGGAAATACTTCAACAACTTCAAAAGGTTCAGACCAACGAGACGCAATTTACCTGTGTGCAGCTTTAGTCTAGAATTGAATAATAAAATGTTACAACCCATTTTTAGTGAAATCAGAATAATGTTTTCGGGACCACAAATTCGAGCCAAAAATAAAATTTATTTTAATTTTATGGCATGGTCCGTAGTATGAAAGAAATGTCATGTGAAAATTTTGATAAGAAAATTTTACTGATTTAGTGCTTAATTTCAGGAAGGACCAAATCGCATAAAACGCAAAAGATGAATTCTAGTAGCTAGAAGGATTAAATAGCTATGGAATTCAAAACTTGAGGTCCTTATATGGTAATTAGACCATTAATCAAAAGTTAGTAGATATTTTTCATGATTCGTCCATGGAAATTTAGAAAAGGGCAATGACTAAATTGGAAATAGAAATAATTAAAGATGATAAATAATTAAATAGAATTAAAATCATTTTATATCATCTTCTTCCCCAAAATATTCCATGGAAACCCTAAGAAAGAGAAAACAATCTTTCTTGGCTGAATTGGGTAAGTTTTCTTGTCCTGTTTTTAGTAATTTTGATATTTTTGAAACCGGGATAGTTTAATCTATCTGTTTGGGGGATTAATTCAAAAGTTATCAAAGTATAGAAGTTATGTCATGCATGAATATGCTGAAAATTAGAAATTCATGGTAGAAAATGAAATGTTGATGATAGATAAATAACTTTTATAAAGTGATTTTTGACGAAAACTTTATTTAGGGAGTAATTTGTAAATTGTGATAATTGAAGAAAAATTCTAAATTTTATAGAATATATGTGCTCTAAATTTTATATTTAAATTTCAGTTAGGCTTGGAAAAAAAGTAAATTGCATGAATTTCATTTTTCGAGCCTAGGGACAAAATTAGAGTTTATGGGAAGTTTAGGGGCAAAATGGTAATTTTTCCTAGGATATAAATTGAGTCCAAATGAACATGAAATGTGATAAATTGATGAATAAATTCATTTATATAGATCTGGATAACTCAAATTCAAAGTTAGAGCGAGGAAAGGAGAAAGTTTCGGAATAGTAGATTTAAATACGCGAACAAGTGTCGATGTGAGTTTGTGTAACTTAATTGAGCATGAAAATATGTTGAATTGGATGTTCTATTTATACAGAATGTGATTTATTTGTATGTGAATTGTTTGGATGTTATAATGTAAGAAAAGAATACATGCTTGAAATTGTTTAAAAAGGGTTAAGTTCCATTTGAATATTGAATTTCGATGGATAAATGTGATTTCCCCTATTGAGTGTGGTCCTGCATTTGTTGCTAAAGGGATTTAGCTCAAACGAGTAATCCTATTGACCTCATTATAGAAAGGATTTAGCCTGAACTGGTAATCCTAATATAAGCCCTCTTAAGCATATGATACAGATAGGATTTAGCCCAGACGAGTAATCCTGATTAAGCTCTTAAGAGCATATGTTGGACACAAGATTTAGCTTGGACAAGTAATCTTGTTACATGATATGTGGCTTGAGAGTGTGCTTTCGGATAAAGTGCCTTAATAGGTACTCCTGAATATGAATTGACGGGTTATTGAATTGTACACTCTAAGTGTACTATTTGAGTATCCATCAGAATTTCAATGATTCAACGGACAAAATACTTGACATGATTTGAGAATAATGAGATGAAATAAGTGCTGGTTTGAAAGAATATAGTATGATGAGCTCATCTATGTTTACTTGATGTATATGAGAATTATGTTACTAACTTGTTTGATTGAGTGCATGTGTTTAGGCAGTTTGGCTAAGTTGATGGAAAAGATGTTATTGTATGCTTAGATTTAATAAATGAGATTACTAAGTTTAATTTCTGTTATACGAACTTACTAAGCATATAATGCTTACTAGATTTTATTTCCTCTGTTTTATAGTTCTCGAAAGCTGGCAAGGGTTGAAGATCGGTTGGAGCATCATCACACTATCCACAAGCTTATTTTGGTAAGAACTTAAAACATGCATTGATGCAATGTTATGTCATATTAGATGTTAGAAATTGCTTAAAATTAATGCTTGGATTGGTTGGTATTTGGATGTAAGTTTTGATGCAGGACATTGGTAACTTTTGGGTCAGAAAGGAAGCTAGAAATGGCTTTATTTTGTCCACACAGGCCCACACACGGGCATGTGTCTAGACCATGTGTGACACACGGCCTAGTACATGGGTGTGTGGTTAAGTCGTGTGTCTCCTGCATCTTAAATTCAAAAAATAGAGTGCTCAGAATTGAGTACACCGGTAGAGACACGGGCATGTGTCTCAACTGTGTGTGCTTCATGGCCTGGAACACAGGCGTGTCTCTTGGCCGTGTGAAACCTGTACCTAATTTCGATAAATTAAATTTACCACATGACCTAGCACACAGGCGTGTGGCTGCCCGTTTGGCACAGATGAGAGAGCTGCCTAAATTCGAACACGGCTTGTAACACGGGTGTGTCCTAGGGTCACATGAGCGTGTGAGCCCTGCAACTTGGAAAATTTTTGAAATTTCACAAAAATTTGTTTTGGAGTTCCTAATTAAGTCCCGACTCGATTCTCACACTCGTTTTGGGCCTAGAGGGTTAATTTAGGGGACGTTATTAATAAACTCAGAAAATGAATAGTAATTGATATGAAATATTTGTAAATGTTTTGTAAACTCTAGCAATACTTCATAAACTTGTTCCAGAGATGAGTATTGGTTAGTGGTATTACATTTATTGGTATCAGAGCTACGGTTTAACCGATTTTTGGATTGAACGTAGCAAGTAAAAGTTTCACTATACATGCCATTATATAAATTGTGATAGTGTGATATCTCCTAACCATTTGAAATGTGTTTTTCATATAGTAATGTCAACCAACCAAGCTAGAGCTGAATCCTAGGAAGTTGAGAGTAATGCTTCAGCTTCAGTACAAAGAGCTGCAACTAGTAGTGAAAGGCATGTATCTGAGGGCCGAAATGAGGAGGCAAAAAAAGTATTCTTTCAAATCATGAACGAGTGGTTCACTCAATATATAAGAACAAATCCTGTTGTACAACAACCTCCCCCATCTGCTCCTCAACTTGTTCTTGAAATACCACAAGGTGCTGAACTTGTTAGAACTGGTAAGCCTCCGGTAGATAAAATCTATAAATATGGGGTAGAAGAATTTAGAGCTACTATAGATGATGATCCTGAAATAGCTGAGTTTTGGTTGAAAAATACTATTCAGGTTTAGATGAATTATCTTGTACACCAGCTGAATGTTTGAAATGTGCAGTTTCTTTATTGAAAGAGAAAACATTACATAGGAGTTTTTCCAGACTGAATTCAGAAAGAAGTATGTTGGCCAGAGATTTATGGATCAGAAAAAGAAAAAAAATTTAGAACTTAAACAAGGAAGCATGACTGTGTCTGAGTATGAACGAGAATTTGTTCGGTTGAGCAAGTATGCCAGAGAGTGGGTTCCTACTGAAGCTGATAAGGAGGAATTTTAGACTTAGACCGAAGAAAAACGAAGGTTATCGAGTAGATAGTTTGAGTCGACAAATTTTGAGTACGAGGTAAGTTCGTACTTAGAAACGTGATGTTAAGTAAGCTTTGATGCCTTACATTATATATGTGTTCTGTATAATTGGATTGGATGATATATTGATAAATCGAAAACTTTGGCACTAAGTGTGCGATTTAAACTAGCTTCGGCTACTTGGGGCACTAAGTGTGCGATACTGACTTAGTCTCTATTATTTGAGATGGCACTAAGTGTACGGAAATATTCTAGCTTCGGCTAACTTTATAGCACTAAGTGTGCGGATGTTCAAAATACTGATGAATTATGGAAAGTTTGATAACGATCAATAAGAGGTGAGTATGAAAGTGAATAAGTACGGGAAGATCCAGGTATGTACGAGACCTAAGTGGTAGAGGATAGAATGTATTTGAATTTCATTGGGTTGACATACTCTTGAGGATTTATTTTTTGCAAGTAGTTTTATGTTTCATGTGTTAATGATGATGTGAGTATGAGCTTACTGAGCTATTTATAGCTTACTCTGTGTGATTTCTGTCTGTTTTATAGTTATCGTAGCTATCAAAGGCTCGGGATAGTCGAGGATTGTCATCACACCATCAAACTCTTTTTGGTACTTTTGGTAAATGTACATATTTGAAGTATGGCATGTATAGGCTAGAATGTCTAAGTTTGTAAGCATGATGTATATATATGTTATGCCATAAGAGTTGGCTAGAAATGATGTGTTTTGTGTTAAGATGTGGTATGGCATTGAATAAGTTATTGAACGATAATGATATAGTTGTAGTGAAGCATGTTTTGAGTATGAAATTGGTTGGTATTGTTGGTGTAATTGTTGCTTATTAATGCTTGTAGGGTTGGACCTTTAAAGGGTGGCAATTTAGCTTAAACCAAGCCTGCATTGTGCCACAAGACCAAGGAACACGGGCGTGCCTTGTGGCCGTGTGAAGAAGTCAGTAGCTAGCTAAGTTTTTACACGGCCATGGCACACGGCCGTGTCTGTTGGCCGTGTTAATAAGTCAATATAGGACCTATGTCTAGCACGGTTGGACCACATGGGCGTGCCTTGTGCCCGTGTGTGTCACACGGCCTAGTCACACGGGCGTGTGACTTTGTCAGTTTTGAAAACTTTGTTTAAGTTCTAAAAATTCTGAATGGGTTCGGTTTAGTCCTGACCTTCCTTAAATGTATGTTTTGGGTCTCGTAGACCATTTTAATGGATGAATTGTGGATGAATGTAAATGTATTCTGGTTGTATGATATAGGTGATTTGGATTTGTTCTAGTATACTCTGTCTATCCGGTGATGCCCCTTACCTATTTCGGCAACAGTTACGGGATAGGTTGTTATATTTTATTGGTATCAGAGCTATAGTTTAGTCAGTTCTAGGACTACCATAGCGTGTGTGAGTCTAGCTATACATGTCATATGTCTGAACTATGATAGTATGATGAATCCTAACTTTGAAATGTGCTTTTATATAGCAATGAATCCTAATAGAGCCGTAGCTAACAACGTTGAGAGTAATGCACCTGCGCCTGCGCCAGAGACAGTGCAAGATGATTCTTGACAGCTACAAGTAGCCGTGATAGCGAGGCTAAGCAAGCTTTCTATCAAATGATGAATGATTGGTTCACTCAGTAAATTAGAACCAACCCTGCCGTACAACCACCTCCACCCCCAATTAATCCTTCTCAAATTCCTGTTATGCCCGCGGTGAGTCCAATTCAGTTAAGTAGACTACCTGTTGATAAGATTAGAAAGTATGGGGCTGAAGAGTTTCGAGCTACAACGAATGATGATGCGAAAGGAGCCAAATTCTGGTTAGAGAATACGATACGAGTGCTTGATGAAATGTCTCTGAGTCCTGAGGAGTGTGTAAAATGCGCTGTTTCACTTCTGATAGATACGGCGTATCATTGGTGGAAAACCCTAATATCTGTGTTTCTGAGTGAACGGGTTACATGGGATTTCTTCAAAGTTGAGTTTCAGATGAAATACGTTAGTCAAAGATTCATCGATCAAAAATGAAAAGAGTTTCTCGAGCTTAAACAAGGCCGTATGTCTGTTACAGAATACGAGCGAGAATTTGTAAGGTTGAGTCAGTATGCCCATGAATGTGTATCTTCGGAAGCAATAATGTGTAAAAGGTTTGAGGATGGACTAAATGAAGATATACATCTGTTAGTCGGGATATTAGAAATTAAAGAAATGGTGGTGCTCGTTGAGCGAGCTTGTAAGGCTGAAGAATTGAGTAAAGAGAAAAGAAAAGCTGATTTTGAGGCTAGAGATGCTAGAAAGAGATCTTTGAGTAAATTATTTCAGTCTGGGTCGAAGAAATTTTGAGATGAACAAAATCGTTCAAATACTAATGTGGGACTTTCGAACTGAGATCGAGCTAGATCGTATTCGAACACCAGAGCTCCTCTTACTTCTGTTGCAAGTGTTGGAAATGTCTGATCTGACAAGCCTGAATGTGAACAATGTGGAAGATGACACTTTGGTGAATGCTGGGGAAAAAGTAATAATCATGCTTGCTATAGTTGTGGTTCGAGAAACCATTTTATTAAAGATTGCCCAGATTTATCTGAAAAAGATAATGTTCAGAATCTGAGACAGAGTGGTAATGTTTCTCGTGGTAGACCTTCCAGGAATTCGAGAAATATAAGTGGTAGTCAAAGAGGAACGAAAGACACAACTGTTAGATCTGAGGCTCGTGCACCTGCTAGAGCATATGCCATCCGAGCTCGTGAGGAAGCTTCATCGCCAGACGAGATTACTGGTACTTTCACTTTTTATGATACTTCTGTGATTGCATTGATAGATCATGGATCAACACATTCTTATATTTGTATGAACTTAGTGAACAGTAAGACTTTACCTGTAGAGTCTACTGAATTTGTGGTTAGAGTTTCGAATCCCTTAGGCAGATGTGTTCTAGTTGATAAAGTCTGCAAGAACTGTCCGTTAATAATTCGAGATATCTGTTTTCCTGCTAATTTGATGCTACTACCTTTCAACAAATTTGATATAATTCTGGGAATGGACTGGTAACTTTGCATGATGCTATTGTGAATTGCAAACCAAAAGTCATTAACTTGAGATGTAAGAATAATAAGATTATTCAGATTGAGTCTAGTGATTTAATGGGTTGCCAACTGTGATATCTGCAATTAAAGCATGGAATTATGTAAAGAAAGGTTGTGAAGCTTATTTAGCTTATGTGTTAGACTCGAAAGTGGATGATAAGAAAATTGAATCAGTGCCTGTTGTTTGTGAATTTTCTAATGTGTTTCTTGAAGAACTACCTGGTTTGCCTCCGATTTGGGAAGTTGAGTTTGGTATTGAATTGGTGCCTGGTACTACTCCGATATCGATTGCTCCGTACAGGATGGCTCCGACTGAACTAAAAGAATTGAAGTCTCAGTTGCAAGAATTGACTGATAGAGGATTTGCTAGACCGAGTTTTTCACCATGGGTTGCTCCTGTCCTGTTTGTGAAAAAGAAAGATGGCACAATGAGAATGTGTATTGATTACCGTCAGCTTAACAAAGTAACCGTAAAGAACAAATACCCTCTGCCCAGGATCGATGACTTATTCGATCAGTTGAAAGGTGCTACTGTGTTTTAAAAGATAGATTTGAGATCGGGTTACTATCAGTTGCGAGTAAAGGACTCTGACATACCAAAAACTGCTTTTAGAACGAGGTACGGGCATTATGAATTTTTAGTTATGCCTTTTGGACTAACAAATGCACCTACTATCTTTATGGATTTGATGAATAGGATTTTCAGACCGTATTTAGATCAATTTGTTGTTGTATTCATTGATGACATATTGATTTATTTACGTAATGAATCTGAACATGCCAAGCATTTGAGAATAGTGCTACAGGCACTGCGAGATAAACAGTTGTATGCGAAGTTTAGTAAATGTGAATTCTGGTTGCTAGAAGTTAGTTTTCTGGGTCATATTGTATTAGCCTCTCGTATCCGTGCTGATCCGAGTAAAATTTCAGCTATTATGGATTTGAAGCCTCCGAGAAATGTATCTGAAGTCCGTAGTTTTCTAAGACTTGCTGGTTACTATAGAAGATTTGTAAAAGGTTTCTCGATGATAGCGACTCCATTGACAAAATTGCTTCAGAAAGATGTGAAGTTTGAATGGTCAGAAAAGTGTCAGAACAGTTTTGATCAGTTGAAAACTTTGTTGACCGAAGCTTTAGTATTAGTACAACCTGAATTGGGTAAAGAATTTGTAATTTACAGCGATGCTTCGTTGATTGGTCTGGGATGTGTTCTGATGCAAGAAGGTAAAAGTCTTTGCTTACGCTTCGAGACAGTTGAAGCCACATGAAAAGAACTATCTGACACACGATCTTGAGTTGGCTACTATTGTGTTTGATTTGAAAATCTGGCATCACTACCTATTTGGTGAGAAATGTCACGTGTTTTCTGATCATAAAAGTCTGAAGTATTTAATGAAGCAAAAAGACTTGAATTGCACTATGTACCATTGTCGATTGTGTCTGATAGAGATCCGAGATTCACATCGCGATTCTGGAAAAGTTTGCAAGATGCTTTGGGTACTAAATTGCATTTCAGTACTGTTTTTCATCCGCAAACAGATAGTCAGTCTGAGCGGATTATTCAGATACTCGAGGATATGTTGAGATGTTGCATTCTTGAGTTCGAAGGTACGTAGGAACAATATCTACCTTTGATTGAATTCGCTTATAATAATAATTTTCAGTCAAGTATTAAAATGGCACCATATAAAGCATTATACAGTAGAAAGTGTAGAACTCCGTTATACTGGTCTGAGCTTAGTGAGAATAAGATTTATGGTGTTGATTTGATTAAAGAAACAGAACAAAAAGTGAGAATAATCCGAAATAGTCTGAAAGCTGCCTCCGATCGTCAGAAGTCTTATGCAAATTTAAAACGAAAGGAAATTGAATATGAGATCGGTGATAAAGTGTTTCTGAAAGTATCTCCATGGAAGAAACTGTTCTGATTTGGTAGAAAGGGCAAGTTGAGCCCGAGGTTCATCGGACCTTATGAAATCTTTGAGCGAGTTGGGCCGGTTGCTTATAGATTGAGGGTACCGTCTGAGCTAGAAAAGATTCTTAATGTATTTCATGTATCAATGCTTCGACGATACAAATCTGATCCTTCGCATGTGATTTCTCCATTTGATATAGAAATCCGGTTTGACATGACTTATGAAGAAAAACCGATTCGTATTCTGTCTCGTGAGATTAAACAATTGTGTAATAAGAAAATTTCGTTGGTCAAAGTGCTATGGCATAGACACGGAGTAGAAGAGGCTATGTGGGAGCCTGAAGATGCAATGAAACAGCAATATCCGAGTCTGTTTAACGGTAAGATTTTCGAGGACGAAAA
Source organism: Gossypium anomalum (assembly GCA_025698475.1). Classification (NCBI taxonomy): domain Eukaryota; kingdom Viridiplantae; phylum Streptophyta; class Magnoliopsida; order Malvales; family Malvaceae; genus Gossypium; species Gossypium anomalum. The sequence continues at coordinate 33,357,740 of CM046959.1, read as the reverse complement.
TCCCTAAGGGGGGAGAATTGTAACAGTCTGGTTTGACCCTAGTTGGAATAGTGGTTTCGAGACCGCAAATTTGAGTCTAAAAAATATTTTAATATTATTTTATGTGTTTGTGATATGTGAATTTATATCTGTGAAATTTCTATGATTTAATTTGTCTGTTTCTGTCCTCAATTTGCAAAAAGAACCAAATCGCGTAATAAGTAAAAGTTGGATGCTAGATGATAAAGCATCTATTATATGGAATTATAATGGTTTATAAATGAAGGTAAATTGTATAATAATATGTTTAATAATAAAGAAAACATGAAATGGCCATGCATTTCATCTTTGTTGGCCGATTGTTTGAAAGAAAAAGAATGGAGAAGATCAAGCTAGGGTTCGGCTAGTTGGGAGCTCAATTCGGGTATGTTTTTACTTCTGTTTTTGATAATTTCTACGTTTCTGTGATCATTGCTTAGTGCACTACAAAGCCCATGTATCAATTTTTGATTTTTAGTGATGATTTTGAAATATGCCATAGATGAATTCATGAGTTTTGTGTTGTTAAATGGTGAAATATGAGAGCTTGATGTTGGGTTTACATGTTGTCTTTGGATTTTTGATGAATTTGAGCAATTTAGGCTAAATTGTAAAAATGTTATTTTGAGGGACTAAAATGTGAAATGAATGAAATGTGTGGACTAGTACGAGTGCTAGGAGAATTCGGCTAAGCTTGAGTATATACAAATTATGAATATTTTGTGATTTTGTGAAATAGGGACTAAAGTGTCGAATTGTGAAAATATGGGGGCTAGTTTGCAAATTGCCCTAAATATGTGTTTAGAGATTAAATTGAATTAATTGGTGAATAAGAGGGTTATTTTGCAATAATATAGATCAAGAAAGGAGGAATTCGGACTTAGATCGAGGAAAAACAAATGTTATTGAGTAGATAGTCTAAGTTGACAAATTTCGAGTACGAGGTAAGTTCGTACTTAAAAATGTGATGTTAAGTAAGCTTTGATGCATTACATTATATATGTGTTGTGTATAATTGGATTGGATGATATATTGATAAATCGAAAACTTTGGCACTAAGTGTGCGATTTAAACTAGCTTCGGCTACTTGAGGCACTAAGCGTATGATACCGACTTAGTCTCGGTTATTTGAGATGGCACTAAGTGTGCAAAAATATTCTAGCTTCAGCTAACTTTATAGCACTAAGTGTGTGGATGTTCAAAATACTGATGAATTATGGAAAGTTTGATAACGATCAATAAGAGGTGAGTATGAAAGTGAATAAGTACGGGAAGATCCAGGTATGTAAGAGACCTAAGTGGTAGAGGATAGAATGTATGTGAATTTCATTGGGTTGACATACTCTTGAGGATTTATTTTGTGCAAGTACTTATATGTTTCATGTGTTGATGATGATGTGAGTACGAGCTTACTGAGCTATTTATAGCTTACTCTGTGTGATTTATGTCTGTTTTATAGTTATCGTAGCTATCGAAGGCTCGGGATAGTCGAGGATTGTCATCACACCATCAAACTCTTTTTGGTACTTTTGGCAAATGTACATATTTGAAGTATGGCATGTATAGGCTAGAATGTCTAAGTTTGTAAGCTTGATGTATATATATGTTATGCCATAAGAGTTGGCTAGTAATGATGTGTTTTGTGTTAAGATTTGGTATGGCATTGAATAAGTTATTGAACGATGATGATATAGTTGTAGTGAAGCATGTTTTGAGTATGAAATTGGCTGGAATTGTTGGTGTAATTGCTGCTTATTAATACTTGTAGGGTTGGACCTTTAATGGGTGGTAATTTGGCTTAAACTAAGCCTGCATTGTGCCACATGGCCAGGAAGCACGGGCGTGCCTTGTGGCCGTGTGAAGAAGTCAGTAGCTAGCTAAGTTTTTACACGGCCATGGCATACGGCCGTGTCTGTTGGTCGTGTTAATAAGGCAGTATAGGACTTATGTTTGGCACAGTTGGACCACATAGGTGTGCCTCGTGCCCGTGTGTGTCACACGGCCTAGTCACACGGGCGTGTGACTTTGTCAGTTTTGAAAATTTTGTTTAAGTTCTGAAAATTCTGAATGGGCTTGGTTTAGTCCCGACCTTCCCTAAATGTATGTTTTGGGTCTCGTAGACCATTTTAATGGATGAATTGTGGATGAATGTAAATGTATTCTGGTTGTATGATATAGGTGATTTGGATTTGTTTTGGTATACTCTGTCTGTCCGGTGATGCCCCTTACCTATTCCGGCAACGGTTATGGGATAGGGGTGTTACAGGTCAAACCCTAGACCTTAATCATACCTCAAATTACTGCTAGAAATAGGTAGACCGAGTTACAACGACTTCAAAAATGTAAAGAGCATAAAAAACGGGGCTAGAACAGACTTATAATCGAGCTTGGAAGCTTAAAAAACCCTAGCTATGTCTTCCTCTTGTAAATTTCAGCCACGGGGTAGAAGATGAGCAAAAATTGGCTTTTAATTTGCTTATTAATTCATTTAATTACCAAATGACCAAAATGTCATTTTCTTAAAACACTAAAATTTCTCTTACTTCGTGTCCATTTTTGTCCACTGACATAACGAATGGTCTAATTACCATCTAAGGACCGTTAATTTAAAATTTCATAGAAATTAGACACCTCTAGCATATAGAACTCAAGTTTTTGCGCTTTTTGCAATTTAGTCCTTTCTACTAAATTGAATGCTCAAACGTCAAAATTTTTGAACGAAATTTTCACAGAATCATTGCATAAAACTATAGACCCTAAAAATATAAGAAAAATAAATTTTTCGGCATCAAATTTGTGGTCCCGAAACTACTGTTCCGACTATGCCCAAATTTGGGCTGTTACAACTCTCCCCCCTTTTGGGATTTTTATCCCCCAAAATCTTACTAGAAAATAGGTTTGGGTACTATTTTCTCATAGCCTCCTTGGGTTCCCACGTAGCCTCTTTGACCCCATGTTGTTTCCATAATACTTTTACTAGGGCTATAATTTTATTTCTCAATTATTTAACTTCCCGAGCTAAGATCTTGATCTGTTCCACACCATAAGTCATATCAGGTCGTATCTCAGTCACTATCAGAGAAATCACATGTGAGGGGTCAGAACGATATCTCGCAACATTGACACATGAAACACATTATGAATCCTTTCCAACTCTGTCGGTAAAGCTAACCGATATGCCAATGGCCCTATTCTTTCAATAACCTCAGATGACCTGATGAAACGTGGACTTAACTTGCCTTTACGGCCAAATCTCAAAATCTTCTTCCAGGGAGATACTTTCAGAAATACTTTATCACCAATATGAAATTCAATCTCTTTTCTTTTCAAATCTGCGTATGACTTTTGTCGATCTGAAGCAGCATTCAAGCAATCACGGATTACCTTTACTTTGTCTTCGGTTTCCCTAACCAAATCAACCCCGTGAATCTATCTTTTACTAAGCTCGGTCCAATACAATAGAGTTCGACACTTGCGGCCATACAATGGCTCATACAGTGCCATCCTTATACTCGACTAAAAACTGTTATTATAAGCAAATTCGACCAATTAGATATTTCTCCCAACACCCTTCGAATTCTAAAACACAACATCGGAGCATATCTTCAAGAATCTGAATTACTCTTTCGGATTGACCATCAATTTGCGGATAAAAAATGGTACTAAAATTTAACTTCGTACCCAAAGCCTCTTGTAATTTCTTCCAAAATCTCGATGTAAACCTCGGATCTCTATCCGAAATAATAAAAATAGGCAATCCGTGCAATCTCACAATCTTAGAAATGTAGAATCCAACTAACTTATCAAGTGAGTAGTCAATATGTACCGGAATAAAATGAGCTAATTTCGTCAATCTATCAACAACAACCCAGATGACATCTTTTTTTTTCAGAGTCAAAGGCAAACCCGTTACGAAGTCCATCATAATCCTATCCTATTTCCACTCGGGTACCATCACAAGCTGAAGTAAACCTGAAGGCACTTGGTGTTCGACGTTTACTTGTTGAAAAATCAAACATCTTGAAACAAACTCTGAAATATCTCGTTGTATACCTGGCCACCAATACAATTCCTTCAAATCATTATACATTTTCGTACTACCTGGATGAACTGATAAACAACCACTCTGTACCTCGTGTAAAGTTTTTTGAATAAATTCATCATTTTTTGGTACACATACTCTATCCTGGAACATCAAACAACCATCTGAACCGATCTGAAAGTTTGTATCACTACCCGATTCACACTGAACACTTTTGGCTTCCAATTCACTAACATATTTCTAAGCTTCACAAATTTGCTGAATAAATACCGGTCTAGCTCTCCACTCGGCAAAAATTAAACCATCATTAGACAAGGTCAATCTCGTTTCATAGCTCTCAAAGCAAACAAGGACTTTCTGCTCAAAGCATCTGCGACTACATTTGCCTTTCCCGGATGATAGTTAATCACTAGTTCATAATCATTTAGTAACTCGAGCCATCTCCTTTGTCGCAAGTTTAGATTTTTCTGAGTCATCAAATATTTTAAAGTCGTATGATCAGTAAAGATATGGCATTCCTCACCATACAAATGATGTCTTCAAATTTTCAAAGCAAAAACGATGGCAGCCAATTCCAAGCCGTGCGTAGGATAATTCTTCTCATGCGGTTTCAATTGTCTCGAGGAATAAGCTACCACTTTTCCCTCTTGCATCAACACACAACCCAAACCATTCGATGATGCGTCACTATAAATTACAAATTCTTTTCCTGATTTAGGTTGTACTAAAACCGGTGCCTCAGTAATGCTTTCAATTTCTTAAAACTTTGCAGACATTTTTCGGACCATTCAAATTTAACATCTTTTTGCAACAAGTTGGTCATAGGAGTAGCAATCATCAAAAATCATTTGACAAAACGTCGATAGTATCCAACTAAACCCAAAAAGCTTCTAACTTTAGATACATTCCTTGGTGGTTTCTAATCAACAATTGCCAAAATCTTACTTGGATCAACCCGAATAACATCACCTAAAACAATATGTCCCAAAAATCTGACTTCTTGGAGCCAAAACTCACTTTTACTGAATTTAGCAAACAATTTCTTATCCCTCATTGTCTGCAATATAGTTCTCAAGTGATCGGCATGCTCAAACTCATCTTGAGGATAAATTGGGATGTCATCGATGAACACAACCACAAACTTATCTAAATATGGTCAAAAAATTCTATTCATCAAGTCCATAAAAGCGGCGTGCGCATTAGTTAATCCAAAAGGCATAACAAGAAATTTATAGTGCCCATACCTTGTCCTAAAAGTAGTTTTCGGAACGTCCAACTCTTTAACTCTCAACTGATAGTAGTCGAATCTCAAATCAATCTTCGAGAACACTATTGCTTCTTTTATCTGATCAAACAGGTCATCAATCCTCGAGAAAGGATACTTATTCTTTATAGTTACCTTGTTGAGCTATCGGTAATCAATACAAAGCCTCAAAGAACCACTTTTCTTCTTACGAATAACACTAGAGCACCCCAGGGAGAATAACTTGGTCTCGCAAAACCCTTGTCTGTCAACTCTTGCAACTGAGCTTTCAATTCAGTCGGAGCCATTTTATATGGAGCGATCAATATCGGTGAAGTCCTGGGTACTAAATCAATAGCAAACTCCACTTCTCTGATCGGAGGTAACCCAGGCAACTCCTCTGGAAACACATCTAGAAATTTACAGGATATCAACACTGATTTAATTTTCAACTCAGACATCCTTGTATTCAACATATAAGCAAGGTAAGCTTCACAACTTTTCCTTACATACCTCTGAGCAGACATAGACGAAATCACAATAGGCAATTCACTTGGTTCATTGGTTTCAACCCAAAAAACCTCACCATTTTCACATTTCAATTTAATAGTTTTCTATCTACAATTTAGTATGGCATCATGCAATGTCAACCAATCCATACCCAAAAGAACATTGAATTCATCAAATGGCAGCAACATTAAGTCAGCCGAAAAATAGTGACCTCGAATCATCAGAGGACAATTCTTGCAAACTTTATCAACAGTATATATTTTCCTAAAGGGTTTGACACTTTAATCACAAATTCAATAGACTCAACAGGAAAACTCTTACTAGATACCAAATTCACACAAACATATGAATAAGTCGATCCAAGATCAATCAAAGAAATAACATTAGTATCATAAATAGAAAATGTATCGGTAATCATAACGGGAGATGATGCATCTTCACGAGCACGAACAGCATAAGCCCTAGCAGGTGCTCTGGCCTCAGATCTCACAGCTGTATCTTTTGTCACACCTTTACTGTTAGCTCTATTCCCAGAATTTTTTGGTGGCCTACCTCTATTGGTAGTATTACTCGGCCTTGCACTCTGAAATTGATCTTTCTCAGCCATCTTAGGGAAATCTCGAATAAAATGCTCTTGGGAACCACACTTGAAACAAGCTCGGTTATTCATCCTATACACGCTAGGATTTTTTTTCCACAATGCTGATGTAACATCCCGAAATAGGGCCTAAACGGAATAGTGGTTGCGAAACCACAAATTCAAGATAGAAAAATTTATTTTATTATTATTTTGAGGTTCATGATATGCTTACATGATTGTGTGAAAATTTCGTGATGAAATTCTATGCATAAAGTGCTTAAGTTGAGATTAGGGACTAAATCGAATAATTTGCAAAACTTGCATTCTAGAAGTTTTTAGTATGAAATTGCTTTGAAATATTAATTAGGAGGTCTTAAATAGAAATTTGACAAATTTTAAGTTCATGGACAAAATTAGGACATGGAAGGAATTTTTGGAAAGTTTAGTAGTAAGGGCATTTTGGTCATTTAGTTATTAAAATGAATTAAAAACAAAATTAAAAGCCAATTTTGTCCATCTTCTTCATTAGGACGAAATTTCAGGGTTCTCCATAGCTAGGGTTTGTTTCAAGCTTTCAAGCTCCATAGTAAGTGATTCCAAGCCCCTGTTTTTAATGTTCTTTACGTTTTGAGTCCCGTGAGCTCGATAAAGCTTATGCTAGCAATAATTTAAGTTAGGGTTCATATTTGGAAAAATACCCATAGGTGAAATTTGTGTATTTTGATGTTTTATGATAGAATATGAGGTTTTAAATTATGTTAGACAATTTGTACTACTCGATTTTAAGCAAAAACGAGTAAAAGGACTTAATCAGTAAAAATACCTAATAGTCATAAGTGCATGTTAGAGTATGAATTTGATGCTTCCATAGAAGGGAAAAATGACCAGCATGTCATAAAACATAAGAAAATAGGATGAATTTAAATTTACGAGCTTTGGGGCAAAAGTGTAAATATGCGAAAGTTTAGGGGCAAAACTGTAATTTTACCAAAATATGATTTTGGGTCAATTTGAATAATGTGAGTCCTAATTAGACTATATTTTAAATGATAGAGCAAGGAAAACTGAAATTCGGGCTAAAATGGAGAAAATACCAAGTTGTGGACGAAATGGTAAAAGTAGCTATTTTTGCATACGAGGTAAGTTTCTGAAGAAATAAATGCAATATTCTTTTATTTTACATTATTATTGTCAATTTCCAGCATTTATATACTTATTTCATGAGAATATTTAAAGTCGAATTAAAGGCAAAGTGACAGAGAAAAAGCATTAGGATGCCCCGTTTGAACCTTAGGAATGTTAGGATATTGGGGTTGACAGGACAGGATAGAACAGAAATGAGCCATGTAAGTCCATATCAGATATATGGCTTTGGAGACAGGAATGAGCCATGTAAGCCCATATTAGATATATATATGGCATTGGAGACAGGAATAATCCATGTAAGTCCATGTCAAGACATGGCATTGGCAGGATATTGATAGACAGGAACGACCCCAATATCCTTAGTATTCCGAGTGGTTCAATGGGTCATTGTACACGTTAAATTACAGTGAATTATCAGCAAAAGGGAAGGTAGATTATATTTATGAATAGTGAAAGGTCAGGTAAGAAAGAAGTTAAGTGAGTAAAGAAGAAGGTAGAAAATGAGAAGTAAATAAAGTTTATGAGGCTAGGTGACAATATGTATAATTATTCATTATCTTTGAATGTTGTAATTTATTTGCTTGTAAGCTTACTAAGCCTAGTGCTTACTCTCTTTATTTTCTTTTTCTTATAGTTTTTATCAAGCCACTCGGGGATCGAAGGAAACGTCGGAGACCCGATCACACTATCGAAGGAATCACATTGGTATAGTTAGACGTTTCGTTTTGTGTATGGCATGTATAGGAACTTGGTTTCTTTTGATATGATATGATCAATGAATGATGTGTAAATACTTGCTAGTGATTAACTAATAGAAGGGCTGATGATATACATGTTTAATAGTATGTATGAATAAGTAGTAACTATCACATGAAAACTAAGAAAAATGTGAAAGTAACTTAAAAACAGATTTAAGTATCAGAAATAACATGATTTTTAAAAATCACTAAAAATCGTAGAGACATGGTTTGATGGTGAATAATATATGAAATTAAAGCTTATTATTTCTATTTTCTTATGGAATAAGCAAAACAGGTAAAGGTATTATATTTTACGAGATATCTGAGTTTTAGTGAAACAGGGTCAGAGAAATTTCTAGATCCCCTGTTTCAACTTTGGAAATTCACCATAAATTGTACAAAAATAATTAGGTGGTGTAATTTATATGGTTAGAATCCTTATTAAATCTAGTTTTAATAGAAACAAACGGTATAGTTATTTTTTATAGGGAGAAAAGTGGTTTGTAGTAAGTATAGGTCAGTGTAGTCAAATTCTGAAACAGGGGTAACTTTAACTAATAAACTGTACTAATTGGCTAAGTCAAAAATTCTAGAAAAAAATTAGTGGATAGATATATGAGTCTAGTTTCAGAAAAAAATTACGGATCTAAATTTTGAGTTTCAGAACTCAAGATATGAATTTTTAGGGGACTACAACGTAGAATGACAGCACATTCCGAAAAGTTTAAATAAACAATTTTAAAACTATTTAAGTGATGGATTAAGTTTAGTAATGCCTCGTGCTCGATTTTGGCAACAGTCTCGGGTAAGGGGTGTTACAGCTGACATTCGGGTCTGTTAGACCTAACATTACCCACACTTGCCATTGAAGTAGCTTGAGATTTAAAACACGAATATTGCTTCCTATGGTCTTTGTGTGAATACCTAGCTGATACATTTGAACGAGAATTCATTCCTCTAGATTTCTTTGACTGAGATTTAAATGACATACTCATTGGCCTTTTTCTTGCATCTCTAGCCTCACTCTCGGCCTTTCTTTTCTCTTTACTTAGTTCTTCATCTTTGCAAGCTCGTTCAACCAATACAACAAATTATTTTAGTTCCAAGATTCCAACTAACACTTAGATATCCTCATCCAGCCCATCCTCGAACCTTTTACACATAATAGCCTTAGAGGAAACACACTCTAGGGCATACTTACTGAGTTTGACAAATTCTCACTCATACTCTATCACTAACATTTGGCCCTGCTTTAGCTCAAGTAATTCTTTACGTTTCTGGTCGATGAACCTCTGATTGATATATTTCTTTCATAATTCCTCTTGAAAGAACTCCCATGTGACCTTTTCTCTCGATACCACAGATACTAGTGTCTTTCACTAGTGATATGTTGTGTCCCTCAATAATGATATCGCACATTTCAAGCATTCTTCGGGTGTACATGATAACTCGTCAAATACCCTGATAGTATTCTCAAGCCAGAACTCGGCTTTATAGGGGTCATCATCTATACAAGCCTTGAATTCCTCAGCCTTTGCTGTCGAATCTTATCAACCGGAGCTTATTCTATCTTATCAAATCTACACCTTGAGGAACTACGGGAATCGGTTAAGGATAAAGAGGGGGTGGAGGATGTTGAGCATTCAGATTTGTTCGAACAAAGTCTGAATACCACTCATTCATCATGTGGAGGAAGGCTTCTCTAGCCTCTCCTCCCTGACTGACCGTGGGAGGTCTATTTTCAGATGACGCTGCCCCTTGAGCGGGGGCTGGCGCATTACTTTCTACATCATCAGCTACAGCTTAGTCAGGATCTATTTACTATATGAAAACACAGTTTAAAATTATCAAGACTCATCACACTATCACAGTTCATTTATAGCATGTATAGCTAGACTCTTACACACGCTACGCTAGTCCAAGAATTGATTAAACCATAACTCTGATACCATTAAATGTAACACCTATTACCCGCATTCGATGCCAGAACAGGGTACAAGGCATTACTGGACTTAAACACAAACAAACATACATTTTTGAGTCCTACATTTTTTTCCAAATTAAAACCATTCATATACAATCACAATGTCCCTAATACGATCCCATGAGGCCCAAAGCATGCATCGAAAGTGGTCTGGGACTAAACTAAAAACTTTAGAAAATTCTACAACACTTAGAAAAATTTTCACTAAACAGGGGTCACACGCCCGTGTGGATATAGGACACGCTTGTGTGGGCAGGCCGTGTGGTTATACACGCCCGTGTAACTCTCTATTTGTCACCCAAGAACAAATTGAAGACACACAGCCAAGTTACACGCCCGTGTGTTAGGCTGTGTGGTCGATTTAAAATTTATGATTTTTCATAAAATAGGTACAAACTTCACATGCCCAGGACACACGCCCATGCCTGAGGCCGTGTCATCCACACGGCTGAGACACACACCCGTGTCTCCACCTATGTGCTCAATTCTGAACATTCTTTTTTACAAAAATTAAGGTACAAGAGATACACGACCTAAACACATATCCGTGGGACAAGCCGTGTGTCACACACGGCCTAGACACACGTTCGTGTGTCTGCTTGTGTGGACAAAAATAAGACTATTTACCAAGCCATTTCGCCACCCTTTAAAGCCCACACCTACACAACATAACATAGCACCAATCCAAGCACATATATATAACCAAATCAGCCACAACGACATCAACACATCATTCACATGCTACCATCTTTCAAACACAAACATCACATTCTCATAAACCCAAATCATGTAAATTTCAACATCTAAGAAAGACATCATCATATAAATTGCATTAACAAATAGTAGCCAATTTCAAGTGGCATTATACAATGTAATAGCCCGATTTTAGCTAAATTAGAACAGCGGTTCCGGAACCACAAATCTGATGTCAAAAAATTATTTTTAATATTATTTTTTGGTGTTTACAGCATGATATATAGCATGATAGTATATATGTATGAAAATTTCGTGAGTTAATTTTATTGTTTAATAGCTCAATTTGAGAAAAAAAGACTTAATCACGTAAAATGCAAAAGTTGCATTCTATTTGTTAAAGGTGATTAATTGCTATGATTTATTAAACCAAAGGTCCTTATGATGATAGTAAACCATTTTATAGTTAATGGACAATAATGGGATGGCATTTGGTGTTATTATTAGTGTTCATTAAGGTTAAAATTGGTTTTTAGTTATTAAATGATATATTAATAAAAAAAAAATAAAAATTTGGCTTCATTATCATCTTGTTAGCCGAATTTTATAGGACGAATGAGAAGAACTAGGGTTTTTCATTCGGCCAAGTGAATTCAAGCAATTAAGGTACGATTTTGATCCGTTTTTGATGATTTCTATGTTTTTGTAATCGTTATAGCTCAACCTAGCTAGCTCATACCTTAATTTTCAAAACTGTTAAAGAATTATTATGTTGCCATTGTTGAATACGTGAGTATTTTGATGATTGATGATGGATTATGAAATTTTATTAGTAGTTAAACTAGTTTTGTAAAGTGAATTCTGATAAAAATGTCAAAAAGGGATTAAATTGTGAAATATGCAAATTGAGGGGTTGAAATGTGAAATAAATGAAAGTTTTGGGCTGATAAGGACTTATGTATAAATCAGCTAAGCATGGATTAAGTTGAATTGTGTGAATTTTGTATATTTGTGAAATAGGGACTAAATTGATTAAATGTGAAAGTTTAGGGGCTAATGTGTAAAAATGCCCAAATGTGTATTTTTGGACTAAAGTGAATGAGTATGTGATTAAATGAGTTAATCTTGAATACATATAGATCAAGAAAGAAAGAATTCAGATTTAGATAGGAGGAAAAGCAAGGTTATCGAGTAATCGATCCGATTCGTCAATTCTGAATACGAGGTAAGTTTGTATGTCGTAATTTCATTATAAATGTATGCTATCTACTTTGATATTGCATAAACTGTGATTATGAGATTACAGATAAGTGAATACGACTCCACAGATGAGTTTGACAATGAAATTGACACTTGAAACTTCCTTGTTGAACCTTAGGAATAGTTTAGGATGCTAGTGACATGCCATTAGGCTATTATGTTGGCTTTGGGCCATGATATTGGCACTTCGAGTGTGAATGATACCTTGATTTGGCTACGGGCCATGGTATAGGTACTCTAGGATAAGTTAGCTTGATTTGGCTACAGGCCATGGTATAGGTACTTATTAATTGTGATCCTTGAGTATCTGACTTCTATTCCAAATGGTTCAATGAGTAAACAAATGATGTGGTTGAGAAAGAGGTTAGTACGAAGTGATACAGGTACGTATTGAACCTATTAAAGTATTACATTTAGAAAGTTAAATAATATGGTTTTTGATCATGTTTTGAGACATGAGAAAGGTTTATGGTTAATGTGATTTTGATTTGGTAATCTGTAAATGGTTGAATTACATTTATTTGATGAATTGAGTTATTCATTTACGAACTTACTAAGCTATGAAGCTTAATTTGTGTTATTTGTCTATTTTTTATAGAGAATTAAAGCTAGCTTGGAACTGGGAGTCGTGAGGAACATCATTGCACTATCAAACACCTAAGTTGGTACTTTTAGGTTGTGTACTTTTGGTATATTGCATGTATAGGCTAGTTGTGGTACTTTGGTTGTGAATATAGCAATGAGAGTTGACTTGTAAATGTATTTGTTTGTTTTATATATATAGCCATGAGTGATGCCTTATTTTGGTATGTTTTGGTATAAATGTGGTTATGGTTTCTTAGTTGCTCAAATGGTTATATTTTGAGTTTGGTAAATGATCTATATAGTGTGATTGAAGTTATTATCTTGAGAAGTTATGTGCTTGTGAATTAATGCTTGATGATATAAGTGTTTGAATAGGTAATTGGCATTGACTTGAGTATTGATTTTGTTGAAATGAATATGGTATGAATTGTGTATATTGATAATGATTTTTGTAACACTCCTTACCCGAGACTATCGCCGGAGTCGAGCACGAGGCGTTACCAGACTTATCTTACTTGTTTGGGGCATAAAAAAAATTACTTTAAAAAAAATTAATTCGCTCACATTCATCCAATAAATCCATAAAAAGGGCCCTTGGGGCCCTAAAATGTGCAATTGGAATGGTTCGGGACCAAACCGGAAATATTAAAAATTTTCCGATTACTTACACAAATCAAAATAATTTGTTTCACTATTCATAATAAAATTATCCATCTGCGTAACAGTCACTAAATTAATTATAACTCGAGTTAAGAAAATCAAAATTTAAATCTGTAAATTTTCTCTAAAACTAGACTCCTATATCTTCTTACCATAAACTTTCCAGAACTTTTGGTTTGGCCAATTAGTACAGTTTATTCAATGAAGATTTCCCTATTTCATAGTTTAGCGGACTTGACCTCTCTTCACTAAAAATCGATTATCTCATTATACAGAAATCGGATAATGTTTACGTTTGTTTCTAATGAAAATAGACTCACTAAGGAATCTAAAAATATAAACTTTGAATTATAATTATTTTTTAAAATTTTCTAGTGATTTTCGAAATTTGGAACAGGGGATCACGAAGTCACTCTGAACCAATCTTACAAAAATTTAAATATCTCTGAATATAGACTTCCTTTGCTTGCTTTGTTTCTTTCCTATAAAATACACTTAATAAGATTTAATTCTATATCTCATTCACCATTTAATTTCATTTCTACAATTTTTAGTGAGTTTTCAAAGCCACGTCACTACTGCTGTTTCCTAACTATTCTATGGCCAACTCTTACTCTTTCATAGTTTCTTTGCATCAAACCTCATTTAAACATGCATAATACCAAAACATGTTCTTAATTAGCTATATCATAAGCTAATAATTACCAAGTATTCACATGTCATTCTTTAATCATATCATAAGCACATACATACAAAATAGCCAAGTCCCTGTACATGCCATAACTTAAAGTATTTCTAGTCACAAAATACCAAGATAACTCGTTGATAGTGTGAGGCGATCTCAGACATCCTTACGATTTTTCGAGTTGGCTTTGCGATACTATAAAAAAGAGAGAAAAGAAAGGGAGTAAGAATAAAGCTTAGTAAGTTTGCATGCAAATAAACAACAACATTCTAAATGAATTATCAAGATAACCTGAACCTTTCGAACATGGACTTATCTTTCTTTCCCTTTAGTACACTCTTTGAATTTTCCATTGAAACATTTGGAATACTAAGGATACACGGGTACCTTTCTTTTTTAAACTTACCATTTCCATGTCTTGGCATGGTCTTACGTGGTATCCTTGCCTTATGAACTCATCATTGCCATGCCTTGGCATGGTCTTACTTGGTATCCTTAAACTCTAATGTCATGACATTTGTATCCTACACATTCCTAAGGTTCAACCGAAACTTTTAAGTATCATTTCTCCGTCAATTCTTACTTCAATCATCAGGGAATAAATTTACAAAATAAATATATAGCTGTTGAAAAATAACATCATTAATTATAAATAATAAAACATTACATTTATTTACCGCAAACTTACCTCGATACAAAATACGATCAAATATTTTGATTTAGTCCTCAACTTTTTTCTTTCCTCCTTCTAGCCCCGAAATTTAACTTATTTAATGTTCACATTTATCAAAACAGTCCTTAACTTTAACTTTGGCAAAATTACGATATTACACCTAAACTTTTGCATATTTACACTTTTGCCCCAAGGCTCGAAAATGAAACTTTATCCCTAGTTCTTATGTTTTATGACATGCTGATCATTTATTTACCTTCGGCAACATCAAATTCCCACTCTAACATGTACTTATGACCATTAGGTATTTTTACCGATTATGTCATTTTACTCGTTTTCGCTTAAAATCGCTTACCTCAAGTCGTTTAACATAATTTCAAGCTTCATATTCTACCATAAAACATCAAAATAAACATATTTCACCTATGGGTATTTTTCCAAATATGAACCCTGGGTTAAATTATTGCTAGAATAAGCTAAATCAAGTTACCAGGACTTCAAAAACGTAAAGAACATTAAAATCGGGGCTTGGAATCACTTACTATGAAGCTTGAAAGCTTGACAAAACCCTAGCTATGAAGAACCCTTGAAATTTTGGCCTAATGAAGAAGATGGGCACATTGTGCCATCTTTTTCCCTTTTTTAATCTTTTAATTACCAAATGACTAAAATACCCTTCATTAACACTTTAGTTATTTTTATCTATGTATGTCCATTTTTGTCCATGAAAACCTAATGGTTTAATTACCATTTAAGGACCACTACTTCAATTATACTCTTCAATTTAATGCTTTAGCATCTAAAACTCATATTTATCAACTTTTGCAATTAAGCCCTAGTAGGCAAATTAAGCATGTTAGTTATAAAATTTTCTATTTACTCTAACACATGCATCTAATCACTCGGTAAATTATAAAAATTAATCAGAATAAACTTTTCTATCTCGGATTTGCGGTTTCACAACCACTGTTCTATTTAGGCCCTATTTTGGGATGTTACAATTTTGGTTGCCTACTGTATGATGAATTGGTACCATTTTAGTTGTTTAGGTGATCATGAAAAAGGGTGGCAAATTGGTCTTGCAAATGGCCTATTTTTGTCCACACGGGCAGGGACACGGCGTGTGTCTCTACCATGTGCAACACACGGTCATGCTACACAGCCGTGTGTCCCTTAGTGTTTAAATTAAATTGAAGTCAGTATGCTCCACACGGCCTCACATAC
Organism: Gossypium anomalum; assembly: GCA_025698475.1. NCBI lineage: Eukaryota > Viridiplantae > Streptophyta > Magnoliopsida > Malvales > Malvaceae > Gossypium > Gossypium anomalum. The sequence goes on along the minus strand of CM046959.1, from coordinate 33,341,697 downwards.
GGGCGTGTAACTGGCTGTGTGGCATAAGTCAGTATACCCCCTAAATGGCACACAGCCTAGCACATAGGCCTGTGACTTGGCCGTGTTGCATGAGTCAGTATACCCTACAAGATTGGCACGGCCTGGCACACAAGCGTGTGTGGCCACTTCGAAGGGCACACGAGCTAGACACAAGGGTTTGTGGTTGGCCGTGTGACCCAAGTCAGTATGTATGCCCTGTTTTCACACGGCCTCAGATATGGGCATGTCTAGAGCCGTGTGAGGCACACGGGCATGTGACCCCTATATTGAATAAAAATTTATAAGTTTCCAAAATTTTTATACATTATCAGTTTAGTCCCAAACCACTTCTAAAGCATGTTTAAGGCCTCGTAGGCCCTTATAAAGGACAATGTAATTGTGGTGAATGGTATTTGAATATGGATGCTTAAATGTATGAGTTATGTATGATAAATGATGTGTATTGATCGGTAATAGCTCGTAACCCTATTCTGACTGTGAATACGGGTGAGGGGTGTTACATACAAAATGAACTTTCAACCAATATAAGCCAACCCATTTGGCCAAATCAATTATGACACATAACAAAATAACCATGTCCCCTATTCATGCCATACATCTAAATGTTGAATTCAATGGTACCAAAATAATTAATGATAGTGTGAGTGGATCTCCGACGGTCTCCGATCCCCGAGCTAGCTCAATGGCATTATAATATAAGGGAAAGGAAAGGGGAGTAAGCTTTAAAGCTTAGTAAGTTCCTATGCAAATAATACGTATCATAACCATACATTTAACATACAATTAGTATGATAAAAATTAACATGAATGACATCAAAATCTTTAGTCTTAACTTATTCAATCATAACCTTACCAAGGGTTCATCACATATCGACCTCATTACGTATGCGTTTTACGTACATACCTGTACCAACTCATAACATACCATAGCCTTTCACAACTTTGACATTCCTGTTGAACACTCAAAGTATTAACGGATACTCAAAGGTCTTGCACATAAGTGCCACATATGTAGCCAAACCTACCACATATCTCATAGTACATATAGACTCGTTTTCGAGCTATTCACAGTCTTGCTCACATAAGCTGTTAGTCAAGACGTAGCTACACAGTGCTGCTCACATAAGTTTTCAGGTATCCGCAACTCATGCCAGACTACCCAACCACTGGTAGGACGTACAAGACCAGCACCCGGATCATATAAACACATGGGTTCCTAGTGACATGTCACTCGTATGCTATTCTATTCCTAAGGCTCAACCGGGAATTCTCGCTTGTCGAAAATTTTTTAAATACATCCAAAGAGTCAATCACAATTCATACAATATTAAAACATTTAAAACGTAAATATAACAATGTATTATTTATATACGAACTTACCTCGGTAATAAAATAGTAGAATTTGACCTAATAGTCAAACACATTGTTTTTCCCCCAATCTAGGTCCGAACCTCATTTGTCTTGATCTGTAATAACAAATTTAGCTTATTTAATGCACACATTGTTCAGTTCAATCCAAAAATCATATTATAGAAAAATTACATTTTTCCCATAATGTTTCATATTTTTACAATTTAGTCCTTAGGCTCGTAAATTGAAATGTATTCAATTTCTTCAGAACCCAAGCCTAGCCGAACCATTTTCATACTTATACTAGCCCCTATTTTCCACTTAATCACACTTTTGATACTTCTTTTATAACTTTTACAAATAGGTCCTTTTTGACATTTTTTACCGAAAATCACTTAGTAAAAGTTGTTTTACTAACATCAAACATGCATTTTCTACCATTATCCATCAAAGTACACATATGTATAACATGGTTAAAACCCTAGACCTTAATCATACCTCAAATTAGTGCTAGAAATTGGTAGATCGAGTTCAACGACTTCAAAAATGTAAAGAGCATAAAAAATAGGGCTAGAATGGACTTACAATCGAGCTTGGAAGCTTGACAAACCCTAACTATGTCTTCCTCTTGTAAATTTCAGACAAGGGGTAGGAGATGAGCAAAAATTGGCTTTTAATTTGCTTATTAATTCATTTAATCACCAAATGACCAAAATGCCCTTTTCTTAAAACACTAAAATTTCTCTAACTTCATGTCTATTTTTGTCCACTAACTTAACAAATGGTCTAATTACCATCTAAGGACCTTCAATTTAAAAGTTCATAGCAATTAGACACCTCTAGCATATAGAACTCAAGTTTTTGCACATTTTACAATTTAGTCCTTTTTGCTAAATTGAGTGCTCAAACGTCAAAAATTTTGAACAAAATTTTCACAGAATCATTGCATAAAACTGTAAACCATAAAAATATATGAAAAATAAATTTATCTGCATCAGATTTGTGGTCCCCAAACCACTATTTTGACTAGGCCCAAAATCGGGCTGTTACAGGATAAAGTCCGTAAAAATTGTCCATTGATGGTAAAGGGTTATTTATTTTCGGCTAATTTGATGTTTTTGCCTTTTGATGAATTTGATATGATTCTGGGAATGGACTGGTTAACTCAACATGATGCAGTGGTGAATTATAAACATAAATACATTGTGTTGAAATGTCAGAATAGTGAGTTACTCTATGTTGAATCTAATAAATTAGATGGGTTATCTAATGTGATTTTAGCAATATCAACATAGAAATATGTCAGAAAGGGTTACGATAATTATCTTGCATATGTGTTGGACACTGAAGTATCCGAGTCGAAGTTTCAGTCAGTGTCGGTTATATGTAAATTTCCTAATGTATTTCCAGAAGAATTACCTGGTTTACCACCGATTAGAGAAGTGGAATTTTCTATAGATCTTGTTCTGGGCACAACACCTATATATATAGCACCTTACAGAATGGCTCCTACCGAATTAAAGGATTTGAAAGCACAGTTGCAAGAGCTGATTGACAGAGGCTTTGCTCGACCCAATTTTTTACCTTAGGGTGCACCAGTTCTGTTTGTAAAGAAGAAAGATGGATCGTTGAGGCTGTGTATTGATTACAGACTACTTAACAAAGTAACAATAAAGAATAAGTATCCATTGCCTCGCATTAATGCTCTATTTGATCAATTGAAGGGGGCCACTGTATTTTTAAAGATTCATCTCCGTTCTGGTTACTGTCAGTTGCGGGTAAAAGACTCAGATGTGCCACAGACAGCCTTTAGAACCAGGTATAGACACTATGAGTTTCTTGTGATGCCATTCATTTTGACAAATACACCTGTAGTATTTATGGATCTAATGAACATAATTTTTAGACCTTATTTAGACAGGTTTGTAGTGGTATTCATTGATGATATTTTGGTTTATTCCCGAGATGAAAATGAACACGCTGAACATTTGAGAATTGTGCTGCAAACATTACGTGAAAAAGAGTTCTATGCTAAATTCAGTAAAAATGAATTTTGATTACAGGAAGTTGGGTTTCTTGGACATATTGTATCTGCAGAAGGCATTAGAGTGGATTTGAATAAAATCTCAGTAATTGTCAATTGGAAGCCACCGAAAAATGTATCTGAAGTTAGAAGTTTTCTGAGACTTGTTGGATATTATCAGAGGTTTGTAAAAGGGTTTTCAATGATAGCTTCTTTGATAACTCGATTGTTACAAAAAGATGTGAAATTTGAGTGGACTGATAAATGCTAGCAAAGTTATGACAAATTAAAAGCTTTATTGACAAAAGCACCTGCGTTAGTTCAGCCTGAATTGGGTAAGGAATTTATAATTTATAGTGATACATCATTAAATGGTTTAGGCTGTGTTTTGATGCAAGAAGGTAAAGTAATAGCCTATGCTTCAAGACAGCTAAAACCACATGAAAGAAATTACTCGATACATGATCATGAATTAGCAGCCATAGTATTTGCATTGAAAATTTGGCGGCATTACTTATTTGGTGAAAAATGTGACATATTCATTGATCATAAAAGTTTGAAGTATTTGATGTCACAAAAAAATTTGAATTTGAGACAGCGCAGGTGGCTTGAATTATTGAAAAATTATGATCTGGTTATTGACTACCATCAGTAAAAGCCAATGTAGTTGCAGATGCTCTAAATAGAAAATCTATGTTTTCTTAACGAGCATTGAATACTCAATTATTATTTTCTGATGATGGTTCAATCATAGCTGAATTAAAAGCTAGACCGACATTTTTACAACAGATCTCCGAAGCTCAGAAAGATGATAGTAACTTACAAGCAAAACGGATACAGTGTGAATCAACTTCTGATATAGAATTTCAGATCAGGACTGATGGTTGTCTGTTATTCAGAGGCAGAATATGTGTACCAAAGAATTCAAAATTAGTACAGAAGATTTTGAATGAAGCTCATAATGGTAACATGTCTATATCCTAGTAGTAATAAAATGTATAATGATCTGAAGAAAATGTATTGGTGGCTGAGAATGAAACGGGATATTTCTGAATTTGTATCTAAATGTTTGATATGTCAACAAGTAAAAGCTGAACATTAGTTGCCTTTGGGATTATTACAGCCAATTATGATACCAGAATAGAAATGGGAAAGAATTACCATGAACTTTGTATCGGGGTTACCCCTGTCTCCGAAGAAGAAAAATGTCATTTGGATAATTATTGATCAATTAACAAAGTCTGCACACTTTATTCCGGTACGTATGGATTTTTCTTTGGGTAGATTGGCTAAATTATATGTCTCTAAGATTGTTAAATTGCATGGAGTGTCTGTCTCCATTATTTCAAACAGAGATCCTCGATTTACATCCTGATTTTGGAGCAAATTGCAATAAGCTCTAAGTGCACAGTTACATTTTAGCACTACATTTCATCCATAGATAGATGGTCAATCTAAACGTGTAATACAAATCTTGGAAGATATGCTTTGATGTCGTGTACTTGAATTTGAAGGTAATTGGGAAAAGTATTTGCCTTTGTGTACTTGAATTTGAAGGTAATTGGGAAAAGTATTTGCCTTTGGTTGAATTCGCTTATAATAACAGTTATCAGTCCATTATCAAAATGGCACCTATGAAACTCTGTATGGCTGCAAGTGTAGAACTCTATCTGTGAAATAAAAGAAAAGGTGAAGATAATTCAGAATAGCCTGAAAGCAACCTCTGATCGTCAAAAGTCTTATGCTGATCTTAAACGGAAATAAATAGAATTTAAGGTGGGTGACGAGGTATTCTTGAAAGTGTCACCATGGAAGAAAGTTCTTCGATTTGGCAGTAAAGGGAAATTGAGTCCACAATTCATTGGGCCTTATGAAATCACAGAAAGAATTAGACCTGTTGCATATCGGTTAGCTTTACTGCCAAAACTTGATCGGATTCATAATGTTTTTCATGTGTCTATGCTACGACGGTATCGATTAGATCCATCACATGTTATTTCTCCAATGGAGATAGAGATTCAGCCTGACATGACATACAATGAAGAACCAATCAAAATCTCAGCTCGAGAAACAAAAGAGTTAAGAAATAAAAAGGTGGTATTAGTAAAAGTTCTCTAGCAGAGACATGGTAATCGAAGGATACCATGATAAAGCAGTATCCAAACCTTTTTACTAGTAAGATTTTCGAGGACGAAAATCCTTAAGGGAGGAGAGTTGTAACAACCCATTTTCAGTGAAATCAAAATAGTCATTTCGAGACCACAAATCCGAGCCAAAAATAAAAATTATTTTAATTTTATTCCATGGTCCCTATTCTGATAGAGATGTAATGTGAAAATTCTGATAAGAAAACTTTACCAATTTAGTGCTTAATTTTAAGAAGGACCAAATTGCATAAAATGAAAAAGTTAAATTCTAGTAGCTAGAAAGATTAAATAGCTATGAAATTCATAACTTGAGGTCCTTATATCGTAATTGACCATTAATCAAAAGTTAGTAGATATTTTTGATGATTCATCCCTGGAAATTTATTAAAGGGCAAGGACTAAATTGGAAATAGAAATAATTAAAGATGATAAATAATTAAAATAGAATTAAAATCATTTTATATCATCTTATTCCCTAAAATATCCCATGGAAACCTTTGAAAAGAGAAAACAATCTTTCTTGGCTTAATTGGGTAAGTTTTCTTGTCCCGTTTTTAGTAATTTTGATATTTTTGAAACCGGAATAGTTTAATCTATCTATTCGGGAGATTAATTTGAAAATTTATCAACGTATAGAAGTTATATCATGGATGAATATGCTAAAAATTAGAAATTCATGGCAGAAAATGAAAGGTTGTTGATAGATAAACAACATTTACAAAGTGATTTATGATGAAAACATGATTTAGGGACTAATTTGTAAAGTTGTGATAATTGAAGAAAAATTCTAAATTTTATAGAAATAAAAGAGTTAAGAAATAAAAAGGTGGCGTTAGTAAAAGTTCTCTAGCAGAGACATGGTAATCGAAGGATACCATGATAAAGCAATATCCAAACCTTTTTACTAGTAAGATTTTCGAGGACGAAAATCCTTAAGGGAGGAGAGTTGTAACAACCCATTTTCAGTGAAATCAAAATAGTCATTTCGAGACCACAAATCCGAGCCAAAAATAAAAATTATTTTAATTTTATTCCATGGTCCGTATTCTGATAGAGATGTAATGTGAAAATTCTGATAAGAAAACTTTACCAATTTAGTGCTTAATTTTAAGAAGGACCAAATTGCATAAAATGAAAAAGTTAAATTCTAGTAGCTAGAAAGATTAAATAGCTATGAAATTCATAACTTGAGGTCCTTATATCGTAATTGACCATTAATCAAAAGTTAGTAGATATTTTTGATGATTCATCCCTGGAAATTTATTAAAGGGCAAGGACTAAATTGGAAATAGAAATAATTAAAGATGATAAATAATTAAAATAGAATTAAAATCATTTTATATCATCTTATTCCCTAAAATATCCCATGGAAACCTTTGAAAAGAGAAAACAATCTTTCTTGGCTTAATTGGGTAAGTTTTCTTGTCCCGTTTTTAGTAATTTTGATATTTTTGAAACCGGAATAGTTTAATCTATCTATTTGGATAATTAATTTGAAAATTTATCAACGCATAGAAGTTATATCATGGATGAATATGCTAAAAATTAGAAATTCATGGCAGAAAATGAAAGGTTGTTGATAGATAAACAACATTTACAAAGTGATTTATGATGAAAACATGATTTAGGGACTAATTTGTAAAGTTGTGATAATTGAAGAAAAATTCTAAATTTTATAGAATATATGTGCTGTAAATTTATATTAAAATTTTGGTTAGGCATGGAAAAGGAGTAAATTGCATGAATTTCATTTTCTGAGCCTAGAGACAAAATTGGAATTTATGGAAAGTTTAGAAGCAAAATGGTAATTTTGCCTAGGATATAAATTGAGTCCAAATGAAATTGAAATGTGATAAATTGATGATTAAATTCATTTATATAGATCTGAATAACTCAAACTCAAAGTTAGAACGAGGAAAGGAGAAAATTTCGGATTAGTAGATTTAAATACGCGAACAATTGTCAAGGTAAGTTCGTGTAACTTAATTGAGCATGAAAATATGTTAAAGTAAATGTTGTATTTATATAGAATGTGATTTATTTGTATGTGAGTTGTTTGGATGTTTTAATGTAAGAAAATAATACATGCTTGAAATTGATTAAAAAGGGTTAAGTTTTGCTTGAATATTGAATTTCGATGGATAAATGTGATTTCCCTATTGAATGAGGTCCTGCATTTGTTGCTTAGCTCGGACGACTAATCTTATTGACCTTATTATAGAAAGGATTTAGCCTAGACTGGTAATCCTATTATAAGCCCTCTTGAGCATATGATATAGACAGGATTTAGCCCGGACGGGTAATCCTGATTAAGCTCTTAAGAGCATATGTTGGACACAGGATTTAGCTTGGACAAGTAATCCTGTTACATGATATGTGGCTCGAGAGTGTGCTTTCGGATAAAGTGCCTTAATAGGTACTCTTGAATATGAATTGACGGGTTATTGAATTGTACACCCTGAGTGTACTATTTGAGTATCCATCAGAATTTCAATGATTCAATGGACAAAATACTTGACATGATTTGAGAATAATGAGATGAAATGAGTGATTTTTTGAAAGAATATAGTATGATGAGCTCATCTATGTTTACTTGATGTATATGAGAAATATGTTACTAACTTGTTTGATTGAGTCCGTGTGTTTAGGCAATTTTGCTAAGTTGATGGAAAACATGTTATTGTATGCTTAGATTTAATAAATGAGATTGATAAGTTTAATTTCTGTTATACAAACTTACTAAGCATATAATGCTTACTAGGTTTTATTTCCTCTGTTTTATAGTTCTCAGAAGCTCGCGAAGGTTGGAGATCGGTTGAAGCATCATCACACTATCCGCAAGCTTATTTTGGTATAAATAGCAAACTTATTTTGGTATAATGGCATGTATAGGCTAACTTGGCCATAGATGGCTTGAACATGTTATTTGTAATCTAGCCATTTGAATGGCTAGTAGTGGTATGTTTTGGTACCTATTAAGCATAATGTCATGATAAACACTTATGTGTTAAGTATGAGTGATCAAATGATGTTTAATATTTAGGTTAAACCAAGGTAAGAACTTAAAACATGCATTGATGCAATGTTATGTCATATTAGATGTTAGAAATTTCTTTAAACCAATGCTTGGATTGGCTGGTATTTGGATGTAAGTTTTGGTGCAGGATATTGGTAAAATTTTGGGTTAGAAAGGAAGCTAGAAATGGCTTTATTTTATCCACACAGGCAGACACACGGGAGTGTGTCTAGACCGTGTGTGACACACGGCCTAGTACATGGGTGTGTGGTTAAGCCGTGTGTCCCCTGCATCTTAAATTTGAAAAACAGAGTGCTCAGAATTGAGCACATGGGTAGAGATACGGGCGTGTGTCTCAGCCGTGTGTGCTACATGTCCTCAAATATAGGCGTGTCTCTTGGCCGTGTGAAACCTGCACCTAATTTCGATAAATTAAATTTACCACACGACTTAGCACACGAGTGTGTGGCTGCCGTGTGGCACAAGTGAGAGAGCTACCTAAATTCGAACATGAGTGTCTCCCTCGGACCACACGGGCGTGTCCCTCAAGTTGGAAACTAATTTGATCTTAAATTCACTACCTAAAAGTTATGACTAGTTTATCATGAAATACAACATGAATGAGATCGACAAATCAATTCTTAAGCTGCATACGATGCTTAAAACTGCTGAGTAGTATATTAAGTTTAAGCCTAATCACATTCTATTGGTTCAAAAGGGAAAGGACATCATGAAAAGAGGAAAAAGAATTGGCAAGGGAAAGGGAAAGGCTAGAAAGTCTAATGCTCACCACAAGCCCAAACCTGAACCTAAGGCTAAACCCCCTAAGGAGGGTGTTTGTTTCTTTTGCAATGAACCTGGTCATTGGAAAGGAAACTGTAAATCATATTTGGAGGATCTAAAGAAAAAGAAGACTAGTGAGACTGGCTCTTCAAGTATTTATGTTATACATGTTAATTTTTCTCCTTAGTGTTCTTAGGTATTAGATGTTGGATGTGGATCTCACATTTGTTCAAAAAAAGTGCAGGGACTCACAAGGAGTAGACAACTGAAGAAAGGAAAAGTTGACCTACGAGTTTGTAATGGAGCAAGAGTTGTTGCTTTACCTGTAGGAAGTTATGAGCTTATTTTACCCAAGAGGATTTTGTTAGACTTGAACAATTGCTTTTATGTTCCTAGTATAAGTAGGAATATCATTTCAGTTTCTTATTTGGATAATAATGGTTTTTCTTTTATTATTAAGAATAATAATTGCTCCATTTATTATAAATACATATACTATACAAATGGTGATTTATAAGATGGTCTTTATATTTTTAAGTTTCAAAAATACAATAATTTTTCAATCCGTAACATAAATATTAAGAGATTTAAGTCTAAAGATTTAAATATATAGAAATGAGAAACTTATTGTAAAACTCCATCAAGATGGAATTTTTTATCATATGATACTTGTGAATCTTGTTTATTACGTAAGACGACAAAGAATCCTTTTACTGGACATAGTGAAAGGGCCAATGAATTATTAGTCCTAATACATAAAGATGTATGTGGACCATTAAGTTCAATAGCCAGAGGAGGTTACAAGTACTTTATTACATTTACTGATGGCTTCAGTAGATATGGTAATGTCCACCTGATGAGACATAAATCTGAATCATTTGAAGCGTTCAAATCCTTTCAAAATGAAGCATGAAACCAACCTGGCAAGACAATAAAATCCCTTTGATTTGATTGAGGTGGAGAATATTTGAGCCAAGAGTTTGATGACCATCTTAAAAATTGTGGAATTATTTCACAATTAACTCCCTCTTGAACACCACAATGGAATGGTGTGTCAGAAAGGAGGAATTAAACCTTATTAGATATGGTTTGATCTATGATGACTCTAGCAAATCTTCCACTTACCTTTTCGATTTATTACTAAAGGAACCAGTGGAAGAAATATACAACTTGAAGAAGTTCAAGAACTACAAAATTACATTGAACCACCTTTGGATACTTAGAGTCAACAAACCATTGTTGACACTTCTCCAGTAACAGAAGTATTACGTAGATTTGATAGGACACGTCATGAGCCTAAGAGATCTAGATTTCTTGTGACTGATAACCATGACGTATTGTTAGTGGATCAAGATGAACCCGCTAACTATCAAGAGGCTATGTCAAATCCAGACTCTAAGAAATGGTTGGAGGCCATGAAGTCTGAAATGCAATCCATGTATGATAATCTGGTATAGACCTTAACCAATCCACATGAAAGTACAAAGACCATTGGGTGCAAATGGGTTTTCAAGAAGAAAATTGACATGGATGGCAAAGTGCATACATACAAAGCAATGTTAGTATCAGAAGGCTTCATACAAACTCATGGTATAAACTATGATGAAACTTTTTCACCTGTAACCATGCTTAAGTCCATCTGAATCCTCATTGCCATTGTTGCATATGATGACTGTGAGATTTGGCAAATGGATGTCAAAACTGCGTTTCTTAATAGAAACTTACTTGAGGATGTGTACAAGACACATCCTGAGGGTTTTGTACAACCAGAGAATTCTATAAAGTATGCAAGCTTCAAAGATCCATTTATGGTTTGAAACAGGCTTCATGGAGTTGGAATCATCGTTTTGATGAATTAGTCAAAGAGTTTGGATTTATAAAAAATGAAGATGAACCTTATGTTTACAAGAAAATTAGTGGGAGCACAGTTGCATTTTTGGTCTTTTATGTCGAGGACATTTTACTCACTGGGAATGATATTTTTACCTTGCTGAATATCAAGTCTTGGTTAAGGAAGTGTTTCTCAATGAAAGACTTAGGCGGAGCAGCCCACATCCTTGGGAGAAAGATCCATAGAGATAGATCTAAAAGGTTGATTGGTATAAGTCAAAGTGCTTACATAGACAAAGTACTGAAAAGGTTCCGTATGCTAGATTCCAAGACAGGATTCTTGTAACACCCCTAACCCGTAACTATCACCGGAATAGGTTAAGAGGCGTTACCAGACCTGTAATTCAATTCAAAACAACCATTTAACAAATTCCATCTCATTTTAGTAACTATTAATCATTCACATTCAAATGTATTTAAATCAATCATACAAAGCATTAATCATGCATTAGGGACCAATTTGATAACATAAAAAAGTTTCAAAAACTTAGAAAATTTTCAACTTTTAAAGTGTCGAACGCCCGTGTGAACAGGCCGTGTGCCTCACACGGCATGTAACATCCCGATTTTGGGTCTAGTCGGAATAGTGGATTCAGGACCACAAATTTGACGAAGAAAATTTTACTTTTATTATATTTTTATGGTCTACGATTTCACAAAATAATTTCATAAAAATTTTGTTCGAAAAGTTCGACGTTTGGGCACTCAATTTGGTCAAAAGGACTAAATTGTAAAAAGTGCAAAAGTTGAGTTCTACATGTTAGAGGTGCCTAATTGTTGTGAAATTTTAAATGGGAGGTCCTTAAATGGTAATTATACCATTAATTAATTTTTGGACAAAAATAGACATGAAATGGGTGTAATAAAATATTTTTAAGGTAGGGGCATTTTGGTAAACTAATAATTAAAAGAATAAAAAAGGGAAATAAGCCAAATTAGCTATCATCTTCTTCATTCAACCATTTCTACCAGCGGCAGCCACGGTTAGGGTTTGTTTAAACTCCCAAGCTCGATTGTAAGTGATCCCTAGCCCCGTTTTTAAAGTTCTTTACATTTTTGAAATCCTGGTAACTTGATTAAGCTTATTCTAGCAACAATTTAGCCTAGGGTTTATATTTGAAAAAATACCCATAGCTGACATGTGTTTATTTTGATGTTTTATGGTAGAATATAAAGCTTGAAATTGTGTTAAACAACTTTTACTAAGCGATTTTATGTGAAAACGAGTAAAAACGACATAATCGGAAAAAATACCTAATGTTCATAAGTATATGTTAGAGTGAGAATTTGATGTTGCTATAGAAGGGAAAAATGATCATCATGTCATAAAACATAAGAAAATAGGATGAAGTTTAATTTACGAACCTAGGGGAAAATGTAATTTTGACAAAGTTTAAGGGCAAAATTACAATTTTACCAAAGTATGATTTTGGTTCAATTTGAACAATGTGAGTCCTAATTAGGCTATATTTGTAATGATAGAGCAAGGAAAATTGAAATTCGAGCTAGAATCGGGAAAATACCAAGTTATGGACTAAAATGGTAAATTGTCATTTCTGGATCCGAGGTAGGTTCATGTGTAAATGTGGTAACATAATTGTCATTTTAAGTAATTTAATGTTATTTATATGATATGATGATGATTATCATGAAATACTATGCTTTGTGGATTACTATTTAGTAATATGCGAATTATGTGAGCTACTTGATAAATATGAAATGCTACCAAGTATCTGTTCCAACATTCCGTGGAAGATGGCAAAGATGTGTGATCGAGGAAAATCCTGTTTGAACCTTGGGAATAGATTAGAATACAAGTGACATGTCACTAGGATATATGAGTTCCGAACTCGTTGAGTTGAGTCTGAGTTCATGAGATGTAACTAGGCATCCGAGCTCGTTGAGTTGAGTCCGAGTTCACTTATGGATGCGAACGCCCGAACTCGTTGAGTTGAGTCCGAGTTCACTTATGGGCGGGTTACATGGTAGCTTGGCTACATAATTTTCGCAGGCTATTGAGTTTGTCTAGTTGCGGGTATGGCACTTATGTGCTTGCGATCCATGTATTCAAATCATATTCCGATGTGTTCAACGAGTGAATCTTAAGTGAGTAAGGAGAATAACTAAGACGAAAGTGACATGTTGGTAAGTTTGGTGAATGAGAAAGTTTGGTAGGTATGTGCTTAAACCCTAGGGTTGAGAACTTGGTATGATGAATCGTGGTAAGATAGTAAATACACATGTAACATGAATGTATTGGTGATATTTATGCAAATGATGTTTTATATTAGATTGCATGATTATGTTACTTTTTATTTGCATGTGAACTTACTAAGCATTTATGCTTACTTCCTCCTTTTCATTTATTGTAGTTTTATCAAACCAGCTCAGAAATCAAGAACGGTCGGAGGCTCGCTCACACTATCTGTGGTCCATTTTGGTATAGTGGCTTGTATATTTTGAGTATGGCATGTATAGCATTATAATCATTTTATGTATATAATCTTATGATATGGCTATCGAATGGTAAGGAAATTATTGATAATGATTAGCCATTGGAATGGCTGATCAAAATCATATTGGGTGTTATGTATGTTTAATGTGCTATCTAATCCATGGAAATTCATAAAGAGGTGAAATTTGATATAAAATAGTATCATACAGTAGCAATGACGTGAATTTGAAAAATCACTAAAAATAGTAGGGACAGAATTAGATGGTGATTAAAATATGAAATTGAATCTTATTGAGCCTATTTTCATATAGAAGAAACTAAACAGGTAAATGAGTTGTATTTTATGAGATATTTGAGTTTTCGTGGAACAGGTTCAGAGCAATATCTGAATCCCCTGTTCTGACTTTAGAAATTCACTAAAAATTGTACAAAAATAATTAGGAGTCATAATTTATATGTACAGATTCATTATTGAGTCTACTTTTATGAAAAAAAACGAAATAGTCATTTGAATTTGTACAGAGAGAAAAAGGATTCATAGTTAACAGAGGTCAGAGTAGTCAAATACTGAAACAGGGGAAACTTTAGCTAATAAACTGTCCTAATTGGCCCAACTAAAAATTCTGGAAAATAATTTGTAAATAGATATATGAGTCTAGTTTCAGGAAAACTTTACGGATTTGAATTTTGAGTTTCATAACTCGAGATATGAATTTTTTAGCGACTGTGATACAGATGGATAGTTTATTACGAAAGGTGAAATAAATTGTTTGAAATTGTTTAAGTGATAAATTAAGTCTGTTAACGCCTCATGCTCGACTCCGGCGACAGTCTCAGGTAAAGGGGTGTTACACGGCACTAGTCACGCCTGTGTGTCAAAGCCGTGGCCAAACAGGGCATACATACTGGTTTGCTCACATGGCCACAAGATACGCCCGTGTCCCTTGGCCGTGGTCGTAACTGACTTGGGTCACACGGCCAGCCACATGCCCGTGTGTCTTGGTCGTGCTCGAGCCTGACTTACAATTGTAAGGTACCCCAGGGGACACATGGCCGTGCAACATGACCGTGTGTCGTACACGGGTGAGACACACGCCCGTGTGGACAAAAATAGGCCATTCAAAAAGCCTAATTTTCCACCCTAAAACATGAGCATAAACATTCATATTTGACCATATTTAAACAACTCAATTAGCAACCAATTTAACAATTTCAATACACATTATAAGCCATATTCAAACTTATCATTTACATGTCCATATACCTATATAACTACATATACAATTCATTCATCTAACATCCATATATTAAGACTTATTTTGCATAATTTCATTCAAACATTACCATACCAAAACATATCATCATTTAGCACATATATGCAATCCAAATGATACCAAAATAAGCCAAATCACATGGCTTAACTTATATACAATTTCATTCTCAAACCATGATACCAAAACATAACTTTTAATATCAAACTAGCCTATACATGCCATATTTACATAAGTTCATAAGTTCACAATACCAAACGAAAATTTGGATAGTGTAATGTGTAACTTCGACTTGTCCAGAACGAGCGAGCTAACGAACCTCTATAAGACATAGAAACAGAAACAGACTAAGCTTCTAAGCTTAGTAAGCCCATATAATTCAGGATTAAACTTACCATTTAAAGCAATAAAAGCAATAACAAAATGCCAAAAATTAAATTTAACCATACCTAATCACACATAGTCATCACATGTTAGTCATTTAACTAATACGTAAACCATAACTTGTTCATATAACATTATTTAGGCCAGTTGAAACTATTAAAACTTCAAAGGATAATCGAGTGAACAATGATACATCATCATACATGCTCTTTCGAGTCATGGTCGGTAAGCTCTTACTAAGCTGAATAACAGTAAGCTCTATTGAGCTGAAAACGGTAAGCTCTATTAAGCTGAAGAGTAAGCTTTTTCGAGCTGAATCGGTAAGCTCCAATGAGCTGAAACAGTAAGCTCTTTCGAGCTATGGTGAGTCCGCAACAAATGCAGGAGCTCGACCATTACTGTAATTTCAGTAACATGTCACTAGTATCTAATGAATTCAAATAGTTCAAATGGGGCTCAATAACACATACAATATAACAATAAGACATTGATACTTCAAATATCTCAATTGTTCACATTCATATCAATAATCATAAGTATAGAAAAGTTTGATTCTAATTATACAAAATTACCTTGCGTTGCTCGAATGAAAACTATCATCTACTTTTCTACCTTTCGTTTCCCCCGATCTAATTCCGATATTTGCTTATCTTGATCTAGATAATATCAAATTAACTCATTTAAACTTTCATTCAATTTAATTTAGCCTAAAACATTCATTTTGGCTAATTTATAAATTTACCCTAGACTTTTAACTACTTTGCAATTTAGTCCTTTATACTTTACCCTTAGCCTATGTATAGCCGAATTTTAAAAAATCACATAGCAGCCCATATTTTCATTTTATTCACATTTTCAACCACAACGTTTCTATCTTTTACAATTTAATCCTTAATTCTCATTTTCGTAACAAAAATCACTTTATAAAACTTGTATATCTGTTAACAACCATCAATAATCTAACAAGAGAGTCCAAAATACCTAAGTATTCAACAATGGTATCTCTCAAAATCTATAACAGTTTCAAAAACGAAGATACGGGCTAGCTAGAATAAGCTGCAACGAGCTCAAAAACGTAAAAATCATTAAAAACTAACCTAAAAAATGAACATATGCACTCAAAACACCATGGTCGAATATGGAAGCTATTAGAATGGCTTTTCTTCTTGCTAAATTTCTGCTAGGTGAAGATGGTAGCACTAAAATTTGTTTTTGTTTTATTATTAGTAACTAAATACATAATTTACCCTTATAACCTTATAATAAACCATTAAACATCATTAAAACAATGTCCATAAATGTCCACTTACATTCTAAATGGGATATTTACATAATAAGGACTTCCATATTAATTAACCATAGCTATTTAATACCTTTAAACAATAGAACTCTACTTTTACGCGTTACGCGATTTAGTCCTTTTTACCGAATTAAGCATTTAAAAGGTAAAATTTCTTTACGAAACTTTAACATAATTAATCTGTCATGCTGTAAACCTTATTTAAAATAATAAAATAAATATTTTAACTTCAGATTTGTGGTCCTGAAACCACTGTTTTGATTTGACCTAAAAACGGGTTGTTACAACTCTCCCCCTTTTAGGGATTTTCGTCCCCGAAAATCTTACCGGTAAAGAGATTAGGGTACTATTTTTGCATAGCTTCTTCGGGTTCCCACATAGCTTCCTCAATTCTATGTTTATGCCAAAGAACTTTCACAAGAGCTATACGTTTATTCCTCAATTCTTTAATCTCTCGAGCTAGAATCCTAATCAATTTTTCGTTATACGATAAATCAGATTGTATCTCAACATCAACTGGAGAAATCACATGTGACTGATCCAATCTGTATTGACGTAGCATCAAAACATGAAAAAAATTATGTATCTTTTCAAGTTCTAACAGTAAAGCAAGTCGATATGCAACAGGTCTTATTCTTTCAACAATCTCAAACTGCCCGATAAATCACGAACTTAACTTCCCTTGACGACTGAATCGAAGAACCCTCTTCCATGGTGACACTTTTAGAAACACTTTGTCTCCGACTTGAAATTCAATCTCTCTACATTTCAGATCTGCATAGGATTTCTATCGATATAAAGCTGCTTTTAAACTATCTCGAATCATTTTCACTTTTTCTTCTGTTTCTCTGATTAATTCAACCCCATGAATCTTTTTCTCACTCAATTTAGTCTAGTATAATAGTGTTCAACACTTGCGACCATATAAAGCTTCATACGGTGCCATCTTTATACTCGTTTGAAAACTATTTTTATATGCAAATTCAATCAGAGGCAAGTATTTCTCCCAATTACCTTCAAACTCAAGAATGCAACAACGCAGCATATCTTTCAATATCTGTATAACTCTTTTAGACTGACCATCCGTCTGAGGATGAAAAGCTGTGCTGAAATTCGATTTTGTTCCAAGAGCTTCTTGTAATTTCTTTCAGAATCATGACGTAAATCCCAAGTCTCTATCAGAGATAATAAACAGTGGCACACCATGTAAACGTATGATTTCAGACAAGTACAATTCAGCTAATCTATCCAGAGAGTAATCCATATGTACTGGTATAAAATGAGTAGATTTTGTTAGTCGATCAACGACAACCCAAATAGCATCTTTCTTTTTTGGATTTAGGGGCAGGCCCGATACGAAATCCATAGTGACTCTACCCCATTTCCACTCAGGAATCAATACAGGCTACAGTAAACCAGATGGTACTTGATGTTCAGCTTTCACTTACTGACATATCAAACATTTCGATACAAAATTTGATATATCTCATTTCATTCCCAACCATCAATACTGCTGTTTCAAATCATTGTACATCTTGGTGCTACTGGGATGAATAGAAAAGTGAGTACTATGTGCTTCATGCAGAATTTTCTGAATAAGCTCTTTATTTTTCGGTACACAAATCTTATTTCAGAACATTAAACAATCATAAGTTCCAATATGATATTTTGAATCAGAAATAGACTCATATTGAATTCGTTTAGCTTGCAGTCCACGATCATTTTTCTGAGCTTCACAAATTTGCTACAGAAATACCGATTTAGCTTTCAATTCAACTAAAATAGACCCATCATCACATATCATCAACTGGGTATTCATGGCTCATAACACAAACAATGATTTTCGGCTCAAGGCATCAGCAACTACATTAACTTTTCTCAGGTGATAATCAATCACAAAGTCATAATCTTTTAATAACTCAAGCCATCTTCTTTGTCGCAAATTTAGATCCTTCTGTGACATCAGATATTTCAAGCTCTTATGATCCATATAAATGTGACATTTTTCACCATATAGGTAGTGTCACCAAATCTTCAATGCAAAAACAATTGCAGCCAGTTCTAAATCATGCGTCCGATAGTTCTTTTCATGCGGTTTCAGTTATCGAGAAATGTAAGCTATAACATTTCCCTCTTGCATCAAAACACAGCCCAATCTGTTCAGCGATGCATCATTATAAATCACAAATTCTTTACCCGATTCAGGTTGAACCAAAACTGGTGTCTCTGTTAATAGTGTTTTCAACTGTTCAAAACTCTGCTGACACTTTTCTGACCATTCAAACTTCACATCTTTTTGTAGTAGTTGAGTCATTGGTGTAGTAATCATTGAGAAGCCTTTCACAAATCTTTGATAATAACCCGCTAATCCCAGAAAATTATGAATTTCTGACACATTTCTTGGAGGTTTCCAATAAAAAATAGCAGAAATCTTGCTCGAATCAACTCTGATACCATCGGCTGAAACAATATGTCCCAAAAATCCAACCTCTTTGAGCTAGAATTCACATTTACTGAATTTTGCAAATAACTTCTTATCATGTAGAGTTTGTAACACAATTCTCAAGTGCTCGACATGCTCAAATTCATCTCGTGAATAGATCAGAATATCGTCAATGAATACTACAACAAATCTATCTAAATACAGTCTGAATATACGATTCATCAAGTCCATAAAAATGGAAGGAGCATTAGTTAAACCGAAAGGCATAACAAGAAATTCATAATGGCCATACCTTATTCTGAAGGCAGTTTTTGGTACATCCGCCTCTTTAACTCACAACTGCTAGTAACCTGATCTCAGATCAATCTTTGAAAAGACTATAGCCCCTTTCAACTGATCAAATAAATCATCAATCCAGGATAGAGGGTATTTGTTCTTTATAGTCACTTTATTCAACTATCTATAGTTGATACACATGCGCGTCGTGCCATCTTTCTTTTTCACAAACAATACTGGTGCACCCCAAGGAGAATAACTCAGTTGTACAAAACCTTTGTCTGAAAATTCTTACAACTGAACTTTTAACTCTTTTAATTTTATTGGAGCCATTCTGTATGGAGCTATCAATATCAGAGTTGTTCCTGGTATTAACTCAATACCAAATTCAACTTCTCTAATCGGCGGTAAACCCGATAATTCTTCTGGAAATATATCCAAGAACTCACAAACAACAGGTACGGATTCAATCTTTGATTCTGACACTTTCATATCCAATATATATGCAAGATATGCATCATAACCCTTTCTCAAGTATTTCTGAGCTAACATAGACAATATCACAGTAGGTAATTCATTTGAATCATTAGAATGAATCCGCAGGATCTCACTATTTTGACATTTCAATTCTATTATCTTCTATCTACAATTCACAACTGCATCGTGCATAGTCAGCCAGTCCATACCCAGAAACACATCAAACTCATCGAACAGTAGAAGTATCAAATCAGCCTGAAAACAATAACCCTAAATCATTAGAGGACAATTCTTACAAATTTTATCAACTAAAACAAACTTGCCTTAGGGGTTCGATACTTTAATTACAAATTCTATAGACTCAACATGTAAAATCTTTTTAAATACTAAATTCATACAGATATATGAATGAGTTGATCCAGGATCTATCAACGCAACTGTATCAGTAGCAAAAAGAGAAAAAGTACGGATGATAACGTCTAGTAATGATGCTTCCTCTCGTGCACGTATAGCATAAGCCCTGGCAGGTGCTCGTGCCTCGGATCTCACAATTGAATCTCTCGTAGAACCTCGATTACCACTCATATTTCTGGTGTTTCGAGGCGGTCTTCCTCAAGCAGTCGTGCTACTTGTTTTCACTGGTTGTTCTCTTTCAGCTGTGAACTTTTCTGGACAATCACCGAGAAAATGATATAAAGATCCACATTTAAAACAAGCTCCGCTCACAAATCTGTATTCACCGTAATGCCGCTTATTGTAATGTTTACATTCAGATCCAGCGTTACTATCACTTCCCGCACTGGCCACAGATGTTGCCTGAGGTTTTGAACTTGATTATCTAGCATTTCTGTCTTTAATAGAAATTCCCACAGAGGCTGTAGAATGAGGGTGATATTCTTTAAATTTCTTTGAAGCTGACTGATGTGATTTGCCTATAAATCCTTTTCTAGACTATCTAGCCTTAGAATCAGCTTTTCTTTTCTCTTTACAAAGATCTTCAACTTTACAGGCTCGATCAAACATGACAACAATCAAGAATTCCAACCAACATCCTGATTTCTTCATTCAATCCATCCTCGAATCATTTACACATTATAGCTTCAGATGATACACATTCATAGGTATATTTGCTGAGTCGTACAAACTCTCTTTCATATTTAGTGACTGAGATACGACTCTGCTTCAATTCAAGGAATTCTTTTCTCTTCTGGTCGATGAATCTTTGGCTAATGTATCTTTTTCTAAATTCAACTTGGAAGAAATCCCAAGTGACTCGCTCTGGCGAAACTATGGATATCAAGGTATTCCACCACTGATACGTAGTATCTCTCAATAACGATTGATAAATAGTAATTTATATATTTTTTTATCCCATGCTTAACACATTTATGAATGAATTCTCCTTAGATTTGGTGAGTTTGGTGCTCCTAATCCCTTAATTTCATGTTTTATACTTAGGTCAGCATAGGAGAGCAAAAAGAACAACAAAAGGGCCAAAAACAGAGAAAATGGGCTGACGTGGGAAAACAACACGGCCTGGACTTCCTCACACGGGCAGAACACACGCCCGTGCAATTCTAGCAGGCTCGACCACTGCCCAAAACAACCTCAGGACGGGCGTGTTGATCTCTCAGCCTCGACCACGACCTGAAGTAATCGCACACGGGCGTGTCCCTGCCAAGCCCTAGTTAAGTTCTATTCAAAAAAGGGCGATTTTTAGGGCTTTTAGGCATTCTAAAGCCTATTTAAACACCCTAGAGGAGGACTAAAGGGGGAGGAAGAATAGGGAGCAAGGAATTGCTCCAAGAAAGCCGATTGATCCATCTCAGAAGCCGAATTCATCATCAAGACTGAAGATCTCTCCTCAATTTCCCTTCAGGAGTTTTGGGTTTTCTTTATGTTTTGTATTCTTTATTCTTCTGAGATGTTTTTCTATTTGCTTATGAACTAAATCCCCTAAATACCTAAGGGGAATGAAACCTAAGATGAATCTTGTTATTATTTTCTGAATTGTATGATAAATATTTGACTTGTTCTTAATTATGTGTTCTTAATTCTTATTTTGGTATTTCAGGATATTGATTCAAGTTAATGCTCTTAGTAGGAGGATGAATAGTCCCTGGCTAAGAGTAACTTTGTCATAATTAAGCGGAGTTGATTGCACGCCTAGAGATAGGGTGACACGATTTTACCGGATTAGGGTGAAACCTAATAAGGGGATCCATAGATCGAGTTAATGCAACCCTAGGGTGTTAATTAGAAAGAAATTTCAATTATTCATTCTAGGGTTAGATGTTATTAGTCTTGAATAGGGATAATAACATATCGTAGGGATTTCTACAGAACAAGTTAAATGAATAAATTGTCTGATTCGGAGCCAAAATAACAAGTAAAGTCTAGGTGGATTTTTCCTTAGGTATTGTCTTAAATCAATCGTTTTTCCAATAGTAATTTCCCAATTCTATTTTTTGTGATTTCTTAGTTTAGTAATTAGTTAATTAAAACAAACCTCATTCTTCTTAGGCTAGATAATAAAAAGAAAGTCATTACTAGTACTTTTAGTTCCTTTGGGTTAGACAATCAGGTCTTGCTAAAGCTATACTACTGTTCGATAGGTACACTTGCCTACATTGTGATAATAGTTAGTTTCAAGAATGATTAATTATAAATTTATAAAACTTATCACGGAAAATCAGGATCAAGTTTTTGGCGCCGTTGTCGGGAGCTAAAATATTAGGAACACTCAATTTTTATTATTTTAGCCATTTACTTTTACTGCAATTTAATTTTGTTTTTGTTTTTATTTACTAAATTTTCTTTTTCTTTCTTCTGCCAGGTTCTTATAGTTTATGAGTAGAAGAAACCCGTCGGGACCATTATTTTTTGACGAAAAAATCGATCGCACCGCCCGTAGAAACTGACGAGAAATAAGGTGAAGCATAAGATACACAAAGGAAGAGCAAGGGGGCGATATCTCAACTACAACCGAGGAGATGGCTGAAAATCAGGAAAATTATAGCAAATCAGAATCCTGCTCCTCGTACTATGTATGATTATGCTAAACCAAATTTATGTAAAGCGAGTCAAGTATAATTAGGCTCACATTGCTTTGCAAATAATTTTGAACTAAAACCTAACACAATTCAAATGATATAGCAATTTGTTCAGTTTGATGGTTTGCAGGATGAGGATCCCAACACTCACTTGGCAAATTTTTTGGAATTCTACGACACTTTTAAAATTAATGGCATTTGTGATGATGCCATTCGTCTTCGGTTATTCCCTTTTTCATTAAGGAACAAAGCTAAATAGTGGTTGAACTCATTACGACGAGGGTCAATCACTACTTGGGAACAAATGATCGAAAATTTTTATTAAAGTATTTTTCGCCCGCTAAGACGGCCAAATTACGAAATGATATCTCTTCTTTTGTGTAGATTGATATAGAAACACTTTACTATGCATGGGAGAGATACAAGGACCCACTATGAAGGTGCCCCCACTATGGATTACCTCTATGGCTGCAAGTTCAAACGTTCTACAATGGTGTGAATCCCTCGACAAGATAGATGATTGACGCAGCTGTTGGTGGAACCATCAACAACAAAACACCTGAAGAGGCTTACGAATTTATTGAGGAGATGTCACTAAATAACTATTAGTGGCAAGTCATAAGGACTAAGCCAACCAAAACAGTAGGCGTTTATAATGCCGATTTGGTTACTATGCTGTCAAATCAGGTAGAACTTCTAAACAAAAATATTGATGGTTTACTTGGT
The DNA here is from genome assembly GCA_025698475.1 of Gossypium anomalum. Classification (NCBI taxonomy): domain Eukaryota; kingdom Viridiplantae; phylum Streptophyta; class Magnoliopsida; order Malvales; family Malvaceae; genus Gossypium; species Gossypium anomalum. Next base: position 33,318,082 of record CM046959.1, on the reverse strand, counting down.
TCCATGCAGGTACATCCAATGATGAGGTGTGATTCAAGTGGGGGAGGCGTTCATTTAGAATATCAACCCTTCAATCCTACAACCGAAGAAGAACAAGTCCACTATATCGGTAAAATAACTTTAGATCTCAAACTAACCCATACAGTAATACCTATAATGCAGGTTGGAGGAACCACCCAAATTTCTCATAGGGTGGTCAAGGGAATCAAAGGCCACAAAATCCTCCAGGTTTTCAACAACCACCTTACCAACATGAAAAGAAACTGAACCTTGAAGAGATGCTATCAAAATTTATCGCAGTGTTAGAAACTCGCTTCCAGAATATCGTGACGGCACTTAAAAATCAACAAGCGTCGATCCAAGGGCTCAAAACTCAGATTGGCTAGTTGTCCAAACTAATTTCTGAACGACCACAAGGTAGCTTTCCAAGTAACACTGAACCCAACCCAAGGGAATAGCTTAACGCGATTAATGTTCAATGTGAAGAAGTATTCGTTGAGCCCGAGCCAGAACCGAGGCAAGAAATTGTGGTGAGCAAAGGTAAAGGTGAGATAGGTCACAATGAAAACAAAATGGTAAGTGTAGAATATAAACCTCGCGTGCAATATCCCAAAGCGACAAGAAAAGACCACTCAGATGAACAATTTGGTAAATTTCTTTAAACTTTTAAAAAAATTACATATTAACTTATCGTTTATCGAAGCTCTATCACATATGCCGAACGCAATGAAATTTTTAAAGGAGCTTTTAGAAAATAAGCGAAAGTTGGACGAGGTGTCGCATGTGGATCTAAATGCAATTTGCTCAGCTATTATACAGAATAAGCTACCTAACAAATTAAAAGATCCAGGGAGTTTTACAATTCCTTGCTTAATTAGTAGTTTAGATGTTAATAATGCATTAGCTGATTTAGGGGCTAGCATTAACGTCATGCCTTACAAAATGTTTAAGAAACTAGGTCTTGGGAAACCTAAGCAGACAAGGATGAGCATTCAATTAGAAGATAAAACTATAAGATTTCCTAGGGGTATTATTGAAGATGTGCTAGTTAAAATTGATAAATTTATATTTACCATTGACTTCGTTGTTCTAGACATAGAAGAGGATAGAAACACTCCTCTAATTTTAGGATGGCCCTTTTTAGTAACTGCTAGAATGATTATTGATGTTGGCATAGGTGAACTCACACTTCGTGTAAGAGACAAAACAGTCACCCTTCAAGCTCGCAATTCTAGCAACACATCAAAAATTGAAGGTGATTGTTTAAACCATTCTACTAAATCTAACAATATGGTGTAACCTACTTTGCAGGAAATGAGTTCGAAAGATGTACATGAGCCATGTTCAAACAACAATAAAGGATATATTCATGAAGAACGAAGGCTACAAATCGAGGAGCTAGATGAATGGCGGACACATAAGTCGAGGTAAGTCATCCCAAGTTTGACACTTTTAAGGTAAACAATACCCACCTAAAACCTTATTTTGATGAGATTGATAGCAGGAATGAGGAGTATAAACTCCTCGAACCACCATGACCACTCAATGGAGAGGTAAGTCAAGCTTAGACTATAAATAAGCGCTTCTCGGGAGGCAACCCGAGCACTAACGGTATTAAATTCTTTAAATTCTAGAGTTTAACACCTAACTTACTAACGAAACTCTTGAATACGGGTTTACCACACTCACATGGCCAAGCACACCGGCGTGCTTAGGACTGTATGGAAACAGGACAAAGATTTTTCCCCAACACGGGCTGCGATAAATTGCCACGACTGTGCAACATGGCCGTGGGTGATGCTACCAATCTAACACGGGCGTTTGACACGCCCGTGTCATGAAACCATGGTCGATCCTGCCAAAATAACACAGGCATGCGACATGCCCGTGTCTAGCACCCGTGGTCGAACCTGTCAAATTAGCACAACTGTGGGCATACATACACGGGCGTGGGAGAAGCGATCAAAGCCAGACATGATCGTGAGACATGGCCGTGTGCACCAACACGCCCAAGGTACACGGGCATGGGGTGAATTTTAGGCGCGCCAAAATTGGGAAAAACGCAAAACACACGGGCTGAAATTGGGACACACGGGCGTGTCCCCTGGCTGTGTGCCCCAAAATCTATGAATACCCTACACTATTCACTGTCTTCTTCACCCAAAATCCCTAACCCTAGCCGCTGCAAGTCCACACGGCCTCCCTGGTACACCCGTACGTCGCTTTCAACTCCATTTTTGACGCCTATTCTCCTCTTTCTAGCGTTTGTTTACTCTTTTCCTTTTTATTTTACTTATTTCTAATGCTATTTATCATAACAAACTACATTGTTCATATTATTTTTATTTTTCTATCGTTCAAATTCCATGTCTAGGGTAGTTATCATTTATTTCATGTTGAAGTTTTCACTTATTCCATGATTTTTCAAGCTCCATGTACCTATTTTAAGTTAAAATTTGTAGTTCTAACTTACTCATTGTTCTTTGCCATTTTAACCCATGCATTGTAATACATTCATGCTTTTTACGTTTCCATAGAGTTCTTTGCCATTTTTTATTCATGCTACTACCATGCCAATGCCACAAAAAGTATGTCATAAAATTGACTGTTTTGGTAGTTGTGGCTGAAAGTATTAGTCCTAATTTATGACTTTTCTCTTTTTGAATTTTTTTACATTTGACCTAGTCCAATCATGAAGATGGAATAATGGTTTTTCTTGCAGGTTTACCATGTTGTCTTCACGAGGAAAGAAAGCCATCGTCCCTGCTTCGAAGAAAATGAAGGGAGCGTCATCTTCCTTGGGTCCTATTGTAGAAATTTGTCACACCCTTTCTTGCAGTTCCCCTTTGGGCCCAAAGAAGAACTTTTCCAAATACTCTGGGCCCGACCTTTAATTGCGGGCCGCTGCATCGACTGGGCTACACTAGAACAAGTCCAATTGGCTAATGCGATTCGGGCCCTTCTCACCACCGACCCATGGAACCTCTTCTTTGAGATGTCGAGCCGACGTATCTCGAGTTCACGACAGACATGCTCAACATTCCATATTTAGACCGTAATGACCAACTATGATGATCCTGACACGGTCCAATTTCGACTTGGTAGTCTAGTCCGCCAGTTGAGTGTTCAGAGTTTGGTTCGACACTGGGTCCTTACACGGAGGAGTTCCAGGAGGAGAACGACCTTGATACCCTCAACCACCATATCCATTATTCTCCCTCGAAGTGCTGGAACGCCCTCGACCCTCGCTCAGCCACCTACGACCCCAGTTGCTCTAAGGCATCAGCTCTCCCTCCATCCTTAAGGTATCTACATTTTATTTTATCTCATACTTTGATAGGGAGGAGAGAGAGCACCGGCCTCGTAAAAACTCACGACGTCTACTACTTATGGTGTATGTCACACGGGCACGTCTTTGACCTCGCCTATTTCATCACCCTTGCCATCCGCCATCAGACGGAGTGACATCGAAAGGGGGCCATCTCTATTGGCCCCTACGTGACTAGATTGGCTCGAAACTTTGGGCTCCTCGATACCTTGGCACAAGAATCATCCTTGACCCTCATTGGCCAGATGTCTCCACAAGGCATCTTGAGCATGCTAAGCATCAGGATGATCGAAAAGCGCCGAGGAACCTACCCTCCTCAATATTGTCTCGCCCAATCAACCGAGGAGGAGGCCCCCGAGGACATTACTGATGATGTCCCTCTATAGCACGAGGACCCACTGTCTCAGCCACCATGCTTCCATCGTCCAGTTCATGCGGCGACTTCATATGCTGACATCTCTGAGCACCTCACTCGATTCGAGCAGCAGTGTTTTCAACGATTTGATAACATTGATGCTACTCTATAGTAGATTTGTCAGCACTTCCACATCTCATCCCCACCACCACCTCGTGAACCATCCGTCAATGATGGTATTTAATTTTATCTTATCTTTATTTTTATTTTTATTTTTTATTTTTTATTTTTTATTTTTATTTTATGTTTTTATTAATTTCACTTTTAACTTTTAATGTTATTTTATTTTCGCTACTACTTTATATTTAGGTTTTATAAACAAATTTTAATCTCGGTTAATTCTTTATGAGTAATTTTTCTTCTTTATATCCCCTAAAAAGTTCCTGATTTTATCACAGTTATAAAGAGCTACACAGCTCACAATCATTTAGGAACTTCAAACTCCATTGGAAAAGGTTCTCCACGACTGCCATGCCCTGCTCGATCACAAGATATAATATTCTTTTGGCGCTGCACTTGTGGAATCCAACCTCTACCACCACCGGAGTATCCTCCTCCACTCTACATAACTCCAAACTAGGGAGTTCATTCATTTAACACTCAGGAAGTTTCATTTCTCTCCCTATCTTATGATATTATATCTATAACTGCCATTAACTTTATCTTTGTACATTGAGGGCAATGTACATCTTAAGTGTGGGGGGTATTCATTTCATTATCAGAAAAATTCCTAAATGTTGCCTTGTTCTCCTCTAAATCTCTCATATCATGTTTAGGATGAATTTTGATTGATTTATAATTTTTATTGATATATTTTGAATTAAAATATAGGCATTCATGCACTGATTATTTAAACCTTAAGACATTAGAGAATAAAGCATGATAAGTTGATTTTTAAGAATTTAAAATTTTAGGTTGTTTTACCAAGTTTAGGTATTATCTTGAATTGAAATCAACAAGTGTAAACATCAAAAAGCCATAATTTTTTTTGTGAGATCTTAAGCCTTCAAGTGCATCTATTAATTCTTTCATGCTCACATTTTATTATTACTTTGAGTGTATCAATATCAAATTGTTATTCTAGAACTTGCTTGATTATGCATGTCAAGACCACACCATTTGGTTTGATATGTCAAGATGATAGAGGCACTTAGGATTAACCTACACATGCCATGAAAAGCCTACCTCCATGATTAACCCTTAGTAAACCCCTTTGAGCATAACAAGCCATTCCTTGTATTACCCTTAATATTAACCCTTACCTCATTATTGTTGAAATCCCCTCAATTAATTTGATCCCTATTTTTGTCGAGATTTGATTTGAATAAATTACTTAGCTATGTCTTGTTCTTAATAGTTAGTCTATGTTATTTGACTTGCCCTTAAAAAAATGTATACATATTAGTAGTAGAAAACTTTTGTTTTTGAGCTCAAGTATTTAAATTCCATAATTCGGAGAAGAAGCTCTGCTGTACGCAAGTGATGATTAAATATTTTTCTAGTTAAGTAATTTTTCAATTCAATCTCGATTCTAACCCTTGCTTTCAGCTTGTGACCACACCCCCTAACCAAGCCTCATTACAACCCTCTAAAGACCTTTTGATTGATGTATCATCTCAATTTATAGTGGTGGAGATTTGATTTTCATGCAAGCCTATGGTAATAACTTTTCATATTGACTAATGAGTGCTAATTTCATTGTTCTTAAACACTTCGAGTGATTTGAGTGAATCTTTAGTGAGGGTGTTAAACTCTGTGAGATTTCAAACAAATGGTAACTACGTAGATAAGGGGAGATGCCTATGTTTTTCATGATTAAATACGCAACTTAGAATGTTTGAAACTTTAATGTTCTTTTAGTTGAATTCTCAATGTATGATTACTTATGAATTAGTTTGAGATATTATTGATAGGAATTATAAGTTGAGAAAAAGGAAGTCTTAATTGTAAATTGATGATTTTGCTTGAGAACAAACAAATGCTTAAGTGTGGGGGTATTTGATAAACCGTAATTTATACATATTTTTATCCCATGCTTAACACATTTATGAATGAATTATCCTTAGATTTGGTGAATTTGGTGCTCCTAATCCTTTAATTTCATGTTTTATACTTAGGTGAGCATAGGAGAGTGAAAAGAACAAGAAACGGGCTGAAAAAGGAGAAAATGGGCCGACGTGGGAAAACAACACGGCTGGACTTCCTCACACGGGCAGAACACACGCCCGTGCCATTCTAACATGCTCGACCATAGCCCAAAACAACCTCAGGATGGGCATGTTGATCTCTCAGCCTCGACCACGGCCTGAAGTAATCGCACATGGGCATGTCCTTGCTGAGCCCTAGTTAAGTTCTATTCAGAGAAGGGTAATTTTTAGGGCTTTTAGGCATTCTAAAGCCTATTTAAACACCCTAGAGGAGGACTAAAGGGGGACGGAGAATAGGGAGCAAGGAATTACTCCAAGAAAGCCGATTGATCCATCTCAGAAGCTGGATTCATCATCAAGACTGAAGATCTCTCCTCAATTTCCCTTCAAGAGTTTTTGGTTTTCTTTATGTTTTGTAATCTTTATTCTTCTGAGATGTTTTCCTATTTAGTTATGAACTAAATCCCCTAAATACCTAAGGGGAATGAAACCTAAGACAAATCTTGGTATTATTTTCTGAATTGTATGATAAATATTTGACTTGATCTTAATTATGTGTTCTTAATTCTTGTTTTGGTATTTCAGGATATTGATTCAAGTTAATGCTCTTAGTAGGAGGATGAATAGCCCCTAACTAAGAGTAACTTCGTCATAATTAAGCGGAGTTGATTGCGCACCTAGAGATAGGGTGACACGATTTTGCCAGATTAGGGTGAAACTTAATAAGGGGATCCATAGATCGAGTTAATGCAACCCTAGGGTGTTAATTAGAAAGAAATTTCAATTATTCATTCTAGGGTTAGACATTATTAGTCTTGAATAGGGATAATAACATAACGTAGGGATTTCTATGGAACAAGTTAACTGAATAAATCGTCCGATTCGGAGCCAAAATAACAAGTGAAGTCTAGGTGGATTTTTCCTTAGGTATTGTCTTAAATCAATCGTTTTTCCAAAAGTAATTTCCCAATTCTATTTTCTGTGATTTCTTAGTTTAGTAATTAGTTAATTAAAACAAACCTCATTATTCTTAGGCTAGATAATAAAAAGAAAATCATTACTAGTACTTTTAGTTCCTTTGGGTTCGACAATCTGGTCTTGCTAAAGCTATACTACTGTTCGATAGGTACACTTACCTACATCGTGATAATAGTTAGTTTCAAGAATGATTAATTATAAGTTTATAAATTTATCACAGAAAATCACGATCAACGATACAACACACTTCATACATTCTTCAGGTGTGTAGGATAATTCATCAAACACCCGAATCGTGTTTTCAAGCAAAAATTCAGCCTTTTCAGTGTCATCATTAGCAGTAGCTCTAAATTCCTCAGCCCCATGTTTCTGTATTCTATCAACAGATGGTTTATTCAATCGCAGAGGATCGATACCTTGAGGAACTACAAGAATCGGTTGGGGAACAAGTGGGGGTGGAGGTTGCGGAACAACAGGGTTCGTACGTATATACTGTCTAAACCACTCATTTAATATTTGAAAGAAGGCTTCTTTAGCCTTACCCCCGTGACTACTTGTCACAGGTCTAAATTTAGTAGGCTCTACTCCTTGAGCGGGAGCTAGCGCATTACTTTCTATGTCGTCCGCTACAGCTCGTTTGGGATCCATGACTATATAAAAACACATTTAAGACCGTCAGGAGTCATCACACTATCACAATTTTATATATCGCATGTATAGGTAAACTCACATACGTTACGTTAGTCCTAGAACCGACTAAACTGTAGCACTGATACCAATAAAATGTAACACCCCTAACCCGCAACCGTAGCCAGAATACGTTAAGAGGCATTACCAGACTTGTAATTCAATTCAAAAGAACCATTTAACAAATTCCGTCTCATTTCAGTAACTATTAATCATTCACATTCAAATATATTTAAATCAATCATGGAAAGCTTTAATCATGCATTTGGGACCAATTTGATAATATATAAATGTTTCAGAAACTTAGAAAATTTTCAAATTTTAAAGTGTCAAACGCCCGTGTGAACAGGCCGTGCGCCTCACATGGCATAGACTTGCCCGTGGGACAAAGCTTTGGCCAAACAGGGCATACATACTAACTTGCTCACACGGCCACAAGACACGCTCGTGTCCCTTGGCTGTGGTCGAAACTGACTTGGGTCACACGGCTAGCCACACGTCCGTGTGTCTTGGCCGTGCTCGAGCCTGACTTAAAATTGTAGTGTACCCCAATGGACACAAGGCCGTGCAACATGACCGTGTGTCGCACACGGCTAACGTACATGCCCGTGTCTCTGCCCGTGTGGACAAAAATTGGCCATTCGAAAAGCCAAATTTGCCACCCTAAAACACGAGCATAAACATTCATATTTGACCATATTTAAACAACTCAATTAGCAACCAATTTAACAATTTCAATACACATTATAAGCCATATTCAAACTTTCCATTTACATGTCCATATACCTATATAACTACATATACAATTCATTCATCTAACATCTATATATTAAGACTTATTTTGCATAATTTCATTCAAACACTACCATACCAAAACATATCATCATTAAGCACATATATGCAATCCAAATGATACCAAAATAAGCCAAATCACATGGCTTAACTTATATACAAATTCAATCTTAAACCATGATACCAAAACATAACTTTTAATATCAAACCAGCCTATACATGCCATATTTACATATGTTCATAAGTTCAAAATACCAAATGGAAATTTGGATAGTGTAACGTGAAACTCCGACTTGTCCAGAACGAGCGAGCTAACGAACCTCTATAAGACATAGAAACAGAAACAGAGTAAGCTTCTAAGCTTAGTAAGCCCATATAATTCAGAATTAAACTTACCATTTAAAGTAATCAAAGCAATAATAAAATGCCAACAATTCAATTTAACCATCACCTAATCACACATAATCATCACTTGTTAGTCATTTAACTAATACATAAACCATAACTTGTTCATATAACATTATTTAGGCCAGTTGAAACTATTAGAACTTTAAAGGATAATCGAGTGAACAATGATTCATCATCATACATGCTTTTTTGAGTCATGGTCGGTAAGCTCTTATTGAACTGGCTAATAGTAAGCTCTATTGAGCTAAACAGTAAGCTCTTTCGATCTATGGTGAGTCCGCAACAAATGCAGGAGCTCAACCATTGCGGTAATTCCAGTAACATGTCACTCGTATCTAATGAATTCAAATAGTTCAAACGGGGCTCAATAAAACATACAATATAACAATAAGACATTCGTACTTCAAATATCTCAATTATACACATTCATTTCAATGATCATAAGTATAGGAAAGTTCGATTCTAGTTATACGAACTTACCTTGAGTTGCTCGGATGAAAACTATCGTCTACTTGTCTACCTTTCGTTTCCCTTGATCTAATTCTAGTATTTGTTTATCTTGATCTAGATAATATCAAATTAACTCATTTAAACTTTCATTCAATTTAATTTAGCCTAAAACATTCATTTTGGCTAATTTATAAATTTACCCCTAGACTTTAAACTACTTTGCAAATTAGTCCATTATACACAAAATGGAAAATTTATGAAATTTACCTTTAGCCATGTATAGTTGAATTTCACATAATCACATAACAGCCCATGTTTTCATTTTATTCACATTTTCAACCACAACATTTCTATCTTTTACAATTTAATCCCTAATTCTCATTTTCGTCAAAAAAAATCATTTTATAAAACTTTTATATCAATTAACAACCATCAATAATCTAACAAGAGACTTCAAAATACCTAAGTATTCAACAATGGCATCTCTTAAAATCTATAACAGTTTCGAAAACGATGATACGGGATAGCTAGATTAAGTTGCAACGAGCTCAAACACGTAAAAATTATTAAAAACTAACCTAAAAAATGAACACATGCACTCAAAACACCATGGTCGAATATGGAAGCTATGAGAATGGCTTTTCTTCTTAATAAATTTCGGCTAGGTGAAGATGGTAGCACTAAAATTTGTTTCTGTTTTATTATTAGTAACTAAATACATAATTTACCCTTATAACCTTATAATAAACCTTTAAACATCATTAAAACAATGTCCATAAATGTCCAATTACATTCTAAATGGGATATTTACATAATAAGGACTTCCATATTAATAAACCATAGCTATTTAATACCTCTAAACAATAGAACTTTACATTTACGCGTTACGCGATTTAGTCCTTTTTATCGAATTAAGTATTTAAACGGTAAAATTTCTTTACGAAACTTTCACATAATTAATCTATCATGCTGTAAACCTTATTTAAATTAATAAAATAAATATTTTACCTTCAGATTTATTGTCCCGAAACTACTATTCTGATTTGACCTAAAAAGGGGTTGTTACAATTCTTGGCTACGTCTCATGGAATTAATCTTCGCAGGACTCAATATCCTAACACAAAAGATGAATGAGACCGCATGAGTAAAATTCCTTATGCTTCAATAATAGGATCCATCATGTATGCCATGCTTTAAGCATAACGAGTAGATACCAATTGTAACACCCCTAACCCTAATCCGTTGCCGAAATAGGGTTACAAAGCATTACCAGAGATTACAAATCAAATAGACAGAAATGTCAAATATTTCATAACATATCAATATTCATAATAAAACCAATCAAAATCATATATGTTGTCCCTTATATGAGCCCTCGAGGCCCTAAATACGTGTTAGAAACAAGTCAGGACTAAATAAAAAACTCATAGAATTTTTCAGAAAACATTGAAAATTTTTAAAGCTGTAGGGGTCACACAACTGTGTAGCCAGGCTGTGTGAGTCACACGCCTGCATCTCAGTCCGTATGGGCATTATAAATAGGGACACACGACTGTGTGTTAGCCCAATTTCGTGCCTGTGTAAATCACTAACTTGGGCCACACGGCCAAGCCATACGCCCTTGTGCTAGGCTGTGTACCCTTCGAAGTAACCTCACACGCCCGTGTCCTAGGCCGTGTAACAGCCTGACTTACAACCCTTTAAAAGCTCAGGGGACACATGGCCTTCTCACTTTGCTGTGTGTCACACATGGCTAAGACATGCGCCCGTGTTTCTGCCCATGTGGACAAAAATAGGCTATTTTACAAGCCATTTTTCTCACCCAATTTGGCATCAACCCATATCCAACATTGTGCATACAAACAAGCCATATTAAGGCATCCAAAACAAGTATAATCAAGACTTAAACATGTGGTATATTCACATACAACCAATATTCCCTTAGGCACCACAAATGACAATTCATAATATGTATAATTATGTACATAATTTGGCCAAATAAGCCAACAACCTTCCAATCAACTTGCATCATTTCATGCCACTTAGCTTACTTGCCAAAACATACCGAAATTTCCCAATTGGTACTAATTATACCATTCTAAACTAGCATCAGTATATATATATGCCTTCCACAATAAAGCACCAATTCACAACAAACTACATGACATATCTAATGTACACATTCAACAACTATTTCATTTTCCATAATTCAACCACAACTCAAACCACATATCAACCATATTAAGATAACTTATACACAACAAAAATATGCCAAACATAAGCCAAATAAGTGGCCATAATCACAATAAAATATATAGGCCAACAATAGCCAAAATAACTGTTACATGCCATTATAACCAAAATTAAACCAACCATAAGTACCAAAAGAGCCGATGGATAGTGTGATATAGCTCCGAAAAGCTTCCAACTCGAATGAGCTTCCAGTTCACTATAAAACATATAAAATAACACAGAGTAAGCATTTAAGCTTAGTAAGTTCGTATAACATAGAATTTAACTTACCATTTAGTGACAACTTGAGTAAGTAAACATAGTATATTCTGACTCAATTTGGCCAAATGCCTAAGCACATATATTCACCAATATGTTAGCCGTGTAAAACACATATAATAGCCACTAAACATGGATGGACACAACAATTAAGCAAGTTTCATATACATGTATCATTCATTTCATGTTTCAATATATCATGCAGTGTCGTTTCCATGTATTTCATGTAAATACCTATAATAGTTCGTATCGAACTCATATCATCTTGTAATAGAACATTACCTATTGAACCATTTAGAATATCTATGGATACTCGAGATAACTCACACATAGTGTGCTAAACTGTAATCCGTCAATTCCTGTGCATGTATGCTCATATGAGCTATGAATCGGTATGCTCCCACGAGCTATAAATCGGTAAGCTCATACGAGCTGAAAATCAGTAAGCTTTCACTAGCTAAAATTGATAAGCTCATATGAGCTGAAATCAGTAAATCCCTAATGACATGTCATTTGTATCCTACGAATTCCTAAGGTTCAAATGGGACTTGGTAATTGTCGTACGTCGTCGAATATGCGATCGGTATTTATATATGGAAATTATACACTTCAAATACATATAATTCAATTAAAACATATAAATATAGAATTTAATTACACGAACTTACCTTGACGAGTATACATAAATACGGAGGTGATTAATTCGAGATTTTCTCTTTGCCTCGATCTAACTCTGTATGAGGTCTGACTAGATCTATACAGATAAATTTAACCCAATTCATTATATTTCACATCCAGTTTAGTCCAACACATTTTTTGGAAAAATTACCATTTTGCCCCTATAATTTTAATTTCTTTGCACTTTAGTCCCTAGTTCATAAAAATGGAAATTTACACAAACTTACCACAACCCACTATTTTTGAATATCAAATAGGTCCATAGCATGCACTATACTTCAATTATTTCACAATTTTACCATGTAATATTTCCTATTTTTCAATTTAGTCCCTATTTGACAATTTCACTAAAAATTCGTTTACAAAAGTTATTTCTCTAAAAATATCCATTCATTTTCTATCATCAAACTTAAAAACTCATATATATTCATCAATGGTAAAACCCTAATAGTTTAAAGCCTCACAAATCAGTCCCTGGGCTAGCTAGATTAAGCTACAACGATCCCGTAAATGTAGAAATCATTAAAAATGGGACAAAATGAATACCTAATTGAACAAAATGAGCTTGCCAAACCTAGATCTCCAAAAATGGCTTCTACTCTTGTGAATTTCGATTGCAAATTGATAATGGAAGATGATGATAATTTTGTTTTATTTTAATAAACCTTTTATTTATTAATTTACATATTTAACTTTTTAATACTTTAAAATTTACACAAAATGACAAGGCATTGTAATCCACTATCATTATTATGGTCTAATAACCATATAAGGACCTCCACTTTAAAGTTCTATAGCTATTGAATACCTTTAGCTATTAGAACTCAACTTTTGCACTTTACGCGATTTAGTCCTTTTTTATCAAATTAAGCAAGTAAACGGTCAAATTTCTAAACAAAATTTATATATGGTAATACTATGATGCTATAGAACATAAGATAATAATAAAATAAATTTTTTGACTTCAGATTTTTGGTCCTAAAACCCCTTTTTCAATTTCACTAAAAATGGGTTGTTACAACTCTCCACCTAAAGGATTTTCATCCCCAAAAATCTTACCAGAAAAGAGGTTCGAATATTGCTTTCCCATAGCTTCCTCGGGTTCCTAGGTGGCTTCTTCTATTTCGTGTCATTGCTATAGAACTTTTACTAAAGCTATGTTCTTGTTTCTTAATTCTTTCACCTCTCATGCCAAAATTTTGATTGGTTCTTAATTGTATGTCATATCAGACTGAATCTCGACATCCATTAGGGAAATAACATGTGAAGGATCGTAACATAGACACATGAAAGACATTATGAATCTTTTCCAGTTCTAACGGTAAAGCTAATCGGTGTACAATAGGTCTGATTCTTTCAATAATCTCGTATGGCCCGATAAATCACGGACTCAGTTTTCCTTTGTGACTGAACCGAAGAACTTTCCTCCAAGGTGATACTTTGAAAAATACCCTGTCCCCAACTTGGAACTCTATATCTTTATGTTTAAGATCCGCATACAATTTCTGATGATCTAAAGCTGGTTTCAAGCTATCTTGGATTACTTTCACTTTTTTTTTTAGTCTGACGAATCAAATCGACCCCGTGTGTCTTTTTCTCAATAAGCTCAGTCCAGTATAATGGAGTTTGGCATTTAAGACCATACAGAGCCTTATACGGTGTCATATTATTATACGCAAATTCGACTAACGATAAATATTTTTCCCAGTTGCCTTCACACTCTAATACACAATAACAAAGCATATCTTCGAGAATTTGAATCACATGTTCAGATTGACCATCGGTCCGAGGGTGAAATATAATGCTAAAATGAATCTGTGTTCCAAGAGCTTCTTATAACTTTCTCCAAAATTAAGATGTAAACCATGGATCTCTATCCAAAATAATAGAGACTGGCACCCCGAGTAATTTGACAATCTTTAGAACATATAACTCAGCTAATCTGTCAATAGAGACTGGTGAACATTGAGATTATCTCTCTAACATAATCTCTGCCCTAGTAGTTGAAAAACTAGTTCGAAAAGGTTGCGAGGCTTGCCTAGTCTTTGTGTCTAATTCTATTCCTACAAAGCTATTTGTAAAGAATATTCGTACGGTGAGGGACTTTCTAGATGTTTTTCTAGCGGAGTTACCTGGGGTACCTCCGGATAGGGAGGTTGAGTTCCGTATTGAATTGTTACTAGATACTGCTTTAATGTCCATTGCACCACACCACATGGCACCTAAGGAGTTATCTGAGCTAAAGGCTCAGCTTCAAGAACTTCTTAATCGAGGGTTCATTAGAACGAGTGTGTCTCCGTGGGGAGCACCAGTTTTGTTTGTCAAGAAGAAAGACGGTTCGGTGCAAATGTGTATAGATTACCATTAGCTAAACAAGTTGATAGTATAGAATAAGTATCTATTACCAGGATTGATGATTTATTCGATCAATTCTTTGGGGCATCAGTATTCTTCAAAATTGATATTTGATCTTGGTACCATCAGCTCAAGGTTAAGGATACTGATGTGTACAAGATTGCTTTTAGGACTCGCTATGGGCATTACGAGTTCCTGGTTATGCCATTCAGTTTAACGAAGGCTACAGTCGCATTTATGGATTTAATGAATCAGAAGTTTTAGCCGTATTTGGACTAGTTTGTTGTAGTTTTAATTAATGAAATTCTGATTTATTCCAAGACTAAGTCTGAGCACGATAAGGACCTTTGTATTGTTCTACAAACACTCCATGAAAAAAATTGTATGCTAAGTTTAGTAAGTGTGAGTTTTAGTTGCAGAAAGTTTCTTTTCTAGGCATGTTATGACTGCCGAAGGGATTCGGGTCGATCCTAAGAAATTTAAGGTTGTGCTCGAGTGGAAACAGCCAAAGAATGTGTCTAAAGTTTGGAGCTTTCTGGGCTTGGAAGGATATTATCAGAGGTTTGTCGAGCGGTTTTCTCTGATTACAACTCTTCTGGCTAAGTTATTGCACAAGAACACACTATTTGTGTAGTATGATAAATAGCAGTCGAGCTTCGAAAAGCTCAAGTCTATTCTGACATGAGCTCCTATTTTGGTTCAGCCTGAATCAGGTAGGGTGTTTGTGGTTTACAGTGATGCGTCACACATTGGTCTGGGATGTGTCCTGATGCAGGATGGTAAAGTGGTAGCTTATGTATATCGACAGTTGAAGTCGCACGAAGATAAGTATCCTACGCATGATCTGGAGCTAGCTATAGTCATTTTTTCTTTAAACATCTAGAGACAATACCTGTATAGTGAGCATTGTATCATCTACACTAATTATAAGAGCCTTAAATATTTTTTAACTTAGAAAGAATTGAACCTTAGGTATCTTAAGTAGGTTAAGCTGCTTAAGGATTACGATTGCACGATAAAGTATCATCTCGGCAAAGCCAATGTGGTGGCCGATGCTCTTAGTAGTAGATCAATGATCAATTTAAGAGCGATGTTCGCTTGTTTGAGTTTATTCCAGGATAGAAGCCTGTTAGCTGAGGTGTAGGTTAAACAAAATTAGGTTGATCAAATTTGAGCTAAACAACTAGGTAATGAGTCTTTAGTTCAACGTTTGAGTCAGATTGAGTCGAGTGAAACTTTTAATTTTTGCTTGAACAACGACAAGGTTTTGTGTTTTAGGGGGACAAATTTGTGTACCTAACAACTTTGAATTGAGGAAATAGATTCTACAGGAGGTGCATAGTATCCCTTATTCTATGTATCCCAGTGGGAATAAGATGTATCAAGATATCTGAGCACTTTACTGGTGGCCTGGTTTGAAACGGGAGGTGACTACCTTTGTGCCTCACTGTGGTCTACTCTAGCCAGTTAAAATTCCCCTTGGAAGTGATAGCGACTAATGACAAATTTTGTTTGTGGGTCACCTTTGACACCCACTAAGAAGGATTCTATATGGGTCATCGTTGATTGATTGACTAAGTTTGCTCATTTCCTACCTGTTAGGACAGATTATTCACTTCAAAGGTTAGCTAAACTATATGTCTCCGAAATTATAGGACTGTATGGAGTTTCAGTCTCGATTATCTCAGACAAGGATCTGTATTTTACTTCTCGGTTCTGGAAGAAGCTTTACGAAGCATTAGGCACTCGATTAGATTTCTGTATCGCATATCACCCTCAGACCAATAGACAGTCTGAGCGTGTTATTTAGATTCTGGAGGATATGCTTTGGGGTTGTCTAATCGATTTTCGAGGTAGTTGGGAAGATTACCTACCACTAGCTGAGTTTTCTTACAACATCAATTTTCAGTCTAGTATTAGATGGCACCTAACGAAGCTCTATATGGTTGTAAGTGTCGTATACCATTGTATTGGACTGAGTTAGGGGAACATCGGGTTCTGGGTCCCATGCTAGTTTCTAAGACTGAGAATACAGATAAATTGATTCGATACCATCTTAAAATCGCTTCTGACTGACAGAAATTGTGTGAAGATTTAAAGAGAAAGGATATCGAGCTTCATATATATGATCAGGTATTTCTAAAAGTGTCCCTATAGAAAAAGGTTTTTCGATTCAAACCTAAGGGCAAGTTGAGCCCAAGGTTCATTGGACCTTACTGTATTTTAAACAATGTTGGACCTATTGCTTATCAGCTAGAATGACCTCCAATGTTCAATCGAATTCATGATGTGCTCTACATCTCGATATCGAGGTAGTATCGGTCTGATCTATCACACATTGTCCCTATCGAGGAAATTAAGGTGCGACCAGATTTGACATTTGAGAAGATTCTATTCAAATTCTGGATTGAGATATCAAGGTCTTAAGAAAGAAAACTGTCCCTATAGTTAAAGTTTTGTGGCAGTATCATGGCACTGAGGAAGTGTAACACCCCAAACCCAACCCAGATGTTATAGCCGAATTTGGCATGTCACGTTGAAGTGTTTTATCGAAAACTTTGTTTCCATTGGAAACACTTCCTTAAAATGAAAAAAAAAACCTTAATTACTTTGTAAAATCTATTTTCGGTTGTGAAAGCTTAATTTAGAACATATGATTTTATGCAAACTAGTCATTTTAAAATTTAGTTGCAGAAACGTAGTATAAAAGAAATAGTTATGGTTTAAGAAACCACGTTCTACTTCTAATAAATATAAAGCATAAAAATGATAATAATCCTAATTTGAAATATTAGCCAGAGGAAAAACCTTGTTACAACCCAAATAAAATAGAGATAATTTAAAGTCAATATATTAAAAATTACATAAAGACTAAGTCTAAACTTTTTATGCTAGTTGGCCACCTCCGAGTCCCTCCATCCGTCGAACCCCCTACTAAGGATCACCTGAAAAGTTTAGAAGGAGGGGGTGAGTTTTGAAAACTCAGTGTGTACAACCCTCAATGAGTATAAAGCAATCATTAGTTATTTTGGGCCAGAGCCCAATTCAATAACGGTGGTCTTTGGGCCTTAGCCCAAATTAGCCTCAGTTGGGCTGCCCACATCGCAATAATATCACAACAATATCATACATGCAATGCAATGCAGTGCAATCCCATCCAAATTATCCATCCGCTACACACTAGCTCTGTCCCCCATCACACTACGTGGGGATATAAATATCGACCCACCCAGCCCACACACCAATGGTAGCCCGGTTGCGGAACTACCTTCATTTACATATTAGCCTTTAAAAGTTGTCGATGGATCCACGATTATCAGGCAACCATGCGATCCTTATATACTTCCTTCGTTCCATAGTTCCCACCCCATATGCAACCTAAGCAGAACATCATATGTATGCATGTCACATCCATAAAACTAACATTCATCACCTAGGGGTATATTGGTTATTTTTTCCCTTAGGGGCATTTCGGTAATTTTCCCTTAATTATGGTTTCCACTTACCTTGGCCCGTTAACAAGTTCCGCGAGCTAAGGTGAACGAATGCTATGCACTAGGTAGGATTCAGAGAAGAAGAGGTGGGTCATTAAGACCGCTTAAGTACCAAGCTCTCCCTAGATCCAATCCTAGACATGCATATACCCGTTGCCACTCCTAGACATGCATATACCCATTGCCACACCTTAACCCTTTGATCTATCCACGGTCGCAAACTATTAATTAAGTCTTATGTAGTTATCATATACTAGGCCCAAAACCTCTTATGAAACCCAAACAAATTCACATACCTGTATCTGGCCCATTAAGCCCAATCATATTCATATAGCCCATTAGGCCCAAATCACCTGTATATGGCCCATTAGGCCAAAATCACATTTATATGGCCCGTTAGGCCCAGTCACATTCATATTTATGCTCAAATACAAATTCCTATCACATAGCATCAATATTCAGTTTTTGCCTACTATGGGCCCAATAGCCCATCGGGCCCATTTAGCCTATTCCGACCCGTATGGCCGAATCACAACCCAAGTCCACGGAATCTCCCATGGGTCTCAAGCAACCTATCGATCTCTCCCTTATGAGTGTTCACGCACTCGCAAGACTACTGTAGCCAATTTTTTTATTTTTAAGCATTTCGGCATTTCGGCTTTTGCCGATTCCTAGTGGGTGTGCTGTGTATGTACACATCTTCGACTTTATATCAAGTTATCATAGGATAGAAGCATGCACCTTATCACCTGGAGTACTAAGTATTTATAATCGCCCAAACTTATGTTCAACATTATACTCCATTCGTCACATTCCATTAATTCAAAATAAATCCACTACTTACCGGAGAACAACCTATACTTGCCTTGACTAGATTGATCGACTGCGATCTGCCTATGCAACTCAAAATCTAACATAGTCCCCCTTCCACATCCAGGTGGAAAGTCCCTAACGGCCGACACCTTACGTTGCTTAAACTTAGGAGCCTCTATCCCAACCTCTCTGCTAGAACCCCTTTTTTCCATCAGCGATCACATTCTTGAATGAGAGGGAAAAAAGAGAAATAAATGGAGGAACCATAGGTTAATGAAAGTTAAGAATAAAGAAAAATTAGCTTTTAAGAGTGTAGAAATGAAAGAACTTAGAAATATTTAACAAAAGCCGAAGAAGATCTAACTTACTTACCGATCGCGAGATCGCTTGCCAACAAGAAATCAAACCCCCAAAGTGTATGAATCAACTTTTAAATGTAAAAGAAACAGTCGGCTAAGTTAAAGAGGGAAGAGGTTGATTCGATTAAAATAGGGAAGGAAAGATTAAGAGTTTGGCTCAAGGAAAAGAGGAGGTGATATGTGACTAAAGCACACAAAAACAACAACTGTCCTTACTCGCCCATACGACACACATATTTATACTAAAAATAAATAAATAATAAATAAATAAAAATACACCTACACTCCTCAATCGACTTAAACTTGTCAAGATAAATTCCCTTTAAATTCTCCATCCATACCCACACTTAATCCTCATCCTAATCCCCTTGATTTTAGCCAAAAATTCCAATTTGAATTGCATTCAAATTGCTTCCACTGTACAGCACTTGAGCACCAAAATTAAATTCTCCCTTTTGCGCGAGCCACTACTCGAACTCCAGACCGCAAGGTTACTCTACCTCCCAACACGCTACTGGCCACTGCACTGCATCCTTTCTTATACTACCATTCTGTCACAATTAATTATAAGGCTTATATGTCTAAGCCTCAGCTTTCTTAAAGAATAAAAATTTAAACTTTGCCAAGCTTGGGATTCAAACTTGCTCCCTCTCATAACCATAGCATGCTTCAAGCCACTGCACCCCAAGTGCTCTTGTGCCATATTCCATCTCTAACTCTTTTAAGGCCTATTAACCCGCAACCAAATTATCCTAAAAATATTTGCTACCATTCATATTCGAACCCCTGACCACATGCATACTCTTAACGCCTCCTTGCCACTTGACCACATGCTTCTTTTGTGTTGTATCTCCCCTCCATTTAATTATAAAGTCTTTCTACCGACCTCCAAGTTGTCTTAAAAAAAAACCCACAACTTTTGCTCATGCTGCGACTTGAACCTAGCACCTCTCCTTACTCCTAACGCCATCATGCCACTGGGCCAAGCCCATCCTTTGTGTCAAATTTCCACCTAACATATTTATAAAGCCTAAACTCTAGCTTCCTTACTAGTCACATGCGAAATAAATTTTTTTGCCAAGGCCAGAACTTGAACCCTGGACCTCCCACTTACTACCCACGCCTTTTGCCACTAGGCCAAGCATTTCCTTGTGTTAGATTTTACCAGGCCTTATTAATATTCCACCTAATGCTCAGGGTTCTTTAGAAAAAAAATGCAAAATTTTGCTAAAGCCATGGATCGAACCCAGGACTTTTTCCACACTACCAACCCTTCCCAAATAATTTAACAATTAAACTAAACATAGAATTACAACATATTTAAACACTTTTCTTTTATTCAAGCCACCTTCTAACCGATCCCAAACTCAAGGCCCATTACTTCTAGGCCCAAAATCAGGGTGTTACAGGAAGCCACTTGGGAACCCGAGGATTCTATTCGTCAGCGATATCTCTATCTATTTGAATCAGGTAAATTTTTTATGCCAAAATTTCTTTAAATGGGAGAGAGTTGTAATGCCCCAAAAATTTTAATATTGATTGTTGAATTTTATTGTAGTGAAGTCTCTATATATGTGGTTATGTGCTCACTTTATGTGTTTGAGGTCAGGGGTTCGAATTGTGTGTTTGGAAAGTTTTTTCATTTTATCCTAAATTAACATCTATCTTTGAACTATCGACTTAAGTTTAATTCTGTGTGATTATGTATCAAGACTAAGCCTACCGGTTTTATGCTTAAACTTTTGTGTATCTTTTGGTTCCATATTTGAGTCTTTGTACGCACAATAGGAAATATTTTTATGCTTTTAGTGGAATTTTAGTTCCCTTTTTATATTAATAGTTTTGTGAACGTCCCTCTTCCACTTTCCTTTCTTTTCTCTTTTTTTTTTATTGTTTGTTCTTTCATTTTTTTAATTTTATCTTATTTCTTTTTCCTTTCTTTTTTATTATGCCCGTGAAGTGGCTATAGAGACAAATTGAGGGTCGTACATTGTTTGCTATGTAATTTGGAAGGTTACTGGGTAAGTTCTGTCAAATATTCCTTTTTGCTTCTGTGAATTCTTGTTGTTCTTCTTGTTTTGCCAAAAAATATTTTCTCTTAAATTACTTGAACAATTTAGTGTTTATACGTTGGTTTCGTGTTTAGGCAAAGGTTCTACGAGAACTGTTTCACTAATGCGCTAGTTCCGTTGTTTTCACTTCTATGAGCAATGTGAGTGTAGGAATTCCAAGGAGGATTATGTAGAAGGTTTCGACATGAAACTTAGTTTTGTGTGTTATTTTCATAGCCCGATTTTGGGCCTAGTCGGAACAGTGGTTTCAGGACCACTAACTCGAGGTCAGAGAAATTATTTTTGATATTATTTTATGTGTTGTGGCATGATTATATGAATGCATGAAAATTTTGGTGAAAATATTTTAGTTATTTCATGCTTAATTGCGAAAAAGGACTAAATCGCATAAAGTACAAAAGTCTTATTTTGATAGCTAAGGGTGTCAAATAGCTGGAGAACCAAAATTAGGGGTCTTTAAAGGGCAAATAGACCCTTTAGAAGCTGATGGCTGGCCATAGGAGACAAGAAATTCAAATGGTCAAATGGGTAGGTGACTTAATATATAGTAAAATATTACCCTAGTGTCTAGCCATCATCTTTTTCATTTTTCCCTTCTCCTCCACCGAAATTTTCAGCAAAAATGGGGTTTTTGGATGCTTGAAATTTTAGCAACTTATCATCTTTAAAAGTAAGTGATTTTCATACTCCTTGTTGATGATTTTTGCATTTTTAGAACCCTTGTAGCATGAGATTTCAAATGAGGGGACTATTTGAAAAATTTACGATTTTACCTCTAAGGTTTCACAAAATCATGATTTTGCCCCTGGGCTCAAAAAATAATTTTATTCAATTTTCTTGGATTTTAGGCCTAGCCGAACAATTTTCATGGCTATAGCAGTCCACAATTTGCACTAAATCACACACTTACACACATTTTACAACTTTTTACAAACTACTTCTTTTATGCAATTTCATCAAAAATAACTTAGTAAAAGTTTATCACATTCCAAACATTCATATTATTCCATAAAACATCAAAATACATGCATGTAATCCATGGGTAAATTTTTAAATATGAAGCCTAGCTCAAAATATTGGTAGAAATAGGTAAACCGAGCTACGAGGATCTTAGAAATGTAAAGAACATTAAAAACGTGGCTAAAATGGACTTACAATCGAGCTTGGAAGCTTGAAAAACCCTAGCTATGTCTTCCTGATGTGAAATTCGGCCAAGGGGCTGAAGATGGACAAAAATTGGCTTTTAAATTTGTTTTTAATTCATTTTAATAACTAAATAACCAAAATGCCCTTAATGAAAGACTTTGGGAACATGCGTAACCATGTTCATTTTTGTCCACCAACTTAACCAATGGTCTAATTACCATATAAGGACCTCCAGTTTAAAATTTCATAACAATTGGACACCTCTAACATGTAGAATTCAACTTTTGCACTTTTTACAGTTTAGTCCTTTTGACTAAATTGAGTGCCCAAACGTCAAAATTTTCGAACGATATTTTTACAAAATAATTCCATAAAAATGTAGACCATAAAAATATAATAAAAATACAATTTTCTATGTCAAATTTGTAGTCTCGAAATCACTGTTCCGACTAGACCCAAAATTAGGCTGTTACACAAGGACTTATGCCATTCGCACTTGCGAAGAGGCATCTTCACCAGATGTGATTACAGGTACTTTTTCTCTTCATGATATTTTTTTTGTTGCTTTAATTGATCCGGGGTCTACCTATTCTTACGTTTGCATAAAATTAGTACCCAGTATGAATATGCTTGTCGAGTCTATAGAATTTATAGTAAATGTGTCAAACCCATTAGGCAAGCATGTGTTAGTCGACAAAATATGTAGAAACTGTCCTTTGATGGTTAGAGGTCATTATTTTCCGGCTAACCTCATGCTGCTACCGTTTGATGAATTTGATGTAATCCTTGGGATGGATTGGTTAACTTCTCATAGTGTTGTAGTGGACTGTGAGAGAAAGGTTATTGAGTTGAAGTGTGAAAGTGGGGATGTTCTTCGGGATGAATTGAGTACAACAGATAACTAGAATGTGGTGATATCATCCACGTCGGTAGCGAGATATTTGAGAAAAGGATATGAGGCTTATCTCGCTTTTGTACTGAATACTCATGTGTCTGAGTCAAAGATTGAATCGGTACCAGTGGTATGTGAGTTTACATATGTGTTTCCGGAGCAATTACCCGGACTGCCTCCAGTGGGGTAAGTTGGATTTGGAATTGAATTAGTCCTTGGCACAGCACCCATCTCGATTGCTCCGTATAGGATGGCTCCTACGAATTTAAAACAGTTGAAAGTTCAACTACAAGAGTTAACTGACAAGGGTTTTACGAGACCGAGTTTTTCACCGTGGGGTGTCCCAGTGCTATTTGTGAAGAAAAAGAATGGATCGATGAGATTATGTATAGACTACAGACAGCTCAACAAGGTGACAGAGTAGAACAAGTATCCCTTGCAAGGATTGATGATTTGTTTGATCAATTGAAAGGAGCCACCATGTTTTCTAAGATAGACATGAGGTTCGGTTTTTACCTGCTCAAGGTAAAGGAGTAAGATGTTCCTAAAACTGCATTTAGAACGAGGTATGGGCATTATGAGTTTCTTGTCATGCCATTCAGTTTAATGAATGCCCCTGCGGTGTTTATGGACTTGACGAACCGCATTTTTTGGCCGTATTTGGATAAGTTCGTAGTGGTCTTTATCAATGATATATTGATTTATTCGCGTGACGAGAGCGAGCATGCAGAGCATTTGAGTACGATTTTACGAACCTTGAGAGATAATCAGTTGTATACCAAGTTTAGTAAAAGCAAATTTTGGCTACGAGAGGATGGATTCTTGGGACACATTGTGTCGAGTGACGGGATCAGAGTTGACCCGAGTAAGATCTCGACTATTGTTGAGTGGAAATCACCGAAGAACGTGTTAGAGATTCAAAGCTTTCTGTGTTTGGCTGGGTACTACAGAAGATTTGTAAATGGATTTTTAATGATAGCTACCCCGATGACAAGGTTGTTACAAAAAGATGTCAAGTTCGAATGGACGGAGAAGTACCAACAGAGTTTCGAGAAACTAAAGACCTTGTTGACTGAAGCCCTAGTTATAGTGCAACCGAAATCAGGAAAAGAGTTTGTGGTGTATGGTGATGCATCCTTGAATGTGTTAGGGTGCATGCTCATGCAAGAAGGCAAGGTGATAGCCTACGCCTCGAGACAACTAAAACCACATGAGAAAAACTACCCAGCGTATGATTTAGAGTTGGTCGCCATTGTGTTCGCGTTGAAAATTTGGAGGCATCATTTGTCTGCCGAGAGATGCTGAGTATTTACCGACCATAAAAGCCTCAAATATTAGATGACTCAGAAAGAGTTGAATCTACAGCAACGAAGGTGGCTAGAGTTGATAAAAGATTACGAGTTGGTGATTGACTACCACCTAGGGAAGGCGAATGTAGTCACCAACGCATTGAGTAGGAAATCATTATTCGCCTTGAGGGCTATGAATACTCAATTAATCGTGATTGATGATGGTTCGATTCTAGCTGAGATGAGAGTTAGACCGACGTTCCGTCAAGAGATTTGTAAGGCTCAGAAAGGTGATAAGAACCTGCAAGCTAAAGTGGCTCATTTGTGTACCCAAGGATAATGAGCTCATTCAGAAGATTTTATGAAAGGCACATAGCGGTTGCTTGTCTATTCATCCGGGTATTGTGAAAATATATAACAACTTGAAGAAAATGTACTGGTGGTCGAGGATGAAAAGAGACATTTCTGAGTTTGTTTCTAAATGTCTAATTTAGCAGCAAGTGAAGGTTGAACACCAAGGACCCTCGGGTTTGCTTCAACCCGTAATGGTTCCCAAATGGAAATGGGACCGTGTAACCATGGATTTTGTATCAGGGTTGCCATGATGCCAAAGAAAAAGGATTCCATTTGGGTCGTTGTTGATAGGCTTACAAAGACAACACATTTTATACCGATGCGTACTAATTATTCCCTTAAGAAATTGACTGAATTGTATGTTTCCTAGATCGTGAGACTTCATGGAGTACCTTTATCGATTATTTCGGATAAAGATTCGAGGTTTACCTCACGATTTTAGAAGAATTTGCAAGAGGCATTGGGAACGAAACTGAACTTTAGTACATCATTTCACCCACAAATCGACGGTCAGTCAGAGAGAGTAATCTAGATCTTAGAAGATATGTTGCATTGTTGTGTTCTCAGGTTTCAAGGCAGTTGGAAAAAGTACTTACCACTGGTTGAATTCACCTACAACAATAGTTATCAGTCGAGTTTGAAAATGGCGCCCTATGAGGCTTAGTATGGGCGTAAGTGTCGAACACCCTTATATTGGACGGAACTTAAAGAGAATCAGATTCACGGGGTTAATTTAGTCAAAGAAACCGAAGAGAAGGTTAAAGTGATTCGTGATTCCTTGAGAGCCGCTTCGGATAGACATAAATCCTACGCGAATTTGAAATGAAAAGAGATCGAGTTTCAAGTTTGTGATAGGGTGTTTTTAAAGGTATCCCCGTGGAGGAAAGTCCTAAGATTCGATAGAAAGGGCAAGCTGAGTCCTCATTTCATAGTACCTTATGAGATTATCGAGAGAGTAGGGCCTGTTGCCTACCGATTGGCTTTTCCCTCAGAGTTGGAAAAGATTCACGACATGTTTCATGTGTCCATGTTATGTCGATATAGATCGGATCCTTCGCATGTGATCGTGCCAACTGAGGTTGAGATTCAGCCGGACATGACTTATGGCGAAGAGTCGGTTAAGATTTTGGTTTGGGAGGTAAAACAATTGAGGAATAAGAGTATTGCACTTGTTAAAGTATTATGGAATAGACATGGAGTTGAAGAAGCCACATGGGAACCCGAGGAAACCATGAGAGACCAATACCCGAATCTATTCACCGGTAAGATTTTCCGGGACGAAAATCCCTAAGGGGGAGAATTGTAACAACCCGATTTTGGGCCTAGTCGGAACAGTGGTTTCGGGACCACTAAATCGAAGTCGGAGAAATTATTTTTATATTATTTTATGTGTTGTGGCATGATTATATGAATGCATGAAAATTTTGGTGAAAATATTTTAGCGATTTCATGCTTAATTGTGAAAAAGGACTAAATCGCATAAAGTACAAAAATCTTATTTTGATAGCTAAGGGTCTCAAATAGCCGAAGAACCAAAATTAGGGGTCTTTAAAGGGCAAATAGTCCCTTTAGAAGCTGATGGCCGGCCATAGGGGACAAGATATTCAAATGGTCAAATGGGTAGGTGACTTAATATATAGTAAAATATTACCCTAGTGTCTAGCCATCATCTTTTTCATTTCTCCCTTCTCCTCCACCGAAATTTTCAGCAAAAATGGGGTTTTTGGATGCTTGAAATTTTAGAAACTTATCATCGTTAAAAGTAAGTGATTTTCATACTCCTTGTTGATGATTTTTGCATTTTTAGAACCCTTGTAGCATGAGATTTCAAATGAGGGGACTATTTTGCAAAATGGTTGAAAGTCTAGAGTTTTACCATGAGAGTGTTCATGTTGTTTTCTGAAATTTTATGGAAGAATATGAATCATGGTTGTGAAATAAATAACTTTTATGAAGTAGTTTTCATGGAAACCCTAACTAAGGACCATTTTGCATAAGTTTTAAAATAAGTGATAAATGTGTGAAATAATGAGAATTGTGGGCTGCTCCTGGTAATAAAGTATTTGGCTAGGCTTGGCTAATGAGGAAATGTGATAAAAAGCGATTTTCGGGTCTAGAGGTAAAATAGTCATTTTGTGAAAGTCTAAGGCAAAATGGTCATTTTTCCCAATTATAAATTTTAGAGTACCTAGATCGATAAAATGATTAAATTTGTAAATTTTTATCATTATAGATCAAGAATTACAAAATCCGAGGCTAGATCGGGGAAAAGCAAAGCTAGTGGACTAAAACTGACTAGCCGCCTGCATTTTGTAATCCGAGATAAGTTGTGTGTAAATAATGCAACTACATTGTTATCATGTATGAATGAATTTGTAACACCCCATACTTGTAACCCATGCCAGGGCGGAGTACGAGGCATTGCCTAACTTGATCTCATGCATTTAAACAACCTCAAATCACCGAGACTCGATCCAAATTAAAACCTTTTTCAATTTCTACATTAAACTTCTTATTATAGGCCTACGATCCCCAAATCGATCATTGGAAACTAATCGAGACCATTCTGAGTCCTTAAACCATTTATAAAAAATTTTCCTTTAAAATAGGGCACACACCTGTGTGGAAGGGTAACACGCCCGTGTAACCATTTCGACATGGTCGTGCTGATGGCCCGTATGGCTCACATGGCCTAAGCACTCTGGGACACGCCCGTATCCTACACCCGTGTGGAATTAAATTCTATTTCACACCTACAGGGGTTTTCACACGGCCAGACACACGCTTGTGTCAATAGCCCGTATCCCTCACACGGCCACGACACGCCCGGATCTCATCCCATGTGCAAAAACCTGGGTATTCTATTTCTGACGTCAGCATCCCTAAAATGTCACACAGCCATGGCACAAGCCCGTGTACTAGGCTGTGCCCTCCACACGGCTGAGACACACAGTCGTGTCCCTACCCATGTATTTATTACCATGCATACTGACTTGAAATTTTTACGTGCAAGGGACACACGGCTGGACCATACGCCCATGGGGCCGACTGTGTGTCACACATGGCCTAGACTCACACCCGTGTGTCTACCCGTGTGGACAATATAAGGCTATTTACCAAGCCTCATTGCCACCCTTGCATACCTATTTTCATACAAATACCAACCAATGCCAAAACAAGCAAAATTTCTATAATCAAATCAGTCATAATAGACATTCATTCAACCATGAAGATGCATCATCTACAAACTCAAAATGAATGTTAACCATCCTTCAAGGCTTAATTCAAAGTGTGGGATCTATCCCAAGCCAACACATTTGGCCAATTCTCAAGGACACAAAATAATAAGGTCTAAGTCCTATACATGCCATATTCAAAAATATAAATCCAACTATACCGAATCCTTCGGATGACAGTGTGATCGATATCTCTGACTTCTGGTGATCCTTAGGCTAATTAGGCTGCACTGTAAGAAACATGGAAAGAAAAAGGGAGTAAGCATAAAAGCTTAGTAAGTTGAATATAAATAAATATGCAACAACAATACATCAATAATCAACATGCTCATAATACCAAGGTAGGCATAGATATAACTTACTCATTACCATCCATACAAGTCACATATTATACAGTGAGCTCATATCTCACACATACCAATTAGGTAGCTGTGCCACTCACAACATGGTTATACTTTCCTCATTAGATTAAGAACATAACTTTCACCATTGAACCATTTGAAACACTACCGGATATAACATAAGCCTCACACATGGGTAAGTGTGCCGATGCCATGTTCCAAACATGGTCTTACATTGGCTATCATCTTCGAGGCTGATGCCATGTCCTAGACATGGTCTTACACTAGCTCTTGCATATCCGTGCTGATGCCATGTCTCAGACATGGTCTTACACTGACACATCTCGTAGCCAATGCATGTCCCAGACATGTCTTACACTGGCACTTGTCTCAATGCCGATGCCATGTCCTAGACATGGTCTTACACTGGCTCTCATAATGTGGCCGATGCATGTCCCAGACATGTCTTACACTAGCTCACACAAATGACACAATGACATGGCATGAATATCCGGTTTATTTCCTAGGGTTCCACGGGATTTCTACTATCTCAATTATCAATATGCATTCTCAATTCACAATCTAGCATTTCATGCAATATCAATTCAATGACAATTCGAATACATACATTAACAGTGTAGTTCTATTATTTACATACAACTTACCTCGGATTACAAAACGTACACGACTAGTCGGTTTAGTCAATTCGCTTGGCCTTCCCCCGGTCTAGGTTCGGATTTGACAATTCTTGATCTGTATTAGCAAAATACACTCATTTTGTCACTAATCACAATTAGGCAATTTAAAATTCACATCTTAGGTAAAATGACCATTTTGCCCCTAGACCTTGGCAAAATGACCATTTTGGCCCTATGCTTGAAATTTGATTTTTATCAAATTTATTCATATCTTAAGCCTAACCGAACCCTTTTTACTCTTATAGCAACCCAAATTCTCACTATTTCACACATTTATCACCTATTTTGCAACTTATACAAAATAGTCCCTTTAGGTATTTTCATGTTAACACCTTCCACAAAAGTTGTTTAGACCTCTTATAAGACTCATATTCTTCCATAAAAACTCAGGAAACATTACAAGTCCATTCATGGAAAAACCCTAAACTATTTACCATTTTGCAAAATAGACCCCTCATTTGAAAGCTCATGCTTCAAGGGTCTCAAAAATAAAAAATCATCAACAAAGGACATGGAAATCACATACTTATGAGTCAACTAAGTGGCTAAAAATTTTGAGCTTCCAAACCCCCTTCAATGGCTGATTTTTGGTGGTGTATAGGAGAAGAAAAGAAAAGATGACAACTTTTCTTTATTTTAATCAATTTGCTAATGTCATCAAAACCTAACACTTTGACTAATTGATTTCCTTGTCCCATGGTCGGCTATGCTTTCTTTTAAAGGTCTATTTACCCTTTAAAGACCCCAATTTTGGTTTTCCAGTTATTTGACACCTTTAGCTATTAATCTAGGACTTTTACATTTTATGCGATTTAGTCATTTTTCGCAATTGGGCTCACAAATGTTAAAATTAATTCACCAAAATTTTCATGGACTACTATATACATGCTATGACTCCAAAATAATAATAAAATAATTTGTCTGACTTTGAGTTTATGGTCCTAGACCACAGTTCTGACTAGGCCCTAAATCGGGCTGTTACAAAATTGTTATAGCATAAATTATTTAATTGTGGAAATGGTTAAACATGTTGAGAATTGAGGTAATAGAACCCCCCGGTTGAACCTTTAGGAATCATCAGATATTCATGCCACGACATTTGGGTCATTTGTGTGCTAGTGTAAGACATGTCTGGGACATTCATCGACATTGAGACGAGAGCTAATGTAAGACATGTCTGGGACATGCATCAGCCTCACGATATACAAGCTAGTGTAAGACCTGTCTGGGACATGGCATCAGCTTGTGTGTCAGTGTAAGACCTATTTGGGACATGGCATCGACACTGGCAGATGAGAGCTAGTGTAAGACCATGTCTGGGACATGGCATCGACATCTTAACCCTTGTTAGGGCCATGGAGTATCTGATAGTATTCCAATTGGTTGAATAAGAGATTTATGATTTATATCAAAATGAGAAAAGTTATGATTATGTGATGATTGATACAGGTACTTATTTGAAATGTATGAGATGTGGGCTCAACATATGTAACAAGAATTGTATTAGATGGTGACGAGTAAGTTGTATTTATGTCTATTTATGGTACTCATGAATAAGCTATGAAAGATTATAAGCATATTGCTTTATGATAAGTAGTTAATGTTTATTTTCATACAACTTACTAAGCTTTATGCTTACATTATTTCCTTTCCATTTTCTTATAGTGCCACCAAAGAAGCTCGAGGATCATCGCCTACGTTGGAGAAGCCAATCACACTATCATCTTAAGCACTTGGTATAGTTAGTTCTTTTATTTTGATTATGGCATGTATAGGAATTTTTTATTTTGTTTTAGTATAACCTTGTTTTGGGGCCAAATGTGTTGGCTTACTTTAGTATTTGACTCATTTTGTATAAGGCCATGAATAATGGCCAATATCGAATGTTTCTATATTAATGTAAGAAGGTCTTTCATGAATGTGAAGTTATTGGTATGGTTGCTTGATTTAGAAATCATGTTATGTAAGATTTTGATATGTTGGATGAAGTTATATTGTGTTTCAGGGTGGCGAAAGGCTTGGTTGATAGCCTTATATTGTCCACACGGGTAGACACACGGGCGTGTGTCTAGGTCGTGTGTGACACACGGTCAGCCCCATGAGCGTATTGTTCGACCGTGTGTCCCCTGCATGTTAATTTTACAAGTCAGTATGCATAGTAGTAAAGACACGGGCAGAGACACGGCTGTGTGTCTTAGCAGTGTGGAGGACACGCCTCTGGCCACGGGCGTGTGCCTTGGCCATGTGCCCCAAATTTGTTGCTGACGTCAAAAATAGAATGCCAAGGTTTTTAGACACGGGCTAAGACACGAGCATGTCATGGCCGTATGAGGGACACGTTTTATAGACACGGGCATATGCCTAGCCGTGTGAAAACCTTTTTAGGTTCAAATTGAAAATAAATCCACATAAGAAATGGGACACGGGCGTGTCCCTAGATGCTTAGGTCGTGTGAGCCACAAGGGCTACTAGCGCTATCATGTACAAGTTCCACACGGGCGTGTGCCCTGTTTCAAAGGTCATTTTTTTTAGAGTTAGTTAAAGGACCCAAGTTGGTCCCGAGTGGTTCCCAATGGATGTTTGGGGCCTCGTAGGCCCATGTTAAAGAGTTTAGACAAAGTTTGAAAAAGTTTTAAATTTTAATCAAGTCTTGATGACATCGAAATGATTGTATGCATGTGTTTAAGTGTGGTAACACCTCGTATTCCGTCCCGGCGTAGGGCATGGGTGTGGGGTGTTACAGTTATTGGAACGACAGAAATGTGCAAGTGTACACATTCACAACAAGTAATAAAGTGACAAGTAAATGTCGAGTTATCGTACCCATAGGGACTGTGAAAAGAATTATTTATGAATGCAATTTTAAAAACACTTTGGTGAAGAAAAATATTTTGATTTGAAGAAGTAATTAAACTAAGTTAAATAAATAAAAATAAAATAAAAGTTCCAATGCACAATTTCAAAAGATAATTTTAATCAAGACGACATAATTGTGTTAGATTATTTAGATTTCTTAACGTAGAATTATTAAACTCATGTTCATGTTGTTACGAATAAATTCATGGAAACTTGGTAATTTGCTAACTTATGAACATAGTTACCTACCAAAATCCATTTAGTCAACAAAATCCATTTAGCTCTTGACTATATCTCTACATCAATTCAACCGATTAAACAAATTCTAATAAGAAAATGTGTTAATGCACATGCATACTTATGAAAATAAAATAATCTCATGTACATATCTTTATGCCAATTCAAACAATTAATTCAATCTAATAAGCACATAAAAGATTACGTGAGGTAACAATGTATTTCTACCTTGAAACAGTTTAATCACAATAATCTTGCAAGTTATGCAAGGCTAATGCATCGTTAGATACCGCTGCTAATTTAACCCTTAGCTACCTTAGATGACTAAACATGTACTTATTAAGTATCGTGTCTATTAATTACAATTTCAATCCGTTTAAATAATTAATTCATTAGTTACCTTACAATTGTGATGCAAGAATAACTTAGTCATGGTTTTACTTAATCAAACATCTTACCGAAGCCTATAACAACACAAACATAATTTTAATAACTCAAGTAGACGAAGTGCAATCAACCTAACATGAATTAAATTTAAGAAATATTAATTAAATTAAACATATCAACTTCACAAATATTCATAGACATGTTCATAACAACAACAATAAAATTAAAAGGGTAAGGAACAAGAATCAAATCCGGTGTTTCTTCGAGCTTGATTAGTTTGCTTCACTCATCCTTCTCCAATTGTTCTTATTGAATTGAGGCTTCCACAAACACTTGAATGCTGCTCCAAATGATAGTTGAATGAATCTTTTCCAAGAGGTGAAATCGGCAAGGGAATGGGGAAGAAAATGAAGAACAATGAAGAGAGAAAAGTGAGAGAGAAGTGAAGAAACGAATGGGTTTGAGGTGTGATTGAAATGAGTAGCCAATGGGGGTATTTATAGGTTGATAAGGCTGTTAAAAATAGCCAAAATCAGCAGCCAGAGACTCCCCTCATGCCCGGCCACACATGTGGCGTTAGGATTTCGACCTGATTAAGCAACAAACAAGAAAAATAGCGGAATAAATTGAGAAATTAAACACACAAATTTAACGTGGAAAAACCCCTCCAAAGAGGATAAAAAACCACGGGAAAAGATAATTTTACTATAATGGCAAAAGAACGAAGAGTACAAAAGATGGAGATAAAAAACTAAACCCCAAAAACAAAGAACCCACAAAACGTAAAGACAAAATTCGCTAAATGTGTTATGAGTTCTAATCTCTAATGGGTGTCTTTTTCTAAGGTTGTAAAGAGCCTATTCATAGGCTAAATTCATAGGTAAAATAATAATAAAATAATCTAAACTAATCAGTGTTTGATTGAAACAAGAAAACAAAGTTCAACTGAAAGATTATTTCTCAAATTTGACTGAAAATAGGAGTCATATTTAACAAATCTCCACCTTGACTCATATTTCCACAACGCCATCTTTGCCAAAGCCCGCCACGAGCCTATCTTGAACTATGCAGAGAATTAATTGAGTCTAATTTATGCTTAGAAGCTGAAAGACTTCTAGCCTTCGACTTGTACACCGTCAAATCAAAATTAACCCGGGTCTGATTTTCACGAACAGAGTGCCTTAACTTTTCAAAACCTGCATCCAAAAGAGAACCTCTCTTCAACGAAACAGTCATACATTTTTCCCTCCTATGACCAAGTTGCCTCCGCTCTAAACGAGTTGACTTCGACTCCGTAACGAACGAGGGACGTCCGATTTCACTGGTCACTGTAGAACCTTCCAGAATATAAAGACTGCCAGTTCTTTTACCTTTTAACAAAATGAGAGCTCCACGAGATACTTTAATGCCGCTTGACTCGATGTTGATTCTACATCCTTTCAAGTTTAAAATACTTAAGGAGATGAGATTCTTTCGTAAATCAGGTACATACCTGACATCTGAGAGTGTCCTAACCTTCCCATCGTGTATCCTAATTTTAATAGTACCAATACCAATTACCTTACTAGATGAATCGTTTCCCATGCGCACAACTCCACCTTCAATTGAACTATGTGTGGAGAACCATTCTCTATTAGGACACATGTGGAAAGAGCATTCTGAATCTAGGATCCACTCGGACGTGAGGTTGGAGTTATCGTTCTTTGACACTAACAAGAAATCATCACCGTTTTCATCGGCCAAATTAGCACCAACAACATCTTCCTCGTTACCCTTAGCAGCTCTTTTATTTCACAGTTTATAACAATCTGCTTTGATGTGACCTAACTTTTTACAATAGCAACACCTTTTGTCTCATTTCTTTGATGCTACCAAAACGGAAGCTTGCCTATCTGCTTTACTATCCAAATGATGCTCATTGTCGAGTTTGTCTCTACTCAACAAATGACCTTTCACATCTTCGAACGAGAGTTTGTCTCTGCCATAAATCAAGGTCTCCCTGAAAGACTTGTATGAAGAGGGTAAAGAGTACAATAATAGCATAGCTTGATTTTCATCATCAATATGAACCTCAATGTTCTTTAAATCATTTAAAAGAGTAATGAATTAACTGATATGATCTCTAAGAAGCTCACCTTCGTTCATGCGAAACGTAAATAGACGTTGTTTCAACACTAAACGGTTAGCCAGAGACTTAGTCGCATAAAGAGTTTCTAACCTTTTCCACAAGGCAGATGAGGTCTTCTCCATCAATACCTCCTGCAATACCGTATTCGCGAGGCACAACTGGATTGCAGACAAAGCCTTTTCATCAAGCTCTTCCCATTCTATTTTATTTAGATTCTCAGGCTTTTTCCCGGTAACAACCTTTTTCAAGCCTGATTGAACTAGAATTGCCATCATCCGAACTTGCCACAGATTGAAATTTGTCTCACCATCGAACTTCTCAATTTCAAACCTTGTTGTTGCCATCTCTGAACGGGCTGATCTATGAAAATTGAACAAGGCTCTGATACCACTTGTTAGGATTTTGACCCGATTAAGCAACGAACAAGAAAAATAGCATAATAAATTTAGAAATTGAACATACAAATTTAACGTGGAAAAATCCTTCCAAAGAGGATAAAAAACCACGGGCAAAGATAATTTTACTATAATGGTAAAAGAACGAAGAGTACAAAAGATGGAGATAAAAAACTAAACCCCGAAAACCCGAAAACAAAGAACCCACAAAACGTAAACACAAAATTCTCTAAATGTGTTATGAGTTCTAATCTCTAATGGGTGTCTTTTTCTAAGGTTGTAAAAGAGCCTATTTATAGGCTAAATTCATAGGTCAAATAATAATAAAATAATTTAAACTAATCAGTGTTTGATTGAAACAAGAAAACAAAGTTCAACTGAAAGATTATTTCTCAAATTTGACTGAAAATAGGAGTCATATTTAACAAGTGGCATAGTTGAAGATTCCAAACATGCTATTTTAAGGTAGGGGCAAATCTAAAAAGGCATAAATAGTGGAGGGGTTTAAATGCAATTTGAAGGAGTCTTCAAGGGACATTTTGCAAGCCAAATAATCAGCTAAGCAAGCTAATTGGGTCAGCATGTAGGACGGTTTTGGGCTGCCCAGTGCTTGGTTGGATCGGTTTTCTCAGTTTAGCTCAACTAGGCCCCTTTCCTTAATTAATTAACAATAATTTATTTAACCCAAATTAAATTGGATTAAAATTAAAATTAATTATATTATGAATTAATACACATAATTTGGACCGTCTTATGCTGAAAAATTAATTCACCTTGATGCTTCAAAATTGTTTCTTGATTTTGCGCTTTTAGTAGTGTCCGCCGAGCTATTTTTCGCCCTTTGTGCAAATCTATCGAAAATAATCAAAATTAATCAAAATTTGATATAAAATTAATTAAAATTCAACATGTTCATAATTTGAGTGCAATTTAATTATTTATTTATTTTTCGACACGAATTTCACTGAAACTGCATAAATTTGAGTTAAAAAGAGCATGAAAAAGTGCGTGTATATTTTTCGTGTTTCCACACCCCCAACTTAATTCATTGCTCGTCCCGAGAAATGTACAAATTTGAAAATAATTTCTCAGAAACACCTTTGAAAAATTTCTTCAGAACAACATTCTTCCCAAAATTATGATTTTAGTATACTTATGCTCAAGAACAAGAATTTTGAGATTTACGCTACTTAAGTATATATATCATTCAAATTAATCTCAATCATGATAGAAAAAATAGACTAAATGATTCCAAATAAAGGCATTTTAAATCTCTACCAATTTGATTTTATTCCCTTATTCAAGATTAAGCTGCAATCATTAACTTTAACTTATGACTTCATATGTTGAATATAGCAATTTCTCTCCACTAATGTAGGTAGCATAGAAACTTGAATCAATAGGTCTTTAAAAAGGTTGTAACGTGGCTAGGCTAGGGATAGGTAAAATATAGATAAATTTAGGCTAAAAACTCTGGACTCAGCTTGAATCAAACCTTCGAAATAATTACCTTCAATACACCAACTTATTTTGCTTTCACATGCTCTTTTATACATCTATTTCTTTCGAGTACATATGCTTTCTTTCTTTTTTCTATATTTTTTACGAGAATTTTACTGTATGTACTACAATTTTTTGAGCATTTGATACTTCTTTTCAACTCCCCCAAACTTGTTTCAAAGAATATTCTGAATAGTACTGAGTCTAGTGTTTGGGACAATTTAAAGATAATTAAGAGAAATGTGATGGCTAAATATTGCAAAGGTTAAAATAAAATTAGGCCATATAGTCTTAAAGTTGGGTTTCAACGGATAAAATTTCATCAAGGTTGGCTTGAAAGGCTCAAATGGTCTAAACAAAAGTTTCCTAAATCATTTTCAACATTCCATGCTTCCTAGGATTTCGCCTCAAGAAACTACTAAGTCAATTCTAGAGACTTAAACTTTCATGCATGCCTAACTTTCTTAAGGAACTAAAAATTTTATGGTATGATTTGCATGCTTTATTAACAGTATATTTATGTCATAGTTCAGCCAACATAGCAATTATTGAAATAATAGAATTTTATGCATACTAAAGTTTAGAATACTTAACAAAATTTCTAATTTTCGAAAAAAATATATACTAATCATAATTACAAGAAAAATTTATTTTGAGAGGAAATAATTTCAATTTTTCGGTCCCCCTACTTAAGATGAACAATGTCCTCATTGTTAGAAGTGAATAAATACTATATACACCGGGTAGGATTCTAGAAAAGAGGAGGTGAGTCAATTTGACTGCTTAAGTACCAAACTCTCTCTAGGTCCAATCCTAGACATGTAACACCCCTTACCCATATCCAATGCTGGGACAGGGTTCGAAGCGTTACCGGACTTAAACATTCACAAACATGCAAAACCGGGCCATAAAATTTCATTTAAATTAAAAACATTCAATCACATGCATAATGTCCCTTACACGAGCTACTGAGGCTTTAAACATGCATTAAAGGCAGTTTGGGACTAAATCGAGAACTTTAGAAAGTTTTGACGAAAATTAGAAATTTTTTCCTAAAATAGGGTCACACGCCCGTGTGGACACAGGGACACGCCCGTGTGTCTCCAACAGGCCCATGTCCTCAAGCCGTGTAACTCTCTGTTTATGACATCAGCAAAACAAATTGAACCACACGGCCAAGTCACACGCCCAAGTGCTATGCCATGTCCTCCACACGGTTGAGACACATGGCCATGTCTCTACCCGTGTGACAGTACTTAGGCTATTTTCTAAGCCTTTTGTTAACATTAATCTCTTACATCATTACACACATCAAATATATACATCTTGGCATCATTTTAATGATTTAACATACTTCACTAAGGTATATTCTTAACTTTAACGTGCAATCATTCACTTATTACATGTACTCGTATAATATCAAACCTAGACACAACAATTCTATATTCATTGACCTTGTTATTGGATGACCACTTTTACCAAACTTTCATAACTATCAATTTATCAAGTAGCTTCAACCAACATCAAGTATTCATGTTCAAACATTATCAACTTATTTCCATATTATACATTTACCACGTGGCTAGGGCCATTTCGATCGGTCAAGAAGTACCCATCATGCATATATGTCATAATACCAACCATACATATCCCACAAGCATAAACACATCATCGCATCACAAGCATTAGAACTTATCATGGATAATTAGGCTGAAAAGCCACAATTATAATAAGACACATCTCATGGCTATATACAATGAATCAATATAAGCCAATACATATGGCTAATCATAACAGCATCTATCATAAAAATAAGTCCCTATACATGCCACTCACTCGAAGACATTAAGATTCATCAATACTCCAAAGGAGGTAGCTTGATAGTGTGAGGTTGCCTTCGATGATCTCCAACCCCGAGCTAACCTGTCAAGACTAAAGAAATGGAAAGGAGGGAGTAAGCTTAAAGCTTAGTAAGTCCATATGAAAATAATAAGCAAATTATCAACATGATTCCAAAGAAATATAATCATAATTACACTTTTACTTATTTTCTGGTCATGTTATTTTCTCGAGTCATAGATTCTAAATTATTTATATCTGGAGCAACAAAACTTCAAATTAAGATCTATAAATTTTCCTTGAAACTAGACTCAAATATATTCTTACCATCAAATTTCCAGAATTTGTGGTCTAGTCAATAAGTAAATTTTATTCCTTAAATTTATCACTGTTCAGCTATTTGACAGCTTCGACCTTTCTTTACTAAAAATCAATTTTCTTATAGTACGGGTTTCGATTAATGTTCCTATCTATTCTCTTAAAAATAGTCTCATTAAGGATTTATTCATATAAATCCTAGCCCATAATTGTTTTTTTACAAATTTTAGTGATTTTCCAAATTTGAGACAGGGGAGCCCAAAATCACTCTTCCTTTGTTGCACAAAAGTTCAAATATCTCATAATATAAAACTCTTTTGCTTACATCGTTTCTTTTATGTGAAACTAGATTCAATAATATTTAATATCATATCTTATTCAGTCTCTAATTCAATTTCTACAATTTTTTGTGATTTTTCAAATTTACACAACTGTTGCTGTCCAAAACTGTTTTATTACAAATTTCACTCTTACATAATTTCACTTACTCCATTCCATCTTACCAAAAGTTCACTCAAATATCGAGCACATTGCTCATAAATTTCCACAAACATATACCTACACTTATTCATCACATGGTCATGTTCACATGTATTTTCACTTAGTCGATTTCCTGTTGAACTCACTGGAATAATAACAGATACACGGTTGCCTGCACATATTACACCCTTGTAACCGAAGCTATCTGGTATGCATAGTAGCTTGCATTTAGTACTACACAAACGACCAACAATCTGGTACACATAGTAGCCTGCACTTAGTGCTACACACATGACCTATCCATCTGATACACGTAGTAGCTTGCATTTAGTACTACACACGTGATCGAAGTTGTCGGGTACACATAGTAGCCTACACTTAGTACTAGACATGCGACCTAACTATTTGGTACACGTAGTAGCCTACACTTAGTACTACACATGTGACTTAAAACCATCTTAAACACATAGTAGCCTGTACATAGTACTACACATGTGTTCTCACAATGGATCATTTGTATCATTTCTATTCCAAAGGTTCAACCGGGAAATTCCTCACTTTTCAACATTTAACAAATTCATTAATAGTCTATTTCGATTCGTAATTTACATCAAATGACCATTCTATAGGCATCTACATCTCATACAATAACGAAATATAATAGCATAAAAAGAATCGATATATTATTTACATACAAACTTACCTCGAATGCGAGCACGACTATATATTCCGATTTAGTCCATAATCTTATTCATTTCCAATCTATGCCCAAATCTCATTTTCCTTGATCTATAATATCACATTTTGCTTACTAATTAGTCACATTATTCAAATGGGTCCAAAAATAATATTTTTTTACAAATTTGTATTTTGACCCTTAAACTTTCACATATTTGCACTTTTGTCCCAAGGCTCGTAAAATGATTTTTGTCCAATTTCCTTGAATTTTAAGCCTAGCCGAATCATTTTTATAACTATAGCAGCCCCTAATTTCCACTAAATCAAACTTTTATGACAAATTTTGTAACTTTTGCAAAACGGTCCTTTTTGGTAATTTCACCGAAAATTACTT
The DNA here is from genome assembly GCA_025698475.1 of Gossypium anomalum. Lineage (NCBI taxonomy): Eukaryota > Viridiplantae > Streptophyta > Magnoliopsida > Malvales > Malvaceae > Gossypium > Gossypium anomalum. Next base: position 33,277,427 of record CM046959.1, on the reverse strand, counting down.
AGTAAAAGTCATTTACTACACACCGAGCATTCATTTTCTACCATTAGACATCAAAACACATGCATTTCATCCATGGTTAAATTTTTAAGCACAAACCCTAGCTCAAAATATGGGTAGAAATGAGTAGATCTTGTTACGAGGATTTCAAAAATGTAAAAATCATTAAAAACAGGGCTAGAACGGACTTACAATCGAGCTTGGAAGCTTGAAAAACCCTAGCTATGTCTTCTCCATGCAAGTTTCGACCATGGGGTAGAAGATGGACAAAAATTGGCTTTTAATTTTGTTTTTAATTCATTTTAATTACTAGATTACCAAACTGCCTCTAACTTAAAAATATTCTATTTCACCCATTTCATGTCCATTTTTGTCCAACAAATTATCCAATGGTCTAATTACCATTTAAGGGCCTCCATTTTAAATTTTCATAACAATTAGACACCTCTAACATGTAGAACTCAACTTTTGCACTTTTTACAATTTAGTCCTTTTAACCAAATTGAGTACACAAACGTCAATTTTCGAACGAAATTTTCACGAAATCATCCCGTGAAATGTAGACCATAAAAATATAATAAAAAAATTTTAATGTGTTAGATTTATGGTCCTGAAACCACTGTTTCGACTCGGCCCTAATTCGAGATGTTACAACTCTCCCTCTTTTAGGGATTTTTGTCCTCGAAAATCTTACCAAAAGAGTGGTTCGGTTTTCACATAAACTCTACTATCTCATAATCATTGCTGAAGAACTTTTACTCAGGCTACGTTGAATACTTAGCTCTTTAATTTCTCATACTAAAGTCATGAACAATTCCGTGTTATACGACGCATCAATCGAATCTTGACTTCTATCAGAGAACTCATGTACACAAGGGTCGAACCCATACCATTATAGAATATGTATATATACATCATACTTGAATCCTCTCGGATTCAAATGGTGTAGCCAGCTCGATCATCATGGCCTTAAGTTCTCTATCATTTTATACAGCCCGACAGTTTACTAGTTTGACCTCTGGTCATCATTAAAATTCATAGCCTTAATTAGCTTTTTCAATAATTCACGATGCAAATCCTAGATCTCAATCCGATTAATAAAAACTAGCATTTTAAGAAATTCAACAATCTCAAAGATACTTAATCCCATAAGTCTAATGAGAGGAAATTCAATACTTACCGAAATGATTTGCAAATTCATCAATTACTTAACAACAAGTTATATGACATCTTTCTCTTTCAAAGATAGGAATAATTCTAATATGAAATCTATAGAAATCTTATTCTCAGAGATCATACCATAACTATCTTATCATCCTTTAATAATTCAAGTCAGCTGCACTATTTCAACTTAAGTTTTTCTATGATAGCAGATACTTTAAGCTATCACACTGCCCTTCTTGTCTTAAAACACATCACTAAAAATCGAGAAGTTTTTGCTCAATACAGACTAAACCAGTTCAAAGGCTTTGGTTAACAATATTCTCGTATATTCAAATCGTTATCAACATGTAGTAGACCTTTCAAATTCTACAAGACGAAAATTTTATCATTCAAAGCAACTTTAAATCGTATCAAAGTCTTCTAAGATATATACACTTTCATTCAGACTATCTATCTTTTACCCGGAGAGATAAATCTTATTCTTAGACTTGGGAAAAATTTCGGACATAAATATCCCATTAAATCTTTCAAACAATAACTCATACAACTGAACAACCAAGTCGTTCTTAATTATTACTTGATAAACTTTTAGGAAATCCTTCCATTTAGTTGACAAACGATTTAACATGTAATCATGAAAAATTCACTCATCATACTAATCAAAGTTCATTTCAATTGCATTAGCTCAAGGTAGTATAAATGTTCCCAATCGAAGGCATTAACTTGATTAAGTTTCTTGAGAAAAGAAATCCATCATAGAAGCTGATACTAGCAATTTCACCACTTATGCATTTGCCGATGTCAAATCCTTCACGAAGATTTAGAGAAATCCAGATACTAGAATTACCACATTACTATGATCAAATCAGAAGCATAGTTACACTTGACATGATTATCACAACTGAAGAAAACACTGTAGATATAAGTCGTGATTAATAAATTCTAGAATATAGATAACAAGAAAACTAGGATTAAGATGTCCAAGATAGAGAAATCCAAGATAAAGAAATCCAAGATACAATATCATAATGAAAGACCTAGAATAAAGCTCATAAGAAAATATGGAAGATTTCGATAATTTCCTAGAGGAAAGAAGTCTAGAAGAATACATCATTCAAGCCCGCTGGAATTAAATGCAACAAGGATAATGTACCTTCCCATATATATATATATATATATCAAATCGAGCATCCATTAGAAGGAACAAATTCATGACATCAGGTACATTATCTCATGAAACCCTAACAGACGGAACGTAATAGAATGCCAGAGGGAAAGTAGAGCAATACAGATTATATACCAGTCAAACTATCAATACTTTCTTCTTATTCCAAGATTAGAAAACATTTTTGCACGATAACAATTTATCTGAAAATAGATAGCCCTAGTTATACTTCCGAGAGTAAATGAACTCATAGAGTACCTCAAGAAAGATAGTCATAATCTGCTTACTATAATTACCACATTCAGATATCTTACATTTCAAGATTTATTCCTCCAACTATTTCTATTATATCAAATCCCACATTATGATTTTCATTGAAGAAAATCGGTTCTGAAGAAATTCTAGTTAATACGTTTCTTAACATCGCACTTTGCTAGCTCTGTCTTTACTTATCAATCCAATTAATCTTTGATCATAGTTATAATCATTCTATAGTTGAACTCTTTGATCTCATACTTGTAAGTTATTCAACACTGATCTTGTAAAATCCTTTACAAAACACCACTCTGGTAAGGCGGTGGGGTCGTAAAGTCCCTAACTTGTCTCTCATACACATATACATATAACACTATTTCATCATCATAGTAACATTTTCACAAACATAACATCCACTTCTGGAAAATTATTATTCACGTTCGTATGACACGAACTTTTTAGTTATCTTATTTAAACAAGTATATTTATGCATGTATTCTATAGATTCTGAATAATTTTACTTATACCAATCATTCAATCAAACAAGTCATGCACGTAACATCTTACGAGGTCCAAACAAATATGGATAAGTATGTCACAATCAAAAATTTTATCTTGCATATCATCCTATACATATTATTACCATTATATAACTCAATTCAATTAATTTTAGCATATTTACTTAAACTATACGAGTTTTCCCATTATAATAATCCAAACAAGTATACACGAACATTTGTTCCATCAATAAGATTTGTGAGTTACCCAAATACATACATTCGCTAGAGCAAATTGATCATATATATCATAGAACTATCAACTAAACATGGATAAGCTTATCATAATGTATTCCTTTATCTCATTTAAAGATATCATTACAATCCATCAACATTTAATGTTCAATCGGGACAATGACATTTTATCCGTATCATGTTATTATGAACCTTTTATTCATACTTTCATGAATTTCTATTTATCACATTCATTTAATCAAGTAAATCAAGTGCACAACATCATATGAATATTAAACAAGCATAGATACTTATCACAACATGAACTTTCATCTCACATGTTATCACGTACATATCATGAACTTTTATTCATACTTTTCTGAGTTTAGGCTCATCATAACTGAACTTTACCCAAATGCCGTAGCTTCACATCGAAAATGGTCAGTATAGCTCAGTTGGAGAGCACCTTTGTACAAAAAGGATGGTTCTCATTCGCGTCGGGAGACATCACACTATCTCGGATTTGTGGCATGTATAGCTAGACTCTCATACATGCTAGGTTAGTTCGAGAACTGACTAAACCATAGCTCTGATACCACTAAATGTAACACCCCTTACCCGTATCCGACGTTGGGACAGGGTTCGAAGCGTTATCAGACTTAAACATTCACAAACATGCAAAACTAGGCCATAAAATTTTATTTAAATTAAAAACATTCAATCACATGCATAATATCCCTTACACAAGATACTAAGGCTTAAACATGCATTAAAGGCAGTTTGGGACTAAATCGAGAACTTTAGAAAGTTTTGGGGAAACTTAAAATTTTTTTCCTAAAACAGGGTCACACACCCGTATGGACACAAGGATACGCCCATGTGTCTCCAACACATCCGTGTCCTCAGGCCGTGTAACTCTCTATTTATGACGTCAGCAAAACAAATTGAACCACACGGCCAAGCCATACGCCCGTGTGCTAGGCCGTGTCCTCTATACGGTTGAGACACATGGCCGTGTCTCTACCCATGTGACTAGTACTTAGGCTATTTTCCAAGCCTTTTGTTACCATTAATCTCTCACATCTTTACACACATCAAAGATATACATCATGTCATGATTTTAATGATTTAACATACTTCACTAAGGTATATTCTTAACTTTAACATGCTATAATTCACTTATTACACGTACTCATATAATATCAAACCTAGACACAACAATTCTGTATTCATTGACCTTGTCAATTGATGACCACTTTTACCAAACTTTCATAACCATCAATTTATCAAGTAGATTCAATCAACATCAAGTATTCATGTTCAAACATTATCAACTTATTTCCATATTATACATTTACCACGTGGCTATGACCATTTTGATTGGTCAAGAAGCACCCATCATGCATATATGTCATAATACCAACCATAGATATCCCACAAGCATAAACACATCATCGCATCACAAGTATTAGAACTTATCATGGATAATTAGGCTTACAAGCCACAATCATAATAAGCCAAATCTGATGGCTATATACAATGAATCAATATAAGCCAATACATATGGCTAATCATAACAGCATCTATCGTAAAACTAAGTCCCTATACATGCCACTCACTTGAAGACATTAAGATTTATCAATACTCCTAAAGAGGTAGCTTGATAGCGTGAGGTTGCCTCCGACGATCTCCAACCCGAGCTAACCTGTCAACACTATAGAAATGGAAAGGAGGGAGTAAGCTTAAAGCTTACTAAGTCCATGCGAAAATAATAAGCAAATTATCAACATGATTCCATGGAAATATAATCATAATTACACTTTACTTATTTTCTGGTCATGCTATTTTCTCGAGTCATAGTTACTAAATTATTTATATCTAGAGCTACGGAACTTCAAATTTTGATCCGTAAATTTTCCCTGAAACTAGACTCATATATCTTCTTACCATAAAATGTCTAGAATTTTTGGTCTAGCCAATAAGTACAGTTTATTCCTTAAATTACCCCTATTTGGCTGTTTGACAGCTTCGACCTTTCTTTACTAAAAATCGATTATCTCATAGTACGGGTTTCGATTAATGTTTCTATATGTTTCTATTGAAAATAGGATCAATAATTATTTATTCATATAAATCCTAGCCCATAATTGTTTTTGTATAATTTTTAGTGATTTTCTAAATTTCAGACAGGGGAGCCCAAAATCACTCTGACTTTATCTCATAAAAGTTGAAATATCTCATAATATGAAACTTTTTTGCTTACATAATTTCTTTTATGTGAAAATAGATTCAATAATATTTAATCTCATATCTTATTCAGTCTCTAATTCAATTTCCACAAGTTTTTGTGATTTTTCAAAGTTACACAACTGCTGCTGTCCAAAACTATTTTATTACAAATTCCACTCTTACATAATTTCACTTACTCCATTCCATCTTACCAAAAGTTCGCTCAAATATCGAGCACATTGCTCATAAATTTCCACAAACATATAACTGCACTTCTTCATCATATGGTCATGTTCACATGTATTTTTACTTAGTCGATTTCCCGTTGAACTCATCGGAATAATAATAGATACTTGACTACCTGTACATATTACCACCCTTGTAACAGAATCTATCTAGTACGCATAGTAGCCTACACTTAGTACTACACCTGCGACCAACAATCCGGAACACGTAGTAGCGTGCACTTAGGACTACACACGTGATCGAAGTTGTTGGGTACGCATAGTAGCCTACACTTAGTAGTACACATGCAACCTAGCTATCTGGTACACGTAGTAGCCTGCACTTAGTACTACACACTTGACCTAAAACCACCTTAAACACATAGTAGCCTGCACATTGTAACACCCCAAACCCGGCCTAGACGTTACGACCAGATCTGACGTGCCACATCAGAGCGTTCAAAAACATTTGATATTGTTGGTTTAGAAAACTTACTTAATGTTTTAAAAGATACTTTCATTATAGATTAAAGTGAATGGAAGCTGTGCACCAGGTAGGAAACCGAAAAAGAGGAGGTGAGTCCATCGGACTGCTTAAGTACCACGCTCCCTTCGGATCCAATCCTAGACATGCACACCGCCATTGCCACACTTTAATGTTGTGTATATTTTTAGGAAAACAATTTGATTATGTCCGTTTAAGAAAAAGTGATTAATTTTGGAAAACATTTTCATAGCGGAAGCCTTGCTTGTAGTCGTGTTATTTTGAAATCAATTATTGTTTTTGAAAGCGCGCCCTAAAGCTAATCAATTTTGATAGTTAAAATAAATCATGTCCGTCATAATAAAATATAAATCAAAACCATAAAAACAATAAAGCGACTTTATTACATGTAAAAACCCAAAACTTCAAGCGTAAAAGAAAAGGATGTCCAGTTCACCAGAAAGAAACTAATTCAGCAGAAATGTGTGGCCACTCCGAATCCCTCACAGCTCCAAGCCCACTATGGTTGGGGATTACCTGCGTGGATGAAAATAAAGGGGTGAGTTTTGGGAAACTCAGTGTGTAAATTAACCCAACCATAGCCTATATCAGGTCAAACCACAGAAACAGAATAAGTTGGCCTTAGCCCAGAACAGAATTCAGAATAAAGTCCATAGGCCCATGACAGATCAGAACAGATTTTACATGTTTATGCAAAAACTCAACCCATATCCAACCATATGCAACCCCATACCAGCCTTTCACCATGTGGGGAGACTACTCGACCCACCCAACCGCTACACGCCACAGAAATATATAGCATGGATGCTAGAACAGATAATGTGATAGAGTCACCAAAAACAGATAATTGTGGCAGAGCCACCAAAACAGATATATGTGGCAGAGCCACCAAATCAGATAATTTGTGGCATAGCCACCAGGACGCTTCCTCCATAATATAACCCATGTCCCTATGCAACAGATATACAATCATGGCATACATCATACAGAATCAGATCATCATGCTTTTCAGTCAATTTTAACCCTAGGGGTATAATGGTCATTTTGCACCTAAGGGTATCATGGTGATTTTCCACACTTAGGGGTATTCTAGTAATTTAACTGCTTTCAGGGTTTTCGTGCATATCATAGACATTTACGTACTAATAGAAACACTTACCGAGTGTTCTTACCAAATTGGGCCCGTTGGCCGATTTTCTCGATTTTGGCCCATTAAGCCCAAAAACATCGAAATGCACGGAAATGTGCACTCTGCAGTTTTAACACTTTAATTTATGATACACATCAAACTATTAATCTTACGAGCATTCACGCACTCGCAAGTTCTCAAAATACCGACTTTTTGGTATTTCAGCTTTTCGGCTTTTGTCGATCTAGTCTATGAGAGGGTGTCAGTTACACACCTATTTTATGATGATTTATTGACAAGATCCATGCACGAACTGCCTAAAATTGTATTACTAACACATTACTCTAAATATCAAAATAAAACTGCGTATTTAACCCCTTACCATATTCAGCCAACCATGCTTAAAACCCTATTGCTCTTACCTTCCTGCCGAAATATGGATTAGATCCAAAGATCCAACCGAGTAGTCTTCTAGTCCTTCGTTGTACGCTCCCTTGTCCATGCTGATGCTTACACATTCAAAAAGAAAGAGGCATAATGCCCTTAGTCCAAACGTTAGCCACCCCTTAAGGGTTTCGGCTTTTTCTTAAAACATGTATGGTTAACGCAAATTACTTCAACAACTTACCTATCTTTGCTCGGCTTAAAAGAGTGCGCCTATCCACGATCCTAACTCTGATCTACCGTACTTGTGAGAAGAAATAGATTCCAACAACCCAAGTTTCGGCTTCCTCCACCACAGGTTTATAGATTTTGGTTTTTATAAGTAAGTAAGAGAAGAGAAGTTCGGCTACCACAAGGTTTGGCTCTTGGAGAATATGGGAGATGGTGACAATAATAGATACGATAGAGAAGGAAGGGTATGAGTTCGACTATGAGGAAAAGAGAAGATAGAAGAAAGAAAAGGATGAGTAAAGAGGTAGTATTCGGCTATAGAGAAAACGGCACAGTAAGAGGTCTCTAGGTTCGGCTAAAAGAAAAAGAAAAGATGAACAGAATAAGAGATGAGCAGAGAATTCAGTTTTATGGTTGTGAACTCGGCACAGTAGTAGTTTTCGGCTTTTAGCAAAAATAAAAAAGGAAGAGAAGAGAAACCTAATTTTCGGCAGAACAAACTAAATAACCTAGCCGAAATTTGCCCCCATAAAGTACCCCTTGGCCGGCCAACTTTTGCTCCTCAAGAGCCCACCATTCGGCCAACACTGCTCTCCCTAATCAGCTCTTAAATCCTCTCTCGCATCCCCTCCTTACTCAATCTCCTGAGCAACCACTGCAGCAAAATTGACTTTTTGCGGCGTTTTTTAAGGTCTTTAGCTACGCTTTTACAAGCGCCGCAAAAAACTCCTCTATAGATGGCGCCACTAAAGTTTGCGGCGTTTATTTGAAAAAATGCCGCTAAAGATCATGACCTTTAGCGGCGCTTTTTCCACAAACGCCGCTAAAGATCATGACCTTTAGCGGCGCTTTTCCTTCAAACGCCGCTAAAGATCATGACCTTTAGCGGCGCTTTTCCTACAAACGCCGCTAAAAGTCATGAAATTCAAAAAAAAATATTACAAAATATTATAAAAATCATGAAAAATATAAAAAAATTTAAAATTCATTATAAAATTAAATTTTCTATTAAAATTTTAACTTTAAAACTAAATACAAAAATTAATGAATTTAAATTTAAATTTAAGATTTAAAATAATAAATTAATAACACAATTAAAATCCAAAAGTTAGAACTCAAGTTATCTTAAATATTAAAATAAAAATAAAAATTTAGAATCAAAACTAAAATAAATAATAAAAATTAGATTAAATATAAAGATATCAATAAAATAAGATATTATAATGAAGTTCCTTAAATGAAATAAGGACTTAATTCCCATGTGAAATATCAACATTGATTATTTAAATTGATTAAGTAAGTCAAAATTGCAATTTGTGTTTTTCTTCTTTCAACTCAAATAAAAATAAAATGTTGAAACAAAACAATTAAATAAAAAATTAGAATAATTAGTTGACAGGAGATTATTATTAAGTATATGCAAATATGCAAGTAGACGATTACAAAATAGGGTGTAGAAGGACAACAACAAAATTAACATAGTTACTCACAAGATCTTTCACTGCTGTTGAACCAAGGTGTACCTTCAGATAACATCTTTGCAACAAGGAAGTACTTTAGGTTTAGTTTTTAAGGACATAAGAAAGAAGATCAATTGGTTTTGCAGAATAGAGAAAACAAAATATTCAGACTGCTTGAATACATTAGCAATGAGCTCCAAGCCTCGAGGTATTTTACAATAAAGCTCTGTACATCCTAGAAAGATCCTCCACCTACAGAGTGTAAAGGAGGCCAAGTTAATATCTAACGCATACATTTTCAAGTAGCCGATTTGCATATGTGACCAACAACTCATGTTGCACTTTCTAGATAAAGAACAAACAGTAATCAATAGAATGCTCTAGGAATTATAGAACTATCTTTATAAGAACTTATTGTTAATTCTTATCACATAATTCCATGTGTCATTTCAATGCACGTCAAAAACATGCAATCTCAATGCCTAGGTAGCTAGAAGGAAACATATAAAACAACAACCAGATCTTTCCACTCAAAGAGAATTCATGACTTCTATTGTTACATCTAGGTGACTACTTTCATTCATCAAACACTATTCATCCGAAAGTGATTGTCTTTGAGCAAAGAATTAACGTAAATTCACTAAGAAAAGAAAATCACCATCAAGCCAAAATTAAGCTCACGAGAAAAAGGCTCTTCATTAACCTATTCCACCATTTCACTCACCTCTAACAATTTTGTCTCACCGCTTGAATGCGAGTAATTAGACACTCTCTCCTTTCCTTTCTCAAGCATTCTTTAGACTGCAATTAACATTAAAGTAAATAAAACAATTAGAACCATCTCAATTAATCAGAGTAAAAAACTTAAAACCTATAAAATTAAATTAAATTTTCTATTAAAACTTTAACTTTAAAACTAAATATAAAAATTGATGAATTTAAATTTAGAATTTAAATATTATGTTTAAATAAATGGGCAATCTACCAGCAACAGAGAGATAATACAGTTTAATAGGGTTTGCTACTCAAAACTTGGTTTAAAATCTTTTCTTCAAGACTGCCAACAAAGAAACGATTTTAACTAGGAAAAAGACAAAAAGAGTGGAAGAAATGAATAAACACAGCTTCAGCAATATGCATGCAAAAAAAGGCTATCCCAGATTCTGGTAGTTTACTGAAAGAATTTATATTAATCTTTTCTCAGTAAGGGTACAAACAAACCTGTGCATAATAGTCTTCAACTGAACTATGTTTGATTTTGCATCCAAAGCTTGTTTCAACCTTTCTTCACTTATTTTGTATACTAGTAAACAAATAATAATTAAAATAAAATAAGGTTATCAGCACCAACTAGTTCGATGGGAACAACTCCAGTTTTCCCTCTTCACCAGATTTTGTGCAGATTTGGCCAATTCAGTCAGGATGTAATTGGTATCCTCAATTTATTAGTGATGAATATGATACAGAACCGTTTGGTCAGTTTGATAAGATTACAAAAAGAAATCATTATATAAATTTTTTTTAAAAAAATCATAATATTTGTAATCTATACTATTAATATTTTTTTATTTTTTAAATATATTTTTATATAAAATCTCATAAATAATAGAAAAATATCACATTAACTCTTTTATATTTTAGAAAATTATAAATTAATACATGCTCAAAATAAATTTTGCTCCCAAAATAATAAAATTTTAATATAATCTTTTAAAAATTATAAAAATATAAGCTATCATAAATATAAATTACATTTTATCTCTCACAAAAATGCGCAACTCAAAAGTTTACTCCAAAATTAATTTTGACCTTGATAAATGATGTCAGTGTCTCATTATTTGTATCTTTTGTATAATTAATAATTTTGTTTAATTAAAATAACAAGACAAAAATCATACAAAAATCAAGGCCCTCTCTCCATAACATGACACATCAAATAAAAAACACTATAAAACAAGTATGCCACAAAAGACAAGTATGCCAGCTGCCAACCATTTTCAAGGTTCTAAGATATAGAAGACAACAAATTTCTATAAAAAGTTCAGCAGGACGAACAAGACATACCATCTTAAGCTTCTGCAGTTCTTTACGAGCTACTCTTCCTCTCCATGCACATTGTGTTGCAATTGCTGCTTTCTTCAACTTCAGATAATGCAAAATTATACTTTGCACCCCCCCTTTTTCACTTTTGGCCCCTAAAACAATTTCCTGGCTTCACCCAGGAAACAATGTTGCAAGATAACAGCAACAAGTCAACAAAAACATCACAACAACTCAGATTAAATTCATTAACTTTAAAACTGAGTAAAAATTGGTAAGCAACACAAACTTGTAGTGCATAGGAACATTACAACTGCTATCAGACTTCCAATGCTTGAGGTTCTTCTTATAACAAAAAATAACACAAACTTGAACAAGGCACGATAAGAAAGTGAGAAAGGCACCTGAAGCTCTGGTGGAAGATGTCTGTAAACATCATAAATTTGATCTTTGAACCTCTGCTTAACATCTCATCAGATTCATCGAGAATCAATAGTTTAATAGCTCTTGTACGTAGGGTTCTCCTCTTGATCATATCACAGACTCTACCTGGAGTTCCCGATACTACATGAACTCCGTTTTCTAGTTTTCTTATATCTTCACCCACACTTTTGCCTCCAATACATGCGTGTGCTTGTATATTCATGAAATCGCCAATTGTCCGTATCACTTTCTCTGTTTGAGACACCAATTCTCTTGTAGGTGACAATATCAACGCTTGAACCCTAAAATAACACTACTTAGCATATTCACAATTCATACTTCAAAATAAATTAAATAAATTATAGATTAATCCTAAACAAAATTCAAGCCTCAAACACCTTCCCTAATTTACCATCTTTCAATAGCATTATTTTTTACTCTTCGAATAATAAACATCTCAAATTTAAGGTTTTAGCTATGAGGTATCTAAAAATTAGGGCTTTTGTAAAAAATCACATGAAATCGATATCAGAACACATTTAAATCTGTCAAAAACAACTATTTTTAAAACAGGTCAAAGAATTGAAATAAAAAACTTACTCTCTGCTAGCGGTGTCGACCACTTGACAAACAGTGAGAGCAATCATGAAAGTTTTTCCTGTACTAGATTGGGCTTGAGCAATCACATCGCGGCCATTGATTATCGGCATAACGGCTGTATGCTAAATAGCCGACGGCGTTTCAAAGCCATAATTGTAGATTCCACGGAGGAGATCGTCTTTTAATCCCATCTGATCGAAACTCAATATCGGCATGGTTATTTCAGCTCCTTTCACTTGTTTTTCTTCCACTAGCTCCAAAGCTGCCCATGCTTTGTAAGATTCGATCTCGAAAAGCTTCATTAGGTCTTCCATGGCGAATGGATCGAAATTCTTGTTGCCTTGTAAAGCTTGATCTGAGAGGAAAGTGAATTGAGAGAGGAGAGCTTCCATGGCTGTTTAATGAATTCAAATGCAGATCTACCTGGGAAAATTGGAAAGTAGCAAAAGCGGTAGAGAGAAACACCTAAAGGGTTTTGAGGATACCGATTTTACGGGGGAAATTAGACGTTTCAGGGGGAATTTGTGGATAAAAGGGCGCCACTTTTTTTATTGCATTTTTTTGTGGCGTTTTTATAAAAAAACGCCGTTATTGTATATATTTTGCAGCGTTTTTCATGAAAACGCCATTAATCTCTATTTTATATTTTATTTTTATTTTTGTATTTCATTTTTATTTGTTATCAATGTTGTTATTTATTTATCAATGTTTTTTTAAATCTAATATTTAAATATATCAAATAGTTTAGATTAAATATTTTTTAAAATAAAAGTATTAATTGGTTGTATAAAATTTTATCATTTAACAAATATCAAGTAAACCTTAAATCCTAAATCATTTAATATATATATATAAAGTTTATCTATTATCTCTTAAATAATTTAAACTATAATCATAATTTTAAGATATTAAAATTAAAATTATCTCTTTTACAATCATATAAGAAATTATTTAATATATAAATTAAAAACACTAATTAATTTCAGCCAGTAATCCCTAAACTCTAAAATCTTAAAATATAAACCATTAACCCTGAACCCATAACCCCTAACCCTTAAATTTTAAACCCCAACCCTTAAACCATAATACATAAACCTTAAAATAGTAACTCATAAACCTTAAACCCTTAATCATATACCCTAAATAGTAAACCCTAAACTATAATGATTAATTGATTCAATATTTTTAAATTAATATTATCTTTTCTACAATTATATAAGAAAATATTTATCATATAAATTAAAAACATTAATTAACTAAACCCTAAACTCTTAATCCTTAATCCCTAGACCCTAAATCCTAAATCCTAAAATATAAACTCTTAATCCTAGACCCCTAACCCTTAAATCATAATCCCTAAACCCATAATCCATAAAACTTAAAATAGTAACTCGTAAACCTTAAACCCTTAACCATATGCCCTAAATCATAAACCTTAAACTATAATGATAATTAATTCAATATTTTAAAATTAATACTATCTCTTTTATAATTATATAAGAAAATATTTAACATATGATGTACATCAACATCCATGTGATGTTTTTTGGGGTTTAGTATTTTAGGGGTTATAGTTTAGGGGTTAAGTTTTTTCAAGGTTTAAGAGTTTAGTGTTTTAAGGATTATAGATTAGTGTTTATGATTTTTTTGGGGGGTTTAGGTTTTTAGGGGTTATATGACTTTTTAGCGTTTCACCGAAAGCGCGCTAATGCTCGGTTTTTAGCGGCGTTTTCGAAAGCGCGCTAATGCTCGATTTTTAGCGGCGTTTTATCAAAAGCGCGCTAATGCTCGATTTTTAGCGGCGTTTTACCAAAAGCGCCGCTAATGCTCCAGTTTTTAGCGGCGTTTTACCAAAAGCGCCGCTAATGCTCCGGTTTTTAGCGGCGTTTTACCAAAAGCGCCGCTATTGCTCTATTTTTAGCGGCGTTTTAATAAAAAATGCCACTATTGCTTTGTTTTTAGCGGCGTTTTTGGTAAAACGCCACTATTGCTCTATGTTTTACATTTTTTGTCGCGTTTTTTTGGTAAAACGCCGCTAAAGCCCTGTTTTCCTGTAGTGAACTCAAGCTCCTCCTGACAGACTTCCACTTCAGTTCCATTACATCCCTTTTCTGTACATAAAAATTAATACCAATAATTTACTTACCTTGCGACTCGAACCTTAGTTCTCCTTAGTCATCCACACGCCACCTCTAAAGCTCCCAAGTGGCATCACATGCCAACTTACCACAAGCTTCCTTGTGTTTTATTTTTCCCAGTTAATACTAAAAAGCCCAATTAACCAGAACCCCTTTTTTTTATGGATTAAAATTAATTAAAATTACTGGGTTTTAACTTAAGCTTGGGCCTTCTAGAGGCCCACTAACATAATTAAACCTACACCAAGCAGACAGAACACAGAAATTTTAAATATTGCCAACATTCACAGAATTCCCAAAAATTAGGGCGTTACAACTCTACCCTCTTTAAAGAAATTTCGTCCTCGAAATTTACCTGATCCAAACAGATGAGGGTATTGTTGTTGCATTGTAACAGCCAAATTTTTCAGTGGTGTCAAAAACTGTGATTCGAGATCACTAAATCCAACGAGTAAGTTTAGAAATTTTAATAAATAATAATTATGGACCAAGCGCGAATTTAAAAGAATTTTTGAATTAGTGAATTTTGCGATTTTAAAAGAATTAATCAGGTAAATTGGGTTAAAAACGAGGTATCAAGACCTCAGATTCATAAACTGAGCCATAAATACTTTTATAAATATTTATGGAGTGTTATTAAGTTAGTATTAAAGTTTCGTTAGAAAATTTTAACGTTTTGTTAGCCAATTAAGTAAAAAGGACTAAATTGAAAATAGTGCAAAATTTGTTAAATTGTGATTAAATAGCTTAAGTGATTAAAAAGGAGGGATTTAAAAGCAATTGGAACCAAATTGTATGGGCTGGACGGTTGGGCAAGAAAATCAGCAAAAAGACAAGGAGAAACAAGGGCAAAATGGGAAATTTTGCAAATTAAACATATAAAACAAGACAAAATTGAAAAATCTAGAGATATCATCATTTTTCTTCAGCAAAAACGTCATGGGAGGTCTGAAAGTTGCTGGTTTTTCATACTTTGGCATATGTGAGTTCAGTTCTTGCCCTTTTCTTTGAGATTTTTATGTTTTTGTGACCTTTACAATTAGGTCAAGTGTTTAATTCATTAGTTTTTGATTTTATGGACAAAGTTGAAAGTTACCATTGATGAGTGTTGGCTGTTTATGATGAAATAAAATGAATTTGAAGCTTTGATTTTGTTGTTTGATGATTTTATCAAGTAATTTCAATAGAAACTGATTTTAGGACCGAATTGTAAAAAAGTTGTGAATTAAGGTATAGTGTTAAAATTCTGATTTTCAAAGATTGTGTAATAGTTTAGAATGATGGAATAAAATGTTAATTGAGAAAAATCAGCTTAATAGATGGGCTAATTGAGTAAGGACTGAATTGTATGACTTGTGAAATTTAGAGGAAAAATGGTAATAAACATCTTGATCTAAAACAGTTGTGGACAGCAGCAGTAGGTTAACTTTGAAAAATCACCATAAATTGTCGAAATCAAATTAAAGGATGAAAAAAATATTGAATTAAAGCTTATTGAGTCTAGTTTCTCATAGAAGAAACAGTTAAGCAATTAAATTGTAAATTATGAGATATGATGAATTTTGTGAGACAAGGTAGAATGAATTCGGGTTTTCCTGTTCTGAATTTGGAAAATCACCAAAAATTGGATAAAAATAATTAGAGGCTCAAATTCATATGCTTAGAATCCTGATGAGTCTATTTTCAACAGAAATCAACGGGAACATTATCCGAGTTCTGTGCTGTGATATAATTAATTTTTAGTGAAGAGAGGTCAGAACTGTCAGATAGTGAAATAGGGGAAACTTAAATGAATAAACTGTACTAATTGAATAAATCAAAAATTCTGAAAATTTTATGGTGGAAGGATATGTGAGTCTAGTTTCAGAAACAATTTACGGATCTTAATTTGGAGCTCTGTAGCTGAAATTATAAATAATTGAGTGACTATGACTCGTGTGGACAGCTTGATGTGAGCATTAATAAGTAAATTGTGAAATTGTACTTACAAGAATGTTATATACATTAAGGATGTGGAATGGAGAGGAGGAGAAAAATAAATGATATATGTTTATAGGAAAATAGTATAAGAATGATACATATCATGACATGTATATATATATGACTGGTTTCAATATGATGCTTGTTGGGTATGAAGTTGGATTGAAATGTCTTAGGCAAGTATTTTATTCTGTGTATCTGAAATGTGGTATTTTATAAAGGTATGATCTAACTTTAAATATGAATGCTTGATGATTAAGCTGAAAATATTTGGTAAGATGATAATCATGGTATAAAAGTATAAGTGGTAGCATAATAGACAAGGTAAAATGAGTATGAGAGACAAATGTATAATGACATACAAATGCTATGTTTGTAATTTAATTGAGATTGTTTAATTATTAAATGCATACCATGTTATATGCTTTTGATTTTGTATAAGTGTGTAAGAGATTAAAGTTGACCAAGGCTTGGAAAATAGCTTAGGTATTGACCACACAGCAGAGACACTCATTGCAGTGTCTCACCGTGTATGGAACACGACTTTAGGGCACGGGCGTACGATGTGGCCGTGTACCCCTAGATTGATGATGATGTCACGGACAAGAGACACGGGCATGTCGCAAGCCATACGGGCGTGTGGGTAGTTCACAAGTAAAACTTTTAAAATTTAAGCGAAAAATTTTATGAGCAATTGGTTGAGTTCCGACTTGATTTTAATGTTCATGTTGGGCTTCGAGGGCCCAAATAAAGGTCGTTATATATATATATGTTCACAAAAAGTGAATAGTAACATTTTGATTAATCTGTAAATGTTCTGTATGTACTGGTAACATTCCTTAACCCTGTTTTGATGACGGATACGGGTTTAGGGTGTTACATTTAGTGGTATCAGAGCTATGATTTAGTCGGTTCTCGGACTAACCTAGCGTATGTGAGTCTAGTATACATGCCATATTACTATTCGTGATAGTGTGATATCTTCCGACTCTAATGAAATTGTTTTGTTAAGACAGAGGTGCTTTCCAATTGAGCTAATCTTGACAGTGCGAAAATTTAGTACTGAGATATTGAAAATGTGTTCGTGTTAAGTTGAAACTTAACAAGGTATGAATAGAAGTTCATGATATGTATGTGATAACGTACGAAATGAGATAACTATAAGCTGAAATATAGAAGGTGAAATTATGATAAGGCTATCTGTGTCAGTTTGGCATGTCTATGATGTTATGTGCCCAACATGTTTGATTAAGCAAACTTATTCAAAATTGAATAAGTGTGTGTTTATGTACACTTGGTTGAATAAGTATAATTATGATGATTTAAATGTTCAATATTAATTCGACATGGAAATGAGAAAGTATGTAAGTTTGTATGTAAATAATACATTATCTTTACTACGTTTTTATATTTCAGCATATTTTATATATTGTAGCTGATTTTTGAATCATGATTGACTATTGGAAGAATGGAATAAAGCATTAGGAAGTGAGATACTTCCTATTTGAACCTTCAAAATCGAAAGATATAGATGGTATGTAGCTAGGTCACATGTGTAATACGGGATGTATACCATGTGTACAAGAAAGCTACGAGACATTATGAGATAGCTAGGTTGCATGGGTGATGTTATGTGTACACCATGTAGACAAGAGAGCTACGAGATAAATGTAGCTAGGTTGCATGTGTGGTTCCAGGTGAAGGACACCATGTAAACAAGAGAGCTACGAGATAAAGTGGCCAGGTCACATGGGTGATACTATGTGTACACCATGTGTACAAGAGAGCCAAAATTATGTGTACAATCGAGCTAGGTCACATGAGTGGTGCTAAGTGAAGGCCACTATGTGTACAAGAGAGCTTCGATTTTAAAGGTGGACTGTGTGCGATACCATCGCGTATCTGTTATTATTCTGAAGTGTTCAATTGAGAAATTGATTAATTATTGATATTGAGCTAAACTAAGTGAATTCATCATTTGAAATTGTAGATGGCAGAAAATATTGATAGACTATATAAGTGTATTAATTTTGCTTGAAGTGAATTATGTGAAAACGATGATGTTATGTTAATGATGAATATCAAGTCATATATGTGTAATTATGAGAGTTAAGTTAGAGGCTTTACGACCTCACCCCCTTACCAGAGTTGTAATTATGACAAAATTTCATGAGAATTATGTTAATAAAGTCACATGTGTAGAATTGGAGAGTATAGTGGTGAAGTGATTAGTAAGGCATATAGAGACGAAAATAGTTTGAAAAGTAAATACAGTTCTAGAAAAAGGTATTAGAATGTTTTAAAGATCATTCGAGATATGCAATGTCATGGTTAGAGAAGAAGCTAATTTTGGTAAATTGACTTATTCAGATATGATGTCTAAAGAGTGTACTTACCGAAAAATTCTTTTGAATTGATTTTTGTTAATAAATGAAATATTATGAGATTAGGGATGACAGAATTAGTCAGATGAATATGTGGCTGTTCATTTTCTGATGAAATTTTTATTGTATAAGAATGTTAGTTAACTAAAATGTTTGATGAGAGCAATGTTGGTCTGATTAAATTATGATTGGGACTTCTTCATTTTTCTTTGTTATACTATTTTGTTATGTTTGAGATAAAAGTAAATGGTGAGAATCATGTGAAGCTATTATTCTATTTTTACGGGTTGTTACTTTGTATTATATACGTATTGGAAAACCTTGATTATTTTGTGAATGCTGATTACATGATTGGCTTTATTTGATGATGATTTGATTCCAACCCAATTAAATGCTAAAGCGGGGTTTTCTTTGTGAAACTGAGAAGCTCAGAAATGTGATAATGGGTGGTAATCTAAATGAGTTTGGAGCGAATTTATTTCTGATGTTGAATTTCAGGTCGAACATGATTTTTGTTATTATTGTTATCTCGAGATAGAATGTATGTATAGATGAATCCAAAGTTTATATAGAAGTTTTTACATGAGGCTCAGTAGTAGTTAGTCTGCTCATCCAAGATAGATAAGATGTACAGTTATGTGAGTTATTTGTGCTAGTGATTGTATGTGTTCAATGATATTTTGGATTCGTATTCAGACGTTGATTTGTTAACAGATAAAAGACGAGTAAGTTGTGAGATAGAATTGCCATAGATTTCATATCGGGATTGTCATTCTCTCTGAAAAATAAGATGTTATTTGATTGTGGTTGATCATTTGACAAAGAAAGATTCATATGATCATTTCGGTATGTACAAAATTTTTATTGAACAAATCAATTGAGTATAAGTAATTATGAGAGAATAAGTGAGATCTTGACGATATGCTCCGACACTGTGTGCTACAGTCTAAAGGTTATTGGGAAGAGATGTTTGAGATTAATTCGGTTGTGATTCTGAGAAACTCTGTGGAAGTTTTTCCTGAGAGTTGAAAGCAACTTCTTATGGTAAGATTTTCGGGGACGAAAATCCCTAAAGGGGGGAGAGTTGTAATAGCCAAATTTTTCAGTGGTGTCGGAAACAGTGATTTGAGATCACTAAATCCAACCAGTAAGTTTAGAAATTTTAATAAATAATAATTAGGGCCAAGCGCGAATTTAAAAGAATTTTTGAATTAGTGAATTTTGCGATTTTAAAAGAATTAATCAGGTAAATTGGGTTAAAAATGAGGTATCAAGACCTCAAATTCAAAAACCGAGCCATAAATACTTTTATAAATATTTATGCAGTGTTATTAAGTTAGTATTAAAGTTTCGTTAGAAAATTTTAACGTTTGGTTAGTCAATTACGTAAAAAGGACTAAATTGAAAATAGTGCAAAATTTGTTAAATTGTGATTAAATAGCTTAAGTGATTAAAAAGGAGGGATTTAAAAGGCAATTGGACCCAAATTGTATGGGCTGGACGGTTGGGCAAGAAAATCAGCAAAAAGATAAGGAGAAACAAGGGCAAGATAGGAAATTTTGCAAATTAAACATATAAAACAAGACAAAATTGAAAAATCTAGAGATATCATTTTTCTTCAGCAAAAATGCCATGGGAGGTCTGAAAGGTGCTGGTTTTTCATACTTTGATATATGTGAGTTCAATTCTTGCCCTTTTCTTTGAGATTTTTATGTTTTTGTGACCTTTACAATTAGGTCCAAGTGTTTAATTCATTAGTTTTTGATGTTATGGACAAAGTTGAAAGTTACCATTGATAAGTGTTGGCTGTTTATGATGAAATAAAATGAATTTGAAGCTTTGATTTTGTTGTTTGATGATTTTATCAAGTAATTTCAATAGAAATTGATTTTAGGACCGAATTGTGAAAAAGTCGTGAATTAAGGTATAATGTTAAAATTCTGATTTTCAAAGGTTGTGTAATAGTTTAGAATGATGGAATAAAATGTTAATTGAGAAAAATTAGCTTAATAGACGGGCTAATTGAGTAAGGATTGAATTGTATGACTTGTGAAATTTAGAGGAAAAATGGTAATAAACATCTTGAACTAAAACAATTTTGGACAGCAGCAGTAGGTTAACTTTGAAAAATCACTATAAATTGTAGAAATCGAATTAAAGGATGAAAAAAATATTAAATTAAAGCTTATTTGAGTCTAGTTTCTCATAGAAGAAACAGTGTAAGCAATTAAATTGTAAATTATGAGATATGATGAATTTTGTGAGACAAGGTCAGAATGAATTCGGGTTTTCCTGTTCTGAATTTGGAAAATCACCAAAAATTGGATAAAAATAATTAGAGTCTCAAATTCATATGATTAGAATCTTTTATGAGTATATTTTCAATAAAAATCAACGAGAACATTATCCGGGTTCTATACTGTGATATAATTAATTTTTAGTGAAGAGAGGTCAGAACTGTCGGATAGTGAAACAGGGAAAACTTAAATGAATAAATTGTACTAATTGGATAAACCAAAAATTCTGAAAATTTTGTGGTGGAATGATATTTGAGTCTAGTTTTAGGAAATATTTACAGATCTTAATTTGGAGTTCTGTAGCTCAAATTATAAATAATTGAGTGACTATGAGTCGTGTGGACAGCTTGATGTGACCATTAATAAGTAAATTGTGAAATTGTACTTACAAGAATGTTATATACATTAAGGATGTGGAATGGAGAGGAGGAGGAGGAAAATAGATGATATATGTTTATAGGAAAATAGTATAAGAATGATACATATCATGACATGTATATATATATATGACTGGTTTCAATATGATGCTTCTTTGGTATGAAGTTTGATTGAAATGTCTCGGAGCAAGTATTTTATTTTTATGATCTCAAATGTGGTATTTTATAAAGATATGATCTAGCTTTAAATATGAATGCTTGATGATTAAGCTGAAAATATTTGGTAAGATGATAATCATGGTATAAAAGTATAAGTGGTACCAAAATAGACAAGGTAAAATGAGTATGAGAGACAAATGTATAATGACATACAAATGCTATGTTTGTAATTTAATTGAGATTTTTTAATTATTAAATGCATACCATGTTATATGCTTTTGATTTTGTATAAGTGTGTAAGAGATTAAAGTTGACCAAGGCTTGGAAAATAGCTTAGGTATTGACCACACAGGCAGAGACACGGCCGTGTGTCTCAGCCGTGTATGGAACACGATTTTAGGGCACGGGTGTACGATGTGGCCGTGTACCCCTAGATTGATGATGATGTCATAAATAAAGAGCTCCACGGACAAGAGACACGGGAATGTCGCAAGCCATATGGGCGTGTGGGTAGTTCACAAGTAAAACTTTTAAAATTTAAGTGAAAAATTTTATGAGAAATTGGTTGAGTTTCGACTTGATTTTAATGTTCATGTTGGGCTTCGAGGGCCCAAATAAAGGTCGTTATATATATATGTTCACAGAAAGTAAATAGTAATGTTTTGATTAATCTGTAAATGTTCTGTATGTACTGGTAACACTCTGTAACCCTATTTTGACGACGGATACGGGTTTGGGGTGTTACATGCATCACCTCTTCTGGCTCCCAAGTAGCTTCCTCTCTGCCATGATTACGCCAAAGCACTTTCACTAATGGAACAGATTTCCTTCTTAGAACCTTAACATCTCGATCCAATATTTGCACAGGCTCCTCCTCAAAGGTCAAATCAGTTTGCACCTCAATCTCTGCAATCGGCACGACATGAGTAGGGTCAGAACGATAACGCCTTAACATGGAGACGTGAAAAACATCGTGAATCCTGTCTAACTCTGGAGGCAATTCCAATTGATAAGCCACTGGGCCTACTCGCTTCAAAACCCGATAAGGCCTAATGAACCACGGACTCAACTTGCCTTTTTTACCGAACCTTAAAATCTTCTTCCAAGGAGAAACCTTCAAGAAGACCATATCACCTACTGTGTACTCAATCTCCTTACATTTCAAATCAGCATACGATTTTTCCCTATCGGATGCTTCCTTTAATCGATCCCTAATTATTCTGACCTTATCCTCAGTATCAGCTACCAACTCTAGTCTAAGAACTTGTCGCTCTCCTAGTTCGGTCCAACAACTAGGTGTACGACACCTTCGTCCATACAGTGCTTCATACGGTGCCATTGAATACTCGCCTGGTAACCGTTATTGTACACGAATTCTGCCAACGGCAAGTAATCTTCCCAACTACCTCGAAAGTCAATCACACATCTGTTGGAACACCAGTGCCTCCAAGGTGCAGTGAAAAAGTAAAAAAAAAATTTCTGGCGATCCAAACAAAGGATCCATGTGTAAGGAACGAATCGGGGTGATAAAAAGGTTTCAAATTATCAAACTTCAATCGAGTAGACAATGACGCTTAGGCAACAGGAATCTTTGAACCACTATCGAACCAAGCCGCAACCTTTTCCGATGTCGGCCTCTACGTAGTCCACCCGATTGACAATGAACGGTAGAAATCCCAGAAAACTATTTTCAGAGAGTATTTTGCTAAACGGCTGCTAGACCACTTTGCATATTTTTGGGCTAGTTTTTATATATTCTTTTTAGGGTTTTTACCCTTTCTATATATAACTCCCTCTTAATTGGTATATATTTATAACGAATTTTAATTCATTAAAATTAATCGAACATAATAATTATCATTCAAATAAATATAATAATGTTTAACAGAAAAATTATAATTACATTAATTATAATAAAGATTTTGGTAAACTATATTTATTTAAACTTATATACGGAACTAAATTCATATATCAATAAAATTATGTTCGATTATGTGTACAACATCCTTGTACATATAGTATGTTCAACAATTTGATTGCCCAATTAAATTAATTCGATAATTAATTTAATTCATGTGACAACCAAGCAATATACCAACTATGTTTTACCTCGTTCATTTCAACCATAGGGTGTGACCCTATAGGTTCTTGTAACGTTAGCAGTAATATTAGAATGATTCTAATGTTACAAACAATGAGTGGCATCTAACAATGCATCAATGCTACCTAAGTTACAAGAAGTCATGATTCGACATAACCTTTTGTGATTAACCTTTCATGCATTAATCCTTAAGTCCTGTATCTTTGGAATGGACACAAGTCATGGAATAGTCACACTTCCATAGTCCATCCCATGTTTCTTGATACCTTGAGTAAACTATGAGACACAAATACGTATGACATCTCATATCAACTTATTTGAGCATGGCCATGCATTTCTAGCCTCACTCAATCAAGTGGCCTGAGATATTACTCCTATTATGCAGGAGGGACTTATCCTATATTGATTAACTATATCCCTCAACATAGATTGTGGTATATCCAACATCAGTCTTTATAGAACAACCAGTTACGGTGTTTGTTTGACTGTATCAAAATATACAACTCATGATGTTGGGATAAAGATGATCTCAAGTATGAGGATCATATACATATTAATCACTATGAGTAATGTTGTGACAGTTGTATAATAATCCAAGAAACATACTCATAGCTGGTCAGCCCAATATGTTGTTCTCTAACACACATATTCATGCATTGATTCTGACACTCCATATCAATGACAGCTCTTCATCATCAATTAACTACATGTTAGTCTTAATGCATTATTATTGTCCTAGCCAACAACAATACTTGACTAAGGATCTTTTAAGAATAATCATATTATTCTCAGGACATTATTATAAAACAATTTATTTATGCGCACAGAAAAGAAACTGGAATAATAATGGCAACGCCTTATATTAATAAACATGATAAACCAAGTATGTTATTACAACCATCTCGTGATTGATCTTTGGGCATACTCGTACAATCTCCCACTGGCACTAAGACCAATCACTTATATATCTAATACCAAGTGACTTAGTGTGACGATCATGCTTCTGCTGTGTCAGAGGCTTGGTCAGGGGATCAGCAATGTTATCATCTGTATGTACTCTGCATATCTCTACATCCCCTCGATCAATAATCTCCCGAATAAGATGGTAGCACCTAAGTATATGGTTGGATCGTTGGTGAGATCTGGGTTCTTTTGTTTGTGCAATGGCTCCATTGTTATCACATCGGAGTTCTATAGCATCTGATATGCTAGGCACAACCCCTAGTTCAGTAATGAACTTCTTGATCCAAATCACTTCTTTTGCTGCCTCACTAGTTGCAATATACTCAGCCTCTGTTGTAGAATCGGCTACTGTACTTTGTTTTGAACTCTTCCAGCTCACAGCACCACCATTAAGGCAAAACACAAAACCTGATTACGATCGAGAATCATCCTTGTCGGTTTGGAAGCTGGCATCAGTGTAACCTTTTACACTTAACTCTTCCTCACTTCCATATATTAGGAACGTATCCTTAGTTCTTTTTAAGTACTTAAGGATATTCTTGACTGTGGTCCAGTGACCTTCACCGGGATCTACTTGGTACCTGCTCGTCATACTTAAGGCATATGAGACATCTAAACGGGTACATAACATGGCATACATGATAGATCCAATAGCAGAAGCATATGGAATTTTACTCATGTGTTCTCTCTCTTGTGGAGTTGAAGGACACATTTCCTTCGAGAGTGAAATACCATGTCTCATAGGTAGGAATCCTCTCTTAGATTCTTCCATATTGAACCTTTTCAATACTTTATCTATATATGTACCTTGACTTAGACCTAGTAGTTTTCTTGATCTATCTCTATAGATCTTGACTCCTAAGATGTAAGTGGCTTCGCCCAAGTCCTTCATAGAAAAACAACTTCCTAACCAAGTCTTAATAGACTGTAAGGTAGGTATGTCATTGCCCATGATAAGTATGTCATCCACATACAGTACCAAGAATGTGATTGTGTTCCCACTAACTTTCTTGTAAACACATGGCTCATCTTCATTTTTGATAAAATCGAACTCCTTGATTGCATCGTTAAAACGAAGATTCCAACTTCGAGAAGCTTGCTTTAATCCATAAATGGATCTTTGTAACTTACATATCTTTCCAACATCCTTTGGATCGACAAAACCTTCAGGTTGTGTCATATACACATCCTCTTCAAGTTTCCCATTAAGGAAAGCTGTTTTGACATCCATCTGCCAGATTTCATAATCATGAAATGTAGCTATGGTGAGCAAGATCCTGATGGATTTAAACATAGCTACAGGAGAAAAGGTTTCATCATAGTCAACACCATGAATTTGGCGAAAATCTTTAGCGACTAATCGCCCCTTGTATGTTTGTACATTACCATCCATGTCAGTTTTCTTTTTGAAAACCCACTTGCACCCTATAGGTTTAACCCCTTCGGGTGGGTCAACCAAAGTCCAAACTGGGTTTTCATACATGGAATCCATCTCAGATCTCATGGCCTCAAGCCATTTCTCAGAGTTTGGGCTCGCCACCGCTTCTTGATAAGTCCTAGGCTCATCTTGATCTATAAGAAAAATGTCACCATGTGTTGTAATGAGAAATCCATATCTCTCAGGTGCATGGCATTCTCTTAAAGATCTACGCGGTGGTTGTGTTTCTACAGCAGTTACTTGTTCCTCAATTTCTTGTGGAATTTGCTATTGTTCTATCTCTGGTTTAGTGGTATCTTGTGATTCTCGAATTTCTTCAAGTTTAATCTTTCTCCCACTTCCTTTTCTAGAAACAAATTCTCTCTCTAGAAAGACACCATTCCGAGCAACAAACACTTTGTTCTTAGTGGGATTAAAGAAATAATATCCTTTGGTTTCTTTCGGATAACCCACAAAGATACACCTTTCAGATTTGGGTTCAAGCTTAGTAGACATCTAACATTTAACATAAGCTTTGCAACCCCAAATTTTCATAAAAGACATACTAGGACGTTTCCCATTCCACATCTCATATGGCGTCTTTTGAACCAATTTAGATAGAACACGATTTAGTGTGAAAATAGCTGTTTCAAGTGTATGTCCCCAAAAGGAAGTTGGTAGATCAGCATGACTCATCATGGATCAAACCATGTCTAATAGAGTTTGATTTCTTCTCTCAGAAACTCCATTCCATTGAGGAGTACCAGGAGGAGTAAGTTGTGAGACAATCCCACATTCCTTCAAAAGATCATCAAACTCTAGGCTCAAATACTCTCCACCTCGATCAGATCGAAGTGTCTTAATAGTTTTGCCTAGTTGATTTTGTACTTCATTTTTCTTGAACTTTTCAAGGGCCTCAGATTTATGGCGCATGAGATAAACATACCCATATCTACTGAAATCATCAGTGAAAGTAATGAAGTAGTGAAATCCACCTGCTTGCTTGTATTTATTGGTCCACATACATCTGAATGTATTAAGCCCAATAAATCACTAGCTCGTTCACTTTTACCAGTAAAAGGAGATTTAGTCATTTTTCCTAATAAGCAAGATTTACATACTTCAAATTGTTCAAAAATAAATGAATCCAAGAGACCATCTTTATGGAGTTTGGATATGCATTTCTCACTTATGTGGCCCAAACGACAATGCCAAAGATAAGTTTGATTTGAGTCATTTATTTTAGATCTTTTAGTATTTATGTTGTAAATGGGATTCATTTGATCTAAAATATAGAGGCCATTAATCAATTGTGCCGAACCATAGAAAATATTATTGAGATAAAAAGAACAACAAGTATTCTTAATTATTATCTCAAAACCAATTTTGTCTAAACAAGAAATTGAAATAATGTTTTTAGTTAAACTGGGCACAAAATAACAATCCTCTAAAATTAAACCAAGTCCACTTGGAAAAGATAAAGTATATGTTCCCACAGCTAATGCAGCAACTCTTGCTCCATTTTCAACTCGCAGGTCCACATTTCCTCTAGCCAAAGTCCTACTCCTTTGTAGTCCCTGTACAGAAGTAAAAATATGAGAACCACAACCAGTATCTAATACCCAAGAAGTAGTAGTTGATAAATTAATATCAATAACATAAATACTTGAAGCAGACGTTCCGCTTGCTTTGGCCTTCTTGATTTCCTCAAGATAGACAGGGCAGTTCCGCTTCCAATGTCCAATCACACCACAATGAAAACAGTTTCCTTCCTTAGACACCTCTCCTTTAGGTTTCAGTGTAGCCTTTCCCTTTCCAAGATTGGGCTTACCTTTGCCTTTAGGCTTTGTCGGGACTTTAGCCTTTCCCTTGCCCTTATTGTTACAGACCATCAGTATGGGCTTGGGTCCAACCTTTTTCATGTTGCCTTTAGCAGTTCGTAACATACTGAGCAACTGTGATAGAGTCTTGTCAATTTCATTCATATTGAAATTGAGGACAAACTAGCTGTAACTATCCGACAACGATTGCAGAATAACATCAGTGGCCAACTCTTGGCTCAATAGAAACCCAAGCTTAGATAGGCTTTCAATATAACCAATCATCTTAAGAACATGAGGTCCTACTGGGCTTCCTTCAGCCAGCTTACATTGGAATAGGGCCTTAGAGATATTGAACCTCTCTTGACTTGCTTGCCCTTGATATAGTTCTTTCAGGTGCTCGATCATATCATAAGCAACCATATCCTCATGTTGCTTTTGAAGCTCAAGATTCATAGTGGCAA
Source organism: Gossypium anomalum (assembly GCA_025698475.1). Lineage (NCBI taxonomy): Eukaryota > Viridiplantae > Streptophyta > Magnoliopsida > Malvales > Malvaceae > Gossypium > Gossypium anomalum. The sequence continues at coordinate 33,248,790 of CM046959.1, read as the reverse complement.
GCATAAGACATCCAGCGTCTACCATTTTATCGAGATGCTTCTTGTAAGCATCTTTATCAGCCCTCGAGGCATTAGCCGGTGGTTCATCAGGAAGTGGTTTTTCAATGACATATAATTTCCGTTCTTGTTTGAGGGCAATCCTCAAGTTACGGAACCAGTCAAGAAAATTGAAACCATTCAATTTGTCCTTATCAAGGATCGATCGTAATGAGAGTTTATTAGTGTTTGCAGCCATAATATATCTACAACAATAAAATATGCGTGTGAATAAATTTACCAAGTTTATATCAATCATTAAAAGGACTTTATTAAATGATGTTCCCACTATTTTATTTCAAAATTAATAACCCTCATATATTAATTTCGGAAAGACTTTCTTCAAAGTATTTCTAGTGGGTTAAGGATCCATATTTCACCTCCTCTTAAGTCAGCTTTGGCTTTACTCTCAAGATTATGGTTATTTAGGTAAGCAACACTTGCTAATTACATCATATGTAACTCCTACAATTTGGTGAAGAACTCTTGTTCTAATTATCTTATGATTTATCCAAATTACTTGCCTCTAGGTTTCTAATCCTATTAGAGTAACCTAGTTAAGTCATTAACCAATTTTTAATCGACGAATATCACTTGTTTATTCTTCGCATTTAACCAAGATAAATACTAGTACTTCACCTTGTCAAAACCTACATAGTATTGATCGAGGCTTTAACGAGGGCATAAATTGGAAGGCCATGTTGACTTAATATTTTAATAGAGGAATTTTATTAGAGTGTTACATCTCACCAATTATGGTCTACTTTAGATCATTTAATCTTTTAATTGATCTCATCAATTAATGGGGTTTATTATTACCAAATTTGCATGCTTTAGACATCCATAGCATCTTATACATGAATAAGTAAAGCAATAAATAAATGCAATAGTTATAGCCCATAAACTATGGTGGTTCAACCCAAGCCAATGGGAGAACCAAAAGGGAACCTAAAGGTGTAAGCCGTTTCACAAGATGTCGATCCACACTGGTGGCCCATCTTCCTCTCTCGCCTAGTCCACAAAGAACTTTTACAAATTACAAAATTAAAACTCGCTTTTACACATACGAGGAGTAAGATGAGAGAAAGAAATACGAAGAATAGTAGTAAGGCATGACACGCAAGCCGTATTTATAAAATTACAACCTTTTATCAAATGGGTCATCGGGCTATAACTATGCATTTCAAACACCGTGCATTTCAAAAATAGCATACTTTATACAACATTTTACTAAGTGCATTATAAAATATCCTTTCAACCTTTTATGGCCCATTAAGTTTATTTATTACAAAAACGAACCGCGAATCCCAGTCAAATGAAACCTCACGATTTGATAACTTTTATCAACAGAATCGTGTTTTTTTAGGATTTAAATCCTTGAGGTTTCATATCGGAACAACCCTTGTTCCACTGGCCAGTAATCTGTTACTGGAAATTGTAAATGCCACCCTTGCTTCATCATAGATTTCTTAAACTTAACAATAAAAACATAAAACCGAATAGGCCATAACATCATGATTAACATTTAATTGCTTATCGAAAGGAACAATTATCAGATTTTATTTAAACGATTTAAACAGGAATAACATAATAAAATTGAAACATGCATCTCATACAATTGCGTCATCCAAGTATTTAAGCCTGAGTCTGTATTACACAAGTGGCTCTGATACCACTGTTGGAACACCGGTGCCTCCAAGGCGCAGCGAATAATTTAAAAAAAAATTTCGGTGATCCAAACTAAGGATCCATGTGTAAGGAACGAATCGGGGTGATAAAAAGGTTTCGAAATTACTGAAAATTCAATCTGAGTAGACAGCGACGCCTAGGCAACAGGAATGCTGAACCACTATCGAACCAAGCCGCAACCTTTTCCGATGTCAGCCTCTATGTAGTCCACCCGATTGACAATGAATGGTAGAAATCCCAGAAAACTATTTTCAAAGAGTATTTTGCTAAACGGCTACTAGACCACTTTGCATATTTTCGGGCTAGTTTTTATATATTCTTTTTAGGGTTTTTACCCTTTCTATATATAACTCCCTCTTAATTGGTATATATTTATAACGAATTTTAATTCATTAAAATTAATCCGAACATAATAATTATCATTCAAATAAATATAATAATGTTTAATCGAAAAATTATAAATACATTAATTATAATAAATATATCGGTAAACTATATTTATTTAAACTTATATACAAACTAAATTCATATAACAATAAAATTATGTTCTGATTATGTGTACAACATCCTTGTACATATAGTATGTTCAACAATTTGATTGCCCAGTTAAATTAATTCTATAATTAATTTAATTCATGTGACAACCAAGCAATATACCAATTATGTTTTACCTCGTTCATTTCAACCATAAGGTGTGACCCTATAGGTTCTTGTAACGTTAGCAGTAATATTAGAACGATTCTAATGTTACAAACAATGAGTGGCATCCAGCAATGCATCAATGCTACCTAAGTTACAAGAAGTCATGATTCAACATAACCTTTTGTGATTAACCTTTCATGCATTAATCCTTAAGTCCTATATCTTTGGAATGGACACAAGTCATGGAATAGTCACACTTGCATAGTCCATCCCATGTTTCTTGATACCTGGAGTAGACTATGAGACACAAATAAGTTTGACATCTCATATTAACTTATTTGAGCATGGCCATGCATTTCTAGCCTCACTCAATCAAGTGGCCTGAGATATTACTCCCATTATGTAGGAGGGACTTATCCTATATTGATCAATTATATCCTCAAAGATAGATTATGGTATATCCAACATCGTCTTTATAGAACAAACGATTCTGATGTTTGTTTGATCAGATCAAAATATACAACTCACGATGTTGGGATAAAGATGATCTCAAGTATGAGGATCATATACATATTAATCACTATGAGTAATGTTCTGACAATTACATAATAATCCAAGAAACATACTCATAGCGGGTCAGTCCAATATGTTGTTCCCTAACACACATATTCATGCATTGATTCTGACACTCCATATCAATGACAACTCTTTATCATTAATCAACTACATGTTAGTCTTAATGCATTATTATTGTCCTAGCCAACAACAATACTTGACTAAGGATCTTTTAAGAATAATCATATTATTCTCAGGACATTATTATAAAACAATTTATTTATACGCACAGAAAAGAAACTGGAATAATAATGGCAGCAACTTATATTAATAAACATGATAAACCAAGTATGTTATTACAACTATCTCGTGATTGATCTTTGGGCATACTCTTACAGCATCCCCTCAACATGTCCTCCAAAATCTGAATAACCCTTTCCAATTGACCATCAGTTTGGGGATGGAAAGCCGTACTAAAGTTCAATCGCGTTCCCAATGCCTCATGCAACTTTTACGAAAACTGAGATGTGAATCTAGGATCCCGATCAGAAATAATTGAAACTGGGACACCATGAAGCTGTACAATCTCCGCCACATACAACTTGGCTAACTTCTGATGTGAAAAGTCAGTGCAGACTGGTATAAAATGGGCCGATTTGGTCAACCTATCCACAATCACCCAAATCGAGTCTTTCTTCGATGGTGTCAAGCGTAGCCCACTCACAAAGTCCATGGTTACCCTCTCCCATTTCCAAAGTGGTATTTTCACTGGCTGCAACAGTTCTGAAGGTAGTTGATGCTCAGATTTCACTTGCTGGCATGTCAGACATTTCCCCACAAATTCCGTTACTCCTCGTTTAAGCCCAGGCCACCAGTACAGTTCTCGCAAGTCGTGATACAACTTATTCCCTCCAGGATGCATGGCAAAAAGTCCCCCATGAGCTTCCTTTAATATTGACTGTCTCAAGTCATAGTCCTTCGGAACACAAATTCTTCCTCGAAAACACAAAACTCCTTCGCTATTTAATCCAAACTTAGAAGTTTCCCCTTCCTTAACTTGTTGAAAACGAGCGACCAAAGACTCATCTTTCAACTGCTTTTCCTTAATCTGATCTACCCAGGTTGGCCTTACTTGCAACTCAGCCAACAAAGTACCATTATCATACAGACTCAGACGAGCAAGCATTACTCTCAGATCAGATATAGCTCTACGACTTAGAGCATCGGCTACCACATTAGCCTTGCCTGGGTGATACTCGATCGAACAGTCATAATTCTTTTTACAGTCCCTATGGGTATGATAACTCGACATTTACTTGTCACTTTATTACTTGTTACGATTGTGTACACTTGCACATTTTTCCGTCGTTCGACACCTTACGTGGCCATGTGTCCCCTGGTGTTGAATTTGAAAAAAAGTCAGTATGCTTCACACAGTCTCACGCACGGGCATATGACTTGGCCATATGGCATAAGTTAGTATACCCCACAGGTTTGGCACGGCCTAGCACACGGCCTGGCACATGGGCATGTGTGGCCATTTTGAGGGCACACGGGCGTTTGTGTTGGCCATGTGACCCAAGTCAGAGAGTTACATGGGGTAAGACATGGCGTTGAATACAGGTGAGGGGTGTAACATTTATTGATATCAGAGCTACAGTTTAGTCGATTCTAGGACTAACGTAGCGTATGTGAGAGTCTAGCTATACATGCCATATATAAACTATGATAGTGTGATGACTCCTAATGTTTTAAAATGTGTTTTCATATAGTAAATGGATCTAAATCGAGCTATATCTAATGAGGTTGAGAGTAATGTGCCCACTCCCGCTCAAGGGACAGTGCCATCTGATTCTAGACCCGTAACGGGCAGCCAAGGAGGAGAGGGTAGAGAAGCCTTCTTCCAAATGATGAACGAGTGTTTCACTCAATATATCTGAATGAACCCGACTGCTCAACAACCTCCACCCCCTCCTAATCCCTAACCAGTTCCTGGAGCTCTTCAAGGAGTTGAGCTTTTAAGATTGAATAAGCCTCCAATTGACAAGTTCTGTAAACACGGTGCAGAAGAATTCAGAGCTAATGTTGACGATGATCCTGAGAGAGCCGAGTTTTAGCTTAAAAACACTATTAGAGTACTTGATGAACTTTTTTGTACATTGACTGAATGTTTAAAATATGCTATATCACTATTGAGAGACATTGTATATTAGTGGTGGAATACGTTAGTATCCGTGGTACCGAGGGAGAGAGTCACCTGGGACTTCTTTTAGACTGAGTTCCGAAAGAAATACATAAGTCAACAGTTTCTAGATCAAAAGCATAAAGAAATTTTAGAACTAAAACAGGGCCGAATGATTGTGATAAAGTATGAAAGATAATTTGTACGGTTGAGCAAGTATGCTCAGAAATATGTTTCTATAGAAGAAATCATTTGCAAGCAATTCATTGAGGGTTGAACGAGGACATTAAACTTCTAGTTGGAATTTGAAAACTGAAGGAATTTGTTGTTTTAGTCGACAGAGCTTACAAAGCTGAGGAACTTAGCATAGAAAAGAGAAAGGCTGATTCATAGGCAAGAGATTTGAGGAAGAGATCAATGAGTAAACCTTCAATAGGATATTCCAATAGAGATCGTGGAAAGCAATACACCAGTCCTAGAGCTCAAGCTACATCGGTATCTAGTGTTGGCAATGTGAAAGACATTAAACCTAAGTGTCAACATTGTGGAAGATGGCATTTTAGAGATTGTTGGGTGAAAAATAATAATAGAGCTTGTTACAGTTGTGGCTCGCGAGATCAGTTTATCCAAGATTGTCGTGAGTTAAATGAAAAAAATAAATCTCAGAATGCAAGATCAAGCAATACAGTTACTTGAGGGAGGCTGCCAAGAAATACAGGTAATGCAAGTGGTAATTGTGGTACAACAAAATATTCTACAGTGAGATCTGAGGCTAGACTACCTGCTAGAGCATACGCTATTCACGCCCGCAAAGATACCTCATCACCAGATGTTATTACGGTACATTTTCTCTTTACGACACTAATGTTATTCCATTGATTGATCCTGGATCGATTCATTTTTATATATGTATGAATTTGGTGTCTAATAAGAGTGTGCCTATTAAGTCTACTGAGTTTGTGATTAAAGTATCGAACCCCTTAGGCAAGTATGTTCTAGTTGATAAAGTATGCAATAACTATCCTTTAATGACTCGGGGTTACTATTTTCCAGCTGACTTGATGCTTTTACCATTTGATGAGTTCAATGTGATTCTGGGTATGGATTGGTTGACTTTACATGGTGCTATTGTGAACTGTAGACGAAAGATTATAGAATTGAAGTGTCAAAATAATAAAATTCTTCAGATTGAATCAAATGACTCGAATGAATTGCCTGTTTTAATTTCATTCATGTTAGCTCAGAAATGTGTGAGGAAAGGTTGCAAAGCTTATCTTGCTTATTTTTTTGATACAAAAGTGTCTGAACCAAAGATTGAATAAGTACCAGTTGTCTGTGAATATCCAGATGTATTTCTTGAAGAATTATCGGGCTTGCCACCTATTAGAGAGTTGAATTTGCTATTGATTTAGTGTTGGGAACTTTGCCAATATCTATAGCTCCATACAGAATGACTTCGATAGAGTTGAAAGAGTTGAAAGCTTAGTTGCAAGAGTTAACAGATAGAGGTTTTGTAGAACTGAGTTTTTCACCCTGAGGTGCACCTGTATTGTTCGTAAAGAAGAAAGATGGATCAATGAGAATGTGTATTGACTATAGACAGCTCAATAAGGTTACAATAAAGAATAGGTATCCATTTCCAAGAATAGATGATTTGTTTGATCAATTGAAAGGTACAATAGTGTTTTTAAAGATTGATTTGGGATCAGGTTATTATTAGTTGCAAGTTAAAGACTCAGATGTGCCAGAAACTGTGTTTAGAACGAGGTACGGACACTATGAATTCCTTATTATGCCTTTTGGACTAACTAATGCTTCTGCTATTTTTATGGATTTGATGAATCAAATTTTTAGACCGTATCTAGACAGATTTGTTGTTGTGTTCACTGACGACATTCTGATCTACTCACGAGATGAGTCTGAGCATGCCGAGCATTTGAGGATTGTGTTGGAAACCTTGAGAGATAAGCAACTGTATCCTAAATTCAACAAATGTGAGTTTTGGCTCTGGGAAGTTGGATTTTTGGGACATATTGTCTCGGTAGATGGCATTGGAGTTGATCCAAGTAAGATTTTTGCAGTAATTGATTGAAAACCACCTAGAAATATATCTGAGGTCAGAAGTTTTTTAGGATTGGCTGGTTACTATCAATGTTTTTCTAAAGGGTTCTTGATGATTGCTACACCGATGACCAGACTACTATAGAAAGATGTAAAGTTTGAATGGTCTGAGAAATGTCAACAAAGCTTCGATCAATTGAAAGCATTGTTAGCTAAGTCATTAGTGTTGGTTCAACCTTAGTTGGGTAAAGAATTTATGATTTACAGTGACCCGTCATTGAACGGATTCGTTTGCATGTTAATGCAAGAAGGAAAAGTAATAGCCTATGCTTTCAGACAGTTGAAACCATATAAAAAGAATTATTTGACACGAGATTTAGAGTTGGCTGCCATAGTTTTTGCATTAAAATTTGGCGTCATCATTTGTACGGTGAAAAATGTCACATCTTTACTGATCACAAAAGCTTAAAGTATATTATGACTTAGAAAGATTTGAATTTGTGACAACGGAGATGGCTCGAGCTACTAAAAGTGTAATAGCTCGAATTAGGGCCTAGTCAGAATAGCGGTCTCGAGACCACAAAACCAAAGTCAAAAAAATTATTTTATTATTATTTTGGAGTTATAGCATGATTATATTACTGCATGAAAAATTTGGTCAGTTAATATTGACATTTGTGAGCCCAATTGCAAAAAATGACTAAATCGCATAAACTGCAAAAGTCCTAAATTGATAACTAAAGGTGTTAAATAGCTAGAGAACCGAAATTGGGGGTCTTTAAAGGGAAATTAGACCCTATTAGAAAAGCTTGGCCGGCCATGAGATAAGGATGGTTAATTGGTCAAAGGGTTAGGTTGGTTGATGACATAATATGTATTTTAATAATGCCCTAAAGCCTAGCATTCATCTTGTCCATCCATTTTCCTTCTCTTTGACCGAAAATCAACCATAGGAGGGCTTGAAAGCTTCAAAAAAAATTTAGCCACTTATTCCACTTACAAGTAAGTGATTTAGATGTCTATTTTCGATGATTTTTGTATTTTTGAGACTTTTGAAGCATAAGCTTTCAAATGAGAGGATTATTGTGCATTATGAACAAGAGTCTAAGGTTTTGCCATTAAAGGATTTGTAATGTTTGCTGAGTTTTTATGAAAGAATATGAGTCCTAGTTATGTTATAAACAACTTTTGTGAAAGATGTTAGCATGAAAACACCTAAAGGGACTATTTTGCATAAGTTGTAAAATAGTTGATAAATATGTGAAATAGTACGAATTTGAAATTACTATAAGAGTAAAAAGGGTTCGGCTAGGCTTAAAATATGAAAAATTTTGATAAAAATTGATTTTTAAGCATAGGGGCGAAATGGTCATTTTACCAAAATCTAGGGCCAAAAAGGTTGTTTTACCTAAGGGGTGAATTTTAGATTTGCCTAATTGTGTTTAGTGACTAAATGATTGAATTTTGCTAGTATAGATCAAGATTTGCCAAATCTGAACCTAGACCGGGGGAAGGCTAAGCAAACCGACTAAACTGACTAGTCGTGTGTATTTTGTAATCCGAGGTCAGTTGTATGTAAATAATACAACTACATTGTTAATGTATGTGTTTGAATTTTCATTGAATTGCTATAGCATGAATTGCTAGATTGTGAATTGGGAATGCATATTGATAATTGAGATACTAGAAATCCCGTTGGAACCCTAGGAAATAAACCAGATATTCATGCCGTGACATTTGGGTCACTTGTGTGAGCTAGTGTAAGACATGTCTAGGAAATGCATCGACCACATAATGAGAGCCAGTGTAAGGCCATGTCTAGGACATGGCATCGGCATTGAGACGAGTGTTAGTGTAAGACATGTCTGGGACATGCATCGGCCTCGAGACGTAAGCCAGTGTAAGACATGTCTGGGACATGCATCGGCTAAGAGTTGTGTCAATGTAAGACCATGTCTGGGACATGCCATCAACACAGATATGGGGGAGCAAGTGTAAGACCATGTATGGGACATGGCATTGGCCTCGATGATGATAGCTAGTATAAGACCATGTCCGAGACATGGCATCAGCACCTTACCCTATGTTTGAGGCTTATGAAATATCCAGTAGTTTTTCGAATGGTTCAACAGTGAAAGTTATGATTGTGAGTTGATAAGGAAGTATAACCTTGCGTTGAAGGGTACAGGTACCTAATTGGTACGTACGAGAAATGAGCTCAATATAAAATATGTGACTTATATAGATGGTAATGAGTAAGTTATGCTTATGCCTACCTTTGTGTTATGAGCATGATGATCATTGATGAAATTGTTGTTGTATATTTATTTATATGCAACTTACTAAGCTTTTATGCTTACTCCTTTTCTTTCTAATTTCTTATAGTGCTGCCTATTTAGCTCAAGGATCACCGGAAGTCAGAGTTATCAATAACACTATCATCTGAAGCATTCGGTATAGTTGGATTTATATTTTTGAATTTTGGCATGTATAGGATTTGGAATTTAATATTTCGTGTCTTTGAGAATTGATCAAATGTGTTGGCTTGGGTTAGAAACCCTCCAATTAGTATTAAGCCTTGAATGATGGTTAACATTCATTTTGAGTTTATAAAAGATGCATTTTCATGGTTGAATGAATGTCTATTGTGGCTGATGTGGTTATATGAATTGTGCTTGTTTTGGTAGGGGTTAATATTTGTATGAAGCTATGTAGGTAGGGGTGACATTGAGGCTTGGTAAATAACCTCATATTGTCTACACGGGTAGACACACGGTCGTGTGTCTCATACGTGGCTAGCCCCATGGGCATGTGGTCCGGCCGTGTGTCCCCTGCACGTAAAAGTTTTAAGTCAAAATGCATGGTAATAAGCACAAGAGCAAAGACATGGCCGTGTGTCTCGGCCGTGTGGAGGACACAGCCTAGTACATGGGCGTGTGCCACGGCCATGTGACATTCTGAGTATGCTGACGTCAAAAATAGAATGTCTATGTTTTTGCACACGGGCTAGGACACAAACGTGTCATGGCCGTGTGAGGGACACAGGCCATGGACATGGCCGTGTGTATGACCGTGTGAGAACCCCTATAGTGTGTATTTGAAAATAAGTCCACACGGGTAAGGGGCACGAGCGTGTCCCTATGTGCTTAGGTTGTGTGGGCCACACAGGCCATCAGCACGGTCATGTTGAAATGGCCACACGGGCGTGTTGCTCTTCCACAGGGGCGTGTGCCAGGTTTTAAAGGCAAGATTTTCATAGTCATTTTTAAGAACCCAAAATGGTCCCGTGAAATTTCTAATGGTCGATTTGGGGCTCGTAGACCCATAATAAGAGGTTTAAAGTAGAAATTGAAAAAGCTTTAATTTGGATCGAGTCTTGGTGACTCGAGTTTTGTTTGTGTGCATGAGATTAAGTTAGGTAATGCCTTGCACTCTGCCCCGGCGTAGGATACGGGTATGGGGTGTTATATTTAGTGGTATCAGAGCTATGGTTTAGTCGGTTCTAGGACTAACCTAGCAAGAGTACGAGTCTAGCTATAAATGACATAATTGTATATTGATAGTGTGACGATTCCTGACAATTATAAATTATGTTTTTATATAGTAAATGGATCTTGATAGAGCCACGGTCGATGACATGGAAAGTAACGCGCCGGCTCCCGCTGAAGGGACCGCGCCAGTTGAGAGCGAGCCCGTGAATATGGGCCAAGGCAAAGGGGCTAGAGAAGCCTACCTTAAATGATGGACGCTTGGTACACAGAGTTCGTTCTTGATAACCTGTACACTCCACCTCCCCCACCCCCTCCGAGTCCTCAGTATGCCTCAGTAGCTCCGCAAGGTGCAGACATGTTTAGAAGAGAGAAACCTCTGGTAGACAAGATCCGAAAACAAAGGGCCAAAGAATTCCAAACTAGTATAGATTATGACCTAGAGAGGGCAGAGTTTTGGCTAGAAAATACCATAAGGGTATTCAATGAATTGTCATGCACACCTGAAGAGTGCATAAAGTATGCTGTGTCAGTCCTATGAGACTCAGCTTATCAGTAGTGGAACATTCTCATGTCTGTGGTGTTGAGAGAGAGGATCAATTCAGAATTTTTCCAGGAGGAATTTCGAAAAAATTATATTAGCCAAAGATTCATAGACCAAAAGAGGAAGGAATTCCTAAAACTAAAGTAAGGCTGATTGTTAGTAACGGAGTATGAGCGTGAATTTGTGAGGCTCAGTAAGTATCCGCGGGAATGCGTGTCTTCAGAAGCCATAATGTGTAAGAGGTTTGAAGATGGCCTTAATGAAGATATTTGAGTATTTATGGGCATCCTTGAATTAAGAAAATTTTTGGTTCTCGTTGAGAGAGCATGCAAGGCAGAGGAGCTGGTAAAAGAGAGGAGGAAAGCAGGTTTTATGTTACGGGATTCAAAGAAGAGGCAGATGGGAAAATCACATCAATCCTTATCCAAGAGATCAAAAGAGTTATCTACCCGACCGAATGTTTCGGTGGGGTATTCGAATAGGAACAAGAACCGACAGAACACAACTTCTAGAGCCCAGACCACTTCGGTCCCAGGCATCAGTAACACTCGGCCAAATAGGCCAAAATGCTCGCAATGTGGTAGGCATCATTTTGGCGAGTGCTGTTGGAATGAAAGGGGCTGTTTCAAGTACAGATCATTGGAATACTTCATTCGTGATTGCCCTGAATTGGATGAGAGAGAGGAAACAATATGTGAAAGCAAGTAGTGCTCCTTTGAGGGGTAGACCACAAAAGAACCCTGAAAGTGGGGCTAGCAGTAGAGGCGTGCCAAAAGATGCCGCAGTGAGGTCTGACGGTAGAGCGCCTACAAGGATGTATGCTATATGTGGCCAGGAAGAGGTAGAGTCTCCCGACGTGATCACAAGTACTTTTTTATCCATGATATAACTGTTGTTGCTTTAATTGACCCGAGATCTACCCACTCTTATATTTGTATGGAATTGGTACCTCGCATGAGCATGCTAGTAGAGTCCACTAAGTTTGTGATCAAAGTGTCTAACCTTTTAGGCAGATATTTACTAGTGGACCAAGTGTGTAGAAATTGTCCTTTAACAATTAAAGGTCATTTTTTCCCCAGCTAACTGGATGTTATTGCCATTTAATGAGTTTGATGTAAACCTTTGGATGGATTAGTTAACTTCTCATAGTTTTGTAGTGGACTATGGGAGGAAAGTAATTGAGTTGAAATGTGAAGACGAAAATCTTCTTCGGATTAGACCAGATAAGTCGGATAATCTGCCTGTATTAGTATCACCGTTGACTGCTGAGAAATATTTGAGAAAAGGATATAAGGCTCATTTAGCTTTTGTGCTAAATACTCAAGTGCCTGAGTTAAAGATAGAATCGGTGCCAGTAGTTTGTGAGTTTACAGACGTGTTTTCGAAAGAGTTACCTGAATTACCTCCAACGAGGGAAGTTGAGTTTGGAATCAAGTTGGTCCCTGGAACGGCACCTATCTCGATCGCCCTGTATAGGATGGCTCCAGCAGAGTTGAAAGAGTTGAAAGCACAGTTGCAAGACCTAACGGTCAAGGGCTTTGCGAGACCGAGCAGTTCCCCGTGGGGTGCTCCAGTACTCTTTGTGAAGAAGAAAGATAGGTAGATGAGGTTATGCATCGACTATAGACAGCTCAACAGAGTAACAATGAAGAACAAATACCCTTTGCAGAGGATCGATGATTTGTTCGACCAGTTAAAGGGAGCCACTGTGTTTTCTAAGATAGACCTGAGGTCTGGCTACTATCAGCTAAGGGTTAAAGAGCAAGATGTACCGAAGATTGCGTTTCGGACGAGATACGGGCATTATGAGTTTCTTGTTATGCCCTTTGGTTTGACTAATGCCCTGGCGGTGTTTATGGATTTGATGAACCGCATTTTCAGGCCGTATCTAGATAAGTTTTTTGTCGTCTTTATCGATGATACATTGATTTATTCGCGTGATGAGAACGAGCACGCGGAGCATCTGAGAGTTGTGTTGCAAACTTTGAGAGACAAGCAGTTACACTCCAAGTTCAGTAAGAGTGAATTCTAGCATAAAGAGGTCGGTTTCCTAGGACACATTGTGTCGGGTGACGGGATCTGAGTTGACCAAGGTAAGATTTCAGCTATTGCGGAGTGGAAACCACCGAGGAATGTGACCGAGGATCGAAGCTTTTTGGGTTTGGCTGGCTATTATAGACAGTTTGTAAATGGGTTCTCTATGATAGCCATTCTGATGAAGAGGCTACTGTAAAAAGATGTCAAGTTCGACTGGATAGAAAAGCGCCAGCAAAGTTTCAAGAAACTGAAGACTTTATTGACCAAAGCCTCAGTGTTAATACAATCGGAGTCGGGTAAGGAGTTTGTGATATATAGGGACACCTCTTTGAATGGTTTGGGGTGCCTGCTTATGCAAGTAGATAAGGTCATAGCTTACACTTCTAGGCAACTAAAGCCACATGAGAAAAACTACCCGACGCACGACTTAGAGTTGGCTGCCATCGTGTTCGAGTTGAAAATTTGGAGACACCATTTGTATGGAGAGAAATGTCACCTATTCATCGATCATAAAAGCTTAAAGTACTTGATGACTCAAAGGGAGTTGAATTTGCGACAACGCCGATGGTTAGAGCTAATAAAAGATTACGAGCTGGTAATAGATTACCATCTGGGAAAGGCGAACGTGGTCACTGATGCTTTGAGTAGAAAGTCATTGTTTGCCTTGAGATCCTTGAATACTTAGTTGAATATGTCTAGCGATGGTTCGGTCTTAGTAGAGTTGAGAGCTAGACCGACATTTTTGTAAGAGATCCGTGAAGCTCAGAAAGGTGATAAGAAGTTGCAAGCTAATATGGCTCAAGGTGAAACGGAAAGTGAATCTGAATTTTGTATTGGTACCGATGGGTGTTTAATGTTCAAAGACAGGGTTTGTGTGCCCAAGGACAATAAGCTTATTCAAATGATTCTGAGAGAGGCACATAGTGGTTGTTTATCCGTCCACCCGGGTAGTGTGAAAATGTACAACAACCTTAAGAAAATGTATTGGTGGTCGGGTATGAAAAGAGACAATTCTGAGTTCGTCTCCAAGTGCCTAGTATGTCAGCAAGTAAAGGCTGAACATTAAGTACCTTCGGGTCTACTTTATCCTATCAAGTCCCTGAATGGAAATGGGACCGTATCACTATGGATTTTGTGATAGGTTTGCTGATAACCCCAAAAAGGAAAGATGTAGTATGGGTTGTTGTAGATAGACTAAAAAAGTCAGCACACTTTATACCAGTACATACCGACTACTCCCTTGAGAAATTAGCCGACTTATATATTTTCGAGATTGTGAGGCTTCATGGATGCCGTTGTCAATTGTTTCAGATAGAGACTAGAGATTTACCTCAAGGTTATGGAAGAAGTTACAAGAATCTTTGGGAACCAAGTAGAGCTTTAGCACGGCATTTCATCCACAAACTGACGGACAGTTGGAAAGAGTAATTCAGATCTTAGAGGACATGTTGAGATGTTGTGTTCTCGAGTTTTAGGGAAGTTAGGAAATATACTTGCTATTGGTTGAAGCCGCCTACAGCAACAGTTATCAGATCAGTCTGAAAATGGTGCCTAATGAGGTTTTTTATGGGCGAAAGTGTCGAATGCCCTTATACTAGACTGAGTTGAAAGAGAATCAGGTTCACAGGGTCGATTTAGTCAAAGAGACTAAGGAGAAAGTTAAAGTGATTCGCAACTGCTTGAAGGCCACCTCGGATAGACAGAAATCCTACGTGGATTTGAAACGAAAGGAAATTGAGTGTCAAGTCGATGATAAGGTATTTTTGAAAGTTTCTCCATGGAAGAAGTTCCTCAGATTCGATAGAAGAGGCAAGTTGAGTCCTCGTTTCATAGAACCTTATGAGGTTACCGAGAGAGTAGGGCCAGTTGCTTATCAATTAGATTCACCACCAGAGTTGGAAAAGATTCAGGACGTGTTTCATGTATCCATGTTACACCAGTATAGATCAGACCCTTTGTATGTAATTGAGCCGACAAAATTTGAGATTCATCCGGACACGACTTATGGCGAAGAGCCGATCAAGATTTTGGCTCGGGAAGTCAAACAGTTAAGGAATAAAAGATAACACTTGTGAAGGTTTTGTGGCATAGGCATGTAGTCAAGGAAGCCACATGGGAACCCGTGGAGAATATGAGAGACCAGTATACAAACTTATTCACCCGTAAGATTTTCGGGGATGAAAATTCCTAAAGGGGGAGAAATGTAATAGCCCAAATTAGAGTCTAGTAAGAATAGTGGTCTCAGGACCACAAAACCAAAGTTAAAAAAATTATTTTATTATTATTTTGGAGTCATAAAATGATTTTATTAGTGCATGAAAAATTTGGTAACTTAATTTTGACATTTGTGAGCCCAATTGCGAAAAAGGACTAAATCGCATAAACTGCAAAAGTCTTATATTGATAGCTAAAGCTGTTAAATAGCTAGAGAACCAAAATTGGGGGTCTTTAAAGGGCAATTAAACCCTATTAGAAAAGCTTGGCTGGCCATGAGAGAAGGATGGTTAATTGGTCAAAGGGTTAGGTTGGTTGATGACATAATATGTATTTTAATAATGCCCTAAAGCCTAGCATTCCTCTTCCCCATCCATTTTCCCTCTCTTTAACCGAAAATCAGCCATATGAGGGCTTGAAAGCTTCAAAAAAAATTTAGCCACTTTTTCCTCTTACAAGTAAGTGATTTAGATGTCTATTTTTGATGATTTTTGCATTTTTTGAGACCTTTAAAGTATAAGCTTTCAAATGAGAGGATTATTGTGCATTATGAACAAGAGTCTAGGGTTTTGCCATGAAAAGATTTGTAATGTTTGCCTAGTTTTTATGAAAAAATATGAGTCCTAGTTATGTTATAAACAACTTTTGTGAAAGATGTTACCATGAAAACACCTAAAGGGACTATTTTCCATAAGTTGTATAATAGCTGATAAATATGTGAAATAGTAAGAATTTGAAATTGCTATAAGAGTAAAAATGGTTCGGCTAGGCTTGAAATATAAAGAAATTTGAGAAAAATCAATTTTCGAGCATATGGGCAAAATGGTCATTTTGCTAAGGTCTAGGGGCAAAAGGGTTATTTTACCTAAGATGTGAATTTCAGATTTGCCTAATTGTGTTTAGTGACTACATGAGTGCATTTTGCTATTATAGATTAAGATTTTCTAAATTCGAACCTAGACCGGGGGAAGGCCAAGCAAACCGACTAATCCCACTAGTTGTGTGTAATTTGTAATCCGAGGTAAGTAGTATGTAAATAATACAACTACATTGTTAATGTATGTGTTTGAATTTTCATTAAATTAATATGGCATGAATTGCTAGATTGTGAATTGAGAATGCATATTGATAATTAAGATAGTAGAAATCCCGTTGGAACCCTAGGAAATAAACCGGATATTCATGTCATGACATTTGGGTCACTTGTATGAGCTAGTGTAAGACATGTCTCGGACATGAATCGGCCACATTATGAGAGCCAGTGTAAGACCATGTCTGGGACATGGCATCGGCCTCGATGATGATAGCCAGTATAAGACAATGTCCGAGACATGACATTAACACCTTACCCTATGTTTGAGGCTTATGAAATATCCGGTAGTGTTCTGAATGGTTCAACGGCGAAAGTTATGATTGTGAGTTGATAAGAAAGTATAACCATGTGTTGAGTGGTGCAGGTACCTTATTTTTACGTACGAGAAATGAGCTCAATATAAAATATGTGACTTATATAGATGGTAATGAGTAAGTTATGCTTCTGCCTACCTTTGTGTTATGAGCATGATGATTATTGATGAAATTGTTGTTGTATATTTATTTATATGCAACTTACTAAGCTTTTATGCTTACTACTTTTCTTTTCATTTTCTTATAGTGCTGCCTATTTAGCTCAAGGATCCTTGGAAGTCAGGGATATCGATCACACTATCATCCAAAGCATTCGGTATAGTTGGATTTATATTTTTGAATTTTGGTATGTATAGGATTTAGACTTTAATATTTTTTGTCTTTGAGAATTGACCAAATGTGTTGGCTTGGGTGAGAAACCCTCCAATTAGTATTAAGCCTTGAATGATGGCTAACATTAATTTTGAGTTTATAAAAGATGCATTTTCATGGTTAAATGAATGTCTATTGTGGCTGATATGGTTATATGAATTGTGCTTGTTTTGGTAGGGGTTAATATTTGTATGAAGCTATGTAGGTAGGGGTGACATTGAGGCTTGGTAAATAGCCTCATATTGTCCACACGGGTAGACACACACACACGGCCAGCCCCATGGGCATGTGGTCTGGCCTTGTGTCCCCTGCATGTAAAAGTTTTAAGTCAGTATGGATGGTAATAAACATGCGGGCAGAGACACGATCGTGTGTCTTAGACATGTGGAGGGCACGACCTAGTACATGGGCGTGTGCCACGACCGTTTACCATTCTGAGTATGCTTACGTCAGAAACAGAATGTCCATGTTTTTGCACAGGGGCTAGGACACAGGCGTGTCGTGGCTGTGTGAGGGACACAGACGTGTGTCTGGCCATGTGGAAACCCCTGGAGGTGTGAATTAGAAATTAATTCCACACGGGTAAGAGGCACGGGCGTGTCCCTGTGCTTAGGCTGTGTGAGCCACATGGGCCATCAGCACGGCCATCTTGAGATGGCCACACGGCCGTGTTGCCCTTCCACACAGGTGTGTGCCAGGTTTTAAAGGCAAAATTTTCATAGTCATTTTTAAGGACCCAGAATGGTCTCGTGAAATTTCTAATGGTCGATTTGGGCCTCGTAGACCCATAATAAGAGGTTAAAGTAGAAATTGGAAAAGCTTTAATTTAGACCGAGTCTTGGTGACTCGAGTTTTATTTGTGTGCATGATATTAATTTAGGTAATGCCTTGCACTCCTCCCCAGCGTAGGATACGAGTATAGGGTGTTACATTTAGTGGTATCAGAGCTATGGTTTAGTCGGTTCCCACCACTTTCGATTCCTCAGTATGTCCCGATAGCTTCGCAAGGTGCAAACATGTTTAGAAGAGAGAAGCCTCTGGTAGACAAGATTCTAGAAATAAGGGGTCAAAGAATTCTAGGCTAGTATAGATGATGACCTAGAGATGGCAGAGTTTTGGCTAGAAAATACCATAAGGGTATTCAATGAATTGTCATGCACACCTGAAGAGTACGTGAAGTGTGCTGTGTCACTCCTACGAGACTCAACTTATCAGTGGTGGAACACTCTCATGCTTGTGGTAACGAGGGAGAAGATCAATTCAGAATTTTCCATGAGGAATTCCAGAAAAAGTATATAAGCCAAAGATTCATAGACAAACAGAGGAAGGAATTTCTAGAACTAAAGCAAGGTCGATTGTCAGTGACAGAGTACGAGCGTGAATTTGTGAGGCTCAGTAAGTTTGCGTAGAAATGCTTGTCTTCAGAAGCCGCAATGTGTAAGAGGTTTGAAGATGGCCTTAATGAAGATATCCGAGTATTTGTGGGAATCCTTGAATTAAGAGAATTTGTTGTGTTCGTTGAGAGAGCATGCAAGTCAGAGGAGCTAGTAAAAGAGAGGACGAAAATGGCTTTTAAGTCGCGGGATTCAAAGAAGAGGCAGATGGGAAAATCACATCAATCCTCATCCATGAGATCAAAAGAGTTATCTACCCGATCGAGTGCTTCGGTAGGGTATTCAAATAGGATCAAGTACAGGTAGAACACAACTTCTAGAGCCCAAACCACTTCGATTGCAAGCGTCGGTAGCACCCGGCCAAATAGGCCAGAAAACTCGCAATGTGGTAGGCGTCATTTTGGCGAGTGCAGAGGGAATGAAAGGGGCTATTTCAAGTGCGAATCATTGGAACACTTCATCCGTGATTATCCCGAATTGGATGAGAGAGAGAGGAAACAAGATGTGAAAGCAAGTAGTGCTCCTTTGAGGGGTAGACCACAAAAGAACCCTAGAAGTGGGGCTAGCAGTAGAGGCGAGCCAAGAGATGCCACAGTGAGGTTCAAGGGTAGAGTGCCTGCAAATACGTATGCTATACATCCCCGGGAAGAGGTAGAGTCTCCCGACGTGATCACGGGTACATTTTCTATCCACGATATAACTGTTGTTACTTTAATAGACCCGGGATCTACCCGCTCTTATATCTTTATAGAATTGGTACCTCGTATGAGCATGCTAATAGAGTCCATTGAGTTTGTGATCAAAGTGTCTAACCATTTTGGAAATATCTACTAGTGGACCAAGTGTGTAGAAATTGTCCTCTAACAATTAAAGGTCATTGTTTCCCAGCTAACTAGATGTTATTGTCGATTAATGAGTTTGATGTAATCCTTGGATAGATTGCTTGACTTCTCATAGTTTTGTAGTGGACTGTGGGAGGAAAGTAATTGAGTTGAAATTTGAAAACATAAATATTCTTCGAATTAGACCAGATGAGTCAGACAATTTGCCTGTATTAGTATCGCCGTTGACTGTTGAGAAATATTTGAGAAAAGGATATGAGGCTCATTTAGCTTTTGTACTAAATACTCAAGTGCCTGGGTTAAATATTGAATCGGTGCCGGTAGATTGTGAGTTTACGGATGTGTTTCCAGAGGAATTACCCGGATTACCTCCAATGAGGGAAGTTGAGTTTAGAATCGAGTTGGTCCTTGGAAAGGCACCTATCTCGATCACCCTGTATAGGATGGCTCCAACAGAGTTGAAAGAGTTGAAAGCACAGTTGCAAGAGCTAACGGTCAAGGGCTTTGCGAGACTGAGCAGTTCCCCGTGGGGTGCTCCGGTACTCTTTGTGAAGAAGAAAGATGGGTCGATGAGGTTATGCATTGACTATAGGCAGCTCAACAGAGTAACAGCAAAGAACAAATACCCTTTACCGAGGATCGATGATTTGTTTGAAGGGAGCCACTGTGTTTTCTAAGGTTGACCTGAGGTCTGGCTACTATCAGCTAAGGGTTAAAGAGCAAGATATGCTGAAGACAGCGTTTCGGATGAGATACGGGTATTATGAGTTTCTTGTCATGCCTTTTGGTTTAACTAATGCCCTGGCAGTGTTTATGGATCTGATGAACAGAATTTTCGAACCGTATCTAGATAAGTTTGTCTTCGTCTTTATCGATGACATATTGATTTATTCGCGTGATGAGAATTAGCACGCGGAGCATTTGAGAGTTGTGTTGCAAACTTTGAGAGACAAGTAGTTATACGCCAAGTTCAGTAAGAGTGAATTCTGGCTTAAAGAGGTCGGTTTCCTAGGACACATTATGTCGGGTGACGGGATCCGAGTTCACCCAAGTAAGATCTCAACTATTATGGAGTGGAAACCAGCGAGGAATGTGACCGAGGATCGAAGATTTTTGGGTTTGGTTGGGTATTACAGATAGTTTGTAAACGGATTCTTTATGACAGCCACTCCGACGAAGAGACTGCTGTAAAAAGATGTCAAGTTTGACTAGACAGAAAAGTGCCAGCAGAGTTTCGAGAAACTGAAGACTTTATTGATCGAAGCCTCGGTGTTAGTACAACCAGAGTCAGGTAAGGAGTTTGTGATATATAGTGATGCCTCCTTGAATGGTTTGGGGTGCATGCTTATGCAAGAAGATAAGGTCATAGCTTACGCTTCTAGGCAACTGAAGCCACATGAAAAACACTACCCGACGCACGACTTAGAGTTGGCCGCCATCATGTTCGTGTTGAAAATTTGGAGACACCATTTGTATGGAGAGAAATGTCGCGTATTCACCGATCATAAAAACATAAAGTACTTGATGACTCAAAGGGAGTTGAATTTACAGCAACGCCGATGGTTAGAGCTGATAAAGGATTACGAGCTGGTAATAGATTACCATTTGGGAAAGGCGAATGTGGTCCTCGATGCTTTGAGTAGAAAGTCGTTGTTTGTCATGAGAGCCTTGAATACTCAGTTGACTATGTTTAGTGATAGTTCGGTCTTAGCAGAGTTGAGAGCTAGACCGACATTTTTGCAAGAGATCCGTAAAGCTTAGAAAGGTGATAAGAAGTTGCAAGCTAAGATGGCTTAAGGTGAAATGAAAAATGAATCTGAATTTCGTATTGGTACCGATGGGTGTTTAATGTTCAAAGGCAGGGTATGTGTACCCAAGGACAATGAGCTTATTCAGAAGATTTTGAGAGAGGCACATAGTGGTTGTTTATCCATCCACCTGGGTAGTATGAAAATGTACAACGACCTTAAGAAAATGTATTGGTAGTCGGGTATGAAAAGAGACAATTCTGAGTTCATCTCCAAGTGCCTAGTATGTCAGCAAGTAAAGGCTGAACATCAAGTACCTTCAGGTCTACTTCAGCCTATCGTGGTCCCCAAGTGGAAATGGGATCGTATCACTATGGATTTTCTGACGGGTTTGCCGGTAACCCCGAAATAGAAAGATGCAGTATGGGTTGTTGTAGATGGACTAACAAAGTCAGCACACTTTATACCAGTACGTACCGACTACTCCCTCGAGAAATTAGCTGACTTATATATTTCTGAGATTGTGAGGCTTCATGGAGTGCCATTGTCAACTGTTTCAGATAGAGACTCGAGGTTTACCTCGAGGTTCTGGAAGAAGTTACAAGAGGCTTTGGGAACCAAGTTTTGCTTTAGCACGGCATTTCATCCGCAAACTGACGGACTGTCAGAAAGAGTAATTCAGATCTTAGAGGACATGTTGAGGTGTTGTGTTCTCGAGTTTCAGGAAAGTTTGGAAAGATACATGCCATATGTTGAATTCGACTACAACAACAGTTATAAGATGAGTCTGAAAATGGCGCCTAATGAGGCTTTTTATGGGCGAAAGTGTCGAACGGCCTTACACTAGACAGAGTTGAAAGAGAATCAGATTCACGGGGTCGATTTAGTCAAAGAGACTGAAGAGAAAGTTAAAATGATTCGCGACTGCTTGAAGGCCACCTCAGATCGATAGAAATCCTACGCGGATTTAAAATAAAAGGAAATTGAGTTTCAAGTCGGTGATAAGGTATTTTTGAAAGTTTCTCCATGGAGGAAGGTCCTCAGATTCGGTAGAAGAGGCAAGTTGAGTCCTCGTTTCATGGGACCTTATGAGGTTATCGAGAGAGTAGGGCGAGTTGACTACCGATTGGATTTGCCACCTGAGTTGGAAAAGATTCAGGACGTGTTTCATGTGTCCATGTTACGCTGGTATAGATCAGACCCTTCGCATGTAATTGAGTCGGCAGAGGTTGAGATTCATCCGGACATGACTTATGGCGAAGAGCCGGTCAAGATTTTGGCTCAGAAAGTCAAACAGTTAAGGAATAAAAGTATAGAACTTGTGAAGGTTTTGTGTCATAGACACGGAGTCGAGGAAGACACATGTGAACCCGAGAAGACTATGAGAGACCAGTACACAAACTTATTCGCCGGTAAGATTTTTGGGGATGAAAATTCCTAAAGGGGGAGAAATGTAATAGCCCGAATTAGGGCCTAGTCAGAATAGTGGTCTCAGGACCACAAAACCAAAGTTAGAAAAATTATTATATTATTATTTTGGAGTCATAGCATGATTATATTAGTGCATGAAAAATTTGGTAAGTTAATTTTGACATTTGTGACCCAATAGCGGAAAAGGACTAAATCTCATAAAGTGCAAAAGTCTTATATTGATAGCTAAAGGTGTTAAATAGCTAGAGAACCAAAATTGAGGGTCTTTAAAGGGAAATTAGACCCTATTAGAAAAGCTTGGCCGGCCATGAGACAAGGATGGTTAATTGGTCAAAGGGTTAGGTTCGTTGATGGCATAATATGTATTTTAATAATGCCCTATAGCCTAGCATTCATCTTCTCCATCCATTTTCCCTCTCTTTGACTGAAAATCAACCATAGGAGGGCTTGAAAGCTTAAAAAAAATTTCAGCCACTTCTTCCTCTTACAAGTAAGTGATTTAGATGTCTATTTTTTTATGATTTTTCCATTTTTGAGACCTTTGAAGCATAAGCTTTCAAATGAGAGGATTATTGTGCATTATGAACACGAGTCTAGGGTTTTTCCATTAAAGGATTTGTAATGTTTGCTGAGTTCTTATGGAAGAATATGAGTCCTAGTTATGTTATAAACAACTTTTGTGAAAGGTGTTAACATGAAAACACCTAAAGGGACTATTTTGCATAAGTTGTATAATAGTTGATAAATATGTGAAATAGTAAGAATTTGAAATTGCTATAAGAGTAAAAATGGTTCGGCTAGGCTTAAAATATGAAGAAATTCGATAAAAATTAATTTTCGAGCATAGGGGAAAAATGGTCATTTTGCCAAAGTCTAGGGGTAAAAAGGTCATTTTACCTAAGATGTGAATTTCAAATTTGCCTAATTGTGTTTAGTGACTAAATGAGTGCATTTTTCTATTATAGATCAACATTTTCCAAATTCGAACCTAGACCGGGGGAAGGCCAAGCAAACCGACTAAACCGACTAGCCGTGTGTATTTTGTAATCTGAGGTAAGTTGTATGTAAATAATACAACTACATTGTTAATGTATGTGTTTGAATTTTTATTGAATTGATATAGCATGAATTGCTAGATTGTGAATTGAGAATGCATATTGATAATTGAGATAGTAGAAATCACGTTGGAACCCTAGGAAATAAACCGGATATTCATGCCATGACATTTGGGTCACTTGTGTAAGCTAGTGTAAGACATGTCTAGGACATGCATCGGCCACATTATGAGAGCTAGTGTAAGACCATGTCTGGGACATGGCATTGACATTGAGACGAGTGCTAGTGTAAGACATGTCTGGGACATGCATCGGCCTCGAGACGTAAGCCAGTGTAAGACATGTCTGGGACATGCATCGACTAAGAGTTGTGTCAGTGTAAGACCATGTCTGGGACATGCCATCGACACGGATATATGGGAGCAAGTGTAAGACCATGTCTGTGACATGGCATCGGCCTCAATGATGATAGCCAGTATAAGACCATGTCCGAGACATGGCATCAACACCTTACCCCATGTTTGAGGCTTATAAAATATCCAGTAGTGTTCTGAATGGTTCAACGGTGAAAGTTATGATTGTGAGTTGATAAGGAAGTATAACCTTGTGTTGAGTGGTATAGGTACCTAGTTGGTACGTACGATAAATTAGCTCAATATAAAATATGTGACTTATATAGATGGTAATGAGTAAGTTATGCTTCTACCTACCTTTGTGTTATGAGAATGATGATCATTGATGAAATTGTTGTTGTATATTTATTTATATGCAACTTACTAAGCTTTTATGCTTACTCATTTTCTTTCAATTTTCTTATAGTGCTGCCTATTTAGCTCAAGGATCACCAGAAGTCAGAGATATCGATCACACTATCATCCAAAGCATTCGGTATAGTTGGATTTATATTTTTGAATTTTGGCATGTATAGGATTTAGACTTTAACATTTTCTGTCTTTGAGAATTTACCAAATGTGTTAGCTTGGGTTAGAAACCCTCCAATTAGTATTAAGCCTTAAATGATGGCTAATATTCATTTTGAGTTTATAAAAGATGCATTTTCATGGTTGAATGAATATCTATTGTGGCTGATTTGGTTATATGGATTGTGCTTGTTTTGGTAGGGGTTAATATTTGTATGAAGCTTTGTAGGTAGGGGTGACATTAAGGCTTGGTAAATAGCCTCATATTGTCGGCACGAGTAGACACACAGGCATGTGTCTAGGCCGTGTGTGACACCTGGCCAACCACATGGGCGTATGGTCTGGCCGTGTGTCCCCTGCACATAAAAGTTTTAACTCAATATGAATGGTAATAAACACAAGGGCAGAGACCCAGCCATGTGTCTCAGCCGTGTGGACGACACGGCCTAGTACATAGGCGTGTACCATGGCCTTGTGACATTCTGAGTATGTTGACGTCAGAAATAGAATGTCCATGTTTTTGCACACGGGCTAGGACACGGGCGTGTTGTTGCCGTGTGAGGGACACGGGCCATGGACACAGGCGTGTGTCTGGCTGTGTGAAAACCCCTGTAGGTGTGAATTTGAAATTAATTCCACACGGGTAAGGGGCACGGGTGTGTCCTTATGTGCTTGGGCCATGTGAGCCACATGGGCCATTAGCACACGGCCTAAGCACGGCAATGTTGAGATGGCCACAAGGGTGTGTTGCCCTTCCACACAGGCGTGTGCCAGGTTTTAAAGGCAAGATTTTCATAGTCATTTTAAGGCCCTAGAATGGTCCCATGAAATTTTTAGTGGTCTATTTAGGGCTCGTAGACCCTTAATAAGAGGTTTAAAGTAGAAATTGGAAAAGCATTAATTTGGACCAATTCTTGGTGACTCAAGTTTTATTTGTGTACATGAGATTAAGTTAGGTAATGCCTTGCACTTCGCCCCGGCATGGGATACGGGTATAGGGTGTTACAAAAAGATTATAAGTTACATCCGAGGAAAACAAATGTGGTTGCAAATGCTTTGAGTAGGAAATCGTTGTTTGCCTTGAGAGCAATGAATACACAGTTGACATTATCCGATGTTGACTCAAATTTAGCTGAATTAAAAGCTAAACCAGTATTTTTTCAGTAAATTTGTGAAGCTTAGAAATGTGATAGTGAATTGTAAGTTAAAAAGGTGCAATGCAAGTTAAATAGTGATTTAGAGTATCAAATTGGATCTAATGATTGTTTGATGTTTCGAGATAGAATCTGTGTACCGAGAAATCCAGAGTTGATTTAGAAAATTTTACACGAGGCACATAATGGTCGCTTATCTATTAATCCTGGGAGTACCAAAATGTACAATGATTTGAAGAAGTTGTATTGGTGGTCAGGTATGAAACGAGACATTTCAGAATTTGTATCAAAGTATTTAATTTGTCAGCAAATGAAAACTGAGCATCAAGTGCCTTCAGGTTTACTTCAACCTGTGATGATACTGGAGTGGAAAGGGGATAGAGTGACTATGGATTTCGTATCGAGATTACCCCTATCCCCGAAGAAGAAAGATGCAATTTGGGTTGTTGTTGATCGGTTAACAAAATCAGCACATTTGATCCTGGTACATACTAACTTTTTGTTCGAAAGATTAGCTGAGTTATACATTACTAAGATTAATAGATTACATGGGGTACCAGTTTCAATTATTTCAGATAGAGATCCGAGGTACACGTCGCGATTTTAGAAGAAATTACAAGAAGCTTTAGGTACAAAGTTGAATTTTAGTATAGCTTTTCATCCGCAAACGGACGGTCAGTCTGAGAGAGTAATTCAGATTCTTGAGGATATGCTCAGATGTTGTGTTTTAGAGTTTAAAGGCAAGTTGGAGAAATATTTGTCGCTGGTTGAATTTGCATATACTAACAGCTTTCAATCGAGCACAAAGATGGCTCCGTATAAAGCATTGTATGGTTACAAATGCCAAACTTCGTTGTATTGTACCAGGTTGAGTGAAAAAAAGATTCACAGGGTTGATTTGATCCGAGAAACCGAAGAAAAAGTAAAAGTAGTTCGCGACTATTTTAAAGCAGCTGCAGATCGTCAGAAATCGTATGCAGATTTGAAACGGAAAGAAATTGAATTTCAGATCGGTAACAAAGTGTTTTTGTAAGTGTCTCCGTGGAAGAAAATCCTTCGATTTGGTCGTAAAGGTAAACTGAGTCTGCGGTTCATCGGGCCGTATGAGATTATTGAAAGAATAGGGCTAGTGGCTTATCGACTAGCGTTACCTATTGAGTTAGAAGAGATTCACAACATATTTCATGTATCGATGTTGCGCCGATATAGATCTGATGTAACAGCCAGATTTTTGGCCTAGTCGAAACAGTGGTTTCGAGACTACCAATCCAAAGTCGGAGAAACTATTTTTTTTTTTTTAGACTCATAACATGCTTATTTTAGTGCATGAAAAATTTGGTGAATTAATTCTAGCGTTTGTGAGCTTAATTACGAAAAAGGACTAAATCGCATAAAGTGCGAAAGTCCTATTTTGATAGCTAAGGGTGTCAAATAGCTAGAGAACCTAAATTGGGGGTCTTCAAAGGGCAATTAGACCCTTTAGAGAGCCATAGCCAGCCATAGGAGACAAAGGTGGTCAAAAGTAAAAAATTTGGTGAAATTAGGTGTTGAAATTGAATAAAATAAAACAAATAGTAAAAGTTGTCATTTTTTTTTTCACCTCTCTCTTTCTTCTCCACCGAGTTTTCTCCAAGAAAATGGCCTTGAAAGCTTGATAACTTTTCAGCAACTTAAAGCCTTTGCAAGTAAGTGATTTTGAGGGCTTTTCTTGAATATTTTTGTACTTTTGAGATCCTTGTAGCATGAGCTTTCAAATGAGGGGACTATTTTGGAAAATGGTTGAAAGTCTAGGGTTTTGCCATGATAGTAGACATGTGGTTTTCTAAAATTTTATGGAAGAAAATGAACCATGGTTGTCAAATAAATAATTTTTGCGAAGAGATTTCTCATTAAAACCCTAAAGAGGACCATTTTACATAAGTTGTAAAATAGGTGATAAAGGTGCGAAATATTGAGAATTTTGGACTGCTTCTAGTGAAAAAAGTAATCGGCTAGGTTTAACTTATGAAGAAATTCGATAAAAGTCAATTTTCGGACCTAAGGGTAAAATGGTCATTTTGTAAAAGTCTGGGGGCAAAGTGGTCATTTTTCCCAATTTTAAATTGTTGAGTATCTAGATGAATGAAATGATTAAATTCGTGAATTTTTATCATTTTAGATCAAGAATTACAAAATCCGAGCCTAGACCAGGGAAAAGCGAAGTACGTGGACTAAGCCGAGCTAGTCGCATACATTTTGTAATTCGAGGTAAGTTGTGTGTAAATAATATAACTTCATTGTTTTCAATCTTGAATGAATTGTTATAGTATAAATTGCTTGATTGTGGTATGAATATGTATTTTGAGAATTGAGGTAGTAGAACTCTCGATTGAACCTCAGGAAATAAATCGAATATTCATGCCATGACATTCGGGATAAATGTGTGCTAGTGTAAGACACGTCTGGGACATACATCAGCCACATTATGAGAGCCAGTGAAAGACCATGTCTAGGACATGGCATCGGTATTGAGAAGAGAGCTAGTGTAAGACATGTCTGGGACATGGCATCGGTATTATACCCTATGTTTGAGGCTTAGTGACTACTCGATAGTAGTTCAAATGGTTCAACGGTGAGAGCTATAGTTTAAGTTAAATGAGAAAAGTACAACCATGTTGTGAGTGATACAGGTACCTAAATGAAATGCATGAGATGTGAGCTTAGTATATGCTATGTGAATTGTGTTGGATAGTGACGAGTAAGTTATGCTTATGCCTATTTTAGTGTTATGAGCATGACGATGAATGGTAAATTTGTTGTTTATTTTCATGCAACTTACTAAGCTTTAAGCTTACCCTATTTCTTTCCATTTTCTTATAGTGTCACCTAATTAGCTCGTGGATCAACAGACGTCGGAGGCATCGATCACACTATCAATCGAAGCACTTGGTATAGTTAGATCTTTTTATTTTGATTATGGCATGTATAGGACCCTGACTTTAGAATTTTGTGTCACTGTTAATTGACCAAATGTGTTGGCTTACTCTAGCATTTTGATTTATTTTGTGAAAGGCCACGGAAATGGCTAAAGTTGAAAGTTTTTATATGAATACAAGAAGTTATTTCATGAATGAGTAATTTGTTGGTTGTTTTAGTAAATATGAAATGTGTAAGGGCTTAAAATGTGGTTGTTGGATTGATGAATCACATTATCAGGATCTTTAGCATGATGGATGTTGTTATATTATGCTTCAGGGTGGCAAAGGACTTGGTAATTAGCCTTATGTTGTCAACATGGGTAGACACACGGCCAGCCCCATGCGCGTGTTGTCCAGCCGTGTGTCCCCTGCACGTAAAAATTTCAAGTCAGTATGCATGGTAGTAAACACACCGGCAGAGACACGGCCGTGTGAAGGGCACGGCCTAGCACACGGGCGTGTGCCTTAGCCGTGTGACCATTAAGGATTGCTGATGTCAGAAATAAAATGTCAAGGTTTTTAGACACGAGCGTGCCATGGCCATGTGAGAGACACTGGCCAAAGACACAGGCGTGTGTTAGGCCGTGTGAAAACCATTGTAGGTTTGAATTTAAAATTTAATTCACACGGGCGTGTCCCGAGATGCTTAGGCCGTGTGTATTACATGGGCCATCAGCACGGCCGTGCACTAAGGACCACACGGGCATGTTGCCTTTCTACATGGGTGTGTGCCCTGTTTCAAGGGTATTTTTTTTAGGTCAGTTAAGGACCCGGGCTAGTCCCAAGTAGTTTCAAATAAATGTTTGAGGCCTCATAGCCCATGTTAAAGAGGGTTTAGACAAAGTTTGAAAAAGTTTTAAATTTGATCAAGTCGTATTAATTCGAAAACGTTGGATTGCATGTGTTTAAGTGTAGTAATGCCTTGTAACCCGTCCCGACGTAGGACTCGGGTGTGAGGTGTTACATCTGATCCATCACATGTGATTTCTCCATCAAAGATAGAAATTCACCCTGATATGACATACAATGAAGAACCAATCAGAATTCTAACACGTGAGGTTAAATAGTTGAGGAATAAAAGCATAGCTCTCGTGAAAGTACATTGGCAATGAAACAGTGTCGAAGAGGCTATGTGGGAGCCCGAGGAAGCTATGAGAAAAAAAATACCCTAACCTATTCACTGGTAAGATTTTCAGGGACAAAAATCCCTAAGAGGGAGAGTTGTAACAGCCCGTTTTTAGTGAAATCAGAATAGTGGTTTCAAGACTACAAATTTGAGGTCGTAAAATTATTTTAATATTATTTTAAGTGTTTATAGCATGATGGTATGTATGTGTGAAAGTTTCATAAAGAAATTTTATCATTTGAATAGTTAATTTGATAAAAAAGAACTAAATTGCGTAAAGCATAAAACTTGAGTTCTAATAGCTAAAGGTGTCAAATAGCATAGAACCTTAATGTTAAGGTCCTTATGTTGTAATTAGACCATCCTTAGTGTAAGTGGACAATATTGGACATTAAATGGATGTTTTAAATGGTTTATCATTAAGGTTATTTTTGTAATTTAGTTATTAAAGTTAAATTAAATGAAACAAAAATAAAAATATGGTTCATTC
This sequence comes from Gossypium anomalum, assembly GCA_025698475.1. NCBI lineage: Eukaryota > Viridiplantae > Streptophyta > Magnoliopsida > Malvales > Malvaceae > Gossypium > Gossypium anomalum. The sequence goes on along the minus strand of CM046959.1, from coordinate 33,218,446 downwards.
ATCTTCTCCACCACCAAATTTAGAAGAAAGAAATGTCCATGAAGGCTTGCTAGGGTTCGGCTATTATATTCCTTGATTGTAAGTCCCTTTTTTGCTTAGTTTTTAATGATTTCTATGTTTTTGTGATAATTTCATCTAGTACTAGCTATCCAGGGATTATTTTGCAAAACTGTTAAAGATTTTGAAAGTTTCCATTAATGAATATGTATGATTTTTGATGTTTGATTGTAGATTATGAATATTTATTATGAATTATGCAAGTTTTGTAAAGTGATGTTTAGTGAAAATGTAAAATAGGGATTAAATTGAGAAATGTTCAAAGTTAGTGGGTAAAATGTGAAATAAAAGAAAATTATAGGCTGCTAGGGGTATTATGGTAATTCGGATAGCATGGGTATAATTGAAATTTCATTAATTTGTGATTTTATGAAATAAGGACTAAATTGTAAAAAAATGTCAAAGTTTGGGGGCAAATGTGTAAAATAGCCCTAATGTATATTTTGGATTGAATTGAATAAATAGTTAAATAAATGAGTTAATTTTGAATACATATAGATCAAGAACAACAGAATTTGGATCAGGAATGGGGAAAAACGAAAGTTATCGACTAAACGACTTATTTCGTCGTTTACACATCCGAGGTAAGTTTGTATGTAATAAGCATTGTTATAATTATGCTTTAAATGCTTGTGCATAAATTGTGTATATAAGACTACAGTCTTATTTGATGACAATTCGGCTATATATGACACATAGTGTGCGATTCGAGATAACTTTGGCTATGTATGGCAATTAGTGTGCAATTCGAGATAGCTTCGGCTATGTATGGCACTTAGTGTGCGAGATTAAAATAGCTTCGGCTAAGTATTGGCATTTAGTCTGCAAGAATTCGAGTATTTGACATTTTTCCATTTGGGTATGAGTTTATACGAATTGGTTCAAGTATGTATGTGAATCATACGAGCTTTAAATTGAAGAATTTATGAAGTTTGCATATAAGTATATGATTAAGCATGTGGAAGGTTTGTTAATATTTATGAATTACGAATTAACAAGTTCAAATTGATGAATTGTGTATTTGAGTTTATTTCATACGAGCTTACTAAGCTATAAAGCTTACTTTGTTTATTTTCCTATGTTTTATAGTGATTTCAAAGATAGCTCGGATTCGAGGATCGTTGGAGACTATGTCACACTATCCAACCATCACTTTGGTACTTTTGAGTTTTTGGTTTGGTCATATGGCATGTATATTATGGTCATTTTGATATGTATTTTGGTAGTGAGTTTTGCCATTTGAGATGGCTTATGAATGGTTATGTTTTGGTTTGTATATGTATATCCATGAGACTTGGTTTAATTTGTCTAGTTTGGTGTGTGCATGTGGTTTATATTGGGTGATTGAAGTTGGTTTGAAATGTTATTGATAGTTGGCATTGTAGATGTCAAATGGTTGATAATTGAGAAGCTATGTGCTTGTGGATTGATGTATGATGATGTATGTTTGGAAAATGTTTAATTAGATGATTTGAATATGTAAAGTTGGTATGATTTGAATGAGTAAAACATGAGATAGTAAGCAAGCTAATTGTTGGGATTGAAATGGTATGTTTTAGTCTTGATTTTGGTTGAATTAGATGACCATTTACGCTATGAGTGAGTAACATTTGAATTGTGTAGGTATGCACAAAAATTGGGTGGCAAAATGGCTTGGTAAATAGCCTATTTTTGTCCATACGGGCGTGTGTCTCAGCCGTGTATGACACACGGTCACCTTACACGGCTGTGTTTCTCCTAGTGTTGAATTTGGAAACAAGTCAGTATGCTCCACATGGCTTCACTCACGGCCGTGTGACTTGGCCGTGCGGCATAAGTCAGTATACCCTATATATTTTGCACGGCCTAGCACATGGCTTGGCACACGGACGTGTGTGGCCATTTTGAGGGCACACGGGCTAGCCACACAGGCGTTTGTCTTGGCTGTGTGACCCAAGTCAAAGACTTATATGGGGTAGGACGTAGGCTGGGACATGGCCATGTGCTCCCATTTCGAATGTCCACACGGCCTGTGACACGGGTGTGATTGGTGGCCATTTGAGACACACGGCCTGGCCACACGGGCATGCGTCCCCTGTTTTGAGAAAAATTTTCTAAGTGTTCCAAATGTTTTAAAAGTTATCGGTTTAGTCTCGAACCAATCCCAATGCATGTTTAGGGCCTCATAGGCTCATATAAGGGACAAATTGATTGAGGTTGAATGATGAATGTATGAAATGATATTATGTATGTGAAAAGTTTGTGTAATTGTGTTGTAAGTCCAGTAATTCTTCGTAACCCTATTTCGGTGTTGAATACGGGTGAGGGGTGTTACGGTTAAGATCCCTCCTTATTTATTTATTTTTAGATCCCTCCGAATTTGACTCATCTTTTGCTCCATCGTCTTTGTTTTTGCATGAATCGCTTCACTCCCTCTTTGATAATGGACTCCATGGTTCAAATATGAAATTTGGAAACTCAGGCACAAAAAAAAGGGTCATTGTATATTTTCGTAAGAGCGCTTCTCATTGAGTCATCCCATATTTTTGAATATATCCAGTAAGTTGTTGTTGCTACTGCATATGATGCATGATGTCCATCAATTTTAATAGCTCATCTCAAAGATCTGGGCGAGGCGATTGAGTCTTAAACATTGAATTTGCAACGTTAGGTTCGGTTACTGGTTCCATTGGTTCAGTCTTATCAGGGATTTTAGCTGACTACATTGGTTCGATCTCTATGGGATCTTCTTCTTCTTCTATAAGATCCTCTCTCTCTTTAACTCGTTGCTGTAGAACAGAGTCTCCAGCTATTCGTTAAAGGTCCCAATCTGCGATTATGCCCTGGCTATAACCTGTCTTCTTTACTTTTGCAAGAATTTTAGCTTTCAAGCACAAAATTGTTATCGTAAAGGGAAAGTTAGCTTGGCCAAAATGTCTAGCAGCATAATTCCGCATTTCTCTCAAGATGATTTTCCAACACCAATGGTCTTTCCAGTTAAAATCGAGTATAATATGACCATTCACTCTAATGAAATTGTAGTCCCATGTGAAATGGGCATAAGGCTGAACCGAATGAAATAGAACCATAACTTCGCTAGTGGTGTCAAATATTCTCTACGACAAGTGTGAATTCCTTGCTTTGACACAGTCCACTTAGAACCTGGAACTGTAAGTTCCTCGAGAATTTCTTGCAGATTTTCAGACTCAATATTGCTCATCAAGGAAGAATATTCATTGTCTTCAAAATCAGGTAATTCAAAGAATTCATTAACAGTGTTTAAGGTTATTGGTACCTTGATTCTACGAACAAAAACTTCCATCAATTTGCTTGAGATCAAATTCACATAAAATTCATGAACTAACTCCTCATCTGCACTAGGTCTTTTCTCGCAAAATAACTCCCAATTGAGAGCTTCAGCAATTTGCTGAATGGGCACCATGAAATCAATATAGTTGGTTTCTTTCAGCATAAAGCCTTTTTTTGGGTGCATCTATTGATTCTTGTAAACACTTTCGTATCTCTCTTTGGCTTCTTCACAATTGAATTTATTTTGTGATTCACCAATTTGGGTAAAGGCACGAGTTCTCTTGCGAGGCATGATTAACCTGAAGTTAAGATGGAAACAAATATTTTCTCAAAATTTTAATTAGTATAAAATATTAATAATTCAATAAATTGGAAAATTAAATAATAAAATAAAATAAAAATTTAGGAGAAAAATTTGTCTTACCACCTTTTTATAAAAATTAAGAACTCAAAGCAAATAAATATAAAGCAAAAGGGGATGGTTTAGGGATGGTTGTAGGGTGTCTTGATGGTCTGGTGTGATAGGCAAAGGTGTTGTTGCGAGTAGCAATGCGCGGTGCAAGCAGATAAGCGGGCAGCAGGCGGTATTGTCGGGCGGATCCTTATACGAGCAGCAGCACTCACGTGTGCCTCACAGATACGGGGAAGTGGGCAGCAAGCAGGTGCGTCAAGCAAGCCTGATGAGCTGCTGGAGCTAGATGTACAGCAAGTGCAGCAACAAGGAGCAGGCTGCTGGCGTGCACGGTGTGCATAGGGGCTGCTCGATACGTGCACGGGTTGCTGGCCAAATAGGCTTACTGCTAGGCGTGAGGGTGATGTCGGAGCTGGGTGGTGTTGTGGCTAGAGAGTTCGGCACTAGGTGATTTGGTACTTGGTGGGTTTTGGATGCTAGGATTGATGGAGGGATGAGTGAAAAATTGGCAAAGGTGGGTGAAATTTATAGTGAAAGGAGTCGGAGTTTAATTAGAATTCTTAGAAGAAATTAATAATTAAGATATTCCAAGTTCTAATTCTACATAGAGTTAATAGCAATTAATAATTAATATAATGCTTAAATTATTATTTGTTATTAATTTATTAAAAATAAACACTTATTAAATAAAATATGATCAAATTTAAACTAATCCTAATTCTATGCAAAGTTGATAATAATTAATATATATTATAATAGATATAATTATATACTAATGATTATCATCTTATTTATTAAATTAAATTAAAAATATTTATTCTAGATGCCTTTTGAAAATATTTATAAAAAGAGACATCTAATTTTTAGTATTTACAAAAAGAGCAATCAAATTTTGAAAATAGTTCAATTAAGTACTTAGAGTTAAAGAAAGTTTGAAATTGAGTTGCAATTTAAAACTTGGATCAAAATTGACCCTTTTATTTGAAAACTAAAAATTTATTTTGCCATTTAGGGAATAATTTCTCAAAAGATTATGTTAAAATCAATTCCCAGGAAAGATTGGAGGGGTCACAAGCGGTCCTGCTTAAGTTCCAATCTCTTAGACAAAATTTATTTAAACATGCTAATCTCGAAAATATACCCTAAATCATTTATTAAAAAAAGAAAAATATTAAATATATGATAAAATGAACGAGAATTGATCCCATTCAATTTTATCTCTCTAGTAATGTTTTAAGCGCTAAGCATTGACTCGAAAATTACCTCCTTTACTTTGAAGTTCGACAACTCCACATGGATAAACTTGGTGAACCGTAAATGGATCAGACCAACGTGATTTTAACTTACCTGGAAAGAACCTTAATCTGGAATTGAATAACAAGACTTGCTGACCTACTTCAAATTCTCGAACTCGAATGTTTTTGTCATGCCATCTTTTAAGTCTTTCCTTGAGTAATTTGGCATTCTCGTATGAGAACATTCAGAACTTTTCTAACTCATTGAGTTGGAGCATCCATTTCTCTTTAGCAAAGTTAAGATCCAAGTTGATTGTTGGAGAGCCCAGTAAGTTTTGTGTTCTAACTCTAAGGGAAAATGACAGGCTTTCCCAAAGACTAACCTATAGGGTGACATCCCTATAGGTGTCTTGTATGTTGGCCTATAGGCCCATAAAGTATCATCCAGTCTTTTGGACCAATCTCGTTGGTTTAGGCAAACTACCTTATCGAGTATGCCTTTGATCTCTTTGTTTGCTAGTTCAGCTTACCCATTTGTCTGCGGGTGGTAAGCTGTGGCAACCTTGTGCTTCACTCCATGCTTGTCGACTAACCATTTCAACCACATGTTCACAAAATGGGACCCTTCATCACTGATGATGGCTCTTGGGGTTCAAAACCTTGTGAACACATGCTTCTGAAAAACTTCATCACAACCTTAGCATCGTTTGTTGAATATGCCTCAGTCTCAACCCACTTAGACACGTAGTCTATTGCTACCAATATGTACTTGTGACCAAAATATGGAGGGAAAGGACTGAGAAAGTCAATACCCAAACATTGAATAATTCTACCTCAATGATGTTTGTTCGAGGCATCTCATTTCTATTTGTAACGTGTCCAACCCTTTGACATCGATCACGGCTCCTTACATAAGCATACGCATCTTTAAATAGTGTTGGCTAAAAGAATCCGACTTGCAATACTTTCACCGCAGTACATGTACCTCCGCAGTGTCCCCTACTTGGAGCTGAGTGACAATGATATTGAATCTTATGTACTTCATATTTTGCCATGCATCTCCTGATCATTTGATCTACACACTTTTTAAACAAGTATGGTTCTTCCCAGAAATAGTACTTCACAATCATGAAGAAACTTTTTCTTTTGATGATACGTCTTATCAATCGTCGTCAAACCACAAGCTAAATAGTTAGCAGTATCAATAAACCAAGGGGTATTATGGACATGAATTACCTTCAGTATGTGTTCATCTGGAAATGTATCCTAAATGGGTATAAGTGGAGAATTCCCTTCTTGCGACTCCAGTCTGGACAAGTGGTCTGCTTCTTGGTTTTCTACTCCCTTTCAATCTTAAATTTCTAGATCAAACTCTTGAAGTAGAAGTACTCATCGTATCAGTCTTGGCTTAGCGTCTTTCTTGGAAAGTAAATACTTAATTGCCAAGTGATTTGTATAGATAATCATTTGGTACCTACAAGATAAGATTGAAACTTGTCAAAAGCAAGCACAATAGCAAGTAACTCTTTCTTTGTTATTGTATAATTAAGTTGAGCTCCTGTCAGAGTCTGACTTGCGTAGTAGATGGGATGAAAAAATTTGTTCCTTTGCTGGCCCATGACAGTTTCTATAGTGAAGTCACTTACGTAACACATCAATTCAAATGGTAAATCCCAGTCTGGTGTGACGATTGTAGGTGCCGAAACTAACTGACTCATCAAATATTTGAAAGCTCTTAAGCACTCCTTATCAAATTTGAACGCCGTGTCTTTCTCCAATAATTTGCATAAGGATTTAGCAATTTTGGAAAAGTCCTTGATAAACCTTCGATAGAAACCAGCGTGGCCCAAAAAGCTCCTAACACTCTTTACAAATGTTGGAGGTGGGAGTTTCTCAATAACATCTACCTCTGCTTTATCTACCTCGATTCCATGTCTCGTTATCCGATGCCCTAGAACAATACCTTCCCATGCCATGAAATGGCACTTTTCCCAATTGAGTACAAGGTTTTTTTCTTCACATCGCCTTAATACCTTGGCTAGATTGGCTAGACAATCATCATATGTATCTCTGAATACTGAAAAATCATCCATAAAGGGTTCTAGGTATTTCTCAACGATATCAGTAAAAATAGACATCATACATCTTTCAAATGTAGCAGGTACATTACATAAGCCAAATTGCATGCGTCTAAATGCAAATGTACCGTATGGGCAGGTGAATGTTGTCTTGTGTTGATCTTCTGGTGCTACTGTGATCTGATTATACCCCAAGTATCCATTGAGAAAACAGTAATAATCTCACCTTGTGAGTCTATACAGCATATGGTCCAAAAAGGGTAAATGAAAGTGATCTTTCTTAGTCGCCTTGTTTAGCTTTAGATAATCGATGCAAATTCTCCATCCCGTAACTTTCCTAGTTGGTATCAACTCGTTATTATCATTTCCAATGATCATAAAACCTCTTTCCTTTGGCACACACTAGACTGGACTTACCCATGAAATGTCTGAGATAGGGTAAATTATACTCGCATCTAACCACTTGATGATTTCTTTCATTACCACGTCCTTCATGATGGGGTTCAATCTTCGTTGTCCATCAATCATCCCTCTATCGCCATCTTCCAGGATGATCTTGTGCATGCATACAGATGGACTAATGCCGCGAATATCGGCTATGGTCCATCTGATAGCCTACTTGAATTGTTTCAATACTAGGATGATTTTCTCTTCTTGGCCGACGGTTAATTCTGCTAAAACAATCACAGCCAAAGTAGAAACGTTACCCAAATAAACTTATTTTAAATGTGAGGGAAGTACCTTCAGTTCTAATTTAGGTGGCTCCTTGATTGATTCTTTTGGTTGGGTAAAATCCCTATTCTATAAATATAAAGATTCAAAACGGGATTGTGGATTAAATCCCCTTTGATTATCTTCTAGCAAAGCTAGTATTCGTCCTATTCTTCATCATTTGGAAGGTCTGATGTCAAAATTTGTTCCAATATAGTTGAGTTCCTTTTCCATGATTAATTCCTCTAAATTAGATACAGAACAATCATCAATTGTGTCAGAAAATCACATAGACCTAAAAACATTAAATGTTACCTGGTCATCCTGAACACGGATAGGAAGCTCGCCCTTTTGCACATCAATAAGGGTCCTTCTAGTTGCTACGAAAGGCCTTCCTAGGATGATTGACACTTTTTTGTTTGCTTCAAAGTCTAGAATAACAAAGTAAACAGGAAAAATAAATTTATCTACACGTACCAATACATCCTCAATTTTTCCTCTTGGATATGCTAAAGATCGATCTGCTAATTGAAGTGTAACCGTAGTAGGTTTAACTTCACTTATCCCCAACTTCCTAAATATTGACATGGGCATCAGGTTGATACTCGCACCTAGATCACATAGCTTCTTACCATAATATGTTGCTCCAATGTTTTAAGGTATGGTAAAACATTTAGGATTCTTCAACTTTGGGGGTAGTTTGTCTTGAAGATATGCACTGCATTCCTTTGTTAGGGCTACCATCTCAAATTCTCCAATTCTTCATTTTTTTGACAGGATATCCTTTATGAATTTGATGTAGTTCCGCATTTGTTCAAGTGCTTCAACCAACGGGATGTTGATATGAAATTGCTTGAGCACGTTTAGAAACTTCTTGAATTGAACTTCCTGCTTCTGCTTCTGAAGTCTTTGAGGGTAGGGAGGTGGAGGCTTCTTTACTGGAACTAGTTGATTCATATTCTATGGCAATTCTGCCTCTAACAAAGTTGTTAGTTTATCAAAATTAGTTGGTTTAGAAGTTACCTTATCAGATTTTGCAGATTCAGGTTCTAGTGAAACTAAAATTTCAACACTCGATTGAAATTCCTCTAAGTCTTGAGCATCAAATGGCTATTTTTCAACTTCGACGATGTTGGGATCTAATGTCTTTCCACTCCTCAATGTCAATGCTTTACAATGCTCTTTCTTTGAATTCCTTAGATTCTTCGTATCACTAGGTAAAGCACCTTGTGCTCGGTTTCTAAGTTCAGTTGCAAGCTGGCCCATTTGGTTTTCTAGGATTTTCAATGTAAATGCTTGGCTTTGGATTAAGGCATTATTCTTGGATATGTATGCATTCAACAAGTTTTCTAAGCCATTGGATGGTTCAACTTGAGGTTGTTTCTAAACTTATTGGGTAAAAATAGGTGGCTAGGTCGGTCTAGGTTGGGCGTATGTGTTACTGGGTCCAGCATCTTGGTTACTCCTAGAGAAATTAGGGTGGTTTCGCCATGAAGGGTTATAGGAATTCGATTGTAGTCCTTGCCTTCCTTGGTTTTGGTTCTAGTTACCCATGTAATACATAGATTTTAATGCCCCGTACCCGAGACCGTCGCCGAATTCAAACACGAGGTGTTAACAGACTTAATTCATTACTTAAACCGCTCAAACGATTTATTTTTTTAAAATTTCCAGTCAAGCTAGCAATCTGTGTCAAAGTCGCTTAAAAATTCATATCTCGAGTTTTGAAACTCAAAATCCAATTCTGTAAATTTTACCTGAAACTAGACACATATATCTATTTACTAATTTTTTTCTATAATTTTTGGCCAAGCCAATTATTACAGTTTATTAGTTAAATTCTCCCCTATTTCATGGTTTGACTGCTCTGACCTCTGTGTATTACGAATCAGATATCTCTCTGTACAGAATTTCAATGTCTATGAAGTTCATTTATATTAAAACTAGACGAAATAAGAAATCTGTACATATAAGTCATGACTTCTAATTAGTTTTTTTCAATTTATTATGAATTTTTAAAGTCAGAACAGGGGATCCAGAAATCACTCTGGCCCTATTTCACAAAAATTCAAATATCTCATAAAATATAATTCATATACCTGTTTTGTTCAATCCATATGAAAATACACTCATTAATCTTCAATTTCATAACTTTCCATTTCTAATATTTTTAGTGATTTTTCAAATTTACATAAGATTCACCCGTTGAACACATCAGAATATAATTCGAATACGCGGATCTCATTAACATAAGAGCCATACCCGCAGCTAGACAAACCCAATAGCCTGCGGAACTTATGTAGCCAAGCTACCATGTAATCCGCCCATAAGTGAACTCAGTCTCAACTCAACGAGCTCGGGCGTTCGCATCCATAAGTGAACTCGGACTCAACTCAACGAGTTCGGAACTCAACCACCCTAGTGACATGTCACTTGTATTATAATCTATTCCCAAGGTTCAAACGGGCTTTTTCCTCAATCACACATCTTTTCCGTCTTCCACGGAATATCGAAATCGATACTCAGTAGCAATTCATATTTAACAAGTAATAAACATAATTTGCATATTACTCAATAATAACCACAAAGCATAATATTTCATAATAATAATCATCATATCATATAAATATCATTAAGTTAATTAAAATGACAATTATGTTACTACATTTACACATGAACTTACCTCGATACAAAATTACTAGTAATCGAGCCTATTCTTCGTAAACTTTGTTTTTCTCTCGATCGCGACTTGAATCTCGTTTCTCTTGATCTATAATGCCAAATTAATCTTATTTAATACATACATTCATCAAAACAGCATTTAATACAAACTTTGGCAAAATTACATTTTTACCCCTAAACTTTTGTATAATTACACTTTTGCCCCTAGGCTCAGAAATTAAACTTCATCCCTTATTCTTATGTTTTATGACATTCTGATGATTTTTCCCTTCCATGGTAACATCAAATTCACACTCTAACATGTACTTATGACTATTAGGTATTTTTACCGATTAAGCCCTTTTACTCATTTTCGCTTAAAACCGAGTAGTACAAGTTGTCTAAGATAATTTAAAACCTCATTTTCTATCATAAAACACCAAAATACACAAATTTCACCTATGGGTATTTTTCCAAATATGAACCTTAGGTTGAATTATTGCTAGCATAAGCTTAATCGAGCTACAGGGATTCCAAAAACGTAAAGAACATTAAAAACGGGGCTTGGAATCACTTACTATGGAGCTTGGAAGCTTGAAACAAACCCTAGCTATGGAGAAACCTTGAAATTTTGGCCTAATGAAGAAGATGGACAAAAATTGGCTTTTAATTTTGTTTTTAATTCATTTTAATAACTAAATGACCAAAATGCCCTTACTACTAAACTTTCCAAAAATTCCATCCATGTCCAATTTTTGTCCATAGACTTAGAAATTGGTCAAATTTCTATTTAAGACCTCCTCATTAATATTCCAAAACAATTTCATACTAAAAAATCCTAGAATGCAAGTTTTACAAATTATTCGATTTAGTCCCTAATTTCAATCTAAGCACTTTAGGCATAGGATTTCATCATGAAATTTTCACACAATCATGCAATCATATCATAAACATCAAAATAATTATAAAATAATTATCTCTATCTCGAATTTGTGGTCACGAAACCACTATTCTGATTAGGCCCTAATTCGGGATATTACAACTCTCCCCCTTTAAGGATTTTCATCCTCAAAAATCTTACCTGTAAACAGGTGTGGGTATTGATTTCTCATAGTTTCTTCAGGGTCCCATGTAGTCTCTTCTACCCTGTGCTTTTGCCACAATACTTTCACGAGAGCGACACTTTTATTTCTTAGTTGTTTGACTTCTCGAGCTAAAATCTTAATCGGTTCTTCTTCGTAAGTCATATCCGGTCGTAGTTCAATTTCTGTCGGTGAAATTATATGTGAAGGATCTGAACGATATCGACGTAACATAGTACGTGGAACACATCATGAATCTTTTCTAATTCAGGTGGTAATGCTAGCCGATATGCTACCGGTCCAACTTTTTCAATTATTTCATACGGTCCAATAAAATGTGGACTTAACTTGCCCTTCCGTCCAAATCTAAGGAGTTTCTTCCATGGAGACACTTTCAAAAATACCTTATCACCAACTTGAAACTCGATTTCCCTTCGTTTCACATCTGCATAAGATTTTTGTCTATCTGAAGCAGCTTTCAAACAATCTCGAATCACTTTCACCTTTTCTTCGGTTTCTTTTATTAGATCAACTCCATAAATTTGATTTTCCTTGAGTTCAGTCCAATACAATGGCATCCGACATTTACGACCATACAATGCTTCATAAGGTGCCATCTTCAAACTCGTCTGATAACTATTATTATAAGCAAATTCTATCAACGGTAAGTACCTTTCCCAACTACCTTGAAATTCCAATACGCAACATCTGAGCATGTCTTCAAGAATCTGAATTACTCTCTCTGATTGTCCATCAGTTTATGGATGAAAGGCAGTGCTGAAATTTAACTTTCTACCTAATGCCTCTTGCAACTTTTACCAAAACCGTAAAGTAAATCTCGGATCTCTATCTGAAATGATTGACAAAGGTATTCCATGAAGTCTAACAATCTCACGGATATACAATTTAGCCAACTTATTAAGAGAATAATCCGTACGTACCGGAATAAAATGAGCCAGTTTAGTCAGTCTGTCAACTATTACCCAGATGGCATTTTTCTTCCCCGGAGTTAACGGCAACCCTGATATAAAATCCATAGTAATCCGATCCCATTTCCATTCAGGAACCATGACAGGCTGGAGTAATCCCGAAGGTACTTGGTGTTCAGCTTTCACTTGTTGACAAACTAAGCACTTTGATACAAACTCAGAAATATCTCTTTTCATTCCACTCCACCAGTACATTTTCTTCAAGTCATTATACATTTTCATACTGCCCGGATGAACCGCCAAACAATCATTATGTGCTTCATGCAAAATATTTTGAATCAACTCATCATTTTTCGGTACACAAATTCCAATTTTTAAACATCAAGCACCCATCAGAACCGATTCTGAAATCTGATCCCGTATCAGCTTTACACTGCTTTCTCTTGGTTTGCAAATCTTGGTCAGTTTTCTGAGCTTCACAAATCTCTTTTAAAAACATCGGTCTTGCTCTTAACTCTGCTAGAATCAAACCATCATCGATATCTTTAACCGAGTGTTCATAGCTCTCAAAGCACCTGAGAACTTCTGCTCAAAGCATCGGCAACCACATTCGCTTTTCCCGGATGGTAGTCAATAACAAGCTCGTAATCTTTCAATAACTCCAACCATCTTGCTGTCTAAAATTCAAATCTTTTTGTGACATCAAGTACTTAAGACTTTTGTGGTCGGTATATACTCAGCACTTTTCACCATACAAATAATGTCGCCAAATTTTCAAAGCAAACACTATAGCAGCCAATTCCAAATCATGAGTCAGATAATTTCTTTCGTGAGATTTTAACTACCTCGAAGCATAAGCCACCACTTTTCCTTCTTGCATAAGTACACATCCTAAGCCATTTCGAGAAGCATCACTATACACCACAAATTTTTTACCTAATTCGGGTTGTACCAACACTGGTGCTTCAGTTAATAACTTTTTCAATTCTTCAAAACTTTGTTGACATTCTTCCGTCCATTCAAATTTAACATTCTTTCAGAGTAGTCTAGTCATAGGAGCAGCAATTATAGAAAATCCATTTACAAACCGCCGATAATACCCAGCTAGCCCCAAGAAACTTCTAACCTCGGTTACATTTTTCGGTGGTTTCCAAACAATAATGGCTAAAATCTTACTAGGATCAACCCGTATACCATCACCTGAAACAATATGACCCAAAAATCCAACTTCCCGGAGCCAAAATTCACTTTTACTAAACTTAGCATATAGCTGCTTATCTCTCAAAGTTTGCAAAACTATCCTCAAATGCTCAGCATGCTCTGTCTCATCTTTTGAATAAATTAAAATATCATCTATAAATACCACAACAAATTTGTCCAAGTATGGCCGAAATATGCGATTCATTAAATCCATAAACATAACAGGAGCATTTGTCAACCCGAATGGCATAACTAAAAATTCATAATGACCGTACCTTGTTCTAAAAGCAATTTTAGGCACATCCGACTCTTTTACTCGCAGTTGGTAGTACCCAGATCTCAAGTCAATCTTTGAAAACCATGTCGCTTCTTTTAGCTGATCAAATAAATCATCAATTCTTGGCAACGGATATTTGTTTTTGATTGTCACCTTGTTTAACTGCCGATAGTCAACACACAACATCATAGAACCATCCTTCTTTTTCACAAATAACACAGGAGCACCCCAAGGTGAAAAAATTAGTCTCACAAAGCCTTTATCAGCCAACTCTTGCAACTGCGACATTAATTCTTTCAACTCTGCTGGTGCCATTCTATATGGAGCAATTGAGATCGGAGCTATTCCCGGTATCAAATCAATACCAAATTCTACTTCCTGATTGGAGGCAAACTCGGCAATTCTTCTGGAAATACCTCCACAAATTCACACACAACCGACACTGATTCAACTTTCTTTTCAACTTCTTTTGTATTAATTACATACGCCAAATAAGCTTCATAATCCTTTCTCAAATATCTCTGAGCTGACATTGAAGAAATCATACTAGATAATGCCTCTGATTTGTCTGGTTCAACCCGCAGAATTTTACCACTTTCACACTTTAATTCTATAACCTTTTCTTTGCAATTTATTATAGCATCATGCAATGTCAACCAATCCATACCCAAAATAACATCAAATTCATCAAACGGCAACAACATCAAGTCGGCCAGAAAGTAATGACCCCGAATCATTAAAGGGCATTTCTTGCTTACTTTATGAACTATCACACATTTGCCTAATGGATTCGACACTCTAATCATAAATTTCGTGTTCTCAACAGGTATATTCATGCTAGACACCAATTTCATGCACACATATAAATGAGTAGAACCGAGATCAACCAAAGCAATAATATTAACATCATAAAGAGAAAATATACCAGTATCACATCGGGTGATGAAGCATCTTCACGTGCCTTTATGGCATAAGTTCTAGCTGGAGCCCTTGCTTCAGATTTAGCTGCTGAATCTCTGACTACATTTTTGCTGTTTACTTCATTTCTAGCTTTTCTCGAATATCTTCCCCTCGAGTCTGCACCACTAGCTTTTACATTCTAAAATTTTTCTTTCTTAGCTCTCTCTGGGCAGTCTCTAATAAAATGATCCAGAGAACCACACTGAAAATATTCATTCGCTCTACATGGGCCAAAATGATTTCTGCCACACCGCTGGCACTCGGGCTTAACAAATCTCGTATTTCCCACACTAGCTGCAGAAGTAGTCTGAGATTTAGGACCCACATTTTGCTTCTTAAAATTTCCATATGATTGTCCAGCCGAAACCTGTGAACGAGGATTCATATTTTAGATTTTCTAGATTGCTGTGAGAATGAACTGCTCGTCGGTCTTTTCTTCCAATTTCTAGTCTCAGCCTCTACCTTTTTCTTCTCTTTAAGTAGTTCTTCAGCCTTGCAAGCTCGATCAACCAGTACTACCATTTCTTTTAATTCAAGAATCCCAACAAATACTTTGATGTCTTCATTGAGTCCGTCTTCAAATCGTCTACACATTTTAGCTTCTGTAGGAATATATTCTCTAGCATACTTACTCAACCTGACAAACTCCCTTTCTTATTCAGTAACTGTCATGTTCCCCTGCTTTAATTCAAGAAACGCTTTACGCTTCTGATTAATAAATCTTTCATTGATATATTTCTTCCGAAATTCTTCTTGAAAGAACTCCCAAGTTACTTTCTCTTTCGGTACTACTGAAGTCAATGTCTTCCACCAATGATAAGCTGAATCCCTCAACAATGATATAGCACATTTAAAGCATTCTTCAGGTGTACAAGACAATTCATCAAATACTCGAATAGAATTCTCGAGCCAAAACTCTACTTTCTCGGCATCATCATCAATATTTGCCCTGAATTCTTCGGCCCCTTGTTTACGGATTTTATCAACTGGAGTTCTGTGAAATTTCATCGGGGGTACAGGTTGAGGAATCGGGGGAGGTGGGGGAGGTTTTGCATTCGGGTTCGTATGAACAAACTCAGTATACTAGGCACTCATCATCTGGAGAAAGGCTTCCCGAGCCCCTTCTACTCCTCCTTGACCGACAGTAGGAGGTGGATTTTCAGTTGGCACCGCCTCTTCAGCCGGAGTTGGTGCATTACTCTCTACATCATCAGCCGTAACTGGATCGGGATCCATTTACTATAAAAAAATCATTTAAAAGGACAGAAGTCGTCACACTATCACAATATATATATATATGGCATGTATAGCAAAACCCGTACATACAACACATTAGTCCAAGAACCGACTAAACCTGTTCTGATACCACCAAATGTAATGCCTCATACCCGAGACCGTCACTGGATTTGAACACGAGGTGTTAACAGACTTAATTCATTACTTAAACCGCCCAAACGATTTATTTTTTTAAAAATTTCCAGTCAAGCTAGCAATCTGCATCATAGTCGCTTAAAAATTCATATCTTGATTTATGAAACTCGAAATCCAATTCTGTAAATTTTATCTGAAACTAGACACATATATATATTTACTAATTTTTTTCTATAATTTTTAGACAATCCAATTAGTACAATTTATTAGTTAAATTCTCCCCTATTTTAGGGTTTGACTGCTCTAACCTCTGTGTATTACGAATCAGATATCTCTCTGTACAGAATTTCAATGTCTATGAAGTTTATTTCTATTAAAACTAGAATCAATAAGAAATCTGTACATATAAAGCATGACTTCTAATTATTTTTTTACAATTTATTATGAATTTTTAAAGTCAAAATAGGGGATCCAGAAATCACTCTGGCCCTATTTTAGAAAAATTCAAATATCTCATAAAATATAATTCATATACCCGTTTTGTTCAATCCATATGAAAATAGACTCATTAATCTTAAATTTCATAACTTACTCATCATCTAATTCCATTTCTAATATTTTTAGTGATTTTTGAAATTTACATCACTGTTGTTGCCAGATTCTATTTTATGGCAAATTTCACTTTACTAAGGAATTTCATGGACTAAATATCATTTTAAACATACATAACATCAAATATGACTTAGATTGGCCATTCCAATGGCTAATCATTTACAAACCCTTTTCTTGCCAAACCATAGCCATATCATAAGATCATTTACACAAAGTGAGTAGTTTGCCATACATGCCACATTTAAAACACACAAGCCATTTTACCAATTTAGGCCTTCGGATAGTGTGAACGAGTCTTCGACCTATCCCGATTCTCAAGCTGGCTTGTCAAAACTACAATGAAAGAAAAGGAGGGAGTAAGCACAAATGCTTAGTAAGTTCACATGCAAATAGCAAGTAACATAATCACACAATCCCACAAAAACATTATTTGCATAAACAACACCAAGACATTCATGTTTCATTTGTATTTAATATCTTTCTACGATTTCATCATACCAAGTTCTCAACCCAAGGGTTTAAGCACATACCTGTCAAATTTTCTCATTTACCACACTTACCAACATGTCACCTTCATTTTAGGCCTTCTTTTTATTCATTTAAGATTCACCCGTTGAACACATCGGAATATAATTTGAATACGCGGATCTCATGAACATAAGAACCATACCCCCAGCTAGACAAACTCAATAGCCTACGGAACTTATGTAGCCAAGCTACCATGTAACCCGCCCATAAGTGAACTCGGACTCAACTCAACGAGCTCGGATGCCTAGTTACATCTCACAAACTCAGACTCAACTCAACGAGTTCGGAACTCAACCATCCTAGTGACATGTCACTTGTATTCTAATCTATTCCTAAGATTCAAATGGGCTTTTTCCTCAATCACACATCTTTGCTGTCTTCCACGGAATATCGAAACCGATACTCGGTAGCAATTCATATTTAACAAGTAATAAACATAATTTGCATATTACTCAACAATAACCACAAAGCATAATATTTCATAATAATAATCATCATATCATATAAATATCATGAAGTTAATTAAAATGACAATTATGTTACGACATTTACACATGAACTTACCTCGATACAAAATTATTAGCAATCGAGCCTATTCTTCGTAAACTTTGTTTTTCCCTCGATCGTGACTTGAATCTCGTTTCTCTTGATCTATAATGCCAAATTAATCTTATTTAATACATACATTCATCAAAATAGCATTTAATACAAACTTTGGCAAAATTACATGTTTGCCCCTAAACTTTTGCATAATTACACTTTTCCCCCCTAGGCTCGAAAATTAAACTTCATCCCTTATTCTTATGTTTTATGACATGCTGATCATTTTTCCCTTCTATGGTAACATCAAATTCACACTCTAACATGTACTTATGACTATTAGGTATTTTTACCGATTAAGCCCTTTTACTCGTTTTCGCTTAAAACCGAGTAGTACAAGTTGTCTAACATAATTGAAAACCTCATTTTCTATCATAAAACACCAAAATACACAAATTTCACCTATGGGTATTTTTCCAAATATGAACCCTAGGTTGAATTATTGCTAGCATAAGCTTAATCTAGCTACCGGGATTCCAAAAACGTAAAGAACATTAAAAACGGGGCCTGGAATCACTTACTATGGAGCTTGGAAGCTTGAAACAAACCCTAGATATGGAGAACCCTTGAAATTTCGGCCTAATGAAGAAGATGGACAAAAATTGGCTTTTAATTTTGTTTTTAATTCATTTTAATAATTAAATGACCAAAATGCCCTTACTACTAAACTTTCCAAAAATTCCATCCATGTCCAATTTTTGTCCATAGACTTAGAAATTGGTCAAATTTCTATTTAAGACCTCCTCATTAATATTCGAAAACAATTTCACACTAAAAACTCCTAGAATGCAAGTTTTACAAATTATTCGATTTAGTCCCTAATTTCAATCTAAGCACTTTAGGCATAGGATTTCATCACAAAATTTTCACACAATCATGCAATCAGATCATAATCATCAAAATAATTATAAAATAATTATCTCTATCTCAGATTTGTGGTCACAAAACCACTATTCCGATTAGGCCCTAATTCGGGATATTACATGGATCCCAGGTTCGATGGACATTCTTCGAACAAATGTCCTTCCCCACAATAGACACAAGCTACATTTTCAAATTGATTCAGTGGCTATGCTGCAAAACTATTAAACCCATTAGTGGTAAAATTTTTAAGCATTAAGGAAATTGAAGATACCTAAGATGCGAGTGAAGTGAGAATGTCTACTTCATGTATTCTAGTGACTCGTCTTCCTGACGCTCTCAATTGGTTGGCCATTTATAATTGTTGCTGGCAATCCTCTCAATGATTTCGTAAGCCCTATTTTAAGACTTAGAAAGGAGAGCACCATTAGGAGAAGCGTCCACTACCATCCTCGTGTGAGCATTGAGACCATTATAAAACGTCTCAATTTGGTTGTTGATACATGCACGGGAACGATTGAAGTGCATTCGAGTTCATTAAGTGGACCAAACTCCAAGTTGTTCCTTTCAAGAGAGGATCCAATTAAAATTCTCATCGGGTTTATAAACACGTGCTAGATCAAAGAAGTTTAAAGAGGCGATGATGGGCCTAATTCAGCAAGTTTGGGCTGAACATGAGATGTCCAACCCTTATTGGACCTAAATAACATCCCAAGTCCATACAATGTTTTGCATGTGCCTGTTTGTTTAGTTTAATTAATTTTACAGCTTTTAATTATGTCTTGTTTATTATATGCATCTTTAATTAATGTCTAGCATTATTAATCTACATCTTTTAATTGTGACATGCATTATGTGTTCTACATTTAATAAAGTCATGCATTATGTAGCTCTCATGTTAAGTTAAGTTTGCATAATAAATTATTACATGCATTGTGTAACTCTCATGTTAGTTAAAGTTTGCATCATTAAATTAAGTCCTGCATTAAGTAACTCATTTGTTCATTTAGTTAGCATCTAAGACCATGCATTTAAGCATCCTAGTTGTTAAATATGTTTGATTTTATTTATGTAAGTATGTTGTTTAATTTGGCTGTTACTTTTTAATGCATAAATTAAAGCATGCTTATTTTCATTTTAAATAAGATGATTTAAATTGCATGTTCAATTAATTCGTGTGCATGAGTGTTATTAAATATGTTATTTTTGTTTAGGGTTTTAAGTTATTATTTAATCTTAAATATCTATTAAAGACTCTTCAAAGTTATTCAACGTCTTGTAATCAAATTCACGATCACGAGCACGTATTAGATGCAATATGGGATTTCATTATGAGAGCACTTCTGTAATAATTCTTTGTACCTTTCCCATGCCTCATACAAGGACTCATCATCCATTTGTTGGAAAGTAGTGATCTCGTTCCTCAATTTAGCATTCTTGCTAGGCAAAAATGCTCCATGAGGAATCCTTCTGCTAACTCTTGCCATGTGGAAATTGAATTTGATGCAATAAGTTCAACCAGGCTCGAGCTCTGTCCCTTAGCGAATATGGGAACAACTTCAATCATAGTGCATATTTGGGTACTCCGGCTAACTTGAAAGAATCGCTCACCTCCATAAATAGTCTTAAGTGCGAGTGAGGATCTTTGGTAGGCCTTCCACTGAATTGGCCTACTGTCTGAAGCATCTAGAACATGGCTGGCTTCAGTTCGAACTATTGTGCCTCGATTTCGGGTCTTCTAATACCTGGATTAAGATCATGAAACACTGGCACAACATACTATCTTAGAGCTCTATCCCTATCATTAGCAATAAGGATTGGATTTTGAAAAAGGTTTGTTCCGTTTCCTTGATTTGGATTTTCAAAGATCATCTCTTCGGTCATTCTCTGACTTACTTGTCTTTTTCGCTATCGAAAAGTTCTTTCAATCTCATAGTCTATAGGGAGTAAATCGATAATTCGGTCAATACTCATGAACACCTGAAATAAACACAAAAAAATTAATTAAGTTAAAATTGAACAAGAAAATAAACCAAAATGCAAAATTAACAAATTCTCAAATATGACTTTTTAAAACAGTCCCCGGCAACGGCGCCAAAAACTTGGAACGACGGAAATGTGCAAGTGTACACAACCACAACAAGTAATTAAGTGACAAGTAAATGTCGAGTTATCGTACTCACAGGGACTGTGAAAAGAATTATTTATGAATGCAATTTAAAAACACCTTGGTGAAGAAAAATATTTTGATTTGAAGAAGTGATTAAACTAACAAAGTAAAATAAATAAAAATAAAATAAAAGTACCAATGCACAATTTCAAAAGATGATTTTAATCAAGATGACATAATTGTGTTAAATTAAATATATTTCTTAACTTAGAATTATTAAACTCATGTTCATGTTGTTACTAATAAATTCAAAGCAACTCGATAATTTTCTAACTTATGAACATACTTACCTACCAAAATCCATTTATCTCTTAACTATATCTTTACATCAATTCAACAGATTAAACAAATTTTTATAAGCAAATTTATTAATGCACATACATACCTGTGAAATTAGAATAATCTCTTGTACATATCTCTATGCCGATTCAAACAATTAATTTAATCTCATAAGCACATAAAAGATTACGTGAGGTAACAATGTATTTCTACCTTGAAACAGTTTAATCACAAGAATCTTGCAAGTTATGCAAGGCTAATGTATCGTTAGATACCGTTGCTGATTTAACCCTTAGCTACCTTAGATGATTAAACATGCACTAATTAAGTATCCTGTCAATTAATTACAATTTCAATCTGCGTAAATAATTAATTCATTAGTTACCTTACAATTGTATTGCAAGAATATCTTAGTCATGGTTTTACTTAATCAAACATCTTACCGAGGCCTATAACAACACAAACACAATTTTAATAACTCAAGTAGGCGAAATGCAATCAACCTAACGTGAATTAAGTTTAAGCCATATTAATTAAATTAAACATATCAACATCACAACTATTCATAGACATGTTCATAACAACAACAATAAAATTAAAAGGGTAAGGAATAAGAATCAAATCCGGTGTTTCTCCAATGCTTGACTAGTTTGCTCCACTCCTCCTTCTCTGCTTGTTCTTGTTAAACTGAGGCTTCCACAAACACTTGAATGCTGCTCCAAATGGTGGTTGAATGACTCTTTCTCAAGAGGTGAAATCGGGAAGGGAATGGGGAAGAAAATGAAGAACAATGAAGAGAGAAAAGTGAGAGAGAAGTAAAGAAATGAATTGGATTTGAGATGTGTTTGAAGTGAGCAGACAAGAGGGTATTTATAGGTTGAGAAGGCTACTAAAATAGACAAAATCAGCAGCCAAAGACTCCCTGCATGGCCTGCCATACATGTCGCATGTTTGAAGATTTCAAACATGTTATTTTAAGGTAGGGGCAAATCTAGAAAGGCAAAAATAGTGGAGGGGTTTGAATGCAATTTGAAGGAGTCTTCAAGGGACATTTTCCAAGCCAAATAATCAACCAAGAAAGCTGATTGGGTCAGCATGTGGGATGGTTTTGGCCTGCCCAATGCTCGGTTGGATCGATTTTCTCGGTTCAGCTCAATTGGGCCCATTTTCATAATTAAATAACAATAATTTATTTAACCCAAATTAAATTGGATTAAAATTAAAAATTAATTATATTATCAATTAATACACATAATTTAGACCGTCTTAGGCTAAAAATTTAAATTCACCTTGATGCTTTAAAATTGCTTCTCGATTTTGCGCTTCTAGCAATGTCTACCGAGCTATTTTTCGCCCTTTGTGCAAATATTTTAAAAATAATCAAAATTAATACAAATTTGATATAAAATTAATTAAAATTCAACATGTTCATAATTTGAGTGCAATTTAATTATTTTATAATAATTATTTATTTGTGACATAAATTTCACCGAAACTGCATGAATTTGAGTTTAAAAGAGCATGAAAAAGTGTGTATATTTTCGTGTTTCTAGTTACAGTTTGCGTGCATTTAGAGTAATTGTTAAAATGGTTATTGAATGATTTTTTTAGGTTTCGGGGTTATTCTGCATTGTTCCTACATGAAATCGATACCTAGTGTTTATTGAAAACCTAGATTTCTATTAATTTTGGATGCCGAAAAACATAGCTGTCGATGCCACACAGTTGTCTGGTAGGCCATACGGCAGGCCATGTAACTCACTATTCACAAATTACAGACACATGGGCTAAGGACACGGGCGTGTGTCCAAACTGTGTAACGCACTGTTTGTGTATTAGGGCCATACGGGCAAGTGACATGGGTATGTGTCAGGCCGTCTAAGGCACATAGGTGAACACACAGGCATGTATTAAGCCTTGTGGAACCATACGAGCTTCCTCTCCGGGTGTGTAACCACATAAGTATGTGGACCAATATTTGGATTTTTCCTTCAGGCCATAAGCGTCATTTGAAACGAATGCATGCCTTCTATAAAGTCCGTATGAAAAAAAATTAAATTGTTATTTTGTGATCTGAGACTGAGTACTGAAAATCTGTATGTGTATTGCGTGTGAAAATCGTTAATCATATTGATTTATTTTGTACGAGTATGAACTGTATCTGAATGGTCGTATAAGCCTCTGTATTAACTTTCATTTGAAATCTGCATCTTCATTGGGTGGGAATTGAGTAAAGGTGGAAGAATTTTGTTATGAGCTAGTGTTTAAACCACTAATACCTGTAATATGATTTAATACCCCTAACCCGTATCCGTCGCTGGAGTAGGGTTACAAGGTATTATCGATCAATTCACAACATATAGTATACATTTATCATGCATAAAGCATTCATTCCCATAAATCATTCAACACAATCACATTGTCCCTTATAAGGGCCTAAGAGGCCTTAAGCATGCTTTAGAAGTGATTCAGGACTAAACCGATAATATAAG
The DNA here is from genome assembly GCA_025698475.1 of Gossypium anomalum. NCBI lineage: Eukaryota > Viridiplantae > Streptophyta > Magnoliopsida > Malvales > Malvaceae > Gossypium > Gossypium anomalum. The sequence continues at coordinate 33,194,643 of CM046959.1, read as the reverse complement.
AAAATTTTGGAGACTTAGAAAAAATTCAACCATACAAGGGTCACATGCCCGTGTTAACAGGCCGTGTGCCTCACATGGCTTCTGACACGCCCGTGTCACTGGCCGTGTGGAAATAGGGCATACATACTGACTTGGGTCACACAGCCAACCACACGCCCATGTGTCTAGCCCGTGCCAAACCTATAGGGTATACTGACTTGTGTAACACGGCCAAGTCACACGCCCGTGTGCTAGGCCGCATGCAAATTAGGGGGTATACTGACTTGTACCACACGACCAGTCACACGCCCGTGTGTGAGATCATGTGAAACATACTGACTTTAATTTAATTTCAACACCAAGGGACACATGGTCGTGTAACATGACCCTGTGTCAAACACGGCTGAGACACACGCCTGTGTCTTTGCCCGTGTGGAAAAAAAAGGCCATTTACCAAGCCATTTTCCACCAATTTTGCACATACCTATACAAGATCAATTGGTGCCATTTAAAGACACAAATATGTAGCCAAAAGTCATCAACCAATACGCAATCATACTATATCCATTTCAACCATTTCAATACTCAATTCAATGTCATTTACCTATTCAAGTACCTATAACTCAACTTGTTTTACTAGACATAATTCACATATATAATTCAAATGGTTAAACCATTCCAACATGCATTATCAATTCAACCCCATTCACTCAATATAGGTCAATTACCTAACCCAAAACAAAGTCATTTACACAGCTTAATATATTAACAAATTCATTCTCACAAGCCAACTCAAATGGCCTAGAAACACAAATTCATCAAACATACTCAAAATGACTCAAGCCTATACATGCCATATACCATATATACATAACTTCGAAAGTACCAAAATAGATGTTAGATAGTGTGATGAAGTCTCTGACGATCCCCGAATTTGAGCTAGCTTCGATATCACTATAAAACATGGGAAAAATACACAAAGTAAGCTAATAAGCTTAGTAAGCTCATATGATATAAACTTAAGTAAGCACAAATACAACATTCATCATTCTAAACATATAACCATGTACTTTATGATTACTAATAAACCTTTCACCTGCTTATTCATAAGCTTATACACAAACTTTATAACCTCTTCGATTTTAAGCTCGTAATATACATGTACATACCTTTACCAATCCATAACAAGTTCATACATAGATGAAATGCCGTTGAATACTCAATGCCTCGCACACGAAGTGTCATACTTGATATCTCACACACTAAGTGCCACAATCGATATCTCACACACAAAGTGCCGTACATAGCCAAAGCTATCTCAAATCGCACACTAAGTGCCATATATAGCTGAAGCTATGTTGAATCGCACACTAAACACCACAAATAGTCAATTTTTCGTCGAACATAACTCTAGCCCCATATATACAATATATGAAATATGAAGCACTAAAAACATAATATTTACAATGCTTAATACATACAAACTTACCTCGGATGCTAAAACAACGAATCGAGTCAATTAGTCGATAACTTTATCTTTTCCCCAATCAAAGTCCATATTCCACTTTCTTGATCTAATTATATTCAAAATTAAATTATTCAATCATCTATTCATTCAATTTAATCCAAAATACACTTTCAAACACATTTACACTTTTTCCCCACAGATTTCACATTTTTCACAAATTAGTCCTTGATAAGTCGTAATTTATACATATTTTTATCCGATGCTTAGCATATTTTTGGATGAATCATCATTAAATTTGTGGAATTTGATGCTCCTAATCCTTTAATTTCATATCTTATACTTAGGTGAGCATAGGAAGTAAAAAGAGCAAGAAATGGGCCAAAAACGAAGAAAATGGGTCAACGTGGAAAATCAACACGGCCTAGACTTCCTCACACGGGTAGACCACACACCCTTGTCTTTTTAGTAGACTTCAACACAGCCTAAGCCACCCCACACAGGCATGTCTATTTAACAGTCTTTAACATAGTTTGAAGCACTTGCACACCAGCTGGCACACGACCGTGTCCCTATCGAGCCCAAGTCTAATTCTGTTCAAAAAAAGGCAATTTTGAGGGTTTTGAAGCATTCTAAAGCCTATTTAAACACCCTAGAGGAGGATTAAAAGACACATAGAGTAGAAAGCAAGGATTGACTCAAAAAAAGCCGATTGATCCATCTCAAAAGTCGGATTCTCCTTTAAGACTGAAGATCTCCCTTCAATTTCCTTCAGGGTTTTTGGGTTTTCTTTATGTTTTGTTATTATTATTCTTCTAAGATGTTTTCTTTTACAATTATGAACTAATTTCTTTAAATACCTAAGGGGGATGTAACCTAAGACGGATCTTGTTAATATTTTTTGAATTATACGGTAAATACTTGATTTGTTCTTAATTATGTGTTGTTAATTCTTGTTTTAATATTTTAGGATATTGATTCAAGTATTGATGTGCTTATTCAGAGGAGCAAAAGTCCCTGTCTACAAGTAGATCTAGCATAATTAAGCGGAGTTGATTGCACCCTTAGACATAGGGCGACATAATTTTGTCGGATTAGGGTGAAACCTAATAAGGGAATCCATAGATCGAGTTAATGCAACACTAGGGGTTTTAATTAGAAAGAGATTTCAATTAATCAACCTAGGGTTAGACGTTGTTAGTCTCGAGAGAGATAATAATATAAATTAGGGATTTCTACGGATCAAGTCAAGTGAATAAATTGTCTTGTTCAGAGTCGAATAACAAGTGAAGTCTAGGTGGATACTTCCTTGGGTATTGTCTAAATCAATCAGTTTTCCCAAAAGTTTTTCCCTAATTTACTGTCTGTGCATTCTTACTTTAATTAACTAGTTTAGATAAAACAAATCCCCTTATTTTAGGCTAGATAATAAAAAAAAGGTTACTACTAGTACTTTTAGTTCCTGTGGGTTTGACATTCGGTATTGCTATAAACTACACTACTGTTCGATAGGTACACTTGCCTTTATCGTGAAAATAGTTAGTTTTTAAGTACGATCAATCATAAATATAAAACTTATCACGCAACAATCAAGTTTTTGGCGCCGTTGCCGGGGAACTAAGTTATTAGAACACTTAATTTTTATTACTTTAGCCATTTATTCTATTGCAATTTAATTTTATTTCAATTTTGTTTATATTACTAAATTTTCTTTTATTTTCTTCTGGTAGGTTTTCATAGTTTATGACTAGAAGAAACCTGTCGGGACCATTACTTTTTGATAGTGAAATTGAAAGCATAGCTCGTAGAAACTAAAGAGAAATAAGGCGAAGCCTAAGATACATAGAGGAAGAGCGAGAGGACGATATTCACACCACAACCGAGGATATGGCTAAAAATCAGGAAAATTTGCTACCTCCTGTGATTGTTACTGATCTAGTAAATCAGAATCCTGCTCCACGTAGTATGTATGATTATGCTAAACCTACTTTAACAGGAACTGAATCAAGTATAGTTAGGCCTATTGTTGCTGCAAATAATTTTGAACTGAAACATAACACGATTCAAATGATACAACAGTTTGTTCAGTTTGATGGTTTGCAGGACGAGGTCCCAAACACTTATTTGGCGAATTATCTAGAGCTCTGCGACACATTTAAGATCAATGGCGTTTCTGATGATGCCATTCGCCTTCGGTTATTTCCCTTTTCATTAAGGAATAAGGCTAAACAGTGGTTGAACTCGTTACCACGAGGATTAAGCACTACTTGGGAACAAATGATCGAAAAATTTTTACTTAAATTTTTTCGCCGGCTAAAATAGTTAAACTAAGGAATGATATTTCTTCTTTTGTGCAGATGGATCTAGAAACTCTTTATGATGCGTGGGAGAGGTACAAGGACCTATTGAGAAGGTGCCCTCACCATGGTTTACCTCTATGGCTGCAGGTTCAGACATTTTACAACGGTGTGAACCCCACTGTGTATCTTAGGCTTCGCCTTATTTCTCTTTGGTTTCTGCGAGCTGTGCGATCGATTTCTTCGTCAAAAAGTAATGGTCCTGACGGGTTTCTTCTAGTCATAAACTATAAGAACCTGCCAGAAGAAAGCAAAAGAAAATTTAGTAACAAAAATTAAAACAAATTTAAATTGCAATAAAAGTAAATGGCTAAAGTAATAAAAATCGAGTGTTCCTAATATCTTAGTTTCCCGGCAACGGTGCCAAAAACTTGATTGTCACTCGCGATAAGTTTTAAAATTTATAATTGATCGTACCTTAACTAACTATTATCACAACGAAGGTAAGTGAACCTATCGAATAGTAGTATAGTTTTAGCAAGACCGAATGTCGAACCCAAATGAACTAAAAGTACTAATATTAACTTTCTTTTTATTATCTAGCCTAAGAATAATAGGGGTTTTAATTAACTACTTAACTAATCTAAGAATGCACAGAAAATAGGTTTGGGGAAAATACTTTTTAGAAAATTTGAATGATTAAGACAATACCTAAGGAAAAATCCACCTAGACTTCACTTTGTTATTTGACTCTGAATCGGACGATTTATTCATTCAACTTGTTCTGTAGAAATCCCTAATTTATGTTATTATCCCTATTAAAGACTAATAACATCTAACCCTAGGTTGAATAATTGAAATCTCTTTCTAATTAACACCCTAGGGTTGTATTAACTCGATCTATGCATCCCCTTATTAGGTTTCACCCTAATCTAGAAAAAGCTTGTCACCCTATCTCTAGGCGTGCAATCAACTCCGCTTAATTATGAAAAATTTACTCTTAGACAGGGACTATTTATCCTTCGAATAAGTGCATTAACTTGAATTAAATGTAACGCCCCATACCCGAGACCGTCACTGGAGTCGAGCTCCAATTCCGTAAATTTTCCCTAAAACTAGACTCATATATCTACTTACTAATTTTTTTATAGAATTTTTGGTCAGGCCAATTAGTACAGTTTATTAGTTAAAGTCTCCCCTATTTCAGTGGTTGGCTACTCGACCCACTGTGTATTCTGAATCAGATATCTCTCATGTCTGAGTTTCAATGACTATGCCATTTGTTTCCCATAAAACTAGACTCAATAAGGATTTCATAAATATAAGGTAAAACTCCTAATTGCTTTTTTACAATTTATGTGAATTTTTAAAGTCAAAATAGGGGATTCAGAGATCGCTCTGACCCTGTTCCACTAAAACTTAAATATCTCATAAAATATAACTCATTTACATGTTTCATTTCTTCCATATAAAAATAAGCTCGTCAAGCTTCGATTCCATAACTATTTCATCATTTAATTCCATTTCTACTATTTTTAGTGATTTTTCAAATTCACGTCATCATCGCTTTGTCTCGATTCTGTTTTGTGGCCAATTTTACCTTTCCAAGGATTTTCATGGTTTAGTTAAGACATAAAACATACATGTTATCGTATATAAACTTGATTAGCCATTCCAATAGCTAATCATTCTCAAACATTTCCATTCCATCCATCCACCATATCATAAGATTATATACACAAAATGATTATAATGCTATACATGCCATATTTCCAAAATGTACAAGCCACTATACCGAAATTGGTCCGCCGATAGTGTGAACGTGCCTCCGACCGCTCCTGATTTTCCGAGCCGGCTTGTCAAACTACAAGGAATGGAAAGGAGGGAGTAAGCATAATTGCTTAGTAAGTTCACATGCAAATAGCAAGTAACATAACCATGCAATCATACGAAATCATCATTTGCATAATATCACCAAGGTATTCATATTACATTTCCATTCATCATCTTACCATATTATTGATATATTGAGGTCTCAACCCGAGACTTAAGTGCATACCTGTCTAAGGTATCCATTCCACAACACTTACCAACTCGTCACTTTCATCTCAAGTCTTCTTCCACTTCACTAGAACTTTACCCGTTGAACACATCAGAATATAACTTGGATACATGGAAAGTTTGCACATAAGTGCCACATATGTAGCCAAGCTACCATGTAACCCGCCCATAAGCGAACTCGGACTCAACTCAATGAGTTTGGACGTTCGCATCCATAAGTGAACTCGGACTAAACTCAACGAGCTCGGATGCCTAGTTACATCTCACGAACTCGGACTCAACTCAACGAGCTCGGATGTTCGCATCCATAAGTGAACTCAGACTTGACTCAACGAGTTCGGATGCCCAAATATCCTAGTGACATGTAACTTGTATCCTAATCTATTCCTAAGGTACAACGGGACTTTCCTCGTTCGTACTCCTTTACCATTCTCCATGGAATACCAATGACGATACTTCGGTAGTCTTTCACATTTTCTACATAATTCATAAAATTTTTGCATGTTGTCAAACAATGACCACAAAGCATAGAATTACATGATAAAAATCATAATATTGTATATATAGCATTAAATGATTTAAAATAACCGTTATATTACAATATTTACATATGAACTTACCTCGATACAAAATGAGAATAGTCGAGCCTATTCCTCGTAAACTTTATTTTTCCTCTGATCTCGACTCGAATCTCTTTTCTCTTGATCTATAATACCAAATTAATTTATTTAATACACACATTCATCAAAAAAACAAATTTTAATTGAACTTTGGCAAAATTACCATTTTGCCCCTAAACTTTCACATATTTGCATAAATTAAACCTCATCCTATTTTCTTATGTTTTATGACATTCTGATCATTTTTCCCTTCTACAGCAACATCAAATTCACACCCTAACATGTACTTATGAATATTAGGTATTTTTACCTATTATGTCATTTTACTCGTTTTTACGAAAAATCACTTAGCAAAAGTTGTTTAACACAATCTCAAACTTCATATTCTACCATAAAACATCAAAATTCATACATATCATCCATGGATAAATTTTTAAATATAAACCCTAGCTCAAAATATTGGTAGAAATAGGTAGAACATGTTACCGAGATTTCAAAAACGTAAAAATCATTAAAAATGGGACTAGAACGGACTTACAATCGAGCTTGGAAGCTTGAAAAACCCTAGACATGGTTTCTCCATGCAAATTTCGGCCTTGGTGAAGAAGATGGGCAAAATTGGCTTTTAATTTTGTGTTTTAATTCATTTTCCCCTAAATGACCAAAATACCCTTTTTACCATTCTTTAAATTTTTACCCTTCCAACCCCATTTTTGTCCAAATTTTTAAAACTTGGTCAAATTACTCTTTAAGGACCTCTAATTAATAATCTAACTCAATTTCATACAAGATGCTTCTAGAACACAAGTTTTGCAGTTTATTCAAGTTAGTCCCTAAAGTCCAGTTAAGCATTTTTCACATAAAATTTCTTCATGAAATCTTCACACAAGCATATAAATATATCATAGACCTTATAATAATCATAAAATAAATATTTCTATCTCGGATTTGTGGTCTCGAAACCACTGTTCCGACTAGGCCCAAAATGAGGATATTACAATCCCCCCTTTAGAGATTTTCGTCCCCAAAAATCTTACCGAAAAAGTGGTCTTCACTTAGATTCCTCAATCTTATATTCGATACCGAAGAAATTTCACTCAGGGGTGCCTCCAATATGTTTCTTTAATTTCTCATATGATTTGAAAGCTTACAGACTTAACCCTTAACTGTTCTTAAATTTTCAACCTTTTTCAGTTTCCCCTGATATCAAGACATAAAAACCCAGATCTCAATTTGATTTATGGAGACTAGAATTCCAAGAAATCCAACAATCAAAGGGACCTGCATTCTTTCGAAATAATCATATAAATTTTCATCATTGATAAATCACAATCCAATAACATCTGAATCAAATTACAGCACAAGTCATTACTCTCTAAATGAATAGGCAAATTTTCACTGTGAGCTTCGTACAATTCTTTTTGTATAGGCCTCGGAATAATAATAATACCATGAATCAGATCCAATCAGAAATTCAACATCAGAAGTCGATCCTTACTGTACTCTTTTAGTTTACTACTCACTATCAAATTTTCCTCTTTTCGCTACGGAAATAATTCTGATATAGCCTCGAAAATAGTGCTTCTCATTCTCACCCTAATAGAGATAATTCTGGTAGATCCTGATGCTTGGCTTTAACCCCATCAACAACTCAAATTTTCTATGGCATCAAATGCTCCAAACTATCACATTACCTTATTTCTTGAAACACATCACCATTCATACAACAGTGCATTACTGAAAATTAGGAAATCTTTATTTAATGCAGACTAGTCCAGTTCAGACACTTCGGTTAACAATATTCTCATCTATCCAAACCTTGCTAACCTGTAATAAACTTTTCAACTTTCACAAGATGAAAACTTTATCATTGTTAGTATATTCAACTCATATCAAAACTTTTCTAAGAGATATACACTTCTCGTTCAGACCATTTGTCTTTTACCCGTAAGGAAATGAAATTCTATTATTAGACTTGAGAAAAATGATCCCGACATCATCGTCATATGAAGTCTTTCAAATAAATAATTCACATAGATTAAACACTCGAGCCGATCTTAATCACCAATGAATGACAATTCAAGTAAACCTTTCTTCTAGTTACAAAACAATTTATCATGCAGTCATTTACTATTCATTCCTTACGTTAATCAAAACCATCTCAATTGCATTAGCTCAAGTAACCAAAATATCTCAATTGAAGTCATTAACTATAATTGACTTACTTGAGAGAAGTAATCCACCATGCCGATTGAAACTCACACTTTTATCACCTGTGCCCATATTGATGTCAAATCCTTACACGGAAATTAGAAAAATCCCAATACTAAAATCACCACATTACAAGATCAAATCAGAAGTATAGTCATACTAGATATGATTATCATGAGCTGAAGAACGCACTTCGAACATGAGTCATAATTGACAAATTATGGAATAAGGATAACAAGAAATCCGAATAAAGAAATCCAAGATATAGAGAAACCCAGAATAAAGAAATCCAGAATAAAGAAACCCAAGATACGATACTATGCCGAAAAATCAAAAACCAAATTCATAGGAAAATACAGAAGATCTTTATAATTCTTCAGAGAAAAAAAGTCCAGAAGAAAACATCATTTAATCCCACTGGAATCAAATGCAACAAGAACAATGTACCTTCCTATATGTGTATATATATATATCAACTGAAGCATCAAGTAGAAGAAACAGAATCATAGTATCATACATAGTCTCTTATCAATTCTTATCAGACGAAATGTAATAGAATGCTCGAGAGAATAGAATAATACAAATTATAAACCAGTCAGACTACCAATGCTTTCATCTAACATCAGGATTAAAAGACATTCCCATATAATAAGAATTTCTTCAAAATATCAACAGCCATAGAAATATTTCTGAGAACGGATAAACACGTAGAACATCTCAAAAAAGACTGCTAAAATCTGTCCAGACATAACTGTCACACTCAGATAGTACACACTTCAAATATCATTTCCCCAGCTAGTTCTGTCATCACAAATTTCATATTATATCTTTCACTAAAGAAGACCAGTTCTGAATAAATTTTGATTCACACTTTTCTCGACCTTGTACCTGAGTAATTCGATTTACCAAATTAAATTTCTTCTCTAACCGGGACAATGTATAACTCCAATAATCTTTATGTCAATTTGATACTTTTCTAGCTCTGACTTTACTTATCAACTCATTTTCAATCTCTAATCATACTTATAATTATTCAATCATTGAACTCTTTGGTTTCTCAACCGAAAACTTATTTAGTACAAATCTCATGAAATTCCATTATAAGCACCACTTTGGTAAAGGGGAGGGGTTGTAGGGCCTCTGACTCGACTTTCTTATACATATACATATGACACAACTTTCATCATCATAGCAACATCGTCAAAACCATGTCATTCATTCAGGAAATGCATCATTCATGTTGGTTTACACCAATGTTCCAGTTACCCTTTTTTAACAAATATACTTATGCATGCATCCTATGTTTTCTGAATAGTTCTACTTATCTTTTCATTTAATCAAATAAGCCATGCTCATAACAAACATAGATATTTACATCATAATCAAAACTTTCATTTTGTGCATCATCATGTACATATCATTACAATCATATAATTCAGTCCAAACAATTTAACATAGATAAGTTCATTTCATTATAATCCGTTATCTCATAAAAATATCATTGACATTCATCAACATTCAACGTCCAATCAAGACAATGATATTTTTGTTCGTATCATGATATTATGAACCTTTACTCATACCTCTACGAATTTCTATTTATCCCGTTCATCTTATCAAGTAGGCCAAGTGCACTACATCATATGAACATTAAGCAAATACGGATATTTATCACGACATGAACTTTCATCTCACATGTTATCACATATGTATCATAAACTTTTATTCATACTTTTCTGAACTGAGACTTATCATAATCATAATTTTACTCCAATAACTTCGCATTACATTGAACATGGTCATATGACTTGGTTGGAGAATACCCCGATCTAAACAAGATGGTGCTCATACGCCGTCAGGAGACATCACACTATCATTTAAGTCAAGTGGCATGTATAGCTAAACTTTTACACATGCTAGCTTAGTCTGAGAACTGACTAAACCATAGCTTTGATACCACCAAATGTAACGCCTCATACCCGAGACCGTCGCCGAAGTCAAGCTCCAATTCCATAAATTTCTTCATGAAATCTTCACACAAGCATAGAAATGTATCATAGACCTTATAACAATCATAAAATAAATATTTCTATCTCAGATTTGTGGTCTCGAAACCACTATTCCGACTAGGCCCAAAATTAGGATATTACATCAATATCCTAAAATACCGAAGCAAGAATTAAGAACACATAATTAAGAACAAGTCGAATATTTATCATACAATTTAGATAATAATAACAAGATTCGTCTTAGGTTTCATTCCCTTTAAGTATTTAGGGGGTTTAGTTCATAACTAAAAAGGAAAACATCTCAAAAGAATAATGAATGCAAAACATAAAGAAAACCCAAAACTCCTGAAGGGAGATATTTAGTCTTGATGAATAATCTGACTTCTAAGATGGATCAATCGGATTTCTTCTAGTAATTCCTTGCTTCCTACTCTCTGTGTCCCCTTTAGTCCTCCTCTAGGGTGTTTAAATAGGCTTTAGAATGACTAAAAGCCCTCAAAATCTCCCTTTTTCCAAATAGAACTTAACTTGGGCTCGACAGGGACACGCCCGTGTGCGATTGCTTCAAGCCGTGGTCAAGGCTGAGAAATCAAAACGCCCGTGTTGAGGTTGTTTTAGGCCGTGTTCTAGCCTGTTAGAATAGCACGAGCTTGTGTGCTACCCATGTGAGGAAGTGCAGGCCGTGTTGTTTTCCCACGTCAGCCCATTTTCTCCATTTTCGGCCCTTTCCTTGTTCTTTTTGCTCTCCTATGCTCACCTAAGTATAAAACATGAAATTAATGGATTAGGAGCATCAAATTCACCAAATATAAGGAGAAATCATTCATAAATGTGTTAAGCATGGGATAAAAATATGTATATAAATTACTGTTTATCAACCAGGTAGAACTTTTGAATAGAAAGATTGATGGTTTATATGGTTCTACTCAGGTACACCCAGTGATGAGGTGCGACTCAAATGGAGAAATGCACAACCCATATTATCCACCCTTCAATCCTGGCATCGAGAAGGAACAAGTTCACTATATGGGTACTAACTCTAGGCCTTAATATAACCCGTATAGTAACACTTCTAATGCGGGTTGGAGGAACCACCCCAATTTCTCGTAGGGTGGCCAAGGAAATTAAAGGCCATAACATCCCCCTGGTTTTCAACAACCACCTACCAACAGGAATAGAAGCCGAACCTTGAGGAGATGCTAACGAAATTCATCTCAGTGTCAGAAACTCATTTTCAGAATATCGAGTCAGCACTTAAGAACCAACAATCCTCGATTAATGGGCTAGAAACGCAGATAGGCCAGCTTGCCAAATTGATTTCTAAATGACCACAAGGTAGCTTGATGAGTAATACTGAATCTAACCCAAGGGAACAGCTCAATGCGATTAAAGTTCGAGATGAAGAAGGGTTAGTTGAACCTAAACCAGAATCGAGGCAAGAAATTATGGTAAGTAAAGGTAAAAGTGAGGTTAACCACAGTGAGCGAAAACCGGTAAGTAAAGAGTACAAACCTCAAGTGCCATACCCCAATGAGACAAGGAAAGACCATACGGATGAACAATTTGGTAAATTTCTTAAATTATTAAAGAAATTACATATTAACTTACCGTTGATTGAAGGTTTTTCGCAGATGCCAAACACAGTTAAATTTTTAAAGGAGCTTTTAGAAAATAAGCGGAAGTTGGATGAGGCGTCGCATGTAGAGTTGAACACAGTTTGCTTAGCCATTCTATAGAATAAGCTACCAACAAGTTGAAAGATCTAGTGAGTTTTACGATTCCTTATTTAATTGATAGTTTAAACATTAACAATGCCTTGGCTGATTTAGGGGCTAGTATTAATGTCATGCCCTATAAAATGTTTAAACAACTAGGTCTTGGGAAACCCAAACAAACTAGGATGAGCATTCAATTGGCAGATAAAACCATTATATTTCTTAGGGGTATCAATGAAGATATACTTGTAAAAATCGATAAATTTATATTCCCAATTGATTTTGTTGTTCTAGACATAGAAGAGGATAGTGACATGCCTTTAATTTTAGGAAGGCCCTTTTTAGCAACAACTAGAACTATTGTTGATGTTGGTACAGGTGAACTCACACTTCGTGTGAGTGATGAAACAATCACTCTTCAAGCTCGTAATTTGAGTAACACATCGAATATCGAGGGTGGTTGTATAAATCATGCTACTGATACTGATCATGTGGTGCAACCTTCTTTGCAAGAAACACGTTCGAAGAGCATAAATGAGCCATGTTTACGTAACAACAAAGGACCCATCTATGGAGAACGAAGGCTACAGATCGAGGAACTAGATGAATGACAGACACAGAAACTGAGAACACACGATAAACTGAAACCACACCATGACGAACTCGATGTTTCACCAAATCAACTTAACGTTGAAGACAAAGTACTATTAGATGCAGCAGACCCTCGTATTGCCACTTCTGAACCTAATAGAGCAATCTTTTTTACGGTACTTAACATCTTCCCATACGGTACAGTCGAGGTAACTCATTCCAAATTCAGCACTTTTAAGGAAAATAGTACTCATCTAAAACCTTATTTTGATAAAATTGATAGCAGGAATGAAGAGTGTAAACTCCTCGAACCACCATGACCACGCGACAGAGAGGTAAGTCGAGCTTAGACTATAAATAAGCGCTTCTCAAGAGGCAACCCGAGTACTAACGGTGTTAATTTATTTAAATTTTAGTGTTTAATATCTAAATCACTAACTGATTCCTTGAACACAGGTTTTCCAACTCCACACGGCCATGCACACGGGCGTGCCTTAGGCCGTGCTCATACCACGGGTGACAACACGGTCGTACGATACGGTCGTATGAAAACAGAGCAATTTTTTTCCAAAACATGGGATAAGATACGTTGCCACTACCGTGCGACTTGGCCGTAGGCAATCCTGTCAAAATAACACGAGCGTGCGACACGCCCATGCCCACCACCTGTGGTCAAAACTGTCAAAATAACACGGGCGTGTGCATATATACACGGGCGTGGGAGAAGCGAACGAAGCAGTACATGGCTGTGCGACACGGCCATGTGCACCAACATGCCCAAAAAACACGGGCGTAGGCCAAATTCCAGATGTGCCCACATTTGAAAATCACGAAGGGCTGAAATAAGGGTAACGACTTCGACAGTCTCCATCGCCACATCCACTATTCTCCCTCAAAATGCTAGAATGCCCTAGTCCTTGCTTCAGCCACTTATGACCCTAGCTGCTCCAAGGCAACGGCTCTCGCCCCATCCCTGAGATACTTACACGCCATCCTAGCCCACACCCTGATTGGACGGCGAGAGAGTACCGGCATCGTCAACACTAACGACGCCTATTTTTTATGGAGCATAGCGCATGGGCACATATTCGACCTCGCTTATTTCATCACCCTAGCCATTTGCCATCAGATAGAATGGCATAGGAAGGGGGTCATTTCCATCGGCCCTTATGTGACTCGCCTAGCTTGGTACTTTGGTCTCATCAACACGGCGGCACAATCATCCTCCCTCACCCTCATCGGTCAGATGTCCCCACAGGGCATCTCGAGTATGCTCCATATGAGGATGATCAAGTGATGACGTGGATTTGATCCTCCTCAGTACCGCCTCATCCAGTCAGCCGAGGATGAGAACCTAGAGGACATTACTGATGATGTCCCTCCACCTCAAGAGGATCCACCATCTCAGCCACCACATATTCATCGTCCAGTTCATGCGGCTGCTTCACTCTCTGACATTTCTGAGCATTTCACTCGATTCAAGCAACAATGTTTTCAGTGCTTTGATCACATTGATGTAGCACTACATCAAATTTGTCTGCACCTTCAAATCTCATCATCACCACCACCTCGCGAACCATCTGGCGATAAGGATTTTTAAAGACTTTTTATTTATTATTTTTACTTTTATCTTTATTTATCTTTTTAAATTACTTTTAATTTTATTTCTCTTTAAGACTATTTTTATTTCATCTTTAGGTTTTACAATTTATATTAAGTAATTTATGTTTTTGGCCATTTCTTTATGAGTAATCATGCTTCTCTATATTTCCTAAAGACTTATTGATTCTATCGCAGTTATAACGAGCTCCAAAGCTCACTATTACTTAGGAATTTGCAACTCCATTGGAAAAGGTCCTCCACGACTGCCATGTCCTGCCCGACCACCACAATAACCTCTTTGCTGGACACTATAGCTGTGGAACCCAACCTCTACCACCACCGAAGTATCCTCCTCCAATCTCACCCTTGCCTTAGCCAATTACTTTCCATAACTCCAGTTCACGGATTCCATTTAACATTCAGGAAGTTTTATTTCTCTCCCTATCTTATGATCTTATATCTATATTTTCCAATAAATCTATCTTTGTACATTGAGGACAATGTTCGTCTTAAGTGTGAGGGGCTTATTTATATCACTATCAGAAAAATCCCTGAATTTTGTCTTATTCTCACCTGACTCACTCATATCACTATTAGAATGAATTTTGATTAATTTATGATTTTTATTGATATGTCTTGAATTAAAACATAGGTATTTATGCATTGATGGTTTAAACGTTAAGTAATTAGAGAATCAAGCATGATAAGTTGATTTTTGAGTTAAAATTTTTAAGTTATTTCCACAAGTTTAGGTATTATCTTGGAGTTGAAATTCACAGGGTTAACATTAAAAAGCCAAATTTTTGTGAGATCTTGAGCCTTTAGAGCATATATTATTTCTTTCATGCTCACTTTTATTGTTGCTATGAGTAAGTCAATATTGATTTGTTATTCTAGAAATTGTTTCAATTATGCATGTCAAGACCACACCATTGATTTGATATGTCAAGATGAAAAAGGCACTTAGGTTTAACCCACTTACTCCATAAAAGTCTACCTTCATAATTAACCCTTAGTGAACCCCCTTAAACCTAATAGGCCATTCATTGATTTACCCCCAATATTAACCCATAGCCCATTATTGTTGAAATCCCCTAAATTAACTTGATCCCTATTTTTGTCGAGATTTGATTTGAATAAATTGCTTAGCTATGTTTTATTTTTGATAGTTAGCAAAGTTCTATGTTACTTGATTTGTTCTTAAAAAAAAGTAAAAAAGTTGATGTAATTGAGATTTTTCGTCTAGCATATTACGAAATTATGTAATGCTTGGGTTAAAATGATGTTATCCATGAAGAAAAGCTCAATTCTAGGTTTTCTAATTAGGAATATAATTTGTCAGTTTTAGTATTTTTCTAGTTAGGTAATTTTTCAATTCAATCTCGATTCTAACCTTCTCTTTCAGCTTGTGACCACACCCCCTAACCAAAGCGACGTTACAACCCTCTAAATACCTTTTGATTGATGTATCATCTCAATATATAGTGGTGGAGATTTGATTTTCACGCAAGCCTATGGTAATAACTTTTCATATTAACTGTTAATGCTAAATTTTTTGTTCTTAAACACCTCGAGTGATTTGAGTGAATCTTTAGTGAGGATGTTAAACCCTGTGATATTTTGAATCAAAGGTGATTACTTAAATGAAGGGAGACACTTATGTTTTTTGTGATAAAATGCTCAACTTGGAATGTTTGAAACTTTAATGTTCTTCTAGTTGAATTCTCAATGTCTGATTACTTATGGATTATTTTGAGATATTATTGATAGGAATTATAATTTGGGAAAAAATGATTTCTTAATTGTGAATTGAGGATTTTGCTTGAAGACAAGCAAACGCTTAAGTGTGGGGGTATTTGATAAGTTGTAATTTATACATATTTTTATCCCATGCTTAGCACATTTTTGGATGAATCATCATTAAATTTGTGAAATTTGATGCTCCTAATCCTTTAATTTCATATCTTATACTTAGGTGAGCTTAGGAAAATAAAAAGAGCGAGAAACGGGCCAAAAATGGAGAAAATGGGTCAACGTGGAAAATCAACACGGCCTGGACTTCCTCACACGGGTAGACCACACACCCGTATCTTTTTAGCATACTTCAACACGGCCTAAGCCACCCCATACAGGCGTGTCTATTTAACAGTCTTTAACATGGTTTGGAGCACTTGCACACGAGTGTAGCACACGACCGTGTCCCTATCGAGCCCAAGTCTGATTCTATTCAAAAAAGGGCAATTTTGGGGGTTTTGAATCATTCTAAAGCCTATTTAAACACCCTAGAGGAGGATTAAAAGACACACAGAGTAGGAAGCAAGGATTGACTCAAAGAAAGCCGATTGATCCATCTTAAAAGTCGGATTCTCCTTCAAGACTGAAGATCTCCCTTCAATTTCCTTCAGGGGTTTTTGGGTTTTCTTTATGCTTTGTTATTATTATTCTTCTGAGATGTTTTCTTTTACAATTATGAGCTAAATCCCCTAAATACCTAAGGGGGATGAAACCTAAGACGGATCTTGTTAATATTTTCTAAATTATATGACAAATACTTGATTTGTTCTTAATTATGTGTTCTTAATTCTTGTTTTAATATTCCAGGATATTGATTCAAGTATTGATGTGCTTATTCAGAGGAGTAAAAGTCCCTGTGTAAGAGTAGATCTAGCATAATTAAGCGGAGTTGATTGCACCCCTAGACATGGGTGACATAATTTTACCGGATTAGGGTGAAACCTAATAAGGGAATCCATAGATCGAGTTAATGCAACACTAGGGGTTTTAATTAGAAAGAGATTTCAATTAATCAACCTAGGGTTAGACGTTGTTAGTCTCAAGAGAGATAATAATATAAATTAGGGATTTCTACGGATCAAGTCAAGTGAATAAATCGTCTAGTTCAGAGTCGAATAACAAGTGAAGTCTAGGTGGATTCTTCCTTGGGTATTATCTAAATCAATCAGTTTTCCCAAAAGTTTTTCCCCAATTTACTGTTTCTGCATTCTTAGTTTAATTAATTAGTTTAGATAAAACAAATCCCCTTATTTTAGGCTAGATAATAAAAAGAAGGTTACTCCTAGTACTTTAGTTCCTATGGGTTCGATATCCGATCCTGCTATAAACTATACTACTGTTCGATAGGTACGCTTACCTTTATCGTGATAATAGTTAGTTTTTAAGTACGACCAATTATAAATATAAAACTTACCACGCAACAATCAGTCCTTATTTCACAAAATCCAAAATTAATGAAATTCAAGACTAACCCATGCTAACTGAATTACTATAGTGCCCCTAGCAGCCCATAATTTTCATTTATTCACACTTTTAACCACTACATTTACATTTTCTCAATTTAACCCCTTTTTGACATTTTTGTCAAAAATCACTTTACTAAAACTATTAATCTAACATTAAACCTTCCAAATCTATCACCAATCATCAAATTACTCAAACATTCAACAATGGCAACATGTTAAATCTTTAACAATTTCAATATCTAGGGTATGGGCTAGGTAGAATCTGAAGTAACGATCTCAAAAACATAAAAATCATTAAAAGCTGAACAAAAATAGACTTACATGCTTGAGATTAGTGTACCCAAATATTAAAGCTCCTTCACTAGAGTTTTCCACCCTTATTTTCGGTAGAAAGATGAACAAAACCAAGTGTTTCCTTTGTTTTCTATATTTTATTATCTTTTATTTATGAATTACCATATCAACCTTAATTAAAAACCACCAAATTTCATGATATTATGCCCATTATTGTCCACTCAATTTAATTATGGTCTAATTACAACATAAGGACCTCTACTTTAATGATCCATAGTTATTTAATACCTTTAACTAATAGAACTCAAGTTTTATGCTTTACGCAATTTAGTCCTTTTTACCGAATTAACCATTCAAACAGTAAAATTTCTTTACGAAACTTTCATACATACATGCTATCATACTGTAAACACTTAAAATAATATTAAAATAATTTTTCAACCTCAGATTTTTGGTCCTGAAACCACTATTCCTATTTGACTAAAAACGGGCTGTTACATCTGATTTGGCAGCTGGTCTACAATAATTGAAACGTGTCATGTCGACACTATGTGGTGTGTAGGGCTGGATGGGTACTAAATACCTTGTTTTGTGTGTTAGGTTGGTCGAAGATGGTGTGTAGCAGATGGGGGTAGGACACTGTATCTGTTCTGATATGTTATGCATGACACTATATGTGTTCTAATTTGCTTTTCATGACACTATATCTATTCTGATATGTTATGTATCTGAAAAAAAAAAGTAAATGGTTACCTGTTTGATCTGTTCTGGTATGTTAAGTTAATAGATTGTCCTCTGAGTCTAATTGTAAACCTGTATAAGGAAACTTACTAGTTATTTATAAATTGTTCGGACTTATATAATCTTTCCTTTAGTGCTACACTAACTCATTTTGTCTGTTGCTTAAATTGCAGATAGTCCACAGACTTGATCGATTCAGTGGTTCAGAAGCTCGGTCATCCTAATTATCAGCATTTATAATTATTAGTTTGTTTTTGATATTTTCAAAACATTCGACTTCCTAAAACGATAACTCTCGGATTAAGTGTTATGTTTGTTAAATTTATTTTGGTTAGAAAGACTTTGAACTAAGTTTCGAAAGTTATGTTTGGAAAAGATAATTGATGTGGCTCTCTAGACTTGGTCTTGTTGTCTAGGCCGGGTATGGAATGCTATAGGTTGAAATATGCTTTAAGTCCCTATGATACCCCAAACTCGACCGGGATAAACTGGCCTAAATTCGAAGCATTACATTAGCCACCTAAGTGACTCTCCGGCTAACGACCACCCAAGACACACCCTGACCTTATAACACCTCAATCTTATTTAATTATTTGTTATTTATTAATGCAGAAGCAAATTATGAGCCAATTTTAAACTTTTTCTAGGTAATTTAACCTAAAGGTATTTTTGTCATTTTACCAGCTATGGTAAAATTAACTCAATTTTAGTTTTAAGTATTTGCCGACATTCTTTTAGTCAAATTCTGCGAGCATAAAAATTTCAACTTAATTTGAGTTTGTTTACTATGTCTAATTCAAGTTTTATTATTAGGGACTAAATTGTAATTTAAACAAATTAAAATACCAATTTAAAGAGAAAAATTCAAACCCCAAAACCCACAAGACTGTGTCCCCTAGACCCTGTGACATCAAATGACCGTGTTCGCATCGTGAAAAACTTTTAGACAAATTGCATACGCCCGTGTGGAAATCCCACACACCCGTGTGTGATAGCTCCAATCTCCATATGCCTATGTCACTTACCCACATGCCTATGGGCAACCTCTCACACGCTTGTATGAAAACTACAACACCTATTTTTGCAAAAAACTCATTTTAAAACCCGATTTTGAATATTTTAATGTCCAATTCAACCCAATTTAACTACAATTAATTACCATACGTATACATACACGTTCAATTGAGTTTATTAACGTCAATCAAGCCTCAATTATATAGAATTAGGCTATAAATTTCATGCATAAAAAAACTAAATAAATCAAACTAGTGTGTACCTTAGTCGCTAGTAAATCATTCCATGGAAGTTTCATTTAAACAATCGTTAGTACAAATTTCATGCCTCGCACACATTGTTATCAATCACCATGTTATCAAACAACAATACACTATAAATCATTCAATAATTAAACTCAAACATGCCTCAAAATTATTATAAAACCATTAAAAAAAAAGTCCAATTACAACCAAAATTATACTAATTCCCGATAGTTCCATAATACTTGATTACAATCTCTAAAACATGTAATAAAGTGTCTACCAAGCCTAAACCTCTTGGAACTCTCTATCTCAGCTCCTCAGCTCCTTAAGCTCGACGATTATCTGCACAAATTGTGAGGGTTTGAGCTTTAAAAAGCTCAATGAATGTTAATAAAAACGACTAGTAAATCAACATCCAAATCATGCTTAAATCACATCCAATCAATCACCAATTATTAGCCATAATAATGAAACATTCCATATGTTTTATCAATGACATGAATCAATTATTCACGGTTTACAAATATCAAATGATATAACAATAATCACACATAAATACATTGGCATACACTTCTTATGTCCTACTTGGGTGATCATACATCGGATAAACGGATCTCTGAACTTCCACAAATATCAAATATAGTCCACTGAGTTGAGAGAAAAACACACACTTCCTTATAGCGCCTTAAATAACCCAATGAGTGGAGACTTATGCTCAACACTCCCTTATCAACTCCAAACAAATCAACCCACACAGAGCCATATGCTCACAATGTCACAAATAAAGGTGAGTACTGACAAATCCTATAGCATGCCAACTATATACAATGGATCTACCATGCATGTTGTCAATATATTCAGTCAACATAGCATATAAATCAGTCATTATTGTGCTCAATTTAATGTGACAAAATGCTTATGTGTAACATGTAACATAGCCATTTAACATCCAATTAAATCAAACATTTCATTTGCCATTTTCCAATGTTCAATTACCAATTGTAACACCAATATATCAAGATCAAAAACTCCAGTAACCATGCTCTAATCATCAATATAATTAGCCTAATTAAATTGCACAAAACCGTATAAATGCTTACTTGTCATTATTCAATAAAAATTCAACTCTTGTACATATAATATCAATCTTGCAAAAATCAACCATTCAACCATAATTAATCAATTGAAATCATCAATTAAGCCACTAATTAATCATAAATTAGGGTAAATTTACCAAATCGCCCTTAGAAACACTCACCGCACAATTTATTCTACCATAAACAAGTGATCAACAAAGCAAATCCAAGCTTCAATTTCGGTTAACTTGGTCCCCTTCAAGATTCAGAGCTTCAACAGAGATAAAGTATACATTACCACCTTTCCAATGCTAAAATAAACACTAATTTTAATTAACTATACTAATCAAAATCCTCTCACAAAGATACCTTACTAGATCTGTAACATCAAGTCGAAACCTCGATTCCTCACAAAATTAATCTCTCCAGCCCTCCTAAACACTTTCAATCATCAATACTAGACAAAATACACTTATACTAAGCATAAATTTCATCTTTAAATCAATTTCACAAAATTCTGAAAAATCAGTTGATGAAGATTATGAAATTCGAACTTTTTTAAATTACCTCAAAAACATGTTTAATTTTGAAAAATAAGATCAGAAACCTTTTAATAGATACATTTTGAGTTGGAACATCCATTGATTTGTGAATTTCCTCTCAAAATTCAAGATCCACCATTAAAGAACCATGTGTTCTTGGAAAGAGATAACATTGATAAAAATCCTTTAATTGACTCTCAAATCATAAAAACATGTTTAGGATTGAAGATTACCTTTGATTCGCTATAAATTCGTTGATTGAAAATCTTGATTCAAGAAACTTGAGAAATTTTAGAATATTTTTGTCTACTTTCGAGAATAATTTTAGGTGAATTGAGAGAGTATTTTGAGAAGGAAATTGGTTGGATCTACTCTCTGATGATAGATATTTAAAATCATGCAAACAAAATGAATTTTAAGGCTCTCTAATCTGATGTAAAATGTGTGAAAACTGAGCCAGATACATTATTTTTAAAACTGAAACCACCCACCAAAAATTTAAAAATTAGGAAATTTGCCTAATAGCCACTTCCACATTTCCCTTACTTTATCATTTAATCATTTCCCTCCAAAGTTTAGAGTTTTAAGGTTTATTTGCCACGTAAATACTCTAAATTTTCCCTTGTTTTACAATTAAATCCTATTTAATTAATATTTACATTTTACTCAAATTACCCTAATAAAAATTATTTTAAAATTCTTTTTCAACCAAAATTGATTACTCTCACTAATAATTATTTAAAATCTTTAAAATTAACTTTTCAAATATTTTTTTTATTTTAAATTTTTAGGATTATTGTTTAATCGATTTTAGATGAAATTAACCTCCTAAATTAAATTAAAAATTACTAGAACCCTATAAATTTCTAGTTTCACACTCGGAACCCCAAAAATATACCCGAAACAACGGACTCGATTTAGGGATATTACAGTCCCTATACTTTTTGTACATTTGAAAGTTAGCTGTCCATTTGAAAGTTAGCCCTCCTACTGTATTATATAATACTATATCATATCATATATTAATAGTTTATATATATGCAAGAATGATTAAACATTATAATATCATGTAATACTATATATTTATTGCATTTTATATTATAGTAATAGTTATATATAATGTTAGTGCATTATATGTTATTTATTATATATTATTGTTTATTATTATAAAAGTTGAAATATGCTCTAAATCCTTATACTTGTCGTACATTTGAATGTTAGCCCTTCTACTATTTTAGATAATGTTTATCATATCATATAATATATTAATAGTTTATATTTATGAATCGATGTTTAAACATTATATATCATGTCATACTATATCTTTTATTATAAACCATATTATAATGATAGTTATATATGTATTAATATTTTTAGTAATGGTTATATATTATAATATTATTTCATGTATTAATAATACTAATACATTATAATATAGTACTATTTTATGCATTAGTAATATACTAATTTAGTATATTGATTTAAGATTAAGTTAGGTAATCAATTTCAGAAATAGTTATATAATATATTATTATATTATCATTAACGTTTAATTTTAATAATGATTAATTTTATATATTTATTAAGCATATATAATTATAGTATTAAAATTATTTTATATTAAATTGATGTTTCTAAAATTTTATTACATTTTATAATTTAACATGAAAAATTATTATTAATTTCTTTTCCATTAATAAAATTATAATATAAATATGCAATGCTTATGGATACATTTTCAAAAAATAAAGAAATATCGTTTATTTTTATTTTAAGTAATATTATAAAATTATATTAATTATAAATGTCTATTATGGTTGTTCATTTATAAAGTCGGGCTTTTTTGGCCTTTTGGTTATATTTATCTTAGGCTCGACCTTGGTCAGTTTTAGGCTCGGATTTGTTATGGGCTTAGTCTTTCTTACGCTTGAATTTTTCGGGCTCGGATCGACACTTATGAGCTTTCAAACTCAAGCCTATTTGCCAGCTCTAGATATATTGGGTCGACCTAGTCGAGTGAGCCACCCAACCCAGGGACAATTATACTTGCAATATGTAGTTGTTGTGTGAGGATACAATTGGAAAAAAGTTGAAGTTGAAAAACAGATGAGTGATACTTAAAACATACCTTAACAGAGGCTAAAGTTATCACCGAACATAAATAAAAAAAGTAGTGTGATCTTGTTATTTATGAAAGCTATGAAATGTTTTATTATTTGAATTTAATTCGCCCACTTTATTGATAAGAGGGAGAGTAGATAAAAGAACACATAATCCTAAAAAGAACAAAAACCACCTGACCTACCAATTGGAAGACAAAACATCACGAAACTGTAGGCAAAGCCTCAGTTTTTCATTTCCAAAGGTAAAACTAGTCTCCTAATCTCTCTTAGGTGAAGAAAACACAAACTTTCCTAAAAAACAAGAAAACCCCAAAGACTTAACCTTCCCTCCTTCCTTCCTTCTTTTATTGTGTCATAAGAATTATTTTCAATGATGGACCTGTTAAAGCAAATCCTCTGTTCATGTCTTGACTTTATTCCCCCAGTCTATCATCATCTGAGTTCTTCGAAGCTTTGCTAACCCGTCTCCTTCTTCAAACTTAGTCCATCAAACATCAATACATTTTCATTAATTAGTTCTCCTTTGGTCTCTAGCTACGATGGGTTCAACCTCCAATGGAGTTTCTTCCACCCATAATGCTGGAAAATCGCTTTCTCTATCCCATACAGCCATCACATGCGCCACTCCGTTGGCTTCTTGCGGTATGAACCGGAACTCAAAATTTTGGAAAATTCTTAACATTGCTATTATTTTGTTTATAACTCCCTCGATGATTGATCTGTCATTTCCATGGTTTTCCAGGTTCTTAATGGCTGCCCTTGAGTCCCCTTTGCTGGTAACATCGTTAAAATCCCATTTCTTTAGCAAAAACGGTTCTTTGGAGGCATGCATACACTTCAGCAGTTGTCGAATCTCTAATGTTATGGATCGAGTAAGAACATGAACCCATTACAAGCCCTGTATGGTTTCTAATGATAATTCTTGAAACGGCTTTGTTGCTTTGTTGAAGAAACGCAAAATCAAGATTAACCTTAACTTGAGTTTCTGATGAGGGCTCCTACTGGGTAACCACTGTGTTATGTTGACATTTCAATGCTTCCTTTATCTTGTTAATATCTGTTAAGTATGCTTTAATAAAAGTCACAATCTCGCATATTCTCTGTCGAATGCCTTCATGGAAATATATATTCTTGTTATGCATATTTCCCATAACGATGCTATTAAGCATGAACATTTATATGCATTATTGAGATTGAAAGCCTCCACTAACCATTGTTTCCACTCTTGATTTTCATGAATGGGTGCCAATGTCAGTGTCATTTGTTGGAGGACTTGTTTTACGAGGATGTAGTCTTGGAAGATGTGGCTTACAAACTCATCTTCTTCTCCATAATGTGGGCATAAAGCATCATATCTCAGTCTACAGCCTTTTAAATTACTTAAAGTAGGTAAGAAATTATTTTTATTTCTCCATAGATTAATTCGAACCTTGCTGGGAATTTTTAGACTCTAATTTTTTGTAAAACAACTTCTAATTAGATCCTGGTCTATTGTAATTTCATTTCCCATCATATTTAAATCTTCTAAGACACCTTTTGTAACCACTTTTTATCGTGTATTACCCTGACCTGCCACCTCACCAAACCCTTATATCTTGTTGCAGAGTGTTCCCCAAAGGAATAGATCCAATCTCCTTTTCTTAGAGGAAGAGCCCTCTCAAGGTTTCCTCTTCTAGGTAACAGATTCATGATTTATAAGGTTTGCAACTAAAGTGTACCTATAATCAATATTTCAAAAATGTAATTTTCCTTCCCCAGTAAGTCATGCATCATTCCATATGTTAACTGAATTACCATCTCCGATTCTCCAACTCATTTTTTATTCTAGAATAGTCTGAGCGTTCCATATGCTTCTTTAGGTAAACAAAGAGTAAGCTTGCGGAATTGGTAATTACCTTTCATTATTTCATTGCTAACAAGGCATTATTAAAAATTGATAAATCTCTAAATCCCATCCCCCCTTACGCCTTTGGGATACATAATGACACCCATCTACTAATACCCTTATTCGTTTTCAAATTTTGCCACCAGAATTTACACATAATGTTCTCTAATTCCCGGCATAAAGAACTTGGTAATCTGAAACATTGCATAGTGTAGATTGGAATGGCTTGTAAAACTAGTTTCATAAAAAAAAAAAAAACCCTTTTCCCCCAATGGACAAATTACGAATGCTCCAATTTTTTAGTTTTTTTAAAAAAATTTCCTTTATTTCCATAAAAGTATTTCTCTTTCACCTCCCTACCATTGTCAGTAATCCAAGGTATTTTTTAGGATTGTTGGCCATACGAACCCCCAATTCCCTTCTTATTTGCAATTTAACTGCATCATTGACATTGTTGCTAAAGTAAATTAATGACTTTTTAAAATTCACCATCTATCCCAATATTTTTTCATAAGCATTAATAACTGATCGAATGGCTAAAGCTCCTTCCACTATTGCTTTTCCAAATAAGATACTGTTATCCACAAAAAAAAGAAAGGTGGGTTATTGACAAACCCTCTTTACCTACTTTTGCCCCTTCTATTTTCCTTTCCCTTTTTGCACTATAAAGATGTCTTGAAAAACCCTCAGCATAGAGGATGAATAAATATGGGTTTTGTGACAAGTGGGTATCATTGATCATGTCGTGCATCAAAAGAGTATCATGATCAATGATACTCTTTTACACTATCGCATGCTTTGCTCATGTCTAGTTTAGATAAAAATTACCCAATCCATATCTTTTCTTCTTAAAAGAATGCAATAATTCATATGCAACCAATATGTTACCATTAATTTGTCTACTTGGGAAAAAAGTGCCTCGTGCATCATCAATGCAGTAGCCAAGAGCCTTCCTAAATCTATTGACTATAACTTTTGAGGTTATTTTATAAACTACATTGCAAAAGCTAATTGGCCTAAATTGCCCCATATTTTTTGAATTTTGAACTTTTAGAATTAGAAAAATGTTGGTATCGTTAATTGCGCCTTATTATTTTTGGTTGTTCAAATTTTCTAAATAGAATCTAGACACCTCTTTTCCTATAATATGCCAGAATCTTTGAAAAAACATTGCAGGGAATCCACCAGTTTCTAAGGCTTTTAATGGAGCCGTTGACTTTAATGCTTCCCACAAATCTTCTTCTTTAAAGCTTGTTGAAAGATCCTCGTTAATGTGTTTAGGAATACAAGGTTGGATTTTTGTCCATAACTTTTCGCAATCCTTCATAGGTTTTGAGGAAAAAGGATCGTTAAAATAATTTGCTGCTAAAGCTAGCAATTATTCATCTTCCTCGATCCATCTGCCACTCCCATCTTCAAGCCCTTTTACCATAATTCTTTTCTTATAATAGGATGCATAGTTGTGAAAGAAAGTTGTGTTACTACCACCCATTTTAAGCCAGTTTGCCTTTGCTCATTGTTCCCAAAAGATTTCTTCTTTGTCTGCCTCTATATTTAATGCTAGTTTAACCCTTGTAATTTTTGCTAGTCGTTCTTCTGTAGGGTCTTCATTATTAAGTTCTTCAAGTTCTTGACTTTACATTTTCCTTGTTTTGTTCCGAATACCTTTATTTATCCTGACCCATTCTTTTAAACCATTACCCAAACTCGCAAGTTTCCCTAGGAGATCTTCAGTACTTGATCCCCATATTCTGTTCACCTATTCCTCGAAACATTCTTCAAAAACCATTCTGGATTGAAATGGAAGGGAAAGCATACTCTTCCTTCAAAACCACCTCAATGCCCCAAAGTATTCATAAGCAACGAGCAGTGGCCCAAAAAACTATTTGTCAAGTGGCATATAGAATAACTAGGAAAACAACTCCATTGTTCTGGATTTACCACTCCTCTGTCCAACCTTTCGCGTATAATGTTTTCTGCTAGTCATCATCTCTTCCATGTAAACCATTGCCTTTAAAAATCGAGGTTGCTTAATTCACAATCTTCTAATACTTCTCTAAATGTTTCTCTTTGTCTTTCTTCTCTCAACCTTCCACTTTTTTTTCTCAAAAGAGTACATTATTTCATTGAAATCTCCTATGACAAGCCAAGGTAGCTGAAAATCCTTATGCAAGCGTCGTAGCATGTCCCATGAAACCCTTCATAGATGCTCTACTGGAGATTTATAAAATCCTATGAATCTCCATTAGTTGTCTTCTCTTTCTTCTTTGACCTTCACATCAATGTGCAAACTAGAAAAGCTCTTAGGGCTAATAGTTAAACTTTACTTCCATCCTAAAAAGAGACCCCCTCTAGAACCCTCCACACCCACATCAATCCCATTAATGTAACAACCCATTTTCAATTATGTCAAAAATAGTGGTTTTGAGACCACAATTTCAATGAGTAAATTATTATTTTATTATTATTTTAATATCATTGGAATTAAATTAAGGTTTTAATAAAATTTCGTTAAGAGATTTTAAAGTTTACATTGTTTGCTTTAAAGATTTGGCGACACCATTTCTACTAAAAAAATGCCATATTTTCACAGATCACAAAAGCCTGAAGTACTTGATGTCACATAAAGATCTGAACTTGAGACAACGTAGATGGCTTGAATTACTGAAAGATTATGATTTGATCATTGACTATCATCTAGGAAAAGCTAATGTTGTTGTTGATACTCTGAGTAAGAAATCTTTGTTTTCTTTGCTAGCTTTGAACACACGGTTGACGTTGATTGATGATGGTTCTATTATAACTGAATTAAGAGCTAGACTGATGTTTTGAAATAGATTTACGAACCATAGAAAAGTGACACTAAATTGATGTCTAAACGGAAATAGATTGAGTCCACACTTGACTCGGACTTCCATGTTAATTCAGACAGTAGTTTGTACTTCAGAAACAATATTTGTGTTTCGAAGAATTCTGATGTTATTCAAAATATTTTATAGTAAGCTCATAGCAGTAGCTTATCGATACATCCTGGTAGCAATAAAATTTACGGTAATTTGAAACAGATGTACTGGTGGCCAAGTATGAAACAAGAGATTTCTTAGTTTGTATCGAAATGTTTGATTTGTCAGCAAATTAAAGCCGAGCATCAGGTACCTTTTAGTTTATTACAACCTGTGATGATTCCAGAGTGAAAATGGAAATGTGTTATAATTGATTTTGTATCGGGATTGCCTCTATGTTCGAGAAAGAAAAATGTTGTATCGGTCATTATGGATCGATTAACGAAATCTGCACATTTCATTATTCATCGTCGAAACAAGGCTAAGGGGCATTACTGCAGTTTACAGAAAAAATACAATTAATTCAAGTTAATTACTATTCATACCAGAAACCAATCATATTTAATCACATTTTCCCTTAAATGGAAAATCGAGGCCCAATTTAAACATTTAAAATAAGTCGGCACTAAATTAGAAACTCAAAATTCTTTTCACAATATTTCAAAATTTATTCAAGGTACAGGGGACACACGCTCGTTTGGGTAGCTTGTATGGCTCACACGGCCAAGGCACATGATCGTGTTCTAATCGTGTTCTTACCTTTGTAACTCTCTGACTTGGGTCACACGGTCAGCCACACTTCTGTGTGCCAGGCCGTGTGGACAATTTAATTTTCAAAAATTAGGTGTAGGATTTACACGACTAAGACACACGCCCGTGTGTTGGGCTGTGTGTTTCACATAGCTGAGACACACGCCCGTGCCCGTGTGTTGGGCCGTGTGTTTCACATAGCTGAGACACACGCCCGTGTCTCTACCCGTGTGACCAATTTTGAGCATTCTGTTTCTCAATTTTTAAGATACTAGGGACACACGGTCAAACCACATGCCCGTACGCATGGCCGCGTGTCACATACGACAGAGACACACGCTTGTGTGGACAAAATAAGGCCATTTCCAAGCCATATTTCTCACCCAACTTGAAATCAATACATCCAACCAGTTTTTGTACCATTACAAGTCACAATAGAACATTCAATTCAAGCAAATTTCAAGTTCAATACATGTCATAACATTACATTTAACCAAATATTTGATCTTACCTAATTGACCATATAAACATATGAGTATACTTTACCCATTCATGCAACCATTAACATATTTATGTATCTTCCATCATTCCACCATTTCAATACACACATCAAGGATGATAAGGCCTTATATAACTACATCAAAATATGATTAACACTAGTCATTCCAATGGCTAGTTACAACCAAAATATTTTATCATTATGTCTACTTAGCTTATACATGCCATTATACCAATACCAAAAATTTTCTTGTTTTATATACCATAAAGTCCAAGGGATAGTGTGATGTGTCACCGACCAAGTTTTGACTTCACGAGCTTTCGAGCACTATAAAACAGAGGAAATAAAATAAAGCATATTATGCTTATTAAGTTCGTATAACAAGAATTTAACTTACCATTCATATTCATTTAAAGTAAGCATACAAACATGCATCCAAAACATTGTGGCCCATTGTCTAGACACATGCTCTCATCAAACAAGTTAGCCATGAAATTTACATGAATATCAAGAAAACAAAGATGAGCTCATCATGCAACCATTTTCAGGTATTTCAGGGATATTCAAGATATAATTCATTTAATTCTCATATTTTCTCATATCAAGAGTTTTGTATATTAATCATTGAAATATCTATGGATGCTCGGGTAGTACACACAAGGTGTACTTATCAATGATTTATCAATTCATATACAGGGGTGCTTATTAGAGCACATAACCAGGAAGCACACTCTCGAGCCTTATCACGGGAAGCTCACAAAGAGCTTATCAGGAAGCTTATCCGGGCTATATAACGGGAAACTCATAAGAGCCATAATCAGGAAGTTCACAAATAACCATATCGGGAAGCTCACAAGGAGCCATATAATGGGAGCTCCAGATAGCCACACATCAGAAAGTCCAATCGAGCACTATTAGGAAGCTCACAAAGAGCCAATTAAAGAGGAAGCTCATGAAAAGCCTATAATCGAGATGCTCATAAGAGCTAAGGTGTGTCCACAACAAATGTAGGACCACAACCTATCCGAACACTCCAAAGAGCTATAACGGGAAGCTCGCAAGAACCATATAACAGAAAACTCGAGAGGGCTACTAACAAGATGCTCGTAAGAGCTATGGTGTGTCCGCAACATATGCAGGACTACAACCAATTTGGGAAATCTTGTATCCATCGATTTTCGTTTATTCAAACAGGACTTAACATTTATCAAACTTTGTCATATATGTAATCCATTTCAAGTACATGACAAATTTCACAATTCATATATATACTACATTCAATTCAAACATATAAATATACCTGATTTAGGTGCACGAACTTACCTCGTCACTTGTTCGTATACGAAAATCTGCCAATCCGACACTTTTTTTTTCCTCGATCTAACTCGTTATTTGATCTTTCTGGATCTATATAAATGAATTTAACATTAATTTAATTAAATTCACATTCAATTCCATTCAATTCACATCTTAGGCAAGATTACTATTTTGCCCCTATACTTTTGATTAATTTTAATTTTGTCCCTAGGCTCAGAAAATGAAATTCATGCAATTTAATCCTTATTCCAAGCCTAACCAAAATTTTCATCTGACATTTACAGCCCATATTTTTCACAAAAATAAAAAATTTTCTATGAATTTTACATCTTTACAATTTAGTCCCTAAATCATAATTTCATAAAAATTTCCTTTACAAAAGTTGTTTATCTATCAATATATCTATCAATAATCTTTCATTTTCTGCCATAAATTTCAAAATTTCAGCATATTCATCCATAGAAAAATTTTAATACTTTGATAACTTTACAAATTGATCCCCAAAATAGCTAGATTAGGTTATTTCGATCTCGAAAATATAAAAATTACTAAAAACGGGACAAGATTACTTGCGCAATTAGGCTTGTTTGATTTTCTTTCTCTTTCCTAGGGTTTCCATAGAAATTTATGGAAGAAGATGATAATAATATGATATTTTTGACTTTTAATTTAATTATCATCTTTAATTTTTCAACTTTCCAATTTAGTCCTTTTCTTTTCTTTAATTTCCATGGACGAATCATCATAAATATCTACTAAATTTTCTTACTGGTCTAATTATCATATAAGGACCTCAAATTTTGAATTCCATAACTATTTAATCCTTCTAGTTACTAGAATTCAAACTTTGCATGTAACAGCCCCATTTAGACCCTAATTGGAACGGTGATTTCGGGACCACGAATCTGAGTCAGAAAAATATTTAAAAAATTATTTATTGTGTTTATTATGTGTGAATTAATATCTGTGAAATTTTCGTGATTTAATTTTTTTCGTTTGAGTGTCGATTTAATAAAAAAGGGCTTAATCGCGTAAATTGAAAATTTGATGGTTTAATCTGTAAGGGGTAAATTGAATGTGTCTTTATAATTTGAGGTATTTATAATGAAATTTGACACGAATGCATGTGATGGATGGTTATAACCATAAATTATAATGGTTTTATATTAATTAATAAAGGTTATAAGTGTAAAATGGTTAATAATGTTATATAATATAAACCATAAAATAATTAAAAGCCATGCATGTTTTATTTCATAGCCAAAATTATCTAAAAGAAAATAAAAATGAAAGAAAGCCATATTAGGCCATTGTTAAGCTTAATCAAGGTATGTAACTAGCTTGGACTTTGATAATTTTTACGTTTTTGAGATCGTTGTAGTGTAATGTACAAAGCCCATGTTTGAATTTTTTATTTTGATGAATATTTTGAGTTACACAATTGATGAATATTTGAGTTTTGTGATGTTAGTTGATAAATTATGACAGATATGTTTTGGATTGATATGTTTTGTATTGGAATTTTTGATGATTTTGAGTAATTAGGGCTAAATTGCAAAAATAATAAATTGAGGGACTAAAATGTGAAATAAATAAAATGTATGGACTTGTATGAACATGGGTAGTATTCGGCCTAAGCATGGTATGTGCAAATTTTGCATGTTTTGTGTTTTATGCAATTTGGAATAAATTGTAAAAAGTGTAAAATGCTAGGGGTAAAATGGTAATTTGCCCATTTATGTGTTTTTGGACTAAATTGAGTAAAAATATGTTTGAATGAGTTTAATTTAAATATGTTTAGATCAAGAACCAAAGAAATCAGATTTGGATCAGGGGAAAATCAAAGTTGTCGATTAGTCGTCTCGTTTCGATTTTCGTTGTCCAAGGTAAGTTTATAAGTAAATAGATGTTGTTTATTTTAAATAAATACGAGTTTATTATGCTAAAATTAATTATGTGGAGTATATATGTTGTTAGCCGAATGTGTATAAGCTAGAGAGCTATATTTTCAAATTCATTTCAACTGAGTTATGACGTCCGAAAGCCCCGTATGAACCTTAGGAATAGCTACGATACATATGTCATGACATAGGATTCTGATATGTGATGTGCGAGTAAGACCATGGCATCGATATATGTGTACGTGTAAGACCACGTTTAATACGTTGGCATCGATTTGTGATTCCGATATATGTGTGCGAGTAAGACCACGTTTAATATGTTGGCATCAATATGTGATTCTGATATATGTGTGTGAGTAAGACCCTGTTTGGGACAGTGGCATCGATATGTGATTACATGTAAGACCACATCTGGGACGTTGGCATTGTACAATATATGTGATTATTCGAGTGTCCTATCCAATTCCGAATGGTTCAACGGGCAATGATAAGTTGTGACCAAATTAGTAAAATGAGCTAAAACGATTAGGTATGAGCTAAAACGATCAGGTATGAGTTATTTGATTACCTATTTGAAAATAAGGTAAGTTTGTTATTTGATTGTAATGCAAATTCTATATATGATAGTAATGTAAATATATGTGCATTTGTGTGGTATATTGGGCCATATGCTATGTATAAGTATGTGATGTTAAAGTTGATTTATGAGTATATGTATATGAGTCTATATACATTCGGTTATATAATGATATTATGTCTTTGAAATTAAATGATACTTTGAATATATATATTTATATTCGGTTAAGATAAGGTTTATTTATGAAAGCATATGTTATATTTATGAAATGTTAAGCTTGAGATTAAATGTGATTATGATAGTATAATTTGGTTTGGATAAAATGAGTTGATAACATCTTTGAGTTGTTAATTGCTTATGACTTACTAAGCTATGACAGCTTATTGTGTGTACGTTTGTCTTTGTTTTATAGATTTTGGAACCAAGTTATGAGTTCGAGGATCGTCAGCAAAGTCTATCACACTATCAACTGTTTCAGTACTTTTATAAGTTGAACTTGAACTTATGGCATGTATAGGCTAGCCTTGGAGTTAGTTTATTTTGAAACTATATGTATATAACGCCATGTGAAAATGGCTTGATTATTATGCTCAAGTTAGGTTTTATATGTTCTTGATTAAAATGTTTGATGTGCTTGGTTTTGGGAAATTGGTATTGGTGAATTTGGATGTGGTTTGATTGAATCGGCCATGGTATATACATAAGTATGAATTATGCTTGTTATATTACTTTTGGTTAAAATGATTCGATTGTGTCTTGTATTTAATAGTAATGGTTAAATTGGGTTGAAGAGTATAATTGGCTAAATGTTGAATTTAGGTAATGAATATATTTGATTGATGATTCGGCATTTGCATATATAAATAATGGATGCTTATTGAGTTATAATATGTAATATATTAGCTAAGTAAAATGCATGTCATATATATGTGGTGTGCTTGGTATATGTTTACAGTTTACAATAATGATATGTATAGCTTATGATCATTCATTATGGTAAGTTTGTCAAATTGATATGTTTTGCTTTAGTTGAATTTTATGATTTAGTTTAATCGAGGTAAACATAGTTGATGGATATGTAAATATATATATATTAGTTGTGATTAAATATTGGTATATTAGAAATGTATGATTTGTATCATGAATAGTTCAAGTTAGTAAACTTAATATAAAGTATATATGTTCGTGATGTTGTTATATGATTCGGTAAAAGAGTAATGTTAAGCATATTGTATATTCGGCCATGTTACTAAATTATTTTAGAAGTGTTTTTATGGCATATTTTACGTGATGGATTAGTATGATTCTTATGTAAACAGATTTGATGATTGAAATTATGACCATTTGAATAGTAAAAAGAAATGTTAAGTAAATATCTATAATCGGATAGTCATAAGTAAAATAATTGTATTGACCAATGGCATGAGCATGTGTACTTGGTTATGTGAATATTAATTATGTATGATAATTTGCATGCGAATGGGGTGTATTATGGGTTGTATTCTGTGCTCATTTAATGGTTCATAGTGGTATGCTAAAATGTGCAATATATATATTGCTTTAAAGTTATGTACAGCCATATAGTAATAATATTGAGGTTGCATATATGTTTGGACATGAATTGGCATGTAATGGTATGTTTGGCTTTTACCATACACACATGTAAAGTTATTTAAATGATATGTTCAATATTTATTAAATTAAATAGATATAATAGCATGTATTTGATATTTGTGTTTGAATGTTTTAAGGTATGCGCATGAAATTTGTTACGTATTAAGATTTGATATAATTAAATCATTTGAATGCTATAAAGGAAATGTACATATGATTCGTATAATTGAGTTTGCATTACCTTAAACATGAATAGTAACGTTTGACTCTCTTAAGCTGTGTACGGTTCGGTAATACCTCATAACCCTAATCCAACGATGGATATGGGTTAGGGGTGTTACATTGCACTTTATACAATTTGGTCCTTTCCTCCTGATTAAACATAAAATTAATAAAATTTTCTTATCAAATTTTTCATATGTCTTTTCTATCATAATGCAGACCATGCAATAATATTAAAATAAATTTTCTTTCTGACTCAAATTTGTGGTCCCGAAACCACTATTTCGATCTCACTGAAAACGGGCTGTTACAACTCTCCCTTCTTTAAGAATTCTCATCCTCGAAAATCTTACCAGTAAAGAGGTTTGAATATTGCTTTCTCATTGTTTCCTTCGGTTCCCTGGTAGCTTCTTCTATTCCATGTCATTGCCAACAAACATTCACTAAAGCTACATTTTTATTTCTTAACTCTTTTGTCTCACGTGCCAAAATTCTGATTGGTTCTTCACTGTAAGTCATGTCAGGCTGAATCTCAACTTCTGTCAGAGGAATAACATGTGAAGGATCTGATTGATATCGTCGCAACATAGACATGTGAAAGACATTGTGAGTTTTATCAAGCTCCGGCGGTAATGCCAATTTGTATGTAACAGATCCGATTCTTTCAATGATTTCATATGGTCCGATAAACCGTGGGCTCAGTTTTCCTTTACGACCAAGCTGAAGAAATTTCTTCCAAGGTGATACTTTCAATAATACCTTGTCCTCGACTTGAAATTCTATTTCTTTTCGTTTAAGATTGGCATAAAACTTTTGACAATAAGATGCTGCTTTTAAACTATCCCGAATCACTTTTACCTTTTCTTTAGTTTCACAGATTAAATCCACTCCGTGTATCTTTTTCTCACTGAGTTCAATCAAGTACAATGGAGTTCTACATTTTACAACCATAAAGAGCCTCGTACAGTGCCATTTAATGCTAGACTAATAATTATTATTTTATGCAAATTCAACTAAAGACAGACACTTTTCCCAATTACCTTAAAATTCCAAAACACAACACCAAAGCATATCTTCCAAAATATGTATCACATGTTCGGATTGTCTATCAGTCTGAGGATGGAATGTGGTGTAACTGTGTACCCAGAGCTTCTTGTAACTTATTCCAGAATCAGGATGTAAACTGTGGGTCTCTATAAAAAATAATGGAAACTGGTACACCATGTAATCTGACAATTTCAGAGACATATAACTCAGCCAATCTATCCAGAGGGTAATCCATACGTACCAGAATAAAGTGTGCAAACTTTGTTAAACGATCAACAATTACCCAAATGGCATCTTTCTTTTTCGAAGATAAGGGTAATCCCGATACAAAATCCATGGTAACTCTTTCCTATTTCCATTCCGGTATCGTCACTGGCTATAATAATCCTGAAGGCACTTGGTGTTCAGCTTTAACTTGCTAAGATACCAAATACTTAGACACAAATTCAGAAATGCCACATTTCATTCCCAGCCACCAATACATCTTTTTCAAATTATTGTACATTTTATTACTCCCCGGATGAACAATCATAATACTATTCTGAGCTTCGTTTAAAATCTTTTGTACAAGTTCTGAATTCTTCGGTACACATATTCTGCCTCTGCATAATAGACAATCATCAAAACCAATCTGAAATTCTGAATTAGAAATTGACTCACATTGCACCCGTTTTGCCTGTAACTCATCATCATTTTTCTTAGCTATGCAAATCTACTGTAGAAACATCATTTTAGCTTTTAATTCAGATATGATTGAACCATCATCAGATAAAGACAACCAAGTATTCATTTCTCGCAAGGCAAATAGGGATTTTCTACTTAGAGCATTTACAACTACATTGGCTTTTCTCGGATGATAATCAATAACCAGATCATAATCTTTTAACAACTCAAGTCACCTGCACTACCTCAGATTCAAATCCTTTTGTGACATCAAATACTTTAAACTTTTATGATCAGTAAATATATGGCATTTTCACCAAACAAATAATGTCACCAAAATTTCAAAGCAAATACAATGGCTACCAATTCTAAATCATGTATTGGGTAATTCTTTTCATGTGATTTCAGCTGTCTAGAAGGATAGGCTATTACTTTACCTTCTTACATCAAAACACAGCCTAAACCATTCAATGACACATCACTATAAATTACAAATTTCTTACTCGATTCAGGTTGAACTAACACAGGTGCTTCAGTCAACAAGGCTTTCAATCTGTCAAAACTTTGCTAACATTTATCTGTCCATTCGAATTTCACATCTTTTTGTAACAAATGAGTCATCAGAGTAGTTATCATAGAAAACCTTTGTACAGACCTTCGATAATATCCAACTAAACCCAGAAAACTTTTGAATTCAGACACATTTTTCTGTGGCTTCCAAATAACAATAGCTGAAATTTTATTCGGATCCACCCTGATACCTTCTGCAGATACTATATGTCCAAGGAAACTAACTTCCCGAAGCCAGAACTCACATTTACTAAATTTGGCATATAGTTGTTTCTTACGTAGTGTTTGCAATACAATTTTTAGATGGTCAGCATGTTCGGTTTCATTCCGAGAATATACCAGAATATCATCAATAAACACCATAACAAATCTATCCAGATATGGCCTGAAAATTCTATTCATTAAATCCATTAATACACCAGGTGCATTTCTCAAGCCGAACGGCATCACAAGGAACTCATAATCTTTATACCTGGTTTTGAAATCCATCTTCAGTACATCCAAGTCTTTCACTCGTAACTGATAGTAACTAGAATGAAGATCAATCTTTAAAAATATAGTGACACCTTTCAACTGGTCAAACAAGTCATCAATACGAGGAAATGGATACTTGTTCTTCATTGTAACCTTATTGAGTTGTCTGTAATCAATACATAATCTCAACGACCCATCTTTATTCTTAACAAATAAAACTGGTGCACCCCAATGTGATGAGCTGGGTCGAGCAAAACCTCTATCATTCAATTCTTGCAACTGTGCTTTTCACTCTTTTAATTCTATAGGGAGTTATAGATATCGGTGTTGTCCCTGGAACAAGGTCTGTAGAAAATTCCACCTCTCTGACTGGCGGTACTTCATGTAATTCTTCCGAAAATACATTAGGAAACTCATATGCAAGATAGGCATCATACCCTTTTCTAATATATGCAAGATAGGCATCATTTAATCTTCAATTCAAATACCCTTTTCTAATATATTTCTGTACTGATATAGCTGAGATCACATTAGACAACCCGTCCAGTTTATCAAATTCAAAACGAAGCAATTCACCATTCTAACATTTTAACACAATGTACTTTTGTTTACAATTTACCACTACATCATGCTGAGTTAACCAGTCCATACCTAGAATTACATCAAATTCATCAAATGGCAACAACATTAAATCAGTAGAGAAACAAGAACCCCGTACCATTAACGGATAATTTTTAAAAACTTTATCCACCATCACATACTGGCCCAAGGGATTTGAAACTTTAACCATAAATTCAGTGGACTCGACAGGTAAATTTTTAACAGACACTAAATTCGTGCAAATGTATGAATGTGTTGAACCAGGATCAATCAAAGCAGTAATATTAGTATCAAGAAGAGAAAATGTACCAGTAATGACACCTGGTGCAGAGGCATCCTCTCTTGCATGAATAACATATGTCCGTGCCGGTGCTCATATTTTAGATTTGACAGCTGAATCTTTCATCTCACCTCGGGTACTATAACGCGTAGGTTTTGCAAGTGTACACAATCGTTATCAAGTAATAAGTAATCATCTCCATAGGGATTGTATTTGTGTTAAATCACTTAATTCGTAAATCAAAACACAATATGATTGAGAAGTAATGATTAAAATTAAATATATTAAACTAAATGCAATGATCCCCAATACAAATTATCCTAAATATGCAAACTATATGAATGAAATAGATTTTAGCAAAATTAAACACAATTTGCAACAATTATAACATAAATAAACTAGGAAAATTACTTTAATTAAACTCAATTTATTATCAACATGCTTAATAACATTCAAAAAAACATTTCATGGCAACTCGATCTTTCATGAGTTTGGAAAGCACATTAGGTCCTTTCAGAATCCTTTACTTAGTAAATATGCATTTTACTGATCCTTATTTACTAAGGGTTTCTTAGCATTTGTGTTAGGTAATAGGGACGTGTTAGGTTTGAAATAGTTAAATCACAAAATCTAACAACTATGCAAATAACTGAGCTTGGTTAGAGTTGTTATGCAACCTTCAATTTAATCGGCTTAAGATCTAAATTAAGCATTGTAACACCCCAAAATTTAGGTGCTCATTTCTTGTATGTTGTATAACTCAAATGCATGTTTGCCTCAATGGTTAAGTGTCCTAGGTAGTGCCTGAGAAGTCTTGGGTTCAAGCTGGGGCTACTACAAAAACTTTGTTTTTTTTTAAGAACAACCCTTGCCTTTAGTTGGTAGTTTTTTTAAGTAATGTTGGGTAAAATCTGTCACAAGGAGCCAACTAGCCTAGTGGTAAGTGGTGTGTGGAGTGTTCTTGGGGTCCAAGGTTCGAGCATTGGTAGTGTGGAAGGAGCTTATTATTCTGCTGCAGGTGTTAAGGAGGTGTCCTAGGTTGACCAAAATTGTGAAGGGTTGTGGAAGTTTGAATGGACGGTTGAGTAGAATAAGGTGGAGAGATTTTAGGAGAGGGACAAGGGGAGGAAAAAGTGGAGTTTGAGGTGAAGTGGAATTGTGCCGAATTGGGTAGGGAGTATAGGAATTTTGGCTGAGTTGCTTTTCCCAAAAACTTTCGGCTTGATAACTCTTTTTGTTTTTCCTCTCTTTTCTTCTTTCGGGTTATTGGCAATTGGGGTCCTTTTCTTTTGTTTCTAAAGCCAACTTGTGCTATTTGGAAGTACCTTTTTGTTATGGTTGCTGCGAATTTACTTCTTTCACCATACCTCTTGTCCACGATTTTTCTTCTCCTGCACATCTTTTGTCAAAAGGCTTCCTTCTTGGCCGAATATCTATTTTCTGCCTACCTCTTTACCTCATTCGGTTTTAGCTTGTGGTGACCAGTCCATTCTTTGTTCTTCTTTCTCCTTCTCTTCAGTACAACCTAACCTGGCCAAATAGTGCTCCTGCATTGACCCTTGTAAACTGATTCTTGCTTTTGTCCTTTCTCTGTCGATCTTCGTGGTAAGTGTCATGTTATTGGATGTGGTCTCTATTCATTCTTTTCTCTTCTGCCTTATCTATGGTTCTCTTTTAACCTTTTCTTTTCAATCGATGTTGTTAGGGGAGTGGTGGTGCTAGTTCTGCCTCGTCGTAGCGGCTATCTTGCTGGAGATTGTGAATCGATTGTTTTCCATTCTCTAGAATCGGTTTCATAATTCTTTTTGGTAAGTGTTATTTGTTGGTTCAATTGTTTATGCAAACTTTCTAATAAAGCATATTGGAATCTCAGTTTGAGTGCAGACGATAATCAATCTTCGAAGACTAAGGGGTGAGGAACCTTAAACGTCCGATCAAGGTAAGTGTCGAACTACGATTTGAATAAGTATTATTAAAGGGATTAGTTACCCATTTGTTAAAGGACTGATGTTGGGGATATGATTGAATATAGGCTAGTGTTCGTGGAAACTATACTCTTTTTGCAAATAGGTGTGTGTAACACTGTCATTAGATGTAAAACTGTAAAGGGTGAAAAGCCGAAAAGTCAAAAAGCTGAAAAGCTAAAAAGTGGGTTGTCGACACCACATGGGCGTGTGGGTGCCCGTGTGGCAGGCCATGAAACAAAACATGGTCGTATGGTCAACGAGATGGCCATGAGTGTTTTCATAGGCCGAAACGATACTGGGCCATTTTGGGCCGAATTGAGCCATGTAGGCCCAATGGGCTTGTGGACCCCACACGAAGAGAATCACACAAAAGTGTGGTTAACTTTGGGCTAGGCTGTGTGAGCCACACGGCTAAGGCTATTTTGGGCTATGTGGCCCATACGAGTGTGTGGGGCCACATAGGCCCGCAATATGGGCCATGGGCCCATTATCATCGATTGACTGTTAAGGTTGCACGGGTCGCCCAAGACGACTGTGGATCTACTATTGGGTCGGTAAGTGTACTTGAACACATATTTTTTTATAAATGACTAATATACCCTTATGTGACGTATGACTGTTTGAGCATGCCATCTTTTATTGTATATACCTCTGTATTATGTTGCATTGCATGGGGTGGGATATATGATTTTAAAGGAAGTGTACTGAAAGGCTATAAGCCTATTACTGGCAGCTCTGTTGCAATTATACTATTTGTGCCGCAACTGGTACTACTTAGAGTGTAAAGATGGGTGGGCTGATTTTATCCCCACAAGGTGTGTAGGGTTGGTACGGAGATGGTGTGTAGAGGCTAGATTGGGTAGGATTCTCTGATTGCATACTATATCGATCATCAGATCGGGCTTACGCCATGATCGATCATCATTCTTGAAATGGGCTTAGGTCCGCATGCTACTATTGCGAGATAGGGCTAAGGCCTTAACTGAGGCTGATAGGGCTTAGGCCCAAATTGTGTATTCTCTGTTTGATTGCTATTGTGGGATTTCACACACTGAGTTTTTGTTAACTCACCCATCTGTTTATTGTGCAAGAAATCCCCAGACTTAGGCGGGTCGATGCGAGGGAGGACTGAGTGGTGGCCACTCGACTTGGTTAATCTTTAATTTTATAATTAAAGTTTATTTTGGGTAAATTTTTATGTAATAAAGCCGCTTTAAGTTTATTTTTAATTTTGGGGATTTAATTATATTTGTTTATACCTGTTAGTAGTAGGACTCGAGTTTTCAAAACATAAATGGTTTTCAACTGTCACGCTTACGCAACTTGTTTTGAAAGCTTTCACAACAAACACTGTTTTTCTCAAACAAGGGTAATAACAATCTAAGATGACACGTTTTGCTAAACCAACCGGAGTTTTAACAATGAACAAGTTATCTTGACTTGTTAAAATCATAACGAGGTTTTATCATAAAATAGACTTTTTCAACGGAACTACGCTTTTCAAAACACACTCCAATGTGACATCAGAAATTTGGCCATAACGTCTACGTCGGGTTT
This sequence comes from Gossypium anomalum, assembly GCA_025698475.1. NCBI lineage: Eukaryota > Viridiplantae > Streptophyta > Magnoliopsida > Malvales > Malvaceae > Gossypium > Gossypium anomalum. The sequence continues at coordinate 33,152,032 of CM046959.1, read as the reverse complement.
GGGGTGTTACAAGCATTAACATTTCAATTATGTGTTCACTAGCCGTCGTCTGGTTAGGATCGCTTAGCTAATTCAGGTGCATTTCAATCACGTATGAACGAAATACAAACTTGATTTTAATTGAAAACATGATCGATTGAGGCACAAACATTATAAGCATGAATCAAATAATTATTATTTAATCAAAGCAATCATCCTAGCTTAAATAATATTAAGCTAACATTGTTGTAACAAGAACAAAGAACACATAGCAAAAATTTTTAGATTAAATCAAAGAAAAGAAATATTAAACCCAAATCAAAGTTGCTGTCACCTAAGACTCTGACCGACGAGGCTCCTTCGCTCCTTCGCTTTGCTCCTTTGCTGATGGCTCTCCCAGGTGGCCGACTAAGGGCTCTTTAAAAGGCTTAATTGCTAAAATCTCTATCAAGAGATTATGCTAGGTGTGGGGAATAGAAAATGCTAAAGAGAATTGAGAGAAAAGAGAGAATGATGAGGGATGAGGGATCATTAGGAATGGTGAAATGATGTCTTATTTATAGGTGAAGAGAGGAGAGTAGTTTGCTAAAAATAGAGAGGTTTAGTCTCTTCAAGCTTCTTCAACGAGTGGCCAGCCATGATTAGTGGATTTTAAGTTGAATTTTTCTTGATTTTCAAGTAATTTAAATGCCATAACAACTCAGGACTGAGACTCGGTCAAATATAAATCTTTAGGCAAATCTCTAATTTCTTCAACATTGAAAGGACCTTGTGTAATTAAACCAAAAAGTGGTTTATGTGGACAGCCATGTGTAGTCGAAATTGGGTTGACTTGGTCTTCAATTTGGATAGTTTTTGTAACCCAACAAAGTTATCAGACCTGTCCAAAAAAATCAATAAATTAAAGGACCAAAGAAAAGAATAAATAATTAATTAAAACCCAAATTATTAATAAAATGTTTTAAAATGAATTATGAAATATAATTTTATATTTTATTATTTAATTTAATCATTCATGGCCCATTTTATGTCTTAAAAATATAATATGTTCAAATAAATATACAATAAACCATTTTATGCATGAAAACTATATAATAAAGCATAAAATCACATTTTAATAATTTCTATGTCCTAGTTTCATATTTTCACATATTTCATTAATTTATTAAACAATTACTTAGTTTTAACAACGAATTTAAGTAAAAAGGTGATAAATTGCATAGGAAAAATCCTATATATTTTTTTGTTTACACACTCCTAAACTTAAATCATTGCTCGTCCCGCATAATGTTTATGCATAGCAAAAGGTCTTGCTAAGGCAAAATTGCTAACTGTGTAAGCAGCATTAATCTTTGTCCGATAATCATGCATTAATAACTTCATGTTCATAGATCTCCTTTATTAACAAGTAATCCACATGCAAACATTTTTAGAATTTTATACTAAGTTTCAAAATATGCCAACATGAATCATAGTTTGTATGTATGTCACAGCCACAGATAACATTCTTCATTCAACATAATTTCTTATCAATCAAGCAAACAATCATAAGGCTTATTTATGATATTTATATGTTGAACTTAGGACTTCCTCTCCACTAATGTAGGTATCATAATCATCAAATCAATAGGTCTTTTATAAGGTTGTAATAGGGCTCGGTTAAAGGTAGGGATTTAAATAGATGAGACATTTCGGCTTCAAAATCTTAACCTTTAACTTCGTCTTGGATTTCTCTAAATACAGCATTTTTCTTTAAGTGAACCTTTAGAGCACCCCTAAACTTATTTTGAACTCATGCTCATACATTTTTTTCTTTTTGGAGACTGAGAAAACTTTTTTTCGCTCTTTCTTTGTCTTTTGTTTTTAAAGCATAAGCATATACATCTTTTTGAAAATTTCCTCAAATGTAGATTACCAAGACAACTTTAGTTAAGATGGGTGCACAAAATTAGGATAACTTAAAATGATGGTAATGTGGCTAATAATGTAGATTCATTGCAATAAATAGGCCTTTAAGCTCAAAATTACAGTTTCAAAGGTCTAATATGATAAGGTTGGCTTGAAAAGGCTCGAACGATCCAAAGAAAATTACTAAGTCTCCTAGGATTTTAGATTTTAGATTTTTAGATTTTTACGTCTCCTAGGATTTCGCCTCAAGAAAATTACTAAGTCAATTTTAAATATATAAACCTTCATGCATGTCTAATATCAAGAGAAACTTAGTTTTCATGGCAAACATTACTAAGACTAAGATCATAAAAGCATTCCATTCTTCATGATAACATACATTCACTCAGATAGAATCATCATTCATACTTGCATACAAACTATCTCATTAATAAAAAAAATTTCTCTAAACATTCATTTATTAAAACATACTTATGAAAGAAATGATTGGAACATACTTGAAAATTTTAAAAATTTGAGCAATTTATTTGCCTTACCCCCTTTAAAAAGAAGTAATGTCCTCATTGCAAGAACAAAGTAATGAATGAAAACTGAACACCAGGTAGCATTGTAAAGAAAGAGAGGTGAGTCATTAAGATGCTTAAATACCAAGTCTTTCCTAATAACAATCCTAGATATGTTCATTCCCATTACCACATCACTTAGTCTTTTTCTTTCTAAAGAAGTGTTATGTTTATTCATTCTTGTTATGTTTTATTCTATAGAAATTAAATCCTAATTACGAAAGCAATACCTAAAAATAATTAAATAAATAACAAGACAAGAATCCCCCTTTTATTTTTCTGACTCATTCCTCTTGTCTTCTTCAGCTCCATCTCCACTTGCATAGTCAGTATCTTTCGTCCATGTCTCAAAAATAGCATTTGGGAATTTAGCAACAAAAGTATTAGAGATATTCTTAAAAGTATATCAAATTGAGTCAACTCTAGTTTTTGCATATTTCCAGTAAGTTTGTTGTTGATTGTGCTTGAACTTGTACATATCCATCATAATTGACAACTCTGATTTCTTTGAAGTACTTGCAGAAGTCAGCATTGTAGTTGTAGATTCAGGTTCAACACTTAGCTTGATTGTTTCTTCTTCTGGCTCAACCTTTGGTTTAGTGTTTGCAAATCCTTCAACTGGTTTAGGACTATTCAGTTCCTTATCAGATTCTTCTTCAATGTCTATAACTGAATTAGCTTCAATTCTAGTTTCATTTGTTGACTCCTCGGTATCTGGCTCAATTGGCTATTTTTGCTCGCCTTGATTCACCACATGCACCTTCTCTACTAACCTTTCAAGATCATGATTTTTAATGCACCTTTAAACATATTACCCCTTCAGATTTGCTTATGTTTTAACATGGGCCCTTAAGCAAACTGAAGTGATTAATGATGGGAAATAAGCACTTCCTGTCTTCTTTATAGCACAGTCATGAATCTTCTTAAGAATAATTTTCCCAACATTAATGGACTTTTCTGTCAAAATTGCATATAACAAGAGCATTCGTTCCATCGAGATGGTGGAACTATGTGAGATAGGCATAAAACTGTAGCAAACGAAATAAAACCATACCTTTACTACTAGTTTTAGGTATTACCTTCGGCAAGAATGGCTCTCAAACTTTCTTATAATCCATTGGGATCCCAGATTTGTCACAACATCAAGCATTTGTTGAAGAAAATCTCAATTGATATTTTTCATCATAGGGTAGTACTCATCTTTTTCAACATTAGGTAAGTTAAACAAATCATTGATGGACTTAAAAGTAAGGGGTACCTCTTTCTTTTGAACGATGACCGTAGTAGCATCTTGCATAGTCAAACTAGCATAGAATTCTCGAACTAGTTCATTATCGGGAAGTGAACGAGCATCACAAAATTGTTCCCACTTGAGAGCATTGATTTTCTTTCTAATCGATATAGGAACAATCATCAAATCATGACTCTTCAAGTTAAAACCTTTTTCTAGCATCATAGGTTGATGCTTGAAGATTGAATCAAATCTCTCTTTCACTTCTTCATCAATCAAAATCGGGTTTTCAGGAGTAGTCTTTGAAGATCTAGTTCTTTTGCGAGACATGGTATCTTTTCATGAGAATTTGGCATAGTTTCTGTACAAAGGGGAAAATAGAAATCGATAAGGTGGGTAAGGACTTGCTACAACAAAAATCTTGCGACGGCAAGGATGGTGCAGTAGCAACGACAGCGTGTGATAGCCACGGTGGTGTGCGACAACGACAACAGCAATATGCAGTAGCAATGTTGGTGCTTTGACAAACTTCTTGCAACAGCAATAGGTGATTTTGGAAAAAAGGGAAGAGAAACTAGGGTTTCTTTTAGGATTTGGGGCTAGCGGCACAAGAGAGAGATTTAGGGATTTTTAGGGCTAAGCAAATTACTTTAAGGGATATGAAAAAGAGTAGAATGAATAGGAGTTTATATACGGAAGAATTAAGGCAACATGTAGTAAAAATTTAGGTACATTACGATTACTTGGGCAGCAAGTAATGGGAGTGGCGGTAAAGTCTGGATTTTTCCCTCTTTTTTGTTGTCTTGGGCCTCAAACTCAGACTGTATTTACAAACTTACTCAAGAAAAAAATATGATTAGTACTTGGGCCAAATTTGGCCCCCTTTGTTAACATAAAAATTTAAATTTAAACAAAACAAATGAAACTTAAAAATTTTAAATCTTAATTAGAAAATTTCTTCTTAAAAAATTACATTAAATTAATTCCCAGGAAAAGTTTGAGGGGTCACAGCGGTCCCGCTTAAGTTCCAATTTCCTTAGATAGAATTAATTAAATGTAATAAGTTAAGAAAACAAGTTCTAATTATTTATTTATTTACAAAACGAGTTCATGAAAAATCAAGGGTCTGTTAATTTGAATGAGGATTCAACTCGCTCAACTTCACCATCCCAATAGTGTTTGAGACGTTGAGCATTAACTTTAAATGTAACTCCATAATTGGCGTATAATTCAATACCTCCATAAGGATAAACTTGATAGATGGTATAGGGTCTTTTCCATCGGGATTTAAGCTTCCCAGGAAATAACTTTAAGCTTGAATTAAACAACAAAACCTTCTAACCTTCTTTAAACTCGCGAGGTTGTATATGACTATCATGCCATCTCTTTGATCTTTTTTTACACATTTTGACATTCTCATAGGAAAACAACCTCAGCTCTTCTAACTCATCAAGTTGTAATATCTTTCTCTGACTGACTTGCTTAAGATCAAAGTTCAACTGCTTCAAAGCCCAGTGAGCTCTATTCTCCAACTCTAATGGAAAATGATATGCCTGTCCAAAGACTAACCGATAAGGAGTCATTCCTAACGGTGTCTTAAATGTTGTTCGATAGGCCCATAATGCATCATCGAGCCTTCGATGCCAATCTTTTCTGCTAGGGTGTACTACCCTTTCAAGGATACCTTTGATTTCACCGTTCACTCTTTCAACTTGCCCATTAGACTAGGGGTGATAGGGAGTAGCAATCTTGTGCTTCACATCATATTTGTTAGGCAACCACTTAAGCCATTTGTTCACAAAGTGAGAACCTTCATCACTAATAATAGCTCTTGGTGTCCTAAATTGTGTAAACACATACTTATGTAGGAATCACATGACTACCTTAGCATCATTTGTAGGGTATGCTTCAGCTTCAACCCACTTGGATACATAGTCCACAGTAACTAAGATGTATTTGTTCCCATATGAAGAAGGAAACGGGCTTAAGAAGTTAATGCCTCATACGTCGAATAATTCAATCTCCAAAATGTTTGTCAAGGACATCTCATTCCTCCTTGATATATTTTCAATCCTTTGGCATGAATCATAGTTCTTCACATAAGCATAAGCATCTTTAAATAGTGTAGGCCAAAAGAAACCTACTTGCAAAATCTTTGCTGCAATACATGAACCACTAAAGTGTCTTCCACTTGGAGATGAATGGCAATGATACAAGATCTCAACAATCTTCACTTTCAGCTACACACTTTCAGATTATATTGTCTGTACACTGTTTAAACAAAAACTGATCCTCCCAAAAATAATACCGACTATCATGAAGGATTTTTTCCTTTGTTGGTATGTCATTTAAAGGAATTATTCCACATGCAAGATAATTGGCAAAATCAGCAAACCAAGGTGTTTCATGAATTCAACTTACCTCAAATAAGTGTTCATTTGGGAAATTCTCGTTGATAGGAACACATGATCGAGTTAACTCATCTTGCTCCAACCTCGACAGATGATCAGCTATTTGATTTTCGACACCTTTTCTATCTTAGATCTCAAGATCAAATTCTTGGAGTAAAAGTATCCAACGAATTAACCTTGGTTTCGCATCTTTCTTCATGAGCAAGAATTTAATGCCCATATGGTCAGTAAATATCGTAACTTTAGTACCTATAAGATATTAACGGATTTTGTCAAAAACAAAAACTATAGCAAAGAGTTCCTTTTCAATTACTGTATAATTGAGTTGGGCTCCCATCAAAGTTCTACTTACATAAGGTGAAACACTTTGTTTCTTTTTTGACACGTTACAGCTCCAATGGCATAATCACTTGCATCACACATCAACTCAAAATGTGAGCTCCAATCAGGTGTAACGATTATTGGGGCTGAGATTAACCATTTTTTTAGATATTCAAAAGCTTCCAAACATGCTTTGTTGAAATCAAACACTGTATCTTTCTCTAACAACAAACACAATGGTTTAGAAATTTTCAAGAAATCTTTGATAAACCTTCAGTAAAAACTGACATGGCCTAGGACACTTCTGACTCCTTTTACATTAATTTGGGGCGGTAATCTTTCAATTACGTCCACCTTTGCTTTATCAACTTCAATTCCTCTCTTTGAGATTTTATGCCCTAAGACAATCCCTTCCTTAACCATAAAATGGCAATTTTCCCAGTTAAGGACAAGATTCGTCTCTTCGCAACTCTTCAGTACCCCAGCCAAATTACTCAAACAAATATCATAAGTGTTACCAAAAATGAAAAAATCATCCATGAAAACCTCAACAAAATTTTCAACCATACCAGTGAATATTGCCATCATGCATCGTTGAAATGTTGCAGGTGCAATGTGTAAACTGAAAAATATATAGGATTTTTCCCATGTAATTTATCACCTTTTTACTTAAATTCATTGTTAAAACTGAGTAATTGTTTAATAAATTAATGAAATATGTGAAAATATGAAATTAGGTCATAGAAATTATTAAAATGTGATTTTATGCTTTATTATATAGTTTTCATGCATAAAATGGCTTATTTTTTATTTATTTAAACATAATATATTTTTAAGACATAAAATGGTCCATGCATGATTAAATTAAATAATAAAATATAAAATTATATTTAATAATTCATTTTAAAATATTTCATTAAGAATTTGGGTTTGAATTAATTATTTAAATTTGATAATTTTTGTTCTTTGGTCCTTTAATTTATCTATTTATTTTAGACAGGTCTGATAGCTTTGATGGATTACAAAAAAAGCATCCAATTTGAAGACCAAGTCAATCCAAATTCGGCTACACGTGGTTGTCCACATAAACCACTTTTTGGTTTAATTACACAAGGTCCTTGCAATGTTGAAGAAATTAGAGATTTGCACGAAGATTTATATTTGACTGAGTTTCAGTCTGGAATTGTTATGGCATTTAAATTGCTTAAAAATCAAGCAAAGTTCAACTCAAAATCCACTAAGCATGGCTAGCCACTCATTGGGAAAGCTTGAAGAGACTAAACCTATCTATTTTTAGCAAACTACCCTCCTCTCTTCACCTATAAATAAGACTTCATTTGATCCCTCAAATCATCCATCATCCCTCATCCCTCATCAATCTCTCTTCTCTCTTAATTCTCTTTACATTTTCTGTAACACCCCTAGCCCGTATCTGCCACCGAACTACGGTTAAAGGCATTACCAGGCAAATCAGAACATTTAACATTCATCTCATAAACATTATAGCATCAGAGATCAAACATCAATATAGAGTCCCTTATATGGGTCATCGAGACTTTAAACATGGATTAGAAAGGGGTCGGGACTAAACCGAACACATACAAAATTTTTCCAGGACTTAAATATTTTTCAAACAAGTACAGGTCACGTGCTCGTGTGAACAGGCTGTGTGCCTCACATGGCATTAGACACGCCCGGGTGTCTAGATTGTGTCCAAACAGGGCATACATACTGACTTATTCACACGGCCACAAGACATGCCTGTGTGTCTTGGCCATGGTCAACACTAACTTGGATCACACGGCTAGCCACATGCTCGTGTGCCTTGGCCATGGTCGAGCCTGACTTACAAATGTAGGGTACCCCAGGGGACACACGACCGTGCAACATGACTGTGTGTCGCACATGGCTGAGACGCACGCCCATGTCACTGCCTGTGTGGACAAAAATAGGCCATTTGAATAGACAATTTGCCACCCCATTTGGGTCAAACCTACAGGCACCAAATCAAGCATATTTCAAACAAAATTTTAGCCAATTTCAATACCAAAACATACATTATTCATGCCTTTACATTATCAACAAATTCCATTCTCAACTCATCAACCAAATCATACTGAATCTAAACCTAAATCATACCAAAACATATGTTTCATAAACTCCAAATATACAAACACATCTCATGCCAAAACCTTGTCAAATTGACCATTTCCTTTGGCCAACCAAATGCACATCATAATGGCATATTTGCATCACATAACATATATCAATATCAACCATAATTTTTAACACAAACTAGCCATATCACATGGCATAACATATACATTACAAAACATATCTAAATACTCCTAGCCTATACATGTCATATACCATATATACAACTCTCAAAATGGTACCAAAATAGATGTCTGATAGTGTGAGTGAATCGCTGATGATTCTTGGATCCGAGCTAGCTTTTTTAACACTGTAAGACAAAGAACATTTCACAGAGTAAGCTTAGAGCTTAGTAAGTTTGTAGTATAATACATTTAAATCAATATTTAAAAGCTATAAGACATATTAGCTAACACATAGTTCAATTCATATCACTACTCAACCTCATTCATTACCATTTCTTATTTCATACCATTTTCTTAGTTCACATATCCTTGCATATAACTCATACACAATATTATCAACCACATAGGTTCATCTATCTCATACACCATATCATTAACCATAAATATTCACTACATACCTACACAAACTCGTACTTAACAATTGCATTATCACTTCAATGCTTGATACACTAATTCGTTAGATCATCTTTCTACGTACAAGAACATAGCACACTTAGTGCCAATAATCTAGCCGAAGCTATAAAATATCACACACTTATTGCCATCATATTAAACCAAAACTATCTCAATATCGCACATTTAGTGCCACATATAGTCGAAGCTATTCCAATTTGCATACTTAGTGCTATTTATAGCCAAAGCTATTTCAAATCGCACACTTAGTGCCGAACATAGTCGATTTATCATCGTACTCACACCATAGTCAAATATATAAAATTTAAGCATTATCAAAGCATTAAAATATAAATTGTAACATCATTTATCCCGTACGAACTTACCTCATACTCGGTATTATCGATTCAGATTGTCTACTCTATAATCTTCGACTTTCCTCGGTCTAAGTCTGAATTCCTCTTTTCTTGATCTATATGTATTCAAAATTAACCCTTTTATTCAAAAAGTCATTCAATTTGATCCGTATACACATATTTAGGGCATTTTTCAATTTAGCCCTCATATTTTCACATTTTAACACTTTAATCCCTATTTCATAAAATCATAAAACACACAAAATTCATCAAAACTATGTATTAGCCGAATCTTCCTATGGTCCTTAGCAACCCATAATTTTTATTTATTTCACATTTCAACCCCTCAATTTACACTTTTCTCCATTTAATCCTTAATATGCATTTTTACTCAAAATCACTTTACAAAACATGTATATCAAGCACTAAGCTTTCATATTCCACCAATTAACATTACAAAAATCATGAATTAATCAATGGAATAACTCAAAATATTCATCAAAATAAAAAATTCAAGCATGGGCTTTGTAGTATACAAAGCAACGATTACAAAAACGTAGAAATTATCAAAAACCGAACAAAAGCACATACCTATTAGCCAAGATGAGTGCCGAAACTTAAAGCTCTTAAAACTTAGGTTTTCTTTTCCTATTTTTGGTGGATGAACACTAAAATGATGGATGAAATATGTTTATTTTATTTTATTTCATCATAATGCACTAACTACCCTTTTACCCTTGTAATAAAACATTAATATTCCATCAACTAATGTCCATTAATGTCATTTAATCAAAACCATGGTCAAATAACCACATAAAGACCTCACAATTATAATGCCAAATAAAATAGGCACTTTTAACATATAACAGGAAACTTTTACATTTTATGCTATTAGGTCATTTTTATTAAATCGGTACACAAACAATTATATTTTCACACGAGACTTTCACACATACTAATTCACATATAATAAGCACATAAAATAACATTAAAATATTTTTTAGACTCAAATTTGTGGTCTCGAAACCACTATTCCGACTAGGGTCTAAACTGGGATGTTACATTTTCTATTCCCCACGCCTTGCATTATCTCTTCATAGAGATTTTAGTAATTAAGCCTCTTAAAGAGCCATTGGTCGGCACCTTGGAGAGCCATCAGCAAAGGAGCAAAGCGAAGGAACGAATGAGCCTCGTCGATCAGAGACTTGGGTGACAGCCACTCTGATTTAGGTTTAATCTTTCTTTTCTTTAATTTAATCTAAAAATGTTTGCTATGTGTTCTTTGTTCTTGTTTACAGCAATGTTAGCTTAATTTTATTTAAGATAGGATGATTGCTTTGATTAAATAATATTTATTTGATTCATGCTCATAATGTTTGTGCCTCAATAGATCATGTTTTCAATTAAAATCAAGTCTGTATTTTGTTCATACGTCATTGAAATGCACCTAAATTAGCTGAGCGATCCTAACCAGACGGTGCCTAGTGGACACATAATTGAAATGTGCATGCTCAATTTAGATCCTAACCCGATTAAATTGTAGGTTGCATAACAACTCTAACTAAGCTCTGTTATCTGCATAGTTTTTAGATTTATGTGATCAAACTGCTTCAAACCTAACACGTCCTTGTTACCTCACACGAAAGCTAAGAAACCCTTAGTAAATAAGGATCAGTAAAATGCGTATTTACTAGGTAAATGATTCCGAAAGGACCTAATGTGGTTTCCAAACTCATGAAAGATCTAATTGCCATGGAATGTTTTTCTGAATGTTATTAAGCATGTTGATAATAAATTGAGTTTAATTAAAGCATTTGTCCTAGTTTATTTATGTTAAAATTGTTGCAAATTTTGCTAAAATCTATTCCATTCATATATTTTGCATACTTAGGATAATTTGCATTAGGGATCATGGCCTTTAGCTTAATACATTTTAATCATCACTTCTCAACCATATTGTGTTTTTATTTACCAAGTTGTTAGTCTAATTTTACAATTAAGTGATTTAACACAAATACAATCCCTATGGAGATGATAACTCGATACTTACTTATTACTTGATAATGACAGTGTACACTTGCATAAACCTACGCGTTACAAGTTTTTGGCACCGTTGCCTGGAATTGTTAACTGTTGCCATAGTCATTTTCTTTTGTGAAATTATTTACTTCTAATTTGATTTATTTCTAACATTACTAACTTATTCTTTTTAATTTTGTGATTTTCTTTTCAGGTGTTTATGGGAATAGACTTGATTATCGATTTACTCCTTATAGACCCTGAAATTGAGCAAACTTTCAAACAAAGAAGACATGAACGAACAACTCAAAGACAAGTCAAGATGGACCTTGGAAATCAGAATCAAGACTAAGGTAATGAAGTCGATTGTGTATGAAATCGCATTCTCATTGCCGATGATAGGGATCAATGCATTAGACAATATGCTATGCCACTTTTCAGTGAGTTAAAACTAGGAATTAGAAGGCCAGATATTGAGGCAACCCAATTTGAATTGAAGCTAGTGATATTTCAAATGCTCCAAACGGTGGGCCAATTCAGTGGTATGCCCACGGAAAATCCATATCTACACCTTCAATTATTTATGGAGGTGAGTGATTCATTCAAGATAGCCGGTGTGACTAAAGACGCACTGAGGTTGAAGTTGTTTTCATACTCTTTGCGAGATTGAGCACGAGCATGGCTCAATTCATTGCCACCAATTTCTGTATCTACATGGCAAGAATTAGTAGAGAGATTTTTGGTTAAGTATTTCCCGCCTAGTTGAGGAAGGAGATCACAACTTTCCAACAATTGGATGACAAGTCTTTGTATTAGGCTTGGGAGTGATTCAAGGAGTTACTTCGTAAGTGTCCTCATCATGGGATTCCTCATTGTATCTTGTTGCAGACATTCTATAATGGTATCAATGCACATACAAGATTGATGGTAGATACTTCTGCGAATGGTGCAATTTTGTCTAAGTCTTATAATGAGGCTTATGAGATCATCAAAAGGATCGCGAGTAATAACTATCAATGGCCAACAAATCAAATAGCTTCAGGAAGACGTGTAGCCGGAGTTCATGAAGTTGACGCCCTCACTTTGTTATCAGCTCAGGTATCGTAAATTTCCTCTATGTTAAAATACTTTATCGTTAATAGTGCTAATAATTTTGTAGCTCAGCCACCAAGCCCATTTCAAGTAGTTTCCCGTGTGTACTGTGGAAAGGTCATTCTTTTGAGAACTGCTTATCAAATCCTAAGTTAGTGTACTATGTGGGGAACCAATATAAGAATAGGAGTGGACAAGGACCCCAGTCCAACTTCTACAATCCTTCATGGCGTAATCATCCTAACTATTCTTGAAGAAATCAAGGAAATGGACTGAACAATAACTTATTACAGCATAGACCCAACCAATCTCAAGGGTTTAATCAGTAAGCTCCAAAACCACATTAAATTGACGTATCAAATAGTTTGGAGAACTTGTTGAAAGCGTACATGGAAAAGAAAGACGCTTTGATCCAAAGCCAAGCAGCAACTTTGAAAAATTTAGAAAACCAAATGGGTCAATTAGCTATGGAACTTCGTAATAGACCACAAGGAACCTTGCCGAGCAATGTGAGAATCTAAGAAATTTGGGTAAAGAACATATCAAGGCAGTGGCATTGTGAAGTGGTAAAATTTTGGAACCCCAATTTACTGATGTCGAAGATAAGCCCGTTGAGAAGAATCAACCAACTGTTGAAATTCTTGCACCAAAAGAGTCAGAATGTACAAAAACTGACAAGGTAAATCCTAACTTAATGAATTCAGATACTTTAACATCTTCTTTGGATGTAGATTTACCTACTCAAAAGAGTTATCTAATTCAACCAAAATTTCCATCACCTCCATATCTGCAATGATTACAACAATACAAGCAGAAACATGAGGTGCAATTCAAGAAGTTTTTAGACATTCTGAAGTAGTTACACATCAATGTTCTGTTGGTGGAGGCTTTAGAAAAAGTTTTAAATTATGTGAAGTTTATTAAGGATATACTATTCAAGAAGAAACGACTGAGTGAGTATGAGACTGTTGCCTTGACAAAGGTATGCAGTGCGTTCTTACAGAATAAACTGCCACAGAAATTGAAAGACCCAAGAAGCTTTACTATACCCTACAACATTGGTGAATCTTACTATGGTAAAGCTTTTTGTGATTTAGGAGCAAGTATCAACTTGATGCCTAAGTCTATTTTCATGATGCTAAGGATAGGTGAAGTAAGACCTACAACTGTGACGCTTCAGCTAGCGGATCGATCTTTAGCATATCCTGAAGGAAAGATCGAGGATGTTTTGGTAAGAGTCGGTAAATTTATTTTTCCTAATGATTTCATTATCCTATATTTGGAAGTAAATAAAGAAGTGTTGATTATCCTTGGGAGACCTTTCTTAGCCACAGGAAGAACGTTAATTGATATACAGAAAGTTGAACTCACCACGCGAGTTCAAGACGATCAGGTAAACTTTAACATTCTTCAAGCGATGAAATTTCCCGATCCGGCAGAAGAGTGTTCAGTTATGGAAGAGATAGAAACCTTGGTTTTTATGAAAAGTAATTTTGAAGAAGATCCATTGGAGAAAGCCTTAGATCTTGACCCTTTGAAGGATAAAGAAGATAAAGAAAGCATGGCTTTGATGGAAGCCAATCTGAGGAATTTTATTCAATCCACATGGTTTGAATCGTTGGAGTTAAAAGCCAGAGAATTTGTACAACCCAAGTTGTCAATTGAAGAACCACCTAAACTCAAACTAAAGGTACTTCCTTCTCATTTGAAATAGGTTTATTTAGCTGATTGTTCCACATTGCCTGTGATTATTTCAGCAAAACTGATGAAAGATCAAGAGGAGCAACTAATTGTTGTTCTAAAGAAATTTAAGAAAGCAATTGGTTGGACCATAACTGATATTCGAGGTATAAGTCCTTCTTTTTGCATGCATAAAATTATTTGAAAAGAATGTGAAAGAGCTCAAACTGATGGGCAAAGGAGGCTCAATCCTATTATGAAAGAAGTTGTGAGAAAGGAAGTGATCAAATGGTTAGATGTAGGAATCGTCTATCATATTTCAGATAGTTCGTGGGTAAGTCCGGTGCAGTGTGTGCCGAAGAAAGGTGGAATCACGATTGTTGAAAATGAGCGTAACGAGTTGATTTCAACGAGAATTGTTACTGGTTGGAGAATCTATATTGATTACAGAAAATTGAATAAAGCCACTCAGAAGGACTATTTTTCATTGTCTTTCATAGATTAGGTTTTAAATCGACTGGCAAGTAATAAATTCTATTGTTTTCTAAATGGCTATTCGAGATATAACCAAATAGTTGTAGCTCCGAAGGACCAACATAAAACAACCTTTACTTGTTCATACGATACGTTTACTTTTAGGCGAATGACTTTGGGTATATGCAATGCACCTGTAACATTTCAACGATGCATAATGGCAATATTCATTGATATGGTTGAAAATTTTGTTAAGGTTTTCATAGATGATTTTTTAATTTTTGGTAATACTTATGATATTTTTTTGAGTAATTTGGCTAAGGTACTGAAGAGATGCGAAGAGACAAATCTTGTTCCTAACTGGGACAAATGCCATTTTATGGTTAAGGAAGGGATCGTCTTAGGGCATAAAATCTCAAAAAGAGGAATTATAGTCGATAAAGCAAAGGTGGACGTAATTGAAAGATTACCGGCCCCAATTAATGTGAAAAGAGTTATGTAATATCCAGATTTTGGGCCTAGTTAGAATAGTGGTTTCAAGACCACAAATTCGAAGTAGAAATAAGTATTTTATGATTATGATGAGGTCTATGATATGATTTCATCCTTGTGTAAAAGTTTCATGCAGAAATTTTATGCATAAAGTGCCCAATTTGATAATTAGGACAAAATTGAATAAGTTGAAAAATACATGTTATAGAAGCTTTGAGCATGATATTGCCATGGGTTTTAATTAGAGGGTCTTAAATAGCAATTTGACCAATTTCTAATTTTATGGATAGAAATGGGCATGGATAGGAAAGTTTTGAAAGAAAGGCCTTAAGGGAATTTTTGTCATTTGGTTAATAGAAGAATAAAAAGGGAAAAATGAAGCAAAAATTGGCACATCTTCCTCTTGTGTGTGCCAAAATTTAGAAGGGCCATAGCTAGGGTTTTTCTTCAACTTTCAAGCTTAATAGTAAGTGCATCCTAGCCCCATTTTTAATGTTCTTTACATTTTAAAATTGTCATCAACCGATCTACCTATTTTTAGCCTTATTTTGAGCTAGGGTTCATATTTAAAAATTGACCCATGTGTGACATACTTATTTTGATGTTTAATGGAGGAATAAGAATGTTTGATGTGTGTTAGATAACTTTTAAAATACCTAAAAAGGACCTTTCTGTAAAAGTTGTAAAAATGAGTAGTAAAAATCTGATTTGAAGGAAAATGTGGGCTATTACGAGCATGTGTTAAGTTCAGCTAGGCTTGAGTGACAAAGAAAATGGACACATTTCATTTTACGAGCCTAGGGACTAAGTTGTAAATATGTAAAAAGTTAAGGGTAAGAAGGTAATTTTTCCAAAATATGAGCTATGGACTGAATTGAATAATGTGTGTATTGAATAAGCTAAATTTGGTATTATAGAGCAAGAAAAACGAGGAACGGACCTTGATCGAGGGAAAAATAAGGTGTATGACGATTAGAGGTTTATTGATCCGAAAAGAAAGAAATTCGTCGAGTTAAGACAGGGCCAAATAACGGTACTGGATATGAGCGTGAGTTTATGAGACTCAGCAAATACGCTCGAGAATGTGTATCGACTGAAACCATTATGTGTAAAAGATTTGAAGATAGGTTAAATGAAGACATCCGATTGTTGGTTGGTGTCCTTAAACTGAAAGAATTTGTTGTGCTCGTAAAGAGAGCTTGTAAGGCTGAAGAATTAGCTAAGGAGAAAAGAAAAGCTGAGTTAGAGTCTCGAGATTTGAAGAAGAGACAAATGGGTAAGTCATTTTAGTCTTCATCTAAGAAATTGAGAGAGTTTAATACTTGATCGAGTGCTTCAGTTGGGTTTTCAAATAGAAACCATAGGAAACAGTATTCAAGTCGTAAGGCTCAGACTACTTCGATAGCGAGTGTGGATAATGCTCGACCTAATAGATTCGAGTGTCAACATTATGGCAGAAGTCACCCCGGTGAGTGCTGGATGAATAACTAGGCATGTTTTAAGTGTGGATCACATGATCATCTTATCAAGGATTGTCCTGAGATGGTTGAGAAAGAGAAATTCTAGGGTACGAGATCTAGTAATATTGCTTCTAGAGGGAGGCCACAAAGAAATTCGAGAAGTGGAGCGAGTAGCAAGAGTGCACCTAGAGATCCAGTTGTGAGGCCTGAGGGTAGAGCACATGCGAGGACTTATGCCATTTGCGCCCGCAAAGAAGCTCTATCTCCTGATGTGGTTACGGGTATTTTTTCTCTCTATGATACTTCTGTTGTTGCTTTGATTGATCCGGGATCTACCCATTCGTATGTTTCTGTGATATTGGTATCTAGCATGAATATGCCTATTGAGTCTACAGAATTTGTGATAAAAGTATCAAACCCTCTAGGCAAATATGTGTTAGTTGACAAAGTATGTAAGAATTGTCTTTTGATGATTAGAGGTCACTGCTTTCTGGCTAATCTTATGTTTTTTCTGTTTGATGAATTTGATATATTTCTTGGTATGGATTGGTTAACTGCTCATGATGTGATAGTAAATTATGGAAGAAAATTTATTGAATTGAAAAGTGAAAATGGGGATATTCTTTGGGTTGAACCAAATGAATTGGATAACTTGCCTGTAGTGATTTCTTCTATGACTGCTCAGAAATGTATAAGAAAGGGTTATGAAGCTTATTTTGCCTTTGTGTTGAATACAAAGGAGTTTAAGTTGAAAATTGAGTCAGTGCCGGTAGTATATGAGTATTCAGGAAGTTGAGTTTGGTATTGAGTTAATTCCTGGTACTGCACCTATTTTGATTGCTTCGTATAGGATGGCTCCGACGGAATTAAAGGATTTGAAAGTTCAGTTACAAGAGTTAACGAATAAAGGTTCTGCGAGACCTAGTTATTCCCCGTGGAGTGCACCGGTACTATTTGTGAAAAAGAAAGATGGTTCAATGAGATTGTGCATTGACTATCAACAGCTCAATAAGGTAACCATAAAGAACAAGTATCCCTTGCCAAGGATCGATGATTTGTTTGATCAATTAAAGGGAGCCACATGTTTTCAAAGATAGAATTGAGGTCTGGCTACTACCAGTTGAGAGTTAAGGAGTTTGATGTGTCGAAAACTGCATTTTGGATGAGGTATGGTCAATATGAATTTTTGGTTATGCCTTTTGGTTTAACGAATGCTCCTGCTGTATTTATGGATTTGATGAACCGTATTTTTCGACCGTATTTGGATAAGTTTGTCGTTTTTTTATTCATGATATATTGATTTATTCTCGTGATGATATCGAATATGTAGTGCATTTGAGAATGGTTTTGCAAACTTTGAGAGACAAACTGTAATAGCTTGGTTTAGACCCTAGTCAGAATAGTGGTTTTGGGACCTCAAATTTGAGTCTAAAAAATATTTTAATATTATTTTCTGAGTTTATTATATGTGAATTAGTATTTGTGAAAATTTCGTGTGAAAATTTTATCGTTTGTATGCCCGATTTGATAAAAAGACTTAATCGTGTAAAATGTAAAAGTTGTTTGCTATTTTGTAAAGTGTTTAATTGATTTGTCTTATTAAATGAGAGGTCCTTATTATGTAATTAGACCATGGATAGTGGGATTGGTCATAAATGACCTTAATATTAATGTTTTATAAGTTATTAAAATAAGGGTATAATGGTAAATGATGAATTAATGTTTATTAATTAAACAAAACATAATTTTTGCTTCATTTATTCATCATTTTGCCAAAAATCACTAAGGAAATAAGAAGAAACACACAAGCTAGGGTTCGACACTTTGATTTGGTGATTAAGGTATGAGTTTTGTTCCGTTTTTGATAATTTCTACATTTTTGTGATCGTTACTTAGTAATCTATCAAGCCCATGTCTCAATTTCTTATTTTTATGATGATTTTGAGTTATGTCATTGTTGATTTTGTGAGCTTTGAAAAGTTAGTTGATGGAAAATAAAGGATATGTATTGGGTTAATGTAACGCCCCGTACCCGAGACCGTCGCTGGAGTCGAATACGAGGTGTTAACAGACTTAATTCATTACTTAAACAGCTCAAACAATTTAATTTTTAAAATTTTCAGACAAGCTGAAAATCTGCGTCACAGTCGCTTAAAAATTCATATCTCGAGTTACGAAACTCGAAATTAAGATCCATAAATTTTATATGAAACTAGACTCATATTTCTATCTACTAATTTTTTTCTAGAATTTTTGGTCGAGCCAAATAGTACAGTTTATTAGTTAAAATCTCCCCTGTTTCAGGGTTCTACTAGTCTGCCTCTGTGTATTACGAATCAAATATCTCTCTATAAAAAATTTAAATGACTATGAGGTTTGTTTATATTAAAACTATACTCAATAAGGAATATTTACATATAAAGAAAAACTTCTAATTATTTTTTTAAAATTTATTATGAATTTTTAAAGTCAGAATAGTGGATCCAGAAATCACTCTGGCCCTGTTTCACAAAAGTTTAAATGTCACATAAAATATAATTTATATGCCTATTTTGTTCATTCCATATGAAAATATACTCATCAAGCTTCGATTCCATAACTTATTCATTATTTAATTCCATTTCTACTATTTTTAGTGATTTTTCAAATTCACATCACTACTGCTGTCTGAATCTATTTTATGGTAAATTTTACCTATTTCATGGTTTCCATAGATTAGCTAGCAATTTGACATACATAACACCAAATATGATCATGATTAGCCATTCCAATGGCTAACCATTACCAAGAATTTTCATACCACTCAATAACCATATCATAAGACCATATATACAAAATGATTATAGTGCTATACATACCATACTCAAAATATACAAGCCATTATGCCTAGATGGTATACGGATAGTGTGAGCGAGCCTCCGACCGTTCCTGATTTCCGAGCTGACTTGTCAAAACTACAAGGAGTGAAAAGGAGGGAGTAAGCATAAATGCTTAGTAAGTTCACATGCAAATAGCAAGTAACATAACCATATAAGCAAACATAAAATATCATTTGCATAATCATCATCAAGACATTCATGTCATATTTTCATTTATCATCTTACCACATTGTTGATATATCGAGTTTTCAACCCGAGGGTTAAGTACATACCTGTTCAAAGTATCCATCTCACAACACTTACCAATATGTCCCTTTCATCTCTAGTATTCCTCCATTTGAGTAGAACTTTACCTGTTGAACACATCAGAATATAATTCGGATACACGGATAATTTGCACATAAGTGCCACATATGTAATCAAGCAATCATGTAACCCGCCCATAAGTGAACTCGGACTCAACTCAACGAGCTCGGGCGTTCGCATCCATAAGTGAACTCGGACTCAACTCAACGAGCTCGGATGCCTAGTTACATCTCTTGAACTCGGACTCAACTCAACGAGTTCGAAAATTCGCATCCATAAGTGAACTCGGACTCAACGAGCTCGGATGCCTAGTTACATCTCTCGAACTCGGACTCAACTCAACGAGTTCGAAAATTTGCATCCATAAGTGAACTCAGACTCAACTCAACGAGTTCGGATGCTCAACCATCCTAGTGACATGTCACTTGTATCCTAATCTATTCCTAAGGTTCAAACGGGCTTTTTCCTCTATCGACATTTCTTTGTCTTCCACGGAATATCGAAAACCGATACTACTCGGTAGCAATTCATATTTATCAAGTAGTAAACATAATTTGCATATTACTCAACATTAACCACAAAGCATAATATTTCACGATTAAAAATCTGCATATCATATAATTAACATCAATAACTTAAAAATAACAATTATGCTACATTATTTACACATGAACTTACCTCGTATGCGAAAATGGCTACTTTTACCATTTCGTCCACAACTTGGTATTTTCCCCATTTTAGCCCGAATTTCAGTTTTCCTTGCTCTATCATTTAAAATATAGTCTAATTAGGGCTCACATTATTCAAATTAACCCAAAATCATATTTTGGCAAAATTACAATTTTGCCCCTAAACTTTTGCATATTTACACTTTTGCCCCAAAGCTCGTAAATTAAACTTCAGCCTATTTTCTTATGTTTTATGACATTATAATCATTTTTTCCTTCTATAGCAACATGAAATTCTCACTCTAACATGTACTTATGAACATTAGGTATTTTTACCGATTATGTCGTTTTACTCGTTTTTACATAAAATCACTTAGCAAAAGTTGTTTAACACAATTTCAAGCTTCATATTCTACCATAAAACACCAAAATAAACACATTTCACCTATGGGTATTTTTCCAAATATGAACCCTAGCTTAAATTATTGCTAGAATAAGCTTAATCGAGCTACCGGGATTCCAAAAACGTAAATAACATTAAAAACGGGGTTTGGAATCACGTACTATTGAGCTTGGAAAGCTTGAAAACCCTATCCATGGCTTCCCCCATGCTAATTTCGGCCTCCATGAAGAAGATGAGAAAAATTGGCTTTTAATTTTGTATTTTAATTCATTTTACCCCTAAATGACCAAAATGCCCTTACTACTAAACTTTCAAAAATTCCTTCCATGTCCTAATTTTGTCCATGAACTTAAAATTGGTCAAATTACTATTTAAGACCTCCTAATTAATATTTCAATGCAATTTCATACTAAAAACTTCTAGAATGCAAATTTTACAACTTATTCGATTTAGTCCCTACTTTCAATTTAAACACTTTAGGCATAGAATTTCATCATGAAATTTTCACACAGTCATGCAATCATATCATAATCATCAAAATAATCATAAAATAATTATTTCTATCTCAAATTTTGTAGTCACGAAACTACTATTCCAACTAAGCCAAAAATCAGGATATTACAACTCTCCCCCCCTTTTAAGGATTTTCGTCCTCGAAAATCTTACCGGAAAAGTGGTCTTCACTTTTAATCTCATATTTGGTGCCGAAGAACTTTCACTTAGGCTGTACCTCCAATACATCTCTTTAATTTCTCATATGATCTGAAAGCTTACAGTCTCAACTCTCAACTGTTCTTAAATTTTCAACCCTTCTCAGTTTCCCATGATATCATGACATAAAACCCGGATCTCAACTTGATTAATGGAGACCGGAATTCCAAGAAATCCAACAATCAAAGAGACCTAAAATTCCATGAATCTGATGAGTAGTAATTCATTCAATATAGATATGATTTATAGATCTCGCCAAACATTTAACAATAGGATACTTCACATTTTCCTCTTTCCGCCATAGAAATAATTCTGATATGGCCTCAAGAATAATCCTTCTCATTTTCATCCCAATATCAACACTGGCAAGGATAATTTTGATAGATCCCAATGCTCGGCTTTAACCTCTTTAACAACTCAGATTTTATGTAACATCAATGCTCTAAACTATCACATTATCTCACTGTCTTGAAACACATCACAATTCATACAGTAGTACATTACTGAAAGTCAAGAAGTTTTTACTCAATGTAGATTAGTCTAGTTCAGACGCTTCGGTTACCAATATTCTCATCTATCTGAACTCTGTCAAGATGTAATAAAATTTTCAGCTTTCACAAAACGAAAACCTTATCATTTGTAGTGACTTTAACTAATATCCAACTCTTTCTAATAAATATACACTTCTCGTTCAGACTATTTACTCTTTTATCAGTACAAAAAAGAAATTCTATTATCAGACTTGGGAAAAATAATCCTGACATAATTGTCACATAAAATCTTTCAAATAAATAATTCACCATACCGACTGAAACTTGCACTTTTATCACTTATGCCTTTACTGATGTCAAATCCTTACACAAAAATTAGAAAAAACCCCAATACTAAAATCACCATATTACCAAGATCAAATTAGAAGTATAGTCATATTTGACATGATTATCACGAGCTGAAGAACGCACTTCGAACATGAGTCATAATTGACAATTTATGGAGCAAAGATAACAAGAAAACCGAATAAAGAAATCCAAGATAGAGAAACCCAGAATAATGAAATCCAGAATAAAGAGACCCAAGATACGATACTATGCCAGAGAATCGAAAACCAAACTCATAGAGAAAATACGGAATACCCCGATAATTTTTCAAAGAAAGAAAGTCCAAAAGAAAACATCATTTAATCCCACTAAAATCAAATATAACAAGATCAATATATCTTTTCATACATATGTATCAGATGAAGCATCAAGTAGAAGAAACAGAATCATAATATCATATGTATTCTCTCATCAATTCTTATCAGACGAAATGAAATAGAATACCCGATGAAATAGAGCAATATAAATTATAAACCAGTCAGATTACCAATGCTTTCATCCAACACCAGAATTAGAAGACATTCCCATATAACAAAAATTTCTTTAGAAGATCAATAGCCATAGAAATATTTCGAGAACAGGTAAACACATAGAACATGTCAAAAGATATCTTGCTAAATCTGTCCCGATCATAAGCTGTCACACTCGGATAGTTCACATTTCAAATATCATTTCCCCAACTAGTTCAACCGTCACAAATTTCATATTAAACCATTCACTAAAGAAGGCCAATTCTGAATAAATTTTGATTTACACTTCTCTCAACCTTGCACTGAGTAATTCGATTTACCAAAGAGAATTCCTTCTCTAATTGGGACGATACATAACTCCAATAATCTTTACGTCAATCCGATACTTATCGTCTCGACTTTACTTATCAGCTCATTTTCAATCTCTGATCATACTTATAATTATTCTATCGGTGAACTCTTTGGGTTCTCAACTAGAGACTTATTCAATACAGATCTCATGAAATTCCATTATAAGTACCACTTGGTAAGGGGAGGGGTTGTAGGACCTCTCACTCGACTTTCTTATACATACACATATGACACAATTTCCATCATCATAGCAACATCATCAAAATCATGTCATTCATTCGGGCAATGCAACATTCATGTTGGCTTACACAAATTTTCCTATTGTCCCATTTAAACAATATACTTATGCATACATTCTATGTTTTCTAGATAGCTTTACTTATCGATTCATTTAATTAAATTAAGTCATGCTCATGACATCATATAAGGCCAAACAAACATAGATATTTGCACCACAATTACAACTTTCATTTCGTGCATCATCATGTACATATCATTACAATCATATAATTGGTCCAACAATTTAACATAGATAAGTTCATTTCATTATAATCCTTTATCTCATAAAAATTATATATCATTAACATTTATCAACATTCGACGTCCAAATCAAGACAAGGACATTTTCATTCGTATCATGATATTATGACCTTTATTCATACCTCTACTACTTTCTATTTATTCCGTTCATCTTATCAAGTAAGCCACATACACTACATCATATAAACATTAACCAAATATGGATATTTATCACAACATGAATTTTCATCTCACATATTATCACATATATATCATAAACTTTTATTCACACTTTTCTAAACCGAGACTTATCATAATTATAACTTTACTCAAATACCTTCACATAACATGGAACATGGTGGTGTGACTCGATTGGAGAGTACCTTGTCTAAATAAGGCGGTACTCATACGCGCGTCGGAAGACATCACACTATCACGCATCGGTGGCATGTATAGCTAAACTTTTACACATGCTAGGTTAGTCCGAGAACCGACTAAACCTCGCTCGATACCACCAAATGTAATGCCCCATACCCGAGACCGTCATTTGCGATCGAATACGAGGTGTTAACAGACTTAATTCATTACTTAAACAGCTCAAACAATTTAATTTTTAAAATTTTTAGACAAGCTAAAAATCTGCGTCTGATCGCTTAAAAATTCATATCTCGAAAGTTACTGAAACTCAAAATTAAGATCCGTCAATTTTTCGTGAAACTAGACTCATATTTCTATCTACTAATTTTTTCTAGAATTTTTGGTTGAGCCAAATAGTACAGTTTATTAGTTAAAATCTCCTCTGTTTTAATTACGAATCAGATATCTCTCTATACAAAATTTCAATGACTATGAGGTTTGTTTCTATTAAAACTAGACTCAATAAGGAATCTGTACATATAAAGAAAAACTTCTAATTATTTTTGTAAAATTTATTATGAATTTTTAAAGTCGAGCAGGGGATCCAGAAATCACTCTGCCCTGTTTCACAAAAGTTTAAATATCTCATAAAATATAATTTATATGCCTATTTTGTTCATTCCATATGAAAATAGACTCATCAAGCTTCGATTCCATAACTTATTCATTATTTAATTCCATTTCTACTATTTTTAGTGATTTTTCAAATTCACGTCACTATCGTTATCCGAATCTATTTTATGGTAAATTTTACCTTTTTCATGGTTTCCATGGATTAGCTAGCAATTTGACATACATAACACCAAATATGATCATGATTAGCCATTCCAATGGCTAATCATTACCAAAAATTTTCATACCACTCAATAACCATATCATAAGACCATATATACAAAATGATTATAGTGCTATACATGCCATACTCAAAATATACAAGCCATTATGCCCAGATGGTATACGGATAGTGTGAGCGAGCCTCCGACCGTTCCCAATTTCCGAGCTGACTTGTCAAAACTACAAGGAGTGAAAAGGAGGAGTAAGCATAAATGCTTAGTAAGTTCACATGCAAATAGCAAGTAACATAACCATATAAGCAAACATAAAATATCATTTGCATAATCATCATCAAGGCATTCATGTCATATTTTCATTTATCATCTTACCACATTGTTGATATATCGAGTTTTCAACCCGAGGGTTAAGTACATACCTGTTCAAAGTATCCATCTCACAACACTTACCAATATGTCCCTTTCATCTCTAGTATTCCTCCATTTGAGTAGAACTTTACCCGTTGAACACATCGGAATAAAATTTGGATACACGGATAATTTGCACATAAGTGCCACATATGTAATCAAGCAATCATGTAACCCGCCCATAAGTGAACTCGGACTCAACTCAACGAGCTCGGGCGTTCGCATCCATAAGTGAACTCGGACTCAACTCAAAGAGCTCGGATGCCTAGTTATATCTCTCGAACTCGGACTCAACTCAATGAGTTCTAAAATTTGCATCCATAAGTGAACTCGGACTCAACTCAATGAGCTCGGATGCCTAGTTACATCTCTTGAACTCGGACTCAACTCAACGAGTTCGAAAATTCGCATCCATAAGTGAACTCGGACTCAACTCAACGAGTTCGGATGCTCAACCATCCTAGTGACATGTCACTTGTATCCTAATCTATTCCTAAGGTTCAAACGGGCTTTTTTCCTCGATCTGACATTTGCTTTCTTCCACGGAATATCGAAACCGATACTCGGTAGCAATTCATATTTATCAAGTAGTAAACATAATTTGCATATTACTCAACATTAACCACAAAGCATAATATTTCACGATTAAAAATCTGCATATCATATAATTAACATCAATAACTTAAAAATAACAATTATGCTACATTATTTACACATGAACTTACCTCGTATGCGAAAATGGCTACTTTTACCATTTCGTCCACAACTTGGTATTTTCCCTATTTTAGCCCGAATTTCAGTTTTCCTTGCTCTATCATTTAAAATATAGTCTAATTAGGGCTCACATTATTCAAATTAACCCAAAATCATATTTTGGCAAAATTATAATTTTGCCCCTAAACTTTTGCATATTTACACTTTTTCTCCAAAGCTCGTAAATTAAACTTCAGCCTATTTTCTTATGTTTTATGACATTATAATCATTTTTTCCTTTATAGCAACATCAAATCCTCACTCTGACATGTACTTATGAACATTAGGTATTTTTACCGATTATG
The DNA here is from genome assembly GCA_025698475.1 of Gossypium anomalum. Classification (NCBI taxonomy): domain Eukaryota; kingdom Viridiplantae; phylum Streptophyta; class Magnoliopsida; order Malvales; family Malvaceae; genus Gossypium; species Gossypium anomalum. Next base: position 33,125,455 of record CM046959.1, on the reverse strand, counting down.
TCGTTTTACTCGTTTTTACATAAAATCACTTAGCAAAAGTTGTTTAACACAATTTCAAGCTTCATATTCTACCATAAAACACCAAAATAAACACATTTCACCTATGGGTATTTTTCCAAATATGAACCCTAGCTTAAATTATTGCTAGAATAAGCTTAATCGAGCTACCGGGATTCCAAAAACGTAAATAACATTAAAAACGGGGCTTGGAATCACTTACTATTGAGCTTGGAAAGCTTGAAAACCCTATCCATAGCTTCCCCCATGCTAATTTCAGCCTCCATGAAGAAGATGAGCAAAATTGGCTTTTAATTTTGTATTTTAATTCATTTTACCCCTAAATGACCAAAATGCCCTTACGACTAAACTTTCAAAAATTCCTTCCATGTCCTAATTTTGTCCATGAACTTAAAATTGGTCAAATTACTATTTAAGACCTCCTAATTAATATTTCAATGCAATTTCATACTAAAAACTTCTAGAATGCAAATTTTACAACTTATTCGATTTAGTCCCTACTTTCAATTTAAACACTTTAGGCATAGAATTTCATCACGAAATTTTCACACAGTCATGCAATCATATCATAATCATCAAAATAATCATAAAATAATTATTTCTATCTCAAATTTTGTGGTCACGAAACTACTATTCCGACTAAGCCTAAATTCAGGATATTACAGTTAACATATATTGTTTTTGAATTTTTGGTGAATTTGAGTAATTTGGACTAAATTGTGAAAATGCGATTTTGGGGGGCTAAAATAAGAAATAAATGAAACATATGGTCTTATATGAATACTATGAAAATATGGCTAAGCATGGGTATATGGAAATTTTGTATATTTTGTGATTTTTGTGATTAGGGACTAAATTGTTAAAATGTGAAAATGTAAGGGCTAAATTGTAAAATGCCCTAAATATGTATATATGGATTGATTTGAATGAATATGTGATTGAATAAGTCAAATTTGAATCTATATAGATTACGAACAAAAGAAAACAGAATTAGATCGGGGGAAGTCGAAAGTCGTTGAGTAGTCGACTCCGTTAGTTCAAATTCATATGAGGTAAGTCGATATACAAATAAATGTGTTTGAATAAATTTATTATGCTTATATTCTATTAAAATGAAATGAGTGATTTTAGAAGATGAATATGTGGAATTGGGAAAGCATCGACAGTGTTTCGACGTCTAAAAAGCCCCGTACGAACCATAGGAATAGTTAGGATACATATGTCATGACATAGGATCCGATAAGTGATTTTGTGTAAGACCATGTCTGGAGATGTTGGCATTTACTCATGATTTACGTGTAAGACCATGTCTAGGATGTTGGCATCATATTTGATTTCGTGTAAGACCTTATCTGGGATAGTGGCATCGATATTTGATTACATGTAAGACCACGTCTGGGACGTTGGCATTGTACGAGCTTTCTGAGCTATCCGTGTATCCTTATGATTCCGAACGGTTCATCGGGCATTCTGAGAAACGAATGATTAGATGAAATGTGTATACGATTCAGGTACATTTGAAATTGTATATCATATTTGATGTGGAAAGATAAGTATATGTATCTTTGTGATCAAGTGATTATATGTGACAAAAGGATGAGAAAATATGTTATATGTGCAAATGAATGGGGAATATTTGAAATGTATTTGAGCTATGTGGTTTGTGATAGCATTTTGCTAAGGAGTATATGTATATTATGATGCTTATATGTTTATATTGTTAAGTTTATTTGTATATGGCTTACTAAGCTTTTGATAGCTTACTTTGTGTGTGTTTTCAATTATTTTATAGATATCGAAGCTACCAGAAGTTCAGGAATCGTCAAGGATCATCACCACACTATCGAACTATATTTTGGTACCTTTTGAAAGAGAGATTATTGAAGTATGGCATATATAGGCTAGAAGTATTAGAATATGTTTTGTAATGTGTATATTATTCCATGTGATATGGCTAGATTATGGTTAAACTTATGGTTTGAATTTAGTATATGATATATGATGCAATGTTGCTATTATGAGGTACTTTTGGCTAGCAAAAATTAATGGTCAATTTGGTAAGTTTTTGGTATATGTTTGATTGTGGATTTGGTAATAATTTGGCATGAGAATGAACAAGGTAAATTGATGTTACAAATTATATGTTTTGGTATGTCTTTGGTTTATGAATGTTATGTTTTGATTTGTGAATTATGAATGAAATAGATTGATGAATATATGATATGAATGATGTATGATTTGGGTTTGAAATTGGTTGAAAATATGATGCTTTAGATGCCTATTTGATGCATGTAGAGAGGACCCTTAATGGGCGGAAAATTAGCCTTGTAAATTGTCTATTTTTACCCACACGGGCAGAGACACGGGTGTGTGTCTCAGTCGTGTTGCTCAAGGGCCATTTTGAAATGAGCCTGGGCAGACCACACGATCGCACACACGGGCGTGTGCTAGGCCGTGTGGCCAAGTCAGTAGCCTCCTTAATTTTTCAAACAGCCTGGCACACGGACGTGTCTTGTGGCCGTGTGGACAAGTCAGTATGTATGCCCTGTTCTGACATGGCCTAAACACACAGGCATGTCTAAAGCCTTGTGAGGCACACGGCCTATTCACACGGGCCTGTGACCTGTATAGCTTTGAAAATTTTTGTATGAGCTCGGTCTAGTCCCGACCCCTTTCTAATGCATGTTTAAGATCTCGATGACCTATATAAGGGACTCTATGGTAATGTTTGACTATGATTATGGATGATGTATATGAATTGTATGTAAAATGTTTCAATTTATCTGGTAAAGCCTTTAACCCTAGTTCAGCGACGAATACGGATTAGGGGTGTTACACAAACAATTGTATGCTAAGTTTAGTAAAAGTGAATTTTGGCCCAGAGAAGTTATAATTTTGGGCCACATTGTTTCGGGTGATGGCATTAGAGTTGACCCCGATTAAGATTTTGACTATTGTTGAATGGAAACCGCCAAATAATGTAATTGAGGTTAGAAGCTTTCTAGGCTTGGCCGGTTATTACAAACAGTTTGTTAAATATTTTTCCATAATTGCTGCTCTGATGACGAGGTTGTTACAGAAAGATGTCAAGTTCGAATGGAAAGAAAAGTGCCAACAGAGTTTTGAAAAACTAAAGGCATTGTTGATCGAGGCACCGATTTTAGTACAACCTGAGCCGGGAAAAGAATTTGTGGTTTATAGTGATGCATCCTTGAATGGATTGGGTTGTGTACTTATACAAGAAGGCAAGGTAATAGCTTATGCCTCGAGGTAGCTGAAACCACATGAGAAAAATTATCCGACCCATGATTTGGAACTAGTCGCCATTGTGTTTGCGTTGAAGATTTGGAGACATCATTTGTATGGTGAGAAATGTCGGGTATTCACTGGCCATAAAAGTCTAAAGTACTTAATGAATCAAAAGGATTTGAACCTACGGCAAAGGAGATGGTTGGAGTTGTTAAAAGATTACGAGTTAGTGATTGATTACCACCTGGGAAAGGCGAATGTGGTCCGATGCTTTGAGTAGAAAGTCATTATTTGCGTTAAGGGTTATGAACACTCAGTTAGCTTTATCAGATGATGGTTCTATTTTAGCTGAGTTGAGAGCTAGATCGATGATTCTCCAAGAGATTTATGAAGATCAAAAAAGTGACAGTGATTTGCAAGACAAGAGGGTTCAGTGTGAGTCGGGTATTGAATAAGATTTTTGAATTGGTTCCGATGGTTGCTTGATGTTCTGAGATAGGATTTGTGTTCCTAAAAATACTGAGTTGATTCAGAAGATTTTGCATGAGGCACATAGTGGTTGCTTGTCTATACATCCGAGTAGTACAAAAATGTACAATGACTTGAAGAAATTGTATTGGTGGCCGAGTATGAAAAGAGATATTTATGAGTTTGTATCGAGATGCCTGATTTGTCAGTAAGTAAAAGTTGAACACCAAGTACCTTCCAGATTACTTCAACCTGGTATGGTTCCCGAGTGGAAATGGGACTGTATTACTATGAACTTTGTGACGGGCTTGCCATTGACATCTAAAAACAAAGATGCCATATGGGTTGTTGTTGATCGATTGACAAAGTTAGATCACTTTATACCGGTACGTACCGACTACTCACTTGACAAGTTAGTCGAGTTGTATATTTTTGAAATTGTGAGATTACACGGAGTGCCTTTATCAATTATTTCAGATAAAGACCCGAGGTTCACATCACGATTTTAGAAAAAGTTACAAGAAGCTTTGGGTACAAAGCTGAATTTTAGTACTACTTTCCATCCGCAAATTGACGGTCAGTCTGAGTGGGTAATTCAGATTCTTGAGGATATGCTACAGCGTTGTGTTCTTGAGTTCCAAGGTAGTTGAGAGAAGTACTTACCGTTGGTGGAATTTGCCTACAACAACGTTTTCAGTCGAGTTTGAAAATGGAGCCTTATGAGGAATTGTATGGGCATAAGTGCCGAACACCTTTATATTGGACTGAACTCAGAGAAAATCAAATCATGGAGTTGATTTAGTCAAAGAAACTGAAGAAAAGGTAAAGGTGATTCATAATTGTTTGAAAGCCGCTTCGAATAGACAGAAATCCTACGCGGATTTGAAATGGAAAGAGATTGAGTTTCAGGTTAGTGATAAGGTATTCTTGAAAGTGTCTCCGTGGAAGAAAGTTCTCAGATTTGGCCGAAAACGAAAGTTGAGTCCATTTTTTATTGGACCGTATGAGATTACTAAAAGGATAGGGTCAGTAGCATATCGGTTGGCATTTTCGTCTGAGTTGGAAAGAATTCATGATGTTTTTTATGTGTCTATGTTGCGCCGATATCGATCAGACCCTTCACATGTGATTTCACTGACAGAGGTTGAGATTCGACTGGACATTACTTATGGCGAAGAGCTCGGTAAGATTTTGGCTCGGGAAGTCAATCAATTGAAAAACAAAAGTATTGCCCTTGTGAAAGTATATGGAAAAGACATGGGGTGGAAGAGGCTACATGGGAGCTCGAGGAAAACATGAGAAACCAATACCCAAACCATTTTACTGGTAAAATTTTTGGGGACGAAAATCCCTAATGGGGGAGAGTTGTAACATCTCGATTTTGTGCCTAGTCAGAATAGTGGCTTCGAGACCACAAATCTGAAGTAGAAATAATTATTTTATGATTATGATGAGGTCTATGTTATGATTGCATCCCTATGTGAAAATTTCATGAAGAAATTTTATGCATAAAGTGTCCAATTTGATAATTAGGACTAAATTAAATAAGTTGCAAAATACATGTTCTAGAAGCTTTGAGCATGATATTGCCATGGATTTTAAATTAGAGGGTCTTAAATAGAAATTTGACCAATTTCTAATTTTATGGACAGAAATGGGCATGGATAGGAAAGTTTTGAAATAAAGGCCTTAAGGGCATTTTTGTCATTTGGTTAATAAAAGAATAAAAAGGGAAAAAAGAAGCAAAAATTGGCTCATCTTCTTCTTGTGTGTGCCGAAATTTAGAAGGGCCATAGCTAGGGTTTTTCTTCAACTTTCAAGCTCAATAGTAAGTGCATCCTAGCCTCGTTTTTAATGTTCTTTACATTTTTAAAGTTGTCATCAACCGATCTACCTATTTTTAGCCTTATTTTGAGCTAGGATTCATATTTAAAAATTGACCCATGTGTGACATGCTTGTATTTTGATGTTTAATGGAGGAATATGAATGTTTGATGTGTGTTAGATAACTTTTAAATACCTAAAAAGGACCTTTTTGTAAAAATTGTAAAAATTAGAAAAAAATTCTGATTTAAAGGAAAATGTGGGTTGTTATGAGCATGTGTTAAGTTTGGCTAGGCTTGGGTGACAAAGAAAATGGACACATTTCATTTTACGAGCCTAGGGACTAAGTTGTAAATATGTGAAAAGTTAAGGGTAAAAAAGTATTTTTTTCCAAAATATGAGTTATGGACTAAATTGAATAATGTGTGTATTGAATAAGCTAAATTTGCTATTATAGAGCAAGAAAAACGAGGAACGGACCTTGATTGGGGGTTTTACTATTTTTTAACGAGGTAAGTTCATTTGTAAATAATGCAACGTTGTATCATGTTTTAATGCCTTATCAATGTATCATGTTTTAATGCCTTATCAATGTATGAATTTCTATATTTAATTGTAGGCTTAGGGGTCGATTTCAAATGGTTTAACAAAGGATTATGATGAAGGATTAAGGGTTGGCTGGAAGAAAATGGAAATGGTTTGGAAATGTGGCGTTGGGGTAGGGGGTGAATGGTAGAAAACGAACGTACCTGATCAGGATGACAAGAAAAGTAGCAATACAAAGAGAATAAAAACTAACACACTTTTTTTCAAAAATTTCATTTTTTTTTCAAATTTTTTTTTGAACCTTTTTTTTGAATTTTTTTTGAATTTTTTTTTCAAACTTTTTTTTTACTTACAAACTAACTTCAGGTGATGTTACGTACGTCAGTACTCCTCATTTTAATAGCTCTGATACCAAATGATACGATCCGTCTCGGGGTGAGTCGAGTCGTATACGAGTTTGCCCGATCGTCTATGAAGAAGTATCGTTCGGTTTGTTCAAAGAATGTTTTAAGTGAATAATGGCGGAAGCTATATAAAAATGATTCAAAGATGGGTTTATGGATATGAAGTTTATGTAGGTTTGGTTGTAGAAAATAATAAAAGATGGAGATAAATATAGTAATTGGATAACAAACAACAGATGTGAAGTGAATTGATGGTTCGATTATGATGAGACGAAAGGATGGAATGGAATGGAATGAAAATGATATAAAAAACAAACACGAACCAATATTAGAAAATATTGACCCAAATGCTTATAAGTTTTCAAGGTGGTCGAATGGAGAATAGGAGAACCTCGACCCGCTACTTAGCAAAGTAGGAACCTTGGTATAAGGGTGAACGTCACACTATTTGATAGTGATAAGTTCAGGATAAAGAAGAAGGCAGGTTGACGCCACCAGTGACCTAGATAAGCCAACGAGTTCTTCAACGAAATATGAAAGAAAGAAATCTCACAAATTTCATATAAGTTCAATAGTGTTTTAAACTAAGCAAAAAGATCTCCTTACAAAGGCTGATTTCACCTATTTATAGTGCTAAAATAGGCTAGCAGAATGGTCACAAACATTCAACTTAATGTGCCAATTAAAAGCTAAAATTTAACTCAAGTCTTTTCACATTCTTGAGCCAAATAACTCCATCCTTGGATTCACTTTAATTCAGCTGAATGAATGACTTTAAGTGCTTGAAAAATGACTCTTAAGTTAGCCCTAGGTCAGTCGAATGGACACCATCTTCTTAATCAGCTTCTTAATAATGTTTGAATGCTTGAAATAACCTTTGAAAAGGCAAAAACGGCTAGTAGTGGAAAGGTTGCTACCAAAATTAATTTGGATGATAAAATGCTCCTTAAACCTCCTTTAAATGATGTATAAACCTTCTTTATAACAGCCCTCTTGCTTTGTAACCTAAATCTCTTGAAAAGTCACCTTATTGAATGCATAATAGCCTTTAAATGTAATGGATGTGAGCTCAAAAGTCACCTGCAATTAACACATGTAACTGACACATTTATTCAATTATTAAGCTTAAAACAAATTAACAACTAACTTAAATAAATGAACTAAGACTTATGTATCATTTATTCTAGCAACTAGTTTAATTAAGAGAAGCATTATTAAATGAACTTTAACTCATGCATCAATAAATAATCCTAGTAACTAGATTAATTAAGAGCAACACTTATTAAATAAAGTTCAACAAAAACACTTATTAATTAAACTATGATGATTTGAATAAATGCCCAGCAACTCATTTATTAAACTAAGATGCTTAAATGCATGGTTTTAAAATGCAAACTAAATGAACAAATGAGTTACTTAATGCAAGACATAATTTAATGAAGCTGACTTAAACTAACATGGAAGTTACATAATGCATGGCGTTATTAAATGCAGAACACAAAATGCATGTCATAATTAAAATATGTAGATCAATAATGCATGACATTAACTAAAGCTGCATTTAATTAAACAAGGCATAATTAAAGACTAAAGTATTGAGCTGATTCGAGCTCAAATGAGGTTAATTTGAATTGGTCGGAGCTCGTGGAGCTAGAAACGAACTGGGATCAGCTTGCTAGCTATACAAGGCTTGACTAAGGAGACTTGACTGACCAGGTTCGCTGGGCGTGCTCATTTTAGTGTAGTTACGCCCTGACTGCCAGCTTACGTGAGCAAGCCTGTGATTAGCTCGAGAGCGAGCAATGTGTGATATGTGATATGAGGTAGCATATGGCTACGTATGAGGCATTATGTGCAAGACTTTCTGTGTATCCGATTGTATTCCTAGAGTTCAGTGGGTAAATCAGTGAGTTATGTGACAAGTAAGTCAATAATGAGGAAATAAGAGAATGTGCTACGAGTTGGTACAGGTATGTACGTAAAACTCATGAGTAAAAAACTCGGTATGTTATAAACATATGGTAAGAATGCATATGAGAAAGTTGTGCTTATGGGACTTGATGACATTTATGAAACTTTGCCTTATATGCATATGAGAAAGTTGTGCTTATGGGACTTGATGACATTTATGAAACTTTGCCTTATATTAATTGTATGATTTATGTTGTTTATTATTTGTATGTGAACTTACTATGCTTTAAGCTTACTCCCTTCCTTTCCATTTCTTATAGTGTCGCCAAGCTAGCTCAGGGATCGAAGGACATTGGAGACTCGATCACACTATCAATTGGACATTTGGGTATAGTTAGTCTCAGCATTTTGAGTATGGCATGTATAGGAGACTTGGTCATTTTGTTATGTGTCATTTTGAACAGCCAAATTGTGTTGGCTCATGATGGTATTATGTTTCATTTTGTATAAGGCTATGAGATATGGCTTATATTTGCTTCTCGGGTTGTAACCCTAATTATTTATGCATACATGCAGCGTGTTTAGGCTTTGTGATGTGGTTAGTGGTTGTTTGTTGGTAATGGATGTGACAAATGGCACATATGCTTAATGAATGAATTAGGACTAATAGGTATGAACATAATTACGGTATAATTGAGTAGATTGAAGGTAGGTTTATAAGAATGAATAAATATGAAATTGGTGTGGAATGCCATATGAAAGCACGATGGTTTGAGTATGTGATATGTTGACATTACAAAGTCATGGATTAATCATGATTGTGAGTATTTGAGTGACTAAATATGCTATGTTGCATGTCACCAAAAATGTATTAGTGAGTGAACATTTAAGGGCGGCAAACGGCTTGGAAAATAGCCTCAAAGTTGTCCACACGAGTAGACACATGGGCATATGTCTAGGCCGTGTGTGACACATGGTCTACCCCATTGGCGTGTGATCTGGCCCTGTGTCCTCTGCACCCTAATTAGGTAAAATAGAATGCCCAGTAGTAAACACATGGGTAGAGACACGGCAGTGTGTCTTATTCGTGTTAAGGACACGACCTTAGAACATGGGCGTGTGCCAGGCCGTGTGAAGTTTACACTTAATTTTTGAAATTTAATTCATCATACGGACGTGTGACTTGGCCGTGTGACCCTAATTGTGTTCATGACATCATAAAAAAAGAGTTACACGAGCTGAGGACACGAGCGTGTCCCAAGCTACACGGGCATGTGTGTGACCACACGGCCTACCCACACGGGCATGTGACCCTGTTTCCATGAAAAAATATTTAAGTCTTCCAAATGTTTTCAAAGTTCTCGGTTTAGTCCCGAACCACTCCCAGTGTATGTTTTAGGCCTCCTATGCCCATAATAGGGACAATATGCATATGTATAAATGGTTTTAAATTGGATGAAATTTTATAGCTCGGTTTTGTATGTTTGCTTACGTTTAAGTTCGGTAACGCCTCGAACCCTGTCCCAGCGTCAAATACGGGTAAGGGGTGTTACAAGTCTAAAGTTTCTTAGGCCATGCCAATTTTTACCGAAGGTTTATCAAAGATTTCTGGAAAATTTCTAAACCATTGTGTTTGTTGTTAGAGAAAGATACAGTGTTTGATTTCAACAAAGCATGTTTGGAAGCTTTTAAAGATCTAAAAAATCGATTAATCTCAGCCCTAATAATTGTTACACCTGATTGGAGCTCACCTTTTGAGTTGATGTGCGATGCAAGTGATTATGTTATTGGAGCTGTGATGGGTCAAAGAAGAAACAAAGTGTTTCACCTTATTTACTATGCAAGTAGAACTTAGACGGGAGCCCAACTCAATTATATGGTAACTAAAAAGGAACTCTTTGCTATAGTTTTTACTATTGACAAATTCTGCTCATAACTTATAGGTACCAAAGTTACAGTATTTACTGACCATGAGACCATTAAATACTTACTCACGAAGAAAGATGCGAAGCTGAGGCTAATTTGTTGGATACTTTTACTCTAAGAATTTGACCTTGAGATCCACGACAGAAAAGGTGTCAAAAATCAAATAGCTGATCATCTGTCGAGGTTGGAACAAGATGAGGCAACTTGATCAGGTGTGCCTATCAACGAGAATTGCCTAGATGAACACTTATTTGAGGTAAGCCGAATTCATGAAACACCTTGGTTTGCTGATTTTACCAATTATCTTGCATGTGGAATAATTCCTCAAGAAATGACATACCAACAAAGTAAAAAATTCCTTCATGATAGTTGGTATTATTTTTGGGAGGATTCATTTTCGTTTAAATAATGTACAGATAATATAATCGGAAAGCGTGTAGTTGAAAGTGAGATTGCTAAGATCTTGTATCATTACCATTTATCTCCAAGTGGGGGACACTTTGGCAGTACACGGACTACAACAAAGATTTTGCAAGCAGGTTTCTTTTGGCTTACACTATTGAAAGATGCTTATGCTTATGTGAAGAACTGTGATAAATGCCAAACGACCATAAATATATCAAGGAGGAATGAGATGCCCTTAATAAACATTTTGGTGATTGAATTATTCGACGTATGGGGCATTGACTTCTTAGGCTTGCTTCCTTCTTCGTATGGGAACAAATACATCTTAGTTGCTGTGGACTATGTATCCAAGTGGGTTGAAGCTGAAGCATACCCTACAAATGATGCTAAGGTAGTCATGTGATTCTACATTAGCATGTGGTTACATGATTTGGGACACCAAGAGATATTATTAGTGATGAAGGTTCTCACTTTGTGAACAAATGGCTTAAGTGGTTACTTGAAAAATATGACGTGAAGCACAAGATTGCTATTGCCCATCACCCCCAGTCTAATGGGCAAGTTTAAAGAGTGAATTGTGAAATCAAAGGTATCCTTGAAAGGGAAGTGTAACACCCCAAACCGAGCCTAGACGCTACGACCGGATCTGACGTGCCACATCAAAACGTTCAAACATTGTGTATTGCTTAGTTTAGAAAACTTACTTGGTGTTTTAAAAGATACTTTCAAAAAAGGTTAAAGTGAATGGAAGCTGTGCACCAGGTAGGAAACCGAAAAAGAGGAGGTGAGTCCGTCGGATTGCTTAAGTACCAAGCTCCCTTCGGATCCAATCCTAGACATGCACACAGCAATTGCCACACTCTAACATCACGTATATTTTTAAGAAACCCATTTGATTAAGTCCATTTTAGAAAAGTGATTAATTTTTGAAAATCATTTGCTTAGCGGAAGCCTTACTTGTAATCGTGTTATTTTGAAATCAATTATTGTTTTGGAAAACGCGCCCTAAAACTAATCCATTTCGATAGTTAAAGTAAATCATTTTCATCATAATAAAATATAAATCAAACCATAAAAATAAATAAGCGGCCTTATTACATTTAAAAACCCAAAACCGTAAACGAAAATTAAACGACGTCCAGTTCATCAGAAGGAAGCCGAATTTACAGAAACATGTGGCCACTCCGAATCCCTCACGACTTCAAGCCTACTATGGTTGGGGATCACCTGCGTGGATAAAATAAAGGGGGTGAGTTTTGGGAAACTCAGTGTGTAAATTAACCCAACCATAGCCTAAATTAGTTCAAACCGCAGAAACAAAATATGTTGGCCCTAGCCCAGAACAGAATTCAGAATATAGCCCATAGGCCCATGACAGATCAGAACAGATATTACATGCTTATGCAAAACCCAACCCATATCTATCCATATGTACCCCCATACCAACCTTTCACTATGTGGGGAGACTACTCGACCAACCCAACCGCTACACACCACAGAAATATACAGCATGGCTGCCAGAACAGATAGTGTGACAGAGTCACCAGAAACAGATAATCGTGGCAGAGCCACCAGAACAGGTATATGTGGCAAAGCCACCAGAACAGATAATTTGTGGCATAGCCACCAGAACAGATAATTTATGGCATAGCCACCAGGACGCTTCCTCCATAATATAACTTATGTCCCCATGCAACAGATATACAATTATGGCATGCATCATACAGATTTAAATCATCATGCTTTTCAGATAAAATTAACCCTAGGGGTATAAAGGTTATTTTACACATAGGGGTATCATGGTAATTTTCTATACAAAGGGGTATTCTAGTAATTTAGCTATTTTAGGGTTTTCATGCATATTTCTACCATTTACGTACAATCAGAAACACTTACCGCACATACTTACCGAATTGGGCCCATTGGCCCATTAAGCCCAAAATATCAATAATGCACGAAATCGCGCGTACTGCAGTTTTATCACTTCAAATTACCAGAATTATTAACCCATTTATCTTACAAGCATTCGCACACTCGTAAGTTCCCAAAATACCGGCTTTTTGGCATTTCAGCTTTTCGACTTTTGCCGATCTAGTCTATGAGAGGGTGTCAGTTACACACCTATTTTATAACGTTTCATCGACGAGATCTACGCACGAACTGCCTACAATTATATCACTACCACGTTAATCTAACTACCGAAACGAACTACATATTAACCACTTACCATATTCGGCCAACCACTCCTTAGGCACTAGCGATCCTACCTTTGTCGAGAGTAGCGACTAGCTCAAGATCCGATCGTTCCACTTGTCCAAGCCCTTGATCAGCAGCCTCTAAATCACACCATTATCAAAGTAAAACAGTTACCACAACCCCTTAGGGCTACAAGTCCAAATCGACAGCCTCCCTAATCTTTAGGGGTTTCGACTTTTCTAAAATACGAAGGAAAGACTAAGTTTGAAAAGACTTACCATCGATTCCTTCGGTCAATGATTCCAATTAATTTCTACTTAAATCTGATGCCACTCTAAGCCCTCAAATGATCACCAAAGTCGAGTCTTCAGTGTTCTCAATATTTGGCTAAGTCCCTATGAGTGTGGGGTTTTCAGTTCTTTTTGCAACTGTGTAGAGAAAAGATGAAGATTTGTATTGGCTTCGTTGATAGGCACTTAGGGTTTAGAGGATTAAAGAAACAGCCAAAGATGATGAAAAGAAGTAAGAGGATTGACTAGGAGAAATCAGCTCAGAAGAAAGTATAGCTTTCAGGATTTCGGCTTTTTATGGGAAATGGCTATGAAGGTTTAGAAATGTCTGAAGAAAAAGATGGAGATGAACAGGAGGATGGAAAGATTCAGATATAGAGAAAAAGAAGAAAAAAAAAGGTTGATAAAGAGAGGAGAAAAGAAAAGAAGAGGAGACTAGTCAGGAAACGACACAAATTTCCCTTAATGCCGAATTTATACTGGCACTTAACCTAGCCGAATTTTGCCCTCTAATGAAACCCTTGGCCGGCCAACTCTTGCTCCTCAAGAGTCCACCATTCGGCCAACTCTTCTTTCTCTAATCAGCTCCTAAATTCTCTCCCTTATCCCCTCCTTGCTCAATCTCCTGAGCAACTCAAACTCCTCCTGACAGACTTTTACTTGAGTTCCAACACTTCCCTTTTCAGTACATAAAAATTAATTCCTTTAATTTGCTGTCATTGTGACTTGAACCTGGGTCCTCCCTAACATCCACACGCCACTTTTATAGCCTTCCCAGGTGCGTCACATGCCACTTTGCCACCTTCTTCCTTGTATTTTATTTTACACAATTCATACTTGAAAGCCCAGGTTACCAGAACCCATTTTTCTTATGGAATTAAAATTAACTAAAATTACTGGGTTTTAACTTAATCTTGGGCCTTCTAAAGGCCCACTAACAAACCTACACCTAGCAGATAGAGCACAGAAAATTTTAAATTTTGCCAACATTTTCAGAATTCCCAAAAATTGGGGCGTTACAACTCTACTCTCCTTAAAGAAATTTCGTCCTCGAAATTTACCTGATCCAAACAGATGAGGGTATTGATGTTGCATTGCCTCTTCTGGCTCCCAAGTAGCTTCCTCTCTGCCATGATTACGCCAAATCACCTTCACTAATGGGACAGATTTCTTTCTCAGAACCTTAACATCTCGATCCAATATTTGCACAGGCTCCTCCTCAAAGGTCAAATCAGTTTGCACCTCAATCTCTGCAACCGGCACGACATGAGTAGGGTCAGAACGATAATGCCTTAACATGGAGATGTTAAAAACATCATGAATCTTGTCTAACTCTGGAGGCAATTCCAACTGATAAGCCACCGGGCCTACTCGCTTCCAAACCCGATAGGGTCCAATGAACCGTGGACTCAACTTGCCCTTCTTACCAAACCTTAGTATCTTCTTCCAAGGAGAAACCTTTAAGAAGACCATATCTCCTACTGAGTACTCAATCTCCTTACGCTTCAGATCTGCATATGACTTTTGCCTATCAGCAGCTTCCTTTAACCGATCCCTAATTATTCTGACCTTATCCTCAGTATCAGCTACCAACTCTGGTCCAAGAACTTGTCGCTCTCCTAGTTCGGTCCAACAACTAGGTGTACGACACCTTCATCCATATAATGCTTCATATGGTGCCATTCGAATACTCGCCTGATAACTGTTATTGTAAGCAAATTCTGCCAACGGCAAGTAATCCTCCCAACTACCTCGAAAGTCAATAACACATCCCCTCAACATGTCCTCCAGAATCTGAATAACTCTTTCTGACTGACCATCAGTTTGGGGATGGAAAGCCGTACTAAATTTCAATCGCGTCCCCAATGCCTCATGCAACTTTTGCCAAAACTGAGATGTGAATCGAAGATCTCAGTCAAAAATAATCGAAACTGGGACACCATGAAGTCGTACAATCTCCGCCACATACAACTTGGCTAACTTCTGAAGTGAAAAGTTAGTACGGACAGGTATGAAATGGGCCGTTTGGTTAACCTATCCACAATCACCCATATCGAGTCTTTCTTCGATGGTGTCAAGGGTAGCCCACTCACAAAGTCCATGGTTACCCTCTCCCACTTCGAAAGTGGTATCTTCACTAGCTGCAACAGTCCAGAAGGTAATTGATGCTCAGCTTTCACTTGCTGGCATGTTAAACATTTCCCTACAATTTCCGTTACTTCTTGTTTAAGCCCAGGCCACCAATACAGTTCTCGCAAGTCGTGATACAACTTATTCCCTCTAGGATGCATAGTACAAAGTCTCCCATGAGCTTCCTTAAGTATTGACTGCCTCAAGTCAGAGTCCTTTGGAACGCAAATTCTTCCTCGGAAACACAGAACTCCTTCACTATTCAACCCAAACTCAGAAGTTTCCCCTTCCTCAACTTGTTGAAAATGAGCGACCAAAGACTTATCTTTCAACTGCTTTTCCTTAATCTGGTCCACCCAGGTTGGCCTTACTTGCAATTCAGCCAACAGACTTCCATCATCATACAGACTTAGGCGAGCAAACATTGCTCTCAGATCAGATACATCTCTATGACTTAGAGCATCAGTTACCACATTAGCCTTGCCTGGGTGGTTCTCGATCGAACAGTCATAATTCTTAAGCAACTCAATCCATCTCCTTTGCTTAAGATTCAGTTCCTTCTGAGTCAGCAAATACTTAAGACTCTTATGGTTTGTGTATATAATACACCTTTCTCTGTACAAGTAATGTCTCTAAATCTTAAGTGCAAAGATCACTGCTGCTAACTCCAAATCATGAGTAGGATAGTTCCCTTCGTGAGGCTTAAGCTGTTGTGATGTCTAAGCAACCACCTTACCCTCTTGCATCAACACACAACCCAAATCTACGTGTAATGCATCACTGTACACAGTAAAATCCTTCCCAGACTCTGGTTGAATTAACACAGGTGCTTCAGTCAGAACTTTCTTCAACTTCTCAAAAGCTTCCTGCTACTTCTCAGTCTATACAAACGGTACTCCTTTCCTTATGAGTTTTTTTAGAGGTGCTGCCATCACAGAAAAACCTTCCACAAACCTTCTATAGTATCCTGCCAAGCCTAGGAAACTTTGAATTTCTGACACTGACCTAGGTGGCTTCCATTCCAGAATTGCTTCAATCTTACAAAGGTCCACCTTAATCCCCTCACAGAGACCACATGTCCTAAGAAGGTTACCTCCCTCAGCCAGAATTCACACTTGCTAAACTTCGCATAGAGTTCCTTCTCCCTTAACACTTGTAGCACAATGCAAAGATGCTTATCATGTTTCGCTTTTGTTTTAGAATATACCAGGATATCGTCAATAAAGACGACTACGAATCGATCCAAAAATGATTGGAACACACCATTCATCAGATCTATAAATGCTACAGGAGAATTTGTCAGTCCAAATGGCATAACCAGAAACTCGTAATGACCATACCGAGTCCTGAATGCAGTCTTATGAATATCTGCCTCTTTGACCCTTAACTGATGATATCCAGATCGAAGGTCGATCTTGGAAAATACAGAACCTTCTCTAAGCTGGTCGAACAAATCGTCAATCCTTGGCAGTGGATACTTATTCTTAATCGTTAGTTTGTTCAACTGGCGATAATCAATACACATCTGCATTGTCCCATCCTTCTTCTTCACGAATAGCACCGGTGCTCCCTATGGAGACACACTTGGCCTAATAAAGCCCCTATCCAACAGTTCTTGAATTTGAGCTTTCAGCTCCACTAACTCTTTCGGTGCCATCCTATACGGTGCGATGGATACTGGCGCCGTTCCAGGTAACAAGTCGATTCCAAACTCGACTTCTCGGTTTGGAGGCAATCCCAGAAGCTCCTCCGAAAAAACATCTTGGAACTCTTTTATGGTCCTAACCTTATCCACTACCAGTCCCTCAGCTTCTGACTGACTTACAAATGCCAAATACGCCTCAAAACCTTTCTGAATCCACTTTTCAGCCCTCAATGCCGTTACCACATTGGACAAATAGTCCCTTCGTTCACCTATCATCATAACCTCATCACCTTCCGTGGTCCTTAGCACCATTCACTTAGCAGCACAATCCAAAGTCGCCTTATGCTTAACAAGCCAGTCCATTCCCAGAATGAGATCAAACTCTCCGAATGGCAACTCCATCAGATCTCTAGGAAAAATCCTACCTTGAGTTTCTAAGGGTACATCCCTATACAGTTTGTCTACCCTAACCGCGTGACCCAAAGGACTTAGTACAGATACCCCACTCACAATCTTCTCAGAGTGCACACCCAATGACCCAGATATGGAACATGCAACATTGGAATGAGTAGATCCAATATCCACCAAAGCAGTATACGGCATGCTAGAAACCAAAAACGTACTAGTTATTACGTTAGGTGCGTCGTCCTCCTCATGATGACGACCTGTATACACCAATGCTGGCTATCGAGCCTCAGCATTTCTGGCACCCCTGCCAGGTGCCCCTCAACCTTGACCATTTCCATTTCCGTTCCTACCTTGTCCACATCCTCTCGATGGTTGTGGTCCACCTCTCGCGGGTTGAGCAACCCTTTGTTTAGCAACCTGAACCTAATCAGCTCTCTGAGGACAGTCCTTAACTCTATGCTCCATAGATCCGCATCGAAAACAAGCACCAGAACATTTCCTACACTCGCCCAAGTGTACCTTACCACATTCTCCACAGATTAGTGGTCTAACAACATTCACCAGAACTACTCGAACTAGCTCCTCCACTCTCGCCCTTTTGACATTCTTATTTGCTCCCCCCGAAGGTCTAGAATCCCTCCGGAAACGGTTTCAATCTTTCTCACAATTCTGCCTCTCAGTATGCTTCACCTGCTCAGCTATCTTAGCTTTTTCCACTAGAACTGCGAAATCACGCTCCCTCTGTGAAGCAATCAGCACCTTAAGGTCATCTCTAAGTCCATCCTCAAAGCGGACACTACACTCATACTCCGTAGCGACTATTCCCACAGCATACCGGCTTAGCCTCAGAAACTTAGCCTTGTACTCCGCAACCGACTTATTTCCTTAAACCAGATTCAGGAATTCCTTCCTGCGGGCGTCCACATAACTTGCCCCAACATATTTTCCTTTAAAGTCCGTCTTAAACAGCTCCCAAGTTACCCTATCAGCTGGGGTTCCATCTCCCACGGTGAGCCACCATTGATAGGCCTCGTCTCGCAGCAGCGATATGGTTCCCTTCAGCTTCTACTCCACAGAGCAGTCCAAGTCATCCATAATCCGTTCTGTGGCCTCCAACCAATATTCTGCCACATTCGGGGCTACACCAGATACTCCCCTAAAGATCTCCGCTCCGTTAGCCCGGAGTCATTTCAAAATCTATCCTAGGATTCTGTTACCCGAACTTGCCCCGGCAACCCTTTCCAGAACTCGAAACATAGCCTGCGACAGGGCGTCGTCTCCTGCACCACGATCAAGAGACTCTACTTCCGTTGCCGGTGGTACCAGTGCCTCCGCTGTCGGTATATACCCAGAAGATGCAGTTCCTACTCGAGCACTACCTCGGCCTCGTCCACGGCCTCTTCCACGAGCTGCTCACGTACTCATATCTTATTATCTGTTTTATGAATTTTATGCATTAATTTCAGCATTCCAGTGATTATTACAGATGTTTTATGATTCAGACAATAATTCAGAGTTGGTTTTCGCAGAATCGACGTCTAGCTATAGTTTTAGTCTCCTATCAAGTTTTCCTATGGTTTCAGTAGCATCCTATCTAGCGTATTCTAGTAGTATTTCAGTACAGACAGATGGTTCAGAAAATATTCAGGAAAATTCAAAACACTTGCAGACTTGAGCTGAAGATTCGGAATGCCACCTTCTAAAGATCTAACTTTTGAAAATCGAGTTTTGTAATCTTTATAAAATCTTGTTTTTGAAACCTTTGTTTTTGTAAACCCATTCCACAACCGAGTTGTTGCAACTTGGCTCTGATACCACTAAATGTAACACCCCAAACGCGGCCTAGACGTTACGACCAGATCTGACGTGCCACATCAAAACATTTTTACATTGTGTATTGCTTAGTTTAGAAAACTTACTTGGTGTTTTAAAAGATACTTTCAAAATAGGTTATAGTGTATGGAAGCTGTGCACCAGGTAGGAAACCGGAAAAGAGGAGGTGAGTCCGTCGGACTACTTAAGTACCAAGCTCACTTCGGATCCAATCCTAGACATGCACACTGCCATTGCCACACTCTAACATCACGTATATTTTTAAGAAACCCATTAGATTAAGTCCATTTTAGAAAAGTGATTAATTTTTTAAAATCATTTGCTTAGTGGAAGCCTTACTTGTAATCATGTTATTTTGAAATCAATTCTTGTTTTGGAAAACGTGCCCTAGAACTAATCCATTTCAATAGTTAAAGTAAATCATTTTCATCATAATAAAATATAAATAAAACCATCAAAATAAATAAGCGGCCTTATTACATTTAAAAACCCAAAATCATAAACAAAAATAAAAGGACGTCCAGTTCATCAGAAAGAAACTGAATTTGCAGAAACATGTCGCCACTCCGAATCCTTCACGACTCCAAGCCCGCTATGGTTGGGGATTACCTGCGTGGATAAAACAAAGGGGGTGAGTTTTGGGAAACTCAGTGTGTAAATTAACCCAACCATAGCCTAAATCAGTTCAAACCGCAGAAACAGAATATGTTGGCCTTAGCCCAGAACAGATTTCAGAATATAGCCCATAGGCCCATGACAGATCAGAACAGATATTACATGCTTATGCAAAACCCAACCCATATCCATCCATATGCACCCCCATACCAACCTTTCACCATGTGGGAAGACTACTCGACCCACCCAACCGCTACACACCACAGAAATATACAAAGCATGGTCGCTGGGAACAGATAGTGTGTGAGTCACTGAAGAAGATAATCGTGGCAGAGCCACTAGAACAGGTATATGTGGTAGAGCCACCAGAACAGATAATTTGTGGCATAGCCACCAGGACGCTTCCTCCATAATATAACCCATGTCCCCATGCAATAGATATACAATTATGGCAAACATCATATAGATTTAAATCATCATGCTTTTCAGACAAAATTAACCCTAGGGGTATAAAGGTCATTTTACACCTAGGGGTATCATGGTAATTTTCCATACAAAGGGGCATTCTAGTAATTTAGCTATTTTAGGGTTTTCATGCATATTTCTACTATTTACGTGCAATCAAAAACACTTACCGTGCATACTTACCCAATTGGGCCCGTTGGCCCATTAACCGATTTTTGGCCCATTAAGCCCAAAATATCAATAATGCACGAAATCGCGCGTACTACAGTTTTATCACTTCAGATTACCAGAATTATTAACCCATTTATCTTACGAGCATTCGTACACTCGCAAGTTCCCAAAATACTGGCTTTTTGGTATTTCGACTTTTCGGCTTTTGCCGATATAGTCTATGAGAGGGTGTCAGTTACACACCTATTTTATGACGTTTCATCGACGAGATCCATGCACGAAATGCCTACAATTATATCACTATCATGTTAATCTAACTATCAAAACGAACTACATATTAACCACTTACCATATTCGGCTAACCACTCCTTAGGCACTAGTGATCCAACCTTTGTCGAGAGTAGCGACTAGCTCAAGATCCGATCGTTCCACTTGTCCAAGCCCTTGATCAACAGCCTCTAAATCACACCATTATCAAAGTAAAATAGTTACCACAACCCCTTAGGGCTACAAGTCCCAATCGATAGCCTCTCTAATCTTTAGGGGTTTTGGCTTTTTTAAAATACGAAGGAAAGACTAAGTTTGAAAAGACTTACCACCGATTCCTTCGGTTAATGATTCCAATTAATTTCTACTTAAATTTGATGCCACTCTAAGCCCTCAAATGACCACCAAAGTCGACTCTTCAGTGTTCTCAATATTCGGCTAAGTCCCCATGAGTGTGGGGTTTTCGGCTCTTTTTGCAACTGTGTAGAGAAAAGATGAAGATTTGTATTGGCTTCATCGATAGACACTTAGGGTTTAGAGGATTAAAGAATCGGCCAAAAATGATGAAAAGAAGTAAGAGGATTGACTAGGAGAAATCGGCTTAGAAGAAAGTATAGCTTTCGGGATTTCAGCTTTTTATGGCAAATGGCTATGAAGGTTTAGAAACGTCTGAAGAAAAAGATGGAGATGAACAGGAGGATGGAAAGATTCGGCTATAGAGAAAAAGAAGAAAAAGAAAAGGTTGCTGAAGAGAGGAGAAAAGAAAAGAAAAGGAGAATAGTCAGGAAACGGCACAAATTTCCCTTAATGCCGAATTTATACTGGCACTTAACCTAGCCGAATTTTATGAAACCCCTGGCCGGTCAACTCTTGCTCCTCAAGAGTCCACCATTCGGCCAACTCTGCTTTCTCTAATCAGCTCCTAAATTCTCTCCCTTATCCCCTCCTTGCTCAATCTCCTGAGCAACTTAAACTCCTCCTGACAGACTTTTACTTGAGTTCCAACACTACACTTTTCTGTACATAAAAATTAATTCCTTTAATTTGCTGTCATTGTGACTTGAACCTGGGTCCTCCCTAACATCCACACGCCACTTTTATAGCCTTCCCAATGGCGTCACATGCCACTTTCCCACCTGCTTCCTTGTGTTTTATTTTACACAATTAATACTTAAAAGCCCAGCTTACCAGAACCCCTTTTTCTTATGGAATTAAAATTAGCTAAAATTACCAAGTTTTAACTTAAGCTGGGGCCTTCTAGAGGCCCACTAACATAGTTAAACCTACACCTAGTAGACAGAGCACAGAAAATTTTAACTTTTGCCAACATTTTCAGAATTCCCGAAAATTAGGGCCTTACAGGTGGTATGCCCTAGCAAAAAAAATTAGTCTCGAAGGCTCGATGATGCATTATGGGCCTATCGAATAGCATTTCAGACACTATTAGGAATGACTCCTTATCGGTTAGTCTTTGGAAAGGCATGTCATTTGCCATTAGAGTTGGAGAATAGAGCTCACTTGGCTTTGAAGCAGTTGAAATTTGATCTTAAGCAAGCCAGTGAGAGAAGGATGTTACAACTTAATGAGTTGGAAGATTTGAGGTTGTTTTCCTATGAGAATGCCAAAATGTGTAAAGAAATATCAAAGAGATGTTGTAACAATCTGGTTTAGACCCTAGTCGAAATAGTGGTTACGGGACGACAATCTGAGTCAGAAAAATGTTTAAATAATATTTTCCGTGCTTATGATATGTGAATTAGCATGTGTGAAAGTATCGTATGAAAATTTAATCGTTTGTATGCTTAATTTGATAAAAGGACCTAATTGCGTAAAATGTAAAAGTTGCCTTTTTTTGTTGAAAGTGCTTATTTGATTTGGCTTTATGATTGTGAGGTCCTTAGGAGGTTATTTGACCATTGAATGAATATAATGACTTAAATGGGCATTATATCATAATGTAGGTATGCTTTAATAAAAAGGCAAAATGGAAAATTGATTAATATGTTAATAGTAATCAGAATAAAACAAAATGTGGCCATTTTTCATCTTGTTCTAACTGATTGTAAGAAAGAAACAAGGGTTTTAAAAGCTTTGAACATTCGACCAAGGTCCAAGCTTAATTCAAGGTTCGTTTTTTATCAGTTTTTGATAATTTCTACGTTTTTGTAATCGTTGCTTTGTGTTTTACTAAGCCCATGCCTTAGTTTCTATTTGATTACGATTGTTCATTATGCCATTGATGAAACTATGAGTTTTGTGAAGTTAGCTGTTGATAAATGGAAGACATGTTTTGGGTTAACATGTGTTGTCTTTGGATTTTTGATGATTTTGAGTAAAATGGGCTAAATTGTAAAAATTGTAAATTGAAGGACAAAAATGTGAAATAAATGAAATGTGTGGACTAAACTAGGAGAATTCAGCTAAACATGAGTATATACAAATTATGTGTACTTTGTAATTTTGTGAATTAGGGACTAAAGTGTCAAAATGTGAAAATGTGAGGGCTAAATTGTAAAATGCCCTAAATGAATGTTTATGGATTGATTTCAAGTATTTGGTGAATAAAAGGGATAATTTTGAATACATATAGATCAAGAAAAGAGGAATTCAGATTTAGACCGAGAGAAGTCGAAGATTATAGAGTAGACAATCCGAGTTGACAATTCTGAGTGCGAGGTAAGTTCGTATGTAAGACATGATGTTACAAGTATATTTTGATGCTTTGATTATACATAGATTGTATATATATTTGATAATGGTTGGATACGATGATAAATCAATTGTATTTGGCACTCAGTGTGAGATTCAAATAGCTTCAGCTATATGATGCACTAAGTATGCGATACCGAAATAGCTTCGGTTAATTGAGATGGTAGCAAGTGTGCGGATTCATTTTAGCTTCGGCTAATCTTTAAGGCACTAAGTGTGTGGATGTTTAAAGCCTGAACAATCTTCAGAAAATCTTAAAATATCCAAACGAGAGGTAAGAATGAAAATGAATAAATACGGGAAGGTTTAGGTATGTATAATACCTATGTGGTAGATGATATTATGTATATGAAGTTCATTGAATTGGTATGAACCTATGAATAGTGTTGGCATAAAATTGATAGATGAATTGAGTACTAGTAAATACTTATGTATTGATGTTTTATATTTTATAATTTATTGATGATATTGGGTACGAGCTTACTAAGCTTATGAAGGCTTACTTTGTGGGTGTTTGCATTGTTTTATAGATATCGAAGCTACTGTGAGCTCGGGGATCGTCGAGGACCATCATCACACCATCGAAACTCATTTTGGTACCTTTTGAAAGTGTATATAGTAAAGTATAACATGTATAGGCTAGAAGTACTTTGGTTAAGTTTTGTAATGTATATATTATGCCATGTGATGTGGCTAGTTTATGTTTGAACTTATGGTTGGAATTGTTACATGGTATGTTTTGAATGACCAAATGAAATGGTCAATGTTGATGAGTTTTGGTAAGTTTTGAGCATGAGATTGAATGATGTATTGAATCATATGTTTTGGTATGATTTTAGTGTAGGTTTTGGTATGATTTGGTTAATGAATTGAGGTTGGATTTTATTGATATTGTAAAGGCATGAATAATGTATGTTTTGGTGTGGAGATTGGCTGAAATTGCTGGACAAATATGCTTGGTTTGGTGCTTGTAAGTTTGACCCAATTGGGGTGGCAAGTTGGCTATTCAAATGGCCTATTTTTGTCCACACGAGTAGAGACATAGGCGTGTGTCTCAACCGTGTATGACACACGGCTATGTTACACGGCCGTGTGTCCCTTAGGGTACCCTACAATTGTAAGTCAGGCTTGAGCACGACCAAGGCACACAGGCCTGTGGCTAGCCGTATGGCCCAAGTCAGGCTCGACTACGGCCAAGACACACGGGCGTGTCTTGTGGCCGTGTGAGCAACTCAGTATGTATGCCTTGTTTGGACACGGCCTAGACACACGGTCATGTCTAATGCCATGTAAGGCACACGGCCTGTTCACATGGGCGTGTGACCTGTACTTCTTTGAAAATGTTTAAGTTTTGAAAAAATTTTGTATGAGTTCGTATTAGTCCCGACCCCTTTCTAAAGCATGTTTAAGGTCTCGATGACCTATTTGAGGGACTCAATATTGATGTTTGATCTCTGATGATATGATGTTTATGAAATAAATGTTAAATGCTCAGATTTGTCCGGTAATGCCATAACCCTAGTTCGGCGACGGATACGGGTTAGGGGTGTTACATTGTATTAGTATTAGAGCTATAGTTTAGTAGATTCTAGGACTACCATAGCATTTGTGGGTCTAGCTATACATGCCATATTTATGAACTGCGATAGTGTGATGAATCCTAACATTGAAAATGTGCTTTTATATAGCAAATGGATGCTGAACGAGCTGTAGTGGACGATGTCAAAAGCAATGTGCCTGCTCCCACGCAAGGGACAGTGCCATCCGATTCTAAACCGACTACGAGTAGCCGTGATGGTGACGCTAGACAAGCCTTCTATCAGATGATGAACGATTGGTTTAGTCAAAATATTAGAACCAATCCAGCTGTTCAACAACCTCCACCCCCGGTTAATCCTCTACAAGCTCCTACTATTCCATCAGTGAATCCGATTCAGTTAAGTAGGCCACCAATCGATAAGATTAGAAAATATAGGGCCGAAGAGTTCCAAGCTACAATGAACGATGACGCTGAAAGAGCCGAGCTCTGGTTAGAGAACACAATACGAGTATTTGATGAATTGTCATTGAATCCCGAGGAATGTATAAAATCTGTTTCACTTCTGAGAGATACAACGTATCACTAGTGGAAGACTTTGATATCGGTAGTTCTGAGTGAGCGAGTCACCTGGTATTTTTTTTTCAAGCTGAATTTCGGAAGAAATATATCAGTCAGAGATTCATCAACCAAAAACGTAAAGAGTTTCTCGAGCTTAAACAAGGTCGTATGTCTGTCACAGAATACGAGCGGGAATTTGTGAGACTGAGTCAGTATGCTTGTGAATGTGTATCTACTGAGGCAATAATGTGTAAAAGATTCGAGGATGGCTTGAACAAAGATATCCGTTTGTTAGTGGAGATTTTAGAGATTAAAGAATTTGTTGTGCTTGTGGAACAAGCATGTAAAGCCAAAGAACTCGGGAAAGAGAAAAGGAAAGCTGATTCAGAGGCTAAAGATTTGAGAAAGAGATTGATGAATAAATCTTATCATTCATCGTCAAAGAAATCTAGAAATGTTAAAGATCAATCGACAGCTTCAACGGGATATCAAAATAGAGATCGTGAAAAGCAATATACCAATCCTAAAACTTAAACTACTTCAGTATCGAGTGTTCGAAATGCAATGAATGAAAAGCCTGAGTGTAATCAATGTGAAAGATGTCATTTTGGAGAATGTTGGGGACAAAGTAATAACCGAGCTTATTACAGTTGTGGTTCACGAAATCACCTTATAAAAGATTGCCCTGATTTAGATTAAAAAGATAATGTTCAAAATCTGAGGCCAAGTGGCAACGCTTCTCGTGGTAGGCCTCCCAGAAATACGGGAAATGTAAACGGTAGTCAAAGAGGAACAAAAGATACAACTGTTAGATCCAAGGCTCGTGCACCTACCAGATCTTATGCTATCCGAGCTCGTGAGGAAGCTTCATCGCCAAATGTGATTACGGGTACATTTACTCTTCATGCTACTTCTGTGATTGGTTTGATAGATCCTGGATCAACTCATTCGTATATATGCATGAACTTAATGAACAGTAAGACTTTTCCTGTAGAGTCTACTGAATTTGTAATTAGAGTTTCGAACCCCCTAGGCAGATGTGTTTTGGTTGATAAAGTTTGCAAGAATTATCCGTTAATGTTTCAAGACATTTGTTTTTCGGCTAATTTGATGTTGTTACCTTTTGATGAGTTTGATATAATTCTAGGTATGGATTGGTTAACTTTGCATGATAGTGTTGTGAGCTGCAAACGAAAAACTATTGATTTGATATGCAAGAATGATGAAATAGTCAGAATTGAATCTAGTGATTTGAATGGATTGCCTGCTGTGATATCTCCAATGAAAGCTTTGAGTATAGTGAGAAAGGGTTGTAAAGCCTATTTTGCTTATGTGATCGATTCGAGAGTGTCAAAAAAAAAAGTTGAATCTGTGCCTGTTGTCTGTGAGTTCTCTGATATGTTTCTTGAAGAACTTCCGGGATTACCTCCGATCTGAGAAGTTGAAATTGGCATTGAATTGGTGCCTGGTACTACTCCAATTTTGATAGCTCCGTATAGAATGGCTCCGACTGAATTAAAAGAATTAAAGTCTTTGAACAAGGTGACTATTAAGAATAAATATCCTCTGCCCCAAATTGATGATTTGTTTGATCAGTTGAAAGGAGCTGCTGTGTTTTCGAAAATAGATTTGAGATCATGTTATTATCAGTTGCAAGTGAATTACTCAGACATTCCAAAAATGCTTTCCAAACGAGGTACGGCCACTATGAATTCTTATTTATGCCTTTTGGATTGACTAATGTGCCTTTTATCTTCATGGATTTCATGAATAGAATTTTCAGACCGTATTTAGATCGATTTGTCGTCGTACTCATTGATGACATATTGATTTATTCACGAGATGAAACCGAACATGCCGAGCATCTGAGAATAGTGCTACAGACTCTACGACGTAAACAGTTGTATGTGAAATTTAGCAAATGTGAATTCTGGTTACAAGAGATCGATTTTTTGGGTCATATTGTATCAGCATTTGGTATTCGAGTTGATCCGAGCAAGATTTCAGCTATTTTGAAGTGGAAGCCTCCGAGAAATGTCTCTGAAGTCTGTAGTTTTCTGGGACTTTTTGGTTATTATAGACAATTCGTAAAAGGCTTTTCAATGATTGCGACTCCATTGACAAAGCTTCTACAGAAAGATGTTAAGTTTGAATGGTCTGAAAAGTGTTAGAAAAGCTTTGATTAGTTGAAAACTTTGTTGACTGAAGCTCCGGTATTAGTGCAGCCTGAATAGGGTAAAGAATTTGTGATTTATAGTGATGCTTCGTTGATTGGACTGGGATGTGTTTTGATGCAAGAAGGCAGAGTCATTGTTTATGCTTCAAGACAGTTGAAGCCACATGAAAGGAATTATCTGACGCACGACCTTGAGTTAGCTGTGATTGTGTTTACTTTAAAAATCTGGTGTCACTATCTGTTTGGCGAGAAATGTCACGTATATTCTGATCATAAGAGTTTGAAATATCTGATGACTCAGAAAGATTTGAATTTGCGACACAGAAGATGGCTTGAATTGCTAAAAGACTATGAACTTGTGATAAATTATCATCCGGGTAAGACAAATGTTGTTGCTGATGCTTTAAGTCAAAAATCATTATTTACTCTACTTGTGATGAATGCTCATTTGGTTTTGTCCGATGATGGTTCAGTTTTAGCTGAACTGAAAGCAAGACCTTTGTTCTTATAACAGATTATCGAAGCTCAGAAGATTGATAATGAGATTTTAGCTAAACGAGCTTAGTGTGATTTAGAGTTTAATTCAGAATTCAGAGTTGATAAAGATGATTGTCTGATATTCTGAGATAGAATTTGTATCCCAAGAAATCTAGAGTTAATTTAAATGGTTTTGAGTGAAGCTCACAATAGTCGGTTATCTATGCATCCGAGTAGTACGAAAATGTATAATGATCTGAAACATTACTGGTGGTCTGGACTGAAGAGAGATATCTCTGACTTTGTTTCTAAATGTTTGATCTGTCAGCAAGTTAAAGCTGAACATCAGGTGCCATCTCGTTTGCTACAACCGATTATGGTTCCGGAATCGAAATTGGATTGAGTGACAATGGAATTTGTTTTGGGTTTACCCCTGACTCCAAGAAAGAAAGATGCTATCTGGGTTCTAATTGATCATTTGACAAAATCTACTCATTTTATTTCGATTTGATCCGATTAGTTGCTTGATAAATTATCTGAGTTATACATCTCTGATATTGTGAGATTGCACGGTGTGCCATTATCTATTGTACAGAGATCCGAGATTCACATCACGATTCTGGAAGGAATTACAAAATACTCTGGGTACTAAATTGCATTTCAGTACTATTTTTCACCAGCAAACAGACGATCAATCCGAGCAGATTATTCAGATACTCGAGGATATGTTGAAATGTTGCATTCTTGAGTTTGAAGGTACGTGGGAACAGTATTTGCCTTTGCTTGAGTTTGCTTATAATAACAATTTTCAAGAGAGCATTAAAATGGCACCGTACGAAGCTTTATATGGTCGCAAATGTCGTACACCTTTATATTGGACTAAGCTTAGCGAAAATAAGATTCACGGGATTGATTTGATAAAAGAAACTGAACAGAAAGTAAAAATGATCCGAAATAATTTAAAAATAGCTTCTAATCGTCAAAAATCTTATGCGGATTTGAAAAGAAAAGACATTGAGTTTGAGATTGGCGACAAAGTGTTTTTGAAAGTATCTCCATGGAAGAAAGTGCTTCGTTTCGGTAGAAAAGGCAAATTGAGTCCGAGGTTCATCGGGCCGTATGAGATTATCGAGCATATTGGACTGGTAGCATATAGATTGTTGTTACCACCAGATCTAGATAAGATTCATAATGTATTTCACGTATCGATGCTTCAACAATACAGATAAGATCCTTCGCACGTAATTCCTCTGTCTGAAATTGAGATTCAGTCTGATATGACTTACGAAGAAATGCCAATCCATATCTTAGCTCGTGAGGTTAAAGAACTGCGAAATAAGAAAATTCTGTTAGTAAAGGTGATGTGGCATTGACACGGTATTGAAGAGGCCACGTGGGAGCCTAAAGATGCTATGAGACAGCAATATCCGAATCTGTTCAACGGTAAGATTTTCGGGGATGAAAATCCCTAAGGAGGAAGAATTGTAACAATCCGGTTTAGACCTTAGTCAAAATAGTGATTTCGAGACCACAAATCTGAGTCAAAAAAATGTTTAAATATTGTTTTTCGTGCTCATGATATGTGAATTAGCATGTGTGAAAGTATCATATGAAAATTTAATCATTTGTATGCTTAATTTGATAACAGGACCTAATCGCGTAAAATGTAAAAGTTTCCTGTTGTTTGTTGAAAGTGCTTATTTGATTTGGCTTTATGATTGTGAGGTCCTTATGAGGTTATTTGACCATTGAAGGAATATAATGACTTAAATGGGCATTATATCATAATATAGGTATGGTTTAATAAAAGGGCAAAATGGAAAATTGATTAATATTTAATATTAATCAAAATAAAGCAAAAGGTGGCCATTGTTCATCTTGTTCTAACCGATTGTAAGAAAGAAACAAGGGTTTTAAAAGCTTTGAACATTCGGCCAAGGTCCAAGCTTAATTCAAGGTTCATTTTTTATCTATTTTTGATAATTTCTACGTTATTGTAATCGTTGCTTTGTGTTTTACTAAGCCCATGCCTTAATTTCTAAATTTGATTACGATTGTAAGTTATGCCATTGATGAAACTAAGAGTTTTGTGAAGTTAGTTATTGATAAATGGAAGATATGTTTTGGGTTAACATGTGTTTTCTTTGGATTTTTCATGATTTTCAGTAAAATGGGTTAAATTATAAAAATTATAAATTGAAGGACAAAAATGAGAAATAAATGAAATTTGTGGACTAGTATGAGTACTAGGAGAATTTGGCTAGCATGAGTATATACAAATTATATGTACTTTGTAATTTTGTGAATTAGGGACTAAAGTGTCAAAAATGTAAAAATGTGAGGGCTAAATTGTAAAATGCCCTAAATGAATATTTATGGATTGATTTGAAGTGTTTGGTGAATAAAAGCGTTGATTTTGAATACATATAGATCAAGAAAAGAGGAATTGGGATTTAGACCGAGGGAAGTCGAAGATTATAGAGTAGAAAATCCTAGTCGGCAATTCTGAGTGCGAGGTAAGTTTGTACATAAAACAAGATGTTACAAGTATATTTTTTATGTTTTGATTATACATAGATTGTATATATATTTGATTGTGGTTAGATACGATGATAAATCAACTGTATTTCGTACTAAGTGTACGATTCAAAATAGCTTCGGCTATATGAGGCACTAAGTGTGCGATACCGAAATAGCTTCAGTTAATTGAGATGGCACTAAGTGTGAGGAATCGTTTTAACTTCAACTAATCTTTAAGGAACTAAGTGTGTGGATGTTTAAAGCATGAATAATCTTCAAAAAATATTAAAATTTCCAAACGAAAAGTAAGAATGAAAATGAAAAAATACGGGAAGCTTCAGGTGTGTACAATACCTATGTGGTAGATGATATTATGTATATGAAGTTCATTGAATTGGTATGAACCTATGAATAGTGTTGGCATAAAATTAATAGATGAATTGAGAACTAATAAATACTTACATATTGATGTTTTATATTTTATAATTTATTGAGGATATTGGGTACGAGCTTACTAAGCTTGTGAAAGCTTACTTTGTGGGTGTTTGCATTGTTTTATAGATATCGAAGCTACTATGAGCTTGAGGATCGTCGAGGACCATCATCACTCTATCGAAACTCATTTTGGTACCTTTTGAAAATGTATATAGTAAAGTATAGCTTGTATAGGCTAGAAGTACTTTGGTTAAGTTATGTAATGTATATATGATGCCATATGATGTGGCTAGTTTATGTTTGAACTTATGGTTGGAATTGTTACATGGTATGTTTTGAATGACCAAATGAAATGGTCAATGTTGATGAGTTTTGGTAAGTTTTGAGCATGAGATTGAATGATGTATTGAATCATATGTTTTGGTATGATTTTAGTGTAGGTTTTGGTATGATTTGGTTGATGAATTGAGGTTGGATTTTATTGATATTGTAAAGGCATGAATAATGTATGTTTTGGTGTTGAGATTGGCTAAAATTGGTAGACAAATATGCTTGGTTTGGTGCTTGTAGGTTTGACCCAATTGGGGTGGCAAGTTGGCTATTCAAATGGCCTATTTTTGTCCATACGGGTAGAGACACGGTTGTGTGTCTCAGCTGTGTGCGACACACGGCTATGTTGCACAGTCGTGTGTCCCCTGGGGTACCCTACAATTGTAAGTCAGGCTCGAGCACGGCCAAGGCACACGGATGTGTGGCTAGCCGTGTGGCCCAAGTTAGGCTTGACCACGGCCAAGACACACGGGCGTGTCTTGTGGCCGTGTGAGCAAGTCAGTATGTATGCCCTATTTGGACACGGCCTAGACACATGGTCGTGTCTAATGCTGTGTAAGGCACACGGCCTGTTCACACGAGCGTGTGACCTGTACTTCTTTGAAAATGTTTAAGTTTTGGAATAATTTTGTATGAGTTTGGTTTAGTCTCGACCCCTTTCTAAAGCATGTTTAACATCTCCATGACCTATAAGAGGGACTTTATATTGATGTTTGATCCCTGATGATATGATGTTTATGAAATAAATGTTAAATGTTTTGATTTGTCCGGTAATGCCATAATCCTAGTCCGGCGACGGATACGGGTTAGGGGTGTTATAGATGTCATGATAGTCGTATACAACCTCGTGAGTTTAAAGAAGGCCAGAAAGTTTTGTTGTTTAATTTAGGGATGAAGTTATTTCTTGGGAAGCTTAAATCCAAATGGAAAGGACCTTATACCATCTACCGAGTTTATCCTTATGGAGCTATTGAATTATACGACAATTACGGAGGTACGTTTACACTGATGGGATTGTAAAGTTGAGCGAGTTGAATCCTCATTCAAATTAACAGACCCTTGATTTTTCATGCACTCGTTTTATAAATAAATAAATAATTTGAACTTATTTTCTTAACTTATTACATTTAATTAATTCTGTCTAAGGAGATTGGAACTTAAGTAGGACCGCTATGACCCCTCCAACCTTTCCTGGGAATTAATTTAACGTAATTTGTTAAGAAGAAATTTTCTAATTAAGATTTAAAATTTTTTAAGTTTCATTTATTTTGTTTAAAATTTAAATTTTTATGTTAATAAAAGGGGTCAAATTTGGCCCAAGTACTAATCAGTTTTTTTCTTGAGTAAGTTTGTAAACACAGTCCGAGTTTAAGGCTCAAGACAATAAAAAGAAGGGAAAATTTCATACTTTTTCACCACTCCCATTATTTTCCACCCAAGTAACCCTAATGTAGCTAAATTTTCGCTACATGTTGCCCTAATTCTTCCCTATATAAACTCCTATTCATTCTACTATTTTTCGTATCCCTCAAAGCAATTTGCTTAACCCTAAAAATCCCTAGATCTCCTTCTTGTGCCATTAGCCTCAAATCCCAAAAGAAACCCCAGTCTTTCTTCCCTTTTTGCCGAAGTCACCTATTGTCGCCGCAAGAAGATTGCCGAAGCACCAACGTTGCCGCCGCACATCACCATTATTGTCTTACGCTGTCATTTTCGCCACACCATCCTTGCTGTCACAAGATTTTTGTCGTAGCAAGTCCTTACCCACCTTGTCGATTTCTCTTTTTCCCCTTGTGCAGAAACTTTCCCAAATTCTCAAGAAAAGATACCATGTCTCACAAAAGAACTAGATCTTCAAAGGCTACTCCTGAAAACCCGATTTTGATCGATGAAGAAGTGAAAGAGAGATTTGATTCAATCTTCAAGCATCAAACTATAATGCTGAAAAAGGTTTTTAACTTGAAGAGTCATAATTTGATGGTTGTTCCTATACCGATTAGAAAGAAAATCAATGCTCTCAAGTGGGAATGATTTTGTGATGCTCGTTCACTTCCCGATGATGAACTAGTTCGAGAATTCTATGCTAGTTTGACTATGCAAGATGCTATTAAGGTCATCGTTCGAAAGAAAAAGGTACCTCTTACTTCTAAGTCAATCAATGATTTGTTTAACTTACCTGATGTTGGAGAAGATGAGTACTACCGTATGATGAACAATATCAATTGGGATTTTTTTCAACAAGTGCTTGATGTTGTGACAAATCCAAGATCCCAATGGATTATAAGAAAGTATGGGAGCCATTCTTGTCGAAGGGAATACCTAAAAATAGTAGCAAAGGTATGGTTTTATTTCGTTCGCTACAGTTTTATGCCTATCTCACATAGTTCCACCATCTCGATGGAATGAATGCTCTTGTTTTATGCAATTTTGACAGAAAAGTCCATTAATGTTGGGAAAATTATTCTCAAGGAGATTCATGGTTGTGCTAAAAAGAAGACAGGAAGTGCTTATTTCCCATCATTAATCACTTCACTTTGCTTAAGGGCCCATGTTAAAACATAAGCAAATCTGAAAGGGCAATATGTTCAAGGGTGCATGATCTTGAAAGGTTAGTAAAGAAGGTGCATGAGTTGAATCAAGGCAAGCAAGAAGAGCCAACTGAGCCAGATACTAAGGAGTCAACAATGGAAACTGAAACTGAAGCTAATTCAGTTACAGACACTTAAGAAGAAGAATATAAGAAGGAACCGAACAGTCTTAAACCAGTTGAAGGATCTGCAACCCCTGAACCAAAGATTGAGCCAGAAAAAGAAACAGTCAAGCTAAGTGTTGAACCTGAGTCTACAACTCCAATGCCGACTTTTGCAAGTGCTTCAAAAAAATCAGAGTTGTTAATTGTGATGGATATGTGCAAGTTTATGCACAATCAACAACAAACTTACTGGAAATATGCAAAAATTAGAGATGACTCAATTCAAAATACTTTAAAGAATTTCTCTGATACTTTTGTGCTTGAGTTCCCAAATGCTATCTTTGAGACATGGACGGAAGATACTGACTATGCAAGTGGAGATGGAGCTGAAAAAGACAAGGGGAATGAGTAAGAAAAATAAAAGGGGAGATTCTTGTCTTGATTTATTTAATTATTTTTAGGTCTTTAGGAATTTATTTCTTTCGTAATTAGGATTTAATTTCTGTAGAATAAAACATAACAAGCATGAATAAACTTAGCACTTTTTTAGAAAAAAAAAAAAAGACTAAGTAATGTGGTAATGGGAATGAACATGTCTAGGATTGGGTTATTAGCAAAGATTTGGTATTTAAGCAATCTTAATGACTCACCTCTCTTTCTTTTCAACCCTACCTGATGTTCAGTTTTCATTCATTACTTTGTTCTTGCAATGAGGAGATTACTTCATTTTAAAGGGGGTAAGGCAAATAAATTGCTCAAATTTTTAATTTTTTCAAGCATATTTCAATCATTTCCTTCATAAGTATGTTTTAATAAATGAATGTTTAGAGACATTTTTTGTTACTGAGATTGTTTGTATGCAAGTATGAATGATGATTTTATCTAAGTGAAAGTATGTTATCATGAAGAATGGAATGCTTGTATGATCTTAGCCTTAGTAATGTTTGTCATGAAAACTTAGTTTCTCTTGAGATTAGACATGCATGAAGTTTTATATCTTTAGAATTGACTTAGTAACTTTCTTGAGGCGAAATCCTAGGGGACATAAAAATCTAAAGTGATATAGGCACTATTTCTTTGGATCATTTGAGCCTTTTCAAGCTAACCCTATGATATTAGACCCTTGAAACTGTAATTTTGAACTTAAAGGCCTGTTTATTGCAATGAACCTACATTATAAGCCACATTACCATCTTTTTAAGTCATCCTAATTTTGTGCACCCATGCTAACTAAAGTTGTCTTGGTAATCAACATTTGAGGAAATTTTCAAAAAGATGTGTG
This sequence comes from Gossypium anomalum, assembly GCA_025698475.1. Taxonomy (NCBI): domain Eukaryota; kingdom Viridiplantae; phylum Streptophyta; class Magnoliopsida; order Malvales; family Malvaceae; genus Gossypium; species Gossypium anomalum. The sequence continues at coordinate 33,089,965 of CM046959.1, read as the reverse complement.
TGCTCATGCCAAAAAAAAAGATAACGAAAGAGCGAAGAAAAGTTTGCTCAGTCCCCAAAAAAGGAAAAATGTATGAGCTTGAGTTAAAAATAAGTTTGGGGGTGTTCCAAAGGTTCACTTAAAGAAAAAGGCTATATTTCGAGAAATCCAAGACAGCTAAAGGTTAAGATTTTGAAACCAAAATGTCTCATCTCTTAAAATCCCTACCTTTAACCAAGCCCTATTTCAACCTTATAAAAGACCTATTGATTTGATGATTATGTCACCTACATTAGTGGAGAGGAAGTACTAAGTTCAACACATGAAGATCATAAATAAGCCTTATGATTGTTTGCTTGATTAATAAGAAATTATGTTGAATGAAGAATGTTATCTGTGACTGTGACATACATACAAACTATGATTCATGTTGGCATATTTTGAAACTTAGTATAAACCTTTAAAAATATTTGCATATGAATTACTTGTTAATAAAGAAGATCTATGAATATGAAGTTATTAATGTATGATTATGAGACAAAGATTGATGCTGCTTACACAGTTAGAAATTTTGCCTTAGCAAGACCTTTTGTTGTGCAAACATTACTCAGGATGGGCAATAATTTAAGTTTGAGGGTGTGTAAACTGAAAAATATATAGGATTTTTCCTATATAATTTATCACCTTTTTACTTAAATTCATTGTTAAAACTAATTAATTATTTAATAAATTAATGAAATATGTGAAAATATGAAATTAGGACATAGAAATTATTAAAATGTGATTTTATGCTTTATTATATAGTTTTCACGCATAAAAGGGAATTTTTTATATTTATTTGAACATATTATATTTTTAAGACATAAAATGGGTCATGCATAATTACATTAAATAATAAAATATAAAATTATATTTAATAATTTATTTTAAAACATTTCATTAATAATTTGGGTTTGCATTAATTATTTAAATTGGATAAACTTTGCTCTTTGGTCCTTTAATTTATCTATTTATTTTGGGCAGGTCTAATAGCTTTGCTGGATTACAAAAAAAGTCCAATTTGAAGACCAAGTCAACCCAAATTCGGCTACACATGGCTGTCCACATAAACCACTTTTTGGTTTAATTACACAAGGTCCTTGCAATGTTGAAGAAATCAGAGATTTGCCCGAAGATTTACATTTGACTGAGTCTCAGTCCGGAGTTGTTATGGTATTTAAATTGCTTAAAAATAAAGCAAATTTCAACTCAAAATCCACTGAGCATGGCTGGCCACTCATTGGAAAAGCTTGAAGAGACTAAACCTCTCTATTTTTAGCAAACTACCCTCTGATTTGGGTTTAACCTTTCTTTTCTTTCATTTAATCTAAAAATGTTTGCTATGTGTTCTTTGTTCTTTTTTACAACAATGTTAGCTTAATTTTATTTATGCTAGGATGATTGCTTTGATTAAATAATATTTATTGATTCATGGTCATAATGTTTGTGCCTCAATCGATCATGTTTTCAATTAAAATAAGTCTGTATTTCATTCATACGTTTTTGAAATGCACCTGAATTAGCTGAGCGATCCTAACCAGACAACGACTAGTGGACACATAATTGAAATGTGCATGCTCAATTTAGATCCTAACCCGATTAAATTGCAGGTTGCATAACAACTCTAACCAAGCTCTGTTATCTGCATAGTTTTTAGATTTGGGTGATTAAACTTTTTAAAACCTAACACGCCCCTGCTACCTCACACGAATGCTAAAAAACCCTTAGTAAATAAGGATTAGTATTTACTAAGTAAAGGATTCCGAAAGGACCTAATGTAGTTTCCAAACTCATGAAAGATCGAGTTGCCATGGAATTTTTTTCGAATGTTATTAAGCATGTTGATAATAAATTATGTTTAATTAAAGTAATTGTCCTAGTTTATTTATGTTATAATTGTTGCAAATTGTGTTTAATTTTGCTAAAATCTATTTCATTCATATAGTTTGCATAGTTGGGATAATTTGCATTAGGGTTCATTGCATTTAGTTTAATATATTTTAATCACCACTTCTTAACCATATTGTGTTTTTATTTACCAAGTTGTTAGTCTAATTTTACAATTAAGTGATTTAACACAAATACAATCCCTGTAGAGACGATAACTCGATACTTACTTATTACTTGATAACTACTGTGTACACTTGCACAAACCTACACATTACACATTGTATAAACCAAAGGCATTTGCCTAAAAGCAAACATACTGTATGGACAAGTAAAGGTTGTTTTATGTTGGTCCTCCGGAGCTATAACTATTTGGTTATATCCCGAATAGCCATCTGATCCATAAAAGGCAACGGAAAATGGTCCTTCTGAGTGGCTTTATTCAACTTCCTATAATCAATACAAATTCTCCAACCAGCAACAATTCTCATTGGAATCAACTTGTTATGCTTATTTTCAACAATCGTGATTCCACCTTTCTTCGACACACACTACACCGATCTTACCCATGAACTATTTGAAATAGGATAGATGATTCTTGCATCTAGCCATTTGATCACTTCCTTTCTCACAACTTCTTTCATAATAGGATTGAGCCTTCTTTGCCCATCAATTCGAGCTCTTTCACCTTCTTCTAAAATGATTTTATGCATGCAAAAAGAAGGGCTTATACCTCGAATATCAGCTATGGTCCAATCAATTGCTTTCTTAAATTTCTTTAGAACAACAATTAGTCGTTCCTCTTGATCTTTCGTTAGTTTTGCTGAAATAATCACAGGCAAAGTGGAACAGTCACCTAAATAAATGTATTTCAAATGGGAAGGAAGTACCTTTAGTTTGAGTTTAGGTGGTTCTTCAATTGACAACTTGGGTTGCAAAAATTCTCTGACTTCTAACTCCAATGATTCAAATCATGTGGATTGAATAAAATTTCTCGGATTGGCTTCCATCAAAGCCATGTTTTCTTCACCTTCTTCATCCTCCAAAGGGTCAAGATCTAAGGCTTTCTCCAATGGATCTTTTTTAAAATTTCTTTCCATAGAAACCAAGGTTTCTATCACTTCCATGAATACCCTTCTATCGGATCAGGAAATTTCATCGCTTTAAGAATGTTAAAGGTTACCTGATCGTCTTGAACTCGCATGGTGAGTTCACCTTTCTGTACATCAATTAACATTCTTCCCGTGGCTAAGAAAGGTCTCCCAAGGATGACCGACACTTCCTTATCTGGTTCAAAATCTAAGACAATGAAATCAGCAAGAAAAATAAATTTATCGACTCTTACCAAAACATCATCGATCTTTCCCTCGGGATATGCTAAAGATCGATCCGCTAGCTGAAGCATCACAATTGTAGGTTTTACTTGTAACACCCTTCACCTGTATCCAACTTCGGGACAGGGTTCAAGGCGTTACCGGACTTAAACATTCACAAACATATAAAATTGAGTCACCAAGTTTTGCCCAAAATTAAAACTTACGAACCACAATGAATCAAGGCCACATCTCATGACCATATACAACAGCTCGATGTACTCCAATACGTAAGCCAATTCATAATAATAATACATGACATGAAACAAACTTCCTATACATGCCACTCACATGAAAATATTTAACATATACTTGCCAATACTCCAAGGATAATGGCTTGATAGTGTGATGCTGCCTCCGATGATCTCCAACCCCTGAACTGACCTGACAAACTAAAAAAAATGGAAAGGAGGAAGTAAGCTTTACGCTTAGTAAGCTCGCATGAAAATAATAAGCAATGCGATAACATGCTATTTTCATATTCTTTCTATTTATTCAAATTCCAGCTAAGCTGTTTTCCCGAGTTACAGTCACTAAATTATTTATATTTGGAGCTATGGAACTCCAATTTAAGATCCGTAAATTTTTTAAGAAACTAGAATCATATCAATTCTTACTAAAATTTTTCTAGAATTTTTAGTCTAGCCAATTAGTACATTTTATTAGTTAAAGTTTACCCTGTTATACAGCTCGACTGATCTGACCTTTGTTCACTACGAATTGATTTTCTCCCTGTACAAGAGTCAAACAGCCATGAAATTTGTTTCATTTAAAACTAGACTCAATAAGGAATCTAGGAATATAAACTATATTTCTTAATTATTGTTTTACAATTTTTAAGGATTTTTCAAAGTCAGAACAGAGGATCACATAATCATTCAGAACAAGTCTCACAAAATATAAATATCCCAAAATATAGAATTCCTTTTCTTGCTCTGTTTCTTTTATATGAAAATAGACTCATTAAGCTTTAATTTCATATCTCATTCAGTCTCTAATTAAATTCCTTAACCTTACCATTAACCTTACCACATTCCGGTCACTTAATGAACACATCAATCACATAACCAAGTTCCTGCATTTATTCATCACAAAACTCACAAAGCAGTACATAGTAAGTCTCCCGTTGAACACTTCGGATCAATCCTCGATACTTGGTGGTTTTAGCACATAGCTCCACCCATCATATAGTTCGGCTCTCCTTTACTCATTGTGAACACTTACTACCACCCACGTGACCTAGCCAGTTTATTGCGTAGCTCTCTTGTCTATATGGTGTCCTTCACCTGGAACCACGCATTCGACTTAACTACATATATCCCGTAGCTCTCTTGTCTACATGGTGTACACATAGTATCACTCATGCGACCTAGCTACATCATAATGTCTCGTAGCTCTCTTGTACACATGATGTGCACTCAGCACCATACATCTGACCTAGCTACATACCATCTGTATCATCCAATCTTTACGAAGGTTCAATCGGGATTTCTCTCTCTTCTCCAACAATTTCACCAATCAAGTAATTATCAACAAACATATTTCCAATATTATTATAAAATATCATAATACAAGTAAAATTGATGTATTACTTACATATAAACTTACATCTCAAGGCAATAACATTAAATTACACATTGCATTATTAAAAATCATATGAACTTACAATTGCTCATAATATCCATAATTATAGAAATCACATTTATGTATGATAATTCAATGCTCTTCACCGCAAGATATATTTCATGTATAACAATAATAACATGAATAATAGGCTTATTAAATCACACGAGCTTACCTCAATCCAAAAAAAAGGGCAATTTATCATTTTAGTCCATAAGCTTGTATTTTCCCGATTTAAGCCTGAAACTCGATTTCCTTGATCTATAATATCACATTTATCCTAATAATTAATCACACTATTCATATGGGTCTAAAAATAATATTTTTACAAATTTTCATTTTGACCCCTAAACTTTTGCGTATTTGCACTTTTGCCCCAAGACTCGGAAATTAAACTTCATCCTATTTTCTTGTGTTTTATGACATACGAATCATTTTTCCCTTCTATGGCAACATCAAAATCTCATTCTAACATGTACTTATGAGCAGTAGGTATTTTTACCGATTATACCTTTTTACTCGTTTTTACGAAAAATCACTTAGCAAAAGCTGTTTAACACAATCTCAAACTTCATATTCTACCATAAAACATCAAAATTCATACATATCATCCATGGGTAAATTTTTAAATATAAACCCTAGCTCAAAATATTGGTAGAAATAGGTAAACCGAGCTACGAGGATTTCAAAAAATGTAAAGAACATTAAAAACGGGCATAGAAATCACTTACAATTAAGGTTTAAAAGTGTTGAAACCCTAGCTATGGTGGAGAGAAAAATTCGGCAACAACTTATGGAGATGATGATCATTTTTGTGTTATTTTTCCCATTTTATTTAATTTAATATCCAAATGACCAAAATGCCCCTAGTTACTAAACTTTCAAAAATTTCATCCATGTCCAATTTTTGTCCATAAACTTAAAAATTGGTCAAATTGCTATTTAAGACCTCCTAATTAATATTTCAAAGCAATTTCATACTAGAAACTTCTAGAATGCAAGTTTTGTAACTTATTCAATTTAGTCCCTAACTTCAAATTAAGCACTTTATGCATAAAATTTCTTCACGAAATTTTCACAATCATGCAATCATATCATAGACCTCAAAATAATCATAAAATAATTATTTCTATCTCGAATTTGTGGTCTCGAAACCACTATTCTGACTAGGCCCAAAATCAGGGTGTTACAACTCTCCCCCCTTTAGGGATTTTCGTCCCCGAAAATCTTACCGAAAAAGTGGTCTTTACTTAGATTCCTCAATCTCATACTCGATAATAAAGTACCTTCACCCAGGCAGTGCCTCCAACACATCTCTTTAATTTCTCATTTCCATCCTAATATCAATCCTGGCAGAGAAAATTCTGGTAGATCCTGATGCTCAGCTTTAACCCCATTAACAATTTAAATTCTCTGTGGCATCGAATGCTCTATACTATCACATTACCTTACCTTATTGTCTTGAAACACATCACAATTCATACAACAGTACATTACTAAAAAAAAAATCAAGAAGTCTTTACTCAATGCAGACTAGTCCAACTCAGACATTCTAGTTAACAATATTCTCATCTGTTCAAACTTTATCAACATGTAATAAACTTTCCAGCTTTCACGAGACGAAAACCTCATCATTCGTAGTAATTTTTACTCATATTAATTTTTTTTAAGAGATATACACTTCTCGTTTAGAATATTTGCCTTTTATCCGTACAGAAATGAAATTCTATTATCAGACTTGAGAAAAAATAATCCTGACATAATTGTCGCATGAAATATTTGAAATAAATAATTCACACTGATTAAACACTCGAGTCGATCTTAATCACCAGTGAATGACATTTCCTTTTCCAGTAATCATTTACTATTCATTCATTACGGTAACTAAAACCATCTCAATTGCATTAGTTCAAGTAACCAAAATATCTCAATTGAAGTCATTGATTATAATTGACTTATTTAACAGAAGTAACCCACCATATCGATTGAGACTCACACTTTTATCACTTATGTCTTTACTGTTGTCAAATCCTTACACGGAAATTTAAAAAAAATCCTAATGCTAAAATTTTTCCAGTCGTAATTGTCACATTCAGATATTACAGATTTCAAATATCATTTCCCACAACTAGTTCTGCCATCACAAATTTCATATTAGACCTTTCGCTAAAGAAGACCAGTTCTGAATAAATTTTGATTTACACTTTTCCCGACCTTGTACCTGATTAATTCGATTTACCAAAGTAAATTTCTTCTCTAATTGGAACAGTGTATAATTCCAATAATCTTTATGGCAACCTGATACTTTTCTAGCTCTGACTTTACTTATCAATTCATTCTTAATTTCTAATCATACTTATAATTATTCTATCACTGAACTCTTTGATTTTTCAAGCGGGAACTTATTCAGTACGAATCTCATGAAATTCAATCATAAGCACCACTTCGATAAGAGGGAGGGGTTATAGGGCCTCTGACTCGTCTTTCTTATACATATACATATGACACAACTTTCATTTCGTGCATCATTATATACATATCATTATAATCACATAATTCAGTCCAAACAATTTAACATAGATAAGTTCATTTCATTATAATCCTTTATCTCATAAAAAAAATATCATTGACATTCATCAACATTCAACGTCCAATCAGGACAATGACATTTTTATTTGAATTAAAATATTATAAACCTTTATTCATACCTTTCTGAATCTAAACTTATCATAATCGTAATTTACTCAATTACCTTTTCATCACATTAAACATGGTCGGTGCAGCTCGGTTGGAGAGTACCTCTGTCTAAACAAGACGGTTCTCATACGCGTCGGAAGACATCACACTATCACAGATCCGTGGCATATATAGCTAGACTTTTTCACATGCTAGGTTAGTTCGAGAACCGACTAAACCTTTGCTCTGATACCACTAAATGTAACACCCTTCACCCGTATCCAACTCCGGGACAGGGTTCAAGGCGTTACCGGACTTAAACATTCACAAACATATAAAATCGAGTCACCAAATTTTGCCCAAAATTAAAACTTACAAACCACAATGAATCAAGGCCACATCTCATGACCATATACAATAGCTCGATGTAGTCCAATACGTAAGACAAATCATAATAATAATACATGACATGAAACAAACTTCCTACACATGCCACTCACATGAAAATATTTAACATATACTAGCCAATACTCCAAGGATAATGGCTTGATAGTGTGATGCTGCCTCCGACGATCTCCAACCCCTGAGCTGACCTGATAAACTAAAAAAAATGGAAAGGAGGAAGTAAGCTTTACGCTTAGTAAGCTCGCATGAAAATAATAAGCAATGCGATAACATGCTATTTTCATATTCTTTCTATTTATTCAAATTCCAGCTAAGCTATTTTCCCGAGTTACAGTCACTAAGTTATTTATATTTGGAGCTACGGAACTCCAATTTAAGATCCGTAAATTTTCCAAAAAACTAGAATCATATCACTTCTTACTAAAATGTTTCTAGAATTTTTAGTCCAGCCAATTAGTACAGTTTATTAGTTAAAGTTTCCCCTGTTATACAGCTCGACTGATCTGACCTCTGTTCACTTCGAATTGATTTTCTCCCTGTACAAGTGTCAAATAGCCATGAAATTTGTTTCATTTAAAACTAGACTCAATAAGAAATCTATATTTCTTAATTATTTTTTTTACAATTTTTAAGGATTTTTCAAATTTAGAACAGGGGATCACATAATCATTTTGAACAAGTCTCACAAAAATATAAATATCTCAAAATATAGAATTCATTTTCTTGCTCTGTTTCTTTTATATGAAAATAGACTCATTGAGCTTTAATTTCATATCTCATTCAGTCTCTAATTAAATTCCTACTATTTTTGATGATTTTTCAAATTCACGTCACTGCTACTGTCCAAAAACAATTTTATTGCTAATTCACTCTTTCACACTTTCTTTGTATTAACCTCATTTTAACATACATATCACAAATCATTTTCAACACATTTCATACATCACAAGAATAGGCCCATGATGACAAGGTCACCATAAAATCATCCTCATGTGTAACTTACTTGTTTACAACCTTACCACATTCCGGTCACTTAATTAACACATCAATCACATAACCAAGTTTCTGCATTTATTCATCACAAAACTCACAAAGCAGTACATAGTAAGTCTCCCGTTGAACACTTCGGATCAATCCTCGATACTTGGTGGTTTTAGCACATAGCTCCACCCATCATATAGTTCGGCTCTCTTTTACTCATTGTGAACACTTACTACCACCCACGTGACCTAGCCAGTTTATTGCGTAGCTCTCTTGTCTATATGGTGTCCTTGACCTGGAACCACGCATTCGACTTAACTACATATATCCCTCTCTTGTCTACATGGTGTACACATAGTATCACTCATGTGACCTAGCTACATCGTAATGTCTCGTAGTTCTCTTGTACACATGATGTGCACTCAGCACCATACATCTGACCTAGATACATACCATCTGTATCATCCAATCTTTCCGAAGGTTCAACCGGGATTTCTCTCTCTTCTCCAACAATTTCACCAATCAAGTAATTATCAACAAACATATTTCCAATATTATTATAAAATATCATAATACAAGTAAAATTGATGTATTACATACATATAAACTTACATCTCAAGGCAATAACATTAAATTACACATTGCATTATTAAAAATCATATGAACTTACAATTGCTCATAATATCCATAATCATAGAAATCACATTTATGTATGATAATTCAATACTCTTCACAGCAAGATATATTTCATGTATAACAATAATAACATGAATAATAGGCTTATTAAATCACACGAGCTTACCTCAATCCAAAAAAAACGGCAATTTATCATTTTAGTCCATAACCTTGTATTTTCCCGATTTAAGCTTGAATCTCGATTTCCTTGATCTATAATATCACATTTATCCTAATAATTACTCACACTATTCATATGGGTCTAAAAATAATATTTTTACAAATTTGCATTTTGACCCCTAAACTTTTGCTTATTTGCAGTTTTGCCCCAAGACTCAAAAATTAAACTTCATCCTATTTTCTGGTGTTTTATGACATACGGATCATTTTTCCCTTCTATGGCAACATCAAAATCTCACTCTAACATGTACTTATGAATATTAGGTATTTTTACCGATTATACCGTTTTACTCGCTTTTACGAAAAATCACTCAGCAAAAGTTATTTAACACAATCTCAAACTTCATATTCTACCATAAAACATCAAAATTCATACATATCATCCATAGGTAACTTTTTAAATATAAACCCTAGCTCAAAATATTGGTAGAAATAGGTAAACCGAGCTACGAGGACTTCAAAAATGTAAAGAACATTAAAAACAGGCATAGAAATCACTTACAATCAAGGCTTAAAAGTGTTGAAACCCTAGCTATGGTGGAGAGCAAAATTCGGCAGCTACTTATGGAGATGATGATCATTTTTGTGTTATTTTTCCCATTTTATTTCATTTAATATCCAAATGACCAAAATACCCTTACTTACTAAACTTTCAAAAATTCCATCCATGTCCAATTTTTTTCCATAAACTTAAAAATTGGTCAAATTGCTATTTAAGACCTCCTAATTAATATTTCAAAGCAATTTCATACTAGAAACTTCTAGAATGCAGGTTTTACAACTTATTCAATTTAGTCCCTAACTTCAAATTAAGCACTTTATGCATAAAATTTCTTCACGAAATTTTCACAATCATGCAATCATATCATAGACCTCAAAATAATCATAAAATAATTATTTCTATCTTGAATTTATGGTCCCGAAACCATTATTCCGACTAGGCCCAATATAAGGGTGTTACATTACTTCACCTATCCCTAGCATTTTGAAAATAGACTTAGGCATCAGGTTGATACTCGCTCCTAAATCACACAAAGCTTTACCGTAGTAAGATTCACCAATGTTATAGGGTATAGTAAAGCTTCCTAGGTCTTTCTATGACAACCCGAATTAGGGCCTAATCGGAATAGTGGTTTCGTGACCACAAATCCGAGATAGAAATAATTATTTTATAATTATTTTATATTTATTTTGAGGTTTATGATATGATTTCATGATTTCGTGAAAATTCCGTAATGAAATTCTACGCATTAAGCGCTTAAGTTGAGATTAGGGACTAAACCGAATAAATTGCAAAACTTGTGTTCTAGAAGTTTTTAGTATGAAATTGCTTTGGAATATTAATTAGGAGGTCTTAAATAGCAATTTGACCAATTCCTAAGTTATGGACAAAAGTTGGACATGGAGGGAATTTTTAGAAAGTTTAGTAGTAAGGGCATTTTGGTCATTTGTATATTAAATGAAATAAAATGGGAAAAATAACACAAAATTTGGTCATCTTCATCATTAGTTGCTGCCAAAATTTGCTCTCCTCCATCGCTAGGGTTTCTTCAACTTTCAAGCTTCATAGTAAGTGATTTCAAGCCCCGTTTTTAATGTTCTTTATATTTTTGAAATCCTCGTAACTCGGTTTACCTATTTCTACTATTATTTCGAGTTAGGGTTTATGTTTAAAAATTTACCCATGAATGATAGACATGTATTTTGATGTTTGAGCGTTTTTGCTAGGCAGGAAATACTTAACCAAAAATCTCTCTGCTAATTCTTGCCATGTAGATATGGAACTTGGTGGCAATGAATTGAGCCATGTTCGTGCTCGATCTCGCAACGAGTACGAAAAAAACTTCAACCTTAATGCGTCTTCGGTCACACTGGCTATCTTGAATGAATCACTTACCTCCATAAATAATCGAAGGTGGAGATGTGGATCTTCCATGGGCATACCACAGAATTGGCCCACCGTTTGGAGCATTTGAAACATCACTGGTTTCAATTCAAATTGGGTTGCCTCAATATCTGGCCTTCTAATTCCTAGATTTAACTTACTGAAAAGTGGCACAGCATATTGTCTGATGCATCGATCCCTATCATCGGCAATGAGGATGGGATTTCGTACACAACCGGCTTCATTACCTTGGTCTTGATTCTAATTTTCGAGGTCCATCTCAACATGCCTTTGAGTTGTTCATTCATGTCATCTTTTTCTGAAAGTTCGCTCAATTTTAGGGTCTACAGGGAGTAAATCGATAATCCGACCTATTCTCATAAACACCTAAAAATAAAATCACAAAATTAAAAAGAATAAGTTAGTAATGTTAGAAATAAACCAAATTGGAAGTAAATAATTTCACAAAAAAAAGACTATGGCAACAGTTAACAATCCCCGGCAATGGCACCAAAAACTTGTAACGCATAGGTTTGTGCAAGTGTACACAGTCGTTATCAAGTAATAAGTAAGTATCAAGTTATCGTCTCCACAAGGATTGTATTTGTGTTAAATCACTTAATTGTAAAATGATATTAACAACTTGGTAAATAAAAACACAATATGATTGAGAAGTGATGATTAAAATTAAATATATTAAAGTAAATGCAATAATCTCCAATGCAAATTATCCTAAATATGCAAACTATATGAATGAAATAGATTTTGAGCAAAATTAAACACAATTTGCAACAATTATAATATAAATAAACTAGGACAATTACTTTAATTAAACTCAACTTATTATCAGTAAGCTTAATAACATTCAGAAAAACACTCCATGCAAACTCGATCTTTCATGAGTTTCCAAACCACATTAGGTCCTTTTGGAATCCTTTACTTAGTAAATATGCATTTTACTGATCCTTATTTACTAAAGGTTTCTTAGCATTCGTGCGAGGTAACAGGTAGGTTTGAAATAGTTTAATCACACAAATCTAACAACTCTACAGATAACAGAGCTTGGTTAGAGTTGTTATGCAACCTGCAATTTAGTTGGGTTAGGATCTAAATTGAGCATGCACATTTCAATTATGTGTCCACTAGTCGTCATCTTGTTAGGATCACTTAGCTAATTTAGGTGCATTTCAATCACGTATAAACTAAATATAGACTTGATTTTAATTGAAAACATGATCGATTGAGGCACAAACATTATAAGCATGAATCAAATAAATATTATTTAATCAAAGCAATCATCCTAGCTTAAATAAAATTAAGCTAACATTGTTGTAACAAGAACAAAGAACACATAGCAAACATTTTCAGATTAAATCAAAGAAGAAAGATTAAACCCAAATCAAGGTGGTTGTCACCCAAGACTCTGACTGACGAGGCTCCTTCGCTTCTTCGCTTCGCTCCTTTGCTGATGACTCTCCAAGGTGGCCGACCAAGGGCTATTTAAGAGGCTTAATAGCTCAAATCTCTATGAAGAGATGATGCTAGGCATGGGGAATGGAAAATGCGAAAGATAATTGAGAGAAAAGAGAGAATGATGAGGGATGAGGGATCATTAAGAATGGTGAAATGAAGTCTAATTTATAGGTGAAGAAAGGAGAGTAGTTTGCTAAAAATAGAGAGGTTTACTCTCTTCAAGCTTCTTCAATGAGTGGCCGACCATGATTAGTGGATTTTGAGTTAAAATTTTCTTCATTTTTAAGTAATTTAAATGCCATAACAACTTAGGACTGAGACACAGTCAAATGTAAATCTTCGGGCAAATCTCTAATTTCTTCAACATTACAAGGACCTTGTGTAATTAAACCAATAAGTGGTTTATGTGGACATTCATGTGTAGCCGAAATTAGGTTGACTTGGTCTTCAATTTGGACGGTTTTTGAAATCCAACAAAGCTATCTCACCTGTCCAAAATAAATCAATAAATTAAAGGACCAAAGAATAGACTAAATAATTAATTAAAACCCAAATTATTAATAAAATATTTTAAACTAAATTATTAAATATAATTTTATATTTTATTATTTAATTTAATCATGCATGACCCATTTTATGTCTTAAAAATATAATATGTTCGAATAAATATAAAATAAGCCATTTTATGCATGAAAACTATATAATAAAGCATAAAATCACATTTTAATAATTTCTATGTCCCAAATTCATATTTTCACTTATTTCATTAATTTATTAAAAAATTACTTTAACACCCCTTACCAGTATATGACGCTGGGATAGGGTTCGAGGCATTACCAGACTTAAACGTAAACAAATATACAAAGCTGAGCTATAAAATTTCATCCAAATTTAAAACTTTTCAATCACATGCAAATTGTCCCTTAAAAAGGACATACACCGGGAGCGCTTTGGGACTAAACTAAGAACTTTCGAAACCTTCTTTGACACTTTGTAAATTTTCTTGTTTTGGAGAGTCACATGCCTGTGTGGCTTGGGACACGCCCTTTTCCTTAGCCCGTGCAACTCTCTGACTGTGAAATCATTAGCAAAATGAGTTCACACCGCCACAGCACACGCCCGTGTGCTTAGGCTGTGTGGCGAATTAAATTCTCAAATTTAAGTGCAGACTTCACATGGCCTGGGTACTCGCCCATACCCTAAGGCCGTGTCTCCACATGGCTGAGACACACGGCTGTGTCTCTGCCAGTGTTTTTACTACTAGACATTCTTTTTTGCATTAATTAGGGTATAGGGGACACACGGCCAAACCACACGCCCATGGGGCGAACCGTGTGTCACACACGGTGTAACAACCCGATTTAGACCCTAGTCAGAATAGTGGTTTCGAGACCACAAATCCATCAAAAAAATATTTTAATATTATTTTTCATGCTTATAATATGTGAATTGATAACTGTGAAAATTTCATGATTTAATTTTATCATTTGAATACCCGATTTGATAAAAAGACTTAATCGCGTAAAGTGTAAAAGTTACATGCTATTTGTTAAAGTGCTATATTACTATGGCTTTTATAATGTAGGGTCCTTATGTTGATATTAGACCGTTAAATACATGGGTGGACATATATGGACAACCATTATATGATTTTAAAGGTTATTCATTAAAGGTAAAATGGGAAATTGGTTAATATAATAAAACAAAACAAGAATTTGGATGTACAGCTGAATATTAGAGAAAAAGAAAAACCATGGATGTGTTTTAGGGTTCGGCCATATTGAAGCTCAATTGAAGGTCCCTTTTTGTTCCATTTTCGATAAATTTTATGTTTTTGAGATCATTGCTTTGTGTTTTACAAAGCCCATGCTTAAATTTTAGAATTTGATAAAGATTTCATGAGATGGAATTGTTTATTTTATGAGCTTTTTGATGTTAGATGATAGAAAATGAAAGATATGTTTTGGGTTAGTATGTTTTGTCTTTGAATTTTTGATGAATTTGAGTAATTTGGGCTAAATTGTAAAAATGATATTTCAAGGGACTAAAATATGAAATAAATGAAATATTTGGACTTATATGAACTATATGAATATTTTTCCAAGCATGGGAAATATGAAATTTTGTGTATTTTGTGATTTTGTGAATTAAGGACTGAAGTATTAAAATGTGGAAATGTGAGGGCTAACTTGTAAAATGCCCTAAATATGTATATATGGATTAAATTGAATGAATTTTTGAATTAGTAAGTTAATTTTGATATTAATTAGATTGGCAAAAGCGAAATTCAGAGCTAAATCGAGGGAAAGTCAAAGTATCTGATTAGTCGACTTAATTTGTCGTTACCGTAGATGAGGTAAGTTCGTATAATTAGAATCGAACTTTTATATAATTGTATATGTTGAAATAAATGTATATATTTGAAATACTTAAAATATGAATGCATTAATGATATATTGTACTCGTTACGAACCCCGATTGAACTATATGAATTCATTGGATACGAGTGACATGTTACTAGGATACCGTATTGGTCGAGCTCCTGCATTTGTTGTAGACTCACCACAGCTCGTATGAGCTTACTGATTCAACTCGTAAAAGCTTACTGTTTCAGCTCGTAAGAGCTTACTGTTTTAGCTCATTGGAGCTTACCGATTTAGCTCAAAAGAGCTTACTGTTCAGCTCAATAGAGCTTACCGTTTTCAGCTCAATAGAGCTTATTGTTTCTCAGCTCAAGAGGAGCTTACCGACCATGACTCAAAAGAGCATGTATGATGATGAATTGAAGGATTAATGACATTGTTCACTCGGCTATATTTTAAAGTTCTAATAGGTTCAACGGGCTTAAATACTATTTATATGGATAAGTTACGAGTATAAGTGATATTAATATTATGTATGGTGTGTGAATTACATGGTATTAATGTTATTTAATGAATTAAATATGGAATGAAGTTATATGTACTTGAGATTGAATATTTATTGTCTTCACCTATGGTGACTTGATGATTACATCGATATAATGATACTAATCTATTAATGATTTTATATGCTTATGCATTGGGCAAATTTGGTTGGATTGTATTGAAATGGTAATATAGGTTATAATGATGTACGAACAAATGTTATATGTGAATCTAGATATAGGTGGTTTAACCACATATATGTCCATTAGTGTGCAAGATACAGAATATTCAATGTTATTTCCTTGGTTCAACGGACATGATAAAGAGAATTGAAATGATGATATGGATCAGTTCAGGTATACGTGACACGCTTGACAAGTAAGTAATATTTAATAATTTCATATGTTACATGAATGAAAATCGATAAACACATACAGGAATTACCAAGTTGTTATTGTAATACATGTTAATTTCGATAGAGCTAATTTATATGTATTCATGCTTATCTAATTGTGAATTGACTGTTAAATTGTAAATATTACATACTAGTCATACGAGCTTACTAAGCTTTCAAAGCTTACTTTGTGTGTTTTTCCTATGTTTATAGATTTTCGAAGACTTGCTCGGGTTGGAAGTCATAGGAGATCTCATCACACTATCCGGTTATCGCTTCGGTAAATAAAAGCTTTGAGTTTTTGATTATGTGGCATGTATAGACTAGAAGGTTATGAATATGTTTTGTAATGTGTATATCTAGCAATGTGATATGGCTTGGTTATGGATGTGAATATGAATGAATTTTTTTGTTTTTTTTTTTTTAAAAATTGGTATGCTTTGATACACTCTTGAATGACCAAATGAAATGGTCAATTTAGGTAAGTTTTGGTATGGGCTTATTTGAGGAATTAGTAAAATTAAGGTATGAGATTGAATGAAGTATATTGAGGTATGAAACATATGTTTTGGTATGAATTTGACTTATGATTTGGTATGATTATGGTATGGTTATGAGCATGAACTTGGTGGTTTATGATATGGCATGAATGGTGTATGTTTTGGTATTAAAATTGGCTGAAATTATAGTGTAAATGTGCTTGGTTTGATGCTGGTAGGTTTGACTCAAATTGGGTGGCAAATTGGCTTTTCAAATGGCCTATTTTTGTCCACACGGGTAGAGGCACGGGCGTGTGTCTCAATCGTGTACGACACACGGTTATGTTGTACGACCGTGTGTCGCCTAGGTACCCTATGATTTTAAGTCAATTTTGACCATGGCCAAGGCACACGGGCGTGTCTTGTGGCCATGTGAGAAAGTTAATATGTATGCCCTATTTTGACACGGCCTAGACACACGGACGTGTCTAACGCCATGTAAGGCACACGGCCTGTTCACACGAGCGTGTGACCTGTACATCTTTGAAAAATGTTTAAGTTTTGAAAAAAATTGTATGTGCTCGGTTTAGTCCCGACCTCTTTGCTAATACTTGTTTAAGGTTTCGATAAACTATGTAAGGGACTTAATATTGATGTATGAATATGTTTGTGGATGATGACATTGAATTGAATGCTAAATGTTTCGATTTGTTCGGTAACGCCTTTAACCTTAGTCCGGCGACGAATACGAGTTAGGGGTGTTACATTTTATTAGTATCAGAGCTATGGTTTAGTCAGTTCTAGGACTACCATAGCATATGAGAGTCTAGCTATACATGCCATGTTTAACCTGTGATAGTGTGATATCTCTCGACTCTGACAAAAATTGTTTGATAAGACAGATATGTTTTCCAACCGAGCTAATTATGATAGTACGAAATGTGTACTTAAATGTTTGAAGGGAAATGTGTTGATTATAAGTTGAAACTCGTAAAGGTATGGATCAAAGAGTATGACATTCTTGTTATCGATAAATGTTATAATTATATGAGCATATGAGATATGATATTTAGGCTATGATGTTATATGAAAATTTCAATTGTGAATTAGTGATGTAAGTTGGCATATGAATTATGTGTTAAGAACAAAAGTGTTTATAAGCAAATGTTTATTAAATGATTTGAGAATGTGAAATCAGTAATGAACTGACTAATTGTAATAGTATGTATTATGTGCATTTGTGTGTGAGTTGAATTTGAGGATTTACTAACCTCACCCCCTTATCCATAAAATGTTACAATGAAATCTGTAAGATTTGCATTGAATAAGCTCACGAGTGTGGAGTTACAGAGGTCCGTGTTTGAAAGATTACTAACGTAGTCAGAAAAGAGAATGAATCAGCAAATGAAGATAGTATTAAAAGAGATATTGAAAAGTTCTGAAGACTATTCAAATTATACAAAGTCACTGTTATAAAAGAAGTTAACTCTGATTAAATGGCCTATTCAGGTGTGTCATCTAAGGAAAATATTAGCTAGAAGCTTTTCTGAATTGATTTCTGTTAGTGAAAGGATAATGTTTGAATGGTATTGACGGTTGAGTGCAGTGATTATAGACGGGCAGTTACTATGATTTATTTTGGGCATTCTGTGTGTACTTTTATCCTTAGAAATATATGTGGTTATTTAGTTTCAGAAGGAGTTCTTATCGTATGAGAACATTAGTTAAACATACTAAAAGATGAAAATAACATTAGTTAAACATACTAAAAGATGAAAATATGGTTGGTCTGTTTGGGTTATATTCGACATTGCTATGTCTTTCTCTAGTATTTATTCTCTCGTGTGGACATGAAAATTGGCAGTAAAAATCTGTATGATGATAATACTCTGTTTCTACTGGCTACTGTTATGTTGAAAATATATGAAGATTATATTGCTTTTGTTATTGTGGATTCCAGTATTTATGAGTGATATTGTTCTTTTTGGACATTTCTGGGATATCATCAGAGTTGATATCATTCTATGTGGGTTGTAATTTTCTGATATTCTACGTAGCTTCAAACGTTGAAAATTTCACTACTCTGGTTTTCTCATGATTCTATGTGATTATCTGCAAGAGATCTTTGTTTGACAGAAATGGCTATATCTATTATAATCATAAATTCTATTCTGAAATTTAGGGAGTACTGCAGTATCGTTATCAGAGTTATAAAATTTATGCTTCTACATTGGTTACTATGGAAATCATATTTGATTTTCTTCTGGGTCTAAATGTTTTATTAACAGTCAGGATATTATCTGTTGTTATGGTTAAGACGTCGATCTTATTATGATATTATGATTTCTATGTGATGATTGTGGCATCTGCATAATGATATGTCTGGGATTATTCTTCTAATGAGAAGAAAAGATTTTTTCGAAAAAAACTGATTCAGTGATTTAGTCTGATTGGAATTATTCGATTGAAAAGATGATTAAGTTATATGTGTTTGAATCTATCCACTCAACTAGAAATAAACTTTGAACGTACATGTGTGAATTCAGGGATAGTCTAGAAGAAAAATTTGTATTCTTGAAAATTTGATACAAAATTATATCTATTGGAATAATTCTATCCGAGAAATGGTGGTATATTAAAGCTAGTTTGGATGTTGAAGTTTTCTTTTGCACGAAGACATTAACAATCGAAATGTCAGTTCTGGTTTCGCCTGAGTTGAATAAAGAGTTATGTGATATATATGACGACTACAAGAGTTTAAAATGTTTAATGTCAAAGAAAGATCCGAACTTGGCACAGCAAAGTTAGCTCGAATTGTCGAAAAACTTTTGAGTTTGTAAGTGATTCTTATCCAAGGAAAATGATTATAGTTTCGGATGTTTTGAATGGGAAACATTTGGGTGCTTTCTGAGTGATGAATACGTGTTTGATCTTATCACAACTGTTAGCTGAATTAAAGGTTAAATAAATGTTTAATTAGTGAAGTTGTGAAATTCAAAAATGTGTCAACAAATTATAAGTTAAAAAGGGGTTTAGCATAAATTGATTTCTGATTCAGAATCTCAGATGTGGTATCGATAATTATTTGTTATTTCGAGATAGAGTGTGTATACTAAAAAGTTATACGAATATACAACAACTGCTACAAGAAACTCTCAGTGATAATTTATCTGTTTATATGGGATTAACAAGATGCACAACAGTTCAAGACATGATATCGATGATTGAGTGTAAAATATGATATTTCTGACTTTGTTGATTATAGAAATAGAATATGGATGCATTCTGTATCGGAACTATCTTTGTTATTGAAAAAGATAGAGTTATTTGAAACGTTGTTAACTATCTGAAGAAATCTCTCAGTATGTATAGATTTCTTCTTTTGATTAAACAGCTGAGTTATCCGTTTTTGTGATGGCAAGTCTGCTTATGGTGCTAGTCATTGTTGTTTCAGATTAAGATCTGAAACTCATATGATATTTCTGAGGGAAATTACAGTAATCAGTGAGTATGAGATTGTAGTGAAATCGAGGAACGCAAATCAAATTCTTAAAATATTTATGTGTCACTGTGTTTTAGGGTTTCAAAGCAACAAAAAAAGATTGATGCTGTTTGATAAATTATCAGGTGAGTATAAAAGTGACATTGTATGAGATATAGTATGTGGCAATTTCCTAACTCCATTGTTCAGGATCGAGTTCTGTGAATAAATGATTCATGAGATCAATATCACAAGATATAATATGTGGCAATTTCCTAACTCCATTGCTAAATGTTTTGATTTGTTCGGTAATGCCTTTAACCTTAGTCCGACAACGGATACGAGTTAGGGGTGTTACACACGGCCTAGACACACGCCTGTATGCCCAACTGTATGGATAATTTCTAGGCTATTTTCCAAGCCATTTTCCACCGTTGAACACTCACCTACCTACACTATCTTCATGTCATGCAACATGGCACCTTTAGTTACTCAAGCATTCACATACATGGTTAATTTATAACTTGGTAGTGTCTACATATCAGATACTAAAACCATTAGACTTTCATATGGTATTCCACACCAATTTCATATCTACTCATCATTATACCACATTTATTGTCATACTCATTAATCATATTTCATACATTAAATATACATGCCATCCATCACACTCATTAACATAATTAACCACAAACAACCACACCAAGCATAACACATTTGTATGCATGCACAAATGATTAGGGTTACAACACAAATAATCAATATGAGCCACCTCTCATGGCCTTATACAAAATGAATCACAATACCATCATGAGCCAACACATTTGGCAAACCAATATGACACATAAAAAAAATGACCAAGTCCCTATACATGCCATATTCAAAATAATTAAGTTCACTATACCCAAAAGATTAGTTTGATAGTGTGAATCGAGCTCCGACGCCCTTAGATCCCCGAGCTAGCTTGGCGACACTATAAAAAGAAAGGAAGGGGGTTCGCGAAATTTCAAAATTTACTCAATGTATAGGAGACACACGCCCGTTTGGGTAGGCCGTCTGAGACAGGCCCATGTCCCAAACCGTGTAGGCATTCAATGTAAGGCACACGGTCGTGTTCTAACTCATGTTCTTACTCGTGTAACTCTCTGACTTAGGTTACACAGCCAGCCACACACCCGTGTGCCAGGCCGTTTGGACAATTTATTTTTCAAAAATTAGGTGCAGCATTTACACGACCAAGACACACGCCCGTGTGTCGAGCCGTGTGTTTCACATAGTTGAGACACACGCCCGTGTCTCTGTCCGTGTGACCAATTTTGAGCATTCTATTTCTTAATTTTTAAGATGCAGAGGACACACAGCTAAACCACATGCCCATGCACATGGTTGTGTGTCACACACGGCTAAGACACACGCCCATTTCTCTGCCTGTGTAGACAAAATAAGGTCATTTCCAAGCCTTATTTCTCACCCAACCTTAAATTAATATATCCAACCAGTTTTTGTACCATTACAAGTCACAATAGAACATTTAATTCAAGCCAATTTCAAGTTCAATACATGTCATAACATCCATTTAACCAAATATTTGATCTTACCTAATTGACCATATAAACATATGAGTATACTTTACCCATTCATGCAACCATTAACATATTTATGTATCTTCCATCATTCAACCATTTCAATACACACATCAAGCATGATAAGGCCTTATATAACTACAACAAAATATGATTAACACTAGTCATTCCAATGGCTAGTTACAACCAAAATATTTTATCATTATGCCTACTTAGCTTATACATGCCATTGTACCAATACCAAAAATTTTCTTATTTTATATACTGTAAAGTCTGAGGGATAGCGTGATGTGTCTCTGACCAAGTTCCAACTTCACGAGCTTTCAAGCACTATAAAATAGAGGAAATATAATAGAGTAAGCATATTATGCTTAGTAAGTTCGTATAACAAGAATTTAACTTACCACTCATATTCATTTAAAGTAAGCATATAAACATGCATCCAAAACATTATGGCCAATTGCCTAGACACATGCTCTCATCAAACAAGTTAGTCATGTAATTTACATCAATATCAAGAAAACAAAGATGAGCTCATCATGCAACCATTTCCAAGTACTTCAAGGATATTCAATATATAATTCATTTAATTCTCATATTTTCTTATATCAGGAGTTTTGTCTGTTAAATCATTGAAATATTAATGGATACTCGGGTAGTACACACAAGGTGTACTTATCAATGATCCATCAATTCATATACAGGGGTGCTCATTAGAGCTCAAAATCGGGAAGCACACTCTCGAGCCTTATCACAGGTCACAAAGAGCCATATCGGGAAGCTCACAAGTAGCCTATCAGGAAGCTTATCTGGGCTATATAATGGGAAGCTCATAAGAACCATAATCAGGAAGTTCACAAAGAACCATATCGGGAAGCTCACAAAGAGTAATATAACTAGAACTCTGGATAGCCATACATCGGGAAGTTTAAGCGAGCACTATCGAGAAGCTCACAAAGAGCCAATTTAACAGGAAGCTCGCGAAGAGCCTATAATCGAGATGCTCATAAAAGCTAAGGTGTGTCCACAACAAATGTAGGATCACAACCTATCAGGATGCTCCAAAGAGCTATAACGAGAAGCTCACAAGAACCATATAATAGGAAGCTTGAGAGGGCTAATAAAAGGATGCTCGTAAGAGCTATGGTGCGTCTGCAACATATGCAGGACTACAACCAATTTGGGAAATCCTATATCCATCAAATTTCATTTATTCAAACGAGATTTAACATTTATCAAATTTTGTCATATATGTAATCCATTTCATGTACATGACAAATTACATAATTCATATATATACTACATTCAATTCAAGCATATAAATATACCTGATTTAGTTACACGAACTTACCTCGTCACTTGTTCGTATACGAAAATCTACTAATCCAACACTTTTTCTTTTCCTCGATCTAACTCCTTATTTGATCTTTCTGGATCTATATAAATGAATTTAAAATTAATTTAATAAAATTCACACTCAATTCCATTCAATTCACATCATAGGCAAGATTACTATTTTGCCCCTATACTTTTGATTAATTCCAATTTCGTCCCTAGGCTCAGAAAATGAAATTCATGCAATTTAATCCTTATTCCAAGCCTAACCAAAGTTTTCATATAACATTTACAGCCTATATATTTCACAAAAATAGAAATTTTCTATGAATTTTACATTTTTACAATTTAGTCTTTAAATCATAATTTCATAAAAATCTCATTTACAAAAGTTGTTTATCTATCAATAATCTTTCATTTTCTACCATAAATTTTAAAATTTCAGCATATTCATCCATGGAAAAATTTTAGTACTTTCATAACTTTACAAATTGATCCCCAAAATAGCTAGATTAGGTTATTCCGATCCCCAATTAGGCTTGCTTGATTTTCTTTCTCTTTCCTAGGGTTTCCATAGAAATTTGGGGAAGAAGATAATATTATGATATTTTTGTCTTTTAATTTAATTATCATCTTTAAATTTTTAACTTTCTAATTTAGTCCTTTTCTTTTCTTTAATTTCCATGGATGAATCATCATAAATATCTACTAACTTTTCTTAATGGTCTAATTACCATATAAGGAACTCAAATTTTGAATTCCATAACTATTTAATCATTCTAGTTACTAGAATTCAAACTTTCCACTTTATACAATTTGGTCTTTTCCTCCTAATTAAACATAAAATCAGTAAAATTTTCTTATCAAAATTTTCATACGTCTTTCCTATCATAATGAAGACCATGAAATAATACTAAAATAAATTTTCTTTCTAACTCAGATTTGTGGTCCCAAAACCACTATTCTGATCTCACTAAAAACGGGTTGCTACATTGTGTTTCCTATTAATGTCGTGCATAGGACAACATCGAAGCAAAGATTTATTACGTTCCCATGTGGTGTGAAGATTCTCATCATCCAACTGATGATAAGCTGTAATATCATTTCAGAGACTAGCGTTCATTATTGGCGGGTTAAATTGCAAAACAAACTGTGTTGCTAGTGCCTTCCAAGAAGTAATTGATCCGACAGGTAGCCCAAGGAACCAAGTACGAGCTCTTCCCTGCAGGGAATAAGGAAATAATTGCATCTTCAAAGCATCATCAAGAATGGCTTATTGACTAAAGGAAGCACAAATCAATAAAAATTATTTAAGATGTTCTCGTGCATCTTCATGTGGCAGTCCAGCATATTGCCCATTAAAATTCAGCATTTGAAACATTACTGGCTTGAGTTCAAAATTTCCAGCTTGGACTGCTGGCCTAACAACTCTGATCATAAGTCATCCAAGATAGGTACTACAAAATCTCGTATAGTCCTACTTTGTATTTGAGTGTCTAGCAACAATGGTGGGTCATTAGCATTTTGGTTTTGCATCGGGGGTATGACTTCATAGTTTCTTGGTAAAGCCATATTCCTTTTGTTCTTGAAGTCTCCTCCAAATGGTTCTTTCATTTTCTAGATCAAAATCGGTAATAAACTCCGAATTGCTTCGGGTCATACGACACCTAAAATAAAATGTGAAAATAATGAAAAAAAGGAAACAAGTTAATAACAACTAAATATTATGAAATAAAAACAAAAAAAATCAAATAAACACTATCCCCAGCAACGATGCCAAAACTTGATCGGCTGTTTAACGTCACAATAATAATGTTCAAGAGTACACTGTCGATGCAAGTATAGTAGACAGATATGAGTCTATCGGATATCGATCCCACGAGGATGGTTGTCTTTTGTTTATCAATGTCATTATAATAAATAGATGGCAACGAGATAAATTGTGAGAGTAGTTGTCGAAGCAATAACTAAAAAAACAAGATAAAATAGATAATGATAAACTAGGATCCCCAATGTGAATATTCAATAGAATACTAAGTGCTCACAAGGTAAAAAAAGATAGGTGATTGTCGATGCCTTAAATTGCAATGAATATCTTACCTAGCTTAACTTCTATGTTTAATCTAAGACTTAAACATGCACATTAACCACACCTTCTGATGATGGCAATGGAACACTATTAAAAAAAAGTGGATTAAATTCCTCTAATCCTTAAGAAACTTTCGTTGTCATGCTTGTTAGATTGACTTGACGCTGCATTTTCCAGTGTTAGTGACCACAGTAACACTTCCATTCTAAAAACATTCGAACCCAAAGATTAAATAGTAGAAGCCAGATTGAATAAATAACATTTAACCTATAAATCATGTATACTTTCGTACAAACATGAAATAGAAAGTAATCGCCACCATTTAGAAAATAAATATAAAAGACACAAGTGGAGAGTAGTATTCCTAGAAAATCTTGATTTGATCTCTCAACTCTCTCTTGTGTCGCACGGCTTCTCGTCAAGAGCTAATCTGCATCCCTTTCACGTCGGTTCACCTGTAGGAAGTTTAAGCTGGCATCACCGAAAAGTTTCAAAAGATAGGTTGAAGAAGATAATCCTCTCTCTCTCTCTTTTTCACGTTAATATTAATAGTTATCCAAATAGCACAAGTGTCCTTTCATCAGAATCATGTTGCCTCTATACGTACAAGTTGGTTGTACCAAACTTGACAACTCCCACCTTTTGTTATTACTCGAACAACTGTCAGGTGCAGTGACAATTCTGGGTGCAATATGAAAATACTAATGTAGCAACATTGGTAACAAAACATGACAAAATTAAGGATAAATAGGTTAAGATCCACTGAGTTATAAAATGCATTTTACTAAACTAAAAATGCTTAAATATGTGCTAAAGATAACTAAATGAGTACAAATTAACCAATAAGTAGGAAGAAAACATATGTTCTTTCTAGTATTATCAAAAAGTTACGATTATATGTAAAGGTACACTTTGTGTGAGCTTTCCTGAGTATCTGATGTAATTCTAGATGGTTTAACGGGTTTGAAAAGAAAACAAAATGGTAAGTGTTCAAATGGAATGTATCATGAACTTATGAAAAGCATTTATGAACTAAATGATGTGATTACATGTGTTAATTTACTTATTTATAGATGAATTCATTTGAACCATGTATGTAACACCCCTAACCCGTATCCGTCATTTGAATAGTGTTTCAGAGCATTACCAGAACTTTTAGAAACATTTATAGATAAATCATGCAAGTTACTATTAAAATTCCGAAATCATTCATAACGTCCCTTAAATGGACCCTCGAGGTCCAATACGAGCATTAGAATCTAGTCGGGACTTATCGAAACCTCTAAGAATTTTTTGCGACATTTCAAAATTTTTCCAAGGTGCAGGGCTCACACTCCCGTATGGTCCAAAGGACACGCCCGTGTGACCCTAAGACACTCCCGTGCTGTAGGCCGTATTCGACCCCGTGTATCTCTCTGACTTGTGCACACGTCCGTGCCACATGCCTGTGTGCTAGGCCGTGTGGTTAATTAATTCATTTCGAATTTAGGTATAGGTTTCACACGGCCAAGACACACGCCCGTGTTCTAGGCCGTGTAACACACACGGCTGAGACACACGTCCGTGTCTCTGCCCGTGTACTCAATTTTGAGCATTCTGTTTCTCAAAATTAAGGTGCAAGGGACACACGGCCTAACTACACGCCCATGTTACCAGGTCGTGTGTCACACATGGTCTAGACACACACCCATGTGTCTTCCTATGTGGACAAAATAAAGCCATTTCTAGCTTTATTTCTTACCCAAAATCACCCCCATGACCTACACTTGAATCACACATCCAAATACTAACCATTTCAAACATTCAAAATCAAAAAAATTCCATCATTCATCATGGCATATCATTTCATGCATACATGTCTACAATCTTACCTTAGTTTAATCCATGTATTAAACATGATTTGATCAACTACCTAACATATATGTAGCTACCATAGCTTGACATTACAAGTATATTTAAACAAACCATTACTAGCCATTCCAATGACTAGATTACAAGCATCATTTACATTTACATGTCAATATGGCCAATATATCCTATACATGCCATTACAACCGTAGTTGATTTACCGTAATATACTGACACGGGCCGATGGATAGTATGAGTGATCTCCGTCGAGCTTCCAATCCAACGAACTTTCGATTTACTCTAAAACATGGAAATAAAACTAAGTAAGCATAAAATGCTTAGTAAGTTCGTATAACATGGTACTTAACTTACCATTCATTCTATTTTGAGGTAACTATGTAAGGCATAATCAATCAGTTTGATCTCAAGCCCTACACACATTCTCATTGCCCTTGTTAGTCATATATTCCATATTAGCATCAAAACATATATGGGCTCAACAACAATCAAGTTTCCAAGCACATATGCTTTCCACAACATGTATTCATTTAACATGCATAATTCATCTCATTATTTCAAGTATAATTTCATAATAATTCATTTTGAGTTTAGATCCTTTCATATTAGAACTTTACTCATATTACTCAGAACATCAAGGTCACTATTAGTACACTTAATGTGTATAAGTCTACAATCAAGAATGAACATATATTTATCAAATAAAGTCTATGTACAAATATCATCATCTCATGTTTTCATTTATCGTATGTCATGGGACACACGGTCGTATCCCAGCCTATGTAACTCACTGACTTGGGTCATACAGCCAAGCTACACGCCCGTGTGTCAGGCCGTGTACCCCTCGGAGTAACCTCACATGCCCGTGCGCTTAGTCGTGTGCTAGGCCGTGTAACAGCCTGATTTGGAACCCTTTGAAAGCCACAGGAGACACACGGTTGTGTCGTCTGGCCATGTGTAACATACGGCTGAGACATACGCCTGTGTCTCTGCTCGTATGGACGAAAAATAGCCCATTTTCAAGCCATTGTTCTCACCTAAACTAGCATATACCTACAAGCACTTTTGTACACATTTATAAGCCATAACAAAGCACCAAAATCATGCATATTCTAACATTATACATATGGTACAATACCATTCAACAAATATGCCCAAAGGCACCTCAAATGACAACATCTAAATATGTATAACCATGTACTCAATTTGACCAAAATAATCAACTAACTTCTAGGTATATTTGCATCAATACATACCATTGAATTTACTTACCAAAACATACCAAATGGTACTAAATATGTCATTCAACTACTAGCATCAACATTCATATATATCATTCATAACAAAATACCAATCACAACATTTCCAAACAAGACACATGACATATACATAATATGCATATTCTTTACTATCATTTCATCTTCCATCATTCAAACATATTAAACCATGATATCAACCAATTTAAGGTCATTTAAATACATACGAAAATATGCCATTACACCAACAAAATGCCAAAACACAAGCCAAGTCAAATGGCCATATCAACAACCAAAATACATAGGCCAACATTAGCCAATATACTTATACATGTCATTATAGCCAAAATTAAACATTTGAAAATACTGATAGAGCCAATGGATAGTGTGATATAGCTCCGACAAGCTTCCAACCCAAATGAGCTTCCAATGCACTAAAAGACACGGAAAATAACACAGAGTAAGTATTTAAGCTTAGTAAGTTCGTATAACATAAAACTTAACTTACCGTTTCATTACATAATAGGTAAGCTAACATAGCATATTCCAACCATAGTTTTTCCAATGCCTATGTATATACCTCAAGTAAGTTAGCCATGTAAAAATTTACATAAACAAAACAAACTTGGATGAGCACAACATATAAATTATGTTTCATATACATGTATCATCCAATTCAATTTTCCATATACCATGTAATAACATTTTCATGTAATTCATATGTGTCCCTATAATAATCCGTATTGAGCCCTTACCATTTTGTTTCAGAATAATGTCCATTGAACCATTTAGAATACCATTGGATACCTGGGATAGCTGATCGGCTATAAACATCACAACAAAAATGTGTGCTACACTATCGATGTAAGTATAATAGACAAATGTGAGTCTGTCAGATATTGATCCCACAGAAATGGTTGTCTTTTTTCTATTAATGTCGGTGCAATAACTAGATGGAAATGAGATAAATTGTAAGTATATTTGTCAAAGAAATAACTTGAAAATAATAAGATAAAGTATGCTATGGATAAACTGGGATCCCCAACATGAATCTTTAGTAGTATACTAAGTACTCATAAGGTATAAAAGATAGGTGATTGTCGACGCAATAAAATTTAATGTATATCTTACCAAATGCCACTCTTTTGTTTAATCTGGGACTTAACCATGCACATTAACCTCACCTTCCAATGATAGCAATATGGCACTATTAAGAACAAGTGGACTAAATTCCTTTAGTCCTTACTCAACTTTCGCTGAAATGCTTATTAGCTCAAACTGTCATTGCACCTTCCAGTGTTAGTGACTATAATAACAATTCCATGTTTAAAACATTCAAACCCCCAAGATTAAATAATAAAAATAAGATTTAATAAGATAATATTTAACAAAGCATTCATTGTACTTCCATACAGTAGAAAACATAGAGTAATCACCAGCGTTTTCAAAGTAATGAGAAAGAATCGAATGGAGAATACCATTCCTAGACTACTCAATTGAATCTCTCCATTTACCCTTATTCTGCACTTAGATCTCCTCGTCAGGAGTGAATCTGCAGCAGTCTTTACGTTGGCTCACCCAAATGAGGCTCAAGCTGCCATGGCCGTTAGCTTCAAACTAGGGTAAGAGAATGGTAGTCTAGCAAAATATCCTTTCTTCATTCTTCTCACGTTATCCTTTTATGTTTTCCTCAACTAGTACAGGTGTCCTTCCCTCAGGATTCTTCTGTCCTTGTTCGTACAGGGTAGTTACATTGGACTGGACAGCTCATGCATGGTTGGCTCTTATCAGACAGCTGTCAACTATGGTGACAATTCTGAACGCAATCTAAAATTAACTCATGCAGCGACATTGTAGACATTTATCGACTGCGGCGATAATTCTGAACGCAATCTGGAATTAACTCATGCAACGACATTAATGCAATAAGATAGCAAAATTAAGGATAAAATAGACTAGGATTCACTGAGTTATAAAATGCAATTTACTAAACTAAAGATGCTAAAATGTATTCTAAGGGTAACTAAATAGGAACAATTTAACCAATAAGTAGGGGGAAAAACTTATGTTCTTTTTAGTGCTATCAATAGCTCACACATAATGTGCTAAATTATATAATTGTAATCCATCAAATCCTATAAATGTATGCTCACACGAGCTGTGAATCAGAATACTCACACGAGCTGTGAATATGGGCCTGCTTACACGAGCTGTGGGTCAGAATGTAGCTACACGATGCTACTCATACGAGCTGTGGAGTAACTACAACACATTCCGGACCTTAGCCATCAGTAGGATGGTTAGGACCAGCACTCGAATCATGTGAACCCTAATGACATGTCATTTGTATCCTACGAATTCCTAAAGTTCAAACGGGGCTCGGTAATCATCGTATGTCATTGGATATGCAACCAGTGTATACGTATAGCAATTTACAACACAAGTATATTTCATTTGAAAACATATATACACAATTTAATTACACAAACTTACTTTGATGAGTATATGTAGATACGGAGGCGATAAATCTGAGACTTTCTCTTTGCCCTGATCTAAAGTCGTACGAGTTCTGTCTTGATCTATACGGATAAATTTAGCTGAATTCAATATGTATTATATTCAATTTAACCAAAAATCATATTTTAGCAAAATTACTATTTTGCCCATATACTTTTAATTTCTTTGCAATTTAGTCTCTAGCTCATAAAAATTGAAATTTATGAAATTTCACCACAACCCATTATAGCCGAATATCAATTAAGTCCATTTCAGTTATTTCACTATTTCACCATGTAAAATTTTCTATTTTTCAATTTAATCTCTTAACAAAAGTTGTTTATCTAACAACAACCATCCAATTTCTTCCATCAAGCATAAAAAACAACCTATATTCATTCATAGCAAAACCCTAAATTTTAACAGTTTCACAAATTACTCCCCGGGCTAGCTAGATTAAGCTACAACAATCCCGAAAACATATAAATAATTAAAAACGGAACAAAAATCACTCACATGCAATAGGAATTATGTTGGCCAAACCCTAGCTTCTTCAATGGCTTTCTTTCCTTTGAAATTTTGATTGAAGATGATGGAAAAAGATGATACATTTCCTTTATTTTACTTAATTTGTCATTTATTTACTAATTTACTTTTCTAACCTTTAAAAACATTACAAATTTCAATAATGCCAAGCCAACACATTCCACTATCGCCATTTATGGTCTAATTACCATATAAGGACTTCAAATTTAAATTTCTATAGCTATTTAATACTTTTAACTACTAGAGCTCAACTTTTGCACTTTACACGATTTAGTCCTTTTTATCAAATTGAGCATGTGAACGGTAAAATTTCTTAACAAAATTTTTATACGGTACTATTATCATGCTGTGGGCAATAAAATAATCATAAAATAAATTTTTTGATTTTAGATTTGTGGTCCCGAAACCACTATTTTGATTTCACTAAAAACGGGTTGTTACAATTTGTACCAAAAAATTTGAGTAAATCAAAGAAACCTAAGTTGGATCTCCCCCTTTCTCCAAACAGTGAAAAGGAATTAGATGTCTATTGAAAAACCATGGTGTGCAATCCATTACCCTCCATAGAACTCTCTTGTCTTCGATCTCTGTTATGGAAACACCTTCAATTGGATGCCATAGCTCAGCAAGGACAAACCTCATTTATGGGAAGTGGACTACACTATTTGTTAGGACCTTTCCTACCAAAAATAAATTAAATTTATCCATACTTTCCTCTTCTTCTCTGTGATCACGAACAGGTTCCTTTTCCTCTTCAGTTATGTTTAACTTTGCCATCTCTTCTTCCATTGCCTTATTCTTGAGGCTTAGGTCTAAATTGTTATTCCTTGCACCGCTTAGATCCTAAATAGTAGCGTAATCGAACAATATGTGCTAATTTTTCCTCTTGGTAGAAACTACTATAATATCTTACGATATTTGTTCTATAAACCGCCGCCTCCACTGGTTTTGCTTTTTTCCTTAGTTTGAAAACCTAAAAGAATTTAGAGAAATCGAGTCCACCCCTACAACTGCAACAATCGAAGGACAAAAAAGAACAAAAACAAAACCCTAACCTGTTACACTCGACAGACTTTTAGATACTTTATGGTTTTAAATGTTTTGTTATTTGTGTGATAATTGCCTAATAAATGAACTATTACATCAGTTTTAAGAAAACCAAACGGGTAGTAAAAGAAATCATAGCATCTTAACCTCTAGAATTTTTTAAAACCATCGGTTAATTAGAGACAAAACCAAAAAGAAACCTCAATTACGTTGTTGAGTCCACATTTTCGGCAATAGTCGACACCTAATCTCAACCCAAGTCCCGTTTCAATTCAGCCAACCCAACCTGCCATTAGAGGTGTTCATGCGCCAGGCCGAGCAGAGTTCGGGCTGAGCTCAACTAAAAATTCAGACCCATTTGCTAAGCTCGGGCCTAGCACGACCCAAAAAATGGGCCTAAAATTTTGCCCAAGCCCGACCCGGATAAAAATGCTAAAACTCAGGCCCAGCCTGACCCGACCCGCCCGTATTAATTTTTTTATATTTTTTAAATATATATAATACATCAAAAATACTAAAAACATCAAAATAAATATTTCCCAACAAATTAAAAATAAATTTTAAAAAATATGTATACTTAAATAACACTAATATAGATGTAACTTAACAAGTAAATGCCTCTAAAATATTAACAAATTTAACAAATGTCTTTAAAATAATAACAAAATCTTTACAATAAAATAAGTTTTATACAATATCCAAACAATAACAACATAATAGTAGCAACATAATAATAAAATGGTAGCAAAATAGGGAGAAAACAACAAGAAAATAACATTTTAAAAAAATAGATTTTTTTGTCATTTAGTGAATTTAGGTCGGGTCGGGTCGGGTCGGGCCGAGCACGAGCCAAAAATGCCTTACTCAAAGCCCGGCCCATTTTTTAAACAGGCCTTATTTTTTTGTCCAAACCCATTTTTCGAACCTATATTTTTTTTCAAACTCTCTCACATTTCAAGCGAATCTTCGAGCCGGGCCAGGTTGCCCGACCCATAAACAGGTTTACCTCCGATGATTGAGCAAAATCTTAACTCAAAATATAAATGATTGCGCAAAGCCTTCTTTCAAAACCAAATTCCACCTATTTACCGTAAGTTTCAATAAAGCCAACTGATGCCGTTTTGTTCCACCCTACCAAGAATTTCACCCATATGACATGCCTCTTCCGCTTCTATACATATGACCTTTCTTCTATTAAGCAAATATGAATCCATTAAAGATTCGTTAACCACATTTGAACTAACTGAACCATGATCAAGTTTGTTCTTGTGGGATTTCCTTTTTCTCCCTCTTTTCTTGCATTTTTCTAGTTATTAGAAATCATTACCTATAACTTCAGCTAAGATCCTTCAGCTGATTTTGGCAGGTTAAGATTACATTGAAGGTCAAACTTATAACATTTTTTTTATGTTGCATGTGATATTGTTTGCAGTTTTTCGGTTTTTATCTCTCTTTAACTAAATGAAATTATTGAAGGATCTTAGCCGAACTTATTAATTTTTAATAATTTTATCATTATTGTAATTTTTTATAATTTTTAATAAATTTTTAAATTTTCTTTATAATTATTTTATAATATTAATTTTTTTTATAATTTTTACACTTTTTGAATATTTTTTATAATATTTTAAATCACATTCAAAGTAAACCTGAATAAATGTATGTCTAGATTTAAATGAATTTGGATGACCATTATCCATACTCTTTCAGGATGCGCATTTTATAGTATTTTTATTTTTAATAACTTTTATAATATTTTAAACTACGTCCATAATGAACGTGGATGGTTGTATGTCTAAATTAAAAAGAAGTTCAATTATTTATTTGTTTAGGTTATTTTGGACATGTATTTTTAGCATTATTTATTAATTTTTAAGAATTTTTTAATTTATAAATATATCTTGACGTTGCAGCCACATCAATTAATTTTAAGAATCAATATGGCTAAAGACAAAAACTATTAACAAAATGGTTTAATTAAATTTTTAAGTGATTAATAAAAATTGTTAAGTACATATTAAATCAAGAAACTTAATTGATATTTTTTTTCTTAAAAACATATTACACCTATAAACCTAAATAAAAAACAACTTCAAATCAATTTTAAAGAACCCAAAGCATATTTGAATTTTATTATTAAAATTGCATAATCAATAATACATAGAAAACCAAACATAGTAGGCAGATATTTTAATTATGTTTTGATAGCACATGTTAAATCACTTGATGAATCCAAATACATAATAATACACACAATGGTTGAAAACTCAAACATTAATATTTCAACAATATGCCTAAGAATATATAAAGTTAAAAAAGATAAACAAATAATCTATCCTTCAAAAGCTCTTGATAGGCGTAGAATTTGTATACTTAAAGAAACTTTCAATAGATCACATTCATCGTAAAGATAAAATTGTTAAAAGATTATGTCTATTCAATACCTCTAAAAACTTCTCTAAATTTTCACATATAATGTTTGAGAGATAACGAAAACAGTTACAATCAAACTCAACTTCTCTTCTTTTTTTTTTTTTTAAATAAAGACTAAATTTTCACAAATAATGTTTTAGAGATAACGAAAGAGTTACAATCAAACTCAACTTCTCTTCTTCTTCTTTTTTTAAATAAAGACCGATATAATTAAGGGTGAGTAAAATCCAATTCAATTAAAAAAATTTGCTAAAAATTTAAAATTTGAATTAAATAGTTCGGGTTATTTGAATTAATCAAGTTATTCGGATCAACTCGAATAAAAAATTAAGTTTTTCAGTTTAAATTCGAATATGAATTATAGAATTCGAGTTATCTGAAGATCCGAATAAGAAAAAGTAAAACTACGTTGTTTTGATAAATGTTTACTCATTAAGTTAAAAGGTAAAACCATTATATTGTTTATGTAATTAAATAATCTTATACTTCGTCTACTAGTTAAATAATTAGTTCATGTAAACGCAACATTAAGTATAAATAATAGGATCCATTAACTCGACTCGACTTAACTCGAAATTTTTTTACCCGATTCGATTCGATTAAAAAAATTCAAATTGAATTTGGTTGCTAAAATAGAATTCGTCAACTTGACTAACTCGAATTTTTTTACTTGATTCGATTCGACTCAATCAAATAATCACCGTAAAGACAATTATATTAGGGAGAATAAAAGCTAAACACAATGGTAACCGATATTAAAGACCTCTCACCGTTCCTCCACACTAACCAGCTGTAACTTACAATTCGCAGCATTGGATGGTGCCTCCAGAACCCTAATAAAAACATGCCTAAACCCTTAACAGGTAAGAAATCTTAAAAACAAAAACAAAATTAATTTCAACAGGAAACCATTTCTATTCCTTAGAAAACCAGACCTAAATCCATAAAACAACCACTCTTATTTTTTAAATAACCGCTTAATGGTAAGGGAATATTTGTTACACTATTAGTAAAGTTCTTAGATTTCACAAATAATATTAAGAGTTGACAAATATCCATATTAATTATATATATATATATTTTAAAAAAGACACATGACAATTTTTTTAAGGTTACTTTTAGAATAAAAAAAGTAAATTATTAATGTACCAAAATATTAACCCTAATAGTAATTAAATAAAAAATATAAAACTATGAGTTAATTGCACTAGACATCCCCAAATTATGACCTTTATTCTAAATTGGTCCATGAACTTCAAATAATTGTTATTACATTTCTAAACTATCAAGGTTATATCAATAATGTTCTTTGTTGTTAAAATCGTTAATTTAGCTATTAAATAACATAAAGATCTTACGTGATAGAAACTTTATTATTTTTTTCGGCTTTACTTTATTTTTAGTTTTTACTTTTAAAAGTTATGTGACAATATTCTATTTCCTTGAAATTTTCATTTTAAAATTTAAATAAAAATTTTACTATCAAGGTTATATACCTTATCAATTTTATTTTTAGTTTAGCTACATAAAATTTCATATGTCATTTAACAGTTAATTAACAATTTTCATAATGAGAGAACCTGATTGATATAACATCAAGAATTTGATGATATAATTTAGAATGTTTTGAATTTAATTTTGGGACCAATTTAAAACAAATGTCATAATTTAAAGATATTTGATGCAATTAACTCAAACTATTTTACTTTTTTATATCTCACGGTTAAAATATGTAGAATGTTTATTTATTTATAAATATTTCAACAGAATAGACCAGCTTAAATTCCTAGTAATTCAACAATTTCATAACTATACTTTTAAGGTGTGTTTGGGTGAAAAATTTATAACAATAATTTTATTAAAGTTTTTAAAATTCTAGAAATGAAATTATTTATTTGCATAAATATATTAGAGAATTTAAAAAATTGTATGTAATTTCAAGAGGGGATTTTAACATCTCAATTTTCTTTTTACAAATTCCACTTAAATAAGTTGTTTTTTAAAGTTCCCCGTAATTTTATTTGATTTAATACACATAGTCCCACTATAAGATAAACAACTTAAACTTCAAAAATACTTTTTATTTAATTATAATATATACTTTTAAAATTTTATTTTATTAAAAATAACTATAATTTTTTTTACAAATAATAATGATATTCTTATTGAATAGTTTTTATATGATTTATTTTAATATAATTATTCTTATTTGATAATTATTTTTAAATTTGTAAATTTTAAATATCTTAAATTTTCCTAAATCAATTATTTATCCTAACAAAGTAATTAATTATTTAAGTATAATGTATTGATGAATTCTAAAATGTTAGGATTTTAAAATTTTTAAAAAATTTTAAAAAATTTTAAATTCTTCATCCAAACACAAGGTACATTTGGATAAGGAATTTAAAAATCTAAAAACTTTCATAAGGCTAACATTTTAAAATGCATCATTTCAAAATACTAGTATTTGTACGATTGGATAAATAAATTAGGTTAATGAAATTTAATAAAGTACATTTATAAAAGAAAAAAATAGTATTAAAAAAATATAAAAATATGCAAAATATCAAAATTTGTATATAAAATATAAAAGTATATATCCAGATTAAATAAAAGGTAAACTACATAAATAATTACTCGACTATAAAATGTTTTTTACTAAATCATCTAATTTTAAAAAGTTATCATTTTATTTTTTAAACCCAGAATAGTTAAAATATTAACAATTAGCTGATGTGACAGCAAGCTTAGTCACATGAATTTTTTAACCATTAATTTTGTTCGCCTAATGTCTATGTCATTTTGAAATTGGAATAAAAATTTTATTTTTAAATCCAAATCTAAAACTTACGCCGTTTTGGTCGGGGTAAGTAACACAAATTTGATTAGATTAAAAATTTGTCTTGTTTTTCTTCTATCTTTTCCCTAAGCAGTGTCTCCTTTTCAGTGCCAACACCGGTGAGCACCCTTCGTCGCATCGGAATTTAATGCTCCGAAGCGATTCCCTAACGACTTCCACCGGGAAATTGAGCATCGCCGATAATCCTTTCGTCGAAAACCCCGCTTTGTCGTAAGCTGAAGCGTCCGCTTCGGCACTGTCGAATGTTCCAAGCCAAACCCAAACCCAATTTGTCGTTGAATCTCTAATCCCAGCGGTGTATTTTCCCCATAGTCGCTTCCTTACACCTCCTTAAGCTTTCTCTTCCTTGGGTAACTCTTCCAGTTTGGCAATATCCGATATGACATCTTCTTCCTTTACGCCGTTCTTGGACTGATCCAAGGCCTCCGCCATATCCACCCACCCAAACCATTGCTTCGAAGTCATTGAAGTTGAGAAGAAGTTCATCCCAGCGACCTGACAAAGTCTCCACCGACGGTGAACGAAACAATGATTCAGGCGAGAAGTCTGGACTAGTTGAGCTTGAATGAAATTGAAAGAACTCCTCCATTGAAGCTCTTCTCTTTGTAAATGTTTTAAACATATAACTGGTATTAATAACCTCTGATTTGATCCAACAAGGTTTGAGGTACTTTTACTCAATTATTGTTAAAAATTCATCAAAAATTTCCCAAACCCCACTAACATGCTAACCCTTCCCTTTGAATTGACAGAACAGTTTTGCAGTCGGTCTACCTTTCTTAAACTTTAAAAAATTGATTTACTTGCCCAGACCAAAACCGCGTAGTTTTTAGATTTGGGTTTAAGAATACATTATATATATATAAAATTACATCAAAATTATGGGAAAAAAATTAATGGTTAGAAAATACATGTAAAGTAAGTCAACTGCCGCGTGCCACGTTAGTATTTTAACGATTTTGAATTTTAAAAAAATTATATACGATTTTAAATTTAAAAAAATTAATATTTCCAATATCGAATGATATAATAAGAAACTTTCCAACCCTTAAACAAAAATCACATTTTAAAGATATGATTAGATATTGCATTGCATGGCTCTATTAAGCTTTCTTCTTATACCTTTCATTCTGATACGAATCTATACAAATATCTCGTATCCCCAAAGCAAAAACCCTTCTGCATTGAAAGCGTTAGTTTTCTATAAAGAGCTGAAGTGCAAGCATTAATAAAATCATTTTTTTCATTCCCATCTGCAAGATTATCAAATTAAGAAAGCCACCGGCCCCTTACACATTGTGAAAGACCCAATATAATTGACAGCTACTACTAGACTCCATAAAAAGTAGATAAATTCTGAAGCAAACTCAGTTTGGCTTCAAGAAGAAAGATATAGTCAGCCGTCCTCTGAAAGAAGGTTTCCATGTTAATCCCGGGATAACATGGCTGAAGCATCCTTTGCAGCTGCCGAAGCTTCCTTTCTATGGATGTTCTTACAGGCTCAGCAGTCATGCCACTCCTTCGGATCTTCCTTCCTCTTTTATCCAAAACCTTTCTTCTAAATCGAGAACAACGCTTTGATGATCTCATTCTCACGTTATAAAGTCAGACAAAGAGAAGAGATATAGTATGTAGCAGCTGCTAATGAGAGAAATAGTAAGATAGAGAACAGAGAGAAAGGGGATGGGTTGTCAAGGGTGGAGGGTGGACGTTAATTTATACTAAATATTTATGGCTAACATACCACCACATGTGGGTATGCAGCCATGTGTCGAGAAAGATGCATGTATTTGTAGTATTATAAATACATATGATAATTATTTCTTACATTTTTAGTGGGAAATCTAGGTTATGTTTCATTTATTAAATAGAAGTTATTTTTGTTTTATTTTTTTGGAAAACAT
The DNA here is from genome assembly GCA_025698475.1 of Gossypium anomalum. Classification (NCBI taxonomy): domain Eukaryota; kingdom Viridiplantae; phylum Streptophyta; class Magnoliopsida; order Malvales; family Malvaceae; genus Gossypium; species Gossypium anomalum. The sequence continues at coordinate 33,050,108 of CM046959.1, read as the reverse complement.
AAAATATAGATTGAAAATTTTAAAAATTATTGTTCGAAAATGAAAATAAAAATAAGTTAAAATTAAAAGACAATAAAAGTTTGGTTTCACTAAAACTGTTTTGCAAAATTGAAAAATATTGAAAATAATGATTTTTTTTAAAATTTTAAAATGAATCCATACTTATTCAAACTTGTATAAATGAAAAATGACTTTTTCAACTATTTTTAAATATCAAAATTTTTAGCCCAGTTTGAATATATAAATGTAAGGATTTCATTTAAAAAATTATTTTTAATGTTTATATTATAGGAAAATATGTAATGTTGGGAAAATTGTTGGTGATAGTTCCATGTACCATTATAATGAACTTGTCTCTCTATTTCGGCCATCATTTTGGGCCCTGTAAAAGCTTCGATCAGGCTAAGTTTGGTCTCTCTAAATATGACATATTTGAAAAACGAGTAGCTATGGATGACTAAAGGTGTTAGTCTCCCAATCGACTTTATGGAAGTCTTATTATATCTTAATTATTAAAGTGTTATTTTTTAGAGATAATTATCTAATTTATTCAAAGGAGCTTGTCAATGACTTATAAACTATTTTAGAGGAGAACATTTGCTGCTCTCTAAGCTAGGCGACATTCTCCCTTGGGAGATCATCAAGTTTTAAAAGTCTATTTCTACCAAAATGGTGATCACATTGTGTTTCGATCAACTTGTTTGTCTCTTTCTGTGTTCAAGTATTTGTTAATTGACAAAGGTGTTTGTAACACTTAGTCGAATCTCTATTGAATGATCATTTTGAGTTGTGGGATCATTAGTTCTTTATTGGGGTTGCATGTACTTTCCTGGAGAAGAAGTTGTGAGATTTAGTCGATAGAAAAGAAGTGTACTCTTGAAATATTTGGTGATTGGATAAAAGATTTATCTTTTGTAAGGCTCCGCAAATGAGGAGCATTGTCTCTAAGCTGCGTACAAAAATCAGTTTTGTTTCTTCTTTTTGTTATAACTATCGTTACAATGAAGACTAAGCAAAGTTGATAAATCATATCTGTAGACTAATTATTTTTCAATTGGTATTAGAGCAGACTTAAAAAGATATTTAGTGTCAGTTCTGAAGTTATGGAACCTATGAAAAAAGGTAGTTTAGTCTCACGAGCACATTTTCTAATAGGATCTTCGAATTATGCCTATTAGAAAGAACACATGAAGGCATTCATCATGTCAATAGATGCTGCTGGTTGGGAAGCAATTGAAGATGATTGTACACAACCTATTGCTACTAGAGTAGATGAGAAAACTCAACATACAAATGAAGAGAAAAAGGAGGGCTTTCAGAAACTTCAAAGCTCTTAATGCCATCTTTAGTGGTATGGATATGGAGCAACTCAAAGTGATATTTATGTGTGAGAAGGCCAAAGATGCTTGGATAGTTCTACAAAATTAGTATAAAGGAAACACAATTTTTTGGATGTTGAAATTGCAAATGTTAACCACATGGTTTGAAAATATAAAGATTGAGGAAGAAGAAACAATTTTTGAATTCCACAAAGACCATGAAAATTCTCAAGGAGAAGATTGCTTTATTGTCAAAAAATTTGAACAAGACTATAAAGCATTTTGCCAAGAAAAAAATTTGTAGTGGATGAACAAGAAGAAATGCCTAAGAAAAACCAGAATAGAGGGAGTTCATGAAGAAAAAGACTGTGCAGCGCTATGAGTGCAAATGATATAGATAGACTGTCCAAATATCAATAAGAAGCAAAAATCACTTGCTACCACCTAGAGCAATGAAGAATTAGAAGGTGATATATCTGAGTATGATGAAGAAGTGAGTAGCTTTGTAGCATTCATTTTTACAATGGAAGGAGAGACTGAGGAAGAAAGTGAAGAAGGTTCCATTGAAAATGATTATTTCACCTATTAAAGAAAATGAAAATTGTATGTGAAATAAACGAAGATCTATGAGAGGAAGTATGCATCTTAAGAAGTCAAAAGGAAGCCCTTAAGAAGAAAATGCTCATTAAGAATTAAGCTATTGATAAGGCCAATAAGGAACTTGACGATACAAAACTGACCTTGAAAAGGTTTAAGAGCACAAAGCTCGATAAAATTTTGTTTGCGAAAAGGTTTGAAACAGGGAGTTGAGGTTTCGATTATCCAAAGAAGTGTATGGATACTAAATTATTTGGTATCTTTGTAAAATGGTCAAGTCATACTTATGCATATACTTAAAAGGAGTATCTTAACTTGAATCTTTCAATAAAAATACTTTGTACCTCAATGATCTTGATTGAAAATCATTAGATTTTTCATGAAAATATGAGGCTTAAAGGTATGATAATTTTTATTTCTTGAAATGAAGGCCACAAGATCATTTGAGCATCTTTATTTTATCTATTAAACTTTGTTCAAATGTTAAAGATGACCAAAAGTGCTTCTGTCTTGTTTTAAACCTTTAATGGTTATTTTACAAAGTATTAAGGCTTCTATCTTATTTTAAACCTTTAATGGTTATTTTACAAAGTATTAAAGTCTTACTTTTTTTTTAAAAAGTCCTCTTATTACCCCGTTAACTTAAGTGTTGTATAAGAGTCTTATTCATACTTTAGGAATAGTATAGTCTTAATATTAGGTTAAAGAGTTGGATTAACCTTAGAACTAATCTTTAGTTTTAATTTTAGAACTAGATTTAAGATTAGAATAAACTTAGGATTGTTCTTAGAATTAGGTCTAGAGATTAATCATAAAATTTGTAACAGCCTGATTTAGTGTCAAAACGGAACACTGGTTTCGAAACCACGAATCCGAGATTTAAAAAAATTAAAAAAATTAAAAAATTATTATTATGATTAAGTATTAGCGTTTATATTATGATTTCATAATTGTGTGAAAATTTCGTTGCGAAATTTTATCGATTGGATGTTTAATTTGACGTTTAGGACTAAATTGAAATAGGTGAAAAATGTGTGTGTCTAATTCATAAAGTACTAGATTGAAATGGGGGTTTTAAGCAGAGGTTCTTAAATGGCAATTAGACCATTATCTTTTATATGGACAAAAATTAGGACATGGATGGAATTTTTAGAAAGTTTAGTAGTAAGGGCATTTTGGTCATTTGTATATAAAATGAAATAAAATGGGAAAAATAACACAAAAATGTGTTCATCTTCATTAAGCTTGGCCGAAATTTGCATGTTCTCCATAGCTAGGGTTTTTCCCAAGCTTTCAAGCTCAATAGTAAGTGCATTCAAGTCCCATTTTTAATGTTCTTTACATTTTTAAAATCCTCGTAACTCGGTCTACCTATTTCTACCATTATTTCAAGTTAGGATTTATGTTTAAAAATTTACCCATGAATGATATGTATGTATTTTGATGTTTGATGGTAGAATATGAATGTTTGAAGTTAGGAGAACGATCTTTTCTAAGTGATTTTTAGCGAAAACGAGCAAAACGGCATAATCGATAAAAATACCTATTGTTCATAACTATGTGTTAGAGTGAGAATTTGATGTTGCCATAGAAGATAAAAATGATCAGGATGTCATTAAACATAAGAATAAGGGCTGAAATTAAATTTCCGAGCCTAGGGCAAAATCATAATTTTGTAAAAGTTAGGGGCAAAAATGTAATTTTTCCATAATGTGATTTTGGATTGAAATAAATAGTATGAGTGTTAAATGAGCTAAATGTGTTGTTATAGATCAAGAAAGGCGTGGAATCGATCTCGAACGGGGGAAGGAAAAGGTTTTGGACTAAATTGCAAAATTTCCATATTTTGCACCGAGGTAAGTTTGTATGTAAATAATACATTAACTTCATTTACATTTTTATATTTCAGCCTATTATATATATATATTTTAGCCGATTTTGAAGCATAAATTGACTATTGGAAGAATGGAAATAAGTAATAGAGAGAGAAATCCCGGTTGAACATTCGGAAAGATTGAATAATATAGATGGAGTGTAGCTAGGTCACATGTATGATGCCGAGTGCACTTCATGTGTACAAGAAAGCTACGCGATACTATGTAGTAGTTAGGTCACATGTGTGATACGGGAAGTATCCCATGTAGACAAGAGAGCTACGGGAGAGATAAATGTAGCTAGGTCGCATGTGTGATTCCAATCGAAGGACACCATGTAGATAAGAGAGCTACGAGATAAATTGGCTAGGTCACATGGGTGGTACTAAGTGTTCACCATGTGTACAAGAGAGCCGAATTATATGAAATATGATGGTGGAGCTGTGTGCTGAAACCATCAAGTATCGGGAATTGATCCGAATTGTTCAACGGGATGGCTTTATGGTGACATTGTAATCATTGACCTATACTTGTAATGTATGAAATGTGGTGAAAATGAATTGTGATATGCATGTTAAAATGAGATTAATATAAAGAAAGTGTGAAAGAGTGAATTAGCAATAATACTGTTTTGGACAGACGCAGTGTTGTGAATTTGAAAAATCACCAAAAATAATGGGAATTTAATTAGAGGCTGAATGAGATATTAATTTAAAGCTTAGTAAGTCTATTTTCATGTAAAAGAAACAGAGCAAGTAAAGGAATCTTATATTTTGAGAAATTTATATTTTCGTGAGACCTGTTCAAAATGACTGCATGATCCCCTATTTAGACTTTAAAAATTTACCATAAATTGTAAAGAAACAATTAGGAGTTGTATCTTACATGTATAAAATCCTTATTGAGTCTAGTTTTATAAGAAATAAACGTCATATTCATTGAAACTCTGAATAGAGAGATATGTGAATCGTAATATACAGGGGTCAGAGTGGCCAAACCCTGAAACAGGAGAGACTTTAACTAATAAACTGTACTAATTGAAAAAAACAAAAAATTATAGAAAAAAATTAGTAAGTAGATATATGAGTCTAGTTTTAAGAAAAATTTACAGAATTGGATTTCGAGTTTCGTAACTCGAGTTATGATTTATTTAGTGAACATGACGCAGGAGAGACAGCTTGACCAAAGTGGAGTAAATAGTGAAATTAAAAGTAGATACACTTGAGTTATTATGTAATCATATTAAATTCTTTATTCATTATTTATATATTTGCTTACTAAGCTATAAGCTTACTTTCTTTTCTCTCTTTTGTCTTATAGTGTCGTCCAGCTTGCACAGGAGTCAAGGATCGTTGAAGATTTGCCTACACTATCAATATTTTTGGGTATTTGAACTAAACATTTTGCATTATGGCATGTATAGTAGGCTTAGTTATTTTGTTACGTATTATAGTTGCCTAGGCTAAAAATATTGGCTATAGTATGTGATCGAGTATTTTGTACAAAGCCATTGAAGTTGGCTAATATTGTTAAAGGCATATGTTATAATGTTTCATGATTCAATTGGATGCCATATTTTTTTTTCGGTTTTATTTAATGGTATGTGTTATATTCTGGTAATACCTCGAACACTGTTTCGGTGTGGAATGCGTGTATAGGGCATTACAAAATTAGTATTAGAACTTAGAGCTTAAGTTTAAAACTTAGAATTAGACTTAAGTTTAGGAAATTGGATTAGATTTAGTTTTAGAATTAGGATTAGGATTTCTTGGTATCTTATTATGAATTGCTATATCTTTTCCATGAAATGTTTTGTGCTTTTATTTGAATTGAGAAAATATGTCATGATCCCCTCCCTCACATCATATCTTTTTTGGCATCCATCATTTGCCTATATTGCTATATTTTTTAATGGATGTCATTTCCATGTTTTATGCACCATAGATATTTTAATTAAACATGGTCATAATTTGTAATAGTTAGTATAATTATAGAATGAAATGCTCCATGCTTGTCTATATGCATTGTTCATTCAATAATGTATGTCTTGTATGAATTTCTCATTTTTTTTATGATTAATATCATTGTAGCTTTGATAAGCTTTTGATACATCCATTTTAGGTACCATTGTGTTTTTCATGTCTTATTTTTATTAATTAACAATTGGCATCTACAAAAAAGGAAAAAAGTAATTAGGATAAGCATCTAGTAAGGGGGAGTACTAGAAATAAAAATTACATGAGGACTTAGTGAATTATCCTTAGCATGTAATTATTTTATTCTTGATTCATGCCTTGTTCACATTTTTTGTTAAAAAATGGTGTTTTTGGTTATGTATCAATTGATATCTTTCTTTAGGTATGAACTTAAGTGAAATTTTATGCAATTAGGACTTATTTGTATGATCCTTAGAAATTTTGAGTAAAATGTTCTTTTATATATGGATTTCAAATATGTTTCGACATATCATTATTTTTTGAAGTTCATTGTTTACTTGTAAGAATACAATTGACATGATCTTTACATGAATATATGATAACTGTAACAGCCCTTTTTAGGGTCAAATAGGAACAATGGTTTTAAGACCACAAATCTGAAGTAGAAATATTTATTTTGTTATTTCTTTAATGTCTACAGCATGATAGAATAATTTTGTGAAAATTTCGTTAAGAAATTTTATCGATTGAGTGCCCAATTTGACTAGAAGGACTAAATTGCAATAGGTGCAAAATTTGAGTTCTACAAATTAAAGGTTTCTAATTGCTATGAAAATTTAAATTGGAGGTATTTAAATGATAATTAGGCCATTATATTTTAGTATAGACAAAAATGGACATGGCTAGGTAAAATTTTAAGGTTATGCATTAAGGGCATTTTAGTAATTTGTTAAATAAAGACAAAATTAACTAAATAAAACATCTCCATCTTCTTCAATTTCATCCCTTAGCCAAAAATTTGAAGAGGAACCATAACTAGGGTTTGGCCAAGCTTTCAAGCTCGATTGTAAGTCTGTTTTTGTCCCGTTTTTAACGATTTTTATATTTTTGAGATCGTTGTAACTTGATTTAGATATTTCAAGGACTAATTTGAAGAATGATTAAAGTCTAAAATTTGAACCATGATTAACATATGTGTATTTTGATGTTTAGTGGTAGAAAACGTATATTTGATGTTAGATAAACAACATTTACAAAGTGATTTTCGGTAAAAAGTCAAATAGGGACTTATTTGTAAAAGCCTATAAAATGTATATAAAAGTGTGAATAAAGGAAATAAGTGGGCTGTTATGAGTATAAATAATTTTCGACTAGGCTTGGGTTGTGATGAAACTGAAAGAAATTCATTTTATGAGCCTAGGGACTAATTTATAAAATGTTTAAAAGTTAGGGGCAAAAATGTAATTTTTGCCATAATGTGTTTTTGGGCTGAATTGAATAATGTGATGATTAAATAAGTTAAATGTGTTATTATAGATTAAGAAAAACGAAGTTGGGGTCTAGATTGGGGGAAAAATAAAGTAATTGATGAATAGATCCCTTTGGCCGTTTTTGTAACTGAGGTAAGTTCGTATGTTAAATAAGCTTTATTATATTTGTATTTTAAATGCTTTCATACTTCATGAATTGTGTAAATGACTCTATGGACACGTTTGACGACGTTTTGGCAAGCGAGAAATCCAAATCGAACCTTAGGAATAAATTAGGATACAAGTGACATGTCACTAGGGTTTTATGTTATGTGATTCGGGTGCTGGTCCTGTACGTCCTACCGGTGGCTGAGTATACTAGCATATGTTGCAGTTACTTGATAGCTTGTGTGAGCATCACCGTGTAGCTATGTCTTGACTGACAGCTCGTGTGAACAGGCCCGTTAATGGCTCGAGAGCGAGCATATATGTGTTATGAGATAGAGGTAGCAACGGCTACATATGTGACACCTTGTGTGCAAGGTTTTCCCGAGTACCTGATATTATTATTCCAAGTGGTTCATTGGGTATAACAACGAAGATGAGAATAAGTATGAAATTATTACGAGATGGTACAGGTATGCACTTAAAGCTTATGATTAATAATTCATGAAATGACAATTTCAAGGTAAGTTTGTGATGGAAGTGAATTATGATCATGTGACTTTAGTAAATTAAATTACCTTATGTTATATTACTTGCATGTTAATGTACGGTAAGGTTAGCTTATTTCTTCATACGAGCTTACTAAGCTATATAGCTTACTCCGTTTTATTTTCAATGTTTTATAGTGTCACCAAGCTAGCTCGGCTTAGAGATTATCGGAGCTCGCATCACACTATCAAACTTGTTATTTTGGGTACTGATAATTTTAAACATTTTGAGAATATGACATGTACAGGGACTTGGTCATTTTGTTATGTGTGTTATCATAATTTGGCCAAATATATTGGCTTGTAATAGTCATAGGCTTGTTTTGGTATTTGGTCATGTAACTTGGCTCATTTTGGTTGAATTTGTTGTAAGCTTATATATATAAATATATATTTATATATGCATGCATGTGAAATTATCTCTTGTGTGATGTGGTTTATAAATGCTTGGTAAATGGTTGGATATGGCTTAATGGTTTTGTTGTTGAATGGTTAATATTGGCTCATTGGTATGCTAGGAAAACTAAGTAAAATTATGCATGTTATTGGTAGCCATATTCAAACTTGTAGAATGTGAGTTTGGTACGATTTGGTTTGGCAAAATATGATGTTGCAAATATGTTGAGTGTGGATAATGGAATGACAAGATTTGGCCTTGTTTGTAGATGTTTTGGTTGCCTAAATATGCCATGAATTATGCCATTAAAATTGTGGGTGTGTATGTGCAAATGAGGGTGACAAAGGGCTTGGTAAATGGCCTTTATTTTGTCCACACAGGTAGACACACGGGCAAACACACGGGTGTGTGCCTAGGTCGTGTGTGACACACGGTCTGCCCCATGGGCATGTGTTTGGGCCATGTGTCTCCTGTACCTTAATTTTAAGAAATAGAATGCTCAGAATTGAGCACACGGGTAGAGACACGGGCGTGTGTCTCAACCGTGTGAGGGACACGGCCTCAAGTACGGGTGTGTGTCCTGACCATGTGAAGTCTGCACCTATTTTATGGAAATTAAATTAACCACACGGCCTAGCACACTGGCGTGTGGCTTGGCCGTGTGACTTCAATTTGTTCATGCTTTGCAAAACAGAGAGTTACACGGGTTAGGGACACGGGCGTGTGTGACCACATGGCCTGCCCACACAGGCATGTCCAAAACCACACGGGTGTGTGATCCCTGCTCATAGCAAAATTTTTTTAAGTTTTGTAAAAATTTTTTAAGTGCTCGGTTTAGTCCCGAACCACTTTCAAAGCATGTTTTGGGCCTCGTAGGCTCGTATTAATGACTTTATGATTGAATACAAATGGTTTTAATTTGGATACAAATTTATGACTCGGAATTGTATGTTTGTTTGCGATGTAGATCCGGTAATGCCTCGTACCCTTTCGACGTTGAATAGGGTAAGGGATGTTACAATATCTCATTGTTTTCTTGCATCAATCTTTATTCTCCATAAGCTTTGATTGTCAAAATATCTTTACAATTGGTATCATGCTTCATTGCTTGAACTACTTTCGATATACCAAAAAGGGGGATAAAAAGATGAAATTTGTATATGTATAGGTCTTACACATTTTATCTTCTATGAATTAATATTCATACATATATGATTATTAATACAATGTTTAAATGCATGACATTTATAAAGTCTTGGAAATGCTCTTGTTGAATTTTATGTATGATTATTTGTCATATCTCTTGTTAAATTCAATGTTCTTGTTTTAAGTGTTTGTGCTCAAAATTTTTCAAGGACTATTTTTATTATAGGGGAGTTATGTTTTGAAAATGTCTAAATGATTTAGAAGGTGCTTCTCTAAAACGCAAATTTTGTCACGCCCCAAAATGTGGGTAAAAATTTTTGGGATTAAATTGATGAATGTTGAGTTTAATTTATTTTTCTATTTAGCCTTATAATTGGGCATTTGTTTGAATTGTTTCTTAAGGGCTTCTGAACTCCTAATTTCCCCTCCTCAGTTTTTCCCTATGTGTCACATGCCTTAGTGTAGAAACCCTAGGGTACCGCCAACCCTAGATATAAATACATACTTTCCCTTGTCCAGCCACCTCTTTTTCTTTCTTCCCTAGTCTTATGTTGCCCCTAGCCTAAAAATTTCGACACTTCTCTCCTCTTTTCTCTAACACTGCCCATTACTTCTTCCCCTTCTCCTTTCATCTTTTATTTTTTAGTGTAGAAACCCTAGGGTACCGCCAACCCTAGATGTAAATACATACTTTCCCTTGGCCAACCACCACTTTTTCTTTCTTCCCTAGTCTTATGCCACCCCTAGCCTAAGAATTTCAACTTTTCTATCCTCCTTTCTCTAATGCTGCCCCTTACTTCTTCCCCTTCTCCTTTCATCTTTTATTTTTCTTTCTTTTCTCCCTAAGTGCTACCGCTCCCTCCACCACCTTTGGGCCACAGTTTCCTTTTCTTTTCCCTTCTCACCGTTGTGCCTTACACCCTTTTGTTAGGCTGCCATTTTCTTCTCTATCCACTCTAGTGTCATTATCACCCCTTACACCCTTGAGTCACCGATTCCCTTTCATCTTTCCCTTATTGCTGCCGCCTTCACTACTCTCCTAAGGACTGTCATTTCACTTCATTAGTGAATCACCCTCATATAATCAAATTTTCCCTTTCACCATTGCACTTGCCATCATTCTTTGTCATCGATTTTCCCCTTTGTCGAACCATATAGATCGCTTGAATCCCTTAGATACATAAGAATGTCGGCGATTAATTCCGTTCTTAACCGTAGTGGATTGGTAAGTGTGATCTTAACGCTCATTAGATTTAGTTGATGGTACATTAAGGAGTGTGATTTCTATCCCCTCTTTTTGCTATGATTATATGATTTTGTGGATCCCTGAGTCAAATTAATTCCATTTATAACATAAGTCACATTTTGTATGTATTTTTCTGTTGAAGGGCCAGATCTGGGAGAATCGGGTCAGATTTGATCAAGAAGGGTGTCGTACGGTTCAGAGTAAAGGTGTGTGTGTTGACTAGTATTATCGTGTATGTGTTTATTTTTGTCGATTGTATAAGTGCCTTGTTTCTAATTTTTGGTTGCTGATTTTTAACTACTAATGATAGAAAAATCAAACTAATGTCTCAATTGTGTTAAGTAACTCAAATCTTATATGAAAATAGTCTTTGTCGCAATAACGAAATACCGATGGTTCGACTTAGTGGGTAATGAGATAGTGAATGGTAGATTTAACTTTTGTATGCTACCATTTTTATGAATCATGTATATGATGTACATTCTGTGTTAAATCTGCAATTGCCACTGATGCACATTTATTGTGTAACAGCCCGTTTTTTAGTGGTGTCAGAAACAGTGGTTTTGGGGCCACCAAATCTGGCAAGTAATTTTGTAAATATTATATTTAATATTTACGAGTTAATTGTGATTAAAAAAAGTTGGGTTTTGATATAGTGATTTTTGTTGTATAATGATTTATTAAGTTCAAGTGGTTTTAGAAAATGAGGTATCGGGACCTCATTTCTATAAACCAAGCCGGAAATATTTTTATAAATATTTACGGAGAGTAATTAAGGTCATATTAAAGTTTTGTTGGAAAATTTTATCGTTTCGATAATTAATTAAGCAAAAAGGACTAAATCGCGTAAAGTGCAAAAGTTGTGTTCTATAAAATAAAAGTATTAAATAGTTGTAGAAATTTAAAGTGGAAGTCCTTGTATGGTAAATAGACCATTAAAGGTGATACTGGATGTGCATGGCTTGGCATTAGTGTAATTTTTAAGGTTAGGTAAGGGTAATTTTGTAAATAAGTACTAAAAGATAAATAAAATAAAATAAAACAAGTTGTCATCTTTAATTTCTCTTCTCCAGCCGAAAATGCAAAAGAACGAAGCCATGGAAGCTGGAAAATTCAGCAAAATAAATCCCTTGCATGTAAGCCCCTAAATTATTAGTGTCTTGTAATTTTTATGTTTTTGAGATTGTTGCAACTAGGTCCAGCTAGCCAGTACCTTCGATTTTGAAACTGTTAAAGATTTTGAATGTTGCTATTGATGCATATTGTGATTTTTGATGTTAGATGATGAATTTGGAATGTTGATTTATATATAAAAGTATTTTGTTAAGTGATTTTGATGAATTTTTTGATTAGAGACTAATTTGTTAAATCAATAAAAGTACAAGGACTTAAAGTGAAATTGTTGTATAAATGGGTTGCGTTGGACACTATGAACATTTGACTAGCTTTTTTTGTATTAAAAATGGTTAATTTGCATGTTTTGGGCTTAAAGACTAAATTGAACAAAAGTAAAACTTTAGGGGTAATTTTGTAAAAATGTCAAAAATGAACAAATTGTATGAAATGAATTATTTTATTGTCTAAATTAATATATTGAATGAAATTATCAATTTAGATCAAGATCGAGTGGAAAATCGAGGAAAATAGAAAATTACCAAAATGGCCCTAAACTTTGGTATTTCTGTAATTTAGCCAAGTAAGTTCGTATAGTTAAACTTTAATGTTTATTTATTAAATTGATGAATGATATTATGTATTTATTCATATCTGTTGTTGAAAGTAAAATTATTGTTGAATTATGAAATTGAATTAAATGTTCAAAACAAGTACAATGCAAGATTGAGTACAATAGGTTTGTGGCAAAGGATGAATTAACGGATAAGACCATGGTTGGACCATGACAGTGTTTATATGTAATACCATAGCTGGGCTATGGCGTTTTAGTGAAAAGACCATAACTGGGTTATGGCACCTTGAACGTAAGACCATGGTTGGACCATGGTAGTATTTATATGTAAGACCATCGCTGGGCTATGGCATTTTGATGATAATACCATAACTGAGTTATGACACTACGAATGTAAGACCATGTCAGGGCCATGGCAACGCATGTGTAAGACCATGTCAGGGCCATGGCAACGCATGTGTAAGACCATAGTTGGACTATGACACAAGGAAAACGATGTGCTCATATCCAAAACATATGAAATTAATATTGAAAAACTTATGGTTATTATTAGTATTGATCTAAAAAGAGTGTATCCATCAATATTTAAATGCACAGTTCAGTTATGAGGCTATATGGGTTCGATACCAATTGGAATAGGTATTTACGTGAATTACATGGAAATGGTTTATATATTGATATATTGAAATGGATGATATATGTATATGATGAAACAGTGAGATAATGATATGTATCATGACATGTAAATATATGAATATCTTTGATGTGTTGATACATGGTAATTATGCAAGTTGAGATGAGTAATAAACTCAAGGGTGACGTGTTGAGAAAATAAGGTTATCATTGTTAAATTTATATGAAATGTGTTCTGCAACAGCCCGATTTAGACCCTATTCTGAAAGGTGATTTTGGGACCATGAATCCGAGTCAGAAAAATATTTAAAAAATATTTTATGTGTTTATTATGTGTGAATTTATATCTGTGAAATTTTCCTGCTTTAATTTTGTCGTTTGAGTGCTCGATTTAATAAAAGGGCTTAATCGCGTGAAATGAAAATTTGATGGTTTAATTTGTAAGGGCCGAATTATTGTTGTCTTTATTGCATGAGGTATTTAAGTTGCAATTAGACCATATTAATAAATCATGGATTGTGACAGCCCTAATTTGACGCTAGTCGAAAAGTGGTTTCGGGACCACAAAATCGAGTCATAAAATATAATTAACTGTTATATTCTATGCTTATTATATGTGTAAATGCATGTGTGAAAGTTTCATGCTTTGATTTTGTCATTTGTATGTGAAATTTATTAAATAGGACTTATGTGAGACATTTTTGAAATATGATAGGTTAATTTAAAAATGGTCTATTAATGCATGATATAAAAAGAATGGACTTGCATGTCAAATTATCCATTTTAATGTAGTGGCCGGCCATGTTGATGTTTAATATAAAATATATGTATTATTTATTAGTTTAATGGCAACCAAATGGCTTTATATTTTATAATATTGATGAATAAAAAAAAAGAGAAAAAGGGGTGATGAAAACAAAGTTTCATCTTTGTTCTTCTTAGCCGAATTGAAAGAAAGAAAAAAAGGGCAAGACATTCAGTCATTTTAAGCTTGAAGAAGGTTAGTAAATTATGTTAGTTTTTGAAATTTTAGCTTGTTTTAAGTTAATTATCAAGTTTCTTACTTAGCCCATGTCAAAACTTTGAATTTTGGGTGATGAATTGAGCATTCGGTTATGGTTGATAAGGAAGGGGTTGGATTATTGCCTTTATGTTTGAGTATCTAAAGGTTCGGCATTGTATATGAATTTTAAGGGTATGATTTTGAATAATGTAAGTAATGGAATGTGAGTAATGTTATGCATAGGTGAAATTATTATGTTCGGCTTTGATAGTATATATATAAGTATAATTAATCCATTTTGATAATATTATATAAGGTGATAAGTAAAAATATTATGGTGGCATGAGTTTAATAACATTCAGCTAAGGACTATAAGTGCTAGCTAATTCGGTATAAGTGTATAGGTGTTAATTACCTTGTATTTGAGGTCTTGAAGAATAGGTAGTGGTTAATTAAAGTGATGAAGGTTAAATTTTGAGTTTGGTTAAGTTTGGGCATTCGACATTACTTATAACATTGGATATGAGTGTATGAAAGGTTAGAATTTCTTTTAAGTGAATTATGACTTTGATTTGAGCAAGATAGAATCGGCCATAAGCATGATTAAATGGTTCGATCATTGTTTTGGCATAGGTGAAACCTATATGAATTTGCTACATTCGGTCATAAAATGGAATTGAATATAAAGGTTAAGTTTGAGTAGTTAGGGCTGAATGGGTTATATATTAATCATAAATGGATTGTATGCATATGAGTGTGCATGTATTTGTGTGTGCGGCATTGATGATAAATGGCAATTGGTAATGTGGTAAATGTTTAATAAAATGATATTCGGAGTTAGCTATATGTCTTGGAGCTATAATGTAATTTGAAAAATAAATAAAAGTATATGATATTAAGCATGCATTATATATATATAGGCATGTGTATACGCGGTTGTGCATAAATATGAGTAAATGATTAAATTGTGATAGTCATATATAGATATGTATATATATATATGCCTTATGTATGTACCATGTGCTTATAGAGACATTCGGATATATGGTTGAATTCATGTTAAGGAAGCATAATCTTTGTTTGTGTATGCGAATTAGATATAGATTAAATAAGCAGGAAATCGAGGCATGGCATATTTTATAAAATATAATATATATTGAGGTTATGTATAATTGTCAAATGTGACTACTAAGAAATAAAGTTGAGTAAGTAATTAAACAAATTTATTTGTTTTAATTAAGCTCAAGAGCAAAGAGGATCAAAATCAGATAAGGGAAAAGAGAAAGCATTCGAGTAGCCTTTCTGCAACCGTTCAAGTATATCCGGGATAAGTTTTGAGTAGTCACCTTTAGTATATAATTGATGATTGCCTTGATATGTATATATTAGATGAATTGTAACCTTTTGGTTTTACTTGAATTAAGTTATGTGATAAATAACTTATGTATATGACTTATAGTCAAATGTTCACTATGGGTTAAGTTTGAATGATGAAAGGGATATGTAAGATTTATGTACGACTTTTGAACTGAAATGTAAATGATGGTGTTCATATAGAGCTTATTTTCGAATGTAGTAAATGACTACTAATGTGATATGTTGAATGAGATGTGTTAATATATGAACTAATATGCATGATATTTGATGTAATTATATCCGGGCTTAAAGACCCGCAGGCGAAATGCTGGAATTATATCTAGGCTTAAAGACTCGCAGGCTAAATGCTGGAATTATATCCGGACTCAAGGTCCGCAGGCTATGTGCTAGAATTATATCCGGACTTAAGGTCCGCAGGCTACGTGCTGGAAATATATTCGGGCTAAAGTCATGAGCTTCGAAGTGGTATATATATGGGTATAAATTCCCGCAGACTTGTGCTAGAATTTTGTTTCAAGTTCTAAGACTTGACAGGCTTGATGCCAGTAAGTTAAGTAAGATTACGACATTGAATATCCGCGGTAAACCATCGTCGAGTAAGTACTATATATTTAAGATGTTAAGGTACGTATTACTTACTCATCGGTGAATTGATCTCGAAATGAATCATTAGCATCAAAGAAGAATATATATGTATGTATGTATGATTGATACTTATAATTGTGAATATGAGATTATTTGATTTAAATGCATCTTATGAACTTTAAGTAGAAGAAATCTATGTATATGTTATGTGTATTTAACCACGAAGTAATTTGAATTGAGAATAAGCTGATTAAATGAATATTTCGATTTCCAATAGTCTTTAATTGTTTGTAATGCTTAAAACTTATTAAGTTTCGAAAGCTTACTCTATTCCTTATTTCTCTGTTTTATAGATTGTTGATTTTGGCCACCGTCTCGGGGATCGTCAGCAATCCATCATACTATCGATCTTTTTGGTACAGTGATAATTTGGTCTCGATATGGCATGTATAGGCTAGGCTGATGATAACTATGTTTTGTATCTATAAATATTTTGGCTATATGAAAATGGCGTATAACTTAAATATCAATATGTATTCAGCTCGATCTCTGTTTATGTTTATTGATGATGTGAAAGAGATAATTAAATGTTTAGCTCGGTAATACCTCTTAGCCTTAATCCGACGATCGGATTCGGGTTAGGGGTGTTACATTTTATTGGTATTAGAGCTACAGTTTAGTCAATTCTAGGACTAACGTAGCGTGTATGAGTCTAGCTATACATGCCATATAGTGATAATACGATAGTGTGATGATTTCTGACAGTTAAAAATGTGTTTTCGTATAGTAATAGATCCCGATCCCAATCGAGTGGTAGTTGATGATGTAGAGAGTGTAGTGCCTGCTCCCACACACGGGACAGCACCGATGGACTCTCAACCTATTGCGAGCAGTCAAAATGACGAGGCTAGACAAGCCTTTTATAATGTGATGAATGATTGGTTTAACCAATACATTCGAACTAATGCGGCTGCTCCACAACCCCCACTTCCGACTAATACAACCCCGCACCCACAATACCTGCGTAATTGATCGGATGAGATTGAATAAGCCCCCGGTTGTGAATCAAAAGCAGGGCTTTGAATTTAAAGCTATTGATAGTGATGATGCCGAGCAAGCTGAATTTTGGTTGGACAACACCATTCGAGTACTTGATGAACTATCTTGCACACCCGATGAATGCCTGAAATGTACTATATCTTTGCTACATGATTTTGCCTATTATTGGTGGAATACATTGGTTTCTGTTGTACCTAGAGAGCGGGTGACGTGGGAGTTCTTCCAAACTGAATTCCGAAAAAGTATATCAGTCAGAGGTTCATCAATCAAAAACTGAAAGAATTTCTTAAACTTAAACAGGGTTCTATATCAGTTACTGATTATGAACAGAAGTTCGTCAGACTTAGCAGATATGCTCGGGAATGTGTATCGTCTGAGGCTATTACGTGTAAACGCTTTGAAGATGGGTTAAATGAAGATATTAAAATGTTCGTTGGTATTCTTGAAATCAGAGAGTTCGTAGTACTTGTTGAGCGAGCTTGCAAAGCCGAGGAGCTTAGTAAAGAAAAAAGGAAAGCTGAAGATAGAGCTAGAGAGTTTCGTAAAAGATCTTTGGGAAAATATTTTTAGCAATTATCGAAGAAATTTTGAGATGATTCGGGCCGATATAAGAACACTTCGGGTTTTTCCAGACGAGACTGTGATCGACCTCCTATGAGTACCCGAGCCACTTCAGTTGCTAGTGTTGGAAATGATCGTCGGGATAGGACTGAGTGTAAGTTTTATGGAAAATGGCATTCGGGGAGTTGTAGATTTCATTATCACTCCTGTTATAAATGTGGATCACCCGACCACTTCATCAAAGACTGCCCGAAGTTGTCAGAGCAAAATGTAAATCAGAGTGGGAAACCGGGTACTGCTACAGCTCGAGGTAGACCATTTAGGAATACGGGAAATGCTAGTGGCGGGCAGAAAGGGTCCAGAGATGCTATGACTAGATCCGAGGCTTGTGCTCCTGCTAGAGCTTTTGCTATACGTGCACGCGAGGATGCTTCTTCGCCTGATGTCATTACCGGTACTTTCACTCTCTTTGATACTATTGTGATTGCATTGATTGACCCTGGTTCTACTCATTCATATGTATGTGAGACTTTAGCATCCAGTAAGACTCTACCTATTGAGTCTACTGAGTTCATGATTCAAGTGACGAATCCCTTGGGTCGATATGTGCTAGTTGACAAAGTGTGCAGGAAATGTCCCCTAATAATCCGAGGTTCCTATTTTTCGGTCGACTTGATGCTTTTACTGTTTGATGAATTTGATGTTATTCTCGGTATGGATTGGTTGATTGTTCATGATGCAGTTGTGAATTGCAAAGGAAAGACTATTGATTTGAGATGTGCAAATGATGAGATAATACGAGTTGAGTCTGCTGGCGTGAACAGGTTACCCGCAATAATATCCTTGATGTTGGCTCAGAAAAATGTAAAAAGGGGGTGTGAAGCATATCTTGCGTACGTACTTGATAGTAAAGAATCAGAAAAGAAGCTTGAATCAGTGCCAGTGGTTTGTAAGTATCCGGATGTTTTTCCCGATGAGTTACCGGGATTACCACCTGTTCGGGAGGTAGAGTTTGGCATTGAACTTGTACTTGGGACTACACCTATTCCGATAGCTCCGTACCGTATGGCACCAACCGAATTAAAAGAATTGAAATATCAGTTGCAAGAGTTGACAGATAGAGGTTTTGCTCGACTGAGCTTTTCTCCCTGGGGTGCACCAGTGTTGTTTGTGAAAAAGAAAGACAGAACTATGAGAATGTGTATTGATTACTGTCAGCTAAATAAGGTAACGGTAAAGAATAAATATTCGTTGCCATGAATTGACGATTTGTTTGATCAACTGAAAGGAGCCTCAGTATTTTCGAAGATTGACTTGAGATCAGGTTATTATCAGTTGCGAGTTAGAGACTCTGATGTGCCTAAAATTGGTTTCAGAACAAGATAAGGACATTATGAGTTCCTAGTGATGCCGTTTGGGCTTACTAATTCCCTTGCTATTTTTATGGATTTAATGAATTGAATTTTCAGACAGTATTTGGATCGGTTTGTAGTCGTGTTTATAGATAACATCTTGATCTATTCACGCGATGAAATCGAGCATGCCGAACACTTGAGGTTGGTATTACAAATTTTGCGAGACAAGCAGTTATATGCAAAATTCAGTAAATGTGAATTTTGGTTGAAGGAAGTCAGCTTTTGGGGGCATGTTGTATCCGCATCGGGCATTTGAGTTGATCCGAGTAAAATATTAGCCATACTTGTTTGGAAGCCTCCTAGAAATGTTACTGAAGTTCGAAGCTTTTTGGGACTTGCCGATTACTACAGACGGTTTGTAAAGGGTTTCTCGATGATAGCCACACCATTGACGAAGCTACTTCAGAAAGATGTTAAGTTTGAATGGTCAGAAAAGTGCCAGAAAAGTTTTGACCAACTAAAAACTTATTTGACTGAAGCTCCAGTGTTAGTGCGGCGAGAATCCCAGAAAGAGTTTGTCATTTGAGTGATGCATCCTTACATGGGTGGGTTGTGTATTGATGCAAGAGGGTTGAGTTGTAGCTTACGCGTCGAGGCAATTAAAGCCACATGAGAAAAACTATCCGACCCATGATCTCGAATTAGCTACCATCATATTTACTTTGAAAATATGGCGACACTACTTGTTTGGAGAGAGGTGTCATGTATATTCGGATCACAAAAGCCTCAAATGTTTGATGACTCAAAGAGATTTGAATCTGTAACAAAGATGTTGGCTTGAATTATTGAAAGACTACGAGCTTGTCATTGACTATCACCCGGGAAAAGCTAACGTGGTTGCCGATGCTTTAAGTCGCAAGTCACTGTTTGCTTTACGAGCGATGAATGTACACCTGTCCGTTTCATCCGATAATGTGTTAGTAACAGAATTAAAAGCTAAACCATTATTGATTCATCAAATACGTGAATCTCAGAAAGTCGATGATGAATTGGTTGCTAAACGAGCTGAATATGTTTCAAATGTAGAATCAGAGTTTTAAATTGACGACAATGATTGTTTGAGGTTCAGAAGTCGATTGTGTGTTCCAAGAAATTCAGAACTTATTTCGGTGATTTTGAGCGAAGCTCATAATAGCCGAATGTCGGTCCATCCTGGTAGTACGAAAATGTACAACGATCTGAAACATCAGTATTGGTGGCATGGTATGAAACGAGAAATTTTTGACTTTGCCTCTAAATGTTTGATATGTCAACAAGTGAAAGCGGAGTATCAAGTGCCTTCGGGTTACTTCAGCCGATCATGATACCCGAGTGGAAGTGGGATCGAGTTACGATGAATTTTGTGTCTGGGTTACCTTTGTCACCAAGTAAGAAAGATGCGATATGGGTTGTTGTGGATAGATTGACTAAATCAGCTCATTTCATTCCTGTACATATGGATTTCTCACTTGATAAGCTAGCCGAATTGTATGTTTCTCAGATTGTCAGATTACACGGGGTACCCGTTTCAATTGTGTCAGATAGAGATCCAAGATTTACATCAAGATTTTGGAAGAAATTACAAGATTCTCTGGGTACCAAACTACATTTTAGCACTGCGTTTCATCCCCAAACGGACGGTCAATCAGAACGTGTAATTCAGATACTTGAGGATATGTTGAGATGCTGCATCCTTGAGTTTAGTGGTTCATGGGAACGGTATTTGCCTTTGATTGAATTCGCTTACAACAATAGTTTTCAATCAAGCATTAAGATGGCACCTTACGAGGCTTTGTACGGTCGTAAATGCCGTACACCGTTGTTTTGGACCGAGCTTAGCGAAAGTAAAATCTTCGGGGTTGATTTGATTAAAGATGCTGAACAGAAAGTAAAAGTGAAAGTGATCCGTGAAAGTCTGAAAGCAGCTTTAGATCGTCAGAAGTCGTATGTGGATTTAAAACGAAAAGACATTAAGTATCAGGTCGGAGACAAAGTGTTTCTTAAAGTTTCACCTTGGAAAAAGGTGCTCAGATTTGGCCGTAAGGGCAAATTGAGTCCGATGTTCATTGGGCCGTATGAAATATCCGAACGAGTTGGGCCGGTTGCATACAGATTGATTTTACCCTCTGAACTTGAAAAGATTCACAATGTTTTTCATGTTTTGATTCTTCGACGTTATAGATCCGATCCATCGCATATAATTAATCCATCAGAGGTTGAGATTCAATCTGATTTGAGTTATGAAGAAGAACCGGTTCGTATTTTGGCTCGTGAAGTAAAAGAACTATGAAATAAGAAAATCTCATTAGTCAAGGTACTGTGGCTTAAACATGGGGTTAAAGAAGCTACTTGGGAGCTTGAGGACTCTATAAAAGAACGATATCCTAACTTATTCACTGGTAAGATTTTCGGGGATGAAAATTTCTTATGTGGGGGAGAGTTGTGACAGCCCTAATTTGACCCTAGTCGGAAAGTGGTTTCGGGACCACAAAATCGAGTCATAAAATATAATTAACCATTATATTCTATGCTTATTATATATGTAAATGCATGTGTGAAAGTTTCATGCTTTGATTTTGTCATTTGTATGTCAAATTCATTAAATAGGACTTATGTGAGACATTTTTGAAATGTGATAGGTTAATTTAAAAATGGTCTATTAATGCATGATATAAAAAGAATGGACTTGCATGTCAAATTATCCATTTTAATGTAGTGGTCGGCCATGTTGATGTTTAATATAAAATATATGTATTATTTATTAGTTTAATGGCAACTAAATGGCTTTATATTTTATAATATTGATGAATAAAAAAAAAGATAAAAGGGGTGATGAAAACAAAGTTTCATCTTTGTTCTTCTTAGCCGAATTGAAAGAAAGAAAAAAAGGGCAAGACATTCGGTCATTTTAAGCTTGAGGAAGGTTAGTAAATTATGTTAGTTTTTGAAATTTTAGCTTGTTTTAAGTTAATTATCAAGTTTCTTTCTTAGCCCATGTCAAAACTTTGAATTTTGGGTGATGAATTGAGCATTCGGTTATGGTTGATAAGGAACGGGTTGGATTATTACCTTTATGTTTGAATATCTAAAGGTTCGGCATTGTATATGAATTTTAAAGGTATGATTTTGAATAATGTAAGTAATGGAATGTGAGTAATGTTATGCTTTGATAGTATATATATAAGTATAATTAATCCATTTTGATAATATTATATAAGGTGATAAGTAAAAATATTATGGTGGCTTGAGTTTAATAACATTCGGCTAAGGACTATAAGTGCTAGCTAATTCGGTATAAGTGTATAGGTGTTAATGACCTTGTATTTGAGGTTTTGAAGAATAGGTAGTGGTTAATTAAAGCGATGAAGGTTAATTTTGAGTATGGTTAAGTTTGGGCATTCGACATTACTTATAACATTGGATATGAGTGTATGAAAGGTTAGAATTTCTTTTAAGTGAATTATGACTTTGATTTGAGCAAGATAGAATCAGCCATAAGCATGATTAAATGGTTCGGTCATTGTTTTGGCATAGGTGAAACCAATATGAATTTGCTACATTCGGTCATAAAATGGAATTGAATATGAAGGTTAAGTTTGAGTACTTTGGGCTGAATGGGTTATATATTAATCATAAATGGATTGTATGCATATGAGTGTGTATTTATTTGTGTGTGTGGCATTGATGATAAATGGCAATTGGTAATGTTGTAAATGTTTAATAAGTTGATATTCGGAGTTAGCTATATGTCTTGGAGCTATAATGTAATTTGAAAAATAAATAAAAGTATATGATATTAAGCATGCATTATATATATATAGGCATGTGTATACGCGATTGTCCATAAATATGAGTAAATGATTAAATTGTGATAGTCATATATAGGTATGTATATATATATGCCTTATGTATGTACCATGTGCTTATAGAGACATTCAGATATATGGTTGAATTCATGTATAAGGAAGCATGATAAGTTATGTGAATCTTTGTTTGTGTATGCGAATTAGATATAGATTAAATAAGCAGGAAATCGAGTCATGGCATATTTTATAAAATATAATATATATTGAGGTTATGTATGATTGTCAAATGTGACTACTAAGAAATAAAGTTGAGTAAGTAATTAAACAAATTTATTTGTTTTAATTAAGCTCAAGAGCAAAGAGGATCAAAATCAGATAAGGGAAAAGAGAAAGCAATCGAGTAGCCTTTCTGCAACCTTTCAAGTATATCCGAGGTAAGTTTTGAGTAGTCACCTTTAGTATATAATTGATGATTGCTTTGATATGTGTATATTAGATGAATTGTGACCTTTTGGTTTTACTTGAATTAAGTTGTGTGATAAATAACTTATGTATATGACTTATAGTCAAATGGTCACTATGGGTTAAGTTTGAATGGTGAAAGGGATATGTAAGATTTATGTACGACTTTTGAACCGAAATGTAAATGATGGTGTTCATATGGAGCTTATTTTCGAATGTAGTAAATGACTACTAATGTGATATGTTGAATGAGATGTGTTAATATATGATTAAATATGCATGATATTTGATGTAATTATATTCGGGCTTAAAGACCCGCAAGCGAAATGCTGGAATTATATCGGGGCTTAAAGACCCGTAGGCTAAATGCTGGAATTATATCCGGACTTAAGGTCCGCAGGCTATGTGCTGGAATTATATCCGGACTTAAGGTCCGCAGGCTACGTGCTGGAAATATATTCGGGCTAAAGTCCATGAGCTTCGAAGTGGTATTATACGGTATAAATTTCATGAGCTTGTGCTAGAAATTTGTTTCAAGTTCTAAGACTTGAAAGGCTTGATGCCAGTAAGTTAAGTAAGATTACGACATTGAATATCGGCGGTAAACCATCGTCGAGTAAGTACTATATATTTAAGATGTTAAGGTACGTATTACTTACTCATCGGTGAATTGATCTCGAAATGAATCATTAGCATAAAAGAAGAATATATATGTATATATGTATGATTGATACTTATAATTGTGAATATGAGATTATTTGATTTAAATGCATCTTATGAACTTTAAATAGAAGAAATCTATGTATATGTTATGTGTATTTAACCACGAAGTAATTTGAATTGAGAATAAGTTGATTAAATGAATATTTCGATTTCCAATAGGTCTTTAATTGTTTGTAATGCTTAAAACTTATTAAGTTTCGAAAGCTTACTCTGTTCCTTATTTCTCTGTTTTATAGATTGTTGATTTTGGCCACCGTCTGGGGGATCGTCAGCAGCCCATCATACTATCGATCTTTTTAGTATAGTTATAATTTGGTCTCGATATGGCATGTATATGCTAGGCTGATGATAACTATTTTTTGTATCCGTAAATATTTTAGCTATATGAAAATGGCGTATAACTTAAATATCAATATGTCTTCAGCTCGATCTCTGTTTATGTTTATTGACAATGTGAATGAGATAATTAAATGTTTAGCTCGGTAATACCTCTTAGCCTTAATCCGGCGATCGGATTCAGGTTAGGGTTGTTACAGGGACGGTTAAGGACATGAATATAATGTTTGTATAATTATTTTATAAAGGTTAATTTAGTAAAATATGTAATAATATGTATGAAATAAAACATAAAAATTTAAAATCTATTTGTTCATCTTTTTGTTTTGACCGAACATTAAACAAAAGAAAAGAAATAAGGTTTTCAATGGTTCAGCCATTGTTAAGCTTAATCATGGTATGTAATTAGCTCAGTTTTTGATAATTTTTACTTTTTTGAGATCGTTGCAGTGTAATTTACAAAGCCCATGCTTGAATTTCTGATTTTGGTGAATATTTTGCGTTATGCCATTGATGAATAATTGAGTTTTGTGATGTTATTTGATGAATTATAAAAGATATGTTTTGGATTAATATGTTTTGTATTGGAATTTTTGATGATTTTGAGTAATTAGGACTAAATTTCAAAAACAATAAACTGAGGGACTAAAATGTGAAATAAATGAAATGTATGGACTTGTATGAATATAAAGAACATTCGGCCTAAGCATAGTGTATTTAAAGTTTGCATGTTTTGTGTTTTGTGCAATTTGGACTAAATTGTAAAAAGTGTAAAATATCAGGGCTAAAATGGTAATTTCCCATTTATGTGTTTTTGGACTAAATTGAGTGAAATTATGTCTGAATGAGTTTAATTTGAATATGTTTAGATCAAGAACCAAAGAAATCGGATTTGGATTAGGGGAAAACCAAAGTTATCGATTAGTCGTCCCGCTCCGATTATCGTTGTCCGAGGTAAGTTTATAAGCAAATAGATGTTATTTATTTGATTAAATACGAACTATATATGCTGAAATGAATAATGTGATAGTATGTATGATGAAGTTGAATATGTATAAGCTTAAAAGCTATGTGTACGAGTTCAATTCGATTGAGTTACAACGTCCGAAAGCCCCGTACGAACCTTAGGAATAGCTAGGATACATATATCATGACATAGGATTTCTGATATGTGTTCTCATGTAAGACCACGTCTGGGACGTTGGCATTGTACGATATGTGTAATTATTCGAGTATCCTATTCAATTCCGAATGGTTCAACAGGCAATAATAAGTTAAGTCCGAATGAAAAATCAAGTTAAAAGGTTCAAGCATGTATTCATACTAAGTTATGAAATTATGGTAAGTTAGATGTTTGAATTGATGATATAAATATTACATATTAATGTGAACTACATGTATGCATATGTGAAAGTATACATTTGGTTTAATGATGTATTTATGATGCAAATGAAAGTATATGTGTATATGAAAATCTATAATTAGCCAAATGTTAAATATATGTGACATTGAAATTGTAATTTATGTGCATTCATATATGAATGAATATATATTCAGCCAAGGATATATATATATATATATATATATATATATATATATGTATACATGATCTTAGAAGTGAAAATAATAATAATGTTATTAACTACATGCGTATTCGATTTATTTAAATTTGATGCATAGTTATATGTTTGATAAATGCATTTTTGCAAGTTTGAAAATCTATATGAATATAATGATTCGATTTTGTCGTATTGAATTATAAATGTTATTGACTTGTTTATTTAATTATGACTTACTAAGCTATGATAGCTTACTGTGTGTGTTTATGTTTACCTCTGTTTTATAGATTTTGGAATCAAGTTACGAGCTCGGGGATCGTCAGCAAAGTCTATCACACTATCGACTGTTTTTGTTACTTTATAATTTGAACTTATACCTATGGCATGTATAGGCTAGATTATATTTGGTTAAGTTTGAAGTTGTGTATATATTAAGCCATGTGAAAGTGGCAAATATAATATGTAAGTATATGAAACTTTATGTGTTATATGTATTGAAAATAGTTGATGATTTTGGATGTGTATTTGGTTGATTCGGCTATGGTTCATGCATAGATAAAAATATATGTGAATTTGGTTGATATGTTTAGTTAAGGTATCACAAATAGCCTATGATTAGCTCACTTTCGATAAGTTTGATGTATGGTATGTTTTGTATTTGTGAATGGTTTATTAATTTGGCTTAGTAATGGAGTAAAATGACAATGATATATATATATATTTGAATGGGTATTAGTTGTTTTGATTCGGTTGTAATGGCAATGTATGTGCATATATATTTTATGTTGAATGGATGGCTAATTAAGTACAGTCGATGAAGACAAATAATGAGTATGTTATATTATTGCTTTGGTTGATATGCCTTATTTGAGGTACGGTAATAAAAGACTAAAATGTTAGGTTTTATATTGAGTTGAAAATGTGCCATTTTTGTGGTTTGGCAAGTGTGCTTAAATTAGGTCATTATGTGTTGACTTATCTGTTAATGTTATAATTATGGTATTGAATATTTGTGGACTAAGTTAGGCTATGAAAATTTAATTAATGAATGTTGTTTTTGTGTCGGTTTCAAATGGCATATTACTTGAATGTTTTGGTCAGTTTATTTGAGTAGTTTAATTGGTTAAGTTGATGATATATTCGGCATATGCTAAGTAGAATATTAAACATATGTATCTATATTATGCAATTGTTGAAGTTAGGTAAACAAATGTTATAATGGTACGTTAATATTTGATAGATGAAATAGACATAATAGTACATGTTATTTATATGAAATGAAATGATGTTTGTTTGCATGTTTTAAAGTATGCACATATAATTTGTAAGTTAGTAAGTTATTTTATATTAAATTATTTGAATGCCATAAATGTTAAGTATACATATATGATTGGTATATGAAATGAAATATACTTGGTTATGAGTTAAGCATTCAATTTGCATGATTCCTTGGTTGTATTGACTGAATATAAATTTGGAAATTGTATAAATTACAGAGTCGAAGCATGTTAGATTGGTTTTAAATTTTACTAGATGATTAACATTGAAATGAAAATTTGTTCTGAGTTGTTTCATGTTCAGTAATGCCTCATAACCCATTCCGGTGATGGATACGGGTTAGGTGTAATGCCCCATATATGCATTCCATACCGAAACAGTGTACGAGGTATTACTAGAACATAACAAATACCATTAAATAAAACCGAGACAAAAATATGGCATCCAATTGGATCATGAAACATTATAACATTTGCCTTTAACAATATTAGCCAACTTCAATGGCTTTGTACAAAATACTCGATCACATACTGCAGCCAATATTTTAAGCCTAGGCAATTATGACACGTAACAAAATAACTAAGCCTACTATACATGCCATAATTCAAAATGTTTAGTTCAAATACCCAAAAATATTGATCGTAAAGGCAGATCTTCAACGATCCTTGACTCCTGTGCAAGCTGGACGACACTATAAGACAAAAGAGAGAAAAGAAAGTAAGCTTATAGCTTAGTAAGCAAGTATATAAATAATGAAAAAAGAATTTAATATGATTACATAATAACTCAAGTGTATCTACTTTAAATTTCACTATTTACTCCACTTTGGTCAAGCTGTCTCTCCTGCGTCATATTCACTAAATAAATCATAACTTGAGTTACGAAACTCAAAATCCAATTCTGTAAATTTTCCATAAAACTAAACTCATATATATACTTAATAATTTTTTTCTAGAATTTTTGGTCAAGCAAATTAGTACAGTTTATTAGTTAAAATCTCCCCTGTTTCAGGGTTAGACTACCCTGACCTCTGTGCACTACGAACCAAATTTCTCCTTGTACATAAATCCAACGACCATGACGTTTGTTTCCCTTAAAAATATACTCAATAAGGAATCCATAATGTAATATATGACTCTTAATAATTTATTCAAAATTTATGGTGAATTTTTAAAGTCTGAACAGGGAATCATGTAGTCATTCTGAACAGGTCTCACTAAAATATAAATTTCTCAAAATATAAGATCCCTTTACTTACTCTGTTTCTTTTAAATGAAAATACACTCATTAAGCTTTAAATTCATATCTCATTCAGCCTCTAATTAAATTCCCATTATTTTTGGTGATTTTTTAAATTCATGTCACTGCGTCTGTCCGAAACAGTATTATTGCTAATTCACTCTTTCACACTTTCTTTATATTAATCTCATTTTAACATGCATATCACAATTCATTTTCACCACATTTTTACCACATTTCATACATCACAAGTATAGGTCCATGATTACAATGTCACCATAAAGCCATCCCGTTGAACAATTCGGATCAATTCCCGATACTTGATGGTTTCAGCACACAACTCCACCATCATATTTCATATAATTCGACTCTCTTGTACACATGGTGAACACTTAGTATCACCCATCTGACCTAGCCAATTTATCTCGTAGCTCTCTTGTCTACATGGTGTCCTTCACTTGGAATCACACATGCGACCTAGCTACATTTATCTCTCCCGTAGCTCTCTTGTCTACATGGGATACTTCCCGTATCACACATGTGACCTAGCTACTACATAGTATCGCGTAGCTTTCTTGTACACATGATGTGCACTCGGCACCATACATGTGACCTAGCCACGCTCCATCTATATTATTCAATCTTTCCGAAGTACAACTGGGATTTCTCTCTCTATTACTTATTTCCATTTTTCCAATAGTCAATTTATGCTTCAAAATCGGCTAAATTACATATATAATAGGATGAAATATAAAAATGTAAATGAAGTTAATGTATTATTTACATACAAACTTACCCCGGTGCAAAATATGGAAATTTTGCAATTTAGTCCAAAACCTTTTCCTTCCCCCGTTCGAGATCGATTCCACGCCTTTCTTGATCTATAACAACACATTAAGCTCATTTAAAACTCATACTATTTATTTCAATCGAAAAATCACATTATGGAAAAATTACATTTTTGCCCCCTAACTTTTACAAAATTATGATTTTGCCTTTAGGCTCGGAAATTTAATTTCAGCCCTTATTCTTATGTTTAATGACATGCTGATCATTGTTCTCTTCTATGCCGTCAAATTCTCACTCTAACACATAGTTATGAACAATAGGTATTTTTACCGATTATGCCGTTTTACTCGTTTTCACTAAAAATCACTTAGAAAAGATCATTCTCCTAACTTCAAACATTCATATTCTACCATCAAACAACAGAATACATGCATATCATTCATGGGTAATTTTTTAAACATAAACCCTAACTCGAAATAATGGTAGAAATAGGTAGACCGAGTTACGAGGATTTCAAAAATGTAAAGAACATTAAAAACGGGGCTTGAATGCACTTACTATTGAGCTTGAAAGCTTGAAACAAACCCTAGCTATGGAGAACCCTTGAAATTTCAGCCTAATGAAGAAGATGGACAAAAATTGGCTTTTAATTTTGTTTTTAATTCATTTTAATAACTAAATGACCAAAATGCCCTTACTACTAAACTTTCCAAAAATTCCATCCATGTCCAATTTTGTCCATAGACTTACTATTTAAGGCCTCCTTATTAATATTCCAAAGCAATTTCATACTAAAAACTTCTAGAATGCAAGTTTTGCAAATTATTTGATTTAGTCCCCAATCTCAACTTAAGCACTTTATGCATAGAATTTCATCATGAAATTTTCACACAATCATGCAATCATATCGTAAACCTCAAAATAATTATAATAATAATTTAAATTTTTTTAAATCTCGAATTTGTGGTTTCAAAACCACTATTCTATTTTGCCCCTAAATCTGTTACAGCTCTCCCCCCCTTTAGGGATTTTCGTCCCTGAAAATCTTACTGGTAAAGAGATTTGGGTACTATTTTCTCATGGCTTCCTCCAGTTCCCACGTAGCTTCTTCTACTTCATGTCTTTGCCATAACACTTTTACTAAAGCTATACTTTTCTTTCTCAACTATTTTACTTCTCGAGCCAAAATCTTAATCGGTTCCTCATCATAGGTCAAGTCCGATCGAATCTCAATTTCTGTTGGAGAAATCACATGTGAAGGATCAAAACGATAACGTCGCAACATTGATACATGAAACACATTATGAATTCTTTCTAACTCTGCCGGTAAGGCCAACCGAAATGCCACTGGTCCAATCCTCTCAGTAATCTCATACGGCCCAATAAAACGTGGACTCAACTTACCTTTCTGGCCAAAATTTAAAATCTTTTTCCATGGTGGCACCTTCAGGAACACTTTATCACCCACCTGAAATTCAATCTCTTTTCTTTTTAAATCTGCATATGACTTTTGTCGATCTGAAGTAGCTTTCAGGCAATCACGAATTACTTTTACTTTCTCTTCGGTTTCTTTAACTAGATCAACCCCATGAATCTGTTTCTCACTAAGTTCAGTCCAATATAAAGGAGTCCGACACTTGTGACCATACAAGGCTTCGTACGGTGTCATCTGTATACTTGACTGAAAACTATTATTGTAGGCAAATTCAACCAAAGATAGATATTTCTCCCAACTACCTTCAAATTCTAAAACACAGCATCTAGGCATATCTTCGAGTACCTGGATTACTCTTTCCGACTGACCATCTGTTTGTGGATGAAACGCGGTACTAAAGTTCAATTTTGTGCCCAAAGCTTCTTGTAACTTTTTCCAGAATCTCGAGGTAAATCTCGGATCTCTATCTAATATTATAGACATAGGTACCCCGTGTAACCTCACAATTTCAGCAATATATAATTCAGCTAATTTATCAAGTGAGTAATCGGTACATACCGGTATAAAGTGAGCCGACTTTGTTAACCTATCAACCACTACCCAGACAGCATCCTTCTTTTTAAGAGTCAAAGGCAACTCGGTTACAAAATCTATGGTAATCCTATCCCATTTCCATTCAGGCACCATTACCGGTTGGAGTAATCCCGAAGGCACCAGATGCTCAGCTTTTACTTGTTGACAGATCAAACACTTGGTTACAAATTCAGAAATGTCCCTTTTCATGCCTGGCAACCAATATAACTTCTTTAAATCATTATACATTTTTGTGCTACTAGGGTGAACTAACAAACAAACACTATGTGCCTCATGTAGTATTTTATGAATCAATTCATCATTTTTTGGCACACAAATCCTATCTCGAAACATCAAACAGTCATCTGGTCCAACTCAAAAATCTGAGTCGTAACCCGATTCGCACTGAGTTCTCTTGGTTCGCAACTCACTATCATTCTTTTGAGCATCATAAATTAGCTGGAGAAATAACGGTTTAACCCTCCTCTCTGCCAAGATTGACCCATCATCAGACAATGCTAACCTCGTATTCATGGCTCTCAAAGTAAAAAGAGATTTCCTGCTTAAGGCGTCAGCAACTACATTCGCTTTTCCCGGATGATAATCAATCACTAGCTCATAATCCTTCAATAATTCAAGCCATCTCCGTTCTCGCAGATTCAAATCGTTTTGATTCATCAAATACATCAAACTTTTGTGATCAGTAAAAATTTGACATTTTTCACCATACAAATAATGTCACCAGATCTTCAGGGCAAAGACAATAGCGGCCAATTCCAAGTCATGCGTGGGATAGTTTTTCTCGTGCGGTTTTAACTGTCTCGAGTCATAAGCTACCACTTTACCCTCTTGCATTAGTACACATCCAAGGCCTGTCAATGATGCATTACTATAAATTACGAACTCCTTCCCGGGCTCGGGCTGTACTAAAATTAGTGCTTCAGTCAATCGTGCTTTCAGCTTTTCAAAACTCTGCTGACATTTATCAGTCCATTCAAACTTAACATTCTTTTGCAGCAACTTAGTCATAGGACAGGCAATCATCGAAAATCCCATGACAAAGAGTCTATAATACCCGACCAAGCCTAAAAAGCCTTTAACCTCAAATACATTCTTTGGTGGTTTCCAATCAACAATCGCAGAAATTTTGCTCAGATCTACCCGAATACCATCAACTGAGACTATATGTCCCAAAAATCTGACTTCACGACGCCAAAACTAACTTTTGCTAAACTTAGCAAACAATTTCTTTTCTCTTAAGATCTGCAATATGGTTCTCAAGTGTTCGGCGTGCTCAGACTCATCTCGAGAATAGATTAGGATGTCATCTATAAAGACTACCACAAACATATCCAAATATGGTCGAAAAATTCGGTTCATCAAGTCTATAAATATAGCTAGAGCATTTGTTAAGCCAAAAGGCATCACAAGAAACTCATAATGTCCATACCTTGTCTGAAAGGCAGTTTTCAGCACATCCGACTCCTTAACTCTCAACTGGTAGTAACCGGACCTCAAATCGATCTTTGAAAACACTGTTGCCCCCTTCAACTGATTGAATAAATCGTCAATCCTCGGTAACGGGTACTTGTTCTTTATAGTCACCTTATTGAGCTGACGGTAATCAATGCAAAGCCTCATTGAGCCATCTTTCTTCTTTACGAACAATACGGGAGCACCCCAGGGAGAGAAACTCGGTCTCACAAATCCCTCGTCTGTTAACTCTTGCAACTGAGCCTTCAATTCTCTTAATTCAGTTGGAGCCATTCTATATGGAGAAATCGAGATCGGTGTAGTCCCCGGAAACAAATCAATGGCAAACTCTATCTCTCTGTTCGGAGGCAACCCAGGTAATTCCTCTGGAAACACATCTGGAAATTCACTGGACTATCTAAGACCGATTCAAGCTTCAATTCAGACATTTCAGTATTCATTACATAGGCAAGATAAGCTTCGCACCCTTTCCTTATGTATTTCTGTGCAGACATGCGCGAAATCACCATAGGCAATTTATTTGATTCATCTTTTTCAACCCACAGAATTTCATCGTTTTCACATTTCAACTCTAATGTTTTCTGTTTACAATTTACCTTGACATCATACAATGTCAACCAATCCATTCCCAAGATAACATCAAACTCATCAAATGGTAACAACATCAAATTAGCCGGAAAACAGTGACCTTGAATCATTAATGGGCAATTCTTGCAAACCTTATCAACTAGCACATATTGGCCTAAGGGGTTCGACACTTTAATCATATACTCAGTAAACTCAACAAGCAACTTCTTATTAGACACTAAATTCACACAAATATAGGAATGAGTAGACCCGGGATCAATCAATGCAACAGCAACAGTATCGTAAAGAAAAAATGTACCAGTAATCACATTGGGAGATGATGCATCCTCTCGGGCACATATGGTATAAGCTTTAGCAGGCACTCTAGCTTCTGATTTCGCCGTTGAATCTTTTTACAGTTTTACTACTAGTTCCACTTCTGGTATTTCTCTGTGGTCTACCTCTGCTAGCGATAGTACTCTGTCTAGCACTTTGAAATTTTTCTTCTTTAACTTTCTCTGGATAGTCTCTGATAAAATGCTCGCGAGAACCGCACCTAAAACAAGCTCGGTCGTTTCCCCAACACTCACCATAATGTTGCCTGCCACATTGTTGACATTCGGGCTTTCTAGATCACACATTACCCACACTTGCCACTCAAGTAGCTTGAGCTTTAGACCCCGAATATGCCCTACCACGGTCTCTGTGTGAATCCCTAGCTGAAACTGTCATTCGAGGGTTTGTCTATTTAGACCTCTTTGATTGAGATTGAAATGACTTGCTTATCGGCCTCTTTCTGGCATTTCGAGCCTCAATAGTAGCTTTTCTTCTTTCTTTGTTTAATTCTTCGGCTTTAAGAGCTTGATCAACCAATATTACAAATTCTTTCAGCTCCAAAATTCCTACAAGCACTTTAATGTCCTCATTTAGCCTATCCTCAAACCTTTTGCACATAATGGCCTCGGTAGACACACATTCCTGGGCATACTTACTGAGTCTTACAAATTTGAGTTCATACTCTACCACAGACATCTTGCCCTGCTTCAATTCGAGGAACTCCTTCCATTTTTGATCAATAAATCGCTGACTTATGTATTTCTTTCTGAATTCTTCCTGGAAGAAATCCCAAGTAACCCTTTCTTTTGGAACCACTGCTACCAAAGTCTTCCACCAGTGGTAGGCTAAATCTCTCAAAAGTGGTACAGCACACTTTAAGCACTCCTCGGGTGTACATGAGAGCTCATCAAATACACGGGTAGAATTTTCAAGCCAGAACTCCGCTTTCTCGGGATCATCATCGATCTTTGCTCTAAACTCTTCGAATCTTGTCAACCGGAGGCTTGTTCATTCTTACCAAATCTATGCCTTGAGCAGCTACAGGAACCGTCTGAGGTATGGGAGGGGGTGGAGGAGGTTGAGCATTTGGGTTTGCTCGAATAAACTCAGTATACCAATTGTTCATCATTTGGAGAAAGGCATCCCAAGCCTCATCTCCCTGTCTCAATGTCTCAGGTCTACTTTCTACAGGCGCGGTCCCTTGTGCAGGAGCCGACGCATTACTAGTAGCATCATCAACCGCAGTTCCGTCGGGATCCATTACTATATTAAAACAAAACACAGTTTAAAATAATCAGGAGTCACCACACTATCACAATATATTTATGGCTTGTATAGCTAGACTTTTACACACACCATATTAGTCCGAGAACTGACTAAACCTTGGCTCTGATACCACTAAATGTAATGCCCCATACACGCATTCCACACCGAAACAGTGTACGAGGTATCACCAGAACATAACGCATACCATTAAATAAAACCGAGACAAAAATATGGTATCCAATTGGATCATGAAACATTATAACATATGCCTTTAACAATATTAGCCAACTTCAATGGCTTTGTACAAAATACTCGATCACATACTGTAGCCAATATTTTAAGCCTAGGCAATTATGACACGTAACAAAATAACTAAGCCTACTATACACGCTCCATCTATATTATTCAATCTTTCCGAATGTACAACCGAGATTTCTCTTTCTATTACTTATTTCCATTTTTCCAATAGTCAGTTTATGCTTCAAAATCGGCTAAATTACATATATAATGGGCTGAAATATAAAAATGTAAATGAAGTTAATGTATTATTTACATACAAACTTACCCCGGTGCAAAATATGGAAATTTTGCAATTTATTCCAAAACATTTCCTTCCCCCGTTCGAGATCGATTCCACGCCTTTCTTGATCTATAACAACACATTAAGCTCATTTAACACTCATACTATTTATTTCAATCCAAAAATCACATAATGGAAAAATTACATTTTTGCCCCCTAAATTTTACAAAATTATGATTTTGTCCTTAGGCTCGGAAATTTAATTTCAGCCCTTATTCTTATGTTTAATGACATGCTGATCATTTTTCTCTTGTATGGTAACATCAAATTCTCACTCTAACACATAGTTATGAACAATAGGTGTTTTTACCGATTATGCTGTTTTACTCGTTTTCGCTAAAAATCACTTAGAAAAGATCGTTCTCCTAACTTCAAACATTCATATTCTACCATCAAACATCAAAATACATGCATATCATTCATGGGTAAATTTTTAGACATAAACCCTAACTCGAAATAATGGTAGAAATAGGTAGACCGAGTTACGAGGATTTCAAAAATGTAAAGAACATTAAAAACGGGGCTTGAATGTACTTACTATTGAGCTTGAAAGCTTGAAACAAACCCTAGCTATGGGGAACCCTTGAAATTTCGGCCTAATGAAGAAGATGGACAAAAATTGGCTTTTAATTTTGTTTTTAATTCATTTTAATAACTAAATGACCAAAATGCCCTTACTACTAAACTTTCCAAAAATTCCATCCATGTCCAATTTTGTCCATAGACTTAGAAATTGGCCAAATTGCTAGTTAAGGCCTCCTTATTAATATTCCAAAGCAATTTCATACTAAAAACTTCTAGAATGCAAGTTTTACAAATTATTTGATTTAGTCCCTAATCTCAACTTAAGCACTTTATGCATAGAATTTCATCACGAAATTTTCACATAATCATGCAATCATATCATAAACCTCAAAATAATTATAATAACAATTTAATTTTTTTTAAATCTCGAATTTGTGGTTTCAAAACCACTATTCCATTTTGCCCCTAAATCGGGCTGTTATAGCTCCCTCCCCTTTAGGGATTTTCGTCCCTGAAAATCTTACTGGTAAAGAGATTTGGGTACTGTTTTCTCATGGCTTCCTCCAGTTCCCACGTAGCTTCTTCTACTTCATGTCTTTGCCGTAACACTTTTACTAAAGCTACACTTTTCTTTCTCAACTATTTTACTTCTCGAGCCGAAATCTTAATCGGTTCCTCATCATAGGTCAAGTCTGATCGAATCTTAATTTCTGTTGGTGAAATAACATGTGAAGGATCAGAACGATAACGTCGCAACATTGATACATGAAACACGTTATGAATTCTTTCTAACTCTGCCGGTAAGGCCAACCGATATGCCACTAGTCCAATCCTCTCAGTAATCTCGTACGGCCCAATAAAATGCGGACTCAACTTGCGTTTCCGGCCAAATCTTAAAATCTTTTTCCATGGTGGCACCTTCAAGAACACTTTATCACCCACCTGAAATTCAATCTCTTTTTAAATCTGTATATGACTTTTGTCAATCTGAAGCAGCTTTCAGGTAATCACAAATTACTTTTACTTTCTCTTCGGTTTCTTTAACTAGATCAACCCCATGAATTTGTTTCTCACTAAGTTCAGTCCAATATAAAGGAGTCTGACACTTGCGACCATACAAGGCTCCGTACGGTGCCATCTGTATACTTGACTAAAAAATGTTATTGTAGGCAAATTCAACAAAGATAGATATTTCTCCCAACTGCCTTCAAATTCTAAAACACAGCATCTAAGCATATCTTTGAGTACCTGGATTACTCTTTCCGATTGACCATCTGTTTGTGGATGAAATGCGGTACTAAATTTTAATTTTGTGCCGAAAGCTTCTTGTAACTTTTTCCAGAATCTCGAGGTAAATCTCGGATCTCTATCTGATATTATAGACATAGGTACCCCGTGCAACCTCACAATTTCAGCAATATATAATTCAGCTAATTTATCAAGTGATAGGTACCCCGTGCAACCTCACAATTTCAGCAATATATAATTCAACTAATTTATCAAGTGAGTAATCGGTACGTGCCGGTATAAAGTGAGCCGACTTTGTTAACCTATCAACCACTACCCAGACATCATCCTTCTTTTTAGGAGTCAAAGGCAACCCGGTTACAAAATCCATGGTAATACTATCCCATTTCCATTCAGGCACCATTACTGGTTGGAGTAATCCTGAAGGCACCTGATGCTCAGCTTTTACTTGTTGACAGATCAAACACTTGGTTACAAATTCAGAAATGTCCCTTTTCATGCCTGGCCACCAATATAACTTCTTTAAATCATTATACATTTTTGTGTTACCAGGGTGAACTGACAAACAACAACTATGTGCCTCATGTAGTATTTTCTGAATCAATTCATCTTTTTTCGGTACACAAATCCTATCTCGAAACATCAAACAGTCATCTGGTCCAACTCGAAAACTGAGTCGTGAGTGGCGATTCGTGACCGAGTTCTCTTGGTTCGCAACTCACTATCGTTCTTTTGAGCATCACAAATTAGCTGGAGAAATAACGGTTTAACCCTTATCTCTGCCAAGATTGACCCATCATCAGACAATGCTAACCTCGTATTCATGGCTCTCAAAGTAAAAGGAGATTTCCTGCTCAAGGCGTCAGCAACTACATTCGCTTTTCCCAGATGATAATCAATCACTAGCTCATAATCCTTCAATAATTCAAGCCATCTCCGTTGTCGCAGATTCAAATCCTTTTGATTCATCAAATACTTCAAACTTTTGTGATCAGTAAAAATTCGACATTTTTCACCGTACAAATAATGTCGCCAGATCTTCAAGGCAAAGACAATAGTGGCCAATTCCAAGTCATGCGTAGGATAGTTTTTCTCGTGCGGTTTTAACTGTCTCGAAGCATAAGCTACCACTTTACCCTCTTGCATTAGTACACATCCAAGGCCTGTCAATGATGCACCACTATAAATTACGAACTCCTTCTCGGGCTCGGGCTGTACTAAAATTAGTGCTTCAGTCAATCGTGCTTTCAGCTTTTCAAAACTCTGCTGACATTTATCAGTCCATTCAAACTTAACATTCTTTTGCAGCAACTTACTCATAGGAGAGGCAATCATCGAAAATCCCTCGACAAAGCGTCTATAATACCCGGCCAAGCCTAAAAAGCTTCTAACCTCAGATACATTCTTTGGTGGTTTCCAATCAACGATCGCAGAAATTTTGCTCGGATCCACCCGAATACCATCACCTGAGACTATATGTCCCAAAAATCTGACTTCACGAAGCCAAAACCCACTTTTGCTAAACTTAGCAAACAGTTTCTTTTCTCTTAAGATCTGCAATATGGTTCTCAAGTGTTCGGCGTGCTCAGACTCATCTCGAGAATAGATTAGGATGTCATCTATAAACACTACCACAAACTTGTACAAATATGGTCAAAAAATTCGGTTCATCAAGTCCATAAATATAGCAGGAGCATTTGTTAAGCCGAAAGGCATCACAAGGAACTCATAATGTCCATACCTTGTCCGAAAGGCGATTTTCATCACATCCGACTCCTTAACTCTCAACTGGTAGTAACCGGACCTCAAATCGATCTTTGAAAACACTGTTGCCCCCTTCAACTGATTGAATAAATCGTCAATCCTCGGTAACGGATACTTGTTCTTTATAGTCACCTTATTGAGCTGAAGGTAATCAATGCAAAGCCTCATTGAGCCATCTTTCTTCTTTACGAACAATACGGGAGCACCCCAGGGAGAGAAACTCGGTCTCACAAATCCCTTGTCTATTAACTCTTGCAACTGAGCGTTCAATTCTCTTAATTTAGTCGGAGCCATTCTATATGGAGCAATCGAGATCGGTGTAGTCCCCGGCAACAAATCAATGGCAAACGCTACCTCTCTGTTCAGAGGCAACCCAGGTAATTCCTCTGGAAACACATCTAGAAATTCACAGACTATCGGCACTGATTCAAGCTTCAATTCAGACATTTCAGTATTCATTACATAGGCAAGATAAGCTTCGCACCCTTTCCTTATGTATTTCTGTGCAGACATGCGCGAAATCACCATAGGCAATTTATTTGATTCATCTGTTTCAACCCATAGAATTTCACCGTTTTCACATTTCAACTCTAATGTTTTCTGTTTACAATTTACCTTGGCATCATACAATGTCAACCAATCCATTCCCAAGATAACATCAAACTCATCAAATGGTAACAGCATAAAATTAGCCAAAAAACAGTGACCTTGAATCATTAATGGGCAATTCTTGCAAACCTTATCAACTAGCACATATTGGCCTAAGGGGTTCGACACCTTAATCGCATACTCAGTAAACTCAACAAGCAACTTCTTATTAGACACTAAATTCACACAAATATAGGAATGAGTAGACCCGGGATCAATCAATGCAACAACAATAGTATGATAAAGAAAAAATGTATCAGTAATCACATTGGGAGATGATGCATCCTCTCGAGCACGTATGGTATAAGCTTTAGCAGGCGCTCTAGCTTCTGATCTTGCCGTTGAATCTTTCATTACGCTTTATCGCTAGCTCCACTTCCGGTATTTCTCGGTGGTACCACCTCTGCTAGCGGTAGTACACTGTCTAGCACTCAAATTTTTCTTCTTTAACTTTCTCGGATAGTCTACGATAAAATGCTCATGAGAATGCAGACCAAACAAGCTCTGGTCGTTTCCCAACACTCACCATAATGTTGCTGCCACATTGTTGACATTCGGGCTTTCTAGATCACACATTACCCACACTTGCCACTGAAGTAGCTTGAGCTTTAGACCCCGAATATGCCCTACGACGATCTCTGTGTGAATCCCCAGCTGAAACTATCATTTGAGGGTTTGTCTCTTTAGACCTCTTCTATTGAGATTGAAATGACTTGCTTATCGGCCTCTTTCTGGCATTTTGAGCCTCAATAGTAGCTTTTCTTCTTTCTTTGTTCAATTCTTCGGCTTTAGGAGCTCGATCAACCAATATTACAAATTCTTGCAGCTCCAAAATTCCTACAAGCACTTTAATGTCCTCATTTAGCCCATCCGCAATCCTTTTGCACATAATGGCCTCGGTGGACACACATTCTTGGGCATACTTACTGAGTCTTACAAATTCGCGTTCATACTCTGCCACAAACATCTTGCCCTGCTTCAATTCGAGGAACTCCTTCCGTTTTTGATCAATAAATCACTGACTTATGTATTTCTTTCTAAATTCTTCCTGGAAGAAATACCAAGTAACCCTTTCTTTTGGCACCACTGCTACCAAAGTCTTCCACCAGTGGTAGGCTGAATCTCTCAAAAGTGATACAGCACACTTTAAGCACTCCTCGGGTGTACATGAGAGCTCATCAAATACACAGGTAGAATTTTCAAGCCAGAACTCTGCTTTCTCGGAATCATCATCGATCTTTGCTCTAAACTCTTCGGCCCCTTGTATTCGAATCTTGTCAACCGGAGGCTTGTTCATTCTTACCAAATCTATACCTTGAGCAGCTACAGGAACCGTCTGAGGTATGGGAGGGGGTGGAGGAGGTTGAGCATTTGGGTTTGCTCGAATAAACTCAGTATACCAATTGTTCATCATTTGGAGAAAGGCATCCCAAGCCTCATCTC
The DNA here is from genome assembly GCA_025698475.1 of Gossypium anomalum. Classification (NCBI taxonomy): domain Eukaryota; kingdom Viridiplantae; phylum Streptophyta; class Magnoliopsida; order Malvales; family Malvaceae; genus Gossypium; species Gossypium anomalum. Next base: position 33,009,040 of record CM046959.1, on the reverse strand, counting down.
CCTGTCTTAGTGTCTCAGGTCTACTTTCTACAAAGCGGTCCCTTGTGCAGAGCGCGCATTAGTAGCAAAGATCATCACCGCAGCCTGGCGTCGGGATCCATTACTATATTAAAACAAAACACAGTTTAAAATAATCAGGAGTCACCACACTATCACAATATATTTATGGCATGTATAGCTAGACTTTTACACACACCATATTAGTCCGAGAACTGACTAAACCTTGGCTCTGATACCACTAAATGTAACGCCCCATACACGCATTCCACACTGAAACAGTGTACGAGGTATTACCAGAACATAACGCATACCATTAAATAAAACCGAGACAAAAATATGGTATCCAATTGGATCATGAAACATTATAATGTATGCCTTTAACAATATTAGCCAACTTCAATGGCTTTGTACAAAATACTCGATCACTACTGTAGCCAATATTTTAAGCCTAGATAGTTATGACACGTAACAAAATAACTAAGCCTACTATACATGCCATAATTCAAAATGTTTAGTTCAAATACCCAAAAATATTAATAGTGTAGGCAGATCTTCAACGATCCTTGACTCCTGTGCAAGCTGGACGATACTATAAGACAAAAGAGAGAAAAGAAAGTAAGCTTATAGCTTAGTAAGCAAGTATATAAATAATGAATAAAGAATTTAATATGATTACATAATAACTCAAGTGTATCTACTTTAAATTTCACTGTTTACTCCACTTTGGTCAAGCTGTCTCTCCTGCGTCATATTCACTAAATAAATCATAACTTGAGTTACAAAACTCGAAATCCAATTCCGTAAATTTTCCTTGAAACTAGGCTCATATATCTACTTACTAATTTTTTTTATAGAATTTTTAGCCAAGAAAATTAGTACAGTTTATTAGTTAAAATCTCCACTATTTCAGGGTTTGACTACCCTGACCTCTGTGCACTACGAACCAAATTTCTCCCTGTACATAATTCCAACAACCATGACGTTTGTTTCCCTTAAAAATAGACTCAATAAGGAATCGAGGCATGTAAATATGAATCTTAATAATTTTTTTACAATTTATGGTGAATTTTTAAAGTCTAAACAGGGAATCATGTAGTCATTCTGAACAGGTCTCACTAAAATATAAATTTCTCAAAATATAAGATTCCTTTACTTTGTTTCTTTTACATGGAAATATACTCATTAAGCTTTAAATTCATATCTCATTCAGCCACTAATTAAATTCCCATTATTTTTGGTGATTTTTCAAATTCACGCCATCGTGATCTCATCTAAAACAAAGATATTGCTAATTCACTCTTTCACACTTTCTTTATATTAATCTCATTTTAACATGCATATCACAATTCATTTTTGCCACATTTTCACCACATTTCATACATCACAAGTATAGGTCCATGCTTACAATGTCACCATAAAGCCATCCCGTTGAACAATTCGGATCAATTCCTAATACTTGATGGTTTCAGCACACAGCTCCACCATCATATTTCATATAATTCGGCTCTCTTGTACACATGGTGAACACTTAGTATCACCCATGTGACCTAGCCAATTTATCTCGTAGCTGTCTTGTCTACATGGTGTCCTTCACTTGGAATCACACATGCAACCTAGCTATATTTATCTCTCCCGTAGCTCTCTTGTCTACAGGGGATACTTCCCGTATCACACATGTGACCTAGCTACTACATAGTATCGCGTAGCTTTCTTGTACACATGATGTGCATTCTGCACCATACATGTGACCTAGCCACGCTCCATCTATATTATTCAATCTTTCCGAATGTATAACCGGGATTTCTCTCTCTATTACTTATTTCCATTCTTCCAATAGTCAATTTATGCTTCAAAATTGGCTAAAATATATATATATATATAATAGGCTGAAATATAAAAATGTAAATGTAGTTTATGTACTATTTACATACAAACTTACCTCGGTGCAAAATATGGAAATTTTGCAATTTAGTCCAAAACTTTTTCCTTCCCCCGTTCGAGGTCGATTCCACGCCTTTCTTGATCTATAACAACACATTTAGCTCATTTAACACTCATATTATTTATTTCAATCCAAAAATCATATTATGGGAAAATTACATTTTTGCCCCCTAACTTTTACAAAATTAGGATTTTGCCCTTAGGCTCGGAAATTTAATTTCAGCCCTTATTCTTATGTTTAATGACATGCTGATCATTTTTCTCTTCTATGGCAACATCAAATTCTCACTCTAACACTTAGTTATGAATAATAGGTATTTTTACCGATTATGTCGTTTTACTCGTTTTCGCTAAAAATCACTTAGAAAAGATCGTTCTCCTAACTTCAAACATTCATATTCTACCATCAAACATCAATATACATGCATATCATTCATGGGTAAATTTTTAAACATAAACCCTAACTCGAAATAATGGTAGAAATAGGTAGACCGAGTTACGAGGATTTCAAAAATGTAAAGAACATTAAAAACGGGGCGTGAATGCACTTACTATTGAGCTTGAAAGCTTGAAACAAACCCTAGCTATGGAGAACCCTTGAAATTTCAGCCTAATGAAGAAGATGGACAAAAATTGGCTTTTAATTTTGTTTTTAATTCATTTTAATAACTAAATGACCAAAATACCCTTACTACTAAACTTTCCAAAAATTCCATCCATGTCCAATTTTGTCCATAGACTTAGAAATTGGTCAAATAGCTATTTAAGGCCTCCTTATTAATATTCCAAAGCAATTTCATACTAAAAACTTCTAGAATGTAAGTTTTGCAAATTATTCGATTTAGTACCTAATCTCAACTTAAGCACTTTATGCATAGAATTTCATCACGAAATTTTCACACAATCATGCAATCATATCATAAACCTCAAAATAATTATAATAACAATTTAATTTTTTTTAAATCTCAAATTTGTGGTTTCAAAACCACTGTTCTGTTTTGCCCGTAAATCGGGCTGTTACATTAGGGGTGTTACATGTTCAAGTATGCTAACTTGTGTAATTGTTTGATGCTTAAGCAAGTGCCAAGCTGTTGGTTGAATGGTATTCTATTTACTTATAAGTTGCATTGGAATGGTAAGTGCTCAAATGAAAATATGCTCGTACTCATGAAAAAGTGGTAAGATTTCAAGTATGCAATTTCTTATGAAATTACTTATCATGTGATTAATTCGAAAAGGGTTATGTTTAAATGCCCTATCTTGTGGCTATGGTTGAATGATATGGTTATGTCTTATGTGTTATGCATATGGAACGGGTGTGGAAAGAAATGAAATCAAATGAAAAGAAATTTGGAAGAGTTTAAAGTTGTTTAAAATCCTACTATGCTAGAGATAATACGTATAAGTGATACTGTAGATTTACTCATTTTGTGAGTTGTTGAATTTGGTTTCATGAATCGTGTGGTATCGGTATATAATTATTCTTGATATGTATAAATTTCATATTGGAAATGGATTGATCTGATTAAAGTTTATATGAACTTACTAAGCATTCATTGCTTACGTAGTTATTTTTCTTTACTTTTCAGACTATCGGAAGCTCGATTGGGTTGGAAGCTTGTCAAAGATTTATCACACTATCCAGCGATTATATCGGTATATGTTGATGTCTTGGTTAAGGTTATAATGGCATGTATAGGTATTCTAATTAATATTGGTCTATGTGTTCGAATGTCAAAATGGCCATTTGACTTGGCTGAGTTTTGGTATATTGATTGTATAATGGCAAAGTTTGGCATGTATATGAGTACCCTTGTTATGGTTAATGTTTGGCTTGTTTGTTTGAATGATAAAAGATGAAATGGTAGCTGAATATGCATATGGTACATGTGCTTTATGATATGCAGTATATGTGGTGATTTGGTACCTTGTTATGTATAAGTATTTTAGTTAATTGATATTAGTTAAAGAATGGCATTTTAGTACCAAATGGGTTGTGTTTTGGTAGGTAAGATTTATGGTATGCATGGATGCAAATCAAATTGGAAGTTAGTTGTTTATTTTGAACAAATGGAGTACTTGGTGGTACATGTTTATAAGTTGTTATTTGAGAGGCCTATGTACATATTGGTTGAGTGTGGTTATACTATATGTATAAAGCTAGATTATGCATGATTTTGGTGCCTTGCTATGGCTGGTATACATGTGCATTTTTTATTGTAAGTACATGCTTTGTTGGGTGAGAAAAATGATTTGTAAGATAGCCCATTTTCGTCCACAAGAGTAGAGATATAGGCATGTGTCTCAGTCGTGTGTGACATACAGCCAGGCAGCACAGCCATGTGTCCTCTGTAAGACCTATCTGGGACATGGCGTTAGCTTGTTGTGTGCCAGTGTAAGACCTCTCTAGGACATGGCATCGACATCGATAGATGAGAACCAGTGTAAGACATATCCAGGACATGGCATCGGCCTCCCTATATGAAAGCCAGTGTAAGACCATGTTTGGGACATAGCATCGGTGTCTTAACCCATGTTAGGGCTATTGAATATTCGGTAGAATTCTGAATGGTTCAATGAAAGATATATGATTTATATCGAGATGAGAAAAGCTATGATCATGTGATGAGTGGTACAGGTACCTATTTGAAATGTATGAGGTGTGGGCTCAATATATGAGATATGAAATGTAATGGATGACGATGAGTACGTTGTACTTACGTCTATTTATGATATTGATGAATAAACTATGAAAGGTCATGAGCATACTGTTTTATAATGATTAGTTGATGTTTATTTTCATGCAACGTACTAAGCTTTATGCTTACCCTATTTCCTTTCCGTTTTCTTTTAGTGTCGCCAAAGTAGCTCAAGGACATTGCCTACGTCGGAGAAGCCAGTCACACTATCTTCTAAAGTACTTGGGATAGTTAGATCTTTTATTTTGATTATGGCATGTATAGGATCTTGGCTTTTGAGTTTTGCGTCATTGTTAATTGGCCAAATGTGATGGCTTACTTTAGTATTTGATTCATTTTGTATAAGGCCATGAAAAATGGCTATTATTGAAAGTTACTATATGAATGCAAGATAGTTTTTCATGAATGTGAAATTGTTGGCATGTTTGAGTATATGAAATGTATATAAGCCTTAGCTATGGTTGTTTGGTTGAGAAATCATATTAAGTCAGACTTTGGTATGTTAGATTGTGTTTCAGGGTGGCAAAGGGCTTGGTAAATAGCCTTATATTGTCCATACGGGTAGACACACGGGCGTGTCTCTAGGTCGTGTGTGACACACGGCCAGCCCCATGGGCATGTTGTCCGGCCTTGTGTCCTCTGCACGTAAAAATTGTAAGTCAGTATGCATGGTAGTAAACACATAGGCAGAGGCACGGCCGTGTGTCTCAGCCTTGTGGAGGACACGGCCTCTGGCCACGGGCGTGTGCCTTTGCTGTGTGCCCCTTAATGGATGCTGACGTCAGAAACAAAATATCAAGGTTTTTAGACATGGGTTAAGATACGGGCGTGCCATGGCCGTATGAGGGACATCGGCCATAGACACGGGCGTGTGTCATGCCCTGTGAAAACCCTTGTAGGTTCAATTTTGGAATTTAGTTCACACGGGCCTGGGACACAGATATGTTCCCTTGTGCTTAGGCCGTGTGAACCACACAGGCCATCAACACGGCCATGTTATAATAGCCAGACGGGCGTGTTCCCCTTCCACACGGGCATGTGCCCTGTTTCAAAAATCATTTTTATATAGCTGGTTAAAGGATCCAAAATGTTCCTGAGAGGTTTCTAATGGATGTTTGGGGTCTTGTAAGCCCATGTTAACGCAGTTTAGACATAGTTTAAAAAAGTTTTAAAATTGAGCAAGTCTTGGTGACTTGAAATGTTTGTATGCATGTGTTTAAGTATGGTAACACCTTGTATTTCATCTCGGCATAGGGCTCGGGTGTGGGGACTTACATTTAGTGGTATCAGAGCTATGGTTTAGTTGGTTCTAGGACTAACCTAGCGTGAGTACGAGTCTAGCTATACATGCCATAGTTGTATATTGATAGTGTGATGACTCCGGACGATTATAAATTATGTTTTCATACAGTAAATGGATCCTGACGTAGCTACGATGGATGGTGTAGAGAGCAATGCACCGGCTCTTGCTAAAGGGACCGCTCCAGTAGATAGTGGGCCCGTGACACTGAGTGAGGGCGGAGGGGCTAGAGAGGCTTACCTTTATATGATGGACGCTTGGTACAGGAAGTATTTACGTACGAATCCAAACACTCCATGTCCCCCACCTCCTCTGATTCCTCAGTATGCCCCTGTAGCTCTGCAAGGAGTGGATATGGTTAGGAGAGAGAAGCCCCCGGTAGAGAAAATATGAAAGCAAGGGGCCGAGTAATTTTTGGCTAATATTGATGATGACCTAGAAAGAGCAGAGTTCTAGTTGGAAAATACCATTAGGGTATTTGATGAACTATCGTGCATGCCTGAGGAGTGTGTGAAGTGCCTAGTGTCACTTCTACGAGACTCAGCCTACCAATGGTGGAATACTCTCGTGTCCGTTATACCGAGAGAGAGGATAACTTAGGAATTCTTCCAAGAAGAGTTCTGGAAGAAGTACATTAGCCAGAGGTTTATAGACTAGAAAAGGAAAGAATTTTTAGAGCTAAAGTAAGGTCGTATGACAGTGACAGAATATGAATGTGAGTTCGTGAGGCTCAGCAAATATGCGCGGGAATGCGTATCTACAGAAGTCATCATGTGTAAGAGGTTTGAAGATGGTCTGAATGAAAATATTCGTTTACTAGTTGGTATCCTAGAGTTGAGAGAGTTTATGGTACTGGTTAAAAGAGCTTGCAAGGCCGAGGATTTTGCCAAAGAGAAGAGAAAAGCAGATATCGAGTCCCGAGACTCAAGGAAAAGACAGATGGGGAAATCATAGCAGACCTCATCTAAGAGTTCAAGAGAGTTTCCTACTCGATCAAACGTGTTAGTGGGGTTCTCAAACAAGAGCAAGAATAAGCAGTACGCGGTAACAAAAGCCTAAACTACTTCTATTGCGAGTGTTGGTAGTGCTCGTCCAAGTAGACCAGAATGTTCATAATGCGACAGACGTCATTTCGGTGAATGCCGAGGAAATGTAAGAGGCTGTTTTAAATGTGGGTCGTTGGACCATTTTATTCGTAGCTTTCCCGAGATGGTCGAGAAAGATAAGGACCAAAGTGTGAGATCGGGTAACGCTCCTTCAAGGGGTAGACCACATAAGAACTCGGGAAGTGGAGCTAGTAGTAGAGGTGCACCTAGAGATACTACTGTGAGGTCCAAGGGCAAAGCGCCTGCAAGGACTTTTGCTATACGAGCCTGTGTAGAGGCAGAGTCTCCCGATGTGATTACAAGTACCTTTTCAATCCATGATATATCTGTTGTTGCTTTGATTGACCCGAGATCTACCAACTCTTATATTTGTATGGAATTGATACCCCATATGAACATGCTAGTAGAGTCCACTGGATTTGTGATAATAGTGTCCAATCCTTTAGGCAAATATGTGTTAGTTGACCAAGTTTGTAGAAATTGTCCTTTGACAATTAGAGGTCTTTGTTTTCCGACTAGCTTGATGTTATTGCCATTTAATGAATTTGATGTAATTCTTAGGATGGATTGGTTGACTTCTCATAGTGTTGTAGTGGATTGTGGGAGAAAAGTTATTGAGTTGAAGTGTGGAAGCCGGGATATTCTTTAGGTTGAATTGGGTAGAACGAATAACTTGCCTGTGGTGATATCATCCATGTCGGCAGTGAGATATTTGAGAAAAGGATATGTGGCTTACCTCATTTTTGTGCTGAATACTTAAGTGTCTGAGTCGAAGATCGAATCAGTGCTAGTGGTATGTGAGTACCAATATGTGTTTTCGGATGAATTACCCAGATTACCTCCTATGAGGGAAGTTGAATTTGAAATCGAGTTAGTCCCCGGTACGACACCCATCTCAATTGCTCTATATAGGATGGCTCCTATGGAGTTAAAAGAGTTGAAAGTTCAACTTCAAGAGTTAACTGACAAGGGTTTTGCGAGACTAAGTTTTTCTCCTTGGGGTGCCCTAGTGCTATTTGTGAAGAAAAAGGATGGGTTGATGAGGTTATGTATAGACTACAAACAGCTTAACAAAGTGACTGTGAAAAATAAGTATCCCTTGCCAAGAATCGATCATCTGTTCGATCAATTGAAGGGAGCCACCGTGTTTTTTAAGATAGATTTAAGGTCAGGCTACTACCAGTTAAGGGTTAAGAAGCAAGATGTACCAAAGACTGCTTTTCGAACAAGGTACGACCATTATGAGTTCCTCATCATGCCTTTTGGTTTAACGAATACCCCTGCGGTATTTATGGACTTAATGAACCGCATTTTCTGACCATTTTTAGACAACTTCATTGTTGTTTTTATCGACGACATATTTATTTATTCTCGTGATGAGAGCGAGCACGTGGAGCATTTGAGAACGGTTCTACAAACCTTGAGAGATAAACAGTTATACGCCAAGTTCAGTAAAAGAAAATTTTGGCTATGGGAGGTTGAATTCTTGGGACACATTGTGTTGGGTGACGGGATCAGAGTTGAACCGAGTAAGATCTCGACTATCATTGAGTGGAAACAGTCTAGGAATGTGACAGAGGTTCGAAGCTTTTTGGGTTTGGCTGGATACTACAGTTATTTGTAAATGGATTCTCTATGATAGCCACTTCGATGATAAGGTTGTTACAAAAGGATGTCAAGTTCAAATGGGCAGAGAAGTGCCAACAGAGTTTTGAGAAATTAAAGGCTGTATTGACCGAAGCTCCAGTTTTAGTGCAATCGGAATCAAACAAAGAATTCATGGTGTATAGTGACGCCTCCTTGAATGGATTGGGGAGTGTGCTCATGCAAGAAGGCAAAGTGATAGCATATGCCTCGAGACAACTAAAGCTACATGAGAAAAATTACCCGACCCACGATTTGGAGCTAGTAGCTATAGTGTTCGCGTTAAAGATTTAGAGACACCATTTGTATGGTGAGAGATGTCGAGTGTTCACCGACCATAAAAGTCTCAAGTATTTTATGACTCAGAAGGTGTTGAATCTATGAAAACGAAGGTGGCTAGAGTTGCTAAAAGATTACGAGTTGATGATTGACTACCAACTGAGGAAGGCGAATATAGTTGCCGATGCATTGAGTAGGAAATCATTGTTTGCTTTGAGGGCTATGAATGCTCGGTTGGCCATGACTAATGATGGTTTGATTCTAGCCGAGTTGAGAGTTAGACCGATGTTCCTTCAAAAGATATGTGAGGCTCAGAAAGGTGATAAGGACTTGCAAGGTAAGATGGTTCAGTGTGAGACGGGAAATGAATCAGAATTTTGTATTGGTACCGATGGTTGTATGATGTACCGAGACAGAGTTTGTGTACCCAAGGATAATGAGCTTATTCAGAGGATTTTACGAGAGGCACATAGTGGTTACTTGTCTATCCATCCGGGTAGTGTGAAAATGTATAACAACTTGAAGAAAATATACTGTTGGTTGGGGATGGAAAGGGATATTTCTGAGTTTGTTTTTAAGTGTCTAGTTTGTCAACAAGTGAAGGCCGAACACCAAGCACCCTCGGGTTTGCTTCAACCCGTAATGGTTCCTGAGTGGAAATGGGACCGGGTAACCATGGTTTTTGTTTCGGGGTTGCCTTTAACGCCAAAGAAAAAGGATGTCGTTTGGGTTGTTGTCGATAGGCTTACAAAGTCGGCGCATTTCATACCAATGCGTACTGACTATTCCCTTGAGAAATTGGCCAATCTATATGTTTTTGAGATCGTGAGACTTCATGGAGTACCCTTGTCAATTTTTTGGATAGGGACCCAAGGTCTACTTTGAGGTTTTGGAAGAAGTTGCAAGAAGCTTTAGGGATAAAGTTGAATTTTAGCACAGCTTTCCACTCGCAAATTGACAGTCAGTCTGAGAGAGTAATTCAAGTCCTTGAAGACATGTTGCATTGTTGTGTTCTTGAGTTTCAAGGCAGTTGAGAAAAGTATTTACCGCTGGTTGAATTCACCTATAACAATAGTTATTAGTCAAGTTTGAAAATGGCACCCTATGAGGCTTTGTATGGGCGTAAGTGTCGAACGCCCTTATATTGGACAAAACTTATAGAGAATCAAACTCACGGGGTCGATTTAGTCAAAGAGACCGAAGAGAAGGTTAAGGTGATTAGTATTGCATAAGAGCTACATCGGATAGACAGAAATCCTACGCGGATTTGAAATGAAAAGAGATTGAGTTTCAAGTTGGTGATAGGGTGTTTTTGAAGGTATCCCCATGGAGGAATGTCCTTAGATTCAGTAGAAAAGGCAAGCAGAGCCCACGGTTTATTGGAACTTAAGAGGTGACCGAGAAAATTGGACCGGTAGCATATTGATTAGCCTTGCCTCATGAGCTAGAGAAAATTCATGATGTGTTCCACGTATTGATGTTGTGCCACTACCGATCTGACCCCTCACACGTGATTGTATCGGAAGAAATTGAAATAAGCCCAGATATGACCTATGGTGAAGAACCGATCAAGATTTTGGATCGAGAGGTCAAGAAGTTGAGGAATAAAAGTGTAGCACTCGTGAAGGTTTTGTAGCATAGACACGGAGTCAAGAAAGCCATGTGGGAACCCAAAGAGACTATGAGAGACCAATACCCGAATTTATTCATCGGAAAGATTTTCATGGACAAAAATCCCTAAGGGGGAGAATTGTAACAGCCCGATTTTGGGCCTAGTCAGAACAGTGGTTTCGGGACCACTGACTCGAGGTTAGAGAAATTATTTTTGATATTATTTTATGTGTTGTGGCATTATTATATGAGTGCATGAAAATTTTGGTGAAGTAATTTTATCGTTTGTGAGCTTAATCGTGAAAAAGGACTAAATCGCATAAAGTACAAAAGTCCTATTTTGATAGCTAAGGTTGTCAAATAGCTAGATAAAAAAAATTGAGGGTCTTTAAAGGGAAAATTTACCCTAAAAAAAGTGCTCGGCCGGCCATGGGGGACAAGAATGGTCAAAAAGTCAAATTAGGTGGGTTTTGGTAGCTTATTTGACTAAATAAAAATAAAATAAAGGGAAAAGATATCATATTTTTTCCCATCTTCTTCTCCACCAATTTTCCTCCAAGAAAATGACCATGGAAGCTTGAAAAATTTCAGCAACTTAAAGCCTTTGCAAGTAAGTGATTTTGAGGGCTTTTCTTGAATATTTTTGTACTTTTAGAACCCTTGTAGCATGAGCTTTTAAATGAGGAGACTATTTTGCAAAATGGTTGAAAGTCTAGGGTTTTACCATGAGAGTGTTCATGTTGTTTTCTAAAATTTTATGGAAGGAAATGAATCTTGGTTGTGAAATAAACAACTTTTGTGAAGGGACTTCTCATGAAAACCCTAATAGGACCATTTTGTAAAAGTTGTAAAATAGATAGTAATGTTGTGAAATATTGGAAATTTGGGGGTGTCATAAGAGAGATAAATGTTCGGTTAGGCATGGCTAATGAGGAAATTCGATAAAAATCAATTTTCGGGCCTAGTGGTAAAATGGTCATTTTGAGAAACTCTAGGGGCAAAAAGGTCACTTTGCCAAAAATATGAATTTTTGATTGAGTAAATTTATCTAGTGATTAAATAAATGAATTTTTATTATTTTAGATCAAGAAATACAACATCCGAACCTAGATCGGGGGAAAGCCAAGCAAGTACACTAAAACTGATTAGTCGTCTACATTTTGTAATCCGAGGTAAGTTGTATGTTAATAATGCAACTATATCTTTATGATGTGCAATTGTATTGATATGACATAAATTGCTTTGATTTTGAAATATGAGAATACATGTTGAGAAAGTAACATAGTAGAGACTTTTGTTGAGCATTCGGAATAAACTTGGATATTGGTACCTTGATATTGGGTGATATGTGTGCTAGTGTAAGACATGTCTGGGACATGCATCAGCCACAATATGAGAGCCTATGTAAGACATGTCTGGGACATGCATCGACCTCAAGATATTTAAATCAGTGTAAGATTTGTCTGGGACATACATCAGCGTTGAGACAAGAGCTAGTGTAAGACATGTCTAGGACATGCATCAGCCTCGTGATAGACAAGCTAATGTAAGACCTGTCTGGGACATGGCGTTAGCTTGTTGTGTGTCAGTGTAAGACCTCTCTAGGACATGGCATCGACACCGATAGATGAGAGCCAGTGTAAGAGCTGTCTAGGACATAGCATCGGTCTCCATATATGAAAGCCAGTGTAAGACCATGTCTGGGACATGGCGTCGGCGTCTTAACCCATGTTAGGGCTATTGAATATCCGGTAGAATTCTGAATGGTTCAATGAAAGATATACGATTTATATCGAGATGAGAAAAGCTATGATCATGTGATGAGTGGTACAGGTACCTTTTTGAAATGTATGAGGTGTGGGCTCAATATATGAGATATGAAATGTAATGGATGACGATGAGTAAGTTGTACTTACGTCTATTTATGAAATTCATGAATAGGCTATGCAAGGTCATGAGCATATTGTTTTATAATGATTAGTTGATGTTTAGTTTCATGCAACTTATTAAGCTTTATGCTTACCCTATTTCCTTTCAATTTTCTTTTAGTGCCACCAAAGTAGCTCGAGGATCAGCGCCTACGTTAGAGAAGCTAGTCACACTATCATCTAAAGCACTTGGTATAGTTATATCTTTTATTTTGATTATGGCATGTATAGAATCTTGGCTTTTGAGTTTTGTGTCATTTTTTATTGGCCAAATGTGATGGCTTACTTTAGTAGTTGATTCATTTTGTATAAGGCCATGAAAAATGACTAATATTGAAAGTTATTATATGAATGCAAGATAGTCTTTCATAACTGTGAAATTGTTGGCATGTTTGAGTATATGAAATGTATATAAGCCTTAGCTACGGTCGTTTGGTTGAGAAATCATATTAAGTCAGACTTTGGTATGCTAGATTGTGTTTCAAGGTGGTAAAGGGCTTGGTAAATAGCCTTATATTGTTCACACAGGTAGACACACAGGCGTGTGTGACACATGGCCAGCCCCATGGGCGTGTTGTCCGGTCGTGTGTCCCCTGCACATAAAAATTGTAAGTTAGTATGCATGGTAGTAAACACACAGGTAGAGACACGATCGTGTGTCTCAGCCATGTAGAGGACATGGCCTCTGGCCACGGGCGTGTGCCTTGGTCGTGTGCCCCTTATTGTTCTAAGATACGGGCATGTGTTAGGCCGTGTGAAAACCCCTGTAGGTTTAAATTTGGAATTTAATTCACACGGGCATGGGACACGGGCGTGTTCCCTTGTGCTTAGGCCATGTGAACCACACGGGCCATTAGCACGACCATGTTATAATAGCCACACGGGCGCATTTCCCTTCCACACAGGCATGTGCCCCTGTTTCAAAAATCATTTTTATATAGTTGGTTAAAGGATCCGAGATGTTCCTGAGAGGTTTCCAATGGATGTTTGGGGCCTCGTAAGCCCATGTTAAAGAAGTTTAGTCAATTCAAAAAAGTTTTAAAATTGAGCAAGTCTTGGTGACTTGGAATGTTTGTATGCATGTGTTTAAGTATGGTAACACCTCGTATTCCGTCCTGACGTAGGGCTCGGGAGTGGAATGTTACACTGGCCTTGGATGTGTGTTAATGCAAGATGAAAAAGTAGTTGTGTATCTGTTGTGACAATTGAAATTGCATGAGTGCAACTACCTGACTCGTGATTTGGAGTTGGCAACCATGGTCTTCGCATTGAAAATCTAGAGACACTACCTCTATGGTGAGAAGTACTACATCTATACAGATCATACGAGTCTGGACTATCTTCTTACCCAAAAATAGTTGAACTTGAGGCAACGAAAATGGATTGAATTACTAAAGGACTATGACTATGTGGTCAAGTACCACCCAAAAAAATCTAATATAGTGGTAGTGTTATGTCGCTAGGACACCCCGTTGCGCAACGAAAAAATTACTCCAGTTAATCCCCTTTTGTAATCTAAAAAATACAAAGGAACCACTGCTAGTTTAATCCCCTTCGTACATTGCTGATCCAAAGCTACAATAGAATCATCCCGACCTCTACGTAGTCCACCTAATTGTGAACGAATGAACACAAACTCTCTTTGAACGTTTTAGAGAGTTTTTTTGAAAAAGAATATGGCTGCTAGACCTAGGTTTCTTTTCCTTGCTATGATTAATGTTGATAACACTATCTAATATCTATATTAAAACTAGAATTACCCCTTTTTGGTGCCAGAAAATATATGGAAAATATCATAATGTAATATCATTTCCAATAATATATTAATTTCCATATATTTTATGTTTGACTGAGATTATGATAACACTTTATTTTAATAATTTCAGTAAAAAATACATAATTAATATTTTATAAGAATCAAATTCATACATTTATTTTAACTATGTTATCTATTCTTATATAATGGATTTGCACATATACTGTTTTTATTATGTAACTGTCAAATTATATTAATTCAATAATTAATATAATTCTTGTGACAGTTAAATTTAATACCAAATATGTTTAGATTCTACTCATTTCAACCATAGGGTGTGACCCTGTAGGCTTTTGTAACATTGGTAGTAATACTAGAACACTTCTAACGTTACAAGCAATAAGTGGCATCTAGCAACGCATCATCGCTACCCAAGTTACATGAAGTCGTAGTTCGACATAATGTTTCTGTGATAAATTTTCATATATTATATCCTTTATATCTCGACTGGACACAAGTCATGGAATAGTCACACTTGAAAAGTCCAATCTCATGTTTCTTGATACCCGAAGTAGACTACAATAAACAAATAAGTGTAATATCTCATATTAACTTATTTGAGCATGGCCATGCATTTCTAGTCTCATTTCATCATGTGGCCTAAGATATTGCTCCCATTAAGTAGGAGGGAAAAATCCTATCTTGATTAATCATATCCCACTACGTAGATTGTGGCATACCCAACATCAGTCTTTATGGTACAACCTGTTACAGTAGAAGTTAGACTGTATCAAAATATACGACTCATTATGTTGGGACAATGATGATCTCAAGTTTAAGGATCGTATACATAGTTATCACTATGAGTGATGTTGTGACTATTATATAATAATCCAAGAAACATACTCATAGTAGGTCAGTCTAATATGTCATTCTCTAACATATACTCATGTTTTGATTTTAACATCCCTATGTCAATTTGTCGCAATAAACTACATATTAGTCTTAATGCATTATTATTGTCCAAGCCCACAATAATACTTGACTAAGGACCTTTTAAGAATAATCATATTATTCATGAGACATTATTATAAATCAATTTATTTTACACAGTCAGAAAGGGAAACTGAAATAACAATGGCAATGCCTTTTATTAATAAACAAGGTAGAATGAATATGTGATTAAAATCATCTCATTATTGGTATTTTAGCATACTCTAACAAGCATATGCATTAAGTAGGAGATAAATGACTGATCTAAAAACGATGTTTGCTAGGTTGAGTCTGGTCGATGATGGAAGCTTACTAGTAGAATTGCAAGTGTAAACCACCTTGGTCAGCGAGATCAAGTAAAAACAACCTCTGGATGTTTCACTGGTGCCTCGAGTAAAGCAAGTTAAGGAAGGAAAGACGACATATTTCGAATTTAATTCTGATGGTATTTTATGTTTTCAAAAGAGGTATTTTTTTGTTGAATGATCAAGATATGAGACAAAATATTCTTCAGGAGGTGCATAGTAGCCATTATGCTATGCATCCTAGAGGGAATAAGATGTATTAAGATTTAAGGGAACTGTATTGGTGGCCTAGTCTGAAACAGGAAGTGATAGATTTTGTAGTGAAGTGTCTGACGTGTTAGCAAGTAAAAGTGAAACACCAGTTCCTTGTGGGTTGTTGTAGCCAATAAAGATTCCCTAGTGGGAACGGGAATGAGTGACGATGGACATTTTTAGTTGGTTACGCTTAACACCCACTAATAAAGATTTAATTTGGGTGATAGTGGACCGACTGACTAAGTTAGCTCATTTCTTACCTGTCCATATGAATTATTCGTAGCAGAAACTGACTAAGTTATACATTTCAGAGATTGTGAGATTGCATGACCGGTATCAATTATTTCAGATCAAGATTGTAACCTCCTAAACCCGGGCCAGTCGTTATGAATGAATTCAAAAAGCTACAATGGCAATCAGAATGACCAAGAAAATCTTTTGTAGTTTTCAAACATACTTTTTAAACCATTTGTGTAAATTGTTCAAAACTAGTGAAAGCGAATGTTTAACTTTATTTTTCAAAAACATGAGAAATTTTAAAAATAGATATTTCAATATTTTTTAAAAGTTTGATCACTGTTCAAAACTTTCATAATTTCAATCATATTTCAAATCATTCGTTTATTTATTCAAAACTAGGGAATTTGGTTATTCATCATTATTTTGGAAAAACATATTAACTTTAAAAATTAAAGCTCTTTAAAATCTCATTTGGAAACATTAGTAATCTTGAAAACTAAGTCTAATTTTATGAACAAATCATTTCTCAGAATTGCAGTGGAAAAATGTAATATTTATTGATTTTTATAAAAATTGCAATGAAAAATTTTGCTAAAACCTTATTTTGTTAAAATTCAATATTTCATGTAAATTCGATAAAACATCAGCAGACAATTTAAAACCTCAAAAACTAAGACGTATCTTTGTCTAAAACTTATTTTCATTACCGCGGCAAAAAAGAGTGTTTTTATCTTGTTTTAATGAAAACCAAGTTTCATGCATAATCTTTTCAAACACTAATTTATGCAGTTTTGAAAATTTAGTGTCATGCAATCAAGTCATGCAAAATAGAATAAAAATCCCTAAGGTAATGCCCCATGCCACAGTCTATAAACAAATTATTTGTGTCCCAGAATAAGTATTAAACTTAATTTAAAATACTTATGTATGAAAACATTTGAGAAACTCCTCTGGTAGCCGTATCAAAGTCCTATCCTTGTGGGTTATTTGAAAAGTAGGAAAATTTAAAAGGATGAGCTTTTAAAGCCCAGTGTGAATTAAACATGAAAGAGAACAATATCTAAGCCATACATTTCATGAATATAACAACACTTATATTCAATATCATCTCACATATATCAATGTGCATGAGAATGTCAATGAAAAGCTTTGTCAAAAATTAATGCAAATTTTTCAAAAACATTCCTACCCATCTCCACTACACACCAATAAAGAGTACCCAGAACTCATCCATCGAATAATGCACGACAATGTGGCCAAGCCACTCAATATTGCAGTCAAGCTGCATCCTTATGGTCAAGCCACTCAATAACGTTGTGGCCAAGCTGCTCAATATCACAGTCAAGCTATATCGTTGTAATCAAGCCACCCAATAACGTTGTGGTCAAGCTACTCAATATTGCAGTAAAACTGCCAAAGTCTTCCTCCTTTCATAATCATCCCAATCCCATGCATATGATATGACATATGGACAATATTTTTCACTAGGCATGCTTAACATGCGAATAAAATCTAAGAAAAACATAGTCGGCATGCTTAAAATGCAATTCAAATTTCAATTTATCATAGTTGACATGCTTAACATGCAAATCAAATCTCAATTAATAAATCAATGGCATGATTAAGAGATATATTGTAACACCCTATACTTGGCCTGGTCGTCGAGCCTGAATACTAGGATGCTTCACTACCGTCTCCCTTTGTATTCATCACAAACCGTCACATTATTACACATGCATCCTTTTTTCTTTTAATATAATAGCATTCACATGAAACGTAAGTCATACACACTCTACGGAGGTTGAATCATGCTAAACATTCTTTGAATAATCATAAAATAAGTACTAAACATGCATTAGTACCATTGAGCAAAATTTCTCAAAACTGTTATGTAGGTATCGGTACTAGAAATATGGTATCGATAATTCTTTCAAGTGGTATTAATACCGCTTGGAAAATCGATACCAAATTAGCTTACTGTTTATTGTCTTAAGAACCCAACTTTCAGAAAATATCGGTACCACTGGAAAAGTACCGATAATTTTATCCTAAGTATTGAGTACTAAAATATCGATACCAAATAGCAAAACTGACTTCCTACTGTTAAAAAATTTTAGAGGTATAATCTTTTTTAAACCCGAATATCAATACCTCTATTCCAGACCTTAAAAACACAACATATAAACATCACATAGATCATTCCAAATTAGTTCTAAACATCATGCATCAAATACCACATAAATTTAGCACCAAAATGCCCCAAATATCAGTTTCAACATTATAGAAAACAACTAAAAATCATAGCAAAACCAACGCAAAGTCTACCACATTGACTTTTATTTCCCAAAACATAATTAAACAAATAACACCTACTAATAGCAACAAAAATATTTGGCTTGGATCACCCCTCGAGACCACACTGTTCACACCGACACTACTTATCTCCAATGGTTAAAAACGACAGGGTGAGCTTAACAAGCTCAGTGAACGCTCAGAATAACCACTATGTAAACAAGTTATTATGCAACAATGAAACATGCATATATCATATCCATAACATCTCTAACTCTAATATCATATTTCACACGTTTAAACATCTTTCATGAATCCTTTTACACATTGATCACATGAATATTTAAGCATATATCATAACACATATAAATTACATATAATCACACTTAGTCACATTTTATGATAGTTTGGCTCTTGAGGTTGTGAAACATAAAGTGGACTCTATCACCACACATCAGATACATGGATCTCTAGCACACCAAAATGACTCCTAGAGTCGAACATGTACCATAAGTGAAACATATAACTAACACTCTCCAACACAACAAACACACATATCTAGTGAATGGAGCTTAGCTCACATTTCTTTATCTCTAAAAAAACTATCCTTAGCCCTAAACCCTCAAAAAATCACATCACAAAGGTGAGTACTCACTATCCTATGGCATGCCAACTATATCCAACGGTTTCAAAAGATCACAAGGCCAAAATATCTATATTAATATCACAAATTTACTTACCGATCTTTCACATATATTCACTGCATATTCGCATTATTAGCACATTATAATCACTATCACATGACATGAATAACATACCCACATATTCTCTTTCACAACAGTCATCACAAGCTTATGGCACATGTCATAGCATCTCATATATGTTCGTATTTTCACAATTGCACAAGCACACATATATCACATTTAATCATTGGTATGAGAACACTTACACTCAAAATTTAGTGTAGGGGTTTAGGCTACCTCTAAATTCCTAATTATAGAATGAATTATCTATGAGCAGCAATTCCAAAACACTCACCAAAAGTACGCTTTCTTCGGAAAGCCAAAAGCTCAAACAAGCTTTTATTTGGCTTTATCTCTACTCATTGAAGGTCAATTGACTCCAGCACTTTAATAACACAAAGCACACAATCATACAATCAAAAATCAGTCATTAACTCACTTTAAATAGAAAAAAACAATAGCCTAAGCTACATTCTCTTTAACCGAAACCTTCGACATAGAAAACTTTAAATTCTTATATCTCGGCCTACACTTGATCTTTTTGCATAGAAAAATTCCATTCATCTACATATTCATATATGACTAATGCCCAACATTTAAACTATTAAAAACTATAGTTTTAAGGTATCAAAATTTTTCGACGTACAATGGCTATTATAGCGAAAATTCATTAAAACTTGATAAATCATTAACGAAACTTTAAAGTAACTTTAGAAACCTTCTAATAATATTATAAAAAGTTTAAAAACACCTTGAAACCATGTTTTAATCCACAATCTCATAAACCACCATTAACGACCCAATTTTCATCTTTTATTTAAAACATGCATTTTAATGCCTAAAAATTCAATTTATGAGACTAGATATCATTTGAAAACTAATAGAAAGATGAATAGTTACTTTTGATGGGAGAAAAATGGGCTTTCACGCAAACCTTGAAAACACGCACGTGAAGAAAAATAAGAAATTAATGAGACTTTTAGATGTTTTTCTTGGCTTCAGTGGAGATTTATAGTTAGGTTGATGGTAGAAATCAATAGGAATTAGGGTTTGGAAGTAAAAATCAATTAGGAGAGATGAGAGAGTAGAAGGGACGACAACATAATGAAGGGGAATTTTGTTGGCATGAACAATTTGGAGAATTGGGGGCTTTTAGGTTGAGTTTAAAAATCTAGTTAAATTGCTTCATAAAACCTCTCAATTTTGAGTCTTTTACAAATCATTTCTATTTTCAAAATTAAAGGTTGTAAGAACTCATTTTCAGAAATTGATTTAATTTCCTAATAGCCATTGTCGAAAACATTAGCGGTTACCAAACTTATGAAATTTCGAACACATTTGGGCTAAGATTCCTTTTTTACCCTCGAAACTTCTAGGCCCAATTTTAGGGTGTAACGTATATCATGCATAATCATTTTCTCCATAAAATCACATGTGATTAGAATTGCTATATACATATCATTTCACATTAACCATTTAATCACATTGCTTATAAAATACAATAACCACAAGAGTCAGTTCGAAATACATGTGTTTCCCCCCTTTTTTATAGATTTAGCATCTCTTTAAAATAGTTAATGTATCTCCAATATTCCATAACATATAGATCTTAATCAAAGTTTTAACCTTAACAAATATTATTATCGATAAATCAATAATTACATTTTTGATAAGTTAAATCCACACCTAATGTTTAGCCTTTCCACTAGATCTAAACTCTGATCTTCAGTGATGGGACAAAAAGACAGATCTCCCACTTGATCTGATTTAAAAGATGATTTATTAAAGAAATACAATTATTAGTCTTGGCTATGAATTCAATCTCTAACTCTTAAAGGTTTGAGTAGAGAACTTACTATTGTTTCCTTTTTATGAAGAAATCTGATTAATTTCTTATGGGTGTAGAGAATCTGAATAATCAAATCAACCCTTCAATAATAATCACATAAAAATCAACCTCTATACACTTTTATAAGTAATGGAGAAATTGATATGGGTATTTCCCCATAGGTAATTACGTTACTAAAATTAAGTTGGAGAGAACAATCGCAAGAATAATCGTTACTAAGATTAAAGAGGAGTTCAACATCCAAAAAAAGAAAAGAATATATTAGAACATAGAAATAATTTATGAACATGAAAGAGGAGGATTAGTATATCAATTATCACTAAAGAAGTGAAGAGAAAATAAAGATCAATGAAAAATAGTGACTAACGATAGTGGTGCGGCGATAGTGAAGTGGTGGTTTGGTGGTGGAGAATGATATCATATGGAGGTGAAGCGAATGGAAATCGATGGTGCCAAGAAGGAGGTTCAGAGGCTATGTCTCATCCCATTTTCTTTCCTATTAATTGTAAAATAGTGAAACTACCATCCCCTATGTCTTAAACTAATTGCGAAAAAATGAACACAAGGAAGTGTTGTGCCTTAGTGGAGGGAAGCTCATTAACTATCCTAGAAGTCTTTAGTTCGAACCCCTATGTTCTCATATTTTTTTTAATTAATTTATTGCACAGAGTTAACATGTGCATTCATGCCTTGTCACCCACCCCATTGTTTCCATTTGTGGAGGATTCCTTTCCTCTTTTAGCAAGTCAAACTTTCCTTATGTTGTAAGACAAATTCCTCTTTTCACTCCTTTTTTCACCAAAACCTCCTCTCTTGCCATAAGATTGTGATACAATGAACCTAGACATGGTTGACTAAGTCACATACACCCTTTCTTCCGTCCACTATCCTTATTTGCACCCTAATCTTCATTTTTTTTATTTCATTTTCTTCATCTTTTGTTTCTCTCAAATCAAAATAGAGCTACCACCACCTCCTTTTAACTTTTTTTTCTCCAACCACCACAATCGAGCATTCCAACACCATCAAAGACCTCCTAACCACAGTAGACACCACTCCTTTTCATCCCTCCTTCCTTCAACCATGGTGGCCGCCACCACAAACCACTGCGGGTCTTCTCCTCTTCCATCTATTTTCTCTTCTTTTTCCCTTCTCTCCTTTCTTCAAATTGTAGTGAACGAAACCTCCTCATTTTAATATTTTCTCACCACCGTGTAACGCCCCAAACTCAACCCAGAAGTTAGACCCGAATTTGGCGTGTCACATTAAAGTGTTTTTCGAAAACCATGTTTTCATTAGAAACCCTTCTTATTTAAAACGTAGTGCATTTAGAACTTCTTAATTTTATTTCAAAAATTCCTTTTTACTTTGCAAAAGCTAATTCTAAAAGTAACCGATTTACAAAAACGTGATGTTTAAAAGTTAAGTTGCAAAAACATAGTGTTTTGAAAATCGTGATCTACTTCTAACAAATATCAAACATAGTAAATAAATTTTCCCAAATGAAAAGTTAAGAAAGAAAATAAAGAGGCCCTATTACAACCCAAATAAAAAATCAAAGGGTTTAACTAAATAAATGAAATTGAAAAACATGTGTAGATGTGTGGTCGTCTTTAAGTCCCTCTATGACATCGATCCAGCTAACGCTGGGAATTACCTGTACAGTTAATAAACGGGGAGAGTTTACGAAAACTTAGTGTGTAATCCCCTTACTAGAGTAACAGTTAGTATACAAAAACAAAAATAGAAAGCTTGATGCGGGCGAGCCCTTTAACACTAATGATGCAGTCCGATTCAGAGCATACGTGGGCCACAGCCCATTACAAATCACTTGGGTCTCAGCCCTTGTCAGAATCAAACCATATGCATAATGCAAAAATGTATGCTATCCTATCCCATCCAACCGCTATACACCAACTCCGTCCCCGGTACACATCATGTGGGGATATAACTATCGACCGACCCATTCGATACACATCAATGGTAGCCCAATTGCCGTACTACCTTCATTGCAACAAGATGCTAGCATATTTACGACTTTAAGCCTTCAGTAGCAGTATTATAATTGGCACAAAGCCATCGGTAACTGTAATAAGTTCGACACATAGCTATCAACTAGAGTAACATAACCGACACACAGCCCTAGGTAAATATGATCGACACCGAGTCGTCAATAATCATATATTGGCACATAGCCTTAGGTAAATACGTTTGGCACACAACCATAATCAGGTTGGCACAGAGCCATATGTAGGTTGGCGCAAAGCCATAATTAGAATAATTGGCTTTAAGCCATCGGTAGCTGTATCATGTTAGGCACATAGCCATCAGCGACGGTAATATAGTCGGCACACAGCCTCGGGTAAATATGATCAACACAGAGTCGTCAGTAATCATATATTGGGCTTAAAAGCCACCAGTAGATCCACGGTAGTTAAGCAACCATGCGATCCTTAATCGGTGGATCCACAGTCCTCATGCAACCATGCTATCCTCAATCAGTGGATCCATGGTCGTCAAGCAACCATGCGATCCTCATATACTTCCTCCGTTCCATAATTCCCACCCATGTGCAACATAATATTATATAAATGTAGTAAATATACACACGGCATACAAAATCATACCAATCACAGTCATACATTCTCAGTCAAAACATAGTCAAATCAATCAAATTGTATTATCAGTGAGTCCTATACCCTAGAGGGGCAGAACGGTCTTTTTACCTATTAGGGGTATTTTAGTCATTTCACCCTACAAGGGTGTTTTGTTAAATTCAAACCAAGGGTAATTCGATAATTTTACAAATTAAGGGTATTTCTGTAATTTTGTAAATAAGGGGTATTTCTGTAATTTTCCAAATCAAAGGTATTTCGATAATTTTCCAAATCAAAGGTATTTTGATAATTTTCCAAATCAAGGGTATTTCGGTAATTTTCCAAATTAGGGGTATTTTGATAATTTTAAAAATTGAGGGTATTTCGATAATTTTACAAGTTGAGGGTATTTCAGTAATTTTATAGGTCGAGGGTATTTTAGTAATTTCACAAATCAGGGGTACTTTGGTAATTTTACAAATCGAAGGTATTTCGATAATTTTACAATTTAAGGGTATTTTAGTAATTCTACCCTACAAAGGCATTTTAGTAATTCTACCCTACAGGGTATTTCTGTAATACTAACCTACATATATGAGATTCACATAGTCCAATCCAATCTTTACTACACAATCATACAATTTACCCACTTGGGCCCATAGGCCCAT
The DNA here is from genome assembly GCA_025698475.1 of Gossypium anomalum. NCBI lineage: Eukaryota > Viridiplantae > Streptophyta > Magnoliopsida > Malvales > Malvaceae > Gossypium > Gossypium anomalum. Next base: position 32,984,834 of record CM046959.1, on the reverse strand, counting down.
TGGGCCCACATGGCCCAAAGCAACCTAAGCCCACGAGAGCACTCATGATGGCCTCAATCATCACGTCAAAGCTCCCACACGTGCGCTTGCACTCTCGTGTGGCTGCCATCGCCGTGTGACCGGCATTTCGGCATTTTTCGCTCTACAACTAGAGTAGTGCGAAATACACACCTATTTATAAGAACGCGCCGAAGTCCACGATCACCAACCTTGGCACATCTTGCATTGAGTCTTCTTCCTAACTCATCTGGTTCGCTCTATTTAAAGCCAGCTTCTCACCAATTCCCATGTTAGCTTCCCGATGTGGGATTACTTTCAACCATTAGGAAAATTCCTCATTCTTAGGACCACTTCAACCACAGAGTTTCAGTCCAACTCCACTATCTTTTCTGCTCAAATAGCAAAATAAATACTCCACCGCACATCCCAAGACTTGAACCTTAGAGATTATAGTTACACAACACGCCACCTTGCCACTCCACCACAAGGCTTTTTGTGTGATAAAAACATCCATAATTAACTTTAAGACATATGTGCCAACATCCAGATTCACTTAAGAGAAAAACCAAAATGAATTGTAAGAGCCAAGACTTGAACCCAGGCTCTCTTGCAACCTCAAGGACACCACAACCACTAGACCACATACTTCCTTGTGTCATTTATTTAACACAATAATTTAAAAGGCCATCATCCAAGCATCCAGGGTTTTATTCACTTAATATCAAAATTTTTGCTAAAGCCCAGGTTTGAACCCAAGATTTCTCCAACACTTCTTAGGGCCATTAACCACCAAAGTAGACATTTAATTGTGTCATTTCCTTGCACAATTAAATACTTATATACAACCTCCTTAAGGACCCATACTCAAGGCCCAATACTTTTAGGCCCAAATTCGGGGCGTTACACACCGTCAGACCATTGCTCCTCCATAGCCGGACCACTGCTGAGCCATCGCCGATAACCAAAATTTTCCATTTGCTTCCTATTTCTTTTGTCGATTCCTTAATGACTAAAATTCATATTTTTTTTCACTTATTCAATTATTTATTTCTAGATCACTCAAACATCAAACTCCTTCCATTCTTAATCCTTTGATCATCTCATATTAAAACAAGAGTAAGTAAGGTTGTTTGATTCATAAATTAATCATTTAAGAAATACCATGGTTTGGTCAAATGGTATAGAGAGATAATATCAGCAAGTTATTTTATTATTTGTTTAATATAAGTACTAATGTGCTTTCGTATCAAATTGAAGGACCAAATGATGCAATCAAAGATATCCTTAGAATGATAATGAAGACAAGTAATCCAAGTCTCGATTTAAGGGTAAGTGATGGTGAGAACTATTTCAAACGATTAAAACTTTAAATTTTAAAAATCAAATCCGATAGATTTAATTAAAATATGTGCTTGATGCGATAAATTCATCTACCGGTTTAGATCCAAGTTAAATCTCCTCTAATAGGATTGTGGTAATTGGATCTATAGTTTAAGGTGTGAGAGCTAACTCTCATTTTAAGTGAAATATTATGTTATTTACTTTAATAAAATGTTAATTAATTAATTATTTTCTGAGTACATTAAGTAATCGAGTGGAGTTGAAAAATCAATGAAAGAGGAATCCAAGTAAGTGTCCTAAATAATTAAGTGTTGTGAAAATCCATAATTTGTGATATGTGATGTATGTAATGTTGACCTCAACTTTTTGTTCTGTGATTTATGGCTAGATTGATATGTAATGATCTAAACATGTGATATATGTATCTGTATGTTAAGATCAATGTTTTAATATAAATATATATATTCATGCTAAAGTGAAAACTATGTGATATGTGGAAATGTGAGCATGATACATGCATATGTGTAAAACCCAATAATATGAGTTATGAGCATGAATATGTGAAAAACGTGAAAAGTGAAACATATGTGTTAAAATGGTCATATCACATGCATGGGGTGGGATTGTGAAAGGAGGAAGCTATGTGGCAGTTTAATTACGATTATGTGGCTGTTATTGGAAATTATGTGGTGGATTGTTTGCAAATGGTTTGTTATCAGTTTGATGAGTTTTAGGGAACTCGATATTTGTGTGTAGTGGAGATGGGCAGGAAATCCTCTAAAATGGGCATTATTGCATAAGCACAACTTGTTATCTTCATTAAATCTGATGATATGTGAATTCTGTGAAAGTTATATTTATGATAATTTGGATGTGTTATTCTACGTGTGGAAATATATGTTTGTGATGATCTCATACTAAGCATTTTAAAGCTCACCCATGTTATGTGTGTATCTTTGGTAATCCTCGTAATTAAGGCTCAGATTCAGATTTTTAGAGAGGCTCTCGGATTGATGATCTCTTGGTCATAGGAATTTTTTAAAAAATAATGTGGGTCTGGTACGAACTATATGAACTTTGGATTTTTATTATGGACTTTTTGGACTCTATTTTTAAATTATGAACTGCATGGGATTTTTATTTTGATATTTAGGATAAAATTGCATGAATTTTTTTAAATGATTTTGAAACAATCAATAAAAGTTTTAGTGATTATTAGCCACTGAAAATTTGTGATGTAAAAACTAAGTTACAATTCAAATATTGTTAATTAAAAAGGAACAAATAATTTTTATTGAGAGGAACATGATATTTTAAAAAAGACGTATTTTCAAGACAAGAGATTTTTTTTTTATAAAAATGTTTTAGCTATATTCATAGCCCATGTAAGTACTCAGATTAGGCCATAGCATCTAGGTTCGGTTTAAGTGGTTACATTTAAAGGTATCAGAGTCTGATTTAAAACTCAAACTATGAGTGAAAATGTTTTCAAAATATTTTATGCATCATAAAAAGGGGTATTTTGGGAAAAATATGCCACATGTGATTAGTTATAAAAAAATCCAAGATCTCTCGAAACCGATCCGAGTTAATTAGATGTAAAATTTTTTACTTTGAAAACTATAGAACTGTGAAAACTATAGATTGTGAAACTATAGAAAACATTAGACTAAGACAACTTTAGACCGTGAAAACAATAAATTGTGAGATTCGTAGAAAGCAATAAAATGATCGATCGAAAAATACTCAAGTGATAACGATAAAACTTATCTCTATTGACAACATGTAGAAATCTTAAAATGAGTACTCACGATGTTAAAACGAGAGGAATGAGAGCTCGTGGAGAGCCGCGTCAAGGAACCCAAATTGACTCATCTGCGTTTTGGGTGCGAACCCTTGAGCCAGCTACGGTGAATGTAGAGGGTGCACCCACTGTTAACGAGCACTAGCAAGAGCCTGCAAATGAGGCTGTATCGCAAGCTATGTTGCAAGTGTTGGAATGAGTGGTAGGTGTCCAAATTGGTGCTAATAGTTGTGGCAGTATTATTGAGGGCCTTCGATCAAGTAGGGCCGACTTGTTTAGGAGCATTGCAGGGACGACCCCCACTATAGCTGAGTATTGGTTGGAGGTTACGGAGTGGATGCAGAGTTCCTGAGGCTCAGCCGTTATGCTCCGGAAATGGTTGCTGATGAGCAAGATAAGTGCACTCAATTTGAATTAGGGCTTAGATTTGATTTGATGATGCAGGTGGCTATGCTACAAAAGAGGGTTTTTGAAGCATTGATAGCGAACACCAAAATATGTGAGGAGGTTAGGCGTATTAAGTGCGAATGGAAAGAGCAAGTAAGAGCTCCTTCTAAGAGAGACTCCGGTCTGAGTAGGCAGGCTCTACATCAGTTAAGCGAGGTAGAGATGATTGACCCCGCTAGAACTTTGTCGTAGCAGGAGACAGGATCCAAAATTGTGCCACCTATGGCAAAAAACATCCCGTAAGTATTGGCGAGCCATGGGTGCATGCCTAAAATGTGGTCAGAGAGCTAGTCAACAGCCACAGTGAGTTTAAGGACAGAATAGGGGATGTAATGTAGATCAGAGATAGTGAGCACTAGGTCAAGGTGCTAACTAAGTTGATGCGAGGCAGTCAGTACTTGTGTATGTGGCCAAGCACCGAGAGGATCGTGATGCTACCAATGTGATAGTAGGTACCTTTACTATTAATGCTATTCCTTATTTTACATTGATAGATAATGGCTCTACCTATTCGTATGTGTCTTGCGTGATGGCTGAAAAATTGGGTATTTAGGTAGAGGAAACTGTAATATCCCGAATTAGGGCCTAATCGGAATAGTGGTTTCGTGACCACAAATTCGAGATAGAGATAATTATTTATAATTATTCTGATGTTTATGATATGATTGCATGATTGTGTGAAAATTTCGTGATGAAATCCTATGCCTAAAGTGCTTAGATTGAAATTAGGGACTAAATCGAATAATTTGTAAAACTTGCATTCTAGGAGTTTTTAGTATGAAATTGTTTTGGAATACTAATGAGGAGGTCTTAAATAGAAATTTGACCAATTTCTAAGTCTATGGACAAAAATTGGACATGGATGGAATTTTTGGAAAGTTTAGTGGTAAGGGCATTTTGGTCATTTAGTTATTAAAATGAATTAAAAACAAAATTAAAAGCCAATTTTTGTCCATCTTCTTCATTAGGCCGAAATTTCAAGGTTTCTCCATAGCTAGGGTTTGTTTCAAGCTTCCAAGCTCCATAGTAAGTGATTCCAAGCCCCGTTTTTAATGTTCTTTACTTTTGGAATCCGGTAGTAGTTTGATTAAGCTTATGCTAGCAGTGATAATTCAACCTAGGGTTCATATTTGGAAAAATACCCATAGGTGAAATTTGTGTATTTTGGTGTTTTATGATAGAAAATGAGGTTTTAAATTATGTTAGACAACTTGTACTACTCGGTTTTAAGCAAAAACGAGTAAAAGGGCTTAATCGGTAAAAATACCTAATAGTCATAAGTACATGTTAGAGTGTGAATTTGATGTTACCATAGAAGGGAAAAATGATCAGCATGTCATAAAACATAAGAATAAGGGATAAAGTTTAATTCCTGAGCCTAGGGGCAAAAGTGTAGTTATGCAAAAGTTTAGGGGCAAAAATATAATTTTGCCAAAGTTTGTATTAAATGCTGTTTTGATGAATGTATGTATTAAATAATATTAATTTGGCATTATTGATCAAGAGAAACGAGATTCAAGTCGCGATCGAGGGAAAAACAAAGTTTACGAAGAATAGGCTCGATTGCTAATAATTTTGTACCGAGGTAAGTTCATGTGTAAATGTAGTAACATAATTGTCATTTTAATTAACTTAATGATATTTATATGATATGATGATTATTATTATGAAATATTATGCTTTGTGGTTATTGTTGAGTAATATGCAAATTATGTTTATTACTTGTTACATATGAATTGCTATCGACTGTCGGTTTCGATATTCCATGGAAGACGGTAAGGATATTTGATCGAGGAAAAAGCCCGTTTGAACCTTGGCCATAGATTAGAATACAAGTGACATGTCACTAGGATGGTTGAGTTCCGAACTCGTTGAGTTGAGTCCGAGTTCGTGAGATGTAACTAGGCATCCGAGCTCGTTGAGTTGAGTCCGAGTTCACTTATGGATGCGAACGCTCGAGCTCGTTGAGTTGAGTCCGAGTTCACTTATGGGCGGGTTACATGGTAGCTTGGCTACATAAGTTCCGCAGGCTATTGAGTTTGTCTAGCTACGGGTATGGCTCTTATGTTCATGAGATCCGCGTATTCGAATTATATTCTGATGTGTTCACCAGGTGAATCTTAAGTGAATAAAAAGAAGGCCTAAAATGAAGGTGACATGTTGGTAAGTGTGGTAAATGAGAAAATTTGACAGGTATGTGCTTAAACCCTCGGGTTGAGAACTTGGTATGATGAAATCGTAGAAAGATATTAAATACAAATGAAACATGAATGTCTTGGTGTTGTTTATGCAAATAATGTTTTTGTGGGGTTGTGTGATTATGTTACTTGCTATTTGCATGTGAACTTACTAAGCATTTGTGCTTACTCCCTCCTTTTCTTTCATTGTAGTTTTGATGTGACTTGAGAATCGGGATAGGTCGAAGACTGCGTTCACACTATCTCAAGGCCTAAATTGGTAAAATGGCTTGTGTGTTTTGAATGTGGCATGTATGGCAAAATACTCACTTTGTGTAAATGATCTTATGATATGGCTATGGTTTGGCAAGAAAAGGGTTTGTAAATGATTAGCCATTGGAATGGCCAATCTAAGTCATATTTGATGTTATGTATGTTTAAAATGATATTTAGTCCATGAAAATCCTTAGTAAAGTGAAATTTGCCATAAAGCAGAATCTGCAAAAAAGAGTGATGATGTAAATTTGAAAAATCAATAAAAATAGTAGAAATGAATTAAATGATGAGTAAGTTATGAAATTGAAGATTTATGAGTCTATTTTCATATGGATTGAACAAAAGGTATATGAATTATATTTTATGAGATATTTGAATTTTTGTGAAACAGGGCCAGAGTGATTTCTAGATCCCCTGTTCTGACTTAAAAAATTCATAATAAATTGTAAAAAAATAATTAGAAGTCATGATTTATATGTACAGATTTCTTATTGAGTCTAGTTTTAAGAGAAACAAACATCATAGACATTGAAATTCTGTATAGAGAGATATCTAATTCGTAATACACAGAGGTTAGAGCAGCCGAACCCTGAAACATGGGAGACTTTAACTAATAAACTGTACTAATTGGCTTGACCAAAAATTCTAGAAAACAACTAGTAAATAGATATAAGAGTTTTTTTTAAGGTAAAATTTACGGAATTGGATTTCGAGTTTCTGAACTCGAGATATGAATTTTTAAGCAACTGTGACGCAGATTGCTAGCTTGACTGGAAATTTAAAAAAAAATAAATTGTTTGAGCGGTTTAAGTAATGAATTAAGTCTGTTAACACCTCGTGTTCGAATCCGGCGACAGTCTCAGGTACGGGGCATTACATTTGGTGGTATCAGAGTAGGTTTAGTCGGTTCTCGGAGTAATGTGTTGTATGTACGGGTTTTGCTATACATGCCATATATATAAATTGTGATAGTGTGACGACTTCTGACCTTTTAAATGATTTTTTTTATAGTAAATGGATCCCGATCCAGTTGCGGCTGATGATGTAGAGAGTAATGCACCAACTCCGGCTGAAGGGACGGTGCCAACAAAAAATCCACCTCCTATCGTCGGTCAAGGAGGAGGAGAAGGGGCCTCGGAAGCCTTTCTCCGGATGATGAGTGCACGGTATCATCGAGTTCGCTCAGACGAACCCGAATGCACAACCTCCCCACCTCCCCGATTCCTCAACCTGCACCCCGATGCCTCAAGGTGTAGATCGATGAAATTTCATAGAACTCAGATTGACAAAATCTGTAAACAATTTGAAGAATTGGGGCAAATATTGATGATGACGCCGAGAAAGCAGAGTTTTGGCTTGAGAATTCTATTCAAGTATTTGATGAATTGTCTTGTACACCTGAAGAATGCTTGAAATGTGCTATATCATTGTTGAGGGATTCAGCTTATCATTGGTGGAAGACATTGACTTCAGTGAGTACGAAATAGAAAGTAACTTGGGAGTTCTTTCAAGAAGAATTTCGGAAGAAATATATCGATGAAAGATTTATTGATCGAAGCGTAAAGAGTTTCTTGAATTAAAGCAGGGAACATGATGATTCATCGAATACGAAAAGGAGTTTGTCAAAGTTGAGTAAGTATGCTAGAGAATATATTCCTATAGAAGCTAAAATGTGCAGACGATTTGAAGACGGACTCAATGAAGACATCAAAGTATTTGTTGGGATTCTTGAATTAAAAGAAATGGTAGTACTAGTTGATCGAGCTTGCAAGGCTGAAGAACTACTTAAAGAGAAGAAAAAGGTAGAGGCTGAGACTAGAAATTGGAAGAAAAGACCGATGAGCAGTTCATTCTCACAGCAATCCAGAAAATCTAGAAATATGAATCCTCGTTCACAGGTTTCGGCTAGACAATCATATGGAAAATTTAAGAAGCAAAATGTGGGTCCTAAATCTCAAACTACTTCTGCAGCTAGTGTGGGAAATACGAGATTTGTTAAGCCCAAGTGCCAGCGGTGTGGCAGAAATCATTTTGGCCCATGTAGAGCGAATGAATGTTTTCGGTGTGGTTCTCCGGATCATTTTATTAGAGATTGCCCAGAGAGAGTTGAAAAGAAAATTTCAGAGTGTAAAGCCACAGTGCGGACTCGAGGAAGATATTCGAGAAAAGCTGGAAATGAAGCAAGCAACAAAAATGTAGCCAGAGATTCAGCAGCTAAATCTGAAGCAAGGGCTCCAGCTAGAACTTATGCTATAAAGGCACGTGAAGATGCTTTATCACCCGATGTGATTACTGGTATATTTTCTCTTTATGATGTTAATGTTATTGCTTTGATTGATCCCAGTTCTACTCATTCATATGTATGCATGAAACTGGTGTTTAGTATGAATATACCTGTTGAGAACGCAGAATTTATGATTAGAGTGTCGAATCCGTTAGGCAAATGTGTGATAGTTGATAAAGTATGCAAGAAATGCCCTTTAATGATTCGAGGTCATTACTTTCCGGCCGACTTGATGTTATTTTAGGTATGGATTGGTTGACATTGCATGATGCTATAATAAATTGCAAAGAAAAGGTTATAGAATTAAAGTGTGAAAGTGGTAAAATTTTGTGGGTTGAACCAGACAAAAAATTCAGAGGCATTATCTAGTATGATTTCTTCAATGTCGGCTCAGAGATATTTGAGAAAGGGTTATGAAGCTTATTTGGCATATGTAATTAATACAAAAGCAGTTGAAAAGAAAGTTGAATCAGTGCCGGTTGTGTGTGAATTTGCGGACGTATTTCCAAAAGAATTGACGGGTTTGCCTCTAGTCAGGGAAGTAGAATTTGGTATTGATTTGATACCGGGAATAGCTCCGATCTCAATTGCTCCATATAGAATGGCACCAGCAAAGTTGAAAGAATTAAAGTCCCAGTTGCAAGAGTTGACTGATAAAGGCTTTGTGAGATCGAGTTTTTCACCTTGGGGTGCTCTTGTGTTATTTGTGAAAAAGAAGGATGGTTCTATGAGGTTGTGTGTTGACTATCGGTAGTTAAACAAGGTGACAATCAAAAACAAGTATCCGTTGCCAAGAATTGATGATTTATTTGATCAGCTAAAAGGAGCGACATGGTTTTCAAAGATTGACTTGAGATCTAGGTACTACCAGTTGCGAGTAAAAGAGTCGGATGTGCCTAAAACTGCTTTTAGAACAAGGTACGGTCATTATGAATTTTTAGTTATGCCATTCGGGTTGACAAATGCTCCTGCTGTGTTTATGGATTTAATGAATCGCATATTTCAGCCATACTTGGACAAATTTGTTGTGGTGTTTATAAATGATATTTTAATTTATTCAAAAGATGAGACAGAGCATGCTGAGCATTTGATGATAGTTTTGCAAACTTTGAGAAATAAGCAGTTATATGCCAAGTTTAGTAAAAGTGAATTTTGGCTTCGGGAAGTTGGATTTTTGGGTCATATTGTTTCAGGTGATGGTATACGGGTTGATCCTAGTAAGATTTCAGCCATTGTTGATTGGAAACCACCAAAAAATGTAACTGAGGTTAGAAGTTTCTTGGGGCTAGCTGGGTATTATCGGCGGTTTGTAAATGGATTTTCTATAATTGCTGCTCCTATGATTAGACTACTCCGAAAGAATGTTAAATTTGAATGGGCGAAAGAATGTCAACAAAGTTTTGAAGAATTGAAAAAGTTATTAACTGAAGCACCAGTGTTGGTACAACCCGAATCAGGTAAAGAATTTGTGGTGTATAGTGATGCTTCTCGAAATGGCTTAGTATGTGTACTTATGCAAGAAGGAAAAGTGGTGGCTTATGCTTTGAGGCAGTTAAAATCTCACGAAAGAAATTATCCGACTCATGATTTGGAATTGGCTGCTATAGTGTTTGCTTTGAAGATTTGGCGACATTATTTGTATGGTGAAAATTGCTGAGTATATACCGACCACAAAAGTCTTAAATACTTAGTGTCACAAAAAGATTTGAATTTGAGACAGCGAAGATGGTTGGAGTTATTGAAAGATTACGAGCTTGTTATTGACTACCATCCAGGAAAAGCGAATGTGGTTGTTGATGCTTTGAGCAGAAAGTTACTGTTTGCTTTGAGAGCTATGAACACTCGGTTAAAGGTATCAGATGATGGTTCAATTCTAGCAGAGTTAAGAGCAAGACCGATGTTTTTACAAGAGATTTGTGAAGCTCAGAAAAATGACCAAGATTTACAAGCCAAGAGAAAGCAGTGTGAAGCTGATACAGGATCAGATTTTAGAATCAATTCTGATGATTGCTTTATGTTTAAAAACCAGATTTGTGTACTGAAAAATGATGAGTTGATTCAAAAGATTTTGCATGAAGCACATAATGGTTGCTTGGTAGTTCACCCGGGCAGTATGAAAATGTATAATGACTTGAAGAAAATGTATTGGTGGAATGGAATGAAAAGAGATATCTCCGAGTTTGTATCAAAGTGCTTAATTTGTCAACAAGTGAAAGCTGAACACCAAGTACCTTCGGGATTACTCCAGCCTATCATGGTTCCTGAATGGAAATGGGATCGGATTACTATGGATTTTATATCAGGGTTGCCGTTAACTCCGGGGAAGAAAAATGCCATCTGGGTAATAGTTGACAGACTGACTAAATCGGCTCATTTTATTCCGGTATGTACGGATTATTCTCTTAATAAGTTGGCTGAATTGTATATCCGTGAGATTGTTAGACTTCATGGAACACCTTTGTCAATCATTTCGGATAGAGATTTGAGATTTACTTCACGGTTTTGGCAAAAGTTGGAAGAGGCATTAGGTACAAAGTTAAATTTTAGCACTGCCTTTCATCCACAAACTGATGGACAATCAGAGAGAGTAATTCAGATTCTTGAAGATATGCTCAGATGTTGCGTATTGGAATTTCAAGGTAGTTGGGAAAGGTATTTACCATTGGTAGAATTTGCTTATAATAATAGTTATCAGACGAGTTTGAAGATGGCACCTTATGAAGCTTTGTATGGACGTAAATGTCGCACACCTTTGTATTGGACAGAGCTTAAGGAAAATCAGATTTACGGGGTCGATCTAGTTAAGGAAACAGAAGAGAAAGTAAAGTCATCAGAGATTGCTTGAAAGTAGCTTCAGACAGAAAAAAATTGTATGCAGATTTGAAGAGAAAAGAGATTGAATATCAAGTTGGAGACAAAGTGTTTTTGAAAGTATCCCCGTGGAAGAAAGTTCTCAGATTTGGCAAGAAAGGCAAATTAAGTCCACGTTTTATTGGACCGTTTGAAGTGATTGAGAGAGTTGGACCAGTAGCTGATCGGTTATCATCGCCATCTAAATTACAGAAGATGCATGATGTATTCCACGTATCTATGCTACATCGGTATCGTTCGGATCCTTCACATATAATTTCACCGGCAGAAATTGAGCTACGGCCGGATATGACTTACGAAGAAGAACCGATTAAGATTTTAGCTCAAGAGGTCAAGCAACTAAGAAATAAAAGTGTCGCTCTCGTGAAAGTATTGTGGCAAAAGCATGGAGTAGAAGAAACTACATGGGAACCTGAAGAAACTATGAGAAACCAATACCCACACCTGTTTACTGGTAAGATTTTCGAGGACGAAAATCCTTAAAGGGTGGAGAGTTGTAATATCTCGAATTAAGGCCTAATCAGAATACTAGTTTCGTGACCACAAATCCGAGATAGAGATAATTATTTTATAATTATTTTGATGTTTATGATATGATTGCATGATTGTGTGAAAATTTCGTGATGAAATCCTATGCCTAAAGTGTTTAGATTGAAATTAGGGACTAAATCGAATAATTTGTAAAACTTGCATTCTAGGAGTTTTTAGTATGCAATTGTTTTGGAATACTAATGAAGAGGACTTAAATAGCAATTTGACCAATTTCTAAGTCTATGGACAAAAATTGGACATGGATGGAATTTTTGGAAAGTTTAGTAGTAAGGGCATTTTGGTCATTTAGTTATTAAAATGAATTAAAAACAAAATTAAAAGCCAATTTTTGTCCATCTTCTTCATTAGGCCGAAATTTCAAGGGTTCTCCATAGCTAGGGTTTGTTTCAAGCTTCCAAGCTCTATAGTAAGTGATTCCAAGCCCCGTTTTTAATGTTCTTTACGTTTTTGGAATCTCGGTAGCTCGACTAAGCTTATGCTAGCAATAATTCAACCTAGGGTTCATATTTGGAAAAATACCCATAGGTGAAATTTGTGTATTTTGGTGTTTTATGATAGAAAATGAGGTTTTAAATTATGTTAGACAACTTGTACTACTCGGTTTTAAGCAAAAACGAGTAAAAGGGCTTAATCGGTAAAAATACCTAATAGTCATAAGTACATGTTAGAGTGTGAATTTGATGTTACCATAGAAGGGAAAAATGATCAGCATGTCATAAAACATAAGAATAAGGGATAAAGTTTAATTCCCGAGCCTAGGGGCAAAAGTGTAGTTATGCAAAAGTTTAGGGGCAAAAATGTAATTTTACCAAAGTTTGTATTAAATGCTATTTTGATGAATGTATGTATTAAATAAGATTAATTTGGCATTATAGATCAAGAGAAACGAGATTCAAGTCGCGATCGAGGGAAAAACAAAGTTTACGAAAGAATAGGCCGGATTGCTAATAATTTTGTACCAAGGTAAGTTCATGTGTAAATGTAGTAACATAATTGTCATTTTAATTAACTTAATGATATTTATATGATATGATGATTATTATTATGAAATATTATGCTTTGTGGTTATTGTTGAGTAATATGCAAATTATGTTTATTACTTGTTAAATATGAATTGCTACCGAGTGTCGGTTTCGATATTCCATGGAAGATGGCAAGGATATGTGATCGAGGAAAAAGCCCGTTTGAACCTTGGGAATAGATTAGAATACAAGTGACATGTCACTAGGATGGTTGAGTTCCGAACTCGTTGAGTTGAGTCCGAGTTCGTGAGTTGTAACTAGGCATCTGAGCTCGTTGAGTTGAGTCCGAGTTCACTTATGGATGTGAACGCCCAAGCTCGTTGAGTTGAGTCCGAGTTCACTTATGGGCGGGTTACATGGTAGCTTGGCTACATAAGTTCCCATGAGCTATTGAGTTTGTCTAGCTCTGGGTATGGCTCTTATGTTCATGAGATCAGTGTATTCGAATTATATTCCGATGTGTTCAACGGGTGAATCTTAAGTGAATAAAAAGAAGGCCTAAAATGAAGGTGACATGTTGGTAAGTGTGGTAAATGAGAAAATTTGACAGGTATGTGCTTAAACCCTCGGGTTGAGAACTTGGTATGATGAAATCGTAGAAAGATATTAAATACAAATGAAACATGAATGTCTTGGTGTTGTTTATGCAAATAATGTTTTTGTGGGATTGTGTGATTATGTTACTTGCTATTTGCATGTGAACTTACTAAGCATTTGTGCTTACTCCCTCCTTTTCTTTCATTGTAGTTTTGACAAGCCAGCTTGAGAATCGGGATAGGTCGAAGACTCGTTCACACTATCCGAAGGACTAAATTGGTAAAATGGCTTGTGTGTTTTGAATGTGGCATGTATGGCAAAATACTCAATTTGTGTCAATGATCTTATGATATGGCTATGGTTTGGAAAGAAAAGGGTTTGTAAATGATTAGCCATTGGAATGGCCAATCTAAGTCATATTTGATGTTATGTATGTTTAAAATGATATTTAGTCCATGAAAATCCTTAGTAAAGTGAAATTTGCCATAAAACAGAATCTGGCAGCAGCAGTGATGTAAATTTGAAAAATCACTAAAAATAGTAGAAATGGAATTAAATTATGAGTAAGTTATTAAATTGAAGATTTATGAGTCTATTTTCAAATGGATTGAACAAAACAGGTATATGAATTATATTTTATGAGATATTTGAATTTTTGTGAAATAGGGCCAGAGTGATTTTTTGATCCCCTGTTCTGACTTTAAAAATTCATAATAAATTGTAAAAAAATAATTAGAAGTCATGCTTTTTATGTACAGATTTCTTATTGAGTCTAGTTTTAATAGAAATAAACATCATAGACATTGAAAATCTGTACAGATAGATATATGATTCGTAATACACAGAGATCAGAGCAGTCAAACCCTGAAATAGGGGAGACTTTAACTAATAAAATGTACTAATTGGATTGACCAAAAATTCTAGAAAAAAATTATTAAATATATATATGATTTTAGTTTCATGTAAAATTTACAGAATTGGATTTTGAGTTTCTGAACTCGAGATATGAATTTTTAAGCGACTATGATGCAGATTGCTAGCTTGACTGGAAATTTAAAAAAAATAAATTGTTTGAGCGGTTTAAGTAATGAATTAAGTCTGTTAACACCTCGTGTTCGAATCCGGCGATGTTCTCGGGTACGGGGCATTACAGAAACAATTAGTGATGTGACCATACTTAGTCCTTTAGAACAATTTGTGCATATAAATAAAACCTATAGGCGATGTCCATTGCAAGTGCAAGGTAATGTATTTTCTATCGACCTTATGGAACTACCCTTTGAAGAATTCGATCTCATATTGGGAATGAACTGGTTGAGTGAGCATTGAGTCATCTTAGACTGCGACACTAAATGAGTTACTTTGAGGAATTATTCTAGGAATCAGATAATCATGGTTGGGGAGTGTCAGAATTATCTCACTAATGTGATTTCTGCCTTGGTAGCGGTGAAATTGGCCTGTAACTGATGTGACTCCTATCTCGTATACATCCTAGATGTGAATGTGGATAGTGCAACATTGTAAAATATTCTTCTGGTAAAGGATTTTTCTGATATTTTTCCTAAGGAGCTGTCTGGTCTACCTTCTAAGGCTGAGGTCGAATTTGGAATTAAGTTGTTGCCTAAGACAGCACCGATGTCCACTACACCCTATCACATGACACCTAAGGAGCTCAAAGAGGTTAAGGCTCAATTATAAAAGTTTCTAGATCGTGGCCTCATAAAGCCGAGTGTGTTTCCGTGGGGAGATCTAGTTCTTTTTTTGTAAAAGATGGGTCTATGAGGTTATGCATTGATTATCGTCACATGAACAAGTTGGTTGTGAAAAAATTAGTACCTGTTACCAAGGATTGATGACCTATTCGATCAATTATGAGGTGCTACAATTTTCTCTGAGATTGATCTGAGGTTAGGATGCTACCAATTGCAAGTGAAAGAGGTTGATCTATCGAAGACTGCTTTCAGGACTCGATATGGCACTACGAGTTCTTAGTGATACCCTTCGATCCTACGAATGCTCTTGTTGTTTCATACACTTAATGAATAAAGTTTTTCAGCCCTACCTTGATCAGTTCATTGTAGTCTGCATTAATGACATCCTGATCTAATCCAAGCCTGAGTTGGAGCATGATGAGCACTTAAGGTTAGTCCTTCAAACCTTACGTGTGAAAAAGTTGTCTGTTAAGCTTAGTAAGTGTGAGTTTTGACTCCGAGAGGTGATTTTTTGGGGACACATAATATCTACTGAGGGTATTCACATGGATCTAGAGAAAATCGAGGCTATCCTGGATTGGAAGCAACCTAAGCATGTTAGTGAGATTCGATGTTTTCTTGAACTTGCTGGATATTATAAGAGGTTTGTGGAAGGATTCTCATTAATTGTGGCGCTGATGACTAAGTTATTGAGAAAGATTGTACCATTTAAGTGGACTAATGAGGAAAAAGCTAGCTTTGAGAAGCTTAAGGCAGTTTTAACTCAGGCACCTGTACCAATCCAACCTGAGTCTGGGAAGGACTATATGGTCTATAGTGATGCATCCCATTCTGGTCTTGGTTGTGTGTTGATGCAAGACAGGAAGGTTGTGGCCTATGCTTCGAGAAAAATCAAACCACATGAGTGCAACTATCTGACTCATGATCAGGAGTTGACTGTTGTAGTTTTCACTCTTAAGATATGGATGCACTATCTATATGGGGAGAAATGTGTCATTTATACAGACCATAAGAGTCTTAAGTATCTCCACACCAAAAAAGAGTTGAACTTAAGAAAGAGACATTGGATTGAACTTCTGAAAGACTATGAATGTACAATCAAGTACCATCCGGGTAAGGCTAAAGTTGTGGCAGATGCATTGAGTAGGAAGTCCATGTTGGAATTCAGGGAAATGTTTGCTAAGTTGAGTTTATCTAATAATAGTGGTTTGCTTGCAGAGTTACAAGTGCGACCAACTTCTGTTGAGGAGATTAGACAAAAGTAGATTTCAGATTCATCCTTAGAACCTCATGTGAAACTCGTTAAGAAAGGTAAGACTTCAAATTTTGCTTATAATTCTGTGGGAATTTTGTGTTATCGTGGGAGATTCTGTGTTCCTTATGATTCTGAGTTAAGGCAGCCCATACTTCAAGAAGTGCATAGTAGTACCTATGCTCTGTATCTTGGGGGTAGTAAGATGTATAGAGATTTTTGTGAACAATATTTGTGGCCGAGACTGAAACGTGATGTAACAAACCTTGTGGCAAAATGCTTGACATGCCAACAAGTCAAGGCTGAACATCAATTCCCTTCGGGTTTACTTCAGCCTATTCAAGTTCTTCAATAGAAGTGGAAGTGTATCACCATGGATTGTTTTAATGGGTTACCATTGACGTCATATAAGAAAGACTATATGGGTGATGGTGGATTGATTGATGAAATCTACCCATTTCTTACTAGAACATATCGATTATTCATTGCAGAGGCTGGCAAGGTTATACATCACTGAGATGGTGAGACTTCATGGAGTACTGGTATCTATTATTTCTGATTAGGATCCTTGCTTTATGTTACATTTTTGGAAGAGTCTACATGATGCACTGGGTACAAGATTGAATTTCAGTATTGCTTATCATCCACAATCTGATGGACAGTCTGAGAGAGTTATTCAAATTGTCGAGGACATGTTACGAGGACGTGTAACTGATTTCTGAGGTAATTGGGGGGAGCATTTACCACTTGCGGAGTTTTCTTATAATAATAGTTTTCAGCCAATCATTTAGATGGCTCCGTATGTGGCACTTTATGGGCGCAAGTGTAGGATACCTTTCTGTTGGATAGATTTGGAGGAGAAGAAAGTGTTGGGACCAGATTTAGTTCAAGAGACTAAGAACAATGTGAAAATTATTTGGGATCAGTTGAAAGAAGCATGAGATCAATAAAAGTATTACTCCAACTTAAAGAGGAGGGATATTAAGTATAATATGGGTGGCCAAATCTTCCTTAAGGTTTCACCTTGGAATAAGGTACTGAGATTTGACCATAAGGGAAAGTTGAGTCCAAGGTTCATTGGACCTTACCGCATCATTAAGAGGGTTGGACAAGTGGCTTATTAGTTGGAGTTACCTTCAGAGTTGGATCGCATTCACGATGTTTTCCATGTGTCTATGTTGCGACGATATCGATCCGACCATTCTCATGTGATTCCAGTTGAAGAGATAGAGGTTCATCATGACTTGACTTTTGATGAAAAACCAGTACAAATTGTTGATCATGATGTCAAAATGTTGAGAAGGAAACTATGGTCGTTTGTTAATGTTTTGTGGAGAAATCATGGTTCTAGTGAGGCTACTTGGGAACTAGAAGATGCGATGCAACAACAATACCCTCATATTTTCCTAGGTAATTTTGGGGAAGAAATTTTCTTTTTAGGACGAGAGAGTTGTTACATCCCATTTTTTGCTATTAATTGTAAAACTATGAAATCGCCATCTCCTATGTCTTAAATTAATTGTGCAAAATTGAATACAAGGAAGTGTTGTGCCTTAGTTGAAGGAAGCTCATTAACTATCCAAGAAGTCTCTAGTTTAAACCCTCATGTTCTCATATTTTTCAATTACATTTGTATACACAATTGCAATGTCCATTCAAGACTTGCCGTCCACCCCCTTGTTGCCATATGTGGAGGATTTCTTTCCTCCTTTAGAAAGTTAAACTTGTCTTATGTTGAAAGACACATCCCCCTTTTCACTCATTGTTTCATTCTCTTGCCAAAACCTGCTATCATGGCATAAGATTGTGATACAATGAACTTGCTCATGGTTGACCAAGCTATACACACCTCTTATGCCGTCTACCACCCTCATTTCCATCCTAATCTCATTTTCTTTTTCATTTTCTTCATCTTATTTTTCTCTCAATTCCAAATAGAACCACCACCACCTCTTTTTAACTTTTGTTTTCCAACCACCATAACTGAGCCTTCCACCACCGTCAAAGATTGCCTAACCACTATAGATGCCATCCCTTTTCACTCCTTCTCCCTTTCACTACCGTTGCGAACCACTGCGGGACTTCTCTTCCTCCACCTATTCTCTCTTCTTTTTATTTTTTCTTCTTTCTTCCAATTGTAGTGATTGAAACCTCATCCTATTAATATTTTCTCACAACCATCGAACCGCTGCTCCTCCATAGTAGGACCACCACCGAGCCGTTACCTAGCCATCATAGTTGGACCACCATCACTGCCACCTCTGGTGACCAAAATTTTCCTTTTTTCTTCCTCTTTCTTTTGCCAATTCCTTAGTGACTAAAACTTATATTTTTCTTTCACTTATTCAATCATTTATTTCTAAACCACACAAATATCAATCTCATTCCATTCTTGATCCTTTGATCATCTCGTATTAGATTAAGAGTAAGTAAGGTTGTTCGATTCATAAATTTTTCATTTTAGAAATACCTTGGTTTGACCGAATGGTATAGGGTGATAATATCATCAAGTTATTTTATTATCGGTTTAACATAAGTACTAAAGTGATTTCGTATCAACTTGAAAGACCAAATGACATCGATCAAAGAGATACTGTGATAACGAAGACAAATAATCCAAGTCTCGATTTAAGGGTAAGTGATGCTAAGAACTATTTCAAACTATTAAAACTTTAAGTGTTAAAAATAAAATCTAATAGATCTAATTAAAATATGTGTTTGCTGCGATAGATTCATCTGCCAGTTTAGATCCGAATGAAATCTCCTCTAATAGGATTGTAGCAATCAGATCTACTATTTAAGGTGTGGGATCTATCTCTTGTTTTAAGTGAAATATAATGTTATTTACTTTAATAAAATGTTATTTAATTAATTAATTTGTGAGTACAGTAAGTACTTGAGTGGAGTTGAAAAACTGAATCAAAGAGGAATCCAAGTAAGTGTCTTAAACTATTAAGTGTAGTGAAAATCTATTATTTGTGGTATGTGATATATGTAATGTTGATCTCAACTCTATGTTATGTTATTTATGGCTAGATTGATATGTAATGATCTAAACATGTGATATATGTATGTGCATGTTAAGATCAGTGTTTTAATATAAATATGTATGTTAACACATGCTAAAGTGAAAACTATATGATATGTGGAAATGTTAGCATGATACATGCATAGTGTAAAAACCAAGAAATATGAGTTACTGGCATGAATATGTGAAAATTGTGAAAAGTGAAACATATGTGGCTAAATGGCCATATCATGTGCATGGGGTGGGATTGTGAAAGGAGGAAGCTATGTGGCAATTTAACAACGATTATGTGGCCGTTATCAGCAATTATGTGGTGGCTTGTCCATGATGTGTTATGTGACCGGTTATCAGTATCTAAGTGGCAGCTTGTTCACAAATGGTGTGTTATTGGGTGGATGAGTTCTGGGGAACTTGATATTGGTGTGTAGTAGAGATGGGTAGGAAATCCTTCCAAGTGGGTATTATTACATAAGCATAACTTGTTATGTTCATTAAATATGATGATATGTGAATTCTATGAAAGTTATATTTATGATAATTTGGATGTGTTATGCTATATGTTGAAATATATGTTTGTGACGATCTCACACTAAGCCATTTTATAGCTCACGCATGTTATACGTTTATCTCATGTAATCCTCGTAATTGAGGCTCAAATTTGGATCTTCGGAGGCACTCTAGGATTAATGATCTCTTGGTCATGGGTATTTTTTATAAAATAATGTAGAACTTATACGAACTCTATGAGTTCATTTTGGATTTTTATTATGGACTTTAATTTGGGTTGGTCTTAATAACTTTTTGGACACAATTTTGAAATTTTGAACTGTGGCATGAGATTTCTATTTTTATATTTTTGGATAATATTACATGAATTATTTTTTATGTGATTTTTAAATGATCAATAAACATTTTAGTGATTATTAGCTGCAACAAATTTGTGATTTAAAAACTAGGTTACAATAGGAATATTTTAAATTTAAAAGGAGCAAATGATTTTTTATTGAGAGGAACACGATTTTTAAAAAAAGACATATTTACAAGAGAAATGATATTTTCTTATAAAAGCGTTTTGGCCATCTCCATGGCCCATGTAATTACTCAGATTGGGTTGTACCATCTAGGCCCGGTTTGAGGGGTTACAGGTTAAAATAAAACAAAAAGTGATAAATGGAGGAGTAAGGAGGAGGAACAACCAAAAAGGGAGGAGAAGAAAACCAAATGAAAGAAAAATGTGAATGGTGGCTTCCTTAGGTGGGATGGACGGTTCAAGCATGGTAAATGGGAGAAAACTGAAGCTTTGGAGGACAAAGGCATGAATTGAAGCTTTGGAGGACAAAGGCATGAAAAGTGGATCATGGGGAACATGTGGAGTGAAACTAGGTTTATGGGGAAAATTCGACTAGTTAAAAGAGGAAAGAATCTTCCCTTGCATGGTAACTATGGGTGACAAGAAAGTTTTAGGTTTGGAACTAGTACATAAGTCTAAGGGGGAAATCAGATAGATTGAAAACAACTTCAGATAGGCAGAAGTTGTGTGTGGACCTAAAAAGAAAGAACATTGAGTACAACGTCGAAAATCAAGTTTTTTTTAAAGTGTCTCCATAGGGGAAAGTTATGAGGTTTGGACGGATGGTCAAGTTGAGTCCTAGGTTCATTGGACCCTACTAGATTCTAAAGAGAGTTGGCCTAGTGGCATATTAGTTAGAATTACCTCATAAATTGGACCGTATCAATAATGTGTTTCATGTTTCCTTGTTGAGATGGTACCAATCTAACGTTTCCTATATTGTTCCGATCGAGGAGATTGTGGTATGATTAAATTTTTCCTTCGAGGAGGAACATGTCAAATTGTAGATCGCAAGGTAAAAAGTCTTGAAAAGGAAACGAATCCCACTTGTTATAGTTTTGTGGTGAAACCATGGCACTCAAGAGGCCACATGGGAACCAGAAAACTCGATTCCTAAATAGTATCCTTATTTTTTCGAATAAGGTAAATTTTGAGGAAAAAAATTCTTTTAAAGAGGGGAGAGTTGTCATGCCCTGATATGTTTGAGGGTAATTAAAATGATTAAACATGGAATGAGTTATAGGATTGATGGTTAAGTGTTAGTGCAACCTTCATAGAGGCCCAAGTTCAAGACCCTTCCCTCTCATTTTTTTATTATTTTCAACAATCTTATGGTAATTTGCTTGTGCCATCCATAGGGTTTACAAACCCTAGGTATTTAACCACTTTTTTTCCTATTTTGATTGTTAACATTGCCCATTTTCAAAATCCTAATAGAATTTGCTTTCCACCATTTTCTTCTTATTTTCTCTCATTTCTGCACCAAAATTTCACCTTTGTGTTGTCAAATGTTTTTCCTTAATGAACCACCCCGTTTGTTCGATTTCTAACAGTGTTTAGATTTGTCGTCAATAGCTTTTGTTATCTTTTCTAAAGGACGCACTTAGTTCAATAGTTAGATCTTGTATTTTCATTTTAAAAATATCTGATTGTTAATATTTCGCTTTGATTAATAAATCTTTCTTGAATATTGTCAAAATATTTGATACCAAATGTTAATTTGTGTGTATTTTTTATTGAAGGATTGGATCTAGGTGAATTGAATCAAAATTGATAGTGGGGGTTGTTGATCGGACTCATTGTAGAAGGTGTGTGTTCTTTTCTCAGTGAATCAGTGACAAATCATGTAGTTTTAGGGCAACGCAATCTCCTACATGGGCATGTGGACTACACGGATGGACCACGCAACCATGTTCACTTATAAATCTTAGGGACTTTTGTGAATCACATGGCCTCAGCTAGTTAAATAGCCTGCCACACAACCATGTCCTTACTGTAGGGAATTTTATCGTTGCTCACATGGCTTCAGGCTATTACATAGTCAGGCAACACAGCCATGTACACCTCTTCCACATAGCATCAGGCTATCATACGGCCTGGCCACACGACCGTGTGACCCTGTTTTACAACTTTGCCTAGAAATTCATGATATGATTAGTTTAGTCATTGTATAGTCCCCGAATTGTTTAAGAATTTTTGTACCCTAACAACATGTATATTCTGAAATCTATGATCTAATTGAACGAACTGTTACTATTATATGGATTATATGTGATATTATACATGCCTACAATTATGGTATACTCGATGATTTATTACTGTTGTAATTACTTCTATATTACTGATTACATGTTCAACATGGCTACTGATACTATTAAACAGATTGCATGACTACAATTTCTATATTGTACAATTACTAGCATGCCATATTGCATAGCATGGGGATTGGGGTGATATGAAAGGAGAAAGTATTGGCAGTTCTAAATCTTAAAACATTGATGGTTTATTCACAAATTACTGGAAGTTTATCTACAATCTTTTTATCTGAAATTTATGGTGGTTTACTGTAAAGTCTAAATTATATAGATTTTTATAATTGTTTATATCACCTTTTTACTTCAAATTTATGCTAATCCTAAGTATTTGATATTTAAATTGGGTGATTTATGCTTATATTGAGACAATGGGCATAATTTTAGTAAAGTATGCAATTGTCTAATTTTTTTGTATTAAATTTGCATAGTTTCACTATTTTATGTTACATATTAATTTTTTTGTTTTAATTGTTGCAGTAGGACCATTGAATTAATAAGAAGGGAAACTTATTCAATTTATGCAAGGATATGAGTTAAAATCCACCTCAATTGGATGGGAAAGACAGCAAATTGAGCATTCAATTTGATCCAATTGAAGTTGTCTTGATTAAGAAGAGCAAGCCTGATTAATTGGATCACATAACCATCCAAGTAGGGGGAGAGGAGCCCAAATTTAGCTAAGGCATGAAGAGCAGCCAAGAATTAGCTTTGGGATAATTAATTTAGAGGTCCCTATACTTGTAAACAAATAAGAAATCAGCTTTCAACTTTTACCCAATAAATCGTTCACCTCCTTGCATGATTCATACATGAAGTCAAGCTTGAATCAAGCAAACATCAACTCGTTCCTTCAAAACTTATGCCCGACTAAGAAAAGGAGAAACCTAAGGGACATTCAAGCTATTTTTAGTAAATTCCTTAGCCATCCCTCTACTATAAATACCACCTCTTACTTCCCATTCATTCATCCCTCATCCCTCATCCCTCATTCAATCCTCTCATCTTTTCCTTTTCGCTTTTCCACGCATAGGCCTTCCATTCCTCCACCTCCCTTAGCTAGCATTTTTCCTTGAGGAAAATGACTCTTGGCTGGCCACCTTGAGGAATAGTTTGTGGAGGAGCAGCCGTGAGAATTGGAGGAAGCCTCAACAATTAGTCACTAAACTTATCAAAGATTTTCTTCTTCTTTTTGCTTCTTTTTAATTATTCAAATATGTTTGCAAATTGTTTTGATGTTTTTCCATTGACAATGATGACTTAATTTTGTTTTAGCTAGAATGATTACATTAGTTTGACGATGTTCATTTGATTCATGGTTATGATGTTCTATGCCTCAATTGTTCATGCTTTCAATTAAACTAATGCATGTATTTCATTCATTAAAATGTGATTGAATGCATTAGAAAAGTTGATCAATCCTAGCCAGATGATGATTAATAGACGAAATAATTGAAAGATGCATACTTAATTTAGATTCTAACCCGATTAAATCAAAAGTTCGTAATAACTTAAGAGAAGTTTATTACCTTGTATAACTTTTATATTTGTGTGATTAAATTGTTTCAAACCTAATCCGTCCATGTTTCTTCACATAAACTCTAAGAAACCCTTAGTTAAATATGATCGTGGTAGTATGTATGTTTTTCTAAGTATAAGATTTCGAAATGATTTATAACTAGTTTCAAGTTAATAAAAGATAGAGTTGCCATGGAATATTTTCAAGAATTTTATTAAGCATGATGAAAATGAACTGAGTCAAATGTGTAATTATTCTAGCTTATTCATGTTATTGTTGTTTAACTTGTGAAATTCTTCCTAAACCAACTCATTCCATTCATTGCATTTAGATTAATTTATTGGCATTCAATTAATTTACTTTAACACCTACTAATCAAAATTATTGTGTTTTGTAACCAACTTGTAATCTTTAATTTTGCAATTATTTGATTAACATATACAGTCCATGTGGAGACAATAACTCTTTTACTTACTTATTACTTGCTAACTATTGTGTATACTTGCACAATCTTACGTGTACAGGTTTTTGGCACCGTTACCGAGGACTATTAATTTATTCATTATTTGTGAAACTATTTCCTGCAAATTGTGATTTATTTTTAAGTGTTTATGAGCATTGATTGAATCATCGATCTACTTCTTGTAAACCTTGAAACTGAGCAGATATTTCGACAAAAAAGTCAAGAAAGATTAGCCCAGAGACAAGATGCAAAGATGGTCCTTGAAAATCAAAACGATTTTCAAGGGAATGGAGCCATTAATGTTTGTAATCTAATCCTTATTACTGATGATAGGGATCGAACTATAAGGCAGTACACTATACCCCTTTTTAATTAGTTAAATCCTAGAATTAGAAGACCGGAGGTTGAGGCACTACAGTCTGAATTGAAGCTTGTGATGTTTCAAATGCTCCAAACAATAGGCCAATTTAGTGGAATGCCCATAGAAGATCCACACCTTCACCTTCAACAATTCATGGAGGTGTGCGATTCCTTTAAGATAACTGGTGTAATCGAGCATGAGCATCGCTTAATTAGTTGCCACCACATTCAATTTCAACATGGCAAGAATCAGCTGAACGCTTTCTTGTAAAGTATTTACCACCTAGTAAAAATGCTAAGTTGCGGAATGAGATCACCATTTTTCAAGAAATGGATGATGAGTCCTTATACGATGCTTGGAAAATATTCAAAGAGTTATTTCATTAATGCCATTACCAAGGGATTCTGTATTTCATCCAGTTGGAGACATTTTATAATGGTCTTAATGCACATACAAGGTTGGTGGTAGATGATTCTACGAATGGTGCTTTCTTTTCGAAGTCTTATAATGAGGCTTTTGAAATTAACAAGAGAATAACTAGTAATAATTATTAGTGGCCGACAAATCGAGCAACTTCAGGAAGATGAGTAGTGGAGTGCATGAAAAATTCACTCTCAGATCAGGTATCTTCTATCTCTTCAATGTTGAAAAATTTTACTACTAACTCTTTAAATCATGTTGCAGCTCAGCTACCAAGCCAATTCGATGTTATTTCTTGTATATATTTTAGAGATGATCATTCTTTTGGGAATTGTCCATCAAATCCCAAGCCAGTTTATTACGTAGGGAATCAAACTAATAATAGAAATCGAGAAGGACCACTGTCCAATTTCTATAATCCATCATGGCGAAACCATCCAAACTTTGCTTAGAGTAACCAAGGAGCTGGATCGAACAACAACTATATGCAACATAGATTAAATCAACCTTAGGGGTTCAATCAACAAATTCCAAAGCCACCACAAGTTGAACCGTCTAATAGTTTAGAGATTTTTTGATGGCGTACATGGTCAAGAATCACGCCTTAATCTAGAGCCAAGTAGCAACACTAAAAATTTCTAAAAACCAAATGGATCAGTTAACTAGGGAGCTTCGTAATAGACTGCAAGGAGCCTTACCGAACGACGTAGAAATCCAAGGAGTATGGGTAAGGTACTTTGTGAAGTAGAAAGACTTTGGAACCAAAAGTAGCTGAGGTTGAAGATGAACCTACCAAGGAAAAGGAAAATCAACTGAAAACTGAAATTTCTATACCAGAAAAGTAAATTCTACAAACTCTGAGGAGGTAAAATCTAAACTTGTGAATCCCAATATTTTAACATCTATGTCATATGTAGAGACATTACCTCAGAAAAGTTGTCTAGTTCAAGCTAAAGTTCCATCACCTCCATATCCTCAAAGAGTCTAGCAACATAAGCAACAACAGGATACTTAATGTAAAAGAATGTTGGACGTGTTGAAACAGCTACGTATCAACATTCCATTGGTGAAAGCTTTGGAGTGAATACAGAACTATACAAAAGCTATGGAGGAATTTTTGTCTAAGAAGAGAAGGTTTGGGGAATTTGAAACTGTAGCCCTGACTACAAAATGTAGCTTATCTTTTTGAACAGGCTGCCTCCTAAATTAAAGGATCCACGAAGTTTCACCATAACTTGCAATATTGGAGAACCCTATTGTTGTAAGGCTTTGTACGATTTGGGATTGAGTATCAATTTGATGCCTACGTCTGTGTTCAAATGATAAGGTATTGGTAAGGCTAGACCAACTACTGTTATACTCCAACTAGCAGACAAATCCTTGGCGCATCCGGAAGGAAAAATCAAGGATGTATTAGTATGTGTTGATAAATTCATATTTCCTACTTACTTTATTATCTTAGATCTTAAAGCAGACAAAGAAGTACCAATAATCCTGGGAAGGCCATTCCTAGCAACTGATAGGACAATAGTTGATGTACATAAATGTGAACTCACCATGTGAATTCAAGATGAACAGGTGATGTTTAATGTACTTAAGGCCTAAAATCTCCTGATGAAGTTCAATATTGTTTTACTGTCTCCGAGACAAATCTGTTGGTTCTTATAAAATTAGATTTCAATTTTTAAAATGAACCATTGGAAAGTATTTCATCTGATTCTCCACATCAGGATGTGGACGATACATGTTTGGCCTTGTTGGAAGCTAACTTGAAAGGATTCAATTCAAAAGTTCATTTCAAATTTGTAGAGCTATCATCATATGAGTACATGCAACCCAATTGTCAAGAGAAGAGCCGGCTGAGTTGACTTAACTATTTTGGAAAGGCATGAGAAAGGTATCAAGTGGACTATTGTAAATACTAAAAATGGATCTATCAAGGGACAGAATAGTTCAATTCAATCTCGAGTATTTGATCTTAGGAAACTCGAGTCTCAATTGTTAAAAGCAAGGATCATGTATCCCATCTATGACATTCAATGGGTGAGGCATGTATCAAAGATAAAAGATATTACAAATAATGAGCTGAATCCGTTAAGGACAATCACGAGTAGGCAGATTTGTATGAATGACATAAAGTTAAGCAAAATAAAACAAAAAGACCATTTCCTGCTATTATAACAGCCTGATTTTGGAGTTAGTCGAAACAGTGGTTTTAAGACCATGAATCTGACATATAAAAAGTTGTTTTTATTACATTTTTATGGTCTATAGTTTTTCAAAATGATTTTGTGAAATTTTCATTCAAAAATTTTGTCATTTGGGCACTCAATTTAGTCAAAATGACTAAATCGTAAAAAGTGTAAAAGTTGAGTTATACATGTTAAAGGTGTCCAATTGCTATGAGATTTTAAATTCGATGTCCTTATATGATACTTAGATCATTTGTTAAATTAGTGGACAAAAATGGACATGGTGAGATAAAATTTTAAAGTTTGGAAAAAAGGGCATTTTGGTCATTTAGTAAATATAAGAATAAAAAGAGAAAATAAAGCCAAAATTTTGTCCATCTTCTTCAACCTTGGTCGAAATTTTCAAGCATTCTATAGCTAGGGTTTTGTTATCTTTCAATCTTGATTGTAAGTGCATCCTAGCCCCATTTTTTATGTTATTTACATTTTTCATGTAACGCCCCAAAAATCCCAAAATCCTGAAATCTTGAAATCCTGAATTTTCTTTTTTTCGGTTTTGATAAAAAAATGTGAGCTTAGTATTCCCGATTAACTGTTAATTAAGTGATAGTAGGTCTTGGTTAGTTTTGGAGTTAGAACTAAGAAGTGAAGGAAATTATAGTTTAATTATTAAAAGAACCCTGATGGAAAGTAGGTGGGCTTTTGAATAAATGAAGGAAGAATTGGACAGAAAATAGCTTGCTGGCCCAGGGGATGGGTGGCGTGCTTTTAGCGTCAGAGGTCTGGGGTTTGAATCCCTCCTTGCTCAAAAGAGGGATTTATTTTTTGCTTAAAAGATGGACATAGGTGGCGTTGGATATGAACTCTGTAGGGAGTGATAAGAGGAGAAATTTGAGAAGGGGATTAAGGAGTTATTAGGGAGAAAAACTAGGAGATGAGGAGTGAAGAAGTGGTGGAGCCGAAATGGGAATTTAGGCATAGGAAATTCGGCTATAGAGGCTATATATAGGTGCTGAATGTGTGGTTGCTAGGCTAGTGCCAAATTCTCCTTCACCTTGTTACCAGAAACCCTTTTTCGCTTCAAGATCTAAAAGCTGAAAACCCTTGTTTTTCTTTCCTTCTCTTTGTGCCGATTTTCCCTTCTTCCTTTACTCAATTTTCTTTGATTCACTTTAGGTTTAGTTGACTTCTTTATCTCTTTTTCCCTTGGTGCCGAATAACCCCTTTTTTGCCATACAAATCGCAAGGGTCGAACATGTAACACCCTTCACCCGTATCCGACTCCGGGACAGGGTTCGAGGCGTTACCAGACTTAAACATTCACAAACATATAAAATCGGGTCACCAAGTTCTGTCCAAAATTTAAAACTTACAAACCACAATGAATAAAGACCACATCTTATGGCCATATACAAAAGCTCAATGCAGGCCAATACGTAAACCAAATCATAATAATAATACATGTCATGAAACAAACTTGCTATACATGCCACTCACATGAAAATATTTAACATATACTAGCCAATACTCCAAGGATAATGGCTTGATAGTGTGATGCTGCCTCCGACGATCTCCAACCCCTGAGCTGACCTGACAAACTAAAAAAAAATGGAAAGAAGGAAGTAAGCTTTACGCTTAGTAAGCAAGTATATAAATAATGAATAAAGAATTTAGTATGATTACATAATAACTCAAGTGTATCTACGTTTAATTTCACTATTTACTCCACTTTGGTCAAGCTGTCTCTCCTGCATCATGTTCACTAAATAAATCATAACTCGAGTTACAAAACTTAAAATCCAATTCCGTAAATTTTCATTGAAACTAGACTCATTTATCTATTCACTAATTTATTTCTAGAATTTTTGGTCAATCCAATTAGTACAGTTTATTAGTTAAAGTTTCCCCTATTACACAGCTCGACTGATCTGACCTCTGTTCACTACGAATTGAATTTCTCCCAGTACACAATTCAAATAACCATGAAACCTGTTTCATTTAAAACTAGACTCAATAAGAAATTTATTAATATAAACTATATTTCTTAATTTGTTTTGTACAATTTTTAATGATTTTTCAAAGTTGGAACAGGGGATCACATAGTCATTCTGAGCAAGTCACACACAATTATAAATATCTCAAAATATAGAATTCCTTTACTTGCTCCGTTTCTTTTATATGGAAATAGGCTCATTAAGCTTTAATTTCACATCTCATTCAGCCTCTAATTAAATTATTACTATTTTTTCAAAATCACATCATCACATCGTCCCACAATGCTTTTTTAGCGCTAATTCACTCTTTCACACTTTCTTTGTATTAACCTCATTTTAACTTATATATATATATATCACAAATCATTTTCACCACATTTCATACATCACAAGTATAGGTCCATAATTACAATGTCACCATAAAGCCATCCTGTTGAACAATTCAGATCAATTCCCGATACTTGATGGTTTCAAAGACACTGACTCCACCATCATATTTCATATAATTCGGCTCTCTTGTACACATGGTGAACACTTAGTACCACCCATGTGACCTAGCCAATTTATTACGTAGCTCTCTTGTCCACATGGTGTCCTACACTTGGAATCACACATGCGACCTAGCTACATTTATCTCTCTCCGTAGCTCTCTTGTCTACATGGGATACTTCCCGTATCACACATGTGACCTAGCGCATTTATCTCTCTCCCCAGCCTCTCTTGTCTACATGGGATACTTCCCGTATCACACATGTGACCTAGCTACTACATAGTATCGTGTAGCTTTCTTGTACACATGATGTGCACTCGGCATCATACATGTGACCTAGCTACACTCCATCTATATTATTCAATTCTTCCTAATGTTCAACCGGGATTTCTCTCTCTATTACTTATTTCCATTCTTCCAATAATCAAATTATGCGTCAAAATCGGCAAAATATATATAATAGGCTGAAATATAAAAATGTAAATGAAGTTAATGTATTATTTACATACAAACTTACCTCGGTGCAAAATATGGAAATTTTGCAATTTAATCCAAAACATTTTCCTTCCCCCGTTCGAGATCGATTCCATGCCTTTCTTGATCTATAATATCACATTTAGCCTAATAATTAATCGCACTATTCATATGGGTCAAAAAATCATATTTTTACAAATTTGCATTTTGACCCCTGAACTTTTACATATTTGCACTTTTACCCCAAGGCTCGGAAATTTAATTTCAGCCCTTATTCTTATGTTTAATGACATGCTGATCATTTTTCTCTTCTGTGGAAACATCAAATTCTCACTCTAACACATAGTTATGAACAATAGATATTTTTACCGATTATGCCGTTTTACTCGTTTTTACGAAAAATCACTTAGCAAAAGTTGTTTAACACAATCTCAAACTTCATATTCTACCATAAAACATCAAAATTCATGCATATCATTCATGGGTAAATTTTTAAACATAAACCCTAACTCGAAATAATGGTAGAAATAGGTAAACCGAGCTACGAGAATTTCAAAAATGTAAAGAACATTAAAAACCGGGCTTGAATGCACTTACTATTGAGCTTAGAAGTTGAAGAATCCCTAGCTATGGTAGCAAGTAAAATTAAAGCAGCAACATGAAGAAGATGAATGGATTTTTGCTTGATTTTTCCCATTTTATTTCATTTAATATCCAAATGACCAAAATGCCCTTACTTACTAAACTTTCAAAAATTCCATCCATGTCCAATTTTTGTCCATAACTTAGAAATTGGTCAAATTGCTATTTAAGACCTCAGAATTAATATTTTAAAGCAATTTCATACTAGAAACTTCTAGAATGCAAGTTTTGCAACTTATTCAATTTAGTCCCTAACTTCAAATTAAGCACTTTATGCATAGAATTTCTTCACTAAATTTTCACACAATCATGCAATCATATCATAGACCTCAAAATAATCATAAAATAATTATTTCTATCTCGAATTTGTGGTCCCAAATCACTATTCCGACTAGGCCCAAAATCGTGGTGTTACAACTCTTCCTCGCTTTAAGGATTTTCGTCCAGAAAATCTTACCTAAAAACTGGTCTTCACTTAGATTCCTCAATCTCATACTCTATAATAAAGTACCTTCACTCAGCAAAGGTGCCTCCAATACATCTCTTTAATTTCTCATTTCCATCCTAATATCAATTTTGGCAAAGATAATTTCGTAGATTCTCGATGCTCGGCTTTAACCCCATTATCAATTTAGATTCTCTGTGCCATCGAATGCTCTATACTATCACATTACCTTATTATCTTGAAACACATCACAATTCATACAATAAAGACATTACTAAAAAAATCAGAAGTCTTTACTCAATACAGACTAGTCCAAATTTCGGACATTCCGATTAACAATATTCTCATCTGCTCAAACTTTACCAACATGTAATAAACTTTTTCTGCTTTAACTAAACGTAAAACCTCATCATTCGTAGTGGTTTTTACTCATATAAATTTATTTATTTATTTATTTATTATTATTATTATTATTATTATTTAAGAGATATACACTTCTCGTTCAGCATATTTGCCTTTTATCCGTACAGAAATGAAATTCTATTATTAGACTTGAGAAAAATAATCCTAACATGATTGTCACATGAAATATTTCAAATAAATAATTCACACTGATTGAACACTCGAGTCGAACTTAATCACCAGTGAATGACATTTCCAGTAATCTTTTACTATTCATTCATTACGCTAACTAAAACCATCTCAATTTCATTAGTTCAAGTAACCAAAATATCTCAATTGAAGTCATTAATTATAATTGACTTATTTGAGAGAAGTAATTCCCCATATCGATTGAGACTCGTGCTTTTATCACTTATGTCTTTACTGTTGTCAAATCCTTACACAAAAATTTAAAAAAAAATCCTAATGCCAAAATTTGTCCAGCCGTAATTGTCACATTCAGATATTACAGATTTCAAATATTATTTCCCACAACTAGTTCTGCCATCACAAATTTCATATTAGACCTTTCGCTAAAGAATACCAGTTCTGAATAAATTTTGATTTACACTTTTCTCGACCTTGTACCTGAGTAATTCGATTTACCAAAGTAAATTTCTTCTCTAACTGGAACAGTGTATAATTTCAATAATCTTTATGGCAACCTGATACTTTTCTAGCTCTGTCTTTACTTATCAATTCATTCTTAATCTCTAATTATACTTACAATTATTCTATCACTGAACTCTCTTTGAATTTTCAAGCGGGAACTTATTCAGTATGTATCTCATGAAATTCAATCATAAGCACCACTTCAATAAGAGGGAGGGGTTATAAGGCCTCTGACTCGTCTTTCTTATACATACACATATAATACAACTTTCATCATCATAGCAACATCGTCAAAATCATGTCATTCATTCAGGTCATGTATCATTCATATTGGTTTACACCAAATTTTCCAGTTATCCTATTTAGACCAGTATACTTATACATGCATTCTATGTTTTCTGGATAGCTTTACTTACCCATTCATTTACTCAAACAAATCATACTCATGACATCGTATAACGGCCAAACAAACATAGTTATTTGCATCACAGTCACAACTTTCATTTCGTGCACCATTATATACATATCCTTACAATCATATAATTCAGTCCAAAAAGTTTAACATAGATAAGTTCATTTCATTATAATCCTTTATCTCATAAAAAAATATCATTGACATTCATCAACATTCAACGTCCAACCAGGCAATGACATTTTTATTCGTATTAAAATATTATAAACCTTTATTCATACCTTTCTGAATATAAACTTATTATAATCGTAATTTACTCAATTACCTTTGCATCACGTTAAACATGGTCGGTACAGCTCGGTTGGAGAGTACCTCTGTCTAAACAAGACGGTTCTCATACGCGTCGGAAGACATCACACTATCGCAGATCCGTGACATATATAGCTGGACTTTTTTTTTTACATGCTAGGTTAGTCCGAGAACCGACTAAACCATAGCTCTGATACCACTAAATGTAACACCCTTCACCCATATCCGACTTCGGGACAAGGTTCGAGGCGTTACCAGACTTAAACATTCACAAACATATAAAATCGGGTCACCAAGTTCTGCCCAAAATTTAAAACTTACAAACCACAATGAATAAATACCACATCTCATGGCCATATACAAAAGCTCAATGTAGGCCAATACGTAAACCAAATCATAATAATAATACATGTCATGAAACAAACTTGCTATACATGCCACTTACATGAAAATATTTAACATATACTAGCCAATACTCCAAGGATAATGGCTTGATAGTGTGATGCTGCCTCCGACGATCTCCAACCCCTGAGCTGACCTGACAAACTAAAAAAAAATGGAAAGAAGGAAGTAAGCTTTACACTTAGTAAGCAAGTATATAAATAATGAATAAAGAATTTAGTATGATTACATAATAACTCAAGTGTATCTACGTTTAATTTCACTATTTACTCCACTTTGGTCAAGCTGTCTCTCCTGCATCATGTTCACTAAATAAATCATAACTCGAGTTACGAAACTCGAAATCCAATTCCATAAATTTTCCTTGAAGCTAGACTCATGTATATATTCAATAATTTATTTCTAGAATTTTTTTGTCAAGCCAATTAGTACAGTTTATTAGTTAAAGTTTCCCCTATTACACAGCTCGACTGATCTGACCTCTGTTCACTACGAATTTATTTTCTCCCAGTACACAATTCAAATGACCATGAAACTTGTTTCATTTAAAACTAGACTCAATAAGGAATTTATGAATATAAACTATATTTCTTAATTTGTTTTGTACAATTTTTAATGATTTTTCAAAGTTGGAACAGGGGATCACATAGTCATTCTGAGCAAGTCACACACAATTATAAATATCTCAAAATATAGAATTCCTTTACTTGCTCCGTTTCTTTTATATGAAAATAGGCTCATTAAGCTTTAATTTCACATCTCATTCAGCCTCTAATTAAATTATTACTATTTTTTCAAAATCACGCCATCACATCGTCCCACAAATGCGGTTTTAGTGCTAATTCACTCTTTCACACTTTCTTTGTATTAACCTCATTTTAACTTATATATATATCACAAATCATTTTCACCACATTTCATACATCACAAGTATAGGTCCATAATTACAATGTCACCATAAAGCCATCCCGTTGAACAATTCGAATCAATTTCGATACTTGATGGTTTCAAAGACACACTCCACCATCATATTTCATATAATTCGGCTCTCTTGTACACATGGTGAACACTTAGTACCACCCATGTGACGTAGCCAATTTATTACGTAGCTCTCTTGTCCACATGGTGTCCTACACTTGGAATTACACATGCGACCTAGCTACATTTATCTCTCCCGTAGCTCTCTTGTCTACATGGGATACTTCCCGTATCACACATGTGACCTAGCTACATTTATCTCTCTCCCGTAGCTCTCTTGTCTACATAGGATAGTTCCCGTATCACACATGTGACCTAGCTACTACATAGTATCGTGTAGCTTTCTTGTACACATGATGTGCACTCGGCATCATACATGTGACCTAGCTACACTCCATCTATATTATTCAATTCTTCCGAATGTTCAACCGGGATTTCTCTCTCTATTACTTATTTCCATTCTTCCAATAATCAAATTATGCTTCAAAATCGGCTAAAATATATATAATAGGCTGAAATATAAAAATGCAAATGAAGTTAATGTATTATTTACATACAAACTTACCTCGGTGCAAAATATGGAAATTTTGCAATTTAATCCAAAACATTTTCCTTCCCCCGTTCGAGATCGATTCCATGCCCTTCTTGATCTATAATATCACATTTAGCCTAATAATTAATCACACTATTCATATGGGTCAAAAAATCATATTTTTACAAATTTGCATTTTGACCCCTAAACTTTTACATATTTGCACTTTTTCCCCAAGGCTCAGAAATTTAATTTCATCCCTTATTCTTATGTTTAATGACATGCTGATCGTTTTTCTCTTCTATGGAAACATCAAATTCTCACTCGAACACATAGTTATGAACAATAGATATTTTTACCGATTATGCCGTTTTACTGCTTTTTACGAAAAATCACTTAGCAAAAGTTGTTTAACACAATTTCAAACTTCATATTCTACCATAAAACATCAAAATTCATGCATATCATTCATGGGTAAATTTTTAAACATAAACCCTAACTCGAAATAATGGTAGAAATAGGTAAACCGAGCTACGAGAATTTCAAAAATGTAAAGAACATTAAAAACCGGGCTTGAATGCACTTACTATTGAGCTTAGAAGTTGAAGAAGCCCTAGCTATGGTAGCAAGTAAAATTCGGCAGCAACATGAAGAAGATGAATGGATTTTTGCTTGATTTTTCCCATTTTATTTCATTTAATATCCAAATGACCAAAATGCCCTTACTTACTAAACTTTCAAAAATTCCATCCATGTCCAATTTTTGTCCATAACTTAGAAATTGGTCAAATTGCTATTTAAGACCTCCTAATTATTATTTTAAAGCAATTTCATACTAGAAACTTCTAGAATGCAAGTTTTACAACTTATTCAATTTAGTCCCTAACTTCAAATTAAGCACTTTATGCATAGAATTTCTTCACGAAATTTTCACACAATCATGCAATCATATCATAGACCTCAAAATAATCATAAAATAATTATTTCTGTCTCAAATTTGTGGTCCCGAAATCACTATTCTGACTAGGCCCAAAATCAGGGTGTTACAGAACACCTTTTTGGCCGAATACCCTTGGAGCTGCCACTACTCTTTCTAGTTGGATTACTATCAAATTCCAGTCTTTTGGATCCCTGCAGATTTACTCCTCAGGTGAGAGACTTTGGTAAGTGCTCTTCATTTGAAAAGGGTTGGCCGAATAGGCTTTAGTAAAAAGGGTGACATATGTTGGATACAAATCACCCATTATGCTTTAACGATAAAGGTTTAATGCAAATCTGAGAAGTACACATGATTAGTGTTTAAAGGAAAAGTTATTAAGGCTTGGCGTTCAGGTAAGGTTAAGTGAGACTTTGGCTTTTGGGTAAAGTATTCGATAGGTTTATGTAATTAATCATTGAGTGATATCAATTGTAGGTTCATGGGAAGGGGGATCGCAGCATGCTTTATTACCAGGTGTGTACATACACTGTACACATAAGTAGATCGGCAAAAGCTGAAATGAAAAGTCGAAATGCCGAAAGCTAAAAGTTTGGCTACGGTAGTCTTGCGACTGCGCGAACACTTGTAAGGGGGAAACCGATAGGTTGTCTGAGGCCCCATAGGTGATTCCATAGACTTGGGTTGTGAATTGGCCAATTGGACTAGAATGGGCTAAATGGGCCAGATGGGCTGTTGGGCTCGTAATAGGAAAAAATTGATAATTGATGCTATGTGATGGAAAATTGTATGTGAGCATGACTGTAAATGTGATTTGGGCCTAATGGCCATAGGAATGTGATTTGGGCATAATGGGCCACATATATGTGATTGGGCCTAATGGGCCATATGAAAGAGATTGGGCCTAGTGGGCCATATACAGGTATATGGATTTGTCTTGGCTTCATAAGAGGTTTTAGGCCTAGTATATGATGACTGCATAAAACTTAATTAATTTATTGAGACCGTGGATAAGTCATAGGGTTAAGGTGTGGCAACAGGTATATGCATGTCTAGGATTGGATCTAGGGAGAGCTTGGTACTTAAGCGGTCTTAATGACTCACCTCCTCTTCTCTGGAATCCTACCTGGTGCATAGTATTCGTTCATTTTAGCTCACGGGATTTGTTAACAGGCTAAGGTAAGTAAAAACCTGTAATAAATAAAAATTACCGAAATGCCCCTAAGGGCGAAATGACTAGAATACCCCTGTGTGGAATGTAAGATTTATGGATGTTACATGTATACCTACTGCATTCATATGCATTCATATGATATTCTGTTTAGGTTGCACATGGGTTGGGAATTATGGAACGGAGGAAGTATATAAGGGTCGCATGGTTGTTTGACAATCGTGGATCCACCGACGGCTTTTAAGCCCAATATGTGATTGGCAGCTTGCTGCAACGAAGGTAGTTCTGTAATTGGGCTACCATTGATGTGTATCAGTTGGGTGGGTTGATATTTATATCCCCACAAGATGTGAAAAGGGGGATAGAGCAGAAGTGTACCGGTTGGATTATTAGGGTAGGTTGCACTGCATTGCATTGCATTGCATGTATGTTGTATGGTGATTGATGAATGCTTGCTTCTCGTCGAGGGTTGTACACACTGAGTTTTAGTAAACTCACGCCCTCTTTATTTTCTTCAGGTGATGCTCAGTAGGAGGTTCGATGTCTGGAGGGACTCTGGGTGGCCAGCTAGCAGAACAACTTGGATTTGATTTAAAAGCATATAAGTTATTATTTTATTAAGTAATTTAGTCTGGATTGTCATAAGGCCTCCCCTTTTTGTTATTATTTGGATTATTAATTTTATGCGTTGTAATTATGAGAAGACGAACATGGATTTTCTAAACCATAGTTTTTTTATACACTACGTTTCCGCAACTATTTTTTTTAAATGATAACTTTCTTAAATCAAATGTTTTAAACAAAGCGTTCACAACCGAAAAGAGATTTTACAAAGTGACTGAGATGTATCATTTTAAGGAAGGGTTTTCAATGAAAATAAGGTTTTCGCTAAAACACTTCAATGTGACACATCGGGTTCGGCCATAACGTCTGGGCCAAGTTTGGGGTGTTACATTTCAAGTCCTCGTAACCCAATTTACCTATTTCTACCATTATTTTGAAGTAGGGTTCATCTTTAAAAATTTACCCATGTGTGACATGCATGTATTTTGATGTTTAGTGGTACAAAATGAAAGTTTGATGTGCAATAAACAACTTTTACCAAGTGATTTTTCATGAAAATACCTAAAAAGGACCTATTTATAAAAGGTTGTAAAATGGGTAGTAAAAATCTGATTTGATGAATAATGTGGCCTGATATGAGCATGTATATGGTTCAGCTAGGCTTGGGTAACAAAGAAATTGAGTACATTTCATTTTACGAGCTCAAAGACTAATATGTAAAAATGTGAAACTTTAAGGGCAAAAAGGTAATTTTTCCATAATGTAATGTTTGGAATGACTTGAGTAATTTGAATATTAAATAAGCTAAATTTATTATTATAGATCAAGTAAAACAAATTTCAGACCTTGATCGTGGAAAGAATAAGGTGTTTGACGGTTAAATCCTTATCTACAATTGTTGGTACCGAGGTAAGTTCATATGTAAATAATCCATTGTTTTAATTATGTTTTAAATGCTTTATTATTTTTTGAATTGTGATTGACCCTTGGTCATATTCGACAAAGTTTCAACAAGTGTGAAATCCCGGTTGAACCTAAGGAATAGATAGGATACAAATGTCATGACATTAGGGTTATTTGAGTTTACATGTAAGACCATATCTGGGATATGGCATCGATATGAGATTTCGTGTAAGACCATAGCCAGGATATTAGCATCGATTGAGATCCCATGTAAGACCATATTTGGGATATGGCATTGGTATGGTATTATGTGTGTAAGACTTTCCGACTATCCTTTAGTATTCCAAGTGGTTCAACGGGTAACTTAACGGCCATGTTAAAGTTATGAAAGATTATGATATGATGTGGAAGATAATGGTATGTCGCAAGTTGGTATAGGTATGTACAAAAAACTCATGCTTAATGAGCTCGATATGTGATGAACTCACGGTAAGGTTTGATTGAGTAAGTTACGATGTTAAGGTTTTAATATCATCTATGCCAAGTTTGATTATGAGATTTACAATGATACCTATGTTTATTTACTTCATGTTAAAATGTGTTTATGATGCCTATTATTTGCATATGAACTTCCTAAGCTTTAAAGCTTACTCCCTTTCTTTTCCCTTGTCTTATAGTGACACCAAGCCAGCTCAAGGGTCGAAGATGGTCGGAGATTCATTCACACTATCAAATTATCATTTTGGGTACTTATGATCACATTATTTTGAGTATGGCATATATAGGGACTTGGTCACTTGTTATGTGTCATATTTGATTTGGCCAAATGTGTTGGCTTGTAATGATTGATAATTCATTTTGTAAATGGCCATTGAAATTGGAAAATATTGGTTAAGTATATATGTATATGATGATGTTTTCATGGATGTGGGAATTTGCATGAATCAGTTGTATGAATATGCTTGGATTGGTGTTGCTTGTTGTTGTATAGGTTGGTGCAAGTAAAGTTGGCAAAATTGCATGGTAAATAACCTTATTTTTGTCCACACGGGTAGAGACACGGCCGTGTGGCTCAACCGTGTGAAGGACACGGCCCAGGGACATGGGTGTGTGCCCAGGGCGTGCGAAGCCTGCACCTATTTTATGAAAAATTAGGGGAATTAAATCACCCACACGGCCTAAGCACACGGGCGTGTGACTTGGCCGTGTGACTTCAATTTGTTGATGACATCATAAACAAAGAGTTACATAGGTTAGGGACAGGGGCGTGTGTGACCACACGACCTGCCCATACGGGCGTGTCCAAAGCCACACGGGCATGTGACCCCTGTTTTGCTGAAAATTTTTCTAAGTGTTGAGAAGCTTTCTTAAGTTCTCGGTTTAGTCCCGAACCACTCCTACTGCATGTTTTGGGCCTCGTAGGATCGTTTAAGGGAAGATATGAATGTTTTTGAAAATTTTTAAATTTAGGTGGAAATTCATGTCTCGGCTTGAATGTTTACTTGTGTTTAAGTCCTGTAACACCCCAAACCTGGCCCACATCGAAGCGTTCGAAACATTTTATGTCGTTGATCTCATAGTATCTACTTACTATTTGAAAAGATAATGTTATTATAAGTTAAAGTGAATGGAAGCTGTGCACCAGGTAGGAAACCAGAAAAGAGGAGGTGAGTTCATTGGACTGCTTAAGTACCAAGCTTTCCCCGGAACCAATCCTAGACATGCACACCGCCATTGCCACACTTTAACGTCGAGTATATTTTTAGGAAACCAAGTCAATTAAGTCCATTTTAAGAAAAGTGATTAATTTTGGAAAACATTTTCATTGCGAAAGCTTTGCTTGTTGTCGTGTTATTTTGAAATCAAATGCTATTTTTGAAAACGCGCCCTAAGCTAATCAATTTCGAAGGTTAAGTATAAATTATATCTATCTTAATAAAACCTATCAAAACCATTAAAAATAATTAAAGCGGCCTTATTACAATTAAAAACCCAAAAACCTTAAACGTAAATAAAAGAAGGTCTAGTTCACCAGAAGAAAACCGAATTTGCAGAAACGTGTGGCCACTCCGAATCCATCGTAGCTCCAAGCCCACTATGGTTGGGGATTACCTGTGTGGATGAAAATAAAGGGGTGAGTTTGGGGAAACTCAATGTATAAATTAACCCAACCATAGCCTATATTAGCTCAAACCACAGAAACAGATCAAGTTGGCCTTAGCCCAGAACAGATTTCAGAATAAAGCCCATAGGCCCATAACAGATCAGAACAGATATTTACATGTTTATGCAAAAACCCAACCCATATCCAACCACATGCACCCCCATACCAACCTTTCACCATGTGGGGAGACTACTCGACCCACCCAACCGCTACACGCCACAGAAATATGTAGCATGGCTGCCAGAACAGATAGTGTGACACAGTCACCAGAAACAGATAATCGTGGTAGAGCCACCAGAACAGATATATGTGGCACAGCCACCAGATCAGATAATTTATGGCATAGCCACCAGGACGTTTCCTCCATAATATAACCCATGTCCCCATGCAACAGTTATACAATCATGGCATACATCATATAGAATCAGATCATCATGCTTTTCAGACAAAATTAACCCTAGGGGTATAATGGTCATTTTGCACCTAGGGGTATAATAGTAATTTTACATACATAGGGGTATTCTAGTAATTTAACTACTCTTAGGGTTTTCATGCATATCATAGCCATTTACGTACTAATAGAAACACTTACCGAGTGTTCTTACCATATTAGGCCCGTTGGACCATTAGCCCTATTTTGGCCCATTAAGCCCAGAAATATCGAAATGCACGAAATCATGCACTCTACAGTCTTATCACTTTAGTTTACCATATACATCAAACTATCAATCTCACGAGCATTCGCACACTCGCAAGTTCCCAAAATACCGGCTTTTCGACATTTCAGCTTTTCGACTTTTGCCGAACTAGTCTATGAGAGGGTGTTAGTTACACACCTGTTTTATGACGATTCAGTGACAAGGCCCACGCACGAACTGCCTACAATTATGTTGCTACCACGTTAAACTACTATCGAAAATGAACTACGTATTAACCCCTTACCATATTTGGCCAATAACACCTTAGGCAGTAGCAAACCTACCTTTGCCGAAAGTAGCGACTCTCAAGATCTGATCGTTCCACTTGTCCAAGCCTTTGATCCGCAACCTCTAGATCACACTATTATCAAGATAAAGTAATTGTCACAACTCTTAGGGCTATAAGCCCAAATTGACAGCCTTCTTAATCTTTAGGGGTTTTGGCTTTTTCTAAATTACGAAATAAAGATTAGGTTGGAAAGACTTACCACCGATTCCTTCGGTCAATGATTCCACTTAATTTCTACTCGATTTGGATGCCAATCTAAGCCCTCAAATGATAACAAAAGTTGAGCCTTCAGTGATTTCAATGT
The DNA here is from genome assembly GCA_025698475.1 of Gossypium anomalum. Lineage (NCBI taxonomy): Eukaryota > Viridiplantae > Streptophyta > Magnoliopsida > Malvales > Malvaceae > Gossypium > Gossypium anomalum. The sequence continues at coordinate 32,942,653 of CM046959.1, read as the reverse complement.
TCGACTAAGTCCCTATGAGTGTGGGGTTTTTGGCTTTTTGCAGCTGTGTAAAGGAAGATGGAATAGGAGGGTTTTTTGCTGTGGTCTTGTTGACAGAAACTCGAGGTTTAGAGAACTAGAGAATCGGTCAAGAAAATGAGAAAAATAAGAGGGTTCTATCTTAGAAGAAATCGGCACAAAAGAAATCAGACTTTCAGGATTTTGGCTTTTTGATGTAATTTGCTTTAGGCTTAAAACTACTGATAAAAGATGAAGATAAGTAGTAGGGTAAAGAGATTCAGCAGGCAAGGAGACGAAAAGAAAAGAAAGTAGATGAAAAGAAGAGAAAAGAATAGAAGAGGAAGAACGGTCAGAAAAATGGCACAACTGACCCTAATGCCGAATTTATATTTGGCACTAACCTAGCCGAAATTTGCCCCCTAAAGAACCCCTTGGCCGACCAAATCTTGCTCTTCAAGAGTCCACCATTCGGCCAACTCTGCTCTCCCCAATCAGCTCCTAAATCCTCTCCCTTATCCCTTCCTTACTCAATCTCCTGAGCAACTCCAACTCCTCCAACAGTCTTTCACTTCAGTTCCATTACTTACCTTTTCTGCACATAAAAATTAACACAATAATTTGCTTACCTTGCCACTCGAACCTTAGTTCTCCCTAGCATCCACACGTCACCTCTAAAGCTCCCAAGTGGTATCACAGGCCAACTCACCACAGGCTTCCTTGTGTTTTATTTTACTCACTTAATACTTAAAAGCCCAATTAACCAGAACCCCTCTTTCTTATGGATTTAAAACTAATTAAAATTACCGAGTTTTAACTTAAGCTTGGGCCTTCCAGAGGCCCACTATCGTAATTAAACCTACGCCAAGCAGACAGAACACAGAAATTTTAAATTTTGCCAACCTTCACAGAATTCCTGAAAATTGGGGCGTTACAACTCTACCCTCCTTAAAGAAATTTCGTCCTTTAAATTTACCTGATCCAAACAGATGAGGGTATTGTTGACGCATCACCTTTTCTGGCTCCCAAGTAGCTTCCTCTCTGCCATGAGTTCGCTACAGCACCTTCACTAATGGGATAGATTTCCTTCTCAGAACCTTAACATCTCGATCCAATATCTGCATAGGCTTCTCCTCAAAGGTCAAATCAGTTTGCACTTCAATTTCTGCAACCGGCACGACATGAGTAGGGTCAGAACGATAATGCCTTAACATGGAGACGTGGAAAACATCATGAATCCTATCTAACTCTGGAGGCAATTCCAATTGATAAGCCACTGGGCCCACTCACTCCAGCCCTCAATGCTGACACCACATTGGACAAATAGTCCCTTCGTTCACCTATCATCATAACCTCCTCACCTTCCGTGGTCCTTAGCACCATTCGCTTAGCAGCACAATCCAAAGTCGCCTTATGCTTAACAAGCCAGTCCATTACCAGAATGAGGTCAAACTCTCCTAAGGGTAACTCCATCAGATCTCCAGGAAAAATCCTACCTTGAGTTTCTAAGGGTACATCCCTATATAGTTTGTCTACCCTAACCGAGTGACCCAAAGGACTTAGCACAGATACCCCACTCACAATCTTCTCAGAGCGCACACCAATGACCCAGATATGGCACATGCAACATTGGAATGAGTAGATCCAATATCCACCAAAGCAGTATACGGCATGCTAGAAATTAAAAACATACCAGTTGTTACGTCAGGTGCGTCGCCCTCCTTACGACGACGAGCTGCATACACCAACGCTGACTGTCGAGCCTCAGCATTTTTGGCACCCCTGCCAGGTGCCCCTCGACCTCAACCTTTTCCATTTTTGCCCCTACCTTGCCTACGTCCTCTCAGTGGTTGTGGTCCACCTCTCGCGGGTTGAGCAACCCTCTCTTCAGCAACCTGAACCTGATCAGCTCTCTGAGGACAGTCCCTAACTCTATGCTCCATAAATCCGCATCGAAAACAAGCACCAAAACGTTTCCTACACTCGCCCAAGTGTACCTTACCACAGTCTCCACAGATTGGTGGTCTGACAACATTTATCAGAACAGCTCGAACTGGTTTCTCCACTCTTGCTCTCTTAACATTCCTATTTGCACCACCTGAAGGTCTGAAATCCTTCCGAAAATAGTTCTGATCCTTCTCACGGTTCTGCCTCTCAATACGCTTCACCTCTTCAGCTATCTTACCTTTTTCCACCAGAACCGCAAAATCACGCTCCCTCTGCGAAGCACCTTAAGTTCATTTTTGAGTCCATCCTCGAAGCGCACGCTACGCTCATACTCCGTAGTGACTATTCCCACAAAGATACTGGGCTTAACCTCGTAAACTTAGCCTCAGACTCAGAATCGACTTATTTCCTTGAACCAGATTCAAGAATTCCTTCCTGCGGGCATCCACATAACTCACCCCAACATAATTCCCTTTAAAGGCCGTCTTAAACAGCTCCCAAGTTACCCTATCAGCTGGGGTTCCATCTCTTACGGTGAGCCACCACTGATAAGCCTCATCTCGCAGAAACGATACGGCTCCCTTCAGCTTTTACTCCACAGAGCAGTCCAAGTCGTCCATAATTCGTTCTATGGCCTCCAACCAATATTCTGCCACATTTGGGGCTACGCCAGATATGCCCTTAAAGATCTCCGCTCCGTTAGCCCAGAGCCGTTCAGAAATAGATCCTCGAATTCCGTTGGCTGTACTTGCCCCGGCAACCCTTTCCAGAACACGGAGCATTACCTGCGACAGGGCATCATCCTCGGCACCATGATCATGAGACTCCACTTCTGTTGCCGAAGGTACAGATGCATCTACCGCTGGCATATGTCCCGAAGCCGAAGATCCCGCTCGAGCACTTCTTCGGCCACGTCCACGGCCTCTTCCATGAGCGGCTCTTGTACTCATATCGTATTATCTGATTATGAATTTTATGTATTAATTCAATATTCCGATGATTATTATAGATGTTTTATAAATGAATCAGTAATTCAGAGTTCATTTTCGCAGAATTGAAGTCTAGATACAGTTTCAGTCTCTTATCAAAATTTTCTTAGGATTTCAGTATCATCCTATCTAGAGTATCCTAGTAGGGTTTCAGTATAGACAGATAATTCAAAAAAATATTCAGAAAAGTTCAGAGTAATACTTACAGGCTTGAGCCGGAGATTCAGAATGTTACTTAAAGATCTAGATTTTGAAAATAGAGTTTTATAGTCTTTATAAAACTTTTGTTTTCGAAAAATTTTATTTTTGTATACCCATTCCACAGCCGAGTTGTTACAACACAAGCTCTGATACCACTAAACGTAACACCCTAAACCCAACCTGGACGTTATGACAGGATCTAACGTGCCATATCGAAGCGTTTGAAATATTTTATGTCATTGATCTCGTAGTATCTAGTTAGTGTTTGAAAAGATAATGTTATTATAAGTTAAAGTGAATGGAAGCTGTGCACCAGGTAGGAAACCAGAAAAGAGGAGATAAGTCCATCGGATTGCTTAAGCACCAAGCTCTCCCCGGAACCAATCCTAGACATGCACACCGCCATTGCCACACTTTAACATCGAGTATATTTTTAGGAAACCAAGTCGATTGAGTCCATTTTAAGAAAAGTGATTAATTTTGGAAAACATTTTCATTGCGGAAGCTTTGCTTGTTGTCGTGTTATTTTGAAATCAAATGCTATTTTTGAAAACGCGCCCTAAACTAATCAATTTTGACGGTTAAGTATAAATTATATCTATCTTAATAAAACCTATCAAAACCATTAAAAATAATTAAAGCGGCCTTATTACAATTAAAAACCCAAAAACCTTAAACGTAAATAAAAGAAGGTCCAGTTCACCAGAAGAAAACCAAATTTGCAGAAATCAAATCCCTGATAGCTTTAAGCCCACTATGGTTAGGGATTACCTGCGTGGATGAAAATAAAGGGGTGAGTTTGGGGAAACTCGGTGTGTAAATTAACCCCAACCATAGCCTATATCAGCTCAAACCACAGAAACAGATCAAGTTGGCCTTAGCCCAGAGCAGATTTCAGAATAAAGCCCATAGGCCCATAACAGATCAGAATAGATATTTACATGTTTATGCAAAAACCCAACCCATATCCAACCATAAGTACCCCCATACCAACCATTCACCATGTGGGGAGACTACTTGACCCACCCAACCGTTACACCCCACAGAAATATGCAGCATGGCTGCCAGAACAGATAGTGTGACAGAATCACCAGAAACAGATAATCGTGGCAGAGCCACCAGAACAGATATATGTGGCAGAGCCACCAGATCAGATAATTTATGGCATAGCCACCAGGACGCTTCCTCTATAATATAACCCACGTCCCCATGCAACAGTTATACAATCATGGCATACATCATACAGAATCAGATCATCATGCTTTTTAGACAAAATTAACCCTAGGGGTATAATGGTCATTTTGCACCTAGGGGTATAATAGTAATTTTACATACATAGGGGTATTCTAGTAATTTAACTACTCTTAGGGTTTTCATGCATATCATATCCATTTACGAACTAATAGAAACACTTACCGAGCGTTCTTACCAAATTAGGCCCGTTGGCCCATTAACCCTATTTTGGCCCATTAAGCCCAGAAATATTAAAATGCATGAAATCGTGCACTCTGCAGTCTTATCAATTTAGTTTACCATATAATCAAACTATCAATCTCACGAGCATTCGCACACTCGCAAGTTCCCAAATATCAGTTTTTGGTATTTCGACTTTTCGGCTTTTGTCGATCTAGTCTATGAGAGGGTGTCAGTTACACACCTATTTTATGACAATTTGATGATAAGATCCACGCACGAACTGCCTAAAATTATGTTGTTACCACATTAAACTACTATAAAAAATGAACTACGTATTAACCCCTTACCATATTCAGCCAATAACACCTTAGGCACTAGCGAACCTACCTTTGCCAAAAGTAGCGACTAGCTCAAGATCCGGTCGTTCCACTTGTCCAAGCCTTTGATCTGCAACCTCTAGATCACACTATTATCAAGATAAAGTAATTGTCACAACTCTTAGGGCTATAAGCCCAAATCGACAGCCTCCCTAATCTTTAGGGGTTTCAGCTTTTTCTAAATTATAAAATAAAGATTAGGTTGGAAAGACTTACCATTGATTCCTTCGGTCAATGATTCCACTTAATTTCTACTCGATTCAGATGCTGGTCTAAGCCCTCAGATGATAACAAAAGTTGAGCCTTTAGTGATTTCAATATTCGACTAAGTCCCTATGAGTGTAGGGTTTTCGACTTTTTGCAACTGTGTAAAGGAAGATGGAATAGGAGGGTTTTTTGCTGTGCTCTTGCCGAAAGAAACTCGGGGTTTAGAGAACTAGAGAATCAGTCAAGAAAATAAGAAAAATAAAAGGGTTCTGTCTTAGAAGAAATCGGCACAAAAGAAATCAGGCTTTCAGGATTTTAGCTTTTTAATGTAATCGGATTTAGGCTTAAAACTACTGATAAAAGATGAAGATAAGTAGTAGGGTAAAGAGATTCGGCAGGCAAGGAGAAGAAAAGAAAAGAAAGTAGATGAAAAGAAGAGAAAAGAATAGAAGAGGAAGAACGGTCAGAAAAATGGCACAACTAACCCTAATGCCAAATTTATATTTGGCACTAACCTAGCCGAATTTTGCCCCGTAAAGAACCCCTTGGCTGGCCAACTCTTGCTCTTCAAGAGTCCACCATTTGGCCAACTCTGCTCTCCCCAATCAGCTCCTAAATCCTCTCCCTTATCCCTTCCTTACTCAATCTCCTGAGCAACTCCAACTCTTCCTAACAGTCTTTCACTTCAGTTCCATTACTTACCTTTTCTGCACATAAAAATTAACACCAATATTGCTTACCTTGCGACTCGAACCTTAGTTCTCCCTAGCATCCACACGCCACCTCTAAAGCTCCCAAGTAGCGTCACAGGCCAACTCACAACAAGCTTCATTGTGTTTTATTTTACCCACTTAATACTTAAAAGCCCAATTAATCAGAACCCCTCTTTCTTATGGATTTAAATAAAATTACCGGGTTTTAACTTAAGCTTGGGCCTTCCAGAGGCCCACTATCATATTTAAACCTACGCCAAGAAAACTGAACACAAAAATTTTAAATTTTACCAACCTTCACAGAATTCTCAAAAATTGGGGCGTTACAAGTCCAATAATGCCTCGTACCCTATTTTGGCATCGAATACGGGTAAAGGATGTTACATTTAGTGGTATCAGATCTACAGTTTAGTTGATTATCAAACTAACATAGCATGTGTATGAGTCTAGCTATACATGCCATAAATGACCTGTGATAGTGTGATGATCCATGACAATTGTAAATTATGTTTTCATATAGTAATTGATCCCAATCGAGCCAAGGCTGATGAATTTGAAAGTAATGAACCGGCTCTCGCTTAATGTGCAGTGCTGTCTGATAGTAGACCCCTTACGGTTAGTCAAGGAGAAGAAGGCAGGGAAGCCTTTCTCCATATGATAAACAAGTGGTATATGGAATTTGTTTGAACAAATCCAAATGCCCAACCTCCTCCACCCCCACCTCTTCTTCGACCAGTTCCCGTAGCTCCACAAGGTATGGACTTTGTAAGAATGAATAAGCCCCCAGTTGATAAGATCCAAAAGTATGGAGCTAAATATTTTTGAGTTAATATGGATGATGATGCCCAGAGATCTGGGTTTTGGCTTGAAAACTCCATTACGGTATTCGATGAGTTGTCCTGCACACCAGATTATTGTTTAAAGTGTGTTATCTGACTTCTGAGAGATTCAACATACCATTGGTGGAATACACTTGTATCTTTAGTTCCGAGAGAAAGGGTCACATGGGACTTCTTTCAAGAGGAATTCTGAAAGAATTATATTAGCCAATGGTTCATCAATCAGAAATGTAAGGAATTTATGGAGCTGAAATAGGGTCGTATTACTGTAATAGAGTACGAGCGAGAATTTTTCAGACTAAGCAAACACCCTCGAAAGTGTGTTTCCATAGAGGCTATTATGTGCAAAAGATTTTATGATGTATTGAACGAAGATATTTGTGTGTTAGTCGGGATCATAGAATTGAAAGAGTTTGTGACATTGGTTGAACAGGCTTGTAAGACCGAAGAATTGAATACACAAAAAAGGAAAGTTAATCTTGAAGCTAGAGATTTGAGGAAGAGACTGATGAGTAAGTCATTTCCATATGAGTCCAAGAAGCCTAAAGAAATGTATTTCCGTTCGAATTTTTTAGCGGGATATTCACGCAGAGATCGTAAGAAACAACATTCGAGTTTTAAATCTCAAGCCACCTAAATTGTGAGTGTGGGCAATGTAAAGTCTAATAGGCCAGAATGTCAACAATGTGGAAGAAGACATCCTGGCGAATGTAGAATGAATGACCGGGCTTATTTCAAGTGTGGTTCACAAGAGCATTTTATTAGAGATTGCCCAGAGATGGCAGAGAAAGTGAAATTTCAAAGTGCAAGGCCAAATAATACTGCTTCTAGAGGAAGGCCTCTGAGGAATACTAGGAATGGAGCCAGTAGTAAAGTTGTGACAAAAGAAACCGCTGTGAGATCGAAAGGTCGAGCACTGGCGAGAGCCTATGCCATCTGTGCTAGCGAAGAAGCGACGTCTCCCGATGTTATTATTAGTACTTTTTCTCTTTATGATATTGACGTTATTGCATTGATTGACCTTATATCTACTCATTCTTATGCTTGTATGAATTTGGTAAATAATAAGAAATTTCCTGTTGAGTTTATCGAATTTGTGATTAAGGTGTCAAATCATTTAGGCAAGAATGTCTTAGTTGACAAAGTATGTAAGAAATGTCCTTTGATGATTAGAGGTTATTGTTTTCCAGCTAACTTGATGTTGTTGCCATTTGATGAGTTTGATGTTATTTTGGGTATGGATTGGCTGACGTTGCATGATGCTATAGTAAATTGTAGGCATAAAATTATTGAATTGAAATGTGAAAATCGTGAAATTCTTCAGGTTGAATCAGATAAGTCAGATAGATTACCTATGGTGATTTCTTCAATGTCAGCTCTGAAATGTATAAGAAAAGGATGTGAAACTTACCTAGCTCATGTGTTACACACGAAAGAGTCTGAATTGAAAATTGAATCAGTGGCGATAGTTTGTGAATATCTGGATGTGTTCCCGGAAGAGTTGCCTGGGTTACCTCCAGTTAGAGAAGTTGATTTTGGCATTGACTTAGTCCCTGGTACTTCACCGATATCTATTGCTCCGTATAGAATAGTGCCAATTGAATTGAAAGAATTAAAAGCTCAGTTGCAAGAATTGATAGATAAGGGATTCGTGAGACCAAGTTATTCTCCTTAGGGTGCTCCTGTGTTGTTTGTAAAGAAGAAAGTCGGATCTATGAGACTTGGTATAGATTATCGACAGCTCAATAAGGTAACCATAAAGAACAAGTATTAGTTACCAAGGATAGATGACTTGCTTGATCAATTGAAAGGAGCAACAGTGTTTTCCAAGATTGATTTAAGATTCGGGTATTACCAGTTGAGAGTTAAAGAATCAGATGTGCCGAAAACTGATTTCAGAACAAGATACGGGCACTATGAATTTCTCATTATGCCGTTTGGATTAACTAATTCCCCTATTGTTTTCATGGACTTGATGAGCCGAATTTTTCGACCGTATTTGGATAAGTTTGTAGTTGTTTTTATTGATGACATACTGATTTATTCTCGTGATAAGACCGAGTGCCGAGCATTTGAGAACTATTTTACAAACTTTGAGAGACAAACAATTGTATGCTAAGTTCAGTAAAAGTGAGTTTTGGCTCAAAGAAGTTGGATTTTTAGGCCATATTGTCTCGAGTGATGGTATTCGGGTTGATCCAAGTAAAATTTTGCCAATTGTTGATTGGAAGCCACTAAGAAATGTGTCTGAAGTTAGAAGCTTTTTGGGCTTAGCCGGTTACTACAGCTGATTTGTCAAAGGATTTTCAATGATTGCTACTCCTATGACGAGATTGTTGCAAAAAGATGTCAAGTTTGAATGGTCTAAAAAATGTCAGCAAAGTTTTGAGAATTTGAAGGCATTATTGATCGAGGCACCAGTTTTATTGCAACCTAAACTGGGAAAAGAGTTTCTGATTTATAGTGACGTATCACTGAATGGACTAAGATGTGTGTTGATGCAAGAAGGCAAGGTGATAGCTTATGCCTCGAGACAATTGAAGCCACATGAGAAGAATTACCCGAAACATGATTTGGAATTAGCTATTATTGTGTTTGCTTTGAAGATATGGCGACACCATTTGTACGGAGAGAAATGTCATGTTTTTACCGACCATAAGATTTTAAAGAATTTGATGACCCAAAAGGACTTGAACTTATAGCAACGAAGATGACTCGAGTTGTTGAAAGATTATGAGTTGGTGATTGACTATCACCTGGGTAAAGCGAATGTAGTTACAGACGCCTTGAGTAGGAAGACTTTGTTTTGTTTGAGAGAATTAAACATGAGATTGACCCTATCTGATGATGGTTTTATCCTAGCCGAGTTGAGAGCTAGGCCAATGTTTATTCAGGAGATTTGTGAAGCTCAAAAATGTGATAGTGATTTGCAAGCCAAGAGAGCTCATTATGAATCGGTTAGTGATTCAGATTTTCATGTTGGATTCGATGATTATTTGATGTTCCAATGTAAAGTTTGTGTACCGAACAATGATGAACTTATTCAGAAAATTCTTCATGAAGCGCATAATGCTTGTTTATCTATGCATCCGGGTAGTACGAAAATGTATAATGATTTGAGGAAAATGTATTGGTGGTCGGGCATGAAAAGAAATGTATAATGATTGAAGAAATTGTCTCACTTTATACTGGTACGTACTAATTATTCACTTGATAAGCTAGCTGAGTTGTACATTGCTGAGACTATAAGATTTCACGGGGTGCCTATTTCTATTATCTCGGATAGGGATCTGAGGTTTACTTCGAGGTTTTGGAAAAAGTTACAAGAAGCCTTGGGTACGAAATTGAATTTTAATACTGCATTTCATCCACAGATCGACGGTCAATCCCAATCTGTGTTCTCTAATTTGAGGGTAGTTGGGAAAAATATCTACCATTAGTCGAATTTGCTTATAACAACAGCTATCAATCGAGTATAAAAATGGCACCTTATGAGGCATTGTATGGCCGCAAGTGCCAAACACCTTTGTATTGGATCAAGCTTAATGAGAAATAGATTCACAGGGTTGACTTGGTTAAGGAAACCAAAGGGAAAGTAAAAGTAATTCGAGATTGTTTGAATGCTGCTTTCGATAGACAGAAATCATACGCAGATTTGAAAAGAAAGGAGATTGAGTTTCAAGTTGGGGATAAATTATTTTTCAAAGTGTCTCCATGGAAAAAGATTCTCAAATTTGGCCATAAAGGCAAGTTGAGTCCACTTTTTATTGGGTCGTATGAAATTATTGAAAGAATAGGGCCAGTGGCATATCGGTTAGCTTTACCGATAGAGTTGGAAAGGATTCATAATGTGTTTCATGTGTCGATGTTGCGACGATGTCGTTCCAACCTTCACATGTGATTTCTCCAACAACGGTTGAAATTCGACAGGATATGACATATGGTGAAGAACCGATCAAGATCTTAGTTAAACAGTAAAGAAATAAAAGTATATCTCTAGTGAAGGTTTTGTGGCAAAGACACGGTGTTGAAGAAGCTACACGGGAACCTGAGGAGGCTATGAGAAAATAGTACCAAACCTTTTTTTTGGTAAGATTTTTGGGGACGAAAATCCCTAAAGGGGGGAGAGTTGTAACAACTCGATTTTGGGGTTAGTCAGAATATTGGTTTCGGGATCACGAATTTGACATAGAAAAAGTTATGTTTATTACATTTTTAAAGTCTACAGTTTCACGAAATGATTCAGTGAAAATTTCGTTCGAAAATTTTGACGCTTGAGCACTCAATTTAGTCAAAAGGACTAAATTGTAAAAAGTACAAAAGTTGAGTTCTACATGTTAAAGGCCTCCAATTGCTATGAGATTTTAAATTAGAGGTCCTTATATGATAATTAGACCATTTGTTAAGTTAGTGGACAAAAATGGACATGGTGAGATAAAATTTTAAAGTTTGGCCAAAAAGGCAATTTGGTCATTTATTTAATAAAAAAATAAAATGGGAAAATAAATCCAAAATTTTGTCCATCTTCTTCAACCTTGGCTGAAATTTTGAAGCTCTCTATAGCTAGGGTTTTGTCATCTTTCAAGCTTGATTGTAAGTGCATCCTAGCCCCGTTTTTAATGTTCTTTACATTTTTGAAGTCCTCGTAACCCGATTTACCTATTTCTACCAATATTTTAAAGTAAGGTTCATGTTTAAAAATTTACCCATGTGTGACATGCATGTATTTTGATGTTTAGTGGTAGAAAATGAAAGTTTGATGTGTAATAAACAACTTTTACCAAGTGATTTTTCATGAAAATGCCTAAAAAGGACCTATTTCTAAAAAGTTGTAAAATGGGTAGTAAAAATCTTATTTGATGAATAATGTGGGGTGATATGAGCAAGTATATGGTTCGCTAGGCTTGGGTAACAAAGAAATTGACTACAATTCATTTTACGAGCCTGAGGACTAATTTGTAAAAATATGAAACTTTAAGGGCAAAAAGGTAATTTTTTCCATAATGTGATGTTTGGAATAATTTGAGTAATGTGAATATTAAACAAGCTTAATTTTTTTTTTATTATAGATCAAGTAAAACAAAGTTTGAACCTTGATCGGGGAAAGAATAAGGTTTTTGACGATTAAATCCTTATCTATTATTTTTGCTACCGAGGTAAGTTCGTATGTAAATAATGTATTGTTTTAATTATGTTTTAAATGCTTTATTATTTTTTGAATTGTGATTGATCCTTGGTCGTATTGATAAAGTTTTGACAAGCGTAAAATCTCGATTAAACCTTAGGAATAGATAGGATACAAATGTCATGACATTAGGGTTATTTGAGTTTACATGTAAGACCATATCTGGGATATGACATCGATATGAGATTTCGTGTAAGACCATAGCCAGGCTATTGGCATCGATTTGAGATCCCATGTAAGACCATATCTAGGATATGGCATTGGTATGGTATTATGTGTGTAAGACTTCCCAAGTATCCTTTAGTATTCCAAGTGGTTTAATGGGTAACTTAACGGCCATGTTAAACTTATGAAAGATTATGATATATTGTGGAAGATAATGGTATGTCGCAAGTTGTTACAGGTATGTACACAAAACTCATGCTTAATGAGCTCGATATGTGATGAACCCACGGTAAGGTTTGATTGAGTAAGTTAAGATATTAAGGTTTTAATATCATCTATGCCAAATTTGATTATGATATTTACAATGATACCTATGTTAATTTACTTCATGTTAAAATGTGTTTATGATGCCTATTATTTGCATAGGAACTTACTAAGCTTTAAAGTTTACTCTCTTCCTTTTCCCTTGTCTTATAGTGTCACCAAGCCAGCTCGGAGGTCGAAGACGGTTTGAGATCCATTCACAATATCAAATTATCATTTTGGGTACTTATGATTACATTATTTTGAGTATGGCATGTATAGGGACTTGGTTCTTTTGTTATGTGTCATATTTGATTTGGCCAAATGTATTAGCTTGTAATGATTGATAATTCATTTTGTAAATGGCCATTGAAATTGGCTAATATTGGTTAAGTATATATGCATATGATGATGTTTTCATGGATGTGAGAATTTACATATATTGGTTGTATGAATATGCTTCGATTGGTGTTGCTTGTTGTTGTGTAGGTTGGTGCAAGTAAAGGCGGCAAAATGGCTTGGTAAATAGCCTTATTTTTGTCCACACGGGTAGAGACACGGCCGCGTGTCTCAGCCGTGTGAAGGACACGGCCCAGGGACAAGGGCGTGTGCCTAGGGCGTGTGAAGCTTGCACCTATTTTATGAAAAATTAAGGGAATTAAATCGCCCATACAGCCTAAGCACACGAGCATGTGACTTGGCTATGTGACTTCAATTTGTTGATGACGTCATAAATAGCGAGTTACACGAGTTAGAGACATGGGCGTGTGTGACCATACGGCCTGCCCACATGGGCGTGTCCAAAGCCACACGGGCGTGTGACCCTTGTTTTGATGAAAAATTTTCTAGGTGTTGGGAAGTTTTCTTAAGTTCTCGGTTTAGTCCCGAACCACTCCTAACGCATATTTTGGGCCTCGTAAGCTTGTTTAAGGGACGATGTGAATTTTTTTTGAAAAGTTTTACATTTGGGTAGAAATTCATGTTTCGATTTGAATGTTTACTTGTGTTTAGGTCCGGTAATGCCTCGTACCCTGTTTTGGCGTCAAATATGGGTAAGGGGTGTTACAGCTACTATTTCATGATTAAATGTTGAACATAATTACTGGGCAAGATTATTTTTTTCTTTCTAGGTGGGTATAATTGGTATGATAAATTGGATTTTGACATTGCTTAGATTAGTGACAATCCTCAATAACATTGATGGAGTTCTCTTCACTTTCTTTACCATTATTTTTAAATTTCAGTTTTTTCCTTCTTTAGAATAAATGGCATGGTTAGAAAAATTTTCTTGAATTAGAACATTAAATTAATTCTGTCTAAGAAGATTGGAACTTAAGTGGGACCATTTGTGACCCCTCCAACCTTTCCTGGGAACTTAATTTGATGTAATTTTCTTAGAAAAATTTTCTAAATAGCCTAAAAAGAATTTTAATTTTTGTTTTTAATTTTAAGTTTCTTTTTTCTTTGTTCTTTTTCTTTTTCTTTTTATATTCAATAGGAGGGTCAAGTTGGCCTAAGGTTTATTTAGTTTATTTCTGTCAAGTTTTATTTCAGTACAGATAATAAAATTTTTTCAGTTTTGGGCTTGAGGTCCAAAACAATGATAAGGAGAAAAATATTCAACACTTGCTGTGCCTTCCCTTCGCTGCAGCATCACTCCCTACATTGCAGCAATCTAAGAAAAAAAGGGGATGACACAAATTAATAAAAAGGCAACGATTTTCTTTTATTTCTTTTTCTTAGTATTATTTTTAGGATATTTTTATTTACTTAGGAATATTTTCTTTTATGCATGAAATAAATTGAATAATTTGCAATACATGAATAAATTAAGCCCAAATGTTGTTCTCTAATAAAAAAGAAAAGCAAAGTAATGTGGTAATGTGAATGTACATGTCTAGGATTGGATTTTCAAGAAAAGACTTGGTATTTAAACAATCTTCATGACTCACCTCTCTTAATTGCAATCCTACTTGGTGTACAATTTTCATTCATTGCTTTGTTATTATGCAATAAGGACATTGCTTTTTTTTTAAAGGGGGTAAGGGCCAATCTTGTATATGTTTATGATTTTTTTTCAATTTTCATACATAAGTATGCTAAAATAAATTAAGTGCTCAGAGAAAATTCTTGTTAATAAGTTAGCTCATATGAAACTATAATTGCTAATTTTGTTCAAGTTGTCTTTTTGAATTATGTTTACATAATCATGATTTAGTATGTTTTAGAAGTTCCATGCGAAATTATGCCATGATGATATAGGCACATTTTGTTTGGACCGTTTGAACCTTTCAAGCTTATCATAATTGAATTTAACCCTTGAAACCTTAAATTGAGCTATATGACCTATTTATTTGATCTACCTACATCATAAGCCATTTTACCATCTTTTCATAAACTTTACCCTAATTTTTGCACTAACCTTTACTTGCTTTTGTGAATAAATTTTGGGGAGAAGTCAAAAGGAGGTATTTGATGTACTAAAAGAGAGAGAGAGAGAGAGAGAGAGAGAGAGGGGGGGAGATCAAATGTTTAAATAAATTGATCAACTGTTGAATGATCAAATGATGAGAAGTATCAGCTTCAAAATTAAATTTGAGGGTGTTGACCCTAAGGAGAAAGGTGAATTGTGCTACATAAGGTCTAAGGCAAGTTAAGGTTATTTAAACCTAAAAATCACTTCTCTTAAATCCCTACTTTAAGCCTAGCCCCATTGCAACCCTATGAAAGACCTATTGCTTTTGATGATTATGTCGACTACATTAGTGGAGAGAAATTACTAAGTTCAACATATGAAGACTACTATTAAACCTTAGGATTGTGTTGCTAAATAAACAATAAGGAAGAATAATTGAATGGTAGGATTTATGTGTAACTTTGAAAAGCATGTGAATTATTTTTGTTGTTAACATCTTTCGTTTGATATGAAAGTTTAAAATTATACATTGCATACAAGCAACTTATCAGCTAAAAGTTTGTGAGCATAAAATTTGTTGCAGCATAATTATGTGAAAAAGTTGATTCTATGTAATTATTGTACAAGATTACTCTAAACTTTTTCTTTGCATGAAACATTACTCGGGACGACAAATGGATTAAGTTTGGGGGTGTGTAAACTCTAAATTATATAGATTTTTATAATTTTTTATATAACCTTTTTACTCTAAATTTATGTTGAGTATTTGATATTTAAATTGGGTGATTTCTGTTCGTATTGAGACTTATGGGCATAATTTTAGTAAAGCATGCAATTCTATAATTTTTTTGTATTAATTTTGCATAGTTTCACTATTTTATGTTACATATTAATTTTTGAGTGGTAATTGTTGCAATTGGACCATTGAATTAATAAAAGGGAAGCTTATTCAATTCATGCATGGATATGAGTTAAAATTCACCTCAATTGGATGGAAAAGACAATAAATTGAACATTCAATTTGATCCAGTGGAAGTTGTCTCGATTAACAAGACCAATACTAATTAATTAGATCACAAAACCATCCAAGTAGGAGAAGAAGAGCCCAAATTCTGCTAAAGCTGAAGAGCTACCCAGAATTAGCTTTGGGATAATTAATTTGTATGTCCCTGCACTTGTAAAGAAATCAAAAATCAGCTCTCAACTTTTACCCAAGAAACTATCCACCTCCTTGGACGTTTTATACATGAAATCAAGCATGAATCAAGCAACCATCAACTCCTTGCTCCACAATTTATGGCTGGCCAAGTAAAGAAGAAACCTAAGGGATATTCAAGCTATTTTTAGTAAACTTCTTAGCCATCCCTATACTATAATTGTTGGAACACCGGTGCCTCCAAGGCGCAGCGAAAAATTAAAAAAAAATTCGGCGATCCAAACCAAGGATCCATGTGTAAGGAACGAATCGGGGTGATAAAAAGGTTTTGAAATTACCGAAACTTCAATCTGAGTAGACAGCGACGCCTAGGCAACAGGAATGTTGAACCACTATCAAACCAAGCCGCAACCTTTTCCGATGTCGGCCTCTACGTAGTCCACCCGATTGACAATGAACGGTAGAAATCCCAGGAAACTATTTTCAGAGAGTATTTTGCTAAACGGCTGCTAGACCTCTTTGCATATTTTCGGGCTAGTTTTTATATATCCTTTTTAGGGTTTTTACCCTTGCTATATATAACGCCCTCTTAATTGGTATATATTTATAACGAATTTTAATTCATTAAAATTAATCTGAACATAATAATTATCATTCAAATAAATATAATAATGTTTAACTTAGAAAAATTATAATTACATTAATTATAATAAAAGATTTGATAAACTATATTTATTTAAACTTATATATGAACTAAATTCATATATCAATAAAATTATGTTCTGATTATGTGTACAACATCCTTGTACATATAGTATGTTCAACAATTTGATTGCCCAATTAAATTAATTCTATAATTAATTTAATTCATGTGACAACCAAGCAATATACCAACTATGTTTTACCTCGTTCATTTCAACCATAGGGTGTGACCCTATAGGTTCTTTGTAACGTTATAATGTAATATTAGAATGATTCTAATGTTACAAACAATGAGTGGCATCTAGCAATGCATCAATGCTACCTAAGTTACAAGAAGTCATGATTCGACATAACCTTTTGTGATTAACCTTTCATGCATTAATCCTTAAGTCCTATATTTTTGGAATGGACACAAGTCATGGAATAGTCACACTTGCATAGTCCATCCCATGTTTCATGATACCTTGAGTAGAATATCATACACAAATAAGTATGACGTCTCATATCAACTTATTTGAGCATGGCCATGCATTTCTAGCCTCACTCAATTAAGTGGCCTGAGATATTACTCCCATTCTGTAGGAGGGACTTATCCTATATTGATCAACTATATCCCTCAACATAGATTGTGGTATATCCAACATCAATCTTTATAGAACAACCGAGCACGGTGTTTGTTTGACTGTATCAAAATATACAACTCACAATGTTGGGATAAAGATGATCTCAAGTATGAGGATCATATACATGTTAATCACTATGAGTAATGTTGTGACAATTACATAATAATCCAAGAAACATACTCATAGCGGGTCAGTCCAATATGTTGTTCTCTAACACACATATTCATGCATTGATTCTGACACTCCATATCAATGACAACTCTTTATCATCAATCAACTACATGTTAGTCTTAATGCATTATTATTGTCCTAGCCAACAACAATACTTGACTAAGGATCTTTTAAGAATAATTTATTTATAAAACAATTTATTTATGCACACAGAAAAGAAACTGGAATAATAATGGCAACGCCTTATATTAATAAACATGATAAACCAAGTATGTTATTACAACCATCTCGTGATTGATCTTTGGGCGTACTCTTACAATAATACCACCCCTTACTTCCCAATCATTCATCATTTAATAACCATTCATTCGTCCATCATCAATCCTCTCATCTTTTCCTTTCCACTCTTCCACGCATAAGCCTTCCATTTCTCTACCTCCCTTAGCTAGCATTTTCCCTTGAGGAAAACCAATCTTAGCTACCCACCTTGAGGAGAAGTTTGTGGAGAAGTAGCCATGAGAATTAGAGGAAACCTCCACGGTTACTCACCAAACTTATCAAAGAGTTTCTTCTTCCTTTTGCTTCTTAATTATTCAAATAGGTTTCCAAATTGTTTTCATGTTTTTCCATTGATAATGATGAATTAATTTTATTTAGCTAGAATAATTCCATTAATTTGATGAAATTTAATTTATTCATGTTTAAGATATTCTATGCCTCAACCATTCATGCTTTCAATTAAACTCATGCATGTATTTCATTCATTAAAATGTAATTGAATGCATTAAAATCCTAGCCAGATGATGATTAATAGATGCAATAATTGAAAGATGCATGCTTAATTTAGATCTTAGCCCAATTAAATTAATGGTTCGTAATAACTCGAGAGAGCTCTATTACCTTGCATGACTTTTCAATTTGTGTGTTTAAATTATTTCAAACCTAATCCGTCCTTTTTACTTCAGATAAACTCTAAGAACGCTTAGTTCAATATGATCATGGTAGTATACATGTTTTTCTAAGTATAACATTTCAAAAGGACTTGTAATTGGTTTAAAGTTAATGAAAAATCGAGTTGCCATGGAATATTTTTCGAAACTTTATTAAGCATGATGAAAATGAACTAAGTCAAATGTGTAATTATTCTAGCGTATACATGTTATTATTGTTTAACCTGTGAAATTGTTGCTAAACTATCTCATTTCATTCATTGCATTTAGATTAATTCATTTGCATTTAATTAATTTACTGTAATACCTATCAATAAAAATTATTGTGTTTTGTTACCAACTTGTAATCCTTAATTTCGCGATTATTTGATTAACATATATAGTGCCTGTGGAGACAATAACTCTTTTACGTACTTATTACTTGCTAACAACTGTGTATACTTGCACAAACCTACGCATTACATTTACCTACTACCTTTACTGGTTGTTTATATGCATTCACTGATGGTTTATCCATGACGTGGTGTGTAGGGATGGATGAGTTCTGGGGGACTCTTACTGTGGTGTGTAAAGGAGTATGGATAAGAGCTTTTCTGTTAAACATGAATTGCATTGACATTCATGAGCGTACTCAAATAAACTGTCAAACTTTGTATTGTTATACGATTTTGATTGCACTGAGAAATATTATTTTGTATTCATTGTCTTCTATTTTGCACTAATTTTCTTGTGTTTAGACTCACACTGAGCCCTTTAAAGCTCACCCCTCTTATTTGAATCTTTATAGATAACCTGCAAGGTTAGAACATAGACTCGGCATTCGAAGGTCTCAGCTCGAATTATTTTTGTTAAAAGTATATTAGACATGATTTTATAATTTATGTTAGATGGGAACTATATGATTTTATTTGGATTATGGCGTGGAACATAAATTTTGAGTTAATTTTGGCATGCATGACATTTAAGTTGTTTAAGATATTGAACCTTGGAATCAAATTAAAGATGAATGTAATCTGATTTTTTTAAAATCAAAACCATGTCGATAATCACTTTTTCACTGCAAAGTTTTAAATGAGATTTAAGTAGTAAATAATTTGGTAAACAACTTTTACGAGGTGAACATTAAAATCATTTTGTTTTTGGAAAATTGTATCTTTTAGTGAAAAAGGAGATAACACGCTAAGTTTTTTTCCTTTAAAAGTAAATAAACATATTAAAAATATTGTTTTAGAAACTCCGGTAGTTTTACTAAGCCATTTTGGTGGCAAATGTGGCATTCAGAATCCGGCTATAATGTTTAGGTCAGGTTAGGGAGGTTACAAATCTTACCAGTTAAAGATGTTTTTTAGTGCAATTCTAAAAACACACATTTCAATAAAATCATGATTTTATGTAACATCCCGTTTTAGGGTCAAATCTAAACAGTGATTTAGGGACCACAAATCCAAAGTAGAAATATTTAATTTATTATTTCTTTAAGTTCTACAATATAATTGAATGACTGTGTGAAAACTTCGTTAAGAAATTTTATTGTAACATCCTGTTTTAAGGTTAAATCAGAACAGTGGTTTTGAGACCACAAATTCGAAGTAGAAATATTTATTTTTATTATTTCTTCAAGGTTTATAGTATGATTGAATGATTGTGTGAAAAATTCGTTAAGAAATTTTATCGATTGAGTGTCCAATTTGACTAATAGGACTAAATTGCAATAGGTGCAAAATGTGTGTTTAGAAGCTAGAGGTGTCTAATTGCTATGAAATTTAAAATTGGAGGTCCTTAAATGGTAATTAGACCATTATAATTTAAGTTTGACAAAAATGGACATGGTTAGATAAAATTTCAAAGTTTTAAGTGAAGGGCATTTTGGTCATTTGGTAAATAAAGACAAAAATAACTAATAAAAAGATGTCATCTTCCCCAATTTAGTCCCCCCATGGCCGAAAATCATTAAGGGAGACATAGCTAGGGTTTGGCCAAATTTCAAGCTCGATTGTAAGTCCGTCTTTGTCCCGTTTTTAATAATTTTTACGTTTTTGTGAACGTTGTAACTTGATTTGACAATTCTAAGGACTAATTTGAAAGAAACCCAAAGTCTTACCCATGTTTAATATTTTTGTATTTTGATGTCTAATGGTAAAAAATCCATGTTTGGTGTTACGTAAACAACATTTACCAAGTAATTTTTGATGAAAATGTCAAATAAGGACCTATTTGTAAAAGTTGTAAAATGTGTGAAAAAATGTGAATAAATGCAAATTGTGGGCTAATATGAGTACTAAAGATATTCGACTAGGCTTGGGTAATGAAGAAATCAAATGAAAACCATTTTACGAGCCTAGGGACTAAAATGTAAAAAGTTGAAAAGTTAGGGGCAAAAATGTAATTTTTTCCATAAGGTTTTTTTGCGATTAAATTGAATAATGTGATGATTGACCTAGACGGAGGTAAGAACAAAGTTGTGGACTAAATTGAACTATTAGTGATTTTGTACCGAGGTAAGTTTGTATGTTAAAAATAAGCTTTAGAATAATTGTACTTAAATGCTTTAATATTGCATAAATTGTATGTTTAATTATGTCAATGAATATAAATCTACGAATGAGTTCGACGATGAATCGACAAGCAAGAAATCTTGTTTGAACCTTAGGAATAGGGTAGGATACAAGTGACATGTCACTAGGGTCATTATGTGTTATATGATTATGCGATTTGGGTGTGGGTCCTGTATGTCCTACCGGTGGCTGAGTATACCGGCATATGTTGCGGATACTTGACAGCTTGTGTGAGCAGCACCGCGTAGCTACGTCTTGACTGATAGCTTGTGTGAGTAGGCTGGTTGATAGCTCGAGAGCGAGCAACTATGTGATATGAGATTGAGGTAGCATTGGCTACATATGTGCCACTTAATGTGCAAGAATCCTGAGTATCCGACACTATTATTTCGAGTGGTTCACAGGTATTTCAAAGATGAGAGTATGTGTAAATTCCTTCCGAGATGGTACATTGTACTTGAAGTTCATATCTATTAAATACTTGAAATGATAAATATGAGGTAAGTTTTGTGATGAAATGAGTTATGATTATGAGACAATGGTAAATGTACATTTAATTATGTTATATTATTTGAATGTTATATGCATGGTAAGGTTTCTCATTTCTTGCATACGAGCTTACTAAGCTATATAGCTTACTCTGTTTATTTTCCATGTTTTTATATTGTCACCAAGCTAGCTCGAAATCGGAGATCGTCAGAGATTCGAGTCACACTATCAAATTTTCATTTTGGGTATTAATGATCATAATATTTTGAAAGTATGGCATGTATAGGGACTTAGTCATTTTGTTATATGTGTCATTATGATTTTAGCCAATGTATTGGCTTGTAATTGGTGAAGGCTTGTTTTGATATTTGGCCATGTAAATTGGCTTATTTTGGTTAACATGGTTGTAACCCTAAGTATATTCATATATATGCCAATATCTTTAGTGATATGGTCATGGTATGCTTGATGAATGATGGATTGTGATTCATAGCATGAATGTGAAATGTTTGGAAATGTGATATATTGGTGAGATGATAAAATTGTGCACAACTAGGTGTCTTGACAGTAGTAGATTGAGGCTTAATGAATGTGAAATTTGCATGATTAATTTAGGGCATAATAAATGTTGTGAGTATGATGGATATTGTTATTTTACTGGCATATGTTAGTCATAAGTGTGGATGTTTTGGTTGCCTAAGTATGCCATTAATTGAGCTATTGAGTTGGTGTAAGTGTAGTGTAAATGAGGGTGGCAAATGGCTTGGTAAATAGCCTTTATTTTGTCCATACGGGTAGACACACGGGCATGTGTCTAGGTCGTGCATGTGTTTTGGCCGTGTCCCCCTGGCACCTTGATTTTGAGAAATAAAATGCTCATAATTGAGCACACGTGCAGAGACACGGGCATGTGTCTCAGCCGTGTGAGGGACACGGCCTCATACACGGGCATGTGAAGCCTGCACCTATTTTATGAAAATTAATTTTCCATACAGCCTAGCACACGGGCGTGTGACTTGGCCGTGTGACCTTAATTTGTTCATGTGTAATAACCTTAACTCGTATCCACCGTCGAAATAGGGTTACAAGGTATTATCAATCTATACACAACATAAAGCATTCATTCTCATAAATCATTTAACACAAACATATTGTTCCTTATAAAAGCCTACGAAGACTTAAACATGCTTTAAAAGTGGTTCGAGACTAAACCGATAACATATGAAATTTTTGGAAAACTTAAAATTCTTCATCAACACATGGGTCACACGCCCGTGTGAACAAGCCGTGTGGAAACAGGGCATACATACTGACTTGCATCACACGGCCAAAGACATGCCTGTGTGCCAGGCCGTGTGAAAACTGGAGAGTATACTGACTTATGCAACAAGGCCAAGTCACACGCCCGTGTAGAAGGCCGTGTGCTAATTAGGGGGTATACTGACTTGTACCACACGGCCAGTCACACACCTGTGTGTAAGACCGTGTGGGGCATACTGACTTTATTTTAAAATCAACACGAGGGGATACACGGCCGTGTAACATGACCGTGTGTCACACACGACCGAGGTACACTCCCGTGTCTCTGCCCATGTGGAAAAAAAATAGGCCAATTTGCCACCCCAACTAATGCTCATCTAAACAACCAAACTGATACCATTTTGTCATTCAATTAGGCAGCCAAAATCATCAACCAAAAGTACAATTCATATAATATCCATTTCAACCAAATTCAATACTCAATTGAATGCCATTTACCTAATCAAATACTTATCAACTTAACTTCTAAAATCGTACTTCATCAAAGCATTTCTCAAGTATTTAAACTCAACAATTCAATTAATCATACTCATACTAAACATGCCAAAATAAGCCATCACTCATGGCTATATATGTAAACCAAAATATATACATTTACAAGCCATTTTCTATTAGTCAAACACACATCAAAATTAACATCATTTACAAGCCAACTCTCATGGCTATAATCACAACCAAAATACCACATCTAGCCTATACATGCCATATACCATATATACACAACTCAAAAGTACCAAATAGATGCCCGATAGTGCGATGATGTTCCCGACGACTTCTAGATCCGAGCTAGCCTTGATTCACTATAAAACATAGAAAAATAACACGAAGTAAGCTTCATAGCTTAGTAAGCTTGCATGTAAATAACTTAATTCATCGAATAAATGTAATTCAGCCAATTTCACATTAATTACAAACCTTTCTCATGTCTTCAAACATGATTAAATACCATCTCATTGAACTTTTTCTATTTAATACACGAATAGGTTCTGTACATACCTGTACCACCTCGTACTAACCTCTTTCTCAACCATATCATTCGTGTACACATTGAATCATTCGGAATAGAAATTGGATACTCAATAGTCTCATACGATAAGTACCTATACCATGGCCCATAGCCAAATCAAGGTAACCTATCCGAAGAAAAATTATCATGGCTCGAAGCCAAATCATCTGATATGCATGGCCCGAAGCCAAATCGGTATAACTCGTACCCGAGGTGCTAATATTATGGCTGTAATAGCCCGATTTGGACCCTATTCAGAACGGTGGTTCCAGGACCACGAATCTGAGTCAAAAAAATATTTTAAAATTATTCTCTATTTTTATTATGTGTGAATTTATATCTGTGAAATTTTCGTGTTTTAATTTTTCCGTTTGAGTGTCGATTTAATTAATAGGGCTTAATCGTGTAAAATGATAATTTGAGGGTTAAATGTGAAAGTGCCTAATTGCTGTTGTCTTTATAATGTGAAGCATTTATAAAGCAATTATGCCGTTGAATATAGGAGTGGACAGTTTTGGACATGTTTTATATAGTTTTCTAATTAAATTTTAAAAGCTTACATATGTAAAATAGTAAATAATATAACATAAATTAAAAGCCATAAGTGTTCATAGTCTTGCATGACTGAATATAAATAAAAGAAAAAAAAGAAATAAAGCTTCCATAGGTTCGGCCTTTGTTGATAACTTAATCAAGGTATGTAACTAGCTCAGTTTTCGATAATTGTTTCGTTTTTGAGATCGTTGCTATGTTATCTACAAAGCCCATGCTTGAATTTTTTATTTTGATGAATATTTTGAGTTATGCCATTGATGAATATTTGAGCTTTGTGATGTTAGTTGATGAAATATGAAAGATATGTTTTGTATTGGAATTTTTGATGATTTTGAGTAATTAGGACTAAATTGCAAAAATAATAAATTGAGGGACTAAAATGTGAGATAAATGAAATGTATGGATATGTATGAATACATGGAATATTCGGCCAAAGCATAGTATGTGCAAATTTTGCATGTTTTGTGTTTTGTACAATTTGGACTAAATTGTAAAAAGTGTAAATGTCAGGGGTAAAATGGTAATTTGCCCATTTATGTATTTTTGAACTAAAATGAGTGAAAATATGTTTAAATGAGTTTAATTTGAATATGTTTAGATCAAGAACCAAAAAAATCGAATTTAGATCGGGGGAAAACTAAAGTTGTCGATTAGCCGTCTCGTTCCGATTTTCATCGTCCGAGGTAAGTTTATAAACAAATAAGTGTTAACAAATTTGAATAAATATATGTTTTAAATGCTGAATTGAATTTTATGATTATATATACTTAATGACCGAATGTGTATATGCTTGAGAATTAAGTTTACGAGTTCGATTCGATCGAGTTACGAAGTCTGAAAGCCGCGTATGAACCTTAGGAATAGTTAGGATACATATGTCATGACATAGGATTCCAATATGTGATGTGCCAGTAAGACCATGGCATCAATGTATGTGTGCGAGTAAGACCACGTTTTATACATTGGCGTCAATATGTGACTCCGATATATGTGTGCGAGTAAGACCCTGTCTGGGACAGTGGCATCGATATGTGATTACATGTAAGAGAATGTCTGGGACATTGGCATTGTACGATATATATGATTATCCGAGTGTCATATCCAATCCCGAATGGTTCATCGGGCAACGATAGTTGTGAACGAATGTGCAAAATAAGTTAAAGTGATCAGGTATGTGATAGCTATTTACCTATTTGAATTAAGGTAAGTAAGTTACTTGATTTGGATTGTAAATCATGTATTATGTAAATGAAAAATGAGTGTGCATATGGAAAATGAATTCGGCCTTTTGATTATATCATGTAAATATTACGAAATGATTCATGAATATATGTATGTGGGTTAATGTATATTAAGCTATATAACAGTATTAAGGTTTTGAATTTGAATGTTATATTGATAATGGATACATGTGTCTATTCAGTTAAGGTAACTATGTAAATGGAAGTATATGTTATATATGAAATTATGATCTTGAAAATAAATGTGATTATAGTAGCATAAATTTGGTTTGGTTTAAATGAGTTGATTATGTTGTTAAGTTGTTTATTTGCTTATGACTTACTAAGCTATGATAGCTTATTGTACGCATATGTTTGCCTGTGTTTTATAGATTTTGGAATCAAGTTACGAGCTCAGGGATCGCCAGCACAGTCCATCACACTATCTACTATTTCGATACTTTATAAGTTGAACTCGAACTTATGGCATGTATAGGCTAGCCTTGTAGTTAGTTTATTTTGAATGTGTATGTATATAAAGCAATGCGAAAATGTCTTGATCTTAGTGCTAATGTTTTAACGTTTAAGTGATTTCGGTCATGGTGTACATGTGTGAATTAAACTTGACATATAGATGACGAATGTGTGTCAGTTATGGCTTATCATTTATTTATTTAGGATGTATAATTTGTCTTGTGAATTGGCTTTGAGGTGGTAAATGATGTGCCTTTATATTCTGCTAGTGATGGGTAAAACATATATATATATGCTTATGACATGTTTGCTAGTAAAATGATTAATTACTAAATGTGTTATATGTGATTGTAAAATTCGATTTTGGTGTGTGGTTCATTTTGGTAAGCATGTGATTTGATAATGGTGTGACCGGTTGAGGTTAGATTTGATAACCAAATAATTAATTAGTTAATAGGTTGAAATATGAGGTTTAGGCATATTATTATATATCCGAATTAGGTATATATTGATATGCTATTTGTGTTCAAAAGTTTAAATGTGGCTATAGTGAATTGCGCATAAGTTGGTAATATTTACAATTGTGTGTGGTTATTTGGTGATGCTTGTTTGTGTTTTATATGTATGCATGCCTGTTAAGCCGTGAATATAGTTTAACTTTGACCATTGTGCATAACATGTGAATTGACATATTCATTACATAAATAATGGAATAAGATAATATTTATTTGGTAATTATGCTTAGATATGGCTTTGATAATAAGAAATATGCGCATGGTATAATAGTAACTAAAGTATGTTTGCTTATTATTTTATATATAGTAACTAAAGTATAGTATTGAAATTTGTTTTGTTTGATGTTTAATTTGTACATGTGCAAAAGCTATATAATAATAGGTTTGATATTCAAATAATGAAATAATTGTTTTGTTATATGTTCTGTATATATATATAATTTGTTTTGGTATATACTGGATTATGTTTTAATTATGCAATGTTATGAATGATATGATTTTAAGACTCGATATTTGATTAAGTTACGAGCATTGATGTGATTAAATTTTGAGATGTGAAATATAACGAATATCCGTATGAACTGTGATATGACTGGTAATGCCTCATAACCCTAATCTGGCAACCGATATGGGTTAGGGGTGTTAAATTTTTTTAGTATCAGAGCTACAGTTTAGTCGATTCTAGGACTAACGTAGCGCGTGTGAGTCTAGCCATACATGTCATATTTTATACTATGATAGTGGGATGACTTTTGACATTTGAAAATGTGTTTTTGTATAGTAAATGGATCCCGATAGAGCCGTAGCTGATGATGTCGAGAGTATAGCGCCTGCTCCTGCGCAAGGGACAGTGCCGGTTGATTCTCGACTGGCCTTGAGTAACCAAGAGGGAGAGGCTAAACAAGCCTTTAACCAAATGATGAACGACTGGTTTACTCATTATATCCAAATGAATCCAGCTGCGCAATAACCTCCACCCTCGACTAATCCTTCTTCGATACCTACTATGCCTCAAGTGAGTGATCCGTTGAGATTACATAAGCCTCCTATTGATAAAATTAGAAAACACGGGGCTGAAGAGCTCAGAGCTACTGATGATGATGATGATGGGCAAGCTAAATTCTGGCTTGATAGTACTATCCGTGTGTTTGATGAGCTGTCCTGTACCCTGGATGAATGTTTGAAATGTGCTATATCTTTGTTACGAGACATCGCATGTCACTGGTGGAATACGCTAGTATCGGTGGTTCCGAAAGAACGGGTGACCTGAGACTTCTTTCAGACTGAGTTCTGTAAGAAATACATCAGCCAAAGATTTATTGACCAGAAGCGCAAAGAATTTCTGGAATTGAAAAAGGGTCACATGACTGTGACAGAATATGAACAGAAATTCATGAGACTCAGTCGATATGCCCGAGAGTGTGTTTCGACCGAAGCTATAATGTGTAAAAGATTCGAAGACGGGTGAATGAATACATTAAACTGCTTGTTGGCATACTTGAGATAAAAAAGTTCGTAGTACTGGTTGAGTAAGCATGCAAAGCCGAAGAGCTTGGGAAAGAGAAAAGAAAAGTTGACTTTGAAGCTAGAGATTCACATAAGAGATTATCGAATAAGTCTTTTCAGTCAGCATCAAAGAGATTTTGAGATGATTCTAGCAGTTCAAAGGCTACTGCAGGTTATACTAAACGTGATCGAGATAGACCACCTGTGAATTCGAAAGCTACCTCAGTAGCCAGTGTTGGTAACGTTAAATCAAATCAACCAAAGTGCAAACATTGTGGTAAATGACATCCTGCCAGTTGTAGATTGTACAATTGGGCCTGTTTTAAATGTGGATCGATGGATCACTTCATCCGTGAATGTCCTGAGTTGGTTGAGCAAGATATAGTGAAAAATATGAGATCAGGTAACACTGCAACTCGAGGTAGACCACCCAGAAATATGGGTAATGTGAGTAGCAGTCAGAGAGGAACCAACGATACAGTAGTTCGATCTGAGGCTCGTGCACCTGCCAGAGCTTATACTATACGCGCACGCGAGGAGGCTTCATCCCCAGATGTTATTACTGGTACATTCACTCTCTATGATACTAGTGTAATTGCATTGATTGATCCTAGTTCAACTCATTCTTATGTGCGTGAGACTTTAGTATCCAGTAAGACTTTGCCTAATGAGTCTACTGAGTTTGTGATTAGAGTTTCGAACCCCTTCGGCTGGTGTGTTTTGGTTGACAAAGTGTGTAAGAATTGTCCCTTGATGATTCGAGATTCCTGTTTTCCTGCTGATTTGATGTTGTTGTCGTTCGACAAGTTTGATATAATTCTGGGTATGGACTGGTTGACTTTGCACGATGCTATCATAAATTGAAAAAGAAAGACTATTGATTTATGGTGCCAGAATGATGAGATTATTCGGATTGAATCTAAAGATTTGAATGGTTTACCGGTAGTGACATCTTCGATGTTAGCTCGGAAATATGTGAGAAAGGGTTGTGAAGTTTTCTTTGCATATGTGCTTGATAGTAAAGTGGTCGAAAGAAAGAGTGAATCTGTACCAGTTCTGTGCAAGTATCTGGATGTGTTTCCTGAAGAATTTCCAGGTTTGCCACCTATTCAAGAAGTAGAGTTTGGTATTGAGTTAGTGTCGGGAACGACTCCGATTTTGATAGCTCTGTACAGAATGGAACCTACTGAATTAAAATAATTTAAAGCTCAGTTGCAAGAATTGACAGATAGGGGTTTCGTACGACCGAGTTTCTCTCCCAGAGGTGCACCAGTTTTATTTGTAAAAAAGAAAGGCAGAATTATGATAATGTGTATCGACTACAGACAGCTCAATAAGGTGACTATAAGAATAAGTATCCATTTCCACGGATTGACGATCTGTTCGATCAGCTGAAAGGGGCTACAGTGTTTTCAAAAATAGATTTGAGATCAAACTACTATCAGTTGCGAGTTAAAGACTCCGATGTGCCAAAGAATACTTTCTAAACGAGGTACGGACACTATGAGTTTCTTGTAATGCCTTTCGGACTTACTAATGCACCTACTGTTTTAATGGATTTGATGAATCGGATCTTCAGACAGTATCTAGATCGATTTGTGGTTCTGTTTACAGATGACATATAGATCTATTCCCGGATGAAACTGAGCATGTCAAACATTTGAGACTTGTGTTACAGACTTTACGAGATAAACAGTTGTATGTGAAGTTTAGTAAATGCGAGTTCTGGTTACGAAAAGTCAGTTTTCTGGGTCATGTTCTATCAAAATTGGGTATTCGGGTTGATCCGAGTAAAATTTCAACTATACTTGATTGGAAACCTCCGAGAAATGTTTCTGAAGTCTGAAGTTTTCTGGGACTTGCTGGTTACTATAGACGGTTTGTGAAAGGTTTCTCTATGATTGCAACATTGATGACAAAGCTATTACAGAAAGATATTAAGTTCGAATGGTCAAAAAAGTGCCAGAAAAGTTTTGATCAGTTGAAAGCCCTTTTGACCAAAGCTCCACTGCTAGTTCAGCTAGAATCGGGTAAAGAATTTGTTATCTATAGTGATGCATCTTTAAATGGTTTGGGTTGTGTGTTAATGCAGGAAGGCAAAGTCATAGTTTATGCCTCAAGACAGTTAAAGTCGCATGAAAAGAACTATCTGACACACGACCTAGAGTTAGCAGATATTGTGTTTGCATTGAAGATATGGCGTCACTACCTGTTTGATGAGAAATGTCATGTTTATTTTGATCACAAAAGCCTGAAATATTTGATGACACAAAAAGATCTGAATTTGAGACAGCGTCGATGGTTAAAACTGTTAAAAGACTACGAGCTTGTGATTGACTACCATCCAGGAAAGGCTAATGTTGTTACTGATGCTCTAAGCCGAAAATCACTGTTTACTTTGCATGCAATGAATACACATATGACTATGTATGATGATGATTCGATAATAGATGAATTAAAAGCAAGATCGTTATTTGTTGAACAAATTTGTGATGCTCAGAAAGTTGATAATGATTTATTAGCAAAACGGGTTCAATTTGATTCAAATATTGATTCAGAGTTCAGATTTGATACTGAAGGTTGTTTGAGGTTTAGAAATCGAATATGTGTTCCTAGAAATCCAGAGTTAATTCAGATGATTTTGAACAAAGCTCACGGCAGTCGGTTATCTATTCACCCGGGTAGTACGAAAATGTATAATGATCTGAAACAACTTTACTGGTGGCATGGTATGAAGCGAGATATTTCTGACTTTGTTTCGAAATGTTTAGTTTGTCAAAAAGTAAAAGCCGAGCATCAGGTACTTTTTGGATTAATTCAGCCAATCATGATACCCAAGTGGAAATGGGATAGAGTCACAATGGATTTTGTATCTAGTTTACCGTTATCACTGAGCAAGAAAGATGCAATCTGGGTTATTGTGGATAGATTGACTAAATCGGCTCATTTTGTTTCGGTTCGCACAAATTACTCGCTTGATAAGTTAGTTGAATTGTATGTTTCTTAGATTGTGAGATTACACGGTGTACCTATCTCTATTGTTTCGAATAGAGATCCAAGGTTTACATCGCGGTTTTGGAAGAAACGACAAGATGCTCTAGGTATGAAATTGCATTTTAGCACTGCTTTCCATTTGCAAATAGATGGTCAGTCCGAACGAATCATTTTGATACTTGAGGATATGTTGAGATGTTGCATTCTCGAGTTCGAAGGTACGTGGGAACGATACTTACCTCTGATTGAATTTGCGTACAATAATAGCTTTCAATCGAGTATCAAAATGGCACCTTATGAGGCTTTGTATGATCGTAAATGTCGTACACCATTGTATTGGACCGAGATCAGTGAAAATAAGATACGTGGGGTTGATTTGATTAGAGAGACTGAATAAAAAGTAATGGTGATTCATGAAAGTCTAAAATCAACGCCAGATCGTCAGAAATCGTATGCGAATTTGAAATGAAAAATATATAGAGCCTCAGATCGGGGAAAAAGTATTTTTGAAAGTCTCACCATGGAATAAAATACTCAGATTTGGTCGTAAAGGCAAATTGAGTCCGAGATTTATTGGGCCGTATGAGATTATTGAGCGTATAGGGTCGGTTGCTTATAGACTGTTGTTGCCACCTAAGTTAGAAAAGGTCCATAATGTATTCCATGTCTTGATGCTTCGGAGATATAGATCTGATCCCTCACATGTGATTAATCCGTCAGAGATCGAGATTAAGTCTGATATGACATATAAGGAATAACCGATTCGCATTTTGGGTCGCGAGATTAAAGAATTATGAAATAAGAAAATTTCATTAGTAAAAGTACTGTGGCATAAACACGGAGTTGAAGAGGCAACATGGGACCTAGAAGATGCAATGAAAGAACGTTATCCAAACCTATTTACCAGTAAGATTTTATGGGACGAAAATCCCTAAGGGGGAGAGTTGTAATAGCTCGATTTAGACCATATTCAGAACGGTGGTTTCGGGACCACGAATCTGAGTCCAAAAAATATTTTAAAATTATTTTCTGTGTTTACTATGTGTGAATTTCTATCTGTGAAATTTTCGTGTTTTAATTTTGTCGTTTGAGTGTCGATTTAATTAAAAGGGTTTAATCGCGTAAAATAAATATTTGAGGGTTAAATGTGAAAGTGCCTAATTGTTGTTGTTTTTATAATGTGAAGCATTTATAAAGCAATTATGCCATTGAATATAGGAGTGGACGGTTTTGGACATGTTTTATATGGTTTTCTAATTAAATTTTAAAAGGTTAAATATGTAAAATAGTAAATAATATAACATAAATTAAAAGCCATAAGTGTTCATATTCTTGCATGACCAAATATAAAGAAAAGAAAAAAAAAAGAAATAAAGCTTCCATAGGTTCGGCCATTGTTGATAGCTTAATCAAGGTATGTAACTAGCTCAGTTTTAGATAATTTTTACGTTTTTGAGATCATTACTATGTTATCTACAAAGCCCATGCTTGAATTTTTTATTTTGATGAATATTTTGAGTTATGCCATTGATGAATATTTGAGCTTTGTCATGTTAGTTGATGAAATATGAAAGATATGTTTTGTATTAGAATTTTTGATGATTTTGAGTAATTAGGACTAAATTGAAAAAAAAATTGAGGGACTAAAATGTGAGATAAATGAAATGTGTGGATTTGTATGAATACATGGAACATTCGTCCTAAGTATAGTATATGCAAATTTTGCATGTTTTGTGTTTTGTGCAAATTGGACTAAATTGTAAAAAGTGTAAATGTCAGGGGTAAAATGGCAATTTGCCCATTTATGTGTTTTTGGACTAAAATGAGTGAAAATATGTTTGAATGAGTTTAATTTGAATTGTTTAGATCAAGAACCAAAGAAATCAGATTTGGATCGGAGGAAAACTAAAGTTGTCGATTAGCCATCCCGTTCCGATTTTCATCGTCCGAGGTAAGTTTATAAGAAAATAAGTGTTAATAATTTTGAATAAATATATGTTTTAAATGCTGAATTGAATTTTATTATTATATATACTTAATGACTGAATGTGTATATGCTTGAAAATTAAGTTTATGAGTTTGATTCGATCGAGTTACGACGTCCGAAAGCCCCATATGAACTTAGGAATAGTTAGGATACATATGTCATGACATAGGATTCTGACATGTGATATGCGAGTAAGAACACGGCATCAATATATGTGTGCAAGTAAGAACACGTTTTATATGCTAGCATCGATATGTGACTCCGATATATGTGTGCGGTAAGACCCTGTCTGAGACAGTGGCATCGATATGTGATTACATGTGATATCCCGAATAAGGGCCTAATCGGAATAGTGGTTTCGTGACACAAATCTAAGATAGAAATAATTATTTTATGATTATTTTGAGGTCTATGACATGATTGCATGATTGTGTGAAAATTTCGTGAAGAAATTTTATGCATAAAGTGCTTAAATTGAAATTAGGGACTAAATCGAATAATTTGCAAAACTTGCATTCTAGAAGTTTTTAGTATGAAATTGCTTTGGAATATTAATGAGGAGGTCTTAAATAGCAATTTGACCAATTTCTAAGTCTATGGACAAAAATTGGACATGGATGGAATTTTTTGAAAGTTTAGTAGTAAGGGCATTTTAGTCATTTAGTAATTAAAAGAAATAAAAAGGGAAAATAAAGCCAAAATTGACTCATCTTTTTCATGGAGGCCGAAATTAGCATGTGGGAAGCCATGGCTAGGGTTTTCAAGCTTTCCAAGCTCAATAATGAAGGAAATCGAGATTCGGGCTTAAATCGAGAAAATACAAGGTTATGGACTAAAATAGTAAATTGCCGTTTCTAGATCGAGGTAAGTTGGTATGATAATAATACTGCAATAATGTTGTAATTTATATTTGAAAGTTAAATTTAGTGAAATAATTGAATTATGTTAAATTAAATGTTATGGTGCTAAGTTTATGAAATGATTTAAAAATATGTCTATGGTACATGAAGTGCATTGAATTATCATACATAAATGTGATTTTTATTATTATGGATATTATGAGCAATTGTAAGTTCATATGATTTTTAATAATGCAATGTGTAATTTAATGTTATTGCCTTGATATTAAATGAGATGTAAGTAATATATCAATTTTACTTGTATTATGATATTTTATAATAATATTGGAAATATGTTTGTTGATAATTACTTGATTGGTGAAATTGTTGGAAAAGAGAGAAATCCCGGTTGAACCTTCGGAAAGATTGGATGATACAGATGGTATGTAGCTAGGTCACATGTATGGTGCTGAGTGCACATCATGTGTACAAGAGAGCTACGAGACATTATGATGTAGCTAGGTCGCATGGGTGATACTATGTGTACACCATGTAGACAAGAGAGCTACGGGATATATGTAGCTAGGTCGCATGCGTGGTTCCAGGTGAAGGACACCATGTAGACAAGAGAGCTACGAGATAAACTGGCTAGGTCACATGGGTGATACTAAGTGTTCACCATGTGTACAAGAGAGCTGAACTTTATGATGGGTGGAGCTATCTTCTGAAACCACCAAGTATCAAGGATTGATCCGAAGTGTTCAACGGGAGACTTACTATGTACTGCTTTGTGAGTTTTGTGATGAATAAGTGCAAGAATTTGCTTATGTGAATGATGTGTTCATTAAGTGACCGGGATGTGGTAAGGTTATAAACAAGTAAGTTATACATGAGGATGATTTTATGGTGACCTTGTAATCATGGTCCTATACTTGTGATGTATGAAATGTGGTGAAAATGATTTGTGATATGTATGTTAAAATTAGGTTAATACAAAGAAAGTGTGAAAGAGTGAATTAGCAATAAAATTGTTTTGGACAGCAGCAGTGACGTGACTTTGAAAATTCACTAAATATTTTGGAAGTTGAATAAAAATGCAAATGATATATTAAAATAAAGATTAATGAGTCTATTTTCACAAGAAAGAAACAAGGAAAGCAAAAGAATTTTATATTGTGTGATATTTGAATTCTCGTGAAACAGGGTCTGAATGAATTCGAGGTCCCCTGTTCTGACTTTATAAATTCACCATAAATTGTACAAAAATTATTAAGAGTCATGTTTTACATGAATGGATTCCTTATTGATTCTATTTTTAAGGGAAACAAACGGCATGGTCGTTGGAATTCTGTACAAGGAGAAATTTGGTTTGTAGTGCACAGAGGTTAGAGTAGTCGTACTCTGAAACAGGGGAGACTTTAACTAATAAACTGTACTAATTGGCTAAACCAAAAATTCTAGAAATTTTATAGGAGAAATAAATACGAAACTAAATTTGGAGTTTTGTAGCTTCAGATATGAATGATTTAGTAACTCTAACTCGATAACACAGCTTAACCTGAATATGTGTAATTGTATAATTATAGTGTTTTATCTTGAAAAGCGTGGTAGTAATTGCTTATTATTTTTATGCGAGCTTACTAAGCGTAAAGCTTACTTCCTCCTTTCCATTTCTTTTTAGTTTGTCAGTCATTTCGGGGTTGGAGATCGTCGAGGCAAACATCACACTATCAAGCCATTATCCTTGGAGTATTGGCAAGTATATGTTAAATATTTTCATGTGAGTGGCATGTATAGGAAGTTTGTTTCATGTCATGTATTATTATTATGATTTGGCTTATGTATTGTCCTATATCGAGCTGTTCTATATGGCCATGAGATGTGGCCTTTATTCATTATGGTTTGTAAGTTTTAATTTTGGGCAAAAACTTGGTGACTCGATTTTATATGTTTGTGAATGTTTAAGTCCAGTAACGCCTTGAACCCTGTCCTGGAGTTGGATATGGGTGAAGGATGTTACATTACATGTAATACCACGTCTGGGACGTTGGCATTGTACAATATATGTGATTATCCGAGTGTCCTATACAATTCTGAATCGTTCATCGGGCAACGATAAGTTGTGAACGAATGTACAAAATGAGTTAAAGGGATCAGGTATGTGATACCTATTTACCTATTTGAATTAAGGTAAGTAAGTTACATGATTTGGGTTGTAAATCATGTATTATGTAAATGATAACTGAGTGTGCATATGGAAAATGAATTCGGCCTTTTGATTATATCATGTAAATATTACGAAATGATTCATGAATATATGTATGTGGGTTAATGTATATTCGGCTATATAATAGTATTAAGGTTTTGAAATTGAATGTTACATTGATGATGGATACATGTATATATTTGGCTAAGGTAACTATGTATATGGAAGTATATGTTATATATGAAATTATGATCTTGAAAATAAATGTGATTATAGTAGCATAAATTTGGTTTGGTTTAAATGAGTTGATTATGTTGTTAAGTTTTTTATTTGCTCATGACTTATTAAGCTATGATAGCTTATTGTATGCATATGTTTACCATTGTTTTATAGATTTTGAAATCAAGTTAAGAGCTCGGGGATCGTCAGCACAATCCATCACACTATCTACTGTTTCGGTACTTTATAAGTTGAACTCGAACTTATGGCATGTATAGGCTAGCCTTGGAGTTAGTTTGTTTTCAATGTATATGTATATAAAGCCATGTGAAAATGGCTTGATCTAAGTGCTAATGTTTTAATGTTTAAGTGATTTTGGTCATGGTGTATATGTGTGAATTAAACTTGACATATAGATGATGAATGTGTTTCAATTATGGCTTATGATTTATTTATTTAGGATGTATAATTTGTCTTGTGAATTGTCTTGGAGGTGGTAAATGATGTGCCTTTATATTCGGCAAGTGATGGGTAAAACATATACATATGCTTATGACATGTTTGCTTGTGGTTCGGTTTTTAAAGGGGAAGTCGCTAGTAAAATGATTGATTACTAAGTGTGTTATATGTGATTGTAAAATTCGGTTTTGGTATGTGGTTCATTTTGGTAAGCATGTGATTTGATAATGGTGTGACAGATTGGGGTTAGATTTGATAACCGAATAATTAATTAGTTAATAGGTTGAAATATGAGGTTTAAGCATATTATTATATATCCGAATTAGGTATACATTGATATGCTATTTGTGTTCAAAAGTTTAAATATGGCTATAGTGAATTGCGCATGAGTTGGTAATATTTACAATTGTGTGTGGTTATTTAGTGATGCTTGTTTGTGTTTTATATGTAAGCATGCCTGTTAAGCCGTGAATATAGTTTAACTTTGATCATTGTGCATAACATGTGAATTGACATATTCATTACATAATTAATGGAATAAGATAATATTTATTCGGTAATTATGCTTAGATATGGCTTTGATAATATGAAATATGCGCATGGTATAATAGTAACTAAAGTATGTTTGGTCATTATTTTATATATACATATCAGTGCCGCATAAATGAATGAAAAGAATAGTATTGAAATTTGTTTCGTTTGATGTTTAATTTGTACATGTGCAAAAGCTATATAATAATAGGTTTGATATTCAAATAATGAAATAATTGTTTTGTTATATGTTCTGTATATATATATATATATATATAATTTGTTTTGGTATATACTGGATTATGTTTTAATTATGCAATGTTATGAATGATATGATTTTAAGCCTCAATATTTGATTAAGTTACGAGCATTGATGTGATTAAATTTTGAGATGTGAAATGTAATGAATATCTATATAAACTGTGATATGACCGATAATGCCTCATAACCTTAATTCGACGACGAATATGGGTTAGGGGTGTTACATTTTTTTGGTATCAGACCTATGGTTTAGTCGATTCTAGGACTAACGTAGCGCGTGTGAGTCTAGCTATACATGCCATATTTTATACTATGATAGTGGGATGACTTCTGACATTTGAAAATGTGTTTTTGTATAGTAAATGGATCCAGATAGAGCCGTAGCTGATGATGTCGAGAGTGTAGTGCCTGCTCCCACGCAAGGGACAGCACCAGTTGATTCTCGACCGACCTCGAGTAACCAAGAGGGAGAGGCTAAACAAGCCTTTTACCAAATGATGAACGACTGGTTTACTCAGTATATCCAGACAAATCTGACTGCACAACAACCTCTACCCTTGATTAATCCTTCTCCGATACCTGCTATGCCTTAAGTGAGTGATCCATTGAGATTACATAAGCCTCTTGTTGATGAAATTGTTTTGTTATATGTTCTGTATATATATATATATATAATTTGTTTTGGTATATACTGGATTATGTTTTAATTATGCAATGTTATGAATGATATGATTTTAAGACTCGATATTTGATTAAGTTACGAGCATTGATGTGATTAAATTTTGAGGTGTGAAATGTAATGAATATATGTATAAAATGTGATATGATCGGTAATGCCTCATAACCCTAATCCAGCAACGGATATGGGTTAGGGGTGTTACAATGGCCTGAAGCCAACTCAACTTATCATCTAATAACAAGACACTAACATCCAATTATATTCCTAAAGTTCAACCGGGATTTCACACCTTCCGTTTCTATCATCGAATGCATTCGTAGAGTCGTTTTCACAATTCGAACATTATCCAAAATCTCATTGTTACAATTTATGCAATATCAAAGCTTTTAACATACTTATTTAATGAAATTACCACATACGAACTTACCTCGAGTATGAAAATGGAAAAATGAGTCAATTACTCGATAATCTTGCCTTTCCCCCGATCTAATTTCAGATTCCTCTTTTCTTGATCTAAATATAATCAAAATTAACTTATTTAATCAACCATTCATTCAATTTAGTGCAAGACATACATTTAGGCCTATTTGCATTTTAGCCCCTAAACTTTCACATTTAATCAATTTAGTCCTTAATTCACAGATATACAAAATTCACACAATTCAACAAAACCCATGCTTGGCTAAATTACATATAGGTCCCTATCAGCCCAAAACTATAATAGTCTGGTTTAGACCCTAGTCAGAATAGTGATTTCGGGACCACAAATCCGAGTCTAAAAAATATTTTAATATTATTTTTTGTGTCTGTGATAAGTGAATTTATATCTGTGAAGTTTCTGTGATTTAATTTTTCTGTTTCTGTACTCGATTTTACAAAAAAGACTAAATCGCATAAAATGTGAAATTAGCATACTACATGTTTAATGTATGAATGTGACTTGGCTTATTAAAGGAGAGGTCCTTATGTTGTTATTTGACCATTGATTATATGAGTGGACATAAATGGCCTTGTTATTAATGTTTTAAAGGTTTCTGATGCATGGGTAAAATGGTAAATGAGTTATTAAGTTAATATACGTAAAACATAACATGAAAATGGCCATAAACACATTGTTTTTGCCGAAAATCAAAGGAAATAGAAAGAAGAAGACCATCCTAGCATTCGATCATTGATTTGGTTGATTAAGGTATGTACTTTGGTCCGTTTTTGATAATTTCTATGTTTCTGTGATCGTTGCTTCGTGTTCTTCAAAACCCATGTCTGAATTTCTGTTTCTATTGAAGATTATGAAATGTGTCATTAATGATTTTATGAGCTTTGTAATGTTTTTACAAGGATTACGAAAGATACATGTGGGATTATCATGTTTTGTTCTTGAATTTTTTATGGAATAGAGCTATTGGACTAATTTGTGAAAATGAAGTTTTGAGGGACTAAATTGTAAATTAAATATGTTATTTGGGCTTGTATGGAAGCTATGTATATTTGGCTAAGTTATAGTCTTGGTGAATTTTGCATATTTGTGATTTTGTGAAAAATGTTCATGGATTATTTTGAATGAAATGAATGATTCAATGGTTGAATTTGAATTGTATTAGATCAAGAACAAAGAAAATCAGACTTAGATCGAGGGAAGACCAAAATAGTTGAATGGTCGACTTGTTTCTGCCTAAAATCCATACGAGGTAAGTCAAATTACCATTAGATGGTTAATTAAATAAATTCTGCGTATATAAACTAAAATCTGTATTAGACGACTTTGAGAGCCTGATGAATGAATTTCGAGTAAACTCCGATAATATGTTAGTATCTGAAAAGCTTTGTATGTTTATTAAAGAATGTTGACATTGATCTAAGGCATCGTGTAAGACCGTGTCTGGGACACAGGCCTCAATTTGAGATTTCGTGTAAGACCTTGTCTAGGACAGAGGCATCGATACCGAATTACATGTAAGACCACGTTTGGGACGTTAGAATTGTACCCGTCTATGAATATCTATATTGTTTCTAAACTATCTGATGATAGAGTACGAGATATAGAAATGAATATATGAAATGTATAATCTATACAGGTACGTTTGTATCGTACTAGATTCTTGACTATGAAAGACTCTGTTTCGGTGAAATAATGAAATACTTTGTGAGATAGTTGTGAGTTCTTGCTATGGACTTTTACTTCATATACTTAAATAGCTAAGATAGTTGTATTTGGCTTACTAAGCTCTTTGTAGCTTACTTTGTGTGATTTCTGTTTGTTTTACAGTTATCGTAGCTATTGAAGGCTCGGGGATAGTCGAGGATTGTCATCGTACTATCGAACTCATTTTGGTACTTTTGAAAGTGTAAATATTTTTAAGAATGGTATGTATAGGCTAGAATGTTTATGTTTAAGCTTTGGTATGTATATATGTTATGCCATGAGAGTTGGCTAGCAAATGGTATGTTTGTACTTAGTTTTGGTGAATGGTTTGTGATGCCAAAGTGTGTATGCTTGTAATGGTTATATGGCCTTGTATGTAGTGGTAATTTTTGAAATATACCAAATTGAAGAAATGGTAAGTTTAAACATGAGTTAGAAGGTGCCATAATTGAGTTATGAAATGAGCATTTTGGTATGTTGTTGAAATAAGATTCTTAATGTGTTTTGGGATGGATTTGAATAGGTTATTGAATGATAATGATTTAGTTATAATGAAGTATGTTTTGAGCAATGCATTGGCTAGAAATTTTGGCATGAATGTTGTTTAATATTGCTTGTAGGAATGACCCTAAAAGGTATGGCAAATTGGCTTAAACCAAGCCTGTATTTTGCCACACGGTCGGGGATGCCTTGTGGCAGTATATGTTAAGCAGTAACCTCTTAAGATCACACGGTTAAGACACATGGGCGTGTCATATGGCCGTGGGCTTAAGTCAGTAGCCAGGTAAGTATCACACGCCCATGGCACATAGTTGTGTCTGTTGGCCGTGTGAAAAAGTCAGTATATGCACTCTATTTTGGCACGGTTGGATCACATAGGTGTGTCTGATACCCGTATGTGTCACACGGCCTAGTTACATGGTCGTGTGACCTCAATTGAATTGAAATATTTTTTCTAAGTTCTGAAAATTATGAATGTGTTCGGTTTAGTTCTGACCCTTTTCTAAAGGTAAGTCTTAGGTCTTTGAGACCTCCATAAGGAATAAATTGTTGATTTACTTATGTATTATTATTATTGTGTGATATCCATGATTCTGTATTGATCTGTAATGTTCTGTCTGTCTGGTAATGCCCTTTACCTATTCTGGCGACGGTTACGGGATAGGGGTGTTACAAAAACTTTTTTTATTTCACATTTTAACCACTCAATTTGCACATTTCACAATTTAATCCCTATTATGCATTTTCATCAAAAATCACTTTATAAAACATGAAAATCTATCATTAAAAATTCATATTCCATCTTCAAAAACCAAAGAACACATAAGTTCATCAATGGAAACTCCTAAAATCTTTAACAGTTTCAAAATCTAAGGTACGGGCTAGC
The DNA here is from genome assembly GCA_025698475.1 of Gossypium anomalum. Lineage (NCBI taxonomy): Eukaryota > Viridiplantae > Streptophyta > Magnoliopsida > Malvales > Malvaceae > Gossypium > Gossypium anomalum. Next base: position 32,900,951 of record CM046959.1, on the reverse strand, counting down.
TAGAATACGTTGCAACGATCTCAAAAATGTAAAAATCATCAAAAACCGAGCTCAAAACATTTACCAAATTAGGCTTACAAGTGCCAAACCCTAAAACTCAATCTAAGGCTTTCTTCTACATCAACATTCGGCCAAAAAGAGAGAAAGATGGACAATATTCATTTTATTTTTATTTATTAACCTTTAATAATTATTTAACCATTTTAACCTTACTAATTAATCTTTAAAAACACATAAACCATGGACATAAATGTCCACTAACCTTCAAAATGGTTCAATTACCATTTAAGGCCATCATATTTAAAAGCCAAAGCCATTAGACACCTTTAACATGTAGAATGCAACTTTTGCACTTTACACGATTTAGTCCTTTCTCTCAAATTGACTATTCAAACGATAAAATTAGCTCACGAAATTTTTACACATATCAAATAACATGCTGTAAATACCAAAAATAATATTAAAATAGTTTTCCAACATTAGATTTGTGGTTTCAAAATAACTATTCTATTTTAGCTAAAATCGGGTTGTTACATCATGGGTTACAAGTTAGAGAGTTACATGGGTGTGTCCCATATTCACACAGGTGTGTGACTCCTGTTTAGTACAAAAAGTTTCTAAGTTTTGCAAAAATTTATAAAGTTCTCAGTTTAGTCCTAGACCACTCCCAAAGCATGTTTAGGGCCTTGTAGGCTCGTATTAGGACTTTATGATTAATTGCAAATGGTTTTAATTTGGACGCAAAATTTATGGCTTGGAATTGTATGATTGTTTGTGTGGTAAGTTTGGTAACGCCTCAGACCCTGTTCCGCAATTGAATACGGGTAAAAAGTATTACATTTAGTGGTATCAGAGCTATGGTTTAGTCGATTCTTAGACTACCTAGCGTGTGTAAGATTCTAGCTATACATGCCATCTATAAATTTTGATAGTGTGACGACTTCTGACAATTTAAAATGTGTTTTCATATAGTAAATGGATCCCGACTGAGAAGTGGCTGATAACATTGATAGTAATGTGCCAGCTCCCGCTCAAGGGACCGTGCCATTTGAAAGTAGACCAATGACGATTAGTCAAGGAGGAGAGGCTAGAGAAGCCTTCTTCCAAATGATGAATGAGTGATTTGTCGAGTTTGTTTGGACAAATTTGGCTGCCCAACATCCTCCACCCCCACCCTCAACTGGTTCTCGTAGCTCCCCAAGGTGTGGAATTGGTAAGACTGAATAAGCCTCTAGTTGATAAGATTCAGAAGTAAGAGGCTGAAGGATTTAGAGAAAATATCGATGATGATCTTAAAAGAGCAGAATTCTGGCTTGAGAATTCTATCCGAGTATTTGATGAACTTTCTTGCACACTAGACGAATGTTTGAAATGTGCTATATCACTTCTAAGGGATACAGCATATCAGTGGTGGAACACTCTTATATCTGTGGTACCAAGGGAAAGAGTTATTTGGGATTTCTTCTAAGAGGAATTCAGAAAGAAGTACATCAGTCAGCGGTTTATCGATAAAAAATGTAAAAAGGTCTTGGAGTTGAAACAAGGCCGAATAACTGTGACTGAATACGAGCGAGAGTTTGTTAGAGTCAGTAAGTATGCTCAGAAATGTGTTTCAACAGAGGCTATTATGTGTAAGAGATTCAAACATGGGCTGAATGAGGGCATCAGGCTATTAGTTGGGATTTTAGAGTTGAAGGAGTTTGTTGTGCTAGTCGAACGATCTTACAAAGCCGAAGAGTTGAGTAAAGAAAAGAGAAAAGCTGAGTTTGAGGGTAGAGATTCAAGAAAGAGGCCTATGAACAAGTCATTTCAATCTTTTTCAAGGATCTAAGGCCCAACTACATCCATAGCGAGTGTATGTAATGCTAGGTCTAATAAGCCTTAATGCCAACATTGTGGTAGATGACATCCCGGTGAATGTAGGATGAATAACTGAGCTTGCTTCAAATGTGGCTCCCCAGATCACTTTATCCGAGCCTACCCTGAAATGGCTGAGAAAGATAATTTTCAGAATGCAAGATCGAGTAACACTATTGCTAGAGGGAGGCCAGTGAGAAATACAGGAAATGGGACTAGTAGCAGAGGAGTATCCAAAGACTCAGTTGTGAGATCGAAAGCTAGAGCACCTACAAGAGCTTATGCTATTCGTGCTCGTGAGGATGTGTCCTCCCCTAACGTGATCACTAGTACATTTTCTCTTTATGATACTAATGTAGTTGCATGAATTGATCCTTGATCGACTCATTCCTTTATTTCCATGAATTTGGTATTTAGTAAGAACTTGCTTGTTGAGTCTACTGAGTTTGTGATTAAGGTGTCGAACCCTTTAGGCAAATATGTTTTAGTTGATAAAGTTTGCAAGAGTTGTCCTTTAATGATTTAGGGTCACTATTTTCCAACTGACTTAATGCTTTTTCCATTTGATGAGTTTGATGTGATACTTGGAATGGATTGGTTGGCTCTGCATGATGTCCTAGTGAATTGTAGATGAAAAGTTATTGAATTGAAATGTCAAAATAATGAAACTCTTCGAGTCGAGTTGGATGAGTCGGGTGAATTACCTATTGTAATTTTGTCAATGTCGGCTTAGAGGTATGTAAGAAAGGGTTGTGAAGCATTTCTCGTGTATATACTTAATACTAAGGTGTCTAAGTTGAAGATCGAATCTGTGCTGGTAGTTCGTGAATATCTGGATGTGTTCCTAAAAGAGTTGCCAGGGTTGCCACCAATCAGGGAGGTCAAATTTGCTATTGATTTGGTATTAGGGACTGCATCGATATCGATAGCTCCGTATAGAATGGCTCCAATCGAGTTGAAAGAATTGAAGTCTCAGTTGCAAGAGTTGACAGATAAGAGTTTTGCGAGACCGAGTTTTTCACCATGAGGTGCACTTGTGTTATTCGTCAAGAAGAAAGATATATCCATGAGACTTTGTATTGATAATCGCCAACTCAACAAGGTTACAATAATGAACAAGTATCCATTACCGAGGATTGATGATTTGTTTGACCAGTTGAAAGGGGCAACAGTATTCTCAAAGATAGATTTGAGGTCCGACTATTATCAGTTGAGAGTTAAAGATTCGGATGTGCTAAAAACCACATTCAGAATGAGGTATGGGCATTATGAATTTCTTGTTATGCCTTTTGGATTAACTAATGATCCTACTATTTTTATGGATTTGACGAGTCAGATCTTCCGACCGTATTTAGATAAGTTTGTGGTTGTGTTTATTGATGACATTTTGATTAATTCTTGAGATAAGGCAGAGCATGCCGAACATTTAAGAATTGTATTGCAGACTTTGCTAGATAAAAAATTGTTTGCTAGATTCAGAAAAAATGAGTTTTGGCTCCGAGAAGTCAGATTTTTTGGGCATATTGTATCATTGGAAGGCATAAGATTTGATTCGAGTAAGATTTTGGCAATAGTGGATTGACAAGTGTCAAAAAATGTATCCGAGGTTAAAAGCTTTTTGGGCTGGGTTGGGTATTATCAATGTTTTGTACAGGGATTCTTGATGATTGCTACACCTATGACAAAATTATTACAGAAAAATGCTAAGTTAGAGTGGCCAGAGAAATGCCAAAAGAGTTTTGAACAGTTGAAAGAATTGTTAACTGAGGCACTTGTATTAGTGCAACATGAGTCAGGAAAAGAGTATGTGATTTTCAGTGACGCATCATTGAACGGTCTTGGATGCGTGTTGATGCAAGAGGGCAAAGTGATAACTTATGCCTCGAGAGAGTTGAAACCGCATGAGAAGAGCTATCTGACGCACGACTTTGAATTGGCTGCCATTTTATTTGCTTTAAAGATTTGGCGACATCATTTATTCGGTGAGAAGTGCCACATCTATACTGACCATAAGAGTTTAAAGTACTTGATGACTCAGAAGGATTTGAATTTGCGACAACGGAGATGGCTCGAGTTGTTGAAAGACTATCATCCTAGAAAGGTGAATGTAGTCGCCGATGCTTTGAGTAGGAAATCTTTGTTTGCTTTGAGAGCAATGAATATGCGATTGACTTTATCTGATGATAGCTCGATTATAGCTGAGGCGAAAACTAGACCGGTATTTCTCCAGCAGATTTGCGAAGCTCAGAAAAATGACAAACTTCAAGCTAAAAGAGTTCAGTGCGAATCAACTAGTGATTCAGATCTTCAGATTGGGGCCGATGATTTTTTGATGTTCCAAGTTAGGTTTTGTGTACTGAGAGATACCGAGCTTATTCAGAAAATTCTTCACCAGGCACACAGTGGTTGTTTGTCTGTTCACCCAGGAAACATAAAGGTGTACAATGTAACAGCCCGATTTAGGGTCCAATCAGAACAGTGGTCTCGGGACCACAAATTTGAAGTTATAAAAAATATTTTATTATTATTATGGAGTCATTGCATGATTATATTAGTGCATGAAAGATTTGGTGAATTAATTTTAACGATTGTGAGCCCAATTACGAAAAAGGACTAAATCGCATAAAGTGCAAAAGTCATAATTTAATAGCTAAAGGTGTTATTTTACTAGAGAATCAAAATTGGGGAATTTTAAAGGGCAATTAAACCCTTTTCAAGGAGCATATCCGGCCATAGGGTCAAGAGGAGACAAAATTTTAAAATTTGGTGGGTTAGGTGACTTATTTTAACTAAAATAGAAATAGATGAAAGAATGATGATATCATCCCTTTCCATCTTCTTCCTCCACCAAAATTTTTAGCAAAGAATGGGGTCTTGAAAGCTTAAACAATTTTAGTAACATTAAGCCTCTCAAGTAAGTGATTTTGAAAGTTTCTCTTAATGGTTCTTACATTTTTGGACTCCTTGAAGCATGAGCTTTCAAATGAAGGGTCTATTTTGCAAATGATTAAGAGTTTAGGGTTTTAACATGGATGGATTTGTGATAGTTTTTGAGTTTTTATGGAATAAAATGAGTCTTAGTTGTGTAATAGACAACTTTTGTGAAAGAATTTCTCATGAAAACCCTTATAGGACCATTTTGCAAAGTTTGTGAAATAAGTGATAAATATGTGAAATAGTGAGAATCTGAAGTTGCTATAAGAGTAAAAAGAGTTTGGCTAGGCTTGAAATACGAAGAAATTTGATAAAAATTAATTTTTGAGCGTAGGGGCAAAATGGTCATTTTGCCAAGGTCTAGGGGCAAAAATGGTCATTTTACCTAAGATGTGAGTTTTAAATTGCCTAATTGTGATTAGTGACTAAATGAGTGCATTTTGCTAATATAGACAAATCCAAACCTAAATCGGGGGAAGGCCAAGCAAATCAACTAAACCTACTAGTCGTGAGCGTTTTGTAATCCGAGGTAAGTTGTATGTAAATAATACAACTACATTGTTAATGTATGTATTCGAATTGTCATTGAATTGATATAGCATGAAATGCTAGATTGTGAACTGGGAATGCATATTGATAATTGAGATAGTAGAAATCCCGTGGAATCCTATGAAATAAACCGGATATTCATACCGTGTCATTTGGTCATTTGTGTAAGCTAGTGTAAGACATGTCTGGGACATGCATCGGCCACATTATGAGAGCCAATGTAAGAACATGTCTGGGATATGGCATCAGCATTGAGACTAGTGCCAATGTAAGACGTGTCTAGGACATGCATCAGCCTCGGGAAGTAAGCCAGTGTAAGACATGTCTGGGACATGCATCGGCTACGACATGTGTTAGTGTACGACCATGTCTGGGACATGGCATCGGAACAAATATGCGAGAGCTAGTGTAGGACCATGTCTGGGACATGGCATCAGCCTCGAAGAGGATAGCCAGTGTAAGACCATGTCTGGGACATACCATCGACGCACTTACCCATGTGTGAGGCTTATGCAATATCCGGTAGTGTTCCGAATGGTTCAACGGTGAAAGTAATATTCTTAATATAATGAGGAAAGTATAACCATGTTGTGAGTGGCACAGGCACCTAATTGGTACGTATCCGATATGAGCTCATTGTATAATATGTGACTTGTATGGATGGTAATGAGTAAATTATATCTATGCCTACCTTGGTGTTATGAGCATGTTGATTATTGATGTATTGTTATGGCATATTTATTTGTATGCAACTTACTAAGCATTTTATGCTTACTCCCTCTTTCTTTCCATTTTCTTTCAGTACCACCTAATTAGCTCAAGGATCACCGCAAATCAGAGATATCGATCACACTATCATCCGAAGCTTTTGGTATAGTTGGATTTATATTTTTGAATTTGGCATGTATAAGGTTTAAACTTTAATATTTTGTGTCTTTGAGAATTGGCCAAATGTGTTGGCTTGGGTTAGAAACCCTTCATTTTGTATTAAGCCTTGAATGGTGACTAATATTCATTTTGATTATATGCAAAGATGTTATTTCAATAGTTGAGTATTTTTGTAACACCCCTTACCTGTACCCATGCCCGGGGACAAGTATGAGGCGTTACCAGACAGATATGCAGGCAGAACCAGAAAATACGAGTCATAAAATTTCGTTTCAACCTTAAATCAATTTATTAGCATGGGCCTACAAGGCCTTTGTTTAATACCAGGAATAAATCAGAACAATGTCAGACATTCGGCATGAATTCTTTGAATAATACCCCACACGCCCGTGTAGGGATTACACACGCCCGTGGGTAGGGAAACACGCCCATACCCCTAAACCATGGACAACACTGACTTATTGACACGGCCATGGCACACGCCCTGGGTTCACCCCGTGCCCATGACTTGAGCAATCTGTTAAAATAACACGGCCAAGACACACGCCCATGTCTCTAGCTTATGCTTGATGCTAACTTAAAATTTTAGGTGCAGGGGACGCACGGCCATACCACACACCCATGTGAGTGGCCCATGTGTCACACACGGCCAAGACACACGCCCGTGTGTCCCACTATATGGACCCTATTAGGCTATTTTCCAGGTCCTTGGTCACCCTTTTTACACCCTCATATCTATTAGATATCAATTAACAAGTAATATTCACTTAATACTCATGAATTGACTTCATAAAACCTTATTGCATGGAAACCTCATATCATTGGTTTATACATGCCATAATGTTTCTTAGTAGTTTGAAGAATGATAGCAGTATTTGCCTCAACATTGGATTTGGCTCGTTATTTACTCATTGCCAATTATGATCCTCCCAATTCCGATGAATTGGTCACATTTTATAAATATGTCTATATTATAGTACATTCATCAACTTATCTAGCATGATTGGTGGGATAACATACCACACCCCAAAAATCATATATCATGGTCAATACAAAATGTATAAACAAGACATCCAAGCCTTTACATTGGTTAGCCAATTGGCATTTAACAAAATAACTCAAAAACACCTATACATGCCAATTAACAAAATGAAAGTATTCATATACCAAAGGAAACCTAGTTGATAGTGTTTTCTAATCTCCAACCATCCTCCAAGCTTTATGAGTCCCCAGGCTCTGAAAAGTAGGGAAAAGAGAGGAGTAAGCATTTACATGCTTAGTAAGCTCGAATAACTAGGAAAGCAAACTTACTGTAATTTAGCATTCAAACATATTTGGTTAGTAAACTCAATTAGCATGAAATGCTTTTCCTAATCATACACTCAATCAATGAGTTAGATATATATATATATATATATCAATAATACCATGGAATTTAACTTAGATAAGCTCATCATTTCACATTTCATCTTACACATGTATATTATATTAGCCTCGTTGAGTTTATAGGAAATCTAGATGAAATACCCATTAACCGTCAATTCGTATGAATGATCATATTAGGTATGCACTCCCGTAAACCTCACATTCTTATGGCGGGATTACCAGTCCAGGCTAAATCCCATTCATGGTAAACATCCTCACTGAGCTAAGATCTGAATTACCAGTCCAGGCTAAATTCAAACCCTATTTGGATTACCTGTCCAGGCTAAATCCAAAATGCACTCATATTCTTCGGGAGGCTCAATCATTTAGAAGGAACACTCGTCTGGGCTAGATCCTTTTCAGAAATGAGATCAAAGATTACCCATCTCGGGCTAAAACCTTACTGCAACACATGCAGGATCTCATTTTTCATATAAATCATGGTTCATCCATTGGATTTCCCATTTAACCTCAACCAAGACATATATCATCAATTCATTATCCAACTGTATTTCACACATTTACATATTTTGAAAAAAATGCAATTCATCATTCATTTATTAATGTATATAATTAAGCATATTATGTGTTTAAGTTATCCGAACTTTCCTGGTGTTCGTTTCATCTTATGTTTTGGTCACTCCGAAACCTTCCGCTTTCCTCGATCGACCTCCGAAATTTGTTCCTTGGGGTCTATAACAATAAGAATAGATTATTAACCATTCATTTTATCTATTTCAAGTCTAAATTCCACCCCTGGTCAAAATGACCATTTTGCCCCTAGCTTTCATGTTTTTACGATTTAGTACCTAGGCTCGTATAATGAAACTCATGCAATTTCTACCTTACCCAAGCCTAGCCAAACATTTTTCTCTCCTATGGTAACACACATGTTCCATTGGTTTCACATTTCTACCACACACATTTTATAACTTTCACAAAATGGTCCCTATAAGGGTTTATCATGAAAATCACCTAGAAAAAGATGTTTAACATACATCTTCCTTTCATTTTCCTCCATAAACCATCAAAATACAAGGATTTCATGCATGGGTAAATTTTTAAACATGAACCCTAGCATGAAATATGGGTAGAAATGGAAAGGACAAGCTATCGGGATCTCAAAAATACAAAGAACATTAAAAACGGGGCTTGAGAGCATTTACTATTGAGCTTGAAAATTGAAGAAACCCTAGCTATGGAGGGCTTAAAATTTTTGCAGGTATGGGGAAGAAGATGGCTAATTTTTGCTTGTTTTTCCCCTTTTTAATTCATTAAAATGGCAAATGACCAAAATGCTCTTAAACCCCTTTCTTTAAAAATTCATCCATGCAAGCCCATTTTTGTCCAAATTTCTAGAACTTGGTCAAATTACTATTTGAGGACCTCTAATTCATAATCCAAACCAATTTCATATAAACTGCTTCTAAAACCCATGTTTTGAAATTTATTCAATTTGGTCCCTAATTCCCAATTGAACATCTTATACTTAAAATTCCTTCATGAAACTCTAATGTAAACATATCCTCATATTCTAGACCTCATAACATTCATAAAATAAATATTTTAACATCAAATTTGTGGTCCCAAAACCACTATTCTGACTAGGCCCTATTTCGGGATGTTACATTGCTCCCCCCTTATAGACTTTCGTCCTTGAAAGTCTTACCAGCAAACAAGTGCAGATATTGACTTCTCATGGTTTCTTCCGGCTCCCATGTAGCTTCTTCCATGCCATGTCGATGCCATAGAACTTTTACTAGAGCCACATTTTTGTTTCTCAATTATTTAACTTCACGAGCCAATATCATAACTGGTTCCTCACCATAGGTCATGTCCGGTCTAATTTCAATCTCCGTCGGTGAAATTACATGAGAGGGGTCTGATCGGTACCTCCTTAACATAGATACATGAAATACATCATGAATCTTCTCTAACTCAGGTGGTAATGCTAAACAATAAGCTAAAGGTCCAATTCTTTTGGTGATCTGGTACGGTCCAATAAATCGCGGATTCAGTTTGCCTTTTCGACCAAATCTTAACACTTTTTTCCATGGAGACACTTTCAAGAATACTTTATCTTCAGTTTGGAACTCGATTTCTTTTCTTTTCAGATCAGCATATGACTTTTACCTATCCGACACTGCTTTCAGACAGTCGCGTATCACTTTAACCTTCTCTTCGGTCTCCTAGATCACATTAACTCCATGAATCTGATTTTCCTTGAGTTCTTTCCAGTACAACAGAGTCTGCACTTTCTACCATACAAGGCCTCATAAGGTGCCATTTTCAAACTCGTTTGAAAGCTATTGTTATAGGCAAATTCTACCAATGGCAAATATTTTTCCCAGCTACCTTGAAATTTAAGGATGCAAGAACTCAACATATCCTCGAGAATCTGAATCATTCTCTCAGACTGACCATCTATTTAAGGATGAAAGGCTGTACTAAAACTCAATTTCGTACCCAAGGCTTCTTGTAATATCTTCCAGAATCTCAAAGTAAACCTCGGGTCTCTATCTGAAATGATCGACAGTGGTACTCCGTGTAGTCTCACTATCTCAGAAATGTACAAGTCAGCTAATCTGTCAAGGGAGAAATCTATTCTTACCAGAATAAAATGAGCCGACTTCGTCAATTTATCCACTACAACACATATGGCATCTTTCTTTTTCGGAGTCAAAGGCAATCCTGTTACAAAATCCATGGTAATTCTGTCCCATTTCCATTCGGGAACCATTATAGGCTCTAACAAACCTGAAGGTACTTGATGTTCAGCTTTCACTTGCTGACATACTAGGCATTTTGATACAAATTCAGAAATATCTTTTTTCTTGTCGTTCCACCAGTACATCTTTTTCAAATCGTTGTACATCTTGGTACTTCCCGAGTGAATTGACAAGCGGCTACTATGCGCTTCTTGCAAAATTCTCTGACTAAGCTCTCTACTCTTGGGTACACAAACCCTATCTCTGAACATCAAACATCCATCAGAATCAATTCAAAAATCAGACTCAATACCTGACTCACATTAAGTCCTTTTTGCCTGCAATTCACTCTCATTGTACTGAGCACTATGAATTTCTAGCTTCTATCTCTGCCAAGACCGAACCATCATCAAGCAATGCCATACGAGCATCCATGGCCTTTAGTGCAGACATGGACTTTCTACTCAATGCATCGGTGACTATATTCGCCTTTCCCAGGTGATAATCAATAACCAAATCGTAGTCTTTAATTAGTTCTAACCATCTCCGCTGTCTCAGATTTAATTCTTTTTGAGTAATCAAGTATTTCCAACTTTTGTGGTCTATGAAAATACGACAAGTCTTGCCATATAAATAATGTCTCCAAATCTTCAAAGCAAAAACAATGGTGGCAAGCTCTAGGTCGTGTGTCAGATAATTTTTCTCGTGCGACTTTGACTGTCGTGAAGCATAGGCTATCACCTTGCCATCTTGCATAAGCACACAACCTAATCCATTCAAGGATGCATCACTGTAGATCACAAATTCCTTTCCCAGATCAAGCAATATTAAAACAGGAGCTTCAGTCAGCAATATCTTCAACTTCTCGAAACTCTACTGACATTTCTTTGTCCATTCGAATTTAACATCTTTCTGAAGTATTTTTGTCATTGGAGTAGCTATTACGGAGAATCCCTTCACAAACCTTCGATAATAACCGGCTAAGCCCAAAAAGCTTCTAACCTTAGTTACATTTCTAGGCGGATTCCATTCTATAATAGCAGAGATCTTACTTGGATCAACTCGGATGCCTTCACCCGAAACAATGTGACCCAAAAATCCAACTTCTAGGAGCCAAAACTCACTCTTGCTAAACTTAGCTTACAGCTTTTTTTCTCGTAAAGTTTGCAATACAATCCTCAAGTGCTTTGCGTGCTCGGTCTCATCTTTAGAGTAAATTAAAATGTCGTCAATGAACACCACAACGAACTTATCCAAATATGGCCGAAAGGTCCTATTCATAAGATCCACGAATACGGCCGATGCATTAGTCAGCCCAAATGGCATGACAAGGAACTCATAATGTCCGTACCTCATCCTGAAAGCTGCCTTAGGTACATCAAACTCTTTAACCCGCAGCTGATAATAACCAGACCTCAAGTCTATCTTGGAGAATACGGTGGCTCTTCTCAACTAGTCAAATAAATCATCAATCCTTGGCAAAGGATACTTATTTTTGACAGTTACCTTATTAAGTTGTCGATAATCAATACATAATCTCATCGAACCATCTTTCTTCTTTACAAAAAGTATGGGGGCACCCCAAGGTGAAAAACTTAGCCTTGCAAAGCCTTTATCCGCCAACTCTTGTAACTGTGTTTTTAACTCTTTTAGCTCGGTTGGTGCCATTCTATACGGAGCAATAGAAATGGGAGTTGTCCCTGACACCAATTCAATACCAAATTCTACTTCCCTCTCAGGAGGTAATCCGGGTAATTCTTATGGGAATACGTCTGGATATTCGCATACTATCGGCACAGCCTCAATCTTCAACTCTGCTTCCTTTGTGTTTAATACGAATGCAAGATAGGCTTCACACCCTTTTCTCATATATCTCTGGGTAACCATTGCTATGATTACCATTGGCAACGTACTCAATTCTCTTGAATCAACCAGTAAAATCTCACCATTCGAGCACTTCAACTCAATATACTGATTACTACAGTTTACTGTTACATCATGCAAGGCTAAACAATCCATACCAAGTATTACATCAAATTCGTCAAATGGTAACAACATAAGGTTAGCCAGAAAACAATGACCCTGAATCGTCAAAGGACAATTCTTACAGATTTTATCAACCATCACAGATCTACCTAGTGGGTTCGACACTTTAATACTAAATTCTGTAGGTTCAACCGGTAAATTCATCCTAGTTATCAATCTCATGCATATGTATGAATGTGTCGACCCTGGGTCAATTAAAGCAATAACACATGTATTAAAAAGGGAAAAAGTACCCGTGATGACATCGAGAGTAGAGGCTTCATCTCGATCGCGTATCGTATACGTCCTTGCCGGAGCTCGAGCCTCAAATTTTGCAGCATTCTTAGCCGCAGCTTGACTACCACTAACATTCCCTGGATGTCTCGGAGGTTTACCACGTGAAATAGGAGTACTTGATTTCGGGGTTGTTCTCGTACCCCATTCATTTCTTTCCAGGCAGTCTTTGAGGAAGTGTTCAAAAGAACCACATCGAAAATAAGCGTCGCTCTTCATTCAGTACTCTCCGAAGTGAAATTTGTTGCAGCTCTTACACTTTGGCTTTTGATCATCAACACTCCCCACACTAGTCGCCTTTACAGAGGAGGACTTCTGACTCTGTCATTTAGAACCTCTGGGTCTACCCGAATATCCCACCGATGAAGTGGAGCGTTCTTGCTGACTCCTTGCTTTCTTCGTGGAAAATGAAAGCGTTTTTCCAGTAAACCTCTTTCTTGCAACTCGATCTTCTCTTTTTGCTTTCTTTCTTTCATTACCAAGTTCCTCAGCCTTCTTGGCTCGATCAGCCAATGCAGCAAATTCCCGTGTTGTAATATCTCGAAATAAGGCTTAAATGGAATAGTGGTTGTGAAACCACAAATCTGAGATAGAAAAGTTTATTTCGATTAATTTTTATGATTTACAGAGTGATTAGATGCATGTGTTAGAGTATTGATAAGAAATTTTATAGATTGCATGTTCAATTTGCCTATTAGGGTTTATTTGCAGAAGTTGCTGTAACAGCCCGATTTAGGGCATAAACAGAATGATGGTTTTAAAACCACGAATTTGAAGTCAAAAAATTTATTTCAATTAATTTTTAAGGTTTATTTATTGATTAAAATATTGTGTAAAAATATCGTTAAGAAATTTTACTGATAAAGTGCTTAATTGGACTTTTAGGACTAAATTGCAAAAGTTGCAAAATATATGTTCTAATTCATAAGTACTTGATTGAAATGGGAGTTTAAAGAGGAGGTCCTTAAATGGTAATTAGACCATTATATTTCGTTTGGACAAAAATGGGCATGAATAGGACAAAATTTTAAAGAAAGGCCTTAAGGGCATTTTAGTCATTTGGTAATTAAAAAAATAAAAAGGGAAAATAAAGCCAAAATTGACTCATATTTTTCATGGAGGCCGAAATTAGCATGGGGGAAGCCATGGCTAGGGTTTCAAGCTTTCCAAGCTCAATAGTAAGTCCGTTCTAGCCCCGTTTTTCAAGTTCTTTACGTTTTTGGAATCTCGGTAACTTGATTAAGCTTATTCTGGCAATAATTTAAGCTAGGGTTCATATTTGGAAAAATACCCATAGGTGAAATGTGTTTATTTTGATGTTTTATGGTAGAATATGAAGGCTGAAATTATGTTAAGCAACTTTTGCTAAGCGGTTTTAAGAAAAAATGAGTAAAACGACTTAATCGGTAAAAGTTGTTATTATTCATAATTATGTGTTAGAGTCGGAATATGATGTTGCCATAGAAGAGAAAAATGATCAGCATGTCATAAAACATAAGAATAAGGGATGAAGTTTAATTCCAGACCCTAAGGGCAAAAGTGTAAATATGCAAAAGTTTAAGGGCAAAATTGTAATTTTTCCAAAGTTTGAGTTAAGGACTGTTTTGAATAGTACATTAATTAAATAAGTAAAATATGATATTTTAGATCCCGGAAAATGAGATTTGAACCTAGAATGGGAGAAAAATAAAAAATCGGGAAAGTTGGTAAAATGGCCATTTTAGTATCGAGGTAAGTTCATATGTATAATAAGCATTAATTTATGCATGTTTCAATGTAATATTGATATATTTACTATGATTGCTGAGGTGTTGAAAGTAAGTATAATTATGATGATTTAAATGTTCAATATTAATTCGACATGGAAATGAGAAAGTATGTAAGTTTGTATGTAAATATTACATTATCTTTATTTATGTTTTTATATTTCAGCATATTTATGTATTGTAGCTGATTTTTGAATTATAATTGACTATTGGAAGAATGGAATAAAGTATTAGATAGTGTGATACTTCCCGTTTGAACCTTCGGAATCGAAAGATACGGATGGTATGTAGCTAGGTCATATGTGTAATACGGGATGTACACCATGTGTACAAGAGAGCTACGGGATATATGTAGCTAGGTCGCATGCGTGGTTCCAGGTCAAGGACACCATGTAGACAAGAGAGCTACGAGATAAATTGGCTAGGTCACATGGGTGGTACTAAGTGTTCACTATGTGTACAAGAGAGCCAAAATTATGTGTACAATTGAGCTAGGTCACATGAGTGGTGCTAAGTGAAGGCCACTATGTGTACAAGAGAGCTTCGATTTTAAAGGTGGGCTGTGTGCGATATCATCGCGTATCTGTTATTATTCCGAAGCGTTCAACTGGGAAATTAATTAAATGAAATTGTGTATGACTTTGTGATGATAAGTGTAAGAATATACGTGTTTAACTTATGAGCAATATGCTCGATATGTGATTGGAAATTAGAAAGATTGTTATGGGTAAGTGATGAATACAATTGAAGTGTGAAAGATCAAAATTGACAATAAAACTGTTCGGGATAGTTGCAGTGATAGGAATATAAAAATTTACCAAAAATAGTAGAAATTGAATCAGAGACTGAATGAGATATCAAATTAGAGCTTAATAAATCTATTTTCATATAACGGAAACAGAGCAAGAAAAGGAATTCTATATTATGAGATATTTAGGTTTTTGAGAGACTGGTTCAGAATGACTACGTGATCCCCTATTCTGACTTAGAAAACTCATTAAAAATTGTAAAAAAATAACTAGGGAATATAATTTATATGCTTGAAATCCTTAATGAGTCTAGTTTCAAATGAAATAAATGATAACATCCTTTGAATTCTGTACGATGAGAAAATTGATTCGTAGTGAAGAATGGTCAGGGAAGTTGAGTAGGGAAATAGGTGTAACTTCAATGAATTAACTGTACTAATTGGCTAGACCAAAAATTCTGAAAATTTTACGGTAAGAATATACGTGAATATAGTTTCAAGGAAAATTAACGGTTTGCAATTTGGAGCTCTGTAGCTCCAAAAATAAATAATGTAGTTGCTGGTACTCTGCTAGACAGCTTATTTTGAACCTATTTATGATTGTAATAGTGAAAGTATGTGTGTTTGTGATGGTAATATTCCGGGAACATATTGTGACTTTGTTTAAAGTATGATAATGTATTGTTATTTAATATTTACATATTTACTTACTAAGCTATAATGCTTACTCCCTTCCTTTTCTTTTACTATAGTGTCACAGATGTTAGCTCGAGTTGGAGGTCGCCGGAGGTTAAATCCCATTATCAAACTATTGATCGATATATAAAGGTTTTAAAGTATTTTTAAGTATTTGGCATGTATGGGGACTCGTTTAATTGTTATTAAGTTGCTAGGAGTTGGCCTAAAATATTGACCTATGTTAATTGAAGGTCTCTATTGTATAAAGTCATTTAATGAAGATAGTCTTGATTATGTTATTAATTAAATGATGCAATTTATGAATGTGCATGCTTGCCTATGTGTGAGGTTGAATTAAAGCATGATATGGGCCTTGTAAGCTCTTTTTAAGGGACAGCTTGAATGTGTTTGAAAATGTTTTAAATTAGAGTGAAATTATGAATCGGTTTTTATACGATGATTTGTGATTAAGTCTGGTAATGCCTCGTACCCTATTTCTGCGTCGAACACGGGTAAGGGGTGTTACATTTAGTGGTATCAGAGCTATGGTTTAGTCAGTTCTTGGACTTACCTAGTATGTGTAAGAGTTAAGTTATACTTGTCATATTACTACTTGTGATAGTGTGATGCCTCCCAATCTCGATGAAATAGTTCTGTTGAGATAGAAGTGTTTTCCAACCGAGCTACCATTGATGTGTAAAAGGGTGTTAAGTAAGTTCGTATAATTTGGTGGATATATTGGTGTACTTAAATTGATCTTGGTGACTTGTGATGATATGTGTGAGATCAAGTGTAAAATGAAATAGACATAAGTGGAGAAATATAGAAAAGTTTATCTTGTTATAAACTCATCCATGTTCGTTTGACATTGACATGATATTATGTGTCTAACTTATTTAACTAAGTGAATGTGATAAATAGATTTACTCAAATTTGTGGAATGTATGTTTGAGTGCATTTGTTTTAAAATATGAATATGTGTGTAAGTCTGTCTAAAATGAATTATATAACTACGATAATACTAAGATGAAATGAGACTCGTAAAAGGTAAGAGTACTAGTTCTTGATGTTTATGTGATAATGCATGAGTCGTGAATAAGAATTTCTCTTGGAATATGAAAGATGAGATGAAGGGAAAGTTTATATTATGATAAGTGTTCATGTTGATTGGCAATTATGTGATGCTATGAGTGTAACTTGTGAAATTAAATGAATGTTATGAGTAATTCTATTTGAGAATTATGAACGCATGTATAAGTGTATTTTTTTGTATAAGATGATAGGAGGGTTGTGTAAAATGAATATGCATGTTGAGTTATTTGAAGCAAATTATATATATATTGATGAGTGTTATGTTATATGCATGAATATATAAGAGGCAAGTTAGAAGTGTTACAGCCTCACCCCCTTCCAATAATATTAATTGACAATGTGATAGCATTTGAGAATGGTTTAATAAATGAACTCAGTTGCAGAAAAGATGTCAGGTTAATATGAAGACTTTCTGAATTCTGAAATGTTACAGTTAAAGAAAGATTAGACTTAGTTAATTAACTCATCCAGGTATAATGTTTAAAGTATAATGATTGTGAATAAGATAATGTGGATTTAGTAATGATAGAATTAGACAGAAGAATAATGATTGAGCTGTATTAATAGCTTTTGGTTAAAAAAAAAGTGAAAGCAAATATGAGAATTGGAAATAGTTTTCGATTAATATAGAGGTCATACAGAGTTGAAACTTAGTTATATTGGATTTCAATTTGATAGTGGGGTGATTTTGAAAGTACTACTTTGAAGAAAATTTGTTTGGAGATGTTTAAAAAATTTTGAGAAAAGATATTGAATCTTTTTACCGGTAAGATTTTTGGGGACGAAAATCCCTAAAGGGGGAGAAATGTAACATCTCGAAATAAGGCCTAAATAGAATAGTGGTTGCTAAACCACAAATCTGAGATAGAAAAGTTTATTTGGATTAATTATTATGATTTACCGAGTGATTAGATGCATGTGTTAGAGTATTGATAAGAAATTTTATAGATTGCATGTTCAATTTGCCTATTAGGGCTCATTTGCAGAAGTTGCTGTAATAGCCCGATTTAGGGCCTAAACGGAACGATGGTTTTAGAACCACGAATTCGAAGTCAAAAAATTTATTCCAATTAAGTTTTAAGGTTTATTTATTGATTAAAATATTGTGTAAAAATATCGTTAAGAAAATTTACTGATAAAGTGCTTAATTGGACTTTTAGGACTAAATTGCAAAAGTTACAAAAAATATGTTCTAATTCATAAGTACTTGATTGAAATGGGAGTTTAAAGAGGAGGTCCTTAAATGGTAATTAGACCATTATATTTCGTTTGGACAAAAATGGGCATGAATAGGACAAAATTTTAAAGAAAGGCCTTAAGGGCATTTTAGTCATTTTGTAATTAAAAAAATAAAAAGGAAAAATAAAGCCAAAATTGACTCATCTTTTTCATGGAGGCTGAAATTAGCATGGGGGAAGCCATGGCTAGGGTTTTCAAGCTTTCCAAGCTCAATAGTAATCCGTTTTAGCCCCGTTTTTCAAGTTCTTTACGTTTTTGGAATCTCGGTAACTTGATTAAGCTTATTCTGGCAATAATTTAAGCTAGGGTTCATATTTGGAAAAATACCCATAGGTGAAATGTGTTTATTTTGATGTTTTATGGTAGAGTATGAAGGCTGAAATTATGTTAAGCAACTTTTTCTAAGTAGTTTTAAGCAAAAATGAGTAAAACGACTTAATCGGTAAAAGTTGTTATTGTTCATAATTATGCGTTAAAGTGAGAATTTGATGTTGCCATAGAATGGAAAAATGATCAGCATGTCATAAAACACAAGAATAATGGATGAAGTTTAATTCCCGAGCTTAGGGGAAAAAGGGTAAATATGCAAAAGTTTAAAGGCAAAATTGTGATTTTGCCAAAGTTTGAGTTAAGGACTGTTTTGAATAGTACATTAATTAAATAAGTAAAATATGATATTTTAGATCCCAAAAAATGAGATTTGAACCTAGAATGGGAGAAAAATCGAAAATCGGGAAAGTTGGTAAAATGGCCGTTTTAGTATCGAGGTAAGTTCATATGTATAATAAGCATTAATTTATGCATATTTCAATGTAATATTGATATATTTACTACAATTGCCGAGGTGTTGAAAGTAAGTATAATTATGATGATTTAAATGTTCAATATTAATTCGACATGGAAATGAGAAAGTATGTAAGTTTGTATGTAAATATTACATTATCTTTATTTACATTTTTATATTTCAAACATATTTTATGTATTGTAGTGATTTTTGAATTATAATTGACTATTGGAAGAATGGAATAAAGTATTAGATAGTGAGATACTTCCCGTTTGAACCTTTGGAATCGAAAGATACGGATGGTATGTAGTTAGGTCACATGTGTAATACGGGATGTATACCATGTGTACAAGAGAGCTACGGGATATATGTAGCTAGGTCGCATGCGTGGTTCCAGGTCAAGGACACCATGTAGACAAGAGAGCTACGAGATAAATTGGCTAGGTCACATGGGTGGTACTAAGTGTTCATTATGTGTACAAGAGAGCCAAAATTATGTGTACAATCGAGCTAGGTCACATGAGTGTGCTAAGTGAAGGCCACTATGTGTACAAGAGAGCTTCGATTTTAAAGGTGGGCTGTGTGCGATATCATCGCGTATCTGTTATTATTCCGAAGCGTTCAACTGGAAAATTGATTAATTGAAATTATGTATGACTTTGTGATGATAAGTGTAAGTATATACGTGTGTAACTTATGAGCAATATGCTCGATATGTGATTGGAAATTAGGAAGATTATTATGGGTAAGTGATGAATACAATTGAAGTGTGAAAGATCAAAATTGACAATAAAACTGTTTGGGATGGTTGCAGTAACGGGTATATAAAAATTTACCAAAAATAGTAAAATTGAATCAGAGACTGAATGAGATATCAAATTAGAGTTTAATGAATCTATTTTCATATAACGGAAACAGAGCAAGCAAAGGAATTCTATATTATGAGATGTTTAATTTTTTGAGAGACTGGTTCAGAATGACTACGTGATCCCCTGTTCTGACTTGGAAAAACCATTAAAAATTGTACAAAAATAATTAGGGAATATAATTTATATGCTTGAAATCCAAAAATGAGTCTAGTTTCAAATGAAATAAACTAGAACATCCTTTGAATTTTGTACGAGGATAAAATTTATTTGTAGTGAAGAATGGTCAGGGCAGTTGAGCAGTGAAATAGGGGTAAATTCAATGAATTAACTGTACTAATTGGCTGAACCAAAAATTCTGAAAATTTAATGGTTAGAATATAAGTGAATATAGTTTCAAGGAAAATTAACGGTTTGTAATTTGGAGCTCTTTAGCTCCAAAAATAAATAATGTAGTTGCTGGTACTCTGCTAGACAGCTTATTTTGAACCTATTTATGATTGTAATAATGAAAGTATGTGTGTTTGTGATGGTAATATTCCGGGAACATATTGTGACTTTGTTTAAAGTATGATAATGTATTGTTATTTAATATTTACATATTTATTTACTAAGCTATAATGCTTACTCCCTTCCTTTTCTTTTACTATAGTGTCACAGATGTTAGCTCGAGTTGGAGGTCGCCGGAGGTTAAATCACATTATCAAACTATTGATTGATATATAAAGGTTTTAAAGTATTTTTAAGTATTTGGCATGTATGGGGACTCGTTTAATTGTTATTAAGTTGCTAGGAGTTGGCCTAAAATACTGACCTATGTTACTTGAAGGTCTCTATTGTGTAAAGTCATTTAATGAAGATAGTCTTGATTATGTTATTAATTAAATGATGCAATTTATGAATATGCATGCTTGCCTATGTGTGCGATTGAATTAAAGCATGATATGGGCCTTGTAAGCTCTTTTTAAGGGACAGCTTGAATGTGTTTGAAAAAGTTTTAAATTAGAGTGAAATTATGAACCGGTTTTTATTAAGTCCGGTAATGCCTCGTGCCCTGTTCTGGCGTCAAACACGGGTAAGGGGTGTTACACGTATTTCGAGAATTCCAATCAACAGCCTCATATCCTCACTTAAGCCTTCCTCAAAACGTTTACATATTTTTGACTCAGTTTGGACCCATTCAGATGCGTACTGACTTAGTTGTATGAACTCCCTCTCATATTCTGCTACAGACTTGTTCCCTTGTTTAAGCTCGAGCTTTCGCTTCGAGTCTAAAATCCTTTGGCTAATATATTTCTTCCTGAACTCTACCTGGAAGAAATCCTAAGTGATAGCCTCTTTTGGCACTACCGAGGACACTGTTTTCCACTAATGGTATGCAGTATCGTTCAGGAGAGATACAACACACTTTAAACATTCCTCGGGTGTGCACGACAATTTATCTAGTACCCGTGTATTATTTTCGAGCCAGAACTCAGCTCTTTCGGTGTCATCATCTAATTTAGCTCTGAATTCCTCAGCTCCATACTTTTTAAGCTTATTTACAGGGGCCTTAATAGTTCTTACTGATACCACACCTCGTGGCACATCGGTATCAAGTTGGTTAGGGTGCGGGGGAGGTCGCGGTATGTTAGTGCGATTTCTCAGATAATCCCCAAACCACTCATCCATCAGTTCAAAGAACGCAGCCTGGGCCTCTTCTCGGCCTTCAGGTATAGGCCTTCTACTACTACCAGAAGTAGTCTGGCGTACAGAAGCTGGAGCATGGCTCTCGACTCCCTCAGGCTCATCTTGTGCTTGGTTGGAGGACATTTACTATATTTTAAAAGAATATAGAAAATTAGGAGATATCACACTATAAACATTCGAATATTGGCATGTATATCAAACTTTAACATCCTCTACGGTAGTCCTAGAACCGACTAAATCGTAGCTTTAATACCATTAAATGTAGCACCCCATACCCGTACCCATGCCCGGGGACATGTACGAGGCGTTACCAGACAGATATGCAAGTAGAGCCAGAAAATACGGGTCATAAAATTTCGTTTCAACCTTAAATCAATTTATTAGCATGGGCCTACAAGGTCTTTGTTTAATTCCAGGAATAAATCGGAACAATGTCAGACATTTGGCATGAATTCTTTGAATAATACCCCACATGCCCGTGTAGGGGTTACACACGCCTGTGGGTAGGGAAACACGCCCATGCCCCTAAACCGTGGACAACACTGACTTATTGACATGGCCACACGCCCGTGTCTCTAGCTCGTTGTTGATGCTAACTTAAAATTTTAGGTGCAGGAGATGCACGGCCATACCACACACCCATGTGAGTGGCCCGTGTCTCACACACGGCCAAGACACATGCCCGTGTATCCCACCATATGGACCCTATTAGGCTATTTTCCAGGCCCTTGGTCACCCTTTTTACACCCTCATACCTATCAGATATCAATTAACAAGTAATATTCACTTAATACTTATGAATTGACTTCATAAAACCTTATGGCATGGAAACCTCATATAATTGGTTTGTACATGCCATAATATTCCTTAGTAGTTTGAGGAATGAGAGCAGTATTTCCTTCAACATTAGGTTTGGCTCATTATTTACTCATTGCCAATTATGATCCTCCCAATTCTGATGAATTGGTCACATTTTATAAATATGTCTATATTATAGTACATTCATCAACTTATCTAGCATGATTGGTGGGATAACATACCACACCCCAAAAATCATATATCATGGTCATTACAAAATGTATAAACAAGACATCCAATCCTTTACATTGGTTAGCCAATTGGCTTTTAACAAAATAACTAAAAAACACCTATACATGCCAATTAACAAAATGAAAGTATTCATATACCAAAGCGAACCTAGTTGATAGTGTTTTGTAATCTCCAATCGTCCTCCAAGCTTTATGAGTCCCCGGGCTCTGAAAAGTAGGGAAAAGAGAGGAGTAAGCATTTACATGCTTAGTAAACTCGAATAACCGGAAAGCAAACTTACTAGGTAATTTAGCATTCAAACATATTTGGTTAGTAAACTCAATTAGCATGAAATGCTTTTCCTAATCATACACTCAATCAATGAGTTAGATATATATATATCAATAATACCATGGAATTTAACTTAGATAAGCTCATCATTTCACATTTCATCTTACACATGTATATCATATTAGCCTCGTTGAGTTTATAGGAAATCTCGATCAAATACCTATTAACAGTCAATTCGTATGAATGATCATATTAGGTAGGCACTCCCGTGAACCTCACATTCTTATGGCGGGATTACTAGTCCAGGCTAAATCCCCCATTCAGAAACTCATAAGGTGATACCGGGATTACCAGCCCAGGCTAAATCCAATTTATGGTAAACATCCTTAGTGAGCTAGGATCTGAATTACCAGTCCAGGCTAAATTCAAACCCTATTTGGATTACCTGTCCAGGCTAAATCCACAATGCACTCATATTCTTCGGGAGGCTCAATCATTCAGAAGGAACACCCGTCCGGGCTAGATCCTTTTCAGAAATGAGATCAACGGATTACCTATCCCGGGCTAAACCCTTACTGCAACACATGCAAGATCTCATTTTTTGTAACACCCCTATCCTGTAACCATTGCCGGAATAGGTAAGGGGCATCACCGGACAGACAGAGTATACCAGAACAAATTCAAATCACATATATCATACAACTATAATACATTTACATTCATCCACAATTCATCCATTAAAATGGTCTATGAGACCCAAAACATACATTTAGGGAAGGTCGGGACTAAACCAAACCCATTCAGAATTTTCAGAACTTAAACAAACTTATCAAAACTGCCAAGGTCACACGCCCATGTGACTAGGCCGTGTGGCTCACACGGGCACAAGGCACGCCCATACGGTCTAACCGTGTCAAAAATAGGTCCTATCCTGACTTATTAACACAGCCAATAGATACAGCCGTGTGCCATGACCGTGTGATAAATAGCTAGCTATTGACTTGTTCACCTGACCACAAGGCACGCGCAGTGTTCTCAGGTAGTGTGGCACAAAGTAGGCTTGGTTTAAGCCAATATGCCACCCTTTAAGGGTCCAATCTTACAAGCATCATTAAGCAACATTTACACCAACATTTCTAGTCAATTCCATGCTAAAAAAAATGACCAAAACACATTGGAATATCATATATCAAAACATACATCAAAACTATGCACAAACATATCATTTGTTAGCCAATTCAAATAGCATAACTTATACACACATATTAACTAAGCCATTCTAGCCTATACATGCCATACTTAAGAATATGTACATTTGCCAAAAGTACCAAAAAGAGTTTGACAGTGTGATGACAATCCTTGACCATCCCGAGCCTTCAGTAGCTATATAATTGTAAAATAGACAGAAATCACATACAGTAAGCTACAAGAGCACATAATTAATCTAATTACTAAAGCATGTATAAGTGATACAAAACAATAATAAGAATTCGTAGCCATTACAGAGAGTGGTTTATAAACTTGACCATGCTCATTTACTTGTATACCAAATTCACTTCCATGATTACGAACCTACTTCGCACTCACTAATTCGCAGAAACAGAGCCTTTGTATCCAAAAATCAAGTACGATACAAATGTACCTGTCTCGATTATGCATTTCACATATTTATTTTCATAACTCAAACTTTGTCAACAGATGGTTCAGAAACGATGCAGATATTCATAAACATGTACAATGCCAACGTCCGGGCATGGTCTTATATGTAATTCAGTATCAATGCCTCTGTCCCAGATAGGGTCTTATACGAAATTAGATATGATGCCGATGTCCCGGACATGGTCTTACACGTAGATATTCAAATCGAGGCCTGTGTCCTAGACACGGTCTTACACAATAATTTGGATCAATACCAACATTCTTTTATCAGGCTCTCAAGGCCCTCCAACGTAGATAACAATTTATAAACACAAAATTTAATCAACTTAACATGTAAGTATAGTTTGACTTCCCTCAGACGAATTTCGGATAAAACGAGTCGACTATTCGACTACTTTAGACTTTCCTCGATCTAAGTCTGATTTTCTTTGTTCTTGATCTAATACATTACAAATTCAACCATTCAATCATTCATTTCATTCAATTTAATCCATATACACATATTTTGGGCACTTTACAATTTAGCCCTTACAAATTTCACACTTTGACAATTTAGTCCATTTTTCACAAAATCATCAATATGTAAAATTTCTTTGCAACAAGGTCTAGCTGAATTTTCATGGCTTCTATATAAGCCCATACAACATCTTAAATTCACAAATTAGTCCTTCAAAACCTCACTTTCACAATTTAGCCCTAATGGCTCATTTCATCAAAATTTCAAGAACAAAACATGATAATTTAACATATATCTTTCATAATCCATGTAAGAACACAACAAAACTCATTTAAGCATCAATGGCACATTTCATAATCTCCAACAAAAACAGAAATTTAGACATGGGTTTTGAAGAACACAAAGCAACGATCACAGAAACGTAGAAATTATCAAAAACCGACGAAAAATCATAGCTTAATTAAGGATCAAAGTGCCGAACCCTAAGATGGCTTTCTTCCTTTCTTTTTCTTATGTTTTTCGGCTGAACAATGTGAATATGCATGGCCATTTTGTGTTTGTTTTATTATAACACATATTAAAAGCCATTTTCCCATTTTACACTTAATGAAACATGCAAAATTTCATCCACTAAAGTCTAAAATTATCCATCATTAATATGAATGGTACAATTGACATGCAAGGACTCCCACTTAACAAAGCCAAATCAAATAGGTGCTTTAACATCTAGCACTCAACTTTTACATTTTACGTGATTTGGTCCTTTTTCATAATTAAGCACAGAAGCAGGCAGATTAAATCATAGAAATTTCACAGATGCAAACTCATATATCACAGACACAGAAAATAATATCAAAATATTATTCGGACTCGAATTTGTGGTCCCGAAACCACTATTTTGACCAGGTCAAATCAGACTGTTACAATTCTCCTCCCCTTAGGGATTTTCATCCCCGAAAATCTTACCATTAAACAGATTCAGATATTGATGTTTCATTGTATCTTCAGACTCCCAAGTAGCCTCTTCTACTCCGTGTCTATGCCACAGCACTTTGACTAATGGAATTCTCTTATTACGTAATTCTTTAATCTCACGAGACAGAATTCGAATCGGCTTTTCTTCATACGTCATATCAGAATGGATTTCAATATCAGACGGAGAAATTACATGTGAAGTTTGAGTTAAGGACTGTTTTGAATAGTACATTAATTAAATAAGTAAAATATGATATTTTAGATCCCGAAAAACGAGATTTGAACCTAGAATGGGAGAAAAATCAAAAATCAGGAAAGTTGGTAAAATGGCCGTTTTAGTATCGAGGTAAGTTCATATGTATAATAAGGATTAATTTATGCAAATTTCAATGTAATATTGATATATTTACTACAATTGCCGAGGTGTTGAAAGTAAGTATAATTATGATGATTTAAATGTTCAATATTAATTCGACATGGAAATGAGAAAGTATGTAAGTTTGTATGTAAATATTACATTATCTTTATTTACGTTTTTATATTTCAGCATATTTTATGTATTGTAGCTGATTTTTGAATTATAATTGACTATTGGAAGAATGGAATAAAGTATTAGATAGTGAGATACTTCCCGTTTGAACCTTTGGAATCGAAAGATACGGATGGTATATAGCTAGGTCACATGTGTAATACGGGATGTATATCATGTGAACAAGAGAGCTACGGGATATATGTAGCTAGGTCGCATGCGTGGTTCCAGGTCAAGGACACCATGTAGACAAGAGAGCTACGAGATAAATTGGCTAGGTCACATGGGTGGTACTAAGTGTTCATTATGTGTACAAGAGAGCCAAAATTATGTGTACAATCGAGCTAGGTCACATGAGTGTGCTAAGTGAAGGCCACTATGTGTACAAGAGAGCTTCGATTTTAAAGGTGGGCTGTGTGCGATATCATCGCGTATCTGTTATTATTCCGAAGCGTTCAACTGGGAAATTGATTAAATGAAATTGTGTATGACTTTGTGATGATAAGTGTAAGTATATTGATGTTTCATTGTATCTTCAGACTCCCAAGTAGCCTCTTCTACTCCGTGTCTATGCCACAGCACTTTGACTAATGGAATTCTCTTATTACGTAATTCTTTAATCTCACAAGACAGAATTCGAATCGGCTTTTCTTCATACGTCATATCAGAATGGATTTCAATATCAGACGGAGAAATTACATGTGAAGGATCAGATCTGAAACGTCGAAGCATCTACACGTGAAATACATTATGAATCTTTTCTAACTCAGATGGTAGCCTTAGTCTATAAGCAACCGGCCTAACTCGCTCAATGATTTCATATGGTCCGATGAACCTCAGACTCAGCTTACCCTTTTTACCAAATCGAAACAGTTTCTTCAACAGAGATACTTTCAGAAACACTTTATCGCCAATCTCATATTCGATATCCTTTCATTTTAAATCCGCATAAGATTTTTGATGATTAGAGGTAGCTTTTAGACTATCTCGGATTATTTTCACCTTCTGTTCTATTTCTTTTATTAGATCAACACCATAAATCTTATTCTCACTGAGCTCAGACCAGTATAACGGAGTTCTATACTTTCTACCGTATAAGGCTTCGTACGGTGCCATTTTAATGCTCGACTGAAAACTATTATTATAAGCGAATTCAATCAGAGGTAAATATTGTTCCACGTACCTTCGAACTTAAGAATGTAACATCTCAACATATCCTCGAGTATCTGAATAATACGTTCAGACTGACCATCTATTTGTGGATGAAAAGCAGTACTGAAATGCAATTTAGTACCTAAAGCATCTTGCAAACTTTTCCAAAATCTTGATGTAAATCTCAGATCTCTATCAGACACAATCGATAATGGTATACCATGCAGTCTCACAATATCAAAAATATAAAGTTCAGCTAACTTATCAAGTGAGAAATCGGATCGTACCGGAATAAAGTGAGTTGATTTCGTTAATCTGTCAACTACAACCCAGATCAAATCTTTCTTTCTCGGAGACAGGGGCAAACCCGGAACAAAATCCATGGTCACTCGATCCCATTTCCATTCTGGAATCATAATCGATTGCAATAGACGATGCTTTTTGATGTTCGACTTTAATTTCTTCGACAAATCAAACATTTGGAAACAAAATTAGAAATATCTCTTTTCATTCCCGGCCACCAGTATAGTTGCTTCAAGTCATTACACGTTTTCGTGCTCCCCGGATGTACTGAAAATCTACTACTGTGAGCCTCTCTCAAAATCAACTAAACTAACTCTAGATTTCTCGGAACAAAAAGTCTATTTCTGAATCTCAAACAATCATTAACATCAACCCGGAATTCAAAATCACACAGAGCTCGTTTTGCTATCAATTCATTGTCAGACTTCTGAGCATCGCAGATCTGTTGTATAAACAAAGGTTTTGCTTTTAGTTCTACTAAAGTCGACTATCATTAGATAGATTCAAATGAGCGTTCACTACACGCAACGCGAACAACGATTTTCGATTTAAAGCATCAGCAACAACATTTGCTTTTCCCGGATGATAATTAATAACTAGCTCGTAGTCTTTTAACAGTTCTAGCCATCTTCTCTGTCACAGATTCAAATATTTTTACGTCATTAAATACTTCAGACTTTTATGATCAAAAAACACGTGACATTTCTTACCAAACAGATAGTGACGCCAGATTTTCAAGGCAAACACAATAGCAGCCAACTCAAGATCGTGTGTCGGATAGTTCTTTTCATGTGGCTTCAACTGTCTCAAAGCATAAGCAACAACTTTACCTTCTTGCATCAGAACACATCCCAGACCAATCAACGAAGCATCGCTATAAATTACAAATTCTTTACCAGATTCAGGTTGTACTAATACCGGAGCTTCGGTTAACAAGGCTTTCAGCTGATCAGAACTATTTTGACACTTTTCAGACCATTCAAAGTTCACATCTTTCTGAAGCAACTTTGTCAACAGAGTCGCAATCATGGAGAAACCTTTTACAAACCTTCTATAGTAGCCAGCAAGTCACAGAAAACTATGAACTTCAGATGCACTTCTCGGAGGTTTCCAATCCATAATAGCTGAAATTTTGCTCGGATCAACACGGATACCAGAAGCTAATACAATATGACCCAAAAAACTAACTTCTCGCAACCAGAATTCACATCTATTGAACTTGGCATACAACTGTTTGTCTCGCAATGTCTGTAGCACTATTTTCAAATGCTTGGCGTGATCAGATTCATTACGTGAATAAATCAATATGTCATCAATAAACACAACAACAAATTGATCTAAATACGGTCTGAAAATCCTATTCATCAAATCCATAAAGATAGCAGGTGCATTCGTTAATCCAAAAGGCATAACTAAAAATTCATAATGCCCGTACCTCGTTCTAAAAGCAGTTTTTGATATGTTAGAGTCCTTTACTCGCAACTGATAGTAGCCCGATCTCAAATCTATTAGAGTCCTTTACTCGCAACTGATAGTAACCCGATCTCAAATCTATCTTTGAAAACACAGTAGCACCTTTTAACTGATCGAATAAGTCATCGATCCTGGGCAGAGGGTATTTGTTCTTTACGGTCACTTTGTTAAGTTGGCGGTAATCAATACACATTCTCATTGTGCCATCTTTCTTTTTCACAAACAGAATAGGAGCACCCCATGGTGAAAAACTCGATCTAGCAAATCCTTTATCAGTCAATTCTTGCAACTGAGATTTCAACTCTTTTAGTTCAGTTGGAGCCATTCTATACAGAGCTATCGATATCGGAGTAGTACCAGGTACCAATTCAATACCAAACTCAACTTCCCGAATCGAAGGCAAACCATGTAGTTCTTCAGGAAACACATCAGAAAATTCACAGGCAGCAGGTACTGATCCAGTTTCCTTATCATCTATTTTTGAGTCTAATACATAAGCTAAGTAGGTTTCACAACCTTTCTTCACATAATTCCGTGCTTTCATTACAGATATTACAGCTGGTAGACCATTCAGATCACTAGACTCAATTCAAATTATCTCATCATTCTTACACCTTAAATCAATGACTTTTCTTTTACAGTTCACAATAGCGTCATCCAAAGTTAACCAGTCCATTCCCAGAATTATATCAAATTCATCAAAAGGCAATAGCATCAAATCAGCAGAAAAACAGATATCTCGAATCGTTAACGGACAGTTCTTGCAGACTTTATCAACCAAAACACTTTTACCTAAAGGGTTTGACACTTTAATTACAAATTCAGTAGACTCTACAGGCAAAGTCTTATTGTGTACTAAATTCATACAGTATAAGAATGCGTTGATCCGGGGTCTATATAAGCAATCACAAAAGTATCATAAAGAGTAAAAGTACCAGTAATCACGTATGGAGATGAAGCTTCCTCACGAGCTCGGATAGCATAGGCTCTGGCAGGTGCTCTAGCCTCAGATCTAACAGTAGTGTCCCCAATAGCTCTTTGACTCCCACTTGTATTTCTCGCATTTCTAGAAGTTCTACCTCTAACTGAGGTGTTACTCGGTCTCGAATTCTGCATATTCTCTTGCTCAGCAGGTTTAGAACAATCTCTTACATCAAAAATAGGCTCGGTCATTCAATCTACAATTTCCTGGATGTCTTTTACATAGTGTTTGCATTCAGGTCTTTCAAATTGGACATTTCCAACACTTGCAACAGAAGTAACAGGAGCTCTAGTGTTCGAATACGATCTAGCTCGATCTCGGTTCGAATGTCCCACATTAGTATTTGAACGGTTTTGATCATTTCAGAATTTTTTTGACCTAGACTGAAATGATTTACTCACAGATCTCTTTCTAGCATCTCTAGCTTCAGAATCAGCTTTTCTTTTCTCTTTACTTAATTCTTCCGCCTTACAAGCTCGCTCAACGAGCACCACCATTTCTTTAATCTCTAAAATCCCAACTAACAGACGTATATCTTCATTTAGTCCATCCTCAAGCCTTTTACACATTATTGCTTCATTTGATACACATTTCCGAGCATACTGGCTCAATCTCACAAATTCTCGTTCGTATTCAGTAACAGACATACGACCCTGTTTAAGCTCGAGAAACTCTTTTCGTTTCTGATCAATGAATCTCTGACTAATATATTTCTTCTGAAACTCAACTTGGAAGAAATCCCATGTAACCCGTTCGCTCGAAACTACAGATATTAAACTTTTCCACCAATGGTACGCCATATCTCTCAAAAGTGAAACAGCGTATTTAACATATTCTTCTGGATTCAGAGACATTTCATCAAATACCGTATCGTATTCTCTAACCAGAATTTGGCTCTTTTAGCATCATCATTCATTGTAGCTCGAAACTCTTCGGCCCCATACTTTCTAATCTTATCAACAGGTGGTCTACTTAGCTGAACTGGACTCACCGAGGGCATAGCAGGAATTTGAGAACGATTAACCAGAGGTGGAGGTTGTTGTACAACCGAGTTGGTTCTAATGTACTGAGTGAACCAATCATTCATCATTTGATAGAAGGCTTGCTTAGCCTCGCTCTCACGACTACTCGTAGCCTGTCGAGAATCATCTTGTACCGTCCCTTGCGCGGGAGCAGGCGAATTACTCTCAGCATCGTCAGCTACGGCTCTATCGGGATCCATTACTATATAAAAGTACATTTCAAAGTCAGGATTCATCACACTATCACAGTTCACACATATGGCATGTATAGCTAGACTCACATACGCTATGGTAGTCCTAGAACTGACTAAACCATAGCTCTGATAACAATAAAATGTAACACCCCTATCCCGTAACCATTGCCAAAATAGGTAAGGGGCATCACCGGACAGGCAGAGTATACCAGAACAAATCCAAATCACATATATCATACAACCAGAATACATTTACATTCATCCACAATTCATCCATTAAAATGGTCTATGAGACCCAAAACATACATTTAGAGAAGGTCGGGACTAAACCGAACCCATTCAAAATTTTCAGAACTTAAACAAACTTATCAAAACTGCCAAGGTCACACGCCCGTGTGACTAGGCCGTATGGCTCACACGGGCACAAGGCACGCCCATGCGGTCCAACTGTGTCAAAAATAGGTCCTATCCTGACTTATTAACATGGCCAACAGACACGGCCGTGTGCTGTGATCATGTGATAAATAGCTAGCTACTGACTTGTTCACACAGCCACAAGGCACGCCCGTGTTCTCCAGCCGTGTGGCACAAAGTAGGCTTGTTTTAAGCCAATATGCCACCCTTTAAGGGTCCAATCTAACAAGCATCATTAAGCAACAGTTACACCAACATATTAACTAAGCCATTCTAGCCTATATATGCCATACTTAAGAATATGTACATTTTCCAAAAGTACCAAAAAGAGTTTGACGGTGTGATGACAATCCTTGACTATCCCGAGCCTTCAGTAGCTACGATAACTGTAAAATAGACAGAACTCAACAGAGTAAGCTTAGTAAGCCAAACATAATTAATCTAATTACTAAAGCATGTATAAGTGATACAAAACAATAATAAGAATTCATAGCCATTATAGAGAGTGGTTCATAAACTTGACCATACATATTTACTTGTATACCAAATTCACTTCCATGATTGCGAACCTACTCCACACTCACTAATTCACAGAAACAGAGCCTTTATATCTAGAAATTAAGTACGATACAAATGTCCCTGTCTCGATTATGCATTTCACATATTCATTTTCATAACTCAAACTTTGTCAACAGATGGTTTAGAAACGATGTAGATATTCATAAATGAGTACAATGCCAACGTCCAGGACGTGGACTTATATGTAATTCAATATCAATTCCTCTGTCCCAAACAGGGTCTTATACAAAATTAGATACATTGTCGATGTCCCGGACATGATCTTACATGTAGATATTCAAATAGAGGCCTATGTCCCAGACACAGTCTTACACGGTAATTCGGATCAATACCAACATTCTTTTATCAGGCTCTCAAGGCCCTCCAATGCAGATAACAATTTATAAACACATAATTTAATCAACTTAACACGTAAGTATAGTTTGACTTGCCTTAGATGGATTTCAGATAAAACGATTTCACTATTCGACTACTTTAGACTTCCCTCGATCTAAGTCTGATTTTCTTTGTTCTTGATCTAATACATTACTGTAACACCCCTTACCCGTATCCAAGGCCGGAACAGAGTACGAGGCATTACCAGACTTAACAACACATAGACAAAAACTGGGCCATAAAATTTCATTTAATTTAAAACTTTTCGAACACATGCATAACAAACAAAGCTAACTATATCATTACATCAAAACATATGACGTAGCATGATTAATTAAACTTATAAACCATAATGGATAAGGACCACATCTCATAATCATATACAATAACTCAATGCAGATCGATACGATGCGATCAAAATCATAATAAAAATACATATTACAAACCAACTTCCTATACATGCCACTCACTTGATATTCCAATATTTGAATTAATTCTCCCAAAAATGATAGTTTGATAGTGTGATTTTGCCTCCGATGATCTCTAACCCTGAGCCGACCTATCAATACTAAAGAAATGGAGAGGATGGGTAAGCTTTACGCTTAGTAAGTTCATATGAAAATAATAAGCAATTACTACCATGCTTTTCAAGATAAAACACTATAATTGTACAATTACATATATTCAGGTTAAGCTGTGTTATTGAGTTACAGTTACTAAATCATTCATATCTGAAGCTACAAAACTCCAACTTTAGTTTCGTTACTTTTATTTGAAACTAGAATCATATATCTTTCTCCCATAAAATTTTCAGAATTTTTGGTTTGGCCAATTAGTACAGTTTATTAGTTAAATTCTCCCCTGTTTCAGAGTATGACTACTCTGACCTCTGTGTACTACGAACCAAATTTCTCTCTGTACAGAATTCCAACGACCATGCCGTTTATTTCCCTTAAAAATAGACTCAATAAGAAATCCATGCATGTAATTTATGACTCTTAATAAGTTTTGTACAATTTATGATGAATTTCTAAAGTCAGAACAGGGGATCTCGAATTCATTCAGACCCTATTTCACAATAATTCAAATATCACACAATATAGAATTCTTTTGCTTCCCCTGTTTCTTTCATGTGAAAATAGACTCATTAAGCTTTATTTTAATATATCATTTGCATTTTTATTCAACTTCCACAATTTTTAGTGAATTTTCAAAGTCACGCAACTGCTACTGTCCAAGACAATTTTATTGCTAATTCACTCTTTCACACTTTCTTTGTATTAACCTCATTTTAACATACATATCACAAATCATTTTCCCCACATTTCATACATCACAAGTATAGGCCCATGATTACAAGGTCACCATAAAATCATCCTCATGTATAACTTAATTGTTTATAACCTTACCACAACCCGATCACTTAATGAACACATATCACATAACCAAATTCTGCACTTATTCATTCATCACAAAACTCACAAAGCGTTACATAATAAGTCTCCGTTGAACACTTCGGATCAATCCTCGATACTTGGTGGTTTCGCAAATAGCTCCACCCATCATAAAGTTCGGCTCTCTTGTACACATGGTGAACACTTAGTATCACCCATGTGACCTAGCCGATTTATCTCGTAGCTCTCTTGTCTACATGGTGTCCTTCACACGGAACCACGCATGCGACCTAGCTACATATATCCCGTAGCTCTCTTGTCTACATGGTGTACACATAGTATCACCCATGTGACCTAGCTACACATCATAATATCTCGTAGCTCTCTTGTACACATGATGTGCACTCAAAGCACCATACATGTGACCTAGCTACATACCATCTGTATCATCCAATCTTTTTACGAAGGTTCAACCGGGATTTCTCTCTCTTTTCTAACAATTTCACCAATCAAGTAATTACCAACAAACATATTTCCAATATGTTACAAATTTATTCATAGTCTTTTTCAATTTTCAATTTACTGACAAATAGTCAATCTATAGGTAGCCACATTTCATATGATAACAAAATATAATAAAATAAAATAAAATAAATCGATAAATTATTTACGTACAAACTTATCAAAATCTCATCAGGTACAACGTGCAACAATTCATACAACCCAGATTAATAGTAATTTAACACTCAATTATTGTAACAATAATTCCATTCAATTTCACATGACACAACTAGCATTATTTTTTTTTTTTATATCATACATACCATCCATCAACTTCTCTTAAACATATTAAATCATACAATTTATGTCATATCAATAGAGAATTACAATTCATGCGGTATTGCATTATTATTAACACACGAACTTACCTCGATTCGAAACTAGCAATTTACTATTTTAATCCATAACCTTGTATTTTCCGATTTAAGCCCGAATCTCGATTTCCTTCATCTATAATATCACATTTAGCCTAATAATTAGTCACATTATTCATACGGGTCCAAAATCATATTTTTACAAATTTGCATTTTGACCCCTAAACTTTTGCATATTTGCACTTTTGCCCCAAGACTCGAAAATTTAATTTCAGCCCTTATTCCTATGTTTTATGACATGCTGAACATTTTCTCTTCTACAACAACATCAAATTCTCACTCTAACATATAGTTATGAACAATAAGTATTTTTACAGATTATCTTAGTTTTACTCGTTTTCACTTAAAACCGAGTAGCACAAGTTGTTTAACATAATTTAAAACCTCATATTCTATCATAAAACATCAAAATACACAAATTTCACCTATGGGTATTTTTCCAAATATGAACCCTAGCTTAAATTATTGCTAGAATAAGCTTAATCGAGCTAACAGGGATTCCAAAAACGTAAAGAACATTAAAAAGCGGGGCTTGGAATCACTTACTATTGAGCTTGGAAAGCTTGAAAACCCTAGCCATGGCCTCCCCCATGCTAATTTCGGCCTCCATGAAGAAGATGAGCAAAATTGGCTTTTAATTTTGTATTTTAATTCATTTTACCCCTAAATGACCAAAATGCCCTTACTACTAAACTTTCAAAAATTCCTTCCATGTCCTAATTTTGTCCATGAACTTAAAATTGGTCAAATTTCTATTTAAGACCTCCTAATTAATATTTCAATGCAATTTCATACTAAAAACTTCTAGAATGCAAGTTTTGCAACTTATTCAATTTAGTCCCTAACTTTAAATTAAGCACTTTATGCATTGAATTTCTTCACGAAATTTTCACACAATCATGCAATCATATCATAGACCTCAAAATAATCATAAAATAATTATTTCTATCTCGAATTTGTGGTCCCGACATCACTATTTCGACTAGGCCCAAAATCAGGGTGTTACAACTCTCCCCCCCTTTAGGGATTTTCGTCCCCAGAAAATCTTACAGAAAAAGTGGTCTTCACTTAGATTCCTCAATCTCATACTCAATAATAAAGTACCTTAACTCAGCAGTGGTGCTTCCAATACATGTCTTTAATTTCTCATTTCCATCCTAATATCAATCTGGCAAAGATAATTCTGGTAGATTCTGATGCTCGGCTTTAACCCCATTAACAATTTAGATTCTCTGTGGCATCGAATGCTCTATACTATCACATTACCTTATTGTCTTGAAACACATCACAATTCATACAACAGTACATTACTAAAAAAAATCAGGAAGTCTTTACTCAATATGACTAGTCCAGCTCAGATATTCCAGTTAACAATATTCTCATCTGTTCAAACTTTACCAACATGTAATAAACTTTTCAGCTTTCACGAAATGAAAACCTCATCATTCGTAGTGGTTTTTACTCATATAATTTTTTTAAGAGATATACACTTCTCGTTCGAATATTTGCCTTTTATCCGTCTGAAATGAAATTCTATTATCGGACTTGAGAAAAATAATCTTGACATAATTGTCACATGAAATATTTCAAATAAATAATTCACATCGATTGATTGAACACTCGAGTCGATCTTAATCATCGATGAATGACATTTCCAGTAATCTTTTTACTGTTCATTCATTACGCTAACTAAAACCATCTCAATTGCATTAGTTCAAGTAACCAAAATATCTCAATTGAAGTCATTAATTATAATTGACTTATTTGAGAGAAGTAATCCACCATATCGATTGAGACTCGATCTTTTATCACTTATGTCTTTACTTATCAATTCATTCTTAATCTCTAATTATACTTATAATTATTCTATCACCGAATTCTCTTTAAATTTTCAAGCGGAAACTTATTCGAGTATGGATCTCATGAAATTCAATCATAAGCACCACTTCTATAAGAGGAGGGGTTATAGGGCCTCTAACTCGTCTTTCTTATACATACACATATGACACAATTTCCATCATCATAGCAACATCATCAAAATCATGTCATTCATTGGGCAATGCAACATTCATGTTGGCTTACACAAATTTTTCCTATTGTCCCATTTAGACAATATACTTATGCATACATTCTATGTTTTCTAGATAGCTTTACTTATTGATTCATTTAATTAAATTAAGTCATGCTCATGACATCATATAAGGCCAAACAACCATAGATACTTGTACCACAATTACAACTTTCATTTCATGCATCATCATGTACATATCATTACAATCATATAATTCGGTCCAAACAATTTAACATAGATAAGTTCATTTCATTATAACCCTTTATCTCATAAAAAAATATCATTGTCATTCATCAACATTCAACATCCAACCGGGATAATGACATTTTTATTCGTATTAAAATATTATAAACCTTTATTCATACCTTTCTGAATCTAAACTTATTATAATCGTAATTTACTCAATTACCTTTGCATCACGTTAAACATGGTCGGTGCAGCTCGGTTGGAGAGTACCTCTGTCTAAACAAGACGGTCCTCATACGCGTCGGAAGACAACACACTATCATAGATCCGTGCAATATATATAGCTAGACTTTTTCACATGCTAGGTTAGTCCGAGAACCGACTAAACCATAACTCTGATACCACTAAATGTAACACCCCTTACCCGTATCCAAGGCCGGAACAGAGTACAAGGCATTACCAGACTTAACAACACATAGACAAAAACTGGGCCACAAAATTTCATTTAATTTAAAACTTTTCGAACACATGCATGACAAACAAAGCTAACTATATCATTACATCAAAACATATGACGTAGCATGATTAATTAAACTTATAAACCATAATGGATAAGGACCACATCTCATAATCATATACAATAATTCAATGCAGACTGATACGTACGATCAAAATCATAATAAAAATACATATTACAAACCAACTTCCTATACATGCCACTCACTTGATATTTCCAATATTTGAATTAATTCTCCCAAAAATGATAGTTTGATAGTGTGATTTTGCCTCCGATGATCTCCAACCCTTGAGCCGACCTATCAATACTAAAGAAATGGAGAGGATGGGTAAGCTTTACGCTTAGTAAGTTCATATGAAAATAATAAGCAATTACTACCATGCTTTTCAAGATAAAACACTATAATTGTACAATTACATATATTCAAAGTTAAGCTGTGTTATTGAGTTACAGTTACTAAATCATTCATATCTGAAGCTACAAAACTCCAACTTTAGTTTCGTTAATTTTATTTGAAACTAGATTAATATATCTTTCTCCCATAAAATTTTCAAAATTTTTGGTTTGGCCAATTAGTACAGTTTATTAGTTAAATTCTCCCTGTTTCAGAGTATGACTACTCTGACCTCTGTGTACTACGAACAAAATTTCTCTCTGTACAGAATTCCAATGACCATGCCGTTTGTTTCCCTTAAAAATATACTAAATAAGGAATCCATGAATGTAAGGTATGACTCTTAATAAGTTTTGTACAATTTATGATGAATTTCTAAAGTCAGAACAGGGGATATCAAATTCATTCAGACCCTATTTCACAATAATTCAAATATCACACAATATAGAATTCTTTTGCTTCCCCTGTTTCTTTCATGTGAAAATAGACTCACCAAGCTTTATTTTCATATATCATTTGAATTTTTATTCAAATTCCACAATTTTTAGTGAATTTTCAAAGTCACGCAACTGCTGCTGTCCAAGACAATTTTACTGCTAATTCACTCTTTCACACTTTCTTTGTATTAACCTCATTTTAACATACATATCACAAATCATTTTCACCACATTTCATACATCACAAGTATAGGCCCATGATTACAAGGTCACCATAAAATCATCCTCATGTATAACTTAATTGTTTATAACCTTACCACAACCCGATCACTTAATGAACACATTATTCACATAACCAAATTCCCGCACTTATTCATCACAAAACTCACAAAGCGATTACATAATAAGTCTCCCGTTGAACACTTCGGATCAATCCTCGATACTTGGTGGTTTCGCAAATAGCTCCACCCATTATAAAGTTCGGCTCTCTTGTACACATGGTGAACACTTAGTATCACCCATGTGACCTAGCCAGTTTATCTCGTAGCTCTCTTGTCTACATGGTGTCCTTCACCTGGAACCACGTATGCGACCTAACTACATATATCCCGTAGCTCTCTTGTCTACATGGTGTACACATAGTATCACCCATGTGACCTAGCTACATCATAATATCTCGTAGCTCTCTTGTACACATGATGTGCACTCAGCACCATACATGTGACCTAGCTACATACCATCTGTATCATCCAATCTTTCCGAAGGTTCAACCAGGATTTCTCTCTCTTTTCTAACAATTTCACCAATCAAGTAATTACCAACAAACATATTTCCAATATGTTACAAATTTATTCATAGTCCTTTTTCAATTTTCAATTTACAGCAAATAGTCAATCTATAGGTAGCCACATTTCATATGATAACAAAATATAATAAAATAAAATAAAATAAATCGATAAATTATTTACGTACAAACTTATCAAAATCTCATCAGGTACAACCGTGCAACAATTCATACAACCCAGCTTAATAGTAATTTAACACTCAATTCTTGTAACAATAATTCCATTCAATTTCACATGACACAACTAGCATTACATTTTTTTATATCATACATACCATCCATCAACTTCTCTTAAACATATTAAATCATACAATTTATGCCATATCAATAGAGAATTACAATTCATGCACGGTATTGCATTATTATTAACACACGAACTTACCTCGATTCTAAAACGGCAATTTACTATTTTAATCCATAACCTTGTATTTTCCGATTTAAGCCCGAATCTCGATTTCCTTCATCTATAATATCACATTTAGCCTAATAATTAGTCACATTATTCATACGGGTCCAAAAATCATATTTTTACAAATTTGCATTTTGACCCCTAAACTTTTGCATATTTGCACTTTTGCCCCAAGACTCGAAAATTTAATTTCAGCCCTTATTCCTATGTTTTATGACATGCTGAACATTTTTCTCTTCTACAACAACATCAAATTCTCACTCTAACATATAGTTATGAACAATAAGTATTTTTACCGATTATGTCGTTTTACTCGTTTTCACTTAAAACCGAGTAGCACAAGTTGTTTAACATAATTTAAAACCTCATATTCTATCATAAAACATCAAAATACACAAATTTCACCTATGGGTATTTTTCCAAATATGAACCCTAGCTTAAATTATTGCTAGAATAAGCTTAATCGAAAGCACGGATTCCAAAAACGTAAAAGAACATTAAAAACGGGCTTGGAATCACTTACTATTGAGCTTGGAAAGCTTGAAAACCCTAGCCATGGCCTCCCCATGCTAATTTCGGCCTCCATGAAGAAGATGAGCAAAATTGGCTTTTAATTTTGTATTTTAATTCATTTTACCCTAAATGACCAAAATGCCCTTACTACTAAACTTTCAAAAATTCCTTCCATGTCCTAATTTTGTCCATGAACTTAAAATTGGTCAAATTTCTATTTAAGACCTCCTAATTAATATTTCAATGCAATTTCATACTAAAAACTTCTAGAATGCAAGTTTTGCAACTTATTCAATTTAGTCCCTAACTTTAAATTAAGCACTTTATGCATTGAATTTCTTCACGAAATTTTCACACAATCATGCAATCATATCATAGACCTCAAAATAATCATAAAATAATTATTTCTATCTCGAATTTGTGGTCCCGACATCACTATTTCGACTAGGCCCAAAATCGTGGTGTTACAACTCTCCCTTTAGGATTTTCGTCCCAGAAAATCTTACCGAAAAAGTGGTCTTCACTTAGATTCCTCAATCTCATACTCAATAATAAAGTACCTTAACTCAGCAAAGGCTTCCAATACATGTCTTTAATTTCTCATTTCCATCCTAATATCAATCTCGCAAAGATAATTCGTAGATTCGATGCTCTCGCTTTAACCCAGATTAACAATTTAGATTCTCTGTGGCATCGAATGCTCTATACTATCACATTACCTTATTGTCTTGAAACACATCACAATTCATACAACAAGACATTACTAAAAAAATCAGGAAGTCTTTACTCAATACAGACTAGTCCATTTCGAGATATTCCATTAACAATATTCTCATCCTGCTCAAACTTTACCAACATGTAATAAACTTTTCAGCTTTCACGAAATGAAAACCTCATCATTCGTAGTGGTTTTTACTCATATAATTTTTTTAAGAGATATACACTTCTCGTTGAGAATATTTGCCTTTTATCCGCATTGTAAATGAAATTCTATTATCGGACTTGAGAAAAATAATCTCGACATAATTGTCACATGAAATATTTCAAATAAATAATTCACATCGATTGAACACTCGAGTCGATCTTAATCATCAGTGAATGACATTTCCAGTAATCTTTTATTGTTCATTCATTACGCTAACTAAAACCATCTCAATTGCATTAGTTCAAGTAACCAAAATATCTCAATTGAAGTCATTAATTATAATTGACTTATTTGAGAGAAGTAATCCACCATATCGATTGAGACTCGATCTTTTATCACTTATGTCTTTACTTATCAATTCATTCTTAATCTCTAATTATACTTATAATTATTCTATCACTGAACTCTCTTTAAATTTTCAAGCGGAAACTTATTCAGTATGGATCTCATGAAATTCAATCATAAGCACCACTTCTATAAGAGGAGGGGTTATAGGGCCTCTAACTCGTCTTTCTTATACATACACATATGACACAATTTCCATCATCATAGCAACATCATCAAAATCATGTCATTCATTCAGGCAATGCAACATTCATGTTGGCTTACACAAATTTTTCCTATTGTCCCATTTAGACAATATACTTATGCATACATTCTATGTTTTCTAGATAGCTTTACTTATTGATTCATTTAATTAAATTAAGTCATGCTCATGACATCATATAAGGCCAAACAACCATAGATACTTGTACCACAATTACAACTTTCATTTCATGCATCATCATGTACATATCATTACAATCATATAATTCAGTCCAAACAATTTAACATAGATAAGTTCATTTCATTATAACCCTTTATCTCATAAAAAAATATCATTGTCATTCATCAACATTCAACATCCAAACGGGATAATGACATTTTTATTCGTATTAAAATATTATAAACCTTTATTCATACCTTTCGAATCTAAACTTATTATAATCGTAATTTACTCAATTACCTTTGCATCACGTTAAACATGGTCGGTGCAGTTTCGGTTGAGAGTACCTCTGTCTAAACAAGACGGTCCTCATACGCGCGTCGGAAGACAACACACTATCATAGATCCGTGCAATATATATAGCTAGACTTTTTCACATGCTAGGTTAGTCCGAGAACCGACTAAACCATAACTCTGATACCACTAAATGTAACACCCCTTACCCGTATCCAAGGCCGGAACAGAGTACGAGGCATTACCAGACTTAACAACACATAGACAAAAACTGGGCCATAAAATTTCATTTAATTTAAAACTTTTCGAACACATGCATGACAAACAAAGCTAACTATATCATTACATCAAAACATATGACGTAGCATGATTAATTAAACTTATAAACCATAATGGATAAGGACCACATCTCATAATCATATACAATAATTCAATGCGATCGATACGCATTGCGATCAAAATCATAATAAAAATACATATTACAAACCAACTTCCTATACATGCCACTCACTTGATATTTCCAATATTTGAATTAATTCTCCCAAAATGATAGTTTGATAGTGTGATTTTGCCTCCGATGATCTCCAACCCGAGCCGACCTATCAATACTAAAGAAATAGAGAGGATGGGTAAGCTTTACGCTTAGTAAGTTCATATGAAAATAATAAGCAATTACTACCATGCTTTTCAAGATAAAACACTATAATTGTACAATTACATATATTGAGTTAAGCTGTGTTATTGAGTTACAGTTACTAAATCATTCATATCTGAAGCTACAAAACTCCAACTTTAGTTTCGTTAATTTTATTTGAAACTAGATTCATATATCTTTCTCCCATAAAATTTTCAAAATTTTTGGTTTGGCCAATTAGTACAGTTTATTAGTTAAATTCTCCCCTGTTTCAGAGTATGACTACTCTGACCTCTGTGTACTACGAACAAAATTTCTCTCTGTACAGAATTCCAACGACCATGCCGTTTGTTTCCCTTAAAAATATACTAAATAAGGAATCCATGAATGTAAGGTATGACTCTTAATAAGTTTTGTACAATTTATGATGAATTTCTAAAGTCGGAACAGGGGATCTCAAATTCATTCAGACCCTATTTCACAATAATTCAAATATCACACAATATAGAATTCTTTTGCTTCCCCTGTTTCTTTCATGTGAAAATAGACTCACCAATCTTTATTTTCATATATCATTTGAATTTTTATTCAAATTCCACAATTTTTAGTGAATTTTCAAAGTCACGCAACTGCTGCTGTCCAAGACAATTTTACTGCTAATTCACTCTTTCACACTTTCTTTGTATTAACCTCATTTTAACATACATATCACAAATCATTTTCACCACATTTCATACATCACAAGTATAGGCCCATGATTACAAGGTCACCATAAAATCATCCTCATGTATAACTTAATTGTTTATAACCTTACCACAACCCGATCACTTAATGAACACATTATTCACATAACCAAATTCCTGCACTTATTCATCACAAAACTCACAAAGCAGTACATAATAAGTCTCCCGTTGAACACTTCGGATCAATCCTCGATACTTGGTGGTTTCCGCAAATAGCTCCACCCATTATAAAGTTCGGCTCTCTTGTACACATGGTGAACACTTAGTATCACCCATGTGACCTAGCCAGTTTATCTCGTAGCTCTCTTGTCTACATGGTGTCCTTCACCTGGAACCACGCATGCGACCTAACTACATATATCCCGTAGCTCTCTTGTCTACATGGTGTACACATAGTATCACCCATGTGACCTAGCTACATCATAATATCTCGTA
Organism: Gossypium anomalum; assembly: GCA_025698475.1. NCBI lineage: Eukaryota > Viridiplantae > Streptophyta > Magnoliopsida > Malvales > Malvaceae > Gossypium > Gossypium anomalum. Next base: position 32,856,538 of record CM046959.1, on the reverse strand, counting down.
GCTCTCTTGTACACATGATGTGCACTCAGCACCATACATGTGACCTAGCTACATACCATCTCAGTATCATCCAATCTTTCCAGAAGGTTCAACGGGATTTTCTCTCTTTTCTAACAATTTCACCAATCAAGTAATTACCAACAAACATATTTCCAATATGTTACAAATTTATTCATAGTCCTTTTTCAATTTTCAATTTACAACAAATAGTCAATCTATAGGTAGCCACATTTCATATGATAACAAAATATAATAAAATAAAATAAAATAAATCGATAAATTATTTACGTACAAACTTATCAAAATCTCATCAGGTACAATCGTGCAACAATTCATACAACCCAGTTAATAGTAATTTAACACTCAATTCTTGTAACAATAATTCCATTCAATTTCACATGACACAACTAGCATTACATTTTTTTTTTTATATCATACATACCATCCATCAACTTCTCTTAAACATATTAAATCATACAATTTATGCCATATCAGTAGAGAATTACAGTTCATGCACGGTATTGCATTATTATTAACACACGAACTTACCTCGATTCAGAAACGGCAATTTACTATTTTAATCCATAACCTTGTATTTTCCCGATTTAAGCCCGAATCTCGATTTCCTTCATCTATAATATCACATTTAGCCTAATAATTAGTCACATTATTCATACGGGTCCAAAATCATATTTTTACAAATTTGCATTTTGACCCCTAAACTTTGCATATTTGCACTTTTGCCCCAAGACTCGAAAATTTAATTTCAGCCCTTATTCCTATGTTTTATGACATGCTGAACATTTTCTCTTCTACAACAACATCAAATTCTCACTCTAACATATAGTTATGAACAATAAGTATTTTACCGATTATGCTTAGTTTTACTCGTTTTCACTTAAAACCGAGTAGCACAAGTTGTTTAACATAATTTAAAACCTCATATTCTATCATAAAACATCAAAATACACAAATTTCACCTATGGGTATTTTTCCAAATATGAACCCTAGCTTAAATTATTGCTAGAATAAGCTTAATCGAGCTATGGGATTCCAAAAGCGTAAAGAACATTAAAAGCAGGGCTTGGAATCACTTACTATTGAGCTTGGAAAGCTTGAAAACCCTAGCCATGGCCTCCCCCATGCTAATTTCGGCCTCCATGAAGAAGATGAGCAAAATTGGCTTTTAATTTTGTATTTTAATTCATTTTACCCCTAAATGACCAAAATGCCCTTACTACTAAACTTTCAAAAATTCCTTCCATGTCCTAATTTTGTCCATGAACTTAAAATTGGTCAAATTTCTATTTAAGACCTCCTAATTAATATTTCAATGCAATTTCATACTAAAAACTTCTAGAATGCAAGTTTTGCAACTTATTCAATTTAGTCCCTAACTTTAAATTAAGCACTTTATGCATTGAATTTCTTCACGAAATTTTCACACAATCATGCAATCATATCATAGACCTCAAAATAATCATAAAATAATTATTTCTATCTCGAATTTGTGGTCCCGACATCACTATTTCGACTAGGCCCAAAATCAGGGTGTTACAACTCTCCCCCCCTTTAGGGATTTTCGTCCCCGAAAATCTTATCGAAAAAGTGGTCTTCACTTAGATTCCTCAATCTCATACTCAATAATAAAGTACCTTAACTCAGGCAGTGCTTCCAATACATGTCTTTAATTTCTCATTTCCATCCTAATATCAATCTGGCAAAGATAATTCAGTAGATTCGATGCTCGGCTTTAACCCCATTAACAATTTAGATTCTCTGTGGCATCGAATGCTCTATACTATCACATTACCTTATTGTCTTGAAACACATCACAATTCATACAACGAGACATTACTAAAAAAATCAGGAAGTCTTTACTCAATACTGAGACTAGTCCAAATTTCGGATATTCCATTAACAATATTCTCATCTGTTCAAACTTTACCAACATGTAATAAACTTTTCAGCTTTTCACGAAATGAAAACCTCATCATTCGTAGTGGTTTTTACTCATATAATTTTTTTAAGAGATATACACTTCTCGTTCGAATATTTGCCTTTTATCCGCATTAAATGAAATTCTATTATCGGACTTGAGAAAAATAATCCTCGACATAATTGTCACATGAAATATTTCAAATAAATAATTCACATCGATTGAACACTCGAGTCGATCTTAATCATCGATGAATGACATTTCCAGTAATCTTTTCTGTTCATTCATTACGCTAACTAAAACCATCTCAATTGCATTAGTTCAAGTAACCAAAATATCTCAATTGAAGTCATTAATTATAATTGACTTATTTGAGAGAAGTAATCCACCATATCGATTGAGACTCGATCTTTTATCACTTATGTCTTTACTTATCAATTCATTCTTAATCTCTAATTATACTTATAATTATTCTATCACTGAACTCTCTTTAAATTTTCAAGCGGAAACTTATTTAGTATGGATCTCATGAAATTCAATCATAAGCACCACTTCTATAAGAGGGAGGGGTTATAGGGCCTCTAACTCGTCTTTCTTATACATACACATATGACACAATTTCCATCATCATAGCAACATCATCAAAATCATGTCATTCATTCAGGCAATGCAACATTCATGTTGGCTTACACAAATTTTTCCTATTGTCCCATTTAGACAATATACTTATGCATACATTCTATGTTTTCTAGATAGCTTTACTTATTGATTCATTTAATTAAATTAAGTCATGCTCATGACATCATATAAGGCCAAACAACCATAGATACTTGTACCACAATTACAACTTTCATTTCATGCATCATCATGTACATATCATTACAATCATATAATTCAGTCCAAACAATTTAACATAGATAAGTTCATTTCATTATAACCCTTTATCTCATAAAAAAAAATATCATTGTCATTCATCAACATTCAACATCCAACCAGGATAATGACATTTTTATTCGTATTAAAATATTATAAACCTTTATTCATACCTTTCTGAATCTAAACTTATTATAATCGTAATTTACTCAATTACCTTTGCATCACGTTAAACATGGTCGGTGCAGCTCGGTTGGAGAGTACCTCTGTCTAAACAAGACGGTCCTCATACGCGTCGGAAGACAACACACTATCATAGATCCGTGCAATATATATAGCTAGACTTTTTCACATGCTAGGTTAGTCCGAGAACCGACTAAACCATAACTCTGATACCACTAAATGTAACACCCCTTACCCGTATCCAAGGCCTAACAGCAGTACGAGGCATTACTGGACTTAACAACACATAGACAAAAATCGGGCCATAAAATTTCATTTAATTTAAAACTTTTGGAACACATGCATGACAAACAAAGCTAATCAGTATCATTACATCAAAACATATGACGTAGCATGATTAATTAAACTTATAAACCATAATGGATAAGGACCACATCTCATAATCATATACAATAATTCAATGCATCGATACGCACGATCAAAATCATAATAAAAATACATATTACAAACCAACTTCCTATACATGCCACTCACTTGATATTTCCAATATTTGAATTAATTCTCCCAAAATGATAGTTTGATAGTGTGATTTTGCCTCCGATGATCTCCAACCCCGAGCCGACCTATCAATACTAAAGAAATAGAGAGGATGGGTAAGCTTTACGCTTAGTAAGTTCATATGAAAATAATAAGCAATTACTACCATGCTTTTCAAGATAAAACACTATAATTGTACAATTACATATATTCAGGTTAAGCTGTGTTATTGAGTTACAGTTACTAAATCATTCATATCTGAAGCTACAAAACTCCAAATTTAGTTTCGTTAATTTTATTTGAAACTAGATTCATATATCTTTCTCCCGTAAAATTTTCAAAATTTTTGGTTTGGCCAATTAGTACAGTTTATTAGTTAAATTCTCCCCTGTTTCAGAGTATGACTACTCTGACCTCTGTGTACTACGAAAAAAATTTCTCTCTGTACAGAATTCCAACGACCATGCCGTTTGTTTCCCTTAAAAATATACTAAATAAGGAATCCATGAATGTAAGGTATGACTCTTAATAAGTTTTGTACAATTTATGATGAATTTCTAAAGTCAGAACAGGGGATCTCAAATTCATTCAGACCCTATTTCACAATAATTCAAATATCACACAATATAGAATTCTTTTGCTTCCCCTGTTTCTTTCATGTGAAAATAGACTCACCAAGCTTTATTTTCATATATCATTTGAATTTTTATTCAACTTCCACAATTTTTAGTGAATTTTCAAATTCACGCAACTGCTGCTGTCCAAGACAATTTTACTGCTAATTCACTCTTTCACACTTTCTTTGTATTAACCTCATTTTAACATACATATCACAAATCATTTTCACCACATTTCATACATCACAAGTATAGGCCCATGATTACAAGGTCACCATAAAATCATCCTCATGTATAACTTAATTGTTTATAACCTTACCACAACCCGATCACTTAATGAACACATTATTCACATAACCAAATTCCTGCACTTATTCATCACAAAACTCACAAAGCAAAGTTACATAATAAGTCTCCGTTGAACACTTCGGATCAATCCTCGATACTTGGTGGTTTCGCAAATAGCTCCACCCATTATAAAGTTCGGCTCTCTTGTACACATGGTGAACACTTAGTATCACCCATGTGACCTAGCCGATTTATCTCGTAGCTCTCTTGTCTACATGGTGTCCTTCACTGGAACCACGCATGCGACCTAACTACATATATCCCGTAGCTCTCTTGTCTACATGGTGTACACATAGTATCACCCATGTGACCTAGCTACATCATAATATCTCGTAGCTCTCTTGTACACATGATGTGCACAAAGCACCATACATGTGACCTAGCTACATACCATCTATATCATCCAATCTTTAGAAGGTTCAACCGGGATTTTCTCTCTTTTCTAACAATTTCACCAATCAAGTAATTACCAACAAACATATTTCCAATATGTTACAAATTTATTCATAGTCCTTTTTCAATTTTCAATTTACAGCAAATAGTCAATCTATAGGTAGCCACATTTCATATGATAACAAAATATAATAAAATAAAATAAAATAAATCGATAAATTATTTACGTACAAACTTATCAAAATCTCATCAGGTACAATCGTGCAACAATTCATACAACCTGATTAATAGTAATTTAACACTCAATTCTTGTAACAATAATTCCATTCAATTTCACATGACACAACTAGCATTACATTGTTTTTTTATTTCATACATACCATCCATCAACTTCTCTTAAACATATTAAATCATACAATTTATGCCATATCAATAGAGAATTACAATTCATGCACGGTATTGCATTATTATTAAACACGAACTTACCTCGATTGAAACGGCAATTTACTATTTTAATCCATAACCTTGTATTTTCCCGATTTAAGCCCGAATCTCGATTTCCTTCATCTATAATATCACATTTAGCCTAATAATTAGTCACATTATTCATACGGGTCCAAAAATCATATTTTTACAAATTTGCATTTTGACCCCTAAACTTTTGCATATTTGCACTTTTGCCCCAAGACTCGAAAATTTAATTTCAGCCCTTATTCCTATGTTTTATGACATGCTGAACATTTTCTCTTCTACAACAACATCAAATTCTCACTCTAACATATAGTTATGAACAATAAGTATTTTTACTAGATTATCTTGTTTTACTCGTTTTCACTTAAAACCGAGTAGCACAAGTTGTTTAACATAATTTAAAACCTCATATTCTATCATAAAACATCAAAATACACAAATTTCACCTATGGGTATTTTTCCAAATATGGACCCTAGCTTAAATTATTGCTAGAATAAGCTTAATCGAGCTACCGGGATTCCAAAAACGTAAAGAACATTAAAAACGGGGCTTGGAATCACTTACTATTGAGCTTGGAAAGCTTGAAAACCCTAGCCATGGCCTCCCCCATGCTAATTTCGGCCTCCATGAAGAAGATGAGCAAAATTGGCTTTCAATTTTGTATTTTAATTCATTTTACCCCTAAATGACCAAAATGCCCTTACTACTAAACTTTCAAAAATTCCTTCCATGTCCTAATTTTTTCCATGAACTTAAAATTGGTCAAATTGCTATTTAAGACCTCCTAATTAATATTTCAATGTAATTTCATACTAAAAACTTCTAGAATGCAAGTTTTGCAACTTATTCAATTTAGTCCCTAACTTTAAATTAAGCACTTTATGCATTGAATTTCTTCACGAAATTTTCACACAATCATGCAATCATATCATAGACCTTAAAATAATCATAAAATAATTATTTCTATCTCGAATTTGTGGTCCCGACATCACTATTCCGACTAGGCCCAAAATCAGGGTGTTACAATTACAAATTCAACCATTCAATCACTCCTTTCATTCAATTTAATCCATATACACATATTTTGGGCACTTTACAATTTAGCCCTTACAATTTCACACTTTGACAAATTAGTCCATTTTTCACAAAATCATCTATATGTAAAATTTCTTTGCAACAAGGACTAGCCGAATTTTCATGGCTTCTATATAAGCCCATACAACATCTTAAATTCACAAACTAGTCCTTGAAAGCTCACTTTCACAATTTAGCCCTAATGGCTCATTTCATCAAAATTTCAAGAACAAAACATGATAATTTAACATATATATTCCATAATCCATGTAAGAACACTACAAAACTCATTTAAGAATCAATGGCACATTTCATAATCTCCAACAAAAATAAAAATTTAGACATGGGTTTTGAAGAACACAAAGCAACGATCACAGAAACATAAAAATTATCAAAAACCGATGAAAAATCATACCTTAATCAAGGATCAAAGTGCCAAACCCTAAGATGGCTTTCTTCCTTTCTTTTTGTTATGTTTTTTGGCTGAACAATGTGAAAATGCATGGCCATTTTGTGTTTGTTTTATTATAACATTAAAAGCCATTTTCCCATTTTACCCTTAATGGAACATGCAAAATTTCATCCACTAAAGCCTAAAATTGTCCATCATTAATATGAATGGTATAATTGACATGCAAGGACTCCCACTTAACAAAGCCAAATCAAATAGGTGCTTTAACATCTAGCACTCAACTTTTACATTTTACGCGATTTGGTCCTTTTTCATAATTAAGCACAGAAATTGGCAGATTAAATCACAGAAATTTCACAGATGCAAACTCATATATCACAAACACAGAAAATAATATCAAAATATTATTCGAACTCAGATTTGTGGTCCTGAAACCACTATTCCAACCAGGATCAAAATCAGGCTATTACATTTTTCATATAAATCATGGTTCATCCATTGGATTTCCCATTTAACCTCAACCAAGTCATATATCATCAATTCATTATCCAATTGTATTTCACACATTTACATATTTTGAAAAAAATGCAATTCATCATTCATTTATTAATGTATATAATTAAGCATATTATGTGTTTACTTTAAGTTATCCGAAGTTACCTGGTATTCGTTTCGTCTTATGTTTTGGTCACTTCGAAACCTTCCGTTTTCCTCGATCGACCTCTGAAATTTGTTCCTTGGGGTCTATAACAATAAGAATAGATTATTAACCATTCATTTTATCCATTTCAAGTCTAAATTCCACCCCGGTCAAAATGACCATTTTGCCCCTAGCCTTTCACGTTTTTACGATTTAGTCCCTAGGCTCGTATAATGAAACTCGTGCAATTTCTACCTTGCCCAAGCCTATCCAAACATTTTTCTCTCCTATGGTAACTCACATTTTCCATTGGTTTCACATTTCTATCACACACATTTTATAACTTTCACAAAATGGCCCCTATAAGGGTTTCTCATGAAAATTACCTAGAAAAAGATGTTTAACATACATCATGTAACACCCCTTACCCGTATCCAAGGCCGGAACAAAGTACGAGGCATTACTAGACTTTACAATACACATAGATGAAAACCGGGCCATAAAATTTCATCTAATTCAAAACTTTTCAAACACATGCATAACAAACAAAACTGACTATATCATTACATCAAAACATAGGACATAGCACGATTAATTAAACTTATAAACCTTAATGGATAAGGACTACATCTCATAATCATATACGATAACTCAATGTAGACTGATACGTATGGTCAAAATCATAATAAAAATACATATCACAAACCAACGTCCTATACATGCCACTCACTTGATATTTCTAATATTTGAATTAATTCTCCGAAAAATGATAGTTTGATAGTGTGATTTTGCCTCCGACGATCTCCAACCCCGAGTTGACCTGCCAATACTAAAGAAATAGAGAGGATGGGTAAGCTTTACGCTTAGTAAGTTCATATGAAAATAATAAGCAATTACCACCATGCTTTTCAAGATAAAACACTATAATTGTACAATTACACATATTCAGGTTAAGCTGTGTTATCGAGTTACAGTTATTAAATCATTCATATCTGAAGCTACAAAACTCCAAATTTAGTTTCTTTAATTTTCCTTGAAACTATATTCATATATCTTTCTGCCATAAAATTTCCGGAATTTTTGGTTTAGCCAATTAGTACACTTTATTAGTTAAAGTCTCCCCTGTTTCAGAGTACGACTACTCTAACCTCTGTTCACTACGAACAAAATTTCTCCCTATACAGAATTCCAACGACCATTCCGTTTGTTTCCCTTAAAAATAGACTCAATAATAAATCCATGCATGTAAGGTAGGTCTCTTAATAATTTCTGTACAATTTATGGTGAATTTCTAAAGTCAAAACAGGGGATCACGTAATCATTCTGAACCAGTCTCACAAAAATATAAATATCTCAAAATACAAAATTCCTTTGCTTCCTCTGTTTCTTTTATATGAAAAGAGACTCATTAATATTTAATTTCATATCTCATTCAGCCTCTAATTAAATTTTTACTGTTTTTAGTGATTTTTCAAAGTCACATCACTGCTACTGTCCAAAACAATTTTATTGCTAATTCACTCTTTCACACTTTCTTTGTATTAACCTCATTTTAACATACATATCACAAATCATTTTCACCACATTTCATACATCACAAGTATAGGCCCATGATTACAAGGTCACCATAAAATCATCCTCATGTACAACTTACTTGTTTATAACCTTACCACATCCCGGTCACTTAATGAATACATCATTCACATAACCAAGTTCCTGCACTTATTCATCACAAAACTCACAAAGCAGTACATAGCAAGTCTCCCGTTGAACACTTCAAATCAATCCTCGATACTTGGTGGTTTCAGCACATAGCTCCACCCATCATAAAGTTCGGCTCTCTTGTACACATGGTGAACACTTAGTACCATCCATGTGACCTAGCCGATTTATCTCGTAGCTCTCTTGTCTACATGGTGTCCTTCACTGGAACCACGCATGCGACCTAGCTACATATATCCGTAGCTCTCTTGTCTACATGGTGTACACATAGTATCACCCATGCGACCTAGCTACATCATAATGTCTCGTAGCTCTCTTGTACACATGATGTGCACTCAGCACCATACATGTGACCTAGCTACATACCATCTGTATCATCCAACTTTCCGAAGGTTCAACCGGGATTTCTCTCTTTTTTCCAACAATTTCACCAATCAAGTGATTATCAACAAACACATTTCCAATATTATTATAAAATATCATAATACAAGTAAAATTGATGTATTACTTACATATAAACTTACATCTCATTTAATATCAAGGCAATAACATTAAATTACACATTGCATTATTATTAAAAATCATATGAACTTACAAGTACTCATAATATCCATAATCATAGAAATCACATTTATGTATGATAATTCAATACACTTCATATACCATAGACATATTTTTAAATCAATTCATCAACTTGGCACCATAACATTTAATTTAACATAATTCAATTAATTCACTAAATTTAACTTTCAAATATGAATTTCAACATTATTGCAGTATTATTATCATACCAACTTATCTCGATCCAGAAACGGCAATTTACTATTTTAGTCCATAACCTTGTATTTTCCCGATTTAAGCCCGAATCTCGATTTCCTTCATCTATAATATCAGATTTTGCCTAATAATTAGTCACATTATTCATACGGCTCCAAAAATAATATTTTTACAAATTTTCATTTTGACCCCTAAACTTTTGCATATTTGCACTTTTTCCCCAAGGTTCGGAAATTAAAATTCATCCTATTTTCTTATGTTTTATGACATGCTGATCATTTTTCCCTTCTATGGCAACATCAAATTCTCACTCTAACATGTACTTATGACTATTAGGTATTTTTACCGATTAAGCCCTTTTACTCGTTTTCGCTTAAAACCGAGTAGCACAAGTTGTTTAACATAATTTAAAACCTCATATTCTATCATAAAACACCAAAATACACAAATTTCAACTATGGGTATTTTTCCAAATATGAACCCTAGCTTAAATTATTGCTAAAATAAGGTTAATCAAGTTACCGGGATTCTAAAAACGTAAAAATCATTAAAAACGAGGCTAGAACGGACTTACAATCAAGCTTGGAAGCTTGGAAACCCTAGCCATGGAGTCTCCTTGGTATACACGTCCATGGTGAAGAAGATGAGCAAAATTGGCTTTTAATTTTGTATTTTAATTCATTTTACCCCTAAATGACCAAAATGCCCTTACTACTAAACTTTTCGAAAATTCCATCCATGTCCAATTTTTGTCCATAGACTTAGAAATTAGTCAAATTGCTATTTAAGATCTCCTCATTAATATTCCAAAGCAATTTCATACTAAAAACTTCTAGAATTCAAGTTTTGCAAATTATTCGATTTAGTCCCTAATTTCAATTTAAGCACTTTATGCATAAAATTTCTTCACAAAATTTTCACACAATCATGCAATCATATCATAGACCTCAAAATAATCATAAAATAATTATATATCTCAAATTTTTGGTGACGAAACCACTATTCTAACTAGGCCCTAATTCGGGATATTACAACTCTCCCCCCCTTTAAGGATCTTCGTCCCCGAAAATCTTACCGAAAAAGTGGTCTTCACTTAGATTCCTAAATTTCACATTCGGTGTTGAAGAACTTTCACTCAGGCGGTGCCTCCAATATATCTCTTTAATTTTCTTATATATTCTGAAAGCTTACGGACTCATCTCTCAATTGTTCTTAAATTTTCAACCCTTCTCCGTTTCACTTGTCATCTTGACATAAAACCATGTCTCAATTTGGTTAATGGAGACTAGAATTCCAAGAAATCCAAAAATCAAAGGGATCTGCACTCTTCCGAAATAATCATACAGATTTTCATCATCAATAAATCACAATCCAATAACATCTGAATCAAATTACAAGATTACGTCATTACTCTCTGAATGAATAGGCAAATTTGCACTGTGAGCTTCATACAATTCTTTCTATATAAGCCTCGAAAATAATCCTTTCTTCTAGTTACAAAACAATTCATCATGCCATCCTATGTTTTCTGGATAGCTTGACTTATCCATTCATCTACTCGAACAAATCATACTCATGACATCATATAAGGGTTAAACAAACATAGATATTTACATCACAATCGCAACTTTCATTTCGTGCATCATCATATACATATCATTACAATCACATAATTCAGTCCAAACAATTTAATATAGATAAATTCATTTCATTATAATCATTTATCTCATAAAAAAAAATCATTGACATTCATCAACATTCAACGTTCAATCAAGCCAATGACATTTTTATTCATATCATAATATTAGGAACTTTTACTCATACCTCTACGAATTTCTATTTATCCCGTTCATCTTATCAAGTAAGTCAAATACACTACATCATATGAGCATCAAGCATGTATGGATATTTATTACAACATGACCTTTCTTCTCACATGTTATCACTTATATCATAAATTTTTATTCATACTTTTCTAAATCGAGACTCATCATAATCGTAATTTTATTCAAACACCTTCGCATCACATTGAACATGGTCAGTGCAACTCGGTTGGAGAGTACCTCTGTCTAAACTAGACGGTGCTCATACGCGTCGGGAGACATCACACTATCACGGATCAGTGGCATGTATAGCTGGACTTTTACACATGCTAGGTTAGTCCGAGAACCGACTGAACCATAGCTTTGATACCACTAAATGTAACACCCCTTACCCGTATCCAAGGCCGGAACAAAGTACGAGGCATTACCAGACTTAACAATACACATAGATGAAAACCGGGCCATAAAATTTCATCTAATTCAAAACTTTTCAAACACATGCATAACAAACAAAACTGACTATATCATTACATCAAAACATAGGACATAGCACGATTAATTAAACTTATAAACCTTAATGGATAAGGACTACATCTCATAATCATATACGATAACTCAATGCAGACTGATACGTATGGTCAAAATCATAATAAAAATACATATCACAAACCAACGTCCTATACATGCCACTCACTTGATATTTCTAATATTTGAATTAATTCTCCCAAAAATGATAGTTTGATAGTGTGATTTTGCCTCCGATGATCTCCAACCCCGAGTTGACCTGCCAATACTAAAGAAATAGAGAGGATGGGTAAGCTTTACGCTTAGTAAGTTCATATGAAAATAATAAGCAATTACCACCATGCTTTTCAAGATAAAACACTATAATTGTACAATTACACATATTCAAAGTTAAAGCTGTGTTATCGAAAGTTACAGTTATTAAATCATTCATATCTGAAGCTACAAAACTCCAAATTTAGTTTCTTTAATTTTCCTTGAAACTATATTCATATATCTTTCTCCCATAAAATTTCCGGAATTTTTGGTTTAGCCAATTAGTACAGTTTATTAGTTAAAGTCTCCCCTGTTTCAGAGTATGACTACTCTAACCTCTGTTCACTACGAACCAAATTTCTCCTTGTACGAATTCCAACGACCATTCCGTTTGTTTCCCTTAAAAATAGACTCAATAATAAATCCATGCATGCAAGGTATGTCTCTTAATAATTTTTGTACAATTTATGGTGAATTTCTAAAGTCAGAACAGGGGATCACGTAATCATTCTGAACCAGTCTCACAAAAATATAAATATCTCAAAATACAGAATTCCTTTGCTTGCTCTGTTTCATTTATATGAAAAAAGACTCATTAATCTTTAATTTCATATCTCATTCAGCCTCTAATTAAATTTTTACTATTTTTAGTAATTTTTCAAAGTCACGTCACTGCTACTGTCCAAAACAATTTTATTGCTAATTCACTCTTTCACACTTTCTTTGTATTAACCTCATTTTAACATACATATCACAAATCATTTTCACCACATTTCATACATCACAAGTATAGGCCCATGATTACAAGGTCACCATAAAATCATCCTCATGTATAACTTACTTGTTTATAACCTTACCACATCCCGGTCACTTAATGAACACATTATTCACATAACCAAGTTCTGCACTTATTCATCACAAAACTCACAAAGCGAAGACATAGCAAGTCTCTCCGTTGAACACTTCGGATCAATCCTCGATACTTGGTGGTTTCAAGACATAGCTCCACCCATCATAAAGTTCGGCTCTCTTGTACACATGGTGAACACTTAGTACCATCCATGTGACCTAGCCGATTTATCTCGTAGCTCTCTTGTCTACATGGTGTCCTTCACCGGAACCACGCATGCGACCTAGCTACATATATCCCGTAGCTCTCTTGTCTCACGTGGTGTACACATAGTATCACCCATGCGCCCTAGCTGCATCATAATGTCTCGTAGCTCTCTTGTACACATGATGTGCACTCAGCACCATACATGTGACCTAGCTACATACCATCTGTATCATCCTACTTTCCGAAGGTTCAACCGGGATTTCTCTCTCTTTTCCAACAATTTCACCAATCAAGTGATTATCAACAAACACATTTCCAATATTATTATAAAATATCATAATACAAGTAAAATTGATGTATTACTTACATATAAACTTACATCTCATTTAATATCAAGGCAATAACATTAAATTACACATTGCATTATTATTAAAAATCATATGAACTTACAATTACTCATAATATCCATAATCATAGAAATCACATTTATGTATGATAATTCAATACACTTCATATACCATAGACATATTTTTAAATCAATTCATCAACTTGGCACCATAACATTTAATTTAACATAATTCAATTAATTCACTAAATTTAACTTTCAAATATGAATTTCAACATTATTGCAGTATTATTATCATACCAACTTATCTCGATCCAGAAACGGCAATTTACTATTTTAGTCCATAACCTTGTATTTTCCTGATTTAAGCCCGAATCTCGATTTCCTTCAACTCTAATATCACATTTAGCCTAATAATTAGTCACGTTATTCATACGGCTCCAAAAATAATATTTTTACAAATTTTCATTTTGACCCCTAAACTTTTGCATATTTGCACTTTTTCCCCAAGGTTCGGAAATTAAACTTCATCCTATTTTCTTATGTTTTATGACATGGTGATCATTTTTCCCTTCTATGGCAACATCAAATTCTCACTCTAACATGTACTTATGACTATTAGGTATTTTTACCGATTAAGCCCTTTTACTCGTTTTCACTTAAAACCGAGTAGCACAAGTTGTTTAACATAATTTAAAACCTCATATTCTATCATAAAACACCAAAATACACAAATTTCACCTATGGTTATTTTTCCAAATATGAACCCTAGCTTAAATTATTGCTAAAATAAGCTTAATCAAGTTACCAGGATTCTAAAATCGTAAAAATCATTAAAAACGAGGCTAGAACGGACTTACAATCAAGCTTGGAAGCTTGGAAACCATACCCATGGGGTCTCCCTTGGTATACACGTCCATGGTGAAGAAGATGAGCAAAATTGGCTTTTAATTTTGTATTTTAATTCATTTTACCCCTAAATGACCAAAATGCCCTAACTACTAAATTTTTCAAAAATTCCATCCATGTCCAATTTTTGTCCATAGACTTAGAAATTGGTCAAATTTCTATTTAAGATCTCCTCATTAATATTCCAAAGCAATTTCATACTAAAAACTTCTAGAATTCAAGTTTTGCAAATTATTCGATTTAGTCCCTAATTTCAATTTAAGCACTTTATGCATAAAATTTCTTCACAAAATTTTCGCACAATCATGAAATCATATCATAGACCTCAAAATAATCATAAAATAATTATATATATCAAATTTGTGGTGATGAAACCACTATTCTGATTAGGCCCTAATTCTGGATATTACACATCATCTTTTCATTTTCCTCCATAAACCATAAAAATACAAGCATGTCATGCATGGGTAAATTTTTAAACATGAACCCTAGCATGAAATATGGGTAGAAATGGAAAGGACAAGCTACCGGGATCTCAAAAATATAAAGAACATTAAAAACGGGGTTTGAGAGCACTTACTATTGAGCTTGAAAATTGAAGAAACCCTAGCTATGGAGGGCTTAAAATTTTGGTAGCTATAGGGAACAAGATGGCTGATTTTTTCTTCTTTTTCCCCTTTTTAATTCATTAAAATGGCAAATGACCAAAATGCCCTTAAACCCCTTTCTTTAAAAATACATCCATGCAAGCCCATTTTTGTCCAAATTTCTAGAACTTGGTCAAATTACTATTTAAGGACCTCTAATTCATAATCCAAAGCAATTTCATATAAATTACTTCTAAAACCCGTGTTTTGAAATTTATTCAATTTGGTCCCTAATTCCCAATTGAACATCTTATACTTAAAATTCCTTCATGAAACTCTAATGTAAACATATCCTCATATTTTAAACCTTATAACATTCATAAAATAAATATTTTAATGTCAGATTTATGGTCTCGAAACCATTATTCTGACTAGGCCCTATTTCAGGATGTTACAATTTTGCCTTATAAATGAATGTCTATTGAGGCTGTTTTAGTCATATGAATTGTGCTTGTTTTGGTATTGATTGGTATTTGTATGGAACTAGGTACATAAGGGTGGCAATAAGGCTTGGTAAATAGCCTTATATTGTCCACACGGGTAGACACACGGGCTTATGTCTCGGACGTGTGTGACACACAGTCTGCCCCATGGGCGTGTGGTCCGGCCTTGTGTCCCCTGCACATAAAATTTCCGAGATAGATTGCATGATAGTGAACACATGAGCAGAGACAAGGCCATGTGTCTCAGCCGTGTGGTGGACATGGCCTAGCACACGGGCGTGTGCCTTGGCCGTGTGACATTTTGAGTATGCTGACGTCAGAAACAGAATACCCAAGTTTTTACACACGGGCTACGACACGAGCGTGTCATGGCCGTGTGATGGACACGGGCGTGTGCTGTGGCCGTGTATCCCTAGTTGGTGATGAAGTCACAAATAGAGAGCTCCACAGGCCATAGACACGGCGCGTCGAGGCCGTGTGAGCAACACGGGCCAGGGACATAGGTGTGTGTCCAGGCTGTGTGAAGTCTGCACTTGAATTATGAAAAATTATGGAAATAAATTGGCCACACGGGTAAGAGACATGGGCGTGTCCCTAGGTGCATAGGCCGTGTGAGACACACTAGCCATCAGCACGACCATGTTAAGATGGTCACACAAGCGTGTTACCCTTCCACACGGGCATGTGCCTTGTTTTGAATGCAAAGTTTGCATAGATTGGATAAGGACCCGAAATGGTCCCGATTAGTTTCTAATGGCCGATTTGGGGCTCGTAGGCCCATAGTAAAAAGTTTATAGTAGAAATTGAAAAAGTTTTAATTTGGACTAAGCCTCGGTGTCTTGAGAATGATTGTTTGCATGAGAATAAGATAGGTAGTGCCTCGTACTATGCCCCAACGTGGATTACGAGTATGGGGTGTTACATACAATGATTTGAAGCAATTGTATTGGTGGTCAGGTATGAAAAGAGGTATTTATGAGTTCGTATCGAGATGTTTGACTTGTCAACAAGTAAAGGCCGAACACCAAATACCTTCGGGTTTACTTCAACCTGTGATGATCCCCGAGTGGAAATGGGATAGAATTACGATGGATTTCGTAACTGGATTACCTTTGACTCTGAAGAAGAAAGATGTTGTTTGGGTTATTGTTGATAGATTGACGAAATCTGCTCATTTTATTCCAGTACGTACGGACTATTCACTTGATAAGCTAGCTGAGTTGTACATAGTTGAGATTGTTAGATTGCACAGGGTGCCTATTTCTATTATTTCGGATAGAGATTCCAGGTTTATGTCTCAATTTTGGAAGAAGTTGCAAGAGGCTTTAGGCACAAAGTTGAATTTTAGTACCGCATTTCATCTTCAGACAGACGGTCAATCTGAAAGGACGATTTAGGTACTCGAAGATATGTTTCACTGTTGTGTTTTAGAGTTCGAAAGTAGTTGGGAAAAATATCTACCTTTCGTCGAATTTGCTTATAACAAAAAATTTTAGTTGAGTATAAAGATGGCACCGTATAAGGCATTGTATGGTTGTAAGTGTTAAAATCAATTTTATTGGATCGAGCCCAGTGAGAGACAAATTCAAGGGATTGATTTGGTTAGAGAAATCAAAGAAAAAGTGAAAGTAATTCGTGATTGTTTGAAAGCAGCTTTGGATAGATAGAAATCATACGTAGATTTCAAACGAAAGGTGATTGAATTTCAAGTTTGTGATAAGGTATTTCTAAAAGTGTCTCAGTGGAAGAAAATTCTTAGATTGGGTCGCAAGGGTAACTGAGTCCACATTTCATTGGTCCGTATAAGATTATTGAAAGGGTAGGGCCAATGGCATATCAACTAGCCTTGCCGTCAGAGTTAGAAAGGATCCACAATGTGTTTCATGTGTCTATGTTGTGCCATTATCGATCAGATCCTTCACACATAATTTCACCAACTGAGCTTAAGATTCGACCCGATATGAGTTATGGTGAAGAACCAATCAAGATTCTAGCTCGGGAAGTTAAACAGTTGAGAAATAAAAATATAGCCCTAGTGAAAGCTTTGTGGCAATGACACGGTGTCGAAGAGGCTATGTAGGAACCCGAGGAAGCTATGAGGAAACAGTACCCAAACTTCTTTTACAGTAAGATTTTCAGGGACGAAAATCCCTAAAGGGGGAGAGTTGTAACATCCCGTTTTAGGGTCAAATCGGAACAATGGTTTCAAGACCACAAATCCAAAGTAGATATATTTATTTTTATTATTTCTTTAAGGTCTATAGTATGATTGAATGATTGTGTGAAAATGTCGTTAAGAAATTTTACCGATTGAGTGTCTAATTTGACTAATAGGACTAAATTGCAATAGGTGCAAAATGTGTGTTCTAGAAGATAGAGGTGTCTAATTGCTACGAAATTTTAAATTGGAGGTCCTTAAATGGTAGTTAGACCATTATACTTTAATTTGGAAAAAAATGGACATGGTTAGATAAAATTTCAAAGTTTTAAGTGAAGGGCATTTTGGTCATTTAGTAAATAAAGACAAAAATAACAAATAAAAAGATGTCATCCTCCCCCATTTAGTCCCTCCATGGCCGAAAATCACTAAGGGAGACATAGCTAGGGTTTGACCAACTTTCAAGCTCAATTGTAAATCCGTCTTTGTCTCGTTTTTAATGATTTTTACGTTTTTGTAAATGTTGTAACTTGATTTAGCTATTCTAAGGACTAATGAAAGAAAATTAAAGTATAAAATTTTACCCATGTGGAATATTTGTGTATTTTGATGTCTAATGGTAGAAAATGCATGTTTGGTGTTAGATAAACAACATTTACCAACTGATTTTTGATGAAAATGTCAAATAGGGACCTATTTGCAAAAGTTTTAAAATGTGTGAAAATGTGAAAAAATGAAAAATGTGGGCTGATATGAGTACTAAAAATATTCGGCTAGGCTTGGGTGATGAAGTAATCGAATGAAAATCATTTTACGAGCCTAAAGACTAAAATGTAAAAAGTTAAAAAGTTAGAGGCAAAAATATAATTTTTGCCATAAGGTGTTTTTGGGGATTAAATTGAATAATGTGATGATTGAATGAATTAAATGTGGTATTATAGATAAAAAAAGACAAGGTTCTGACCTAAACCAGGGAAAGAATAAAGTTGTTGGCTAAATCTAACTATTAGCGATTTTATACTGAGGTAAGTTCGTATGTTAAAAATAAGCTTTAGAATAACTGTACTTAAATGATTTAATATTGCATGAATTGTATGTTTGATTATGTGAATGAATATAACTCTACGAACGAGTTCGACAATGAATCGACAAGCAAGAAATTTCGTTTGAACCTTAAGAACAGGGTAGGATACAAGTGACATATCACTAGGGTCATTATGTGTTATATGATTATGTGATCCGGGTGCTGGTCCTGTACGTCCTACGGGTGGCTGAGTATACCGGCATATGTTGCAGATACCTGACAGCTTATGTGAGCAGCACCACGTAGCTATGTCTTGACTGACAGCTTGTGTGAGCAGACCCGTTGATAGGTCTAGAGCGAGCAACTATGTAATATGAGATTGAGGTAGCATTGGCTACATATGTGGCACTTAGTGTGCGAGAATCCCGAGTATCCGACATTATTATTTCGAGTGGTTCACGGGTATGTCAAAGATGAGATTATGTGTAAATTCCTTTCGAGATGGTACATGTATGTACTTGAAGTTCATATCTATTAAATGCTTGAAATGATGAATATGAGGTAAGTTTTGTGATGGAATGAGTTATAATTATGAGACCATGGTAAATGTACATTTAATTTTGTTATATGCATGGTAAGGTTGTTCATTTCTTGCATACGAGCTTACTAAGCTATATAGCTTACTTCGTTTATTTTCCATGTTTTTATAGTGTCGCAAAGCTAGCTCAGAATCGGAGATCGTCGAAGATTCGAATCACACAATCAAACTTTCATTTTGGGTATTGAAGATCTTAGTATTTTGAAAATATTGCATGTATAGGGACTTGGCCATTTTGTTATATGTGCCATTATGATTTTAGCCAATGTATTGGCTTGTGATTGGCAAAGGCTTGTTTTGATATTTGGCCTTGTAAATTGGCTTATTTTGGCTAACATGGTTGTAAGCCTATGTATATTCAATATGTGCCAATGTCTTTAGTGATATGGTCATAGTATGCTTGGTGAATGATGGATTGTGATTCATAGCATTAATGTGGAATGTTTGGAAATGTGATATATTGATGAGATGATAAAACTGTGCACAACTAGGTGTCTTGAAAGTAATAGATGGAGGCTTAATGAATGTGAAATTTGCATGATTGATTTAGTGCATAATAAATGTTGTGAGTATGATAGATGTTGTTATTGTATTGGCATTGTTGGTCATAAGTGTGGATGTTTTGGTTCCCTAATTATGTCATTAATTGAGCTACTGAGTTGGTATAAGTGTAGGTGTAAATCAGGGTGGCAAATGGCTTGGTAAATAGCCTTTATTTTGTCCACACAGGTAGACACACGGGCGTGTGTCTAGGCTATGTGTCCCCTGCACCTTGATTTTGAGAAACAGAATTCTCAAAATTGAGCACTCAGGCAGAGACACGGGCGTGTATCTCAGCTGTGTGAGGGACACGGCTTTAGACACAGGTGTATGTCTCACGTACGAAGTCTGCACCTATTTTATGAAAACTAAATTTCCACACGGCTTAGCACATGGGCACGTGACTTGGCTATGTGACCTCAATTTGTTCATGGGTTACAAGTCAGAGAGTTACACGGGCGTGTCCCATATTCACACGGGCGTGTGACGCCTGTTTAGTGCAAAAATTTTCCAAGTTTTGTAAAAAATTCTAAAGTTCTTGGTTTAGTCCCGGACCACTCCCAAACCATATTTAGGGCCTCAGGCTCGTATTAGGGACTTTTTGATTAATTGCAAATGGTTTTAGTTTGGACGCAAAATTTATGGATCAGAATTGTATGATTGTTTGTGTGGTAAGTTCGATAATGCCTCTGACCCTGTTCCGGCATTGAATACGGGTAAGGGGTGTTACATTTATCAATAGAGTGTCCAATTTGACTAATAAGACTAAATTGCAATTGATACAAAATATGTGTTTTAGAATCTAGAGGTGTCTAATTGTTATGAAATTTTAAATTAGAGGTCCTTAAATGGTAATTAGACCATTGTACTTTAATTTGGACAAAAATGGACATGGTTAGATAAAATTTCAAAGTTTTAAGTGAAAGGCATTTTGGTCATTTGGTAAATAAAGAAAAAAATAGCTAATAAAAAGATGTCATCTTCCCCAATTTAGTCCGCCATGGCCGAAAATCACTAAGGAAGACATAGCTAGGGTTTGGCCAACTTCTAAGCTCGATTATAAGTCCTTCTTTGTCCCGTTTTTAATAATTTTTATGTTTTGTGAATGTTATAACTTGATTTAGCTATTCTAAGGACTAATTTGAAAGAAAATCAAAGCCTAAAATTTTACCCATGTTAAATATTTGTGTATTTTGATGTTTAATGGTAGAAAATGCATGTTTGGTGTTAGATAAGCAACATTTACCAAGTGATTTTTGATGAAAATGTCAAGTAAGACCTATTTGTAAAAGTTGTGAAATGTGTGTAAAAATGTGAAAAAATGAAAAATGTGGGCTGATATGAGTACTAATAGTATTCAGTTAGGCTTGGGTAATGAGGAAATCGAATGAAAATCATTTTACGAGCCTAGGGACTAAAATTTAAAAAGTTGAAAAGTTAGGGGAAAAATGTAATTTTTTCCATAAGGTGTTTTTGGGATTAAATTGAATAATGCGATGATTGAATGAGTTAAGTGTGGTATTATAGATCAAGAAAGACGAGGTTCTGACCTAGACTGGGGAAAAAACAAAGTTGTGGATTAAATCGAACTATTAGCCATTTTGTACCGAGGTAAGTTCGTATGTTAAAAAATAAGCTTTAGAATAATTGTATTTAAATGGTTTGATATTGCATGAATTGTATATTTGATTATTTGAATGAGTATATCTCAACGAATGAGTTCGATGACGAATCAACAAGCAAAAAATCCTGTTTGAACCTTAGGATTAGGTAAGATACAAGTGACATGTCACTAGGGTCATTATGTGTTATGTGATTATGTGATCCGGGTGCTAGTCTTGTACGTCCTACCGGTGGCTGAGTATACCGGCATATGTTGTGGATACTTAACAGCTTGTGTGAGTAGCACCGCGTAGCTACATCTTGACTGACAGCTTGTATGAGCAGGCCTGTTGGTAGCTCAAGAGCGAGCAACTATGTGATATGAGACTTGGGTAGCTTTGGCTACATATGTGGCACTTAGTGTGCAAATTTCCTGAGTATCCAACATTTTATTCCAAGTGGTTTACGGGTATGTCAAAGATGAGAATATGTGTAAATTCATTTCGAGACGGTTCAGGTATGTACATAAAGCTCATGTTTATTAAATGCTTAAAATGATGAAAATGAGGTAAGTTTGGTAATGGAATGAATTATGATCATGAGACTATGGTAAATTTAAATTTAATTATGTTATAATATTTAAATTTTATAAGCATGTAAATGTTACTTATTTCTTGCTAACAAGCTTACTAAGCTATATAGCTTACTCCATTTATTTTCCATGTTTTTATAGTGTCGCCAAGCTAGCTCAGATCGTAGATCGTCGGAGATTCAAATCACACTATCAAACTCTCATTTTGGGGTATTGATGATCTTAGTGTTTTGAAAGTATGGCATGTATAGGGACTTGGTCTGTTTGGTTATATGTATGATTATGATTTTAGCCAATGTATTGGCTTGTAATTTGTCAAAGGCTTGATTTGATATTTTGCCATGTAAATTGGCTTATCTTGGTTGACATGGCTGTAAGTCTATTTATATGTTTGTATGTGCTAATGCTTTTAGTGATGTGGTTTATAATGGTTTGTTACTTGCTGATTGTGGTTTAATGCCTTGCTATGAATTGGATGGGTTGGTTTATTTATATGCTATATCATCTCAATGAATGAATACAAGTTGGTATTACTCTTAGTGCTATTTTGGAAATGTGAAAGTGGTATAGCTTGTTAAATGTCATGTGCATATAGATGATGGTATTACATTGATATGCACTAGTCATGATTGTGGATGTTTGGTTGCCTAAGTGTGCCATGGATTTTTGCTATTGAATTATAAGTGTTTGTGCTAATAAGGGTGGCAAATGGCTTGGCAAATAGCCTTTAGTTTGTGCACACGGGTAGACACATGGGCATGTGTCTCAGCCATGTGGATGACACGGCCTCAGGCACGGTGTGACAACCCAAATTAGGGCCTAAACGGAATAGTGGTTTCAAAACCACAATTCTGAAGTAGAAAAATTTATTCCAATTAATTATTATAATTTATCGAGTGATTAGATGCATGTTTTAGAATATCGATAGAAAATTTCATGAATTGCATGTCTAATTTGCCTATTAGGACTTAATTGCAAAAGTTGATAAATATGAGTTCTAGATGTTTAAGGATTTAATTGAAGAGCATAATTGAAGTACAGGTCCTTAAATGGTAATTATACCATTAGGTTTTCATGGACAAAAATGGACATACATAGGTAGAAATAACCAAAGTTTTTAATGAAGGGTATTTTAGTCATTTGGTAATTAAAAGATTAAAGAAAAGGAAAAAGATGGTAAAATATGTCCATCTTCTTCATTAGGACGAAATTTCAAGGGTTCTCCATAGCTAGGGTTTGTTTCAAGCTTCCAAGCTCCATAATAAGTGATTTCAAGCCCCGTTTTTAATGTTCTTTACATTTTTGGAGTCCCGGTAACTTAATTTAGCTTATTCTAGCAATAATTTAACCTAGGGTTTATATTTGGAAAAATATCCATAGGTGAAATGTGTTTATTTTGATGTTTTATGGTAAAACATGAAGCTTGAAATTGTGTTAAACAACTTTTGCTAAGCGATTTTACGTGAAAATGAGTAAAACGACATAATCGGTAAAAATACCTAATGTTCATAACTACATGTTAGAGTGAGAATTTGATGTTGAAAATAATCATCATGTCATAGAACATAAGAATTTGGGAAAAATTTTAATTTCTGAGCTTTGGGGTAAAAGTGTAAATATGCAAAAGTTTAAGGGCAAAATTGTAATTTTTCCAAAGTTAGAGTTAAGGACTATTTTGATAAATGTGCGTATTAAATCAGCTAAATGTGTTATTTTAGATCAAGAAAGACATGGAATCGACCTTAATCGGGGAAAGGAAATGATTGTGGACTAAATTGCAAAATTTCTTTATTTTGCACCGAGGTAAGTTTATATGTAAATAATGAATTGTTTTATTATGTTATAATATTTTATTTTGTGACATGTGAAATAAGTTTTAGTATTGTTTAATTAATGGACACAAACAGTGATTTGTGGTTGATGAATTGAGATTAAATGAGGAAAATCTTGGTTGAACCTTCAGAATGGAAAAACGTGGTGCTAAGTGGATATGCCACGGTTACATATATTGATTCATTAACGTGGTGCTAAGTGGATATGCCACGGTTATACATGTTAATTTGAAAAATGGCGCTAAATATGTATGCCACAATTATATGTTAGCCCAATAGTGTGCTGCTATGTGCATATACCACTAAGTTGGGCATTAATTACAGAAAGTGGAGCTATGTGCTAAAACCACCGGATATTGTTACTTTCCAAAGTGTTGACCGGGAGAAATTATGTGGGATAATACTAGAATATGAATATATGAGTTTTGAATTATGAGTTAGATATGTGAATGAAGTTTTGATAAGATGAATATGGATAAGTATTTTCTTGAAAGTTGATAAAAAGAAATTTTGATAATAAGAAATTTTAGTGAAGGAATGAAATTTGGGATAAACAGTCTAAAACAGCAGCAGGGGAGTGACTTTGAAAAATCACCAAAAATGGTAGAAGTTGAACTAGAAGTGGAATGAGATATGGAATTAAAGCTTATTGAATCCATTTTCATATAAAAGAAACAGAGCAAACAAAAAAATTCTGTATTTTGAGATATTTGTATTTTTGTAAGACTGGTCAGACTAATTTTGTGATCCCCTATTTTGAATTGTAAAAATCATTAAAATTGTACAAAAATAGTTAAGGAACATAATTTATATGGTTAGATTCCTTATTGAATTTATTTTCAGAATAAAGAAACGAGAACCTCATTTGAATTTGGTAGCAAAAGATAATTAAATTTTAGTGAAGAGTGGTCAGAGCTGCTAAACCACGAAACAGGGGAGACTTCAATGAATAAACTGTATTAATTGGCCAAACCAAAAATTTTGAAATTTTTTTGGTAAGAAGACATATGAGTTTAGGTTCTTGTAAAATTTATGGATCTTAATTTGGAGTTTAGTAGCTCTAGATAAAAATAATATAGTAACTGGGACTCGAATGAACAGCTTGTACTGAACTGAAATAAATGATAAATGCATATGAGAAAAAGGTTGAGTAATTATGGATACAAATTTTGGGAACTATAAATGCCATTATTGGTTTGTTATCTTTATTATTTACATATTACTTACTAAGCTTTTAGATTACTTTGCTTCCTCTTCCTTTCTTATTTTATTTTATAGTGAAATCAAGTTTGCTCGTGATTCGGGGAAAAGTTGTCGGAAGCTCACCAACGCTATCCATCTTTCTTTTTGGTATTTTGTAAACACATTTTGGACATACGGCATGTATAGAAGGCTTGAGTATTTTGTTATAAATTTTAGTAATATTACTTTAAAAGTTGAATTCTAGCGTTAGATATTTCATTCTAGTTTGTTATCGGTATGATCTAATGTTAGTTACATTATAAGTTTATGATATATGTGAATTTAATTTTTTTTTAAAAAGATGAGTGATCAATTAACGAATTTAAATTTAGATAATAATTTTATGTCTTGATTTGCTATAATTATACGGGCGTTGTTCTAGTAATACTCATATTCTATTTTAGTATTGAACACGGGTATGGGGTGTTCTATTTTAATGGTATCTGAGCTATGGTTTAATCGATTCTCGGACCAGTATAGTTAGTGGTAAAGTCTATCTATACATGCCATAAATATATTGTGATAGTGTGGTGACTTCCGACATTACTGAACTATGTTTTGTTTTGTTTTTTTTAGTAATGGATCCTGATTGAGCAGCGGCTGATGGTGCTGCAAGTAATGCGCCGGCTCCTGCGCAAGGGACCGCACCTGTAGAAAGTAGACATGAGACATCATGACAAGAAGACAAAGATAGGAATGCTTTCTTTCAAATGATGAATGACTGTTATACTAATTTTATAAGAGCAAATCCTAATGTTCAACCTCCTCCTCCCCCAGCTATACCACAACCTGTCCCCGTAGCTCCGCAAAGTATTGATATTGTAGGATTGACAAAAATTTCGGTAGATAAGCTTCGTAAACAAGGGGCTGAAGAATTTAGAGCAAATATTAATGATGATCCAGAAAAAGTAGAGTTCTGGCTTGAAAATATTATGCATATATTTGATGAATTATCTTGCACACCTGAGGAGTGTTTAAAATGTGCGGTGTCATTACTGAAAGATTCAGCCTATTAGTGGTGGAAGACTCTGATATCCGTAGTTTCAAAGGAAAAAGTAACCTGGGATTTCTTCTTGGAAGAATTTCAGAAGAAATATATTAGTCAGCGATTTATCGATCAGAAACGGAAGGAATTTCTTGAATTGAAACAAGGAAAGATGACAGTGGCAAAATATGAACGCGATTTTGTAAGGCTCAGTAAATATGCACAAGAACGTGTTTCTACCGAAGCAATGATGTGCAGAAGGTTTGAAGACGGACTTAATGAAGACATCAAGGTATTAGTGGGAATTCTAGAATTAAAAGAAATGGTGGTACTGGTTAACAGAGCTTGTAAACCTGAGGAATTGAATAAAGAAAAGAGAAAAGCTGATATCGAGGCCTGGGATCAAAGGAAAAGATCGATGAACAACTCATTTCAGACCCAATCAAAAAGACTCAAAGAAGTAAATCCTCGAAAGATAATTTTAGTAGGGTATTCTTACCGAGACAAGGAAAAATCAAATCCAAGTTCTAGAGCTTGAACTATTTCGATGTCAAGTGTGGGAAATGTAAGATCAGATAGATCTGAGTGTCGACATTGTGGTAAACGACATCCCAGAGAATGTTGGGGAAAGATTCGAGCTTGTTTCAGATGTGGCTCTAAAGAACATTTTATCAAAGATTGTCCCGAGAAAATAAAAGAGGAGAAAGTTCAGAGTGTCAGGTAGAGTAATGTTGCTAGCAGAGGTAGATCCTCGCAGAATGTTGGAGGTGGGACTAATAGCAAAGACATGATAAAAGACTCAACTGCAAGGTCAGAAACAAGAACGCCTGCCAGAATGTATGCTATACGAGCTCGTGAGGAGGAATCATCCCTTGATGTGATCACTGGTACTTTCTTATTTTATGATACTGATGTTATTGTATTAATTGACCCAAGTCCACTCATTCTTATATTTGTGAAAATTTAGTACATAGTAAGAAATTGCCTATGAAATTAACTAAATTTGTAGTTAAAGTATCAAATCCTCTAGGTAGACATGTGCTCGTAGATAAGGTTTGCAGGAATTGTCCTTTGACGATTCAAGGCTACTGTTTTCCAGCTAACCTGATGTTGTTGCCATTTGATGAGTTTGATGTTATTTTGGGTATAGATTGGCTAACTCAGCATGATGCAGTAGTAAACTATAGACAGAAATATATTTTGTTAAAATGTCAGAATGGTGAGTTGCACCGAGTTAAATCTAATCAGATAGAAGGGTTAACTAATGTGATCTCAGTGATGGCAGCACAGAGATATGTTAAAAAGGGGTATGATGCTTACTTGGCTTATATAGTCGACACTAAAGTATCAGAGTCAAAGATTCATGCCGTGTCGGTAGTATGTGATTCTGATGTGCTTCCGAAAGAATTACTATGGCTACCACCAAAAAGGGAAGTGGAATTTTCTATAGATTTAATTCCAGGAACTACTCTGATTTCCATAGCTCCGTACCGAATGGCTCCTACAGAATTAAAGGAGTTAAAGACACAATTACAGGAACTTGTAGATAGAGGTTTTGTTCGACCAAGTCATTCACCTTGGGGTGCTCCGGCTCTGTTCGTGAAAAAGAAAGATGGGTCCTTGAGATTGTGTATTGATTATCGGCGGCTCAATAAGGTGACTATTAAAAATAAGTACCCGTTGCCCCGAGTTGATGATTTATTTGATCAACTGAAAGGTGACATAGTATTCTCGAAGATTGATCTCTGATTAGGTTACTATTAGTTACGGGTAAAGGAATTAGATGTGCCAAAGACAACCTTCAGAACCAGGTACGGACATTATGAGTTTCCGGTTATGCCATTTGGGCTAATTAATGCACCTGCAGTATTCATGGATTTGATGCACCGGATATTTAAACCATACTTAGATAGATTTATAGTGGTATTCATTGACGATATTTTGATTTATTCTCGGGATGAAAAAGAGCATGTAGAACATTTAAGAATAGTGTTTCAAATTCTGCGTGAAAAACAACTTTATGCTAAATTCATTAAATGTGAATTCTAGCTCCGAGAAGTGGGTTTTCTTGGACATATTGTATCTGCCGAAGGCATCAGGGTAGATCCGAGTAAAATCTCAGCTATTATAAATTGGAGTCCACCGAAGAATGTATCTGAAGTTAGAATTTTATTGGGTTTAACTGGTTATTATCAAAGATTTGTTCAGGGGTTCGCTATGATAGCTTTTTCGATGACCCATTTACTACAGAAAGATGTTAAGTTCGAGTGGACGGAAGAATGCCAATGGAGTTTCGATCGATTAAAAGAATTCTTGACAAAATCACCTGTATTGGTACAGCCTGAACCGGGTAAGAAATTTACTATTTATAGCGATGCATCATTAAATGGTTTAGGTTGTGTCTTGATGCAAGAAGGTAAAGTAATAGCCTATACTTCAAGACAATTTAAGCCACATGAAAGAAATTACTAGGTACATGATTTCGAATTAGCTGCTATTGTATTTGCGTTGAAGATATGGCGGCATTACTTGTATGGTGAAAAATGTCATATTTATACTGATCATAAAAGCCTGAAATATTTGATGACACAGAAAGATTTAAATTTAAGACAGCGCAAGTGGCTTGAACTGATAAAAGATTATGATTTGATTATTGATTACCATCTGGGTAAGGCTAATGTTGTAGCTGATGCTTTGAGCCGGAAATCTTTATTTACTTTGTGAGCTATGAATACCTGGTTATCCTTGTCTGATGATGGTTCAGTTATAGCTGAAATGAGAGCTAGACCAATGTTTATACAATAGATTTGTGAGGCTCAGAAAAATGACGAAAAGATACAAATTAAACGGGCACAATGTAAGTCGGGTACTGATTCTGAATTTCAAGTAGGGACCGATGGCTGTTTGTTATTCATGAGCAGGATATGTGTACCTTAGAATTCAGAGCTCATACAAAAGATTCTACACGAGGCCCACAGTGGTAATATGTCTGTACATCCTGGGAGTAATAAAATGTACAATGATCTGAAAAAGATATACTGGTGGCCAGGTATGAAACATGATATTTTTGAATTTGTATCAAAGTGTTTGATATGTCAGCAGGTTAAAGCTGAACATCATGTACCTTCGGGGTTACTTCAGCCAATTACTATGTCAGAATGGAAATGGGAAAGAATTACAATGGATTTTGTATCTGGGTTATCGTTGTCTCCACGGAAGAAAGATGCCATTTGGGTGATTGTTGACCAATTAACAAAGTCAGTACACTTTATTCCGGTATGTATGGATTATTCTTTAGATAAACTGGCTGAGTTGTATATATCTGAGATTGTCAGGCTATATGGAGTGCCTGTTTCCATTATATCGATAGGGATCCCCAATTTATGTCTCGTTTCTGGGACAAATTGCAAGAAGCCCTGGGTACTCAGTTGTATTTTAGCACCGCATTTCATCCTCAGACTGATGGCCAATCTAAGCATGTAATTCAGATATTGGAAGATATGCTTCGATGTTGTATACTAGATTTTGAAAGTAATTGGGAAAGGTGTCTACCTTTGATTGAATTTTCTTACAATAACAGTTATCAATCCAGTATTAAAACGGCTCCGTATGAAGCTCTGTATGGTAGTAAATGTAGAACCCCATTATATTGGACAGAGCTTAGTGAAAAGAAGATATATGGGGTTGATTTGATCCGGGAAACAGAAGAAAAAGTGAAGGTGATTCGGGAAAGTTTGAAAGCAGCTTCTGACTGTAAAAAATCATATGCTGATCTTAAACGAAAAGAGATTGAATTTCAAGTTGGTGACAAGGTATTCCTGAAAGTATCTCCTTGGAGGAAAGTTCTCCGGTTCGGTCGAAAGGGTAAATTGAGTCCAAGATTCATCGGACCATATGAAATCATAGAAAGAATTGGACCGGTTGCTTATCAATTGTCATTACCACCGAAACTCGACAGAATTCATAATGTTTTTCATGTATCTATGCTACGATGATATCAATTAGATTCTTCACATGTTCTTTTTCCTACAAAAGTAGAAATTCAGCCAAATATGAGTTATAGTGAAGAACCTGTTAAGATTTTGGCACAGGAGATAAAAGAACTCAGAAATAAAAAGATAAAGTTAGTAAAAGTATTGTGTCAAAAACATGGAGTAGAAGAGGCAACATGGGAACCAGAAGAAGCTATGATAAAATAGTACCCAAACCTTTTCGACGGTAAGATTTTTGGGGACAAAAATCTCTAAAGGGGAGAGAGTTGTGACAGCCTGAATTAGGGCCTAAATAGAATATTGGTTTTAAAACCACAATTCTGAAGTAGAAAAATTTATTCCGATTAATTTTTATAATTTATCGAGTGATTAGATGCATGTGTTAGAATATCGATAGAAAATTTCATGAATTGCATGTCTAATTTGCCTATTAGGACTTAATTGCAAAAGTTGATAAATATGAGTTCTAGATGTTTAAGGATTTAATTGAAGTAGAGGTCCTTAAAGGGTAATTATACCATTAGGTTTTCATGGACAAAAATGGACGTACATAGGTAGAAATAACCAAAGTTTTTAAAGAAGGGTATTTTAGTCATTTGGTAATTAAAAGATTTAAAAAAAAAAGAAAAAGATGGCAAAATATGTCCACCTTCTTCATTAGGACGAAATTTCAAGGGTTCTCCATAGCTAGGGTTTGTTTCAAGCTTCCAAGCTCCATAGTAAGTGATTTCAAGCCCCATTTTTAATGTTCTTTACATTTTTGGAGTCCTGATAACTTGATTAAGCTTATTCTAGCAATAATTTAACCTAGGGTTTATATTTGGAAAAATACCCATAGGTGAAATGTGTTTATTTTGATGTTTTATGGTAGAATATGAAGCTTGAAATTGTGTTAAACAACTTTTGCTAGGCGATTTTATGTGAAAACGAGTAAAACGACATAAACGGTAAAAATACCTAATGTTCATAACTACATGTTAGAGTGAGAATTTGATGTTGCCATAGAAGGGAAAAATAATCAGCATGTCATAAAACATAAGAATTTGGGAAAAAGTTTAATTTTTGAGCTTTGGGGAAAAAGTGTAAATATGCAAAAGTTTAAGGGCAAAATTGTAATTTTTTCAAAGTTAGAGTTAAGGACTATTTTGATAAATGCGAGTATTAAATCAGCTAAATGTGTTATTTTAGATCAAGAAAGACATGGAATCAACCTTGATCGGGGAAAGGAAAAGATTGTGGACTAAATTACAAATTTCTTTATTTTGCACCGAGGTAAGTTTATATGTAAATAATGAATTGTTTTATTATGTTATTATATTTTATTTTGTGACATGTGAAATAATTTTTAGCATTGTTCAATTAATGGACACAAATGGTGATTTGTGGTTGATGAATTGAGATTAAATGAGGAAATCTCGATTGAACCTTCGGAATGGAAAAACGTGATGCTAAGTGGATATACCACAGTTATACGTGTAACGTGGTGCAAAGTGGATATACCATGATTACACATATTGATACATGTAATGCGGTGCTAAGTGGATATGCCAAGATTAGATATATTGATTCATTAACGTGGTGCTAAGTGGATATGCCACGGTTAAACATGTAACGTGGTGCTAAGTGGATATGCAATGGTTAAACATGTAACGTGGTGCTAAGTGGATATGCCATGGTTATACATGTTAATTTGAAAAGTGGCGCTAAGTGCATATGCCACAATTATATGTTAGCCCAATAGTGTGGTGCTATGTGCATATACCACTAAGTTGGGCATTAATTACAGAAGGTGGAGCTATGTGCTAAAACCACCAGCTATTGTTACTTTCTAAAGTGTTCACTGGGAGAAATTATTTAGGATAATACCGGAATATGAATATATGAGTTTTGAATTACGAGTTAGATATGTGAATGAATTTTTGATAAGATGAATATGGATAAGTATTTTCTTGAAAGTTGATAATAAGAAATTTTAGTGAAGGAATGAAATTTGGGATAAACAGTCTAAAATAGCAGTAGGGGAGTGACTTTGAAAAATCACTAAAAATGGTAGACGTTGAACTAGAAGTGGAATGATATATGAAATTAAAGCTTATTGAATCTATTTTCATATAAAAGAAACAGAGCAAACAAAAGAATTCTGTATTTTGAGATATTTGTATTTTTGTAAGACTGGTTCAAACTGATTTCGTGATCCCCTATTCTGAATTGTAAAAATCATTAAAATTGTACAAAAATAGTTGAGGAACATAATTTATATGGTTCGATTCCTTATTGAATTTATTTTTAGAAGAAAGAAACGAGAACCTCATTTGAATTTGGTAGCAAAAGATAATTAAATTTTAGTGAAGAGTGGTCTGAGCTGCTGAACCACGAAATAGGGGAGACTTCAATGAATAACTGTATTAATTGGCCCAACCGAAAATTTTGAAATTTTTTAGTAAGAAGACATATGAGTCTAGTTTCTGGGAAAATTTATGGATCTTAATTTGGAGTTCCGTAGCTCCAGATAAAAATAATTTAGTGACTGGGACTCGAATGAACAGCTTGTACTAAACTGAAATAAATGATAAATGCATATGAGAAAAAGGTTGAGTAATTATGGATACATATTTTGGGATCTATAAATACCATTATTGGTTTGTTATCTTTATTATTTACATATTACTTACTAAGCTTTTAGCTTACTTTGCTTCCTCTTCCTTTCTTATTTTATTTTATAGTGAAATCAAGTTTGCTCGTGATTCAGGGAAAAGTTGTCGGAAGCTCACCAACGCTATCCATCTTTCATTTTGGTATTTTGTAAACACATTTTGGACGCATGTCATGTATAGAAGGCTTGAGTATTTTGTTATAAATTTTAGTAATATTACTTTAAAAGTTGAATCTAGCGTTAGATATTTCATTCGTATTTTGTTATCGGTATGATCTAATGTTAGTTACATTATAAGTTTATGATATATGTGAATTTATCTTTTTTTAAAAAAAAATGAGTGATCAATTAACGGATTTAAATTTAGATAATCATTTTATGTCTTGATTCGCTATAATTGTGACAGCCCTAATTTGAACCTAGTCGGGAAGTGGTTTCGGGACCACAAAATCAAGTCACGATAATAATTAAATGTTATATTCTATGCTTATTATATGTGAAAGTGCATGTCTGAAAGTATCGTGTCTCAACTTTGTCATTTGAATGTGGAATTTGCTAAAAAGGACTTGTGTGATAAAACTTAAAAATGTGATAGGTAGAATTTAGAGGGCCAATAAAGCATGGTATATTACAAGGAGGACTGGCATGTCAAATGGACCACTATTAAATTAGAGGACGGCAATGATTTTAGATGATAAGAAAAATATGTATTTTGTATTGCAAAATAATAACCTAATGAATATTATATGCATTCCATATTAGTATTATAATATTTAATGATTTTATAAGAGGAAATTTATAAATTATTAAAAGTAAATAGGTGAGAAAAACAAAGTTTTCATCCATTCTTTCTTTCATTTTGCCCAAATTTAAAGAACAAGTAAAACAAAACGTTCTTGGATATTCGGCCTTGGTGTTTCTAATTTGAGGTATGCTTGATTTTATTTCTTGATAATTTATGTGAAATTGAGTTAATTGCTAAGCTCCTTTCATAGCCCATGACTTAATTTTTGTTATTGGTTTGAAGTGATGCATTCGACTATGGGTTGTTCGGGTGTCTTTGAAGGTGTTTGATGTTTTTGGTATTAAATGTGATGATAGATGAGTTGAGCTTGATGAATAAGGATAGTTGTGGTTAGATAGATAGATGGTAATCGGTTATTAGAGTGTAATGCAAAGAAAGTTTAGTGTTATGATCAAATGATAGTGTTAGATGAATATGAGTAAGATATTACGTGTAAACTATCAAATGATAAATGTGAGTGATGAAATGAAATAAAAGTGAATAAAATGTGGGATAATATGTTCGAATGATGCTGGTACCTAATTTGGTGTGATTGTTTTATATGAAACTTGTTAATTTGAATATTGTACAGATACTATTCGGGCCTTTGAGCCTAGCAGGCTATAATGCCGGTGAAATGATATCGGGCTTCAAGCCTAGCAGGTGAAATGTCGGTGAATAAATTCGGGTTTTAAACCTAGCAGGTTATAATACCCGTGAAATGATATCGAGCTTCGAGCCTAGCAGGCGAAATACCGGTGAATGAATTCGGGTTTTAAACCTAGCAGGCTGAATGCCGGTGATTTGATAAAAGTCTAAAACTAAGATACCTTGTGTTAGAATGACAAATGAATACATTCAATACGTTAAGTTGGCCAGGTACGTATTACGTACTTAAATGTGAGTTTGATTTGAATTGAATCATAAGTGTATAATGTGATATATATGTGAATAAATGTTATAACTATATCTATGATCATGATTCATTCGGTCAAGGTGTAAAAGTATGTGAAAGTAATTGATTTATGTATGTTATATGAATTTAGATTAAGTAAGATAAGAATGCTAAATGTGTATTATGTGCTTGAGTATATTCGGCCAAGTGACAGTATATCTAGAAAATGGCCTCTTGAGAAATTGAATAATTGATGTATAATTGAGTTTATTTGTTGCATTGCTTAAAACTTACTAAGCTTTTGGAAGCTTACTTCGTTTGTTACGTTTCTCTGTTTTATAGATTGTTGACTCCAGTCACCTGCTCGAAAAAGGATCGTCAGCAACTCGTCACATTATATATCATTTTGGTATTACTATGTTTTGAAGCTAGTATGGCATGTATAGAATAGACTTAAGTGAATGGTATTTTTGGAGATATTGTTATATATGGGCCATGCGAATATGGCATCTTTTGAATGTTTGTATAAAGTTTTTGAATGCATATAAAAGTTAATGTTCATATATCTGTGTGATTGTACAAATGTGGTATTTGGGTTGGCAATACTTCATAACCCATTCCGGCGACGGATACAGGTTATAGGGGTGTTACAATAATTGTATGTGCGTTGTTCTAGTAATATTCATATTCTATTCTAGTATTGAACACGGGTATGGGGTGTTACACACGGGCGTGTGTCCTGGGCGTGTGAAGTCTTCACTTATTTTGTGAAAATTTAATTATCCACGCGGCCTAGCACACAGGTGTGTGACTTGGCCGTGTGACATCAATTTGTTCATGTATTGCAAAACAGAGAGTTACACTGGGTAAGGATGCGGGCTGTGTAGCCACACGGGCATATGACCCCTGTTTAGTGGAAAAAAATTTTAAGTTTTGTAAAAATTCCTAAATTTCTCGGTAGTGTCCTGAACCACTTCCCATGTATGTATTGGGCCTCTTAGGCTCGTGCTAGGGACTTTATAATTGAATGTGAATGGTTTTAGTTTGGATGCAAATTTATGGCTCGGAATTGTATGATTGTTTGTGTGGTAAGTCTGATAATGTATCGTACCCTGTTCCGGCGTCGGATACGGGTAAGGGGTGTTACATTTTATTACTGCTGAAGTACAACCAAGCCAAAGAAACAACACATTTACAATAAACAAAATATTTTAATTTTGCATTTCTCATTGGTAATAAAGAAGAATATGAAGGGAATGAGCTCATTTTGATGCTTATCCACCTCTGGAGATGTGTTCATAAATTTGGGGTTTTATTTTAAAATAAAATTTCACTTTTTTATCTTTTATTTCTTCCCATAAATTTTAAACATTATTTTTTAAAATTTCAAAACTCATGGAGTACTTGTTCAGAACCCAAAAATTTGTATTAAAAATTCAAAACCCAAAAATTGTTAAACCTAATAACTTAAATATTAAAGCTTCTTTGGGTATTAAACAATAAGATTTTCAAATGTGAATATTTTGTAATAGCTAAAGGGATGCGAAAATGAGTAATCATAATTTTATAACGGTGATTACACACAATCAGGAGATATAAAAAGCATAGGAGATGCAAAAATGAGTATTCACTAAAGTAGAAAAAAGTAAACATTAAATAAATTTTTATGTACCTTTTAGTTGGAAACATGGGCGATAAAGATGAAATCAAATATTAACAAAAGTATGAGAAATTTAAAACTGAGTAATCAAAACTTTAGGTTATTTTTTTTTTCAATAAAGTTTTTATTTATTTATTTATGGCTTCAGGCATGAAAAAAAAAATTTATATTTCAAGAATTGAGAAATAAGAAAGAAAGCCTTGTAAAAAGTTTTCTAGTTTCGACTCCACAGCTTGATAAATATTTTTAAGATTTTCTGTAAATTTTTTAGATTTTTTTACATATATATTTTGAATTTTTAAAAATTTTTATTTGTAATTTTTATTTTTAAAAATATTTTTATATAACTGTTCATATTTTTAATCATTTATATTTAGTTTTAATATTTTAAATTTTTATTAGAATTATTGTTAAGAAAAGTTTTTAAAAATTAAAACGATATTTTAATTATAGTTTATAGACCGAGTTAACAATTAACCATTTAAATTAATGTTTCATTTCATTATTTAATAAATTTGTTAATTTACACAGTTCAAAATATATAAAAAATAACTTATTCATTTTTTAGTACAAAAATATAGGAGCTTTCCCAATCCTTTTACCAAGAGAAATCATAAAATAATGATTTAATATCTTGTTAAAACCACCATTTATATCTTGATAGGTAGTGGTACCAATCAATTCATACACGTGTGATGCATTTAAATCAGACCCCATACGGGAAAGGGACCCTGTTTATCTTTGCCATGCAAATACACATTATTTCTACGGTCATCTCAATCCAATCCCGATCAATCTGCATCCGTGCTCGGCTGTGTTTGATGGCCTGTTTCG
The DNA here is from genome assembly GCA_025698475.1 of Gossypium anomalum. Classification (NCBI taxonomy): domain Eukaryota; kingdom Viridiplantae; phylum Streptophyta; class Magnoliopsida; order Malvales; family Malvaceae; genus Gossypium; species Gossypium anomalum. The sequence goes on along the minus strand of CM046959.1, from coordinate 32,819,155 downwards.
CATGTATGGCATATCCCCCCACCCGACCCCGCACCCTTTGGAAAGCGACCTACAAAATTAAGTGCCTAGTTTTTCATGCATGCACGGCAATTAGCCACTGCGACAGTGAATAAAGCAAAAAGTCAAGCAAATTCCATGACAATCAGGCCCCTCTACACTACTTAAATAATTGACTCCATGATCTCAAAAATTAAATAATTGACTCCATGAAGTTGATAGATCAGTCATTTGTTTTGGAAAATGGTGGCTGCCCTTTATTTACGCTGTGTTGTATAATCAACTAAAATAATTCTCAGCTCCTGCCTAATAAATGCTGAGTATTTCCACCATTGAAACCATGCATGCATCTCTACTGTTCTTTTATTTTCGGCTTTGTTACAAAATTGGTCGCGGCTTGAGGTTAAAAGAAAGGACTACAGAAACTGTGATATCAATTTCAAACTTATCAGATAGATTCTTTTTTATTATTTTTCTGCCATGTACCATTTAAGATAATTGCATGAATGGATTGAATTAAATCTTAAACTTGATTTTATTTCTCAATAATCTAATTAATGCCAGGTTGTCACGTGGGCACTGGATTGTATCAGAAAGCAACTTAGTTCAAATAATGAAAAGTTAGGTTAGATGAATGAATGGTAAACACGTATCACTAGATAATCTAGTACGGAGTAGCAACATGAGTCGTGGGATGTCGGCAAGTGAATAGAGATCAGGGTATGATGTAGGACTCGGGAGAAAAAGTAATCGAGAAAGAGTTCGGTACCTTATTAACCCTTTCAAGAGAATAGCTTTGTTGGTTAGATGGTGACAAAGATACCTGGGCAACCTATATAGCTACAAATTTGAGGTGGAACCGCCATAGATGGCCCTCTACTCCTTGGATTTTTACCAGAATCCACACTTGATTGACTGAGTGTTGCTTTCTTTTTTTTTTTTTTTTTTTTTTTTTTTTGGAAGGCTACCTTTTTTTTACTCTCTCAGGTTCAACTCCCTCTTCGTCTTTTTCTTTTTTTTTCTTTGGTTTTATTTTTTACTATTAATATTTCTTCCTTTGTAAATACATTACTTGGAGATTCGGAAAAGTATGCACAAACCCTAAACCGAAATTATAAATTGATATTAATATTAAAAAATAAAGATAAAATATTCTCTGGGCCAAAAAAATCTCTTATTTCATTCTTTTCCACAATCACATCAAACACAAATATAAAGGATAAATTTTGTTGTTAATTTTATACATTACAAAAATTATGGATTTAGTCTTCATACTTTAATTTGGTCATTTTTAGTCTTTATATTTTTCAAAATTTAAAATTTGAATCCTCATCAAATAATATCTATTAAATTCATTAAGTTATGCTATCTTCAAAATTTGATGCAACAAACATATTAGTATATGTGTAATGTCATGTTGCTTGCTATTTCCACATATTAGTCACTAAAACACCAGTTAATGGATTAATGACTATCATTTGCATAAAGTTTAGAATTTAAAATTTTGAAAAGTATAGAGACTTAAAATGATCTAATTGGAGAATATGGAATCAATCTTTAATTGTACGTATAGTACAATATTAGTAATTGAATTTAACAAAACATATTTAATTGTTATTGATTGAGTTAGCACTATAATTTCAAAATTTAAAAAGTACAATGACTAAAATTAACAAATGTAAAAGTACAGGGACTAAAATTGATCAAACCAAAGCATAAAGACTAAATTAATAACTTTTACAAAATACATGGATGTAATAACCCATTTTCAGTAAAATCAGAATAGTGGTTTCGAGACCATAAATCTGATGTGAAAATATTTATTTTATTGTTATTTTAATATCTACAGAATTTTAGCAAGGTCATATAAAAATTTTATTAAGAAATTTTATTGTTTGCATGCTTAATTTGGTAAAAAGGACTAAATTGAAAAAGGTGTAAAAGTTAAGTTCTATAAGTAAAGGTATTAAATAGCTATAGAATCTTAAAGTAAGAGTACTTAAATGATAATTAGACCATTTGAAATATGAATGGACATTTATGGGCATGAATTAGATAATTGTTAAGTTAAAAATCAAAGGTTAAATAAGTAAATTAATAAATAAACTAAGTAAAATAAAGAATAACAAAATGTCATCTTCCAAACAAGCTTTCATCCACCAAAAAGAAAAAAAAATTAGAAACTCTATTGAAGAGGTTTCAAGGTTCGACCAAGTCTCCTTTGTGCATGTAAGTGTGATTTCGTCCTGTTTTTAATGATTTATATGTTTTTGAAGTCGTTGTAGCTTAATCTAGCTAGCCCAAGGACTAATTTGCAAAACTGTTAAAATGTTAGCATTTTGCCATGAATGTATTCATGTGGCTTTTGATGCTTGATGGAAGAAAATGAATCCTTGTTGGTATATAAACAACTTTTGTAAAGTGATTTTTGTTGAATATGTCAATTAGGGATTTATTTGTAAATTTTGTAAAATACAAGGTGAAAATTGTGAAATAATGAATTGTATGAGTTGATATGGACTTTAATGGAATTCGACTAGCTTGGGTAGGGATGAAATTGCATGAATTTCAATTTACGAGCTTAAGGACTAAATTGTAAAAAAATTAAAATAATAAGGGCAAAAGCATAATTTTTGCAAAAAATGATTTATGGATTGAATTGAATAGAATAATTATTGAATTGATTGAATTTGATTATTTAGATCAAGTTAAGCCTCGTACGGATTTAAATCAAGACAGATAAAGTGTCAGATTAGTCGGTCCTATTTCATCGTTTTGTGATCGAGGTAAGTTCGTACGTTTAAATAGAATTTTAATGTATTTTATTTAAATGCTATTATATTGTTTATCATATCATGTCACGACGGAAAATCCAATGATGTTATGATGACTATTGAGTCCCATTTGAACCTGAGGAATATATAGGATACAAATGATATGTTATTACGGTTACCATGATTTGGGTGTTGGTCCTGAATGTCCTATCGATGGCTGAGTTCTAGCATTTGTTGAGGATACTGGACAGCTTGTGTGAGCAGCATCGTGTAGCTACGTTTCGATTGATAGCTTATGTGAGCAGACCCATCTATGGCTTGAGAGAGCATCTATGTAAAAGAAAAGGAAAGGAATGGTTTTGACCATATGTTATCACACATTGTATGAGATATCCCGCGTATCTGATATTATTCTAAGTAGTTCAACGGGCATGTAAAGGGAAGGAACAGTAAGTGTTCCAATTGGCAATGTCATGAATTCATGGAAAGGTACAGATTGTTGATGATCAAAGTATGTATATAATCATATTTATGAAAAGTATGAATGCTTATATGCTATATTCATGAAAGCTATCTTACCATGTGGTGATCTTTGCTAAGATATGTGATTGAGCACTAACTTCTGTTGTTGGTGATGTTTAGGCATTGTGACAAGTTTGTGTTGGATTGATTCATGTTTATTTTTAAGCTTATGCATTGAAATGGTAAGCATTGTTCATGATTTACAAACTTACTAAGCATTATGTGCTTACATTGTACGTCTTTTCTATGTTTTATAGATTATTGGAAGCTCGATCAATTTTGAAGCTCGTCAGAGACCTATCACACTATCTAGCAACTATATCGGTAGATTTTGATGTTTTGAGTCGTGGTTATAATGGCATGTATAGGTGAATTGTGTTTGATGAGATGGTCATTATGTTTGGCTTGTAAATGTGGTATTTTGGTTGATGATCTTTTGGCATTTAATGCTTTGATGGTTGATGTTGAAATGGTCAAATGAATGTATGTTTTGTATGACCAATTTAGTTATGTTTAGATGTGGTTTGGCATATGGTCAATTGTTCTATATCTCGATAAAGAGATTAGGAAGTTATATATGGTTGATTCATGGATAAGTATGTTATGTTTAAGTTACATTAATGCTATATGGTTGAGGTGCCTTTTGGCATATTGGTTGTGTAACAGTCCGTTTTCAATGAAAATCGGAATAGTGATTTTGAGACTACAAATTTGACGTGGAAATATTTATTTTATTATTATTTTAATGTCTACAACATGTTAGTAGTGTCTTATAAAAATTTCGTGAAGAAATTTTATCAATTACATGCTTAATTTGATAAAAAAGACTAAATTACATAAGATGCAAAATTTGAGTTCTATAAGTTAAGGGTGTCTAGTTGCTATGAATGTGGAATGTGAGTGGCCTTAAATGGTAATTAGACCATTAATATTAATAGTGTTTAAAGGTTAATTACTAAGGTTAATTTTGTAATTTAATAAAACAACTTAAAATTAAAATAAGGAAAAGAAAGATATCATCTTTCTTTCTTTCTTCATTGTTAAAATTTCACCTAAGGAAGCCATTAACAAAGCTTCAACATTTGGCCAACATTCATTCCTTTGCATGTGAGTATTTTTGGTCCCGTTTTTAAAGGTTTCTATGATTTTGGAGTCGTTGTAGCTTAATCTAGCTAACCCGGGGACTAATTTGCAAAATTGTTAAAAGTCTAGGGTTTACCATGAATGTATATTAGTTTTTTTTTTTCTGTTTGATGGATGAAAATGAATGTTTGTTGTTAGCTATACAACTTTTGTAAAGGGAATTTTGATGAATTTGTCAATTAGGGATTATATTGAAAAATAGAAAAATATTAATGGTGAAATTGTGAAAAAAATGAAATATAAGGCTTGCTAAGTACTTAAGTAAAATTCGGCTATAGTGGGTTGGCACCAAATTGCATGAATTTCATTTTATAAGCTTAAGGACTAAATTCTAATGAATTCAAAGTCACTTTGTACCATAAATTTATAATTTCAGCATATTCATCCATGACCCAAATTGTTTTCATCAAAAGTCACTTTGTAAAAGTTGTTTATCTATCAACAAAAGTCACTTTGTAAAAGTTGTTTATCTATCAACAACCTTTCATTTTCTACCATAAATTTATAATTTCAGCATATTCATCCATGACCCAAATTTCATACCTTGATAACTTTTCAAATTAATCCCCCAAATAGATAGTTTAAGCTATCCCGATTTCAAAAATATCAAAATTACTAAAAACGGGACAAGGAAACTTACCCAATTAAGCCTTGAAAGTTTCTTCTCTCTCTCCTAGGGTTTCCATAAAATTTTTGGGAAGAAGATTTGAAAAACAAGATAATATTTCTTTTTATCATCTTTTAATTAATTAAATTATTTCAATTCCAATTTAGTCCTTACCCTTTTTCTAAATTTCCATGGATGAGTCACCAAAAATCTACATATTTTCTTTAATGGTCTAATTACCATATAAGGACCTCTAATTTTGAATTCCATAGCTATTTAATCCTTATAGCTACTAGAATTTAACTTTCACATTTTATGCGATTTAGTCCTTCTCGTAATTAAACAGGTAATCGATAAACTTTTCGTATCAAAATTTTCACACAACATGTCTATCATAATACGAAACATCTAATAAAATAAAAATAAATTTTAGTTTTGGGTCAAATTTGTGGCCTCGAAACCACTGTTCCGATTTCACTGAAAATGGGTTGTTATAACTCTCCCCCCTTAGGGATTTTCGTGCTCGAAAATCTTACCAGTGAAAAGATTTGGGTATTGCTTCTTCATAGTATCCTATGTTTCCCAGGTAGCCTTTTCTATACCGTGTCGTTGCCAAAGAACTTTTACTAATGCTACTTTTTTATTTCTTAACACTTTTGTTTCTCGGGCTAAGATTTTGATTGGTTCTTCACTATATGTCATATCAGGCTGAATCTCTACCTCTATCGGAGAAATAACTTGTGAAGGATCGGATCAGTACCATCGTAGCATAGACACATGAAAAACATTATGAATCCGATTAAGTTCTGGTGGTAAAGCTAACCGATATGCAACCGGTCCGATTCTTTCTGTAATCTCATATGGTCTAATGAACCATGAACTTAGTTTCCCTTTACGACCAAACCGAAGAACTTTCTTCCAAGGTGATACTTTCAAGAATACCTTGTCACCGATTTAAAATTCCATTTCTTTTCGTTTCAGATCAGCATAAGACTTTCGATGATCAGAAGCTACTTTCAAACTGTCTCGAATTACTTTCACTTTTTCCTCGGTCTCTCGGACTAAGTCAACTCTGTGTAACTTTTTCTCACTGAGTTCTGTCCAATACAATGGAGTTCTACATTTACGACCATACAAAGCTTCATACGGTGCCATTTTAATACTAAACTGATAATTGTTATTATAAGCAAATTCAACCAAAGGAAAATACCTTTCCCAGTTACCTTCAAACTCAAGTATACAACATCGAAGCATATCTTCCAAGATCTGTATTACCCGTTTAGACTGACAATCTGTCCGGGGATGAAATGCAATACTAAATTGTAACTGAGTACCTAGAGCTTTTTTGTAATTTGCTCCAAAATAGAGATGTAAACCGAGGGTCTTTATCTATAATAATGGAGATAGGCACTCCATGCAGTCTGACAATCTCATAAACATATAATTCAACCAATCTATCCAAGGAAAAATCCATACGTACTGGAATAAAGTGTGCAGACTTTGTCAGTCAATCAACAACTACCCAAATGACATATTTCTTCTTTGGAGATAGGGGTAACCCCAATACAAAGTCCATAGTAACTCTTTCCCATTTCCATTATGGTATCGTAACTGGCTGTAGTAGTCTAAAAGGAAACTAATGTTTAGCTCTTACTTGCTCACATATCAAACATTTAGATACAAACTCAGAAATATCTCGTTTCATTCCCAGCCACTAGTACATCCTTTTTAGATCATTATACATTTTATTGCTACCAGGATGAGCAGACATGTTACCTTTATGAGCTTTATTCAAAATATTCTGTACTAGTTCTGAACTTTTCGGTGCACATACTTTGCCTCTGAATAACAAACAACCATCAGTCTCGATTTGAAATTCTGAGTTAGGAGTCAATTCATTTTGTACTCGTTTTGCTTGCAACTTACTATCATTTTTCTAAGCTTCTAAGATCTGTCGCAAAAACATTGGTCTAGCTTTTAACTCAGCTATGATTGAACCATTATCAGGCAACGACAATTGGGTGTTCATTGCTCGCAAAGTATACAGGGATTTTCTGCTCAAAGCATCTGCCACTATGTTGGCCTTTCTCAGATGGTAGTCAATAACAAGATCATAATATTTCAATAACTCAAGCCATCTGTACTGTCTCAAATTCAAATCTTTCTGTGACATCAAATATTTCAAACTTTTATGATCAGTGAATATGTGACATTTTCCACCAAATAAGTAATGCCGTCAGATTTTTAATGCAAACACTATGGCTGCCAATTCAAGATCATGTGTTGGATAGTTCATTTCATGTGGCTTTAGCTATCGTGAAGCATAGGCTACCACTTTACCTTTTTGCATCAAAACATAGCCTAAGCCATTCAATGATGCATCACTATAAATTATAAATTCCTTTTCCGATTCAGGCTGGACTAACACAGGTTCTTCTGTCAATAAAGCCTTTAATTAGTCAAAATTCTGCTGGCATTTGTCAGTCCACTCAAACTTTACATCTTTTTGTAGCAAACGAGTCATCAGAGAAGCTATCATTGAAATTTTTTTTACAAATCACCGATAATAATCAGCTAGTCCCAGAAAACTTTGGGCTTCAGACACATTCTTCGGTGGCTTCTAGTTAACAATGGCCAAAATTTTATTCGGGTCTACTTTGACACCTTCAACACATATTGTAACGCCCCCACGCCCGAAACCGTCACCGGAGTCAAGCTTGAGGTGTTACTAAACTTATCTTACCTATTAAACAACTCTAAACCACTTATTTTAATTTTCGGAATAAACTGTTTTTCTGCGTCATAGCTGCTTAAAAATTCATTTCTCGAGTTTCAAAACTCAAAATTAAGATCCGTAAATTTTTCCTGAAACTAGACTCATATATCTATCTACTAATTTTTTTCTAGAATTTTTGACTTAGCCAATTAGTACAGTTTATTAGTTAAAATTACCCCTGTTTCAGAATTTGACTGCACTGACCTCTACTTACTACGAACCACTTTTATCCCTATAAAAAATTAATATAACTATACCGTTTGTTTCTATTAAAACTAGATTCAATAAGGATTCTAACCATATAAATTACATCACCTAATTAGTTATTTACAATTTATGGTGAATTTCCAAATTTGAAACAGGGGATCTAGAATTTTCTCTAACCCTATTTCACTAAAACTCAGATATCTCATAAAATATAATACCTTTACCTATTTTGCTTATTCAATAAGAAAATAGACATAATAAGCTTTAATTTCATATAATATTCACCATCAAACCATGTCTCTACGATTTTTAGTGATTTTTCAAAATCACATTATTTCTGATACTTGAATCTGTTTTTAAGTTACTTTCACATTTTTCTTAGTTTTCATGTGATAGTTACTACTTATTCATACATACAATTAAACATGTATATCATCAGCCATTCTATTAGCTAATCACTAGCAAGTATTTACACATCATTCATTGATCATATCATATCAAAAGAAACCAAGTTCCTATACATGCCATACACAAAACTAAACGTCTAACTATACCAATGTGATTTCTTCGATAGTGTGATCGGGTCTCCGACGTTTCCTTCGATCCCCGAGTGGCTTGATAAAAACTATAAGAAAAAGAAAATAAAGAGATTAAGCACTAGGCTTAGTAAGTTTACAAGCAAATAAATTACAACATTCAAAGATAATGAATGATTATACATAATGTCACCTAGCCTCATAAACTTTCTTTACTTCTCATTTTCTACCTTCTTCTTTACTTACTTACCTTCTTTCTTACTGACCTTTCACTATTCATAAATATAATCTACCTTCCCTTTTTGCTGATAATTCACTGTAATTTAACGTGTACAATGACCCATTGAACCACTCGGAATACTAAGGATATTGGGTCGTCTCGCTGTCTATCAATATCTCGCCAATGCCCCTGTCTTCGACATGGACTTACATGAATTATTCTGTCTCCAATGCCATATATATATATATCTAATATGGGCTTACATGGCTCATTCCTATCTCCAAAGCCATATATCTGATATGGACTTACATGGCTCATTTCTATCCTGTCCTGTCCTGTCAACCCCAATATCCTAACATTCCTAAGGTTCAAACGGGGCTTCCTAATGCTTTTTCTCTGTCACTTTGCCTTTAATTTGACTTTAAATATTCTCATAAAATAAGTATATAATTGCTGGAAATTTACAATAATAATGTAAAATAAAAGAATATTGCATTTATTTACTGTAAACTTACCTCGTATGCAAAAATAGCTACTTTTACCATTTCGTCCACAACTTGGTATTTTCTCCATTTTAGCTTGAATTTCAGTTTTCCTTGCTCTATCATTTAAAATATAGTCTAATTAGGACTCAAATTATTGAAATTGACCCAAAATCATATTTTGGCAAAATTACAATTTTGCCCCTAAACTTTTGCATGTTTACACTTTTGCCCCAAAGCTCGTAAATTAAACTTCAGCCTATTTTCTTATATTTCATGACATGCTGGTCATTTTTCCCTTCTATGGCAGCATCAAATTCATACTCTAACAAGCACTTATGACTATTAGGTATTTTTACCGATTAAGTCCTTTTACTCGTTTTGCTTAAAACCGAGTAGTACAAGTTGTCTAACATAATTTAAAACCTCATATTCTATCATAAAACACCAAAATACACAAATTTCAACTATGGGTATTTTTCCAAATATGAACCCTAACTTAAATTATTGCTAGCATAAGTTTTTATCGAGCTACAGGGACTAAAACGTAAAGAACATTAAAAACGGGGCTTGGAATCACTTACCATGGAGCTTGAAAGCTTGAAACAAACCCTAGATATGGAGAACCCTTGAAATTTCGTCCTAATGAAGAAGATGGACAAAAATTGGCTTTTAATTTTGTTTTTAATTCATTTTACCCCTAAATGACCAAAATGCCCTTACTACTAAACTTTCAAAAATTCCTTCCATGTCCTAATTTTGTCCATGAACTTAAAATTGGTCAAATTCCTATTTAAGACCTCCTAATTAATATTCTAATTCAATTCTATGCAAAATACTTCTAGAACACAAGTTTTGCAATTTATTCAATTTAGTCCCTAATTTCAAATTAAGTACTTTATGCATAGAATTTCTTCACGAACTTTTCACACAATCATGCAAACATATCATAGACCTCAAAATAATAATAAAATAAATTTTTCTACCTCGGATTTGTGGTTTCGCAACCACTGTTCCGTTTAGGCCCTATTTCGGGATGTTACACATACAATATGCCTAAGAAAACTAACTTTCCGTAACCAAAATTCAAATTTACTAAATTTGACATACAATTATTTCTCTCGTAGAGTTTGCAACACTATTCTCAAATGCCCTGCATGTTCATTCTCATATCGGGAGTAAACCAAAATACCATCTATAAATACCACCACAAACCTGTCTAAATATGGGCTGAAAATTCTGTTCATCAGATCCATAAAAACTGCATGTGCATTTGTCAAACTGAATGGCATCACAAGAAACTTATAGTGTCCATACTGGGTTTAGAAAGCTATCTTTGGCACATCTGAATCTTTTACCTGTAATTGATAGTAACCAAAACGGAGATCAATCTTTGAAAATACAATGGCACATTTTAACTGGTCAAAGAAGTCATTGATTTAAGGCAATGGGTACTTTTTCTTTATTGTAACTTTGTTGAGCTATCTATAATCAATGCACAACCTCAATGACCCATTTTCTTCTTTACGAATAGAACCGGTGTGGTTTAGACCCTAGTCAGAATAATGGTTTCGGGACCATAAAATCGAGTCTAAAAATATATTTTAATATTATTTTTAGTGTCTGTGACATGTGAATTTATATCTATGAAGTTTCTGTGATTTAATTTGTTTGTTTCTGTGTTTAATTATGAAAAAGGACTTAATTGCGTAAAATGCAAAAGTTGCATGCTAATTGTTAAAGTGCCTATTTGGGTTGGCTTTATAAATGAGAAGTCCTTATGATGCAATTGGACCATTGTATTAATATATGGACAAAATTAGACATGAGTTGGTGGATTTTAAATGAAATGAAAAAGGTTAAATTAGTAATCAAAATACTATGTTATTATAATTAAAACAAAACATCAAATTGGTTCTTTATTTGTTTTGTTCTTGCCGAAAATATCAAAAGAAAAAGAAAGAAATGCAAGCTAGGGTTCGGCTTTGATTTCCTTTGATTAAGGTATGTTCTTTGATGGATTTTTGATAATTTCTATGTTTCTGTGATCGTTACTTCATGTTCTTCAAAGCCCATGTCTAAATTTCTATTTCTGTTAAAGATTTCATGAAATGCCATTGTTGATATCATGAGTTTTGTGATGTTTTTCAATGAACGATGAAGGCTTGGTAGATGATTTATGAGTTTTGTCTTTGAATTTTGATGAAATAGAGCTATCTCAACTAATTTGTGAAAATGAGGTTTTGAAGGACTATATTGTGAATTAAATATGTTATTTGGGCTTGTATGGAAGTTATGTATATTCGGCCAAGCAATAGTCTTGGTGAATTTTGTGTAATTATGATTTTGTGAAAAATAGACTAAATTGTCAAAGTTTGAAAATATAGGGGCTAAAATGCAAAGTGCCTTAAATGTGTGTATCTGGATTAAATTGAATGAAATGAATGGTTGAATGGTTGAATTTGCATTGTATTAGATCAAGAACAAAGAAAATCAGACTTAGATCGAGAGAAGTCTAAAATAGTTAAATAGTTGACTTGTTCCATCTGAAATTCGTACGAGGTAAGTCAAATTACAATTACATGTTAAATTGAATAAACTTTGCATATTTAAACTGTAATCTGTATTGGATGGCCTTGAGAGCCTGATGAATAAACTCCGATAACATGTTGGTGTCTGAAAAGCTCTACATGTTCCTGAAAGAATGTTGACATTAATCTGAGATATCGTGTAAGACCATGTCTGGGACACAGGCCTCGATTTGAGGTTTCGTGTAAGACTCTATCTGGGACAGAGGCTTCGATATCGAATTATTGTAAAACCACGTCTGGGACGTCGGCATTGTACCTATCTGTGAATATCTATTCCATTTCTGAATTGTCCAATGATAAAGTATGAGATATGGAAATAAATTTATGGAATGTATAATTCATCCAGGTACGTTTGTATCGTACTAGATTTCTGAATAGAAAAGACTTTGTTTCTGTGAAATAATGAAATACTCTATGAGACAGTTGTGAATTCTGGCTATTGACTTTTACTTATATGCTATATTAGTTTGGAAATTTGTATTTGGCTTACTAAGCTTTTTGTATCTTACTCTGTGTGATTTCTATCTGTTTTACAGTTATCGTAGCTACTGAAGGCTCGGGATAGTCGAGGATTGTCACCATACTCTCAAACTCATTTTGGTACTTTTGAAAGTGTAATTATTTTAAGTATGGCATGTATAAGCTAGAATGTCTAAGTATGTAAGCTTGATATGTATATAAGTTATGCCCTGTGAATTGGCTAGAAAATGATAAGTTTGTGCATAATTTTGGTGTATGTTTGTAATGTGCTATGTTCTAATGTGATTTGGTCATATTTAAGCATGGAATTGGTTGAAAATTTTGGTATGAATGTTGTATATTATTGCTTGTAGGATTGGCCTAAATAGGGGTGGCAAATTGGCTTAAACCAAGCCTGCATTGTGCCACACGGTCAGGGAACACGAGGGTGCCTTATGGCTGTGGGCTTAAGTCAGTAGCTAGCTAAGTATCACACGGTCATGGCACACGGCCGTATCTGTTGGCCGTGTGAAAGTATAGGAACTCTTTTTGGCACGATTGGATCATATGGGTGTGTCTGGTTCTCGTGTGTATCACACGGGCCAGTGACTTTAACAGTTTTGAAAGATTTGGATAAGTTCTGAAAATTTTGAATGTGTTCGGTTTAGTCCCAACTTTTCTTAAATGTATGTTTTAGGTCTCGTAGACCATCTTAATGGATGAATTGTTGATGAATGCCTATGTATCAATGTTATATAATATCTGGGATTCTATATTGTTCTGAAATGTTCTATTAGTCCGGTGATGCCCCTTATCTATTCTGGCGACGGTTACGGGATAAGGGTGTTATATTTTATTAGTATCAGAGCTATGATTTAGTCGGTTCTAGGACTACCATAGCGTGTCTGAGTCCACTGTGGTAAAAGACATCCGAGAAATTGTAGATTGAATGACCGAGTCTATTTTCGATGTGGATCTCTGGATCATTTTGTAAGAGATTGTTCTGAACCGGCTGATCAAGAGAATGTACAGAATCCGAGATCGAGTAACACCTCAACTAGAGGTAGACCTTCCAAAAATACGAGAAATGCAAGTGGTGGTCAAAGAGCTACTAGGGATATTGCTGTTAGATCTGAGGCCAGAGCACCTGCCAGAGCAAATGCTATCCGAGCTCGTGAGGAAGCTTCATCACTAGACGTGATTACGGGTACTTTTACTCTTTATGATACTTCTGTGATTGCATTGATAGACCCTGGATTAACGTATTCTTATATCTATATGAATTTAGTACATAGTAAGACTTTGCATGTAGAGTCTATTGAATTCGTAATTACAGTATCGAACCCCTTAGGCAAAAGTGTCTTGGTTGACAAAGTCTGCAAGAATTGTCCGCTATTGATTCGAGATATCTGTTTTCCTGCTGATCTGATGCTCTTGCCTTTCGACAAATTTGATATAATTCTAGGAATGGACTGGTTAACTTTGCACAATACTATTGTGAATTGCAAACAAAAAGTCATTAATTTAAGGTGTAAGAATGATGACATAATTCGAATTGAGTCTAGTGATCTAAATGGACTACCAGCTGTGATATTATCAATGAAAGCACAGAAATATGTAAAGAAAGGTGTGAAGCCTACTTAGCTTACGTATTAGATTCAAAAGTGAATGATAAGAAATTTGAAACAGTGTCTGTTGTCTGTGAATTCTCTGATGTGTTTCCTGAAGAACTACCTGGTTTGCCTCCGATTTGAGAAGTTTAGTTTGGCATTGAATTGGTACCTGGTACTACTCCGATATCGATAGCTCCGTACAGAATGGCTCCGACTGAACTAAAAGAACTAAAATCTCAGTTGCAAGAATTGATCGATCGAGGATTTGCTAGATCGAGCTTTTCACCTTGGGGTGCTTCTGTTCTGTTTGTGAAAAAGAAAGATGGCACAATGATAATGTGTATTAATTACCGCCAGCTTAACAAAGTGACTATAAAGAACAAATATCCTTTGCCCAGGATTGATGACTTATTCGATCAGTTGAAAGGTGCTATTATGTTTTCAAAGATAGATCTGAGATCGCGTTACTACCAGTTGCGAGTAAAGGACTCTGATATTTTGAAAACTACTTTTAGAATGAGGTACGGGCATTATGAATTTTTAGTTATGCCTTTTGGATTAACGAATGCACCTGCTATTTTTATGGATTTGATGAATAGGATTTTTAGACAATATTTAGATCAATTTATTGTTGTATTCATTGATGACATATTAATTTATTCACGTAACGAATTTGAGAATAGTGCTACAGACACTGTGAGATAAACAGTTGTATGTGAAGTTCAGTAAGTGTGAGTTTTGGTTGCGAGAAGTTGGTTTTCTGGGTCATATTGTATTAGCCTCTGGTATCCGAGTTGATCCGAGCAAAATTTTAGCTATTATGGATTGGAAACCTTCAAGAAATGTATCTGAAATCTGTAGTTTTCTGGGACTTGCTGGTTACTATAGAAGATTCGTAAAAGGTTTCCCGATGATTGTGACTCCGTTGACTAAATTGCTTCAGAAAGATGTGAAGTTTGAGTGGTCTAAAAAGTGTCAGAATAGTTTTGATCAGTTGAAAGCTTTGTTAACTGAAGCTCCGGTATTAGTACAACCTAAATCGGGTAAAGAATTTGTAATTTATAGCAATGCTTCGTTAATTGGTATGGGATGTGTTCTAATGCAAGAAGGTAAAGTCATTGCTTATGCTTCGAGACAGTTAAAGCCACATGAAAAGAACTATCCGACACATGATCTTGAGTTAGCTACTATTGTGTTTGCCTTGAAAATCTAGCGTCACTATCTGTTTGGTAAGAAATGTCACGTGTTTTCTAATCATAAAAGTTTGAAGTATTTAATGACGCAAAAATATTTGAATCTGCAACAGAGAAGATGGTTAGAATTGTTAAAAGACTACAAGTTAGTTATTGATTATCATCCGGGCAAAGCAAATGTGGAGCGGATGCTCTGAGTTAGAAATCATCGTCTGCATTGCGTACGATGAATTCTCATTTAGCACTGCCTGATGCTACCTTGGTTTGTGCCAAACTGAAAGCAAAACCCTTGTTTATACAACAGATCTGTGAGGCTCAGAAATTTGACAATGAATTGATAGTAAAATGAGCTCAGTGTGATTCTGAATTCCGAGTTGACATTGATGATTGTTTGAGATTTAGAAATAGACTTTTTCTTTTGAGAAATCATGAGTTAATTCAGATGATTTTGAGTGAGGTTCACAGTAGTAGATTTTCTATACATCCGAAAAGTACGAAAATGTATAACGATTTGAAACAACTATACTGGTGGCCGTGAATGAAAAGAGATATTTCTGATTTTGTTTCTAAATGTTTGATCTGTCAACAAGTTAAAGCTGAACATCAGGTGCCATCTGGTTTGTTACAACCGATTATGATTCCGGAGTGGAAATGGGATCGAGTAACTATGGATTTTGCCTTAGGTTTGCCCTTGTCTCTGAGATATAAAGATGCAATTTAGGTCATAGTTGATCAATTGACGAAATCAGCTCATTTTATTTCGATTCGATCTGATTGCTCACTTGATAAACTAGCTAAGTTGTACATTTCTGATATCGTAAGGTTGTATGGTGTGCCCTTGTTGGTAGTATTAGATAAAGATCCGAGATTTACATCACGATTCTTGAGGAAATTGCAAGATGCTCTGGGTACTAAATTGCATTTTAGCACTGCTTTTCATCCACAAACAGATGGTCAATCTGAGCGGATTATTCAGATACTTGACGATATGTTAAGATGTTTCATTCTTGAGTTTGAAGGTACGTGGGAACAATATCTACCTTTGATTTAATTCACTTATAATAATAGCGTTCAATCGAGCATTAAAATGGCATCGTACGAAGCCTTATGTAACACCCCAAACCTGGCTTAGATGTTATGACCAGATCCAACGTGCCACATTGAAGTGTGCAAAACATTTTATATTGTTGGTTTAGAAAACTCGCTTAGTGTTTTAAAAGATACTATCATTTTAGGTTAAAGTGAATCGAAGCTGTGCACCAGGTAGGAAACCGAAAAAGAGGAGGTGAATCCATCGGTCTGCTTAAGTACCAAGCTCCATTCGGATCCAATCCTAGACATGCACACTGCCATTGCCACACCTTAACATCATGTAAATTTTCAGGCAACCCATTTGATTAAGTCCACTTTAGGAAAAGTGATTAATTTTGGAAAACATTTTCATTGCGAAAGCTTTACTTGTTATCATGTTATTCTGAAATCAATTATTGTTTTTGAAAACGTGCCCTAAAGTTAATCAATTTCGATAGTTAAATATAAGTAATGCCTATCTTAATAAAACATATTAACACCATCAAAAATAATTAAGCGGCCTTATTACAATTAAAAACCCAAAACCATAAACGTAAATAAAAGGATGTCCAGTTCACCAGAATAAAGATCGAATTTGCAGAACGTGTGGCCACTCCGAATCCCTCACAGCTCCAAGCCCACTATGGTTGGGGATTACTTGCGGGGATGAAAATAAAGGGGTGAGTTTGGGGAAACTCAGTGTGTAAATTAACCCAACCATAGCCTATATCAGCTCAAACCATAGAAACAGAATAAGTTGGCCTTAGCCCAGAACAGAATTCAAAATAAAGCCCATAGGCCCATAACAGATCAGAACAAATATTACATGTTTATATAAAAACCCAACCCATATCCAGCCATAAGCACCCCCAAACCAGCCTTTCACGATGTGGGGAGACTACTCGACCCACCCAACCTCTACACGCCACAAAAATATGCAGCATGGCTGCCAGAGCAGATAATGTGACAGAGTCACCAGAAACAAATAATCATGGCAGAGCCTCCAGAACAGATATATGTGGCAGAGCCACCAAATCAGATAATTTGTGGCATAGCCACCAAGACGCTTCCTCCATAATATAACCCATGTCCCCATGCAACAGATATACGATTATGGCATACATTATACAGATTCAGATCATCATGCTTTTCAGACAAAATTAACCCTAGGGGTATAATGGTCATTTTGCATACATAGGGGTATTCTAGTAATTTAACTATTTTAGGGTTTTCATGCATATCATAGCCATCTATGTACCAACAGAAACACTTACCGAGTGTTCTTACCGAATTGGGCCCTTTGGGCCATTTTCCCGATTTTGGCCCATTAAGCCCAAAATATCAAATGCACGAAATCGCGTGTACTGTAGTTTTATCACTTTAGATTACCAAAAATATTAACCCATCTATCTTACGAGCATTCTCACACTCGCAAGTTCCCAAAATACTGACTTTTCGGTATTTCAGCTTTTCGACTTTTGCCGATCTAGTCTATGAGAGGGTGTCAGTTACACACCTGTTTTATGACGATTCATTGACGAGATCCACACATTAACTGCCTACAATTGGATTACTAACACGTTAATCTAACTATCAAAATGAACTACGTATTTAAGCCCTTACTATATTCGGCCTTTAACACTTTAGGCACTAGCGATCCTACCTTTGCCAAGATTAGTGATTATGTTTAGATCCAGTTGTTCCACTTGTCCAAGCCTTTGATCAGTAGCCTCTAGATCACACTATTATCAAAATAAAGTAGTTATCACAACCCTTAGAGCTACAAACCCAAATCGACAGCCTCCCTAACTTTTAAGGGTTTTGGCTTTTCCTATAATTTGAAATAAAGAATAGGTTCAAAGACTTACCACCGGTTTCTTCGATCAATGATTCTTGTTAACTCCTACTTGATTCTGATGCAGATCTAACCCCTAAGATGATAACAAATGTTGAGCCTTTAGCGATCTTAAAATTCGGCTATGACCCTATGACTATGCGTTTTCGGCTTTTGAAATAGTTAAGAGAAAAAAAATGAGATATGGGAGTTTTGCTGTGGTCTTGTCGATAGAAACTTGGGGTTCAGAGGATGAGAGAATCAGTCAGGAAGATGAGGAAAAATAAGAGGGTTTGGCTAGAAGAAATCGGCACAACAAGGAATATGGACTTTCGGGATTTCGACTTTTGTGATATTCTGCTGTAAGGCTTAAAAATAATGGAAAGAAAGTGATGTTGAGTAGAGTGGTAGGTGAATTCAGCTATGGAGAAAAGAAGAAAACAAGAATAATAGATGGAGAGAAAAAGAAAAGAAAAGGAGAGGAGGAAGGATGGTCAGAAAACAGCACACTCTCCCCTAATGCCGAATTTATATTTGGCACTTAACCTAGCCGAATTTTGCCCCCTAAAGAAACCCTTGGCCGGCCAACTCTTGCTCCTCAAGAGTCCACCATTTGGCCATTACTACTCTCCCTAATCAGCTCCTAAATTCTCTACCTTATCCCCTCCTTACTCAATCTCCTGAGCAACTCAAACTCGTCCTGATAGACTTTTACTTGGAGTTTCATTACTTCCCCTTTCTAACCATAAAAATAATTCCTTTAATATGCTCTCATTGTGACTTGAACCTTGGTTCTCCCTAGCATCCACATGCCACTTTTATAGCCTTCCCAGTGGCGTCACATGCCACTTTACCACTTGCTTCTTTGTGATTTATTTTACCCAAATAATACTTAAAAGCCCAGTTTACCAGAACCCCTTTTTCTTATGGAATTAAAATTAATTAAAATTACCGGGTTTTAACTTAAGCTTGGGACTTCTAGAGGCCCACTAACATAATTAAACCTATGCCAAGCAGACAGAACACAGAAATTTTAAATTTTGCCAACATTCACAAAATTCTCAAAAATTGGGGCGTTACAACTCTACCCTCCTTAAAGAAATTTCGTCCTCGAAATTTTACCTGATCCAAACAGATGAGGGTATTGTTGTTCCATCGCCTCTTCTGGCTCCCAAGTAGCTTCCTCTTTGCCATGATTACGCCAAAGCACCTTCACTAATGGGACAGATTTCCTTCTTAGAACCTTCACATCTCGATCCAATATTTGCATAGGCTCCTCCTCAAAGGTCAAATCAGTTTGCACCTCAATCTCTGCAACCGGCATGATATGAGTAGGGTCAGAATGATAACGCCTTAACATGGAGACGTGAAAAACATCATGGATCCTGTCTAACTCTGGAGGCAATTCCAATTGATAAGCCACTGGGCCTATTCACTTCAAAACTTGATAAGGCCCAATGAACCGCGGACTCAACTTGCCCTTCTTACCGAACCTTAAAATCTTCTTCCAAGGAGAAACCTTCAAGAAGACCATATCACACACTGAGTATTCAATCTCCTTACGGTTCAAATCTACATACGACTTTTGCCTATCAGCAGCTTCTTTTAACTGATCCCTAATTATTCTGACCTTATCTTCAGTATCAGCTACCAACTCTGGTCCAAGAACCTGCCGTTCTCCTAGTTCGGTCCAACAACTAGGTGTACGACACCTTCGTCCATACAGTGCTTCATATGGTGCCATTCAAATACTCGCCTGGTAACTGTTATTGTATGCAAATTCTGCCAACGGCAAGTAATCTTCCCAACTACCTCGAAAGTCAATCACGCATCCCCTCAACATGTCCTCTAGAATCTGAATAACCCTTTTCGACTAACCATCAGTTTGGGGATGAAAAGTCGTACTAAAGTTCAATCGCGTTCCCAACGCCTTATGCAACTTTTTCCAAAACCGAGATGTGAATCTAAGATCCCGATCAGAAATAATTGAAACTGGGACACCATGAAATCGCACAATCTCTGCCATATACAACTTGGCTAACTTCTAAAGTGAAAAGTCAGTGCGGACTGGTATAAAATGGGCCAATTTGGTCAACCTATCCACAATCACCCAAATCAAGTCTTTCTTCAATGGGGTCAAGGGTAGCCCACTCACAAAGTCCATGGTTACCCTCTTCCATTTCCAAAGTGGTATCTTCATTGGCTGCAACAGTCCAGAAGGTAATTGATGCTCAGCTTTCACTTGCTGGCATGTCAGACATTTCCCTACAAACTTCGTTACTTCTCGCTTAAGCCCAGGCCACCAGTACGATTCTCGTAAGTCGTGATACAACTTATTCCCTCCCGGATGCATGGCACAAAGTCAACAATGAGCTTCCTTCAATATTGTCTGCCTCAAGTCAGAGTCCTTTGAAACACAAATTCTTCCTCGAAAACACAGAACTCCTTCGCTATTTAACCCAAACTTAGAAGTTTCCCTTTTCTTAACTTGTTGAAAACGAGTGACCAAAGACTCATCTTTCAACTGCTTTTCCTTAATCTGATCCACCCAGGTTAGCCTTACTTGTAATTCAGCCAACAAAGTACCATCACCATACAGACTCAGACGAGCAAACATTGCTCTCAAATCATATACAGCTCTACGACTTAGAGCATTGGCTACCACATTAGCCTTGCCTGGGTGATACTCGATCGAACAATCATAGTCCTTAAGCAGCTCTGTCCATCTCCTTTGCCTAAGGTTCAGTTCCTTCTGAGTCAGCAAATACTTAAGACTCTTATGGTCTGTGTATATAATACACTTTTCTCCGTACAAATAATGTCTCCAAATCTTAAGTGCAAAGATCACTGCTGCCAACTCCAAATCATGAGTAGGATAGTTTCTTTCGTGAGGCTTAATGTAACACTCCTAATCCCGTATCCGTCGCCGGAAGGATTTAAGAAGTATTACCAAACAAGCAGATAATTCCATTTGTACAACAGACAAGGAGTCATTTTAAGTTAATAATTATCTCGATTCCTTCATAAGTTCAATTCGATCAAAATATTTAAAACATTAATTTCATATCAACTACACATACATACTAACTAGGTGGAACTTATATAATAACTTAACAAGCCATTTCCGCATGGCTATATATATATACACATCACCAAAAAGATACGTATTTAACATCAAAAGTCAATCCTATACATGCCACTTTTAAAGTTCAACTACAAGGTACCAAATGGGCTTAGATAGTGTGGATGTCTTCATCTTTGAAATCCCCGAGATCGATAGCTAACGAACGAGATCTATAAAACAGAGAATTTAAGCGACAGAGTAAGCATTTCGATGCTTAGTAAGTTTAAGTAATGAAATCATTTACAACTAAAACATAACATTCATAGGATAAATAAATACATAACCATAAAACTCCATGATCATGTTACCTCACACTTCAATCATTATATTCATACGCACAGAGTCAAACCTGACTAATTTTCATTTAAGTCAACAATTTCGTACCTCGAATAAGCTAAATATTTCATAAAACCCTAAGATCCGACCCGGAGTTCACTATTCAATTTAACGAATACATTTAGAACCAAATCAACCTTTACAATGTATATATATATGAAACATACCTTATCATCTTAGAATTTCAAGCGCACTTATTTGGAATTATTACAACCGTATCACAAATTCCGAATCAGCACGAATGTCTTCAGGACTTAGCCCGGATGTAGCAACTAGCACGAATGCCTTCGGGACTTAGCCCGGATGTAGCAACTAGCACGAATGCCTTCGGGACTTAGCCCGGATATAACGACCAGCATAAATGCCTTCGGGAATTGACCCGGATATAACACTCACACAAGGCTTGCGGGTCTTAGCCCGGTTATAATCCCAATTTATCATGCACATGTCTTATCATCATAACACATCGGTATTTCATTCAAATTACTAGAACACAAGCACAACAAGCTTAATAACCATTCCACTTTCAGCTCAATAGACACATATAAGGGCACGATTTCGATTTGCCATTCAACACAATTTCAATAACTATTCAATTACAAATCCTGAGTACAAGCTATTTATCTCACTACGTAAATCAAGTAGAACCATTATGTCATAGACTAATTGTTATGATTAAATATGATCATGATTTATCAACTCATAGACTAAGTTCCAATACTCGAAGACTTACCTCGGATATACTTGAACGGTTGTTTGGAAGTGGCTACTCGGCTACTTTCTCTTTCCCTTATCCTGAAATTGCCCCTATGCTCTTGAGCTTAATTTCAACAAATTTAAACTAGTCATTAATCGACTATTAAAGTATTACTTTCAGAATGTAATACATATAGATTCAAGCTTTCACACATATAGATTATAGTAAGCTTTATAAAAATTGATAATTAATTCATTAACAAATTTTCTTTAATGTTTACAATATAATTACAATTTCCCTATAAGCTAACTTCCTGAGCAACAGTTAGTAAAGTATTTATAATTGGAGTTACGAAACTCCAAATCGATTGCCGTAAATTTTTCTTGATAGAATACTCATTTATCTATTATCTATAAAATTTTTATAATTTTTAGTTTAGCCCAACAATACCAGATTTTTCTTAAAGTTCACCTTGTTTCACTGCTTGACTAAACTGACCACTCTTCACTACGAATCAAATTTCTCATTGTACAGATTTCAAAATATGTTCTCACTTATTTCATTTGAAACTAGACTCATTAAGGAGTCTAAGAATATAAATTTTATCTTAGGGCCATTTTTGTAAAATTTATACGGATTTTATAAAAATAGAACAGGGAATCTAGTAGTCATTTTGACTCAGCCCCACAATACTTCAAATATCTCAAGATCGGTAAGTCTTTTGTTTTTATAGTTTCTTTTGTAAGAAATTAGACTCTTCAAGCTTTAATGACATAATTTATCCAGCTTCTAACTCAAATCCTACAAATTATGGTGATTTTCCAAAATCACCTTACTGCTGCTGTCCCCAAGCAGTTTAATACCAAATCACTCTTTCAAACATTCCTTGTATACATTTTATTTAAGCATGTATATTATCAATCGAATTCATCAAATAATTATCTATAAATTCACTCCAACAATCTCAATACAATACGTGGTGTTCGAACCCTTATTCAAGTTCAAAATTCGGCTAATACACATATATATACACTAGAAATCAAATACTAACATTTGTATTTCACCTTAATAGCTAGCTTAGCAAACCTTTATTTAACATACAATTTTTCTTAACACAATTAAAGCATCCTCTTCATTCCATCAATTAAAAACACATACATTACCCAAATATCCAAAACCATATTCGGCCTTAGAACACAACTTAGTAGCCGATTCCTTTCCATTTAGCAACTAATGCCCAAATGTGCTCATTTGTTAGACTCTAATTCACCTATCTACCATTTTTCATCCAAATAACATGAACAACAACCATTTCTTGAACATTTTCTCTTAACCGATTACTCATGTTACCAACAAAATTCAAAATTTGGGCATGGGCTAACTAAGGGACTTAGCAACTAGCTCAATACATTCAACAATTTCAAAAGCTATCATGAATTTCATACCTTAATCAAGACTAGGAGTGGCCAAATGCTTGTTTCCCATTCCCCTTTCTTCTTAGAGTTTTCGGCCAAGGGATGCTAAAAAGATGAACACTAATTTTTTTTTTTTTTATTCATCTAATTAGTTTAACCCCTTTTTTTTCTATGCCATTAATACATTATTTTATTATTATTACACATTACATATTGCTTATCATCATTGTCATGGCCCGCCACTATTATCAAAGTGGGGAAATTAACATGCAAGTCCACCCTTTTGATTTCATGAATTATTGAATCACTTCTAGGATTACCTATCATATTTCACATTTGTCTCACATAAGTCCTATTAAAAAGATTCACACTCAAATGAATAAATTAAAGATTGAAATTTTCACACATGCATATTCATGCATATTAAACATAGAAACTAACGGTTCTTTATTTTTATAACTCGGTTTTGTGGTCCCGAAACCACTTTCCAACTAGGGTCAATTTAGGGCTGTCACAACTCTCCCCCACATAAGAAATTTTCGTCCCCGAAAATCTTACCAGTGAATAAGTTAGGATATCGCTCTTTCATAGAGTTCTCGGGTTCCCAAGTAGCTTCTTCCATCCCGTGTTTGAGCCATAATACCCTTACTAACGGAACCTTTTTGTTTCGTAACTCTTTCACTTCGCGAGCTAGGATACGAATCGGTTCTTCTTCATAACTCAAATCGGACTGAATTTCAACCTCTGTTGGATTTATTATGTGCGACGGATCGGATCTATACCGTCGAAGCATCGAGAAATGAAAAACGTTGTGAATCTTTTCAAATTCAGGGGGTAATATCAATCTGTATGCAACTGGTCCAATTCGTTCAGATACTTCATATGGCTCGATGAACCTCGGACTCAATTTGCCTTTACGACCAAATCTGAGCATTTTTTTCCAAGGTGAAACTTTAAGAAAAACTTTGTCTCCAACCTGATACTCGATGTCCTTCCGTTTTAAATCCGCATACGACTTCTGACGATCTGAAGCTGCTTTCAGACTTTCACGGATTACTTTTACTTTCTGTTCAGCATCTTTAATCAAATCAACCCCGAAAATTTTACTATCACTGAGCTCAGTCCAAAACAACGGTGTACGGCATTTACGACCATACAAAGCTTCGTAAGGTGCCATCTTAATGCTAGATTGAAAACTATTGTTATAAGCAAATTCAATCAAAGGTAAATACCGTTCCCACGAACCACTAAACTCAAGAATGCAACATCTCAACATATCTTCGAGTATTTGAATTATCCGCTCAGATTGGCCATCAGTCTGAGGATGAAAAGCGGTGCTAAAATGCAGCTTGGTACCCAAAGCTTCTTGTAATTTCTTCCAAAATCGCAATGTGAATCTCGGATCTCTATCTGATACAATAGAAATAGGTACTCCATGTAACCTTACAATCTGAGATACATACATTTCAGCTAGCTTGTCAAGGGAATAATTCGTACGTACAGGAATAAAATGAGCTGACTTCGTCAGTCTATCAACAACAACCCAGATCGCATTTTTCTTGCTTGATGACAATGGCAACCCCGATACAAAATCCATCGTGACTCGACCCCACTTCCATTCTGGTATCATGATGGTCAAGTAATCTCGAGGGTACTTGGTGTTCCGCTTTTACTTGTTGACATATCAGCGCGAAACAAACTCGTAAATGTCTCTTTTCATACTACGCCACCAAAATTGACGTTTCAGGTCGTTGTACATTTTCGTACTCCCCGGGTGAATTGACATTTGGCTACAGTGAGCTTCGTTCAGAATCATCGAAATAAGTTCTGAATTTCTTGAAACGCACAATCGACTTCTGAACCTCAAACAATCGTCATCATCTATTTGAAATTCAGATTCCATGTTCAAAACACATTCAGCCCGCTTTGCCACCAATTCATCATCGACTTTCTGAGCTTCACAAATTTGATGAATCAACAATGGTTTGCCCTTAATTCTGCTACTAACACATTATCGAGCAAAAAGCAGATGTGTGTACATTCATTGCTCGTAAAGCAAAGCAAAGTGATTTACTGACTTAAAGCATCCGCAACCACATTAGCCTTACCCGGGTGATAATCAATGACAAGCTCATAATCTTTTAACAACTCAAGCCCACGTCTTTGTCGCAGATTCAAATCTCTTTGAGTCATCAAATAATTGAGACTTTTGTGATCCGAATATATATGGCACTTCTCACCAAACAAGTAATGACGCCATATTTTTAAAGCAAAAACAATGGCGGCTAGCTCAAGATCATGAGTCGGATAGTTTTTCTCATGCGGCTTCAATTGTCTTGATGCATAAGCTACCACTCGACCTTCTTGCATCAATACACAACCCAGCCCAAGCAAGGATGCATCATTGTAAATGACAAATTCTTTACCGGGGACAAAGTTGTACTAATCTGGGGCTTGATCAAATAAGTTTTCAATTGATCAAAACTTTTCTGACATTTCTCTGACCAATCGAACTTAACATCTTTCTGGAGTAATCTCGTCATTGGTGTGGCTATCATCGAGAAACCTTTTACAAAGCGTCTGTAGTAACCGACAAGTCCCAAAAAGCTCCGGACTTCAGTAATATTCCTTAGGGGCTTCCAATCAAGTATGGCTGAAATTTTGCTCGGATCAACTCTAATACCCGATGCAGATACCACGTGTCCCAAAAAACTAACTTCTCTTAACCAGAACTCACATTTACTGAACTTAACATACAACTGTTTATCCCGTAAAATCCGCAACACTAATCTCAGGTGCTCGGCATGATCGGTTTCGTCGCGTGAATAAATCAAGATGTCATCTATAAACACAACAACAAACTGGTCCAAATATTGTCTAAAAATTCGATTCATCAGATCCATAAATACCGCAGGGGCATTAGTAAGCCCAAACGGCATCACTAAGAACTCGTAGTGACCGTATCTCGCTCTGAAAGCAGTTTTGGGTATATCTGAGTCTCGAACTCGCAGTTGATAATAACCCGATCTCAAATCTATCTTTGAAAACACTGAGGCTCCCTTCAACTGATCAAACAAATCATCAATACGTGGTAACGGATATTTATTCTTTATGGTCACTTTATTCAATTGACGATAGTCGATGCACATTCTCAAGGTTCCGTCCTTCTTCTTTACAAACAAAACTGGTGCACCCCAAGGTGAAAAACTCGGTCGAGCAAAACCTCTATCCGTCAACTCTTTCAACTGAGTTTTTAATTCTTTCAATTCCGTTGGTGCCATACGATACGGAGCCATTGAAATTGGTGTGGTACCAGGTACTAGTTCGATGCCGAATTCAACTTCTCGAACGGGTGGTAATCCTGGTAACTCCTTAGGAAAAACATCTGAATACTCACAAACCACTGGCATCGATTCAAGCTTCTTTTCTAGTTCCTTACTATCATGTACGTATGCAAGGTATGCCTCACACCCCTTTTTAACAAATTTTTGGGCCAGCATCGAAGATATAACTGCTGGCAACCCGCTCATATCAGTAGACTCAACTCGGATTATCTCGTTGTTTGCGCATCTCAAATCAATAGTCTTTCTTTTGCAATTCACAACTGCATCATGGACGGTCAACCAATCTATACCGAGGATAACATCAAATTCATCAAATGGTAAAAGCATCAAATCGGCCAGAAAATAGGAACCTCGGATTTCTAGGGGACATTTCTTACACACCTTATTAACAAATACATAATGACCTAAGGGATCTGACACTCAGATTACAAACTCAGTAGACTCAATAGGTAGAGTCTTACTGGATGCTAAAGTCTCACATACATATGAATGAGTAGAACCGGGGTCTATCAAAGCAATCACATCGTGATCAAAGAGAGTAAAAGTACCCGTAATAACATCGGTGGTGAAGAAGCATCCTCGCGCGTATACAGATAGCATAAGCTCTAGCTGGAGCACGAGCCTCATATCTGGTTGTAGCATCTCTAGAGATCCTCTCGATCGCCGCTAACATTCCCGCATTTCTAGATGGTCTACCTCGAGCGTAGTAGCACCGGTTTCTCACTCGCTTTACATTCTCGCCGCATGGGTCTCGGGCAATCCTTGATAAAGTGGTCACTGATCCACACTTATAGCGAGAGCGGTCATGGAATCTACAACTCCCGAATGCCATTTACCACAATATCGACACTCTGTCCCGTCCCGACGATCATTTCCCACCGGCAACCTGAAGTGACTCGCAGACTCACTGTGGGGTCGATCGCGATCTCGTCCGAAAACCCGAAGTGTCTTTGGATCAGGCGTAATCATCTCTAAATTTCTTCGATGACTGTTGAAAGGGCTTTCCCCAAGATCTCTTACGAAACTCTTTGGCTCCCATTTCAGCTTTTCTTTTCTCCTTACCGAGCTCTTCGGCTTTGCAAGCTCGCTCGACAAGTACTACGAACTCTCTGATCTCTAGAATGCCAACATACAACTTTATATCTTCATTCAAACCATCTTCAAAACGTTTACACATTACAGCTTCTGAAGAAACGCATTCTCGAGCGTATCGGCTAAGCCTCACAAACTTTCGTTCATAATCAGTAACCATCATGGAACCTTGTTTAAGTTCAAGAAATTCTTTTCATTTTTGATCAATGAATCTCTGGCTGATATACTTTTTTCAAAACTCGATTTGGAAAAACTCCCAAGTTACCCACTCTGGGCACAATAGAAATCAACGTATTCCACCAATAGTAGGCAGAATCACGTAGCAAAGAGATTGTACACTTTAGGCATTCCTCGGGTGTGCAAGATAGTTCATCAAGTACCCGGATAGTGTTGTCCAACCAAAATTCAGCTTGCTCGGCATCATCATTTATCAGTAGCTTTAAATTCGATAGCCCGTGCTTTTGGATTCTGTCAACCGGGGCTTGTTTAACCTCATCAGTCGATTCACGAGAGGTACTGCATGGTGTGAGGGATGTATTAGTCGGGAGTGGGGTTGTGGAACAGCCAGTATTAGTTCGAATGTATTGGTTAAACCAATCATTCATCACATTATAAAAGGCTTGTCTAGCCTCGTCATTTTGATTGCTCGCAACAGGTTGAGAGTCCATTGGCACCGTCCCGTGCGCGGGAGCAGGCGCTACACTCTCCACATTGTCAGCTACCGCTCGATTGGGATCGGGATCCATTACTAACAAAAACACACATTTTAAACTGTCAGAAATCATCACACTATCGTATTAACACTTAATGGCATGTATAGCTAAACTCACACATGCTACGTTAGTCCTAGAATCGATTAAACCGTAGATCTGATACCAATAAAATGTAACACTCCTAATCCCGTATCCGTCGCCGGAAGGATTTAAGAAGTATTACCAAACAAGCAGATAATTCTATTTGTACAACAGACAAGGAGTCATTTTAAGTTAATAATTATCTCGATTCCTTCATAAGTTCAATTCGATCAAAATATTTAAAACATTAATTTCATATCAACTACACATACATACTAACTAGGTGGAACTTATATAATAACTTAACAAGCCATTTCCGCATGGCTATATATATATACACATCACCAAAAAGATACGTATTTAACATCAAAAGTCAATCCTATACATGCCACTTTTAAAGTTCAACTACAAGGTACCAAATGGGCTTAGATAGTGTGGATGACTTCGTCTTTGAAATCCCCGAGATCGATAGCTAACGAACGAGATCTATAAAATAGAGAATTTAAGCGACAGAGTAAGCATTTCGATGCTTGGTAAGTTTAAGTAATGAAATCATTTACAACTAAAACATAACATTCATAGGATAAATAAATACATAAACATAAAACTCCATGATCATGTTACCTCACACTTCAATCATTATATTCATACGCACAGAGTCAAACCTGACTAATTTCATTTAAGTCAACAATTTCGTACCTCGAATAAGCTAAATATTTCATAAAACCCTAAGATCCGACCCGGAGTTCACTATTCAATTTAACGAATACATTTAGAACCAAATCAACCTTTACAATGTATATATATATGAAACATACCTTATCATCTTAGAATTTCGAGCGCACTTATT
Organism: Gossypium anomalum; assembly: GCA_025698475.1. Taxonomy (NCBI): domain Eukaryota; kingdom Viridiplantae; phylum Streptophyta; class Magnoliopsida; order Malvales; family Malvaceae; genus Gossypium; species Gossypium anomalum. Next base: position 32,789,478 of record CM046959.1, on the reverse strand, counting down.
TGGAATTATTACAACCGTATCACAAATTCCGAATCAGCACGAATGTCTTCAGGACTTAGCCCGGATGTAGCAACTAGCACGAATGCCTTCGGGACTTAGCCCGGATGTAGCAACTAGCACGAATGCCTTTGGGACTTAGCCCGGATATAACGACCAGCATAAATGCCTTCGGGAATTGACCCGGATATAACACTCACACAAGGCCTGCGGGTCTTAGCCCGGTTATAATCCCAATTTATCATGCACATGTCTTATCATCATAACACATCGGTATTTCATTCACATTACTAGAACACAAGCACAACAAGCTTAATAACCATTCCACTTTCGGCTCAATAGACACATATAAGGGCACGATTTCGATTTTCCATTCAACACAATTTAAATAACTATTCAATTACAAATCCTGAGTACAAGCTATTTATCTCACTACGTAAATCAAGTAGAACCATTATGTCATAGACTAATTGTTATGCTTAAATATGATCATGATTTATCAACTCATAGACTAAGTTCCAATACTCGAATACTTACCTCGGATATACTTGAACGGTTGCATGAAGTGGCTACTCGGCTACTTTCTCTTTCCCTTATCCAAATTGCCCCTATGCTCTTGAGCTTAATTTCAACAAATTTAAACTAGTCATTAATCGACTATTAAAGTATTACTTTCAGAATGTAATACATATAGATTAAGCTTTCACACATATAGATTATAGTAAGCTTTATAAAAATTGATAATTAATTCATTAACAAATTTTCTTTAATGTTTACAATATAATTACAATTTCCCTATAAGCTAACTTCCTGAGCAACAGTCAGCAAAGTATTTATAATTGGAGTTACGAAACTCCAAATCGATTGCTGTAAATTTTTCTTGACAGAAGACTCATTTATCTATTATCCATAAAATTTTTATAATTTTTAGTTTAGCCCAACAATACCATATTTTTCTTAAAGTTCACCTTGTTTCACTGCTTGACTAAACTGACCACTCTTTACTACGAATCAAATTTCTCATTGTACAGAATTCAAAATATGTTCTAACTTATTTCATTTGAAACTAGACTCATTGAGGAGTATAAGCATATAAATTTTATCTTAGGGCCATTTTTGTACAATTTATACGGATTTTATAAAAACAGAACAGGGAATCTAGTAGTCATTTTGACTCAGCCCCACAATACTTCAAATATCTCAAGATCGGTAACTCTTTTGTTTTTATACCTTATTTTGTAAGAAAGTAGACTCTTCAAGCTTTAATAACATAATTTATCCAGCTTCTAACTCAACTCCTACAAATTATGGTGATTTTCCAAAATCGCCTTACTGCTGCTGTCCCCAAGCAGTTTAATACCAAATCACTCTTTCAAACATTCCTTGTATACATTTTATTTAAGCATGTATATTATCAATCGAATTCATCAAATAATTATCTATAAATTCACTCCAACAATCTCAATACAATACATGGTGTTCGAACCCTTATTCAAGTTCAAAATTCGGCTAATACACATATATATACACTAGAAATCAAATACTAACATTTGTATTTCACCTTAATAGCTAGCTTAGCAAACCTTATTTTAACATACAATTTTTCTTAACACAATTAAAGCATCCTCTTCATTCCATCAATTAAAAACACATACATTACCCAAATATCCAAAACCATATTCGGCCTTAGAACACAACTTAATAGCCGATTCCTTTCCATTTAGCAACTAATGCCCAAATGTGCTCATTTGTTAGATTCTAATTCACCTATCTACCATTTTTCATCCAAATAACATGAACAACAACCATTTCTTGAACATTTTCTCTTAACCGATTACTCATGTTACCAACAAAATTCAAAATTTGGGCATGGGCTAACTAAGAGACTTAGCAACTAGCTCAATACATTCAACAATTTCAAAAGCTATCATGAATTTCGTACCTTAATCAAGACTAGGAGTGGCCAAATGCTTGTTTCCCCTTCCCCTTTCTTCTTAGAGTTTTCGGCCAAGGGATGCTAAAAAGATGAACACTAATTTCTTTTTTTTTTTTATTCATCTAATTAGTTTAACCCCTTTTTTTTTATGCCATTAATACATTATGTTATTATTATTACACATCACATATTGCTTATCATCATTGTCATGGCCGGCCACTATTATCAAAGTGGGGAAATTGACATGCAAGTCCACCCTTTTGATTTCATGAATTATTGAATCACTTCTAGGATTACCTATCATATTTCACATTTGTCTCACATAAGTCCTATTAAAAAGATTCACACTCAAACGAATAAATTAAAGATTGAAATTTTCACACATGCATATTCATGCATATTAAACATAGAAACTAACGGTTCTTTATTTTTATAACTCGGTTTTGTGGTCCCGAAACCACTTTCCGACTAGGGTCAATTTAGGGCTGTCACACTTAAGCTGTCGTGATGCATAAGCAACCACCTTACCCTCTTGTATCAACACACAACCCAAACCTACATGTGATGCATCACTATACACGGTAAAATCCTTTCCAGACTCCGGCTGAATTAATACAGGTGCTTCCGTCAGAACTTTCTTCTACTTCTCAAAAGCTTCCTGTTGCTTCTCAGTCCATACAAACGGTACTCCTTTCCTTATGAGTTTTGTCAGCGGTGCTGCCATCACAGAAAAACCTTCCACAAACCTTCTGTAGTATCCTGCCAACCCTAGGAAGCTCTGAATTTCTGACACCGTCCTAGGTGGCTTCCACTCCAAAATTGCTTCAATCTTTTGAGGGTCCACCTTAATCCCCTCGGCAGAGACCACATGTCCTAAGAATGTTACCTCCCTTAACCAAAATTCACACTTGCTGAATTTCGCATAAAGCTCATTTTCCCTTAACACTTGCAGCACAATGCGGAGATGCTCATCACGTTTCGCTTTAGTTTCAGAATATACCAGGATATCGTCAATAAAGACGACTACGAACCGATCCAAGAATGGTTGGAACACACGATTCATCAGATCCATAAATGCTGCAGGAGCATTTGTCAGTCCAAATGGCATAACCAAAAACTCGTAATGACCATACCGAGTCCTGAATGCCGTCTTATGGATATCTGCCTCTTTGACCCTTAACTGATGATATCCAGACCGAAGGTTGATCTTGGAAAATACAGAAGCTCCTCTAAGTTGGTCAAACAAATTGTCAATCCTTGGCAGAGGTACTTATTCTTAATCATCATTTTGTTCAACTGTCGATAATCAACACATATTCGCATCGTCCCATCCCTCTTCTTCACGAATAGCACCGGTGCTCCCCATGGAGACACACTTGGCCTAATAAAGCCCCTATCCAACAACTCTTGAATTTGAGCTTTCAGCTCCACTAACTCCTTCAGTGCCATCCTATACGGTGTGATGGACACTGGTGCCGCTCCAGGCAACAAGTCGATTCCAAACTCGACCTCTCGGTTTGGAGGCAATCCCGGAAGCTCCTCCGAAAAAACATCTTGGAACTTTTTTACGGTCCTAACCTTATCCACTGTCAGGCCTTCCTCTTCCAACTGACTTACAAATGCCAAATAGGCCTCACAACCTTTCCGAATCCACATTTCAGCCCTCAACACCGACACCACATTAGACAAATAGTCCTATCGTTCACCTATCATCATAACCTCCTCACCTTTCGTGGTCCTTAGCACTATTCGCTTAGCAGTACAATCCAAAGTCGCCTTATGCTTAACAATCCCAGAATGAGGTCAAACTCTCTGAACGGTAACTCCATCAGATCTCTAGGAAAAATTCTACCTTGAGTTTCTAAGGGTACATCCCTATACAGTTTGTGTACCCTAACCGAGTGGCCCAAAGGACTTAGTATAGATACCCCACTCACAATCTCCTCAGAGTGCACACCCAACGACCCAGATATGGCACATGCAACATAGGAAAGAGTAGATCCAATATCCACCAAAGCAGTATACGGCATGCTAGAAACCAAAAACGTACCAGTTATGACGTTAGGTGCATCGCCCTCCTTTCGACGACGAGCTGCATACACCAATGCTGGCTGTCGAGCCTCAACATTTTTGGCACCCCTGCCAGGTGCCCCTCGACCTCAACCATTTCTATTTTCGCCCCTACCTTGTCCACGTCCTCTTGGTGGTTGTAGTCCACCCCTCACGGGTTGAGCGACCCTCTGTTCAGTAATCTGAACCTGATCAGCTCTCTGAGGACAGTCCTTAATCTATGCTCCATAGATCCACATCAAAAACAAGCACCGAAACGTTTCATACACTCGCCCAAGTGTACCTTACCACAGTCTCCACAGATTGGTGGTCTAACAACATTCATCGGAACTGCTCGAACTGGTTCCTCTAATCTTGCTTTCTTAACATTCCTATTTGCACCACCCGAAGGTCTAGAATCCTTTCAAAAATGGTTTCGATCCTTCTCACGGTTCTGCCTCTCAGTACGCTTCACCTCCTCAGCTATCTTAGCTTTTTCCACCAGAATCACGAAATCACGCTCCCTCTGCGGAGCAATCAGTACCTTAAGTTCATCTCTAAGTCCATCCTCAAAGTACACACTACGCTCATACTCCATATCGACTATTCCCATAGTATATCGGCTTAACCTCAGAAACTCAGCCTCGTAGTCCGCAACTGACTTATTTCCTTGAAACAGATTCAAGAATTCCTTCCTGCGGGCGTCCACATAACTCGCCCCAACATACTTCCCTTTCAAGGCTGTCTTTAACAGCTCCCAAGTTACCCTATCAACTGGGGTCACGGTGAGCCACCACTTATAGGCTTCGTCTCGCAACAGCGATACGGCTCCCTTCAGCTTCTGCTCCACAGAGCAATCCAATCGTCCATAATCCGTTCTGTGGCCTCCAACCAATATTCTGCCACATTCGGGGCTACGCTAGATACGCCCCTAAAGATTTTCGCTCCGTTAGCCCGGAGTCATTCAAAAATAAATCCTTGAATTTCGTTGCCCGTACTTACCCCGATAACCCTTTCCAAAACATGAAGCATTGCCTGTGACAGGGCATCATCCTCGGGAACACGATCATGAGACTCCACTTCCGTTGCCAGAGGTACCAGTGCATCTACCGCCGGCATATGTCCCAAAGCCGAAGATCCCGCTCGAGCACTTTCTCGGCCACGTCCATAGCTTCTTCTACGAGTGGCTCTTGTACCCATATCGTATTATCTGATTACGAATTTTATGCATTAATTCAATATTCCAGTGATTATTATAGATGTTTTATGAATCAGACAGTAATTTAGAGTTTATTTTCGCAGAATCGAAGTCTAGCTACAGTTTCAGTCTCTTATCAGATTTTTCCTATGATTTCAGTATCATCCTATCATGAGTATCCTAGTAGGGTTTCAGTACAGATAGACAATTCAGAAAAATATTCAGAAAAGTTTAGAGTAATACTTACAGGCTTGAGTCAGAGATTCGGAATTCCACTTAAAGATCCAGATTTTGAAAATAGAGTTTTACAGTCTTTATAAAACTTTTATTTTCGAAAACCTTTGTTTTTGTAAAACCCATTCCACAGCCGAGTTATTGCTACTTGGCTCTGATACCACAAAATGTAACACCCCAAACTCAACCTAGACGTTATGACCAGATCCAGCGTGCCACATCGATGTGTTCAAAACATTTTATATTGTTGGTTTAGAAAACTTGCTTAGTGTTTTAAAAGATACTATCATTTTAGGTTAAAGTGAATGGAAGCTGTGCACCAGGTAGGAAACCGGAAAAGAGGAGGTGAGTCCATCGGACTGCTTAAGTACCAAGCTCCCTTCGGATCCAATCCTAGACATGCACACTGCCATTGCCACACCTTAACATCATGTAAATTTTCAGGCAACCCATTTGATTAAGTCTATTTTAGGAAAAGTGATTAATTTTGGAAAACATTTTCATTGCGGAAGCTTTGCTTGTTGTCATGTTATTCTGAAATCAATTATTGTTTTTGAAAACACGCCCTAAAGTTAATCAATTTTGACAGTTAAATATAAGTAATGCTTATGTTAATAAAACATATTAACATCATCAAAAATAATTAAGCGGCCTTATTACAATTAAAAACCCAAAACCATAAACGTAAATAAAAGGATGTCTAGTTAACCAGAAGAAAGATTGAATTTGCAGAACGTGTGGCCACTCCGAATCCCTCACAGTTCCAAGCCCACTATGGTTGGGGATTACCTGCGGGGATGAAAATAAAGGGGTGAGTTTGGGGAAACTCAGTGTGTAAATTAACCCAACCATAGCCTATATCAGCTCAAACCACAGAAATAGAATAAGTTGGCCTTAGCCCAGAACAGAATTCAGAATAAAGCCCATAGGCCCATAACAGATCAAAACAGATATTATATGTTTATGCAAAAACCCAACCCATATCCAACCATAAGCACCCCCATACCAGCCTTTCACCATGTGGGGAGACTACTCGACCCGCCCAACCGCTAGACGCCACAGAAATATGCAGCATGGCTGCCAGAACAGATAATGTGACAGAGTCACCAGAAATAGATAATCGTGGCAGAGCCACTACAACAGATATATGTGGCAGAGCCACCAGATCAGATAATTTGTGGCATAGCCACCAGGACGCTTCCTCCATAATATAACCCATGTCCCCATGTAATAGATATACAATTATGGCATACATCATACAGATTCAGATCATCATGCTTTTCAGACAAAATTAACCCTAGGGGTATAATGGTCATTTTCCATACATAGAGATATTCTAGTAATTTAACTATTTTAGGGTTTTCATGCATATCATAGCCATCTATGTACCAACAGAAACACTTATCGAGTGTTCTTACTGAATTGGGCCTGTTGGCCCATTTTCCCGATTTAGGCCCATTAAGCCCAAAATATCAAAATGCACGAAATCGCGCGTACTGTAGTTTTATCACTTTAGATTACCAAAAATATTAACCCATCTATCTTAAGAGCATTCGTACACTCGCAAGTTCCCAAAATACTGACTTTTCAGCATTTCAGCTTTTCGGCTTTTGCCGATCAGTTTATGAGAGGGTGTCAGTTACACACCTGTTTTATAACGATTCGTTGATGAGATCCACACACAAGCTACCTACAATTGGATTACTAACTTGTTAATCTAACTATCGAAATCAACTACGTATTTAAACCCTTACCATATTCGGCCTTTAACACTTTAGGCACTAGCGATCCTACCTTTGCCGAGATTAGCGATTATGTTTAGATCCAGTCATTCCACTTGTCCAAGCCTTTGACTAGCAGCCTCTAGATCACACTATTATCAAAATAAAGTAGTTATCACAACCCTTAAAGCTACAAACCCAAATCGACAGCCTCCCTAACTTTTAGGGGTTTCGGCTTTTCCTATAATCTAAAATAAAGAATAGGTTCAAAGACTTACCACCGGTTCCTTCGGTCAATGATTCCCATTAACTCCTACTCGATTCTGATGCAGATCTAGCCCCTCAGATGATAACAAAAGTTGAGCCTTTAGCAATCTTAAAATTTGGCTATAACCCTATGACTATGCGTTTTCGGCTTTTGAAATAGTTAAGAGAAAAAAATGAGATATGGGAGTTTTGCTGTGGTCTTGTTGACAGAAACTTGGGGTTCAGAGGATGAGAGAATTGGTCAGAAAGATGAGGAAAAATAAGAGGGTTTGGCTAGAAGAAATCGACACAACAAGGAATATAGACTTTTGGGATTTCGGCTTTTGTGATATTCGGCTGTAAGGCTTAAAAATAATGGAAAGAAAGTGATGTTGAGTAGAGTGGTAGGAGAATTCAGCTATGGAGAAAAGAAGAGGAAAATAATAATAGATGGAGAGAAAAAGAAAAGAAAAGGAGAGGAGGAAGGATGGCCAGAAAATGACACACTCTCCCCTAATGCCGAATTTATATTTGGCACTTAACCTTGCCAAATTTTGCCCCCTAAAGAAACCCTTGGCTGGCCAACTCTTGCTCCTCAAGAGTCCACCATTCAGCCAACACTGCTCTCCCTAATCAGCTTCTAAATTCTCTCCCTTATCCCCTCCTTACTCAATCTCCTGAGCAAATCAAACTCCTCCTGACAGACTTTTACTTGAGTTCCATTACTTCCCTTTTCTAACCATAAAAATAATTCCCTTAATATGCTCTCATTGTGACTTGAACCTTGGTTCTCCCTAGCATCCACACACCACTTTTATAGCCTTCCCAGTGGCGTCACATGCCACTTTACCACCTGCTTCCTTGTGATTTATTTTACCCAAATAATACTTAAAAGCCCAGTTTACCATAACCCCTTTTTCTTATAGAATTAAAATTAATTAAAATTACCGGGTTTTAACTTAAGCTTAGGCCTTCTAGAGGCCCACTAACATAATTAAACCTACGCCAAGCAGACAGAACACAGAAATTTTTAATTTTGCCAACATTCACAGAATTCCCGAAAATTAGGGCGTTACACCTTATACGGTAGAAAGTGTAGAACTCTGTTATACTGGTCTGAGCTCAGTGAGAATAAAATTTATGGTATTGATCTGATAAAAAAAACATAAAAGAAAGTGAAAGTAATCCAAGATATTCTAAAAGCTACCTCTGATCGTCAGAAATCTTATGCGGATTTAAAACGAAAAGATATTGAATTTGAGATCGGTGATAAAATGTTTTTGAAAGTATCTTCATGGAAGAAATTATTTTGATTTGGTAAAAAGAGAAAGTTGAGTCCGAGGTTCATTTGACCGTATGAAATCATTGAGCGAGTTGGGCCGGTTGCTTATAGATTGAGGCTACCATCTAAGTTAGAAAAGATACATAATGTGTTTCACATATCAATGCTTCGACGATACAGATCTGATCCTTCACATGTAATTTCTTCGTCTGATATAGAAATTCATTCTGATATGACTTATGAAGAAAAGTATTGTGTAATAAGAGAATTCCGTTAGTCAAAGTGCTGTGGCATAGACACGGAGTAAAAGAGGCTACGTGGGAGCCTGAGGATGCAATGAACCAGCAATATCTGAATCTATTTAATGGTAAGATCTTCAGGGAGGAAAATCCCTAAGGGGGAGAATTGTAACAGTCTGGTTTAGACCCTAGTCAGAATAGTGATTTCGAAACCATAAAACCGAGTCTAAAAAAATATTTTAATATTATTTTCAGTGTCTGTGACATGTGAATTTATATCTGTGAAGTTTCTGTGATTTAATTTGTTTGAATCTGTGTTTAATTATGAAATAGGACTTAATCGCGTAAAATGCAAAAGTTGCATGCTAATTGTTAAAGTGCCTATTTGGGTTATAAATGAGAAGTCCTTATGATACAATCAGACCATTGTATTAATATATGGACAAAATTAGACATGAGTTGGTGGATTTTAAATGAAATGAAAAAGGTTAAATTAGTAATCAAAATATTATGTTATTATAATTAAAACAAAACATCAAATTGGTTCTTTATTTGTTTTATTCTTGCAGAAAATATCAATAGAAAAAGAAAGAAATGCAAGCTAGGGTTCGGCTTTGATTTCCTTTGATTAAGGTATGTTCTTTGATCGGTTTTTGATCATTTCTACGTTTTTGTTATCGTTGCTTCGTGTTCTTCAAAGCCCATGTCTAAATTTCTGTTTCTGTTAAAGATTTCATGAAATTCCATTGTTGATATCATGAGTTTTGTGATGTTTTGGGATGAACTATGAAGGCTTGGTAGATGATTTATAAGTTTTGTATTTGAATTTTGATGAAATAGAGCTATTTGGACTAATTTGTGAAAATGAGGTTTTGAAGGACTATATTATGAATTAAATATGTTATTTGGGCTTGTATGGAAGCTATGTATATTCAGCCAAGCAATAGTCTTGGTGAATTTTGTGTAATTGTGATTTTGTGAAAAATAGACTAAATTGTCAAAGTTTGAAAATATAGGGGCTAAAATGCAAAGTGCCTTAAATGTGTGTATCTGGATTAAATTTAATGAAATGAATTATTGAATGGTTGAATTGGGATTGTATTAGATCAAGAACAAAGAAAATCAGACTTAGATCGAGGGAAGTCCAAAATAGTTGAATAGTTGACTCGTTCCATCCTAAATTCATACGAGGTAAGTCGAATTACAATTACATGTTAAATTGACTAAGCTCTACATATTTAAATTGTAGTATGTATTGGACGGCTTTGAGAGCCTGATGAATAAACTCCGATAACATGTTGGTGTCTGAAAAGCTCTGTATGTTCCTGAAAGAATGTTGACATTGATTTGAGATATCGTGTAAGACCATGTTTGGGACACAGGCCTCAATTTGAGATTTTGTGTAAGACCCAGTCCGGAACAGAGGCTTCGATACCAAATTACATGTAAGACCATGTCTGGGATGTGGGATATGGAAATAAATTTATGGAATGTATAATTCATGCAGGTACGTTTGTATCGTACTAGATTTCTAAATAGAAAAGACTTTATTTTCGTGAAATAATGAAATACTCCATGAAACGATTATGAATTCTGGCTATTGACTTTACTTATATGCTATATTAGTTTTGAAATTTGTATTTGGCTTACTAAGGTCTTTGTAGCTTAATATGTGTGATTTCTATCTGTTTTACAGTTACCGTATCTACTGAAGGCTCGGAATAGTCGAGGATTGTCACCACACTCTCAAACTCATTTTGGTACTTTTGAAAGTGTAATTATTTTAAGTATGGCATGTATAGGCTAGAATGTCTAAGTATGTAAGCTTGATATGTATATAAGTTATGCCATGTGAATTGGCTAGCAAATGATAAGTTTTGCATAGTTTTGGTATATGTTTGTAATATGCTATGTTCTAATGTGATTTGGTCATCTTTAAGCATGGAATTGGTTGAAAATTTTGGTATGAATGTTTTATATTTTACTTGTAGGATTGGCCCAAATAGGGATGGCAATTTGGCTTAAACCAAGCCTGCATTGTGCCACACAGTCAGGGAACACGGGCATGCCTTATGGCCGTGGGCTTAAGTCAGTAGCTAGCTAAGTATCACATGGTCATGGCACATGGCTGTGTCTATTGGCTGTGTGAAAAAGTTAGTATAGGAACTCTTTTTGGCACGGTTAGATCACATGGGCGTGTCTGGTGCCCGTGTGTGTCACACAGCCTAGTCACACAGGCGTGTGAGTTTAACAGTTTTGAAAGATTTGGATAAGTTCTGAAAATTCTGAATGGGTTCGGTTTAGTCCCGACTTTTCTTAAATGTATGTTTTAGGTCTCGTAGACTATCTTAATAGATGAATTGTTGATGAATGCCTATGTATCAATGTTACATAATATCTGTGACTCTATATTGTTCTGAAATGTTTTGTCCATCTGGATATGCCCCTTACCTATTCTGGCGACGGTTACAGGATAGGGGTGTTACAACCGGTGCACACCAAGGTGAGAAACTAGGTTAAGCAAAACCTCTATCAATCAATTCTTGCAACTATGCTTTCAACTGTTTTAATTCAGTAGGAACTATTCTGTAAGGTGCTATGGATATAGTTGTTGTTCCCGGAACAAGATCTATAGAGAAATCTACTTCTCTATCCGATGGTAAACCAAGTAATTCTTCTGGGAATACATCAAGAAATTCATATACAATCGACACTGTCTGAATCTTTGACTAAGATACTTTAGTATCCAACACATATGCGAGATAAACATCATAACCCTTTTTGACATATTTCTATGCTGATATTGCTAAAATCACATTAGGTAATCCATCCAGTTTATCAGATTCAACATGAAGTAATTCACCACTCTCACATTTCAATACAATATATTTCTGTTTACAATTCACCACTGCATTATATTGGGTTAACCAATCTATTCCCAAGATCACATCAAATTCATCAAATGGAAATAACATCAAGTTAGCCGGAAAACAATAACCTTTTACCATCAACGGATAGTTCTTACAAACTTTATCCACCATATCACACTGGCCTAGGGGGTTTGAAACTTTAACCACAAATTCAGTTAATTCAATAGGAAAATTTTTAACAGCTACTAAGTTTGTGCATATGTATGAATGTGTGGAACCAGGATCAATCAATGCAGTAATACCAGTATCAAGTAGAGAAAATGTACCAGTAATGACATCTGGTGCAGAGGTATCTTCTCTTACATAAATAGCATATGTTCTTACAGGTGCTCATGCCTCAGATCTAACTATTGTATTATTGGTATTACCTCGACTACCACCAACATTGCCGGGATGACTGGCTGGTCTGCCTCTCGAGACAGGATTACTAGGCTTTGGAGCTGGCTTTATCTCTTTTTCAACTATTTTTGGACAATCTCTGAGAAAATGGTCAAGTGAAACACATCCAAAACAAGCTCCACTTCTAGACCGACATTCCCCATGATGAAATTTGTTACAATGTTTACATTTCGGTTTGGGATTGCCAACACTACCCACACTGGTCACAGATGGAGATGAAGACCTCGAGTTAAAATGTTGAAAGCCCCACTTTCTTTTAGAATATCCTATAGAGTGGTCACCCGATCATAATACTTCTTTAATTTATTAGAAGCAAACGATTGTGACTTACTCATAGTTCTTTTTCTAGAGACCCGGGCCTCTCTTTCAGCCTGTTTCTCTTCCTTACTCAATTCCTCAGCTTTGTGTGCTTGATCGGCTAACATCAAAAATTCCCTTATTTCGAGAATTTCGATCAATAACTTGATATATTCATTTAAACACTCTTCAAAGCATTTACACTTCTTAGCCTTGATTAGAACCCATTCTCTGGCATATTTACTCAGCCGAACAAATTCTCATTCATATTTAGATACAGTCATGTTTCCCTGTTTGTGTTCTAAAAATTCTTTCTTTTTCTGATCCATGAATCTCTAACTAACATATTTCTTTCTGAATTCAACCTGGAAGAATTCCCATGTAACGTTCTCTCTTGGTACAACTGAAGTTATGGTATTCCACCAATGGTAAGTTGTATATTTGAGTAGAGATACTGCAAATTTCAGACATTCAGCAGGTGTATAGGATAATTCATCAAAAACCCGAATACTACTTTCTAGCCAAAACTCAATCATCATCTGCAGTAGCTCTAAATTCTTCTGCCTTATGGTTGCGGATTTTATCTGTCGGAGGCTTACCAGTTCTAACAAGTTCAGCACCCTGTGGTAGCTCAGGAACTGCTTGAGGAGCAGATGGGAGAGGTCATTGTACAGCAGGTTTTGTTCTTAAGTACTCTATAAACCATTCATTCATCAATTGAAAGAAGGCCTATTTTGCCTCCCACCTCAAGCCTTTCACTTCGAAACACTGACACAACTCTTTGAACTGAAGCTGAAGCATTGCTCTCAGCTTCCCTGGATTCATTTCTAGCTTGGTCAGATGACATTACAATATGAAAAAACACATTTAAAATAATTAGGATTCATCACACTATCACAAATTATATAAAGGCATGTATAGCTAAACTCGTGTTTGCTACGACAAATTCGAGAATAGGCTAAATTGTAGCTTTGATACCACTAAATGTAACACCCCTTAACCTGTATCCGTTGTCAAAATAGGGTTACAGAGTATTACTAAAACTTTCAAAACATTTTTAGATGATTCTCGTGAATTACTATTCATTAAGTGAGATCATTTATAACGTCCCTTAAATGGACCCTCTAGGCCCAATATGAGCATTAGAATCAAGTCAGGACTTAATCGGGAAATTTAAGAATTTTTCGCAAAATTAGAAAAAAAATTTCCAAGGTGCAGGGCTCACACGCCCGTGTGGTCCAAGGGACATGCCCATGCTGTAGGCCGTGTTCAACCCCGTGTAACTCTCTAACTTGTGCACACGGCCATGCCACACGCCTGTGTTCTAGGCCGTGTGGTTAATTAATTCAATTCAAAATTAGGTGCAGGTTTTACACGGCCAAGACACACGCCCGTGTTCTAGGCCATGTAGCACACATGGTTGTGACACACACCCGTGTCTCTGCCTGTGTGCTCAATTCTGAGCATTCTGTTTCTCAAAATTAAGGTACAGGGGACACACAGCCTAACCACATGCCTATGTTACCAGGTCTTGTGTCACACACTGTAACACCCTAAATTTGGGCCTAGAAGTTTTGGGCCTTGAGCATGGGAGCGGTTGAAGGTAGTTTATAATATTTCATTGTGTATGTAAATTTCTTTAATGAAGGCTTGTTTTAGTGGTTAAGTGTGCTGAGAAGTGTTGGAGAAGTCTTGGGTTCAAACCTGGACTCTAGCAAAAATTTTGGTTTAAGGTGAATCAAACCCTGGGTGTAGTAGGTAGGCCTTAAGAATATTGTTGGAGAAGTTGTGACACAAAAAGCCTTGTGGTCTAGTGGCAAAGTAGCCCCACATAAGAGGCAGGAAGGTGGCGTCATGGAGTTGGCAAGGAGGTCCAGGGTTCGAAACTCATGGCAAGCAAAGAGCATTTATTTTGCTAATAGGGGGCGGCAAGAGTTGGTGTTGAATTTAAACTCTGATGATGGAGGGATCCCACATCGGGAAGCTAACATAAGAGTGGATGTGAAGCTGGCTTTAAATAGAGAGAACTATGAGGAGAGTAAATGTACCTTTCTTGGATGATCCCTTTCGCTTTATGGCGTGCTCTTTTGGGTTGGGAGTCGGCTAAGAGTGCTCGAAGCGTGGATTAACTCCAGTCTCCTATCAGGTGTGTATTTCTCACTACTCTAGCTGTAGGATGGCTACTTCAGGCCGCGATGGGCCGAAAAGGTCCATGTGGGCCCAATAGGCCTACGGGCCTAATTGGATAAGTTGTTTGGTTGTGTAGTAAATATTGGACTAGGCTAGGTGAATCTCATATCTGTGGCTAGATTTGGGCTAAAAGGGCCACACGAGCATGTGGGCCCATTTGGGCCGAGAGAGGGCTTTAGTCCCACTCGTATTGTTACCCCTGTTTAGAATACTTTAGTTTACCAAATTACTGAAATACCCTTGACTTGTAAAATTACCAAAGTACCCCCGATTTATAGAATTACCGTTTTACCCTCGATTTACAAAATTACCAAAATACCCCTAGTTTACAAAATTACCGAAATACCCCTATAGGTTAGAATTACTGAAATACCCCTGTAGGGTAGAATTATCGAGATACCCTTGTGGGTAAAATTACCATTTTGCCCTTAGGGTGTTAAATGATTTATTTTGCCCTTGTGGGCAAGTGTGACCGACTTGGATTTGTGTGGTTGTGGATTTGATTGTGAATGTATGTTGGTGATATAGACAATTTTGAAGGAGCAGCAAGGCTTGGAGTATTGGTTTGGATAAACTTGGATTGAACCATCGGACCTTACGAAGGTAAGTGATATATGGCTATTAGGGGTTCTTTGGCCGAATATGGTAAGGTGGATGTTGGGTTTGATTAAGCATGAACTGTAAACTAAGAATGATGGTGATTAATTGTAGGTTGTCGTGGGAGAGTTTGTTAGCGAACGTCACAAAACAGGTGTGTAACGAACCTTCTTTCGTAGCTTAACTCGATATTTGCCGAAAAGCCGAAATGCCAAAATTTTGACATTTCGAGGAATTGTGAGCAAGCGAACGCTCATTGGTTAATTAGATCCTTTAAGTTGATGATCGGGAACGTTAGAAAAGGTAAGAGCATGATTTTTGGCATTCACGGTAAGTTGGGCCTCGAGGGGTTAAAATCGAGCCCAATGGGCATTCGGGCCCATTTGGGTGAATTTGGTAGAAAATGAAAACCTGTTAAATTGCATGTTAAGACTGTTGACACCATTATGGATTATGGGCTAAATGGGCCTAGATGACAAAACCGGCTATGTAGGGCCCATTAGAGGTTTTAGGCCCAATAATTCGATTTCGCTAAAAATGGGCCAGAATCACTATTTGCACCCATGAATTGTTAGTAACCGTTAATGAATACGGAAACCCTGATATTTGGTAAAATTACAGAATTACCCTTATAATATGAAAATGACCGTTTTGCCCTTAGGTAAAAATGACCATTATACCCCTAGGGTTAAATATGAATTTAATACATGGGATTTTGATAAACATGGTATGTATGATATGCACATGACATGTATGATATGCACATGATGTATTCATAAATGCATTGGGTTGGGTTTTTATATGGATGGAGGAAGTTTAAAAGGGCTTATGCCCCAGTTATTAAAAGGGCTTATGCCCCAGTTATTAAAAGGGCTTTGCCCGATTATTAAAAAGAGGCTAGGCCTCCGGTTATATGATAAATGGCTATCTTTGCCAGTGGAGAGTTATGGCGGGGTGGGTCGAGTTAATCCCCACATGGTGTGTTGGTTGGTACGGGTGGAGAGTAGCGGATGGTGGGTTGAGTAGTCTCCCCAACTAGGCTTGCATTCACTCTTGCATTGACATTATAGGTGACACTGAAATGGGCCTACGGGCCATACCGTTACAGTTAAGGCTACGGCCCAGTACTATGAAATATGAAATATGAAAAGGCTTCGGCCCAGTATTTGTTGAGATTGGATTTGGGCTTAGGCCCAGAGGGTGATATTGTTTTGGGCTCAAAAGGGCTTGTTGCACATCGAGTTTCCAAACTCACCCCTTTCTTTCTTATCTTTACAGTGAGCCTTGATTTGGGGACTTGGAGCCGGAGGGGATTCAGAGTGGCCACGGAGATCGCTTATGGGCTTTTGAATAAGTATTTGGTTTTCACTAAGTTTACTTTATTTATTATCTATTTATGGGTTGTAATAAGGCCATTTTAACTTTAACTTTATTTCTTTTCTTTTCTGGGATTATTTTATTTAAACTAGTTGATAATAATTGGGCTAGTCTTAGGACGCGTTTTCCAAATGATACTTGTTTTCAAAATAACACCACGACACACATAATTGGAATAACAAAGATAACTACTTAAATTAACTTCAACTCGTTTACCAAAGTGTGGCAATGGTGGTGGGCATGTCTAGGATTGGATCCAATCAAGAGCTTGGTACTTAAGCAGCCTTCATGGCTCACCTCCTCTGTTTCGGATACCTACCTAGTGCCCAGACTCCATTAATTCTGGTTAGCCCATCAATAGTCAGTTTTTAGATAATAAAACGAAACATGGATTTTTAAACTTTTATGTGGCACGTTTACACACACGGTCTAGAAACACGCTCGTGTGTCTGTCTGTATGGAAAGAATGAAGCCATTTCTAGCTTCATTTCTCACCCAAAATTTCACCCAAGACCTGCACTTGAAACACACATCCAATACCAACCATTCCAAGCATCCAAATTAAACAATTCTATCATTCATCATGGCATACCAATACATGCATATGTGTTTATAAACTTACCTTGGATTAACTTAGGCATTAACATCATTTGATCATATATACTTAACATATCTCATATGAATATATCATAATAACCTACTTAATCATACCAAAATAAGCCATTACTAGCCATTCTAATGGCTAGGTTACAAAACATCATTTTCAAGCCACTATTGGCCAAGCTGTCCTATACAAGCCATTGTACCAAAATGATTTAACTAAGTATACCCAAAATAAGCTAGATGATAGTGTGACGATGCTCCAATGATCTCCAACCTTCGTGAGCTTCTGAGTACTATAAAATAGGGGAAAAATAAAACGGAGTAAGCATTACATGCTTAGTAAGTTCGTATAACGGAAACTAAACTTACCAATCCCATCTATTAAATCTAAGCATACAATAACATGTTTTCCATCCATTTTTGCAAAATTGCCCAAACACATGCATCCAATCAAACAAGTTAGTCACAAAGTTTACATATACATCAAGTAAGGATAGATGATCTCAACATGCAATACTCTTTCAAGACATTATCATTTCATCTCATAATTCTCATGCTATGTCAAGATTTTTATGTCCGTTGAATTATTGAAATTCTGATGGATACTCAAGTAGTACACTCGGAGGGTACGATTCAATAATCCGTTAATTCTTATTCGAGGGTACCCATTAGGGCACTTAATCAAAGAACACACTCTTGAACCACATATCGTATAACAGGATTACCAGTCCAGGCTAAATCCTTTTATAACGTAAGCTCAAAAGAGCTCAATTAGGATTACAAGTCCAGACTAAACCCTAATCGTAACGTATACTTGAAAGGTATTATATCAGGATTACTCATTCGGGCTAAATCCTTTTTATGAGAAGGTCAATAGGATTACTCGTCTGAGCTAAATCCCGTCTGCAGCAAATGCAAGACCTTATTCGTTTCGGGAAAGCGCATATATTCATCAGAATTCAATATTTAATTAGGGCTTAACCCTTTTTCACCATTTCAAGCATGTATTCACTTTTTCATTATAGCATTCAAATAATGTACATCAATATAAGTCATATTCCATACAAACACAACATTCAATTAAACATATTTACATGCTCGATTAAGTTACACGAACTTACCTCGACACTTGTTCGGGTATAAAATCTACTAATCCGAAACCTTTTCTTTTCCTCGATCTAACCCTGAATTTGTGTTGTCCAGATCTATATAAATAGATTTAATCATCAATTTCACATATTTCATATTTATTTGGACTTAATTTACATCCTAGGCAAAATTACCATTTTGCCCTTAATTTTTTCATAAATTCCAAATTTGTCCCTAGGCTCAAAAAATGAAACTTGTGCAATTTACTCCCTATTCCAATCCTAACCAAAATCCCATTAAAAAATTTACAGCACATGTATTCATAGAAATTTAAAAGTTTTCACCAAATTTCACAACTTTACATTTTCGTCCCTAAATCATGTTTTCATCAAAAATCACTTTGTAAAAGTTGTTTATCTATCAACAACCTTTCATTTTCTATCATAAATTTATAATTTCAGCATATTCATCCATGACCCAAATTTCATACCTTGATAACTTTTCAAATTAATCCCCCAAAGAGATAGTTTAAGCTATCCTAGTTTCAAAAATATCAAAATTACTAAAAGAAGGACAAGAAAACTTACCCAATTAAGCCTTGAAAGTTTCTTCTCTCTCTCCTAGGTTTCCATAAAATTTTTGGGAAGAAGATGAGAAAAATAAGACGATATTTCTTTTTATCATCTTTTAATTAATTAAATTATTTCAATTTTTAGTCCTTACCTTTTTTTTAAATTTCCATAGACGAGTTACCAAAAATCTACATATTTTTCTTTAATGGTCTAATTACCATATAAGAACCTTTAGTTTTGGATTCCATAGCTATTTAATCCTTATAGCTACTAGAATTCAACTTTCGCATTTTATACGACCCAGTCCTTCTCGTCATTAAACGCTTAATCGATAAAATTTTTGTATCAAAATTTTCAAACGACATGTCTATCATAATATGGAACATTTAATAAAATAAAAATAAATTTTATTTTTGGGTCAGATTTGTGGTCTCGAAACCACTGTTCTGATTTCATTGAAAATGGGTTGTTACATAGTGTACAAATGACATGTCATTAGGGTTATCGTGTTTCGGGTGCTGGTCTTGAACATCCTACTGGTGGTTGTGCTTCAGGCATGTGGTACAGTTACTTGATAGCTTGTGTGAGCAGCATCGTGTAGCTACATTCCAACTGATAGCTTGTGTGAGCAGACCCATTTATTGGTCGAGAGAGAGCATCTATATGAGAAAAGAGAAAGAAATGGTTTCGACCGTATGTCAGCACACAATGTGTGAGATTCCTACGTATCTGATATTATTCTAGTGGTTCAACGGGTATACAAAAGGAATGAACGACAAATATTTTGATATGTAATGCTATGAAAGCATGAAAAAGGTATGAGTTGAAGATGCTTAAAATATGCTTATCTATGTTCATAAAAGTATGAATGTTTATATGTTATGTAGATAAAAGCTATTATGTTATGCAATGAAATTGCTAAGTTATGTTGTTATCACTGACTTGAATGGTTGTTGTTCCTTAGGCTTGTGCCAAGTTGTGTTGGATTAGCTTATTAATTGCCTTTAAGTTTATATATTGCAATGATAAGATTTGTTTATGAATTACAAACTTACTAAGCATTAAATGCTTACTTTGTGTTATTTTCATGATGTTTTTAGATAATCAGAGGCTCGTTCAGTTTGGAAGCTTGTCGGAGATCCATCACACTATCCATCAACCATATTGGTAGATTTTAATGATTTTGATTCATGGTTATAATGGCATGTATGGGTGTCTTTGTTTGATGAAATTAGCCATTATGTGTGGATTGTAAATATGCTATTTTTGTTGATGAAATAGTTGATATGATATCATGTATATATGGTACTTTGAATGGTTGTTATTATGGTGTCTAGGTACTAAAATGATGGTAGTGAAATGGTGAGTATAATGGTATGCTATGAAATATTCGTTGGTATGGAATGAAATAGTACATAAAGTTGTTAATGGCTAGTCTTGGTAGCCTTAAGTATGTTTTGCATTTGGTAAATTTATTAAGGTAGATGGTAGATATGGAAATGGCTATATTGGTAGCATGAGAATGGTATGTGAGCATTTTGGTAAATGTAGTATTTAAGTTGTTCAATTGGTTAATTGAATTATGAATGAATTTAGTAAGTGTTTAATCAAGTTTGATTATTGAGATTGAGGTGCCATTTTGGCATATTGGTTGAATGGTTAGTTACTATGATGTTCTAGCTTGTATATGCGTATAATAGGTGCAATTTGAATGCATGAAAATAGGTACACTTGGTTGGTGTAAGTGTCTAGACTTTGGGTGAGAAAAATGGCTTGGAAATGACTTATTTTTCGTCCACATGGCCAGGGACACTGGCGTGTGTCTCAGCCGTGTGTGACACATGGCCATGCGACACGGCCATTTGTCCACTGTAGATTACAAAGGGTTCCAAGTCAGGCTGTCACACAGCCTAGAACATAGGCGTGTGGCTTGGTTGTTTTACCCAAGTCAGTGAATTACACGGGCATGGACATGGGCTGAGACAAAGCTGTATGTCCCTACTTTGAATGTCCATACAGCCTGAGACATGGGAGTGTGTCTCAGCCGTGTGAGTCACAGGGCCCTATGACCCTTGGAGCTTGAAAATTTACATATTTTCCGTAAGAAATCCTATAAATTTTTTATTTAGTCCCAACTCATTTCTAATATGTTTTTAAGGTCTCAAGGGCTCGTATAAGGGACTTTATGCTTGAGTTTGAATAATATTGCTATGTTTTGTATATTTTGAATAAATGTTTATTGTACGATGTTAATTTTTGATAATACTTCGTAGCCCTAATCTGGTGACGGATACATGATAGGGGTTTTACATTTATTGGTATCAAAGCTACGGTTTAGTTGATTCTTGGACTAAACGTAGTGCATGTGAGTCTAGAAATACATGTCATTATATAACCTGTGATGGCGTGATAACTCTTGACACATTTTGAAATATGTTTTCCTATAGTAATGAATTCCAACCAAGCAGACTCCAATGAAGTAGAAAGTAATGCGCAAGCCGCAGTTCACGGAGCAACGTCGAGTGGTTCAAGGCTTGTATCTGAGGGCCGGTGAGGATAGGCTAAGGAATCCTTCTTCTAGATGATGAGCGAGTGATTCACTGTGTTTGTTCGAGCGAATCTGGCTGCTCAACAACCTTCACCCCCATCTATTCCACAACTGGTCCCCGTTATTCCTCAAGATTTAAAACCTTTACGCGTGAATAAGCTGCCTGTTGATAAAATTCACAAACATGGGGCTAAAAAATTTAGGGCTATAGTTGAAGACGATCCTAAGCGAGCAAAATTCTAGTTAGAAAGCACGATCAGAGTTTTTGATGAGCTATCTTGCTCATTGGCCGAATGTGTTAAATGTATCGTATCTCTATTGAAAGATTCAGCCTACCAATGGTGGAATACATTGGTTTCTGTTATGCCAAGTGAATGTGTAAACTAGGAATTCTTCCAAACTGAGTTCAGAAAGAAATATATAAGTCAGAGGTTTCTTGATTAGAAAGCAAAGAATTCCTTGAGCTTAAACAGGGTTGTATGTCAGTATTTGAATATGAAAGAGAATTTGTTAGGTTGAGCAAGTGTGCTCGAGAATGAATTCCAACCGAGGTTGCTCTGTGCAACAGTTTAAAGACGGGTCAAATGAAGATATAAAGCTTCTAGTCGGGATTCTTGAGTTGAAAGAATTCATTATTTTAGTTGATAGAGCACATAAAGTCGATGATCTTAGTAAAGAGAAAAGAAAAGCTGATTTTGAAGCTAAAGACTCAAGAAAAAAGTCAAATGGGAAGTCATATCAGTCATCATTGAAGAGATCAAGAGAACACCATAATCGTTTGACTGTTTCAGTGGGATATCCTAGCAGAGATCGAAGTAAACAAAATACGAGTTCTAAAGCTCAAGCTACGTCAATAGCGAGTGTTGGAAGTGTTAAAGCTAACAAGCCTGATTGTTAGAAATGTGGACGATGACACTTTGGTGAGGGCTAGATAAAAGATGGAGCCTATTTCAGATGTGGTTCACATGAACACTTTATTCGAGATTGTCCTGAGTTACCTGAAAAAAAAAAGATTCACACTGTCTGACCGAGTAATACAGTTGCTAAAGGGAAACCGCCAAGGAACCCTAGAAATATGGATAACTATCGTAGTGCGACTAAGGATTCTGCTATAAGGTCTAAGGCACGAGCACCAGCTAGAGCCTATCCGATCTGTGCGCAAGAGGAAGCTTCTACTTTAGATGTTATTACTAGTACTTTTTCTATCTTTGACACTAATGTTACTACTTTGACTGATTCGGGATCAACCCATTCTTATGTATGCACGAACCTAGTGTCAAGGAAGAGTTTACCTGTTGAGTCCACTAAATTCGTGGTTAAAGTATCGAACCCCCTAGGTCAGTATGTGTTAGTTGATAAAGTTTGTAAGAATTGTCCTTTGATGATTCGGGGTTATAACTTTCCAACTGATTTGATGCTATTACCATTTGATGTGTTTAGCATGATTTTGGGTATGGATTGGCTGACTCTGCATGATGCTATTGTGATCTGTAGACAAAAGCTTATTGTACTAAAATGTCAGAACAGTGAAAAGCTTCATATTGAATTAGACAGTTTGAATGTGTTGCCTATGGTTATTTCAGCTATGCCAGCACAGAGGCACGTGAGAAAAGGTTGTGATGCATACCTAATATATGTGTTGGATTTTAGAGTTTGTAAGTTGAAGCTAGAATCAGTTCTAGTGGTTTGTGAGTATTTAGACGTGTTTCCAGAAGAGTTACCCAGATTATCACCAATCAGAGACGTCGAATTTTCCATTGAGTTAATACTGGGAACATCACCGATATCGATAGCACCGTACAGAATGGCTCCTACAGAGTTGAAAGAGTTGAAAGCACAGTTGCAAAAGTTCACAGATAGGGGTTTTTGTCGACCTAGTTTTTCATCTTAGGGTGCATTTGTTTTGTTTGTTAAGAAAAAGGATGAATCAATGAGATTGTGTATTGACTACCGTCAGCTCAACAAAGTTACGATCAAGAATAAGTATCCGTTGCCATGGATTGGCGATTTATTTGATCAGCTAAAAGCTAATAACCCGTTTTTAGTCAAATATGAACAGTGGTTTCAGAACCACTAATCGGAGGTCAAAATATTTATTTTATTATTTTTTAGTGTCTAAAGCATGTTAATTGAGTCATATGAAAATTTTGTTAAGTAAATTGTTTGAATACTGAATTTGATATAAAGGACTAAATTGCAAAAGGTACAA
The DNA here is from genome assembly GCA_025698475.1 of Gossypium anomalum. Classification (NCBI taxonomy): domain Eukaryota; kingdom Viridiplantae; phylum Streptophyta; class Magnoliopsida; order Malvales; family Malvaceae; genus Gossypium; species Gossypium anomalum. Next base: position 32,765,765 of record CM046959.1, on the reverse strand, counting down.
AACTAGTGTTCTATAAGGTAAAGGGATTTAATAGCTATGAAATTAAATTATTGGAGGGTTTATGTTGTAATTAAATAATTAATAGAATGAGTGGACAATTATGGACATTAAACATATGATTTTAAAGGTTAATTAAGTAAATTGGTAAATAAGTTAAGTAAAAATAACAAAAACAAAACATCATCTTTTTGGTTCATCTTCATAACCGAATATACAAAGGAAAAATAGGGTTTGGAGCTTGGAAATTTTGTCTACAAGAATCCTTGCATGTAAGTAATTTTTGACTTGATTTTTAATGATATCTGTGTTTTAGAGTCGTCGTAGCTTAATCTAGCTAGCCCAGGGACTAATTTGTAAAACTGTTAAAAGTCTAGGGTTTTACCATTGAGGAATGTGTATTTATTTTGATGTTTGATCGTAGAAAATGGATGGTTGTTGTTATATATGTAACATCCTAGTTTAACCCTAGTAAGAACAGTGGTTTCGGGACCACGAATCTGAGTAAAAAAATATTTTAATATTATTTTCTGTGTTTAAAATATGTGAATTGATATGTGTGAAATTTTCGTACGAAAATTTTATCGTTGTGTGCTTAATTTAATAAAAAGGACTAAATCGTGTACAACGTAAAAGTTGCATGCTATTAGTTAAAGCTGTCAATTGGCCTTGGCTTTTTAATACGATGGCCTTAAATGGTAAATAGCCCATTTATCAGATAGTGGATGATATTTGGTTTGGCATTTGTGTATATATGAATTTATTTTAATGGTAAAATGGTAAAATGTTAAAAAAAAAGTTTAATTAAATAAATCAAAAGCCATGTGTTTTTGTCTTTTTATGCTATCATCTTTCTCCATAGCCGAATGTGAAAAGAAAAAGATGAGTTTGGAAGCTTTGAATATTCGGCACTTTGAAAGCTTAATTCGGGTATGTGTTTTACTCGGTTTTTTATAATTTTTACGTTTTTGAGATCGTTGCTTCGAGTACTAGTAAACCCATGCCTTAATTTTCGGATTTAATGAAGAATTTGAGATTTTCCATTGTTTGTTATGTGATGAAATTGTTGTTTGATGATGAATAATAAATCTTTGATGTTTGATTTTCATGTTTAAGTAAGTGATTTTTTTGATAAAAATGTGTATTGAGGACTAAATTTAGAAATTTGTAAATTGAGGGGTCAAAACGTGAAATAAATAAAAGAAATGGGTTGCTAGAGACCTAAGGTAAGTTCGGCCTAACATGGGTTTGATGAAATTTTGAGTAATTTGTGTTATTTTGAAATAGGGATTAAATTGTAAAAATGTGAAATGTTAGGGGATAAAATGCAAAATGCCCAAATTATGTGTCTTTAGATAAAATTTAACGAAACGTTGAATAAGTGAGTTAATTTTGATATTAATTAGATTGGCAAAAGTGGAATTCGGATTTGGATCGGGGGGAAAATCAAAGTGGTCGGTTAGTCGTCTCGTTCCGATTATCGTTGTCCGAGGTAAGTCCTTGAGTAATTAAATTTGATTTGCTGCGCACTTAAGATTATATAATATGATAAGTAATTATTTGACCTTTACAAGTTCGATTTGCAATAAGTATATTGAATTTAGGCTATAAAGCCGAATATGAAATGGATGATTTATATATATAATGTGGCCGGATGACTATTAAGTGATGATGTGAAAGTGTGTAATATGTGTATACAATTTTATTGTACTTGCTTGTATAAAGTCGAATGTGAATTGAATGGTATATATGTGGTGACCGAATAGCTATTATGAAACAAAGTCAAAGAATGAGATATTTGTATCATAGAAGAATTGTGACTATTGTTCCTACTTGATCGAGGTTGTGTGTGAAATAATTTGTGAATATGGCATATAGCTGAATGGTTATTAAAAGTGAAACTGGGATAGTGAAAAGATTATGTGTTCCTTGTGTATGATTATTGAACCGAAAGTTAAAGGGTAGGTGTACATTTTGTGCTTATATTCGAATGAAGCAATTGAATTGCTAATGTGATATGTTATGTGAAATGTGTTAACATGTGAATAAATATGCAAGACACTGGAAATGTATCCAGGCTAAAGTCCCATGAAGCCGTCTTTGAAATGTATCCGAGCTAAAGCCCCGCAGGCTTTGTGCTGGAAATATAATTTCGGGTTTTATACCTAGCAGGCCAATTGCCGATGAATTTGATAAAAGTATACAATTACAAGATCCTACACTAAGTTGACAAATTGAAAGTGCATTACATATTAAGTTGGCCAGGTACGTATCATGTACTCGTATGCGATTTTGATTTGAATTAAATTATAAATATATAAAGTGATGCATCTGTGAATAAGTGTTATGACTATAAATGTGATCGTGATATATTCGGTAAATGTGTGAAGTTATGTGAAGTGATTCTATGTTTATATTCAAATATAAACACTTGGTCCTTATGGAAAGGTTTGTGGAAGTATATGATTTTATTTTTAGGTGATTACGATCATGGAAAATTAAATGTGAATATGATATTGTATTTTATTCGTTTCAATTAAGCTGAAGCTGATAGTGAAGCATTTTAATGCCTATGTTATTGAGTTCGATCTTGAATGACATGATATACATGTTTAGATAATTTGAATGCAAGGAATATGTGAAAGAGCAAATTTGTAATAAATCTGCTTGGGACAACAACAGTAGCGTGATTTTGGAAAATCACCATAAATTGTGGAAATTGAATTAGAAGCTGAATAAATTATGTAATTAAATATTAATGAGTCTAGTTTCTTATAAAATAAAAAGTGTAAGCAAAAGAATTGTAGATAATGAGATATTTGAAGTGGCGTGAGATAGAGTCAAAATGACTTCGAAATCCTCTGTTCTATATTTAGAAAATCATTGTAAATTGTACAATGATGATTATAAGATAAAATTTATATACCTAGACTCCTTAATGAGTCTAGTTTCAAATGAAATAAACGATAACATATTTCGAATCCTGTATAATGAGAGAATTGATTCGTAGTGAAGAGTGGTCAGAATAGTCAAACAGTGAAACAGGGGAAACTTCAATAAAAATCTGGTATTGTTTGGTCAAACCCAAAATTCTAAAAATTTGATGGATGGAAGATATATGAGTATATTTTCAGGGAAAATTAACAGCACTTTATTTGGAGTTTCTTAGCTCCAGTTATAAATAATTTGGTGACTGTTGCTCAGGAAGATAGCTTGTAGTGAATTTGTGATTTTGTTGCAAACATGGTTAAAACTAGTTAATGAGCTGCTTTTCGAGTTCTTATGATCTTATTTGTGATTTCAATATTTGGTTTTATTTGAGTTCAGATTCAAGTGAGGTGAATTTGCTAAATATGCATTATGTTCATGGATACTTGGCCAAAATGGCAATTAGATAGGAATGATTTCTTAAAAATTTAAAATAATCGATCTATAAGTAAATTAATTGTTTGCATTGCTTAAAACTTACTAAGCATTGAAGCTTACTCCGTGTTCTCTTTTCTATTTCTTATAAGTTTATACTTTAGCTCGAGTTGGAAGAGCCGGAGATATCATCACACTATCGAGTCATTATGTGAGTTGAGAAGATTGTATATCATCATGGTTTAAGGCATGTATAGGATAGACTATAGGTAGAATGATATTTTGACTTTGTATACGTTATAGCCATGTGAAGATGGCTTGCTCATTTTGTTTAGAGAAGCCTTATAATTGAACTAATATGTTGAAATGTTTTAGTTATAACTTGATAGTAGTTAATTTGTTATTAAATATTCAGTTATGTTTTGATAGTGAGTCATTTTGGAAATTTATAAGAGCTCTTATGGAAAATCAATGAGACAGGTTTGCATTGTTGATAATTTATGTCTGGTAAGTATCTTTGACCTTATAGAAGTTTTGTTCAGTCAAATAATACCTCATAACCTTACTCCGGCAACGGATATGGGTTAGGAGTGTTACATTTAGTGGTATCAGAGCTATGGTTTAGTCGGTTATCAGACTAACATAGCAAGTGTAAGAGTCTAGCTATACATGCCGTAAGTAAAGTGTGATAGTGTGAGGTCGCCCGGCTCTTATAAATTGTTTTACTCAGGTAATGATGTGTTCCAACCGAGTTATTATTAATTGATATGAAATTGATATTGAACTGATTGTAATATATATGTGATATGATGGAATTGAAAAGGTATGAAAAGAATTTTATGATACGTGTGCATCAGTGTAAAGAGATGTATGAGATTGTATAAAGTAAATGGTAATGAAAGATCAAATTGGATAGAACGCAGGGAATGAGTACAATCGTTCAATAATGAATTGACGGAAAAAACAATGGTTGGACCATGGCAATACATGAGACAGATGAGCTAGTGTAAGACCTATCGGAAATAGGCATCAACATGGGCAGAGCAAAGTCAGTATAAGACCATAGTTGGACTATGGCATCAAGTAAGCGACGTACTCAAAACCGTAAGACGTTTTTCAATGGGATAAATATTGACAAATGATCAAGACTAAATGTGGAAATTTGATAAGAAATTATTTGGTAATTTGAGTAATAGAAATGAAAGTTTGAATCGTAATAAATTAACTTATGTTTTGTTAATACTCACATGAAATAAAGTTGCATGTGAAACTGAGATATGTGAAAATATGTTGTAACAAGATGAAAAGTTGAAATGTTTGAATGAAGTGTTTGAATCAAGGTGTGTAATACTATGATGATGAGTGATGAATTTATCTGTGTATTCGAATATGAAACTCCCTTTCGAGGTTTAACGACCTCACCCCTTTACCAGTGATATCATTATAAGGTTTCAATGAAACGAAATAGAACGAGTTTGCAAAGAAAGATTAAAGAGTTAAATAGTGAGATAATGATATTATTTGAGAGAAATGATTTTAGTTTCAAATGATCTGAATAATAAACTTTGGTGTGCTCTACGAGCGATGAATACGTGATTGATCTTATCAATGGATGATTATATGTTAGCTGGATTAGAAATTAAATTAATGCACTAAGTGAATTCGTGAAGCTTAGAAAGGTGTTATCAAGTTATAAGTTAGAAAGGGGTTCAGCTTAAATTGATTTCCGATTTAGAATTTCAAATGTGAAAGTGATGATTGCTTGTTGCTTTGAAATAGAGTGTATAAACCAAGAAGTCTGAGATTGTATAATCATTGTTCCAAAAGGCTCATAGTGTCAATTAGATTGTTTATACAGGAGTAATAAGAGGCACGATAATATGAGAAAGTGGTATTGATAATAGGTATAAAACGTAATATTTCTGACCTCACATTTAAATGTCTGAGATTTCAATAGGTTAAAGTTGACTATTAAGCGTCTTCAGGACTACTTCAGCATGCTTTGACATCTGAATAATGGTGAAATAGAATTTTGATGAATTGTGTATCAGGATTATCTCTTATTATTGAAAAAAGATAGAGGTATTTGAATCATTGTTAATTGTCTGAATAAGTCTTTTCGTACACATAGATTTCTCTTTTGATAAATCAGGTGAGTTATTTGTTTCAGAGACTGTCAGTTTGCACATGGTGCTAGTTATCATTGTTTTAGATTTAAATCTAAAATTTATATGGTAATTCTGGGAGAAACTACAGTAAGCTATGAGTACGGGGTTGTTTTGAAAATTCTTGAAATATTTGTTTATTCTTATGTCTTAAAGTTTTAAAGTAACTAAGAAATTGCTATTTGACAAATTATCAGGTGAGTATAAAAGTGATATTGTATGAGGTATTGTATGTGGTAGTTATCTAACTCCGCTATTCAGGATTGAGCTTTGTAAATAATTGATTCATGAGATTAATATCATCAGCGAAATAAAGCAGAAAACGAAAGTAATTGATCTGATTATAAACAATTTTGGTTTAATATGATGTATAGCGGAAGACAGATTAAAATCTTAGTCGTGAGATTTAATAAATATGAAATGGGTAGCCCTGCGTGAATTTGAAATATACTATGTGGAAACAAATCTTTAATCTACATTTCGGTAAGATTTTCGGGGACGAAAATCCCAAAGGGGGGGAGAGTTGTAACATCCTAGTTTAGACCATAGTAAGAACAGTGGTTTCGGGACCACGAATCCGAGTAAAAAATATTTTAATATTATTTTCTGTGTTTAAAGTATGTGAATTGATATCATTTTTTGTGTTTAATATTATTTGGATCGGGGGGAAAATCAAAGTGGTCGATTAGTCGTCTCGTTCCGATTATCGTTGTCCAAGGTAAGTCCTTAAGTAATTAAATTTGATTTGCTGCGCGCTTAAGATTATATAATATGATAAGTAATTATTTGACCTTTACAAGTTCGATTTGCAATAAGTATATTGAATTTAGACTATAAAGCCGAATATGAAATGGATGATTTATGTATATAATGTGGCCGAATGACTATTAAGTGATGATGTGAAAGTGTGCAATATGTGTATACAATTTTATTGTACTTGTTTGTATAAAGTCGAATGTGAATTGAATGGTATATATGTGGTGACCTAATAGCTATTATGAAACAAAGTCAAAGAATGGGATATTTGTATAATAGAAGAATTGTGACTATTGTTCCTACTTGATCGAGGTTGTGTGTGAAATAATTTGTGAATATGGCATATAGCCGAATGGTTATTAAAAGTGAAACTGGGATAGTGAAAAGATTATGTGTTCCTTGTGTATGATTATTGAACTGAAAGTTAAAAGGTAGGTGTACATTTTGTGCTTATATTCGAATGAAGCAATTGAATTGCTAATGTGATATGTTATGTGAAATGTGTTAACATGTGAATAAATATGCAAGACACTGGAAATGTATCCAGGTTAAAGTCCCGCAGGCTTCGTGCTGGAAATGTATCCGAGCTAAAGCCCCGCAGGCTTTGTGCTGGTAATATAATTTCGGGTTTTATACCTAGCAGGCCAAGTGCCGATGAATTTGATAAAAGTATACAATTACAAGATCCTACACTAAGTTGACAAATTGAAAGTGCATTACATATTAAGTTGGCCAGGTACGTATCATGTACTCGTATGCGATTTTGATTTGAATTAAATTATAAATATATAAAGTGATGCATCTGTGAATAAGTGTTATGACTATAAATGTGATCATGATATATTCGGTAAATGTGTGTAAGTTATGTGAAGTGATTCTATGTTTATATTCAAATATAAACACTTGGTCCTTGTGGAAAGGTTTGTGGAAGTATATGATTTTATTTTTAGGTGATTACGATCATGGAAAATTAAATGTGAATATGATATTGTATTTTATTCGTTTCAATTGAACTAAAGCTGATAGTGAAGCATTTTAATTCCTATGTTATATGAGTTCGATCTTGAATGACATGATATACATGTTTAGATAATTTGAATGCAAGGAATATGTGAAAGAGCAAATTTGTAATAAATCTGCTTGGGACAACAATAGTAGCGTGATTTTAGAAAATCACCATAAATTGTGGAAATTGAATTAGAAGCTGAATAAATTATGTAATTAAATATTAATGAGTCTAGTTTCTTATAAAAGAAAAAGTGTAAGCAAAAGAATTTTAGATAATGAGATATTTGAAGTGGCGTGAGATAGAGTCAAAATGACTTTGAAATCCTCTGTTCTGTATTTAGAAAATCATTGTAAATTGTACAATGATGATTATAAGATAAAATTTATATACTTAGAATCTTTAATGAGTATAGTTTCAAATGAAATAAACGATAACATATTTTGAATTCTGTATAATGAGAAAATTGATTCGTAGTGAAGAGTGGTCAGAATAGTCAAACAGTGAAACAGGGGAAACTTCAATAAAAATCTGGTGTTGATTAGTCAAACTAAAAATTCTGAAAATTTGGTGGATGGAAGATATATGAGTCTATTTTCAGGGAAAATTAACAGCACTTGATTTTGAGTTTTTTAGCTCCAGTTATAAATAATTTAGTGACTATTGCTTAGGAAGACAGCTTGTAGTGAATTTGTGATTTTGTTGCACACATGGTTAAAACTAGTTAATGAGATGCTTTTTGAGTTCTTATGATCTTATTTGTGATTTCAATATTTGGTTTTATTTGAGTTTAGATTCAAATGAGGTGAATTTGCTAAATATGCATTATGTTCATGGATACTTGGCCAAAATGGCAATTATCTAGGAATGATTTCTTGAAAATTTAAAATAATCGATCTATAAGTAAATTAATTGTTTGCATTGCTTAAAACTTACTAAGCATTGAAGCTTACTCCCTGTTCTCTTTTCTATTTCTTATAGGTTTATACTTTAGCTCCAGTTGGAAGAGCCAGAGATATCATCACACTATCGAGTCATTATGTGAGTTGAGAAGATTGTATATCATCATGGTTTAAGGCATGTATAGGATGGACTATAGGTAGAATGATATTTCGACTTTGTATACGTTATAGCCATGCGAAGATGGCTTGCTCATTTTGTTTAGAGAAGCCTTATAATTGAACTAATGTGTTGAAATGTTTTAGTTATAACTTGATAGTAGTTAATTTGTTATTAAATATTCGGTTATGTTTTGATAGTGAGTCATTTTGGTAATTTATAAGAGGTCTTATGGAAAATCAATGAGACAGGTTTGCATTGTTGATAATTTATGTCTAGTAAGTATCTTTGACCTTATAGAAGTTTTGTTTAGTCAAGTAATACCTCATAACCTTATTCCGGCAACGGATACGGGTTAGGAGTGTTACAATATAAACAACATTTGTTAAGTGATTTCAGTTGAAATTGCAAATTAAGGATTAAATTGAGAAATGTGATAAATTATGTGGTAAATGTGTGAAATAATGAAATGTGTGGGCTGCGATGAGCATAGAAGAAATTCGGCTAGCATGGGTGTGGACTCAATTGCATGAATTTGCATTTTTATGAGCTAAGGACTAAATTGAAAATATGTTAAAATATAAGGGGTAAAAGTGTAAAATTTCCATAATATGAATTTTGGATTAAATTGAATAGAATGTATTTTGAATGATTTAAATTTGATTATATATAGATCAAGAAAAACAACGTTCAGATTTAGATCGGGAAAAAAATAAATTAGTGGATTCATAGCTCGGTTTTCTCTATATAAATTTGAGGTAAGTTCGTATGTTAATAAGCATTAATGTAATTGTGCTTTAAATGTTTTATAATTGCATTATTGATGAATAAGACTTTATGGAAATATTCGACGAAGATTTGGTGACATGTGAAATCCCGATTTAACCTTAGGAATAGATAGGATACAAATGGCATGTCATTAGGGGTTATTGTGTTTTGGGTGCTGGTCCGTACTTTCTAATGGTTGCTGAGTTTTTTGGCATGTGTTACGATTACTTATTAGCTTATGTGAGCAGCACCGTGTAGCTACGTTTTGACTGTCAGCTTGTGTGAGCAGACCCAGTGATAGCTCGAGATGAGCATTTACTTATGAGATATGAGATTGTGATGGTTTCGACCATGTATTAGCACCTAGGCTGTGAGATTCCCAAGTACCCAATATTATTCCAAATGGTTCAATGGGTATATCGATGGTACGAAAGAATAAGTGATTGATATAAGCTTTGAGTCTATGAAACTTGTGAATTTCATATCTAGCCTTGTGAATGAATATGTGATAGGTTTGTGGATCAATATGTGTTATATTATGATATGTTTGATTACATAAATTGTGTTCATATGGTAAGTTGAGTTTATTGCTATACGAACTTACTAAGCTTAATAGCTTACTCTGTTTACTTTTTCGTGTTTTATAGTGATTTCGAAGCTTGCTCGGATTGTGAGTTTTTAGAGATCTCATCACACTATCCAATCGTCATTTTGGTACTTTTGAACTTGTGTACTTGGTTATATGGCATGTATAGGTGATGTGGTTAATATGGCTTATATGTTTGTAATGTATATAGCCAATTAACTTGGCTTGTAAATGATGTATGTTTTGGTTATGTGAATAGCCATGTGATTTGGCTTATTTTGGTATACTTGGTTATGTATATATGTGTAAATGGCCTTTTCTTATGTGGTTTATAATTGTTATGTGAATGCCAATCCACAAATTGAATTTGAGTATGTGGTATGCATGTTGATTTAGGCACAAATTCTAATAGGTGAGTTTGATCATTTAGGTGATGTTTTGGAGATGAAATTGGTATGAAATTGAATCGCTATTTGGGATACTTATGAGCAATTTGGTTGTTGGTATTGGTAGCATATGATTTTGGCTTGAAATTGTTAGTTATAAGTGCCTATTTATGCATCGGTTGTTTATGCATTATTGAACCTAGGTGGACAACATTTTTGGGTGAGAAATATGGCTTGAAACATAGCCTATTTTTGTATACATGGGCAGAGACATGGGTGTGTGTCTCAGCCATGTGTGACACATAGCTAGGTGACACGTTAGTGTGTCCCCTTGTAACAACCCGTTTTTAGTCAAATTGGAATAGTAGTTTTGAGACCACAAATCTGAGGTCAAAATATTTATTTTATTATAATTTTAATTTATACGATTGTGTGAAAATGTTGTCAAGAAATTTTTCGTTTAAATGCTTAATTTGATAAAAAGGACTAAATCGCGTAAAGTGTAAAACTTGTGTTCTATTAGCTAAAGGTGTTAAATAGCTATGGAATCTTAAATTAGAGGTCTTTATGTTGTAATTAGACCATGGTTAATGTGAGTGGACATATTTGGACACATTATTAAGTGTTTTAAATGTTATTAATTAAGGTTAAAATTGTAATTTAATAAATTAAACTAAGTAAAATATTGTAAAAGATGTTGTCATCTTCCTAAATGGTTGTTCATCCACCAAAAATTGAAGCTAAAACCTTTCATGGGAGCTTGTTAATTCAGCTAAGCTAAATTTGGTGCATGGTAAGTATTTTTCAATCCGTTTTTAATGATTTTTATGTTTTTGGAGTCGTTGTAACTTAATCTAGGTAGCCGAGGGATTAATTTGCAAAACTGTTAAAGGTTTAAGGTTTTGCCATTCATGAATATAGGTTTAAGGTAGTCTGAGTTATCTAGCATGTGTTATGGATTCTCGTCAGCTTGTGTGAGTAGCACCATGTAGTTACGTCATGACCGTCAGCTTGTGTGAGCAGACCCGTTGATAGCTCAAGAGTGAGCATTATATGTGATATGAGATTGAGATAGCTTCAGCTATTATTGGCACTTAGGGTGCGAGATTCCCGAGTATCCGATAGTATTCCAAATAGTTCAACGAGTATATCAAAGATATGGATAAGTATGAGATTAGTACGAGATGGTATAGGTATGTACATGAACCGACAAGCTTTGAATCGAAGAAGCTTGTGAAGTTCACATTTAACCTTATAAATGATCATGTGATAGGTTTGTGGATTAATATGAGTTGTATATTGTTATATTCAATTGTTTGAATTGTGTGTTTATGGCAAATTGAGTTTATTGCTATAGAACTTACTAAGCTTTATAGCTTACTTTGTTTACTTTTCTGTGTTTTATAGTGAATATCGAATTTGTTTACTTTTCTGTGTTTTATAGTGAATATCAAAGCTAGCTCGGATTGGGATTTGTCAGAGATTGTATCACACTATTAAGCTTCTATTTTGGTACTTTTGAGTTTATGTTTTTGGTTGTATCGCATGTATAAAAGTTGTGGTCATTTTGGTATATGATAGTAATGGATTTTAGCCATTTGAGTTGGCTTGTGTTTGGTTTTGTGTATAGCCACGGGAGTTGGCTTATTTTGGTATATTTGGTGATGAATATTTATGTACAAATAGCCTTTTGTTATGTTATGTAATATTGTCATTTATATGCTTGTTGTGAACTAGTATTTGGAGTACCATATGGTTGAAATTTGAAGATTTGGTATGCATGTGATTAGAAGTAAGAAAGTGCATCTATGAAGTTAACTAGTTAAATGAATTGAGAATGTGAATTTGGTATGAAATTGAATAGCATATTGTGGTATTTGTGTGCCTTGTATTTGATGTTATTGAAATGGCATGAATTATGCTTGGTTGAGATTGGTTTAAATGTCTATTAATGCTATGCTATATGCCAATTGATGTTTTTAGGTGGTTGCAATTTGGGTGAGAAAGATGGCTTGGTAAATAGCCTATTTTTGTCCACATGGACAGAGACACAGGAGTGTGTCTTAGCCATGTGTGACACACGGTTAGGTAAGTCAGTATACTCCACGCGGCCCAGCACACGAGCGTATGACTTGGCCATGTGGTATAAGTCAGTATACCTTACAAGTTTGGCACGGCCTAGTAGAATGCCTGGCACATAGGCGTATGAGGCCATTTTGAAGGGCACATGGGCTGGTCACACGGGCATGTGGTTGGCCGTGTGACCCAAGTTAAAGTGTTACATGGGGTCAGACACGGGCTGGGACACGGCCATGTGATCCCATTTCAAATGTCCACACAACCTGTGACACGAATCCCAATTGAGCAGTGGCTGATGATGTTGAGAGTAATGCGCCAGCCTCTGTTCACAGAGTAGCGCATTCTAAGTCGAGACCTGTATCGAGTAGTCAGGGAAGAGAGGCCAAGGAAGTCTTCTTGCAAATGATGAACAAGTGGTTTATTGAGTTTTTCTGAACTAATCTGGCTGGTCAGCAACCTCCACTCCCACCTATTCCCCAACCGGTTTCCGTAGCTCATCAAGGTGTGAAACATTTATGATTGAGTAAGCCGCCAGTTGATAAAATCTGAAAATACGGGGCTAAAGATTTCAGACTACAATTGATGTCGATCCTGAGAGAGCCGAGTTTTGGCTTAGAATACGATCAGAGTATTTGATGAAATATCTTGCACACCAGTTGAATGTGTAAAATGCACAGTATCACTTCTAAGAGACACTGCATATTAGTGGTGGAATACTTTGATATCTGTGGTGCCGAGAGAATGGGTCACTGGGAATTCTTTCAAGTTGAGTTTAGAAAGAAATACATTAGTCAGCGGTTTATCGACCAAAAGCGCAAAGAATTCTGGAATTGAAACAGGGTCGAACGTCTGAGACCAAGTATGAGAGAGAGTTTGTGAGACTCAGTAAATATACTCGAGAATGTGTTTCCACTGAGGCAATTACGTGTAAGAGATTTGATGATGGGTTAAACGAAGACATTAGACTTCTAGTCGGGATTCTCGAATTGAAAGAATTTGTTGGATTAGTTGACAGAGATTGCAAAGCCGAGAAACTTGGCAAAGAAAAGAGAAAAGCTGATTTCGAGGTTAGAAATTCAAGAAAGAGGTAAATGAGTGAACCGTATCACTCTTCATCAAAGAAATCACGAGATTCATATAATCGTTCGACAACTTCAGTGGGATATTTTAATAGAGATTATGGGAAGCAATATATGAGTCCTAAAGTCAAGCTACTTTAGTATCGAGTGTGTGTAGTGTGAGAAACAACAAACCCGAGTGTCAATAATGTGGTAGATGACATTTTGGAGAGTGTCGAATGAATAATAAAGGTTGTTTCAAATGTGGCTTGCAAGATCATTCCATTCGAGATTGTCCTGAGTTACCCAAGAAAGATAGATATCAGAATGCAAGACCGAGTAACACAGCTGCTAGAGAGAGACCACCTAGAAATACAAGAAATGTGACTAGTAGAAAAGGAATGACAAAGGACTTTGCTGTGAGATCCGAGGCTAGAGCTCCAGCCAGAGCTTATGCTATTCAGGCTCCCGAAGATGCATCGTCACCAGATGTTATCACCTATACATGTTTTCTCTATGACACTAATGTAATTGCTTTGATTGATTCTAGATTAACTCATTCATATGTCTATATGAATTTAGTGTCTAGTAAGAATTTTCCTGTTGAGTTTACCAAATTTATGATTAAAGTATCGAACCCTTTAGGCAAGTATGTCCTAGTTGATAAAGTTTGCAAGAATTGTCCTTTGATGACTCAGGGTTACTATTTTTTGGCAAATTTGATGTTTTTACCGTTTGATGAATTCGATGTGATTCTGGGTATGGATTGGTTGACTCTACATGATGCTTTTGTGAATTGAAGACGAAAGACTATTGAATTGAAAGGTAAGAATAATGAAATCCTTCAAATTGAATCTGATGAGTCGAGTGGATTACCTGTTGTGATACTGTCAATGTTAGCTTAGAAATATATGAGAAAAGGTTACGATGCTTACCTTGCGTATGTATTGGATACAAAAGTGTCTGAATCGAAGATTTGATCAGTGCCAGTGGTTTGTGAATATCCGAATATGTTTCCAGAGGAGTTGCTTGGGTTGCCACCAATAAGAGAAGTCGAGTTAACTATTGAATTAGTACTATGAACATCACTGATATCAATAGCTCCATATAGAATGGCTCTGACAGAATTGAAAGAGTTGAAGTCTTAGTTGCAAGAGTTAACAGATAGAGGTCTTGCACGACCTATTTTTTCGCCATGGGGTGCACCAGTTCTGTTTGTAAAGAAGAAAGATGGATCGATGAGATTGTGTATTGATTATTGTAAGCTCAGCAAGGTTACAATTAATAATAAGTATCTATTGCCGAGAATTGATGATTTGTTTGATCAGTTGAAATGAGCAACTGTATTTTTGAAGATTGATTTGAGATCTGGCTATTTTAGTTGTGAGTTAAAGATTTAAATGTGCCAAAGATTGCGTTCAGAACTAGGTATGAGCATTATGAATTCCTTGTTATGCCTTTCAAATTAACTAATGCTCCTGCAGTTTTTATGGATTTGATGAATCGGATCTTTAGACTGTATTTAGATAGATTTGTTGTTGTATTCATTGATGACATTTTGATCTATTCTTGAGATGAGTCTGAGCATGTTGAACATTTGAAGATTGTATTACAAACATTGAGAGATAAGCAATTGTTTGCTAAATTCAATAAATGTGAGTTTTGGCTTCAAGAAGTAGAATTTTTGGGGCATATTGTTTCAGTGGAAGGTATTTAAGTTGATATGAGCAAGATTTCAGTAGTTGTTGACTGGAAGCCACTAAGAAATGTGTCTAAAGTCAAAAGTTTTCTAGGATTAGCTAGTTATTATCGGCATTTTGTAAAAGGATTTTCGATGATTTTTACACCGTTGACTCAATTGCTACAGAAAGATGTGAAGTTCGAATGGTCTGAGAAATGTCAACAGAGTTTTGAACAGTTAAAACCATTGCTAACTAAAGCACCAGTTTTAGTTCAGCCTGAGTCAAGTAAGGAGTTTGTGATTTTCAGCGACGTCATTTAACAGTTTGGGATGTGTTTTGATGTAAGAGGGCAAAGTGATAGCTTATGCTTCCAGACAATTGAAACCGCATGAAAAGAATTATGCGACGCACAATTCAGAGTTGGTCACTATTGTTTTTGCTTTGAACATCATTTATTCAGTGAGAAGTGCCATATCTTTACTAATCACAAGAGCTTGAAGTATTTAATTTCTCAAAAAGATTTGAATTTGCGACAACGAAGATGGCTCAAGTTGCTGAAAGACTATGAGTTAGTGATTGATTATCATCTAGGGAAAACAAATGTAGTCGCGGATGCTCTGAGTAGAAAATCTTTATTTACTTTGTGAGCGATGAATACACAATTAACTTTCTTTGATGATGGTTCGGTTTTAGCTGAGTTAAAAGCTAAATTGTTATTTCTTCAGCAAATTTTGAAGCTCAAAAGTGTGATAATGAATTGTAAGCTAAAAGAATACAATGCGAGTCGAGTACTGATTCAGAGAATCAGATTGGATTCGACGATTGTTTGATGTTCCGAGATAGAATTTGTGTACCAATGAATTTCTAGCTTATTTAGAAAACTCTACACGAAGCACGCAGTGGTTGTTTATCTGTTCATTTGGGGAGTACTAAAATGTACAATGATTTGAAACAGTTGTACTAGTGGTCGGGCATAAAACAAGACATTTTAGAATTTGTGTCGAGATGCTTAGTTTGTCAACAAGTTAAAGCTAAACATCTAGTGCCTTCAGATTATTATAGCCTGTGATGATACCAGAGTGGAAATGGGATAGAGTTACGATGGATTTTGTATCAGGATTAGCCCTATCTCTGAAAAAGAAAGATGCCTGGGTTATTGTTGATCGTTTCACGAAATCGGCACATTTCATTCCAGTACGTATAGACTTTTTGCTTAATAGACTTGCTGAATTGTACATCTCTGAGATCATTAGATTGCACAGGGTGCCAATTTCTATTATTTTAGATAGAGATCCGAGGTTCACATTGCGATTTTGGAAGAAATTGATAGAAGCCTTGTGTATGCGATTGCACTTTAGTACTGCATTTCATCCTCAAACTGACAGTTAGTCTGAGAGAGTAATTCAGATTCTTGAAGATATGCTTCATTGCTGTGTTTTAGAGTTTGAAGGCAACTATGAGAAATATTTACCATTGATTGAATTCGCATATAACAATAGTTTTCAATCGAGCATAAAGACGGCATCGTATGAAGCATTATATGGTCGTAAATGTCGAACTCCTTCGCACTTAACTAAGCTTAGTGAGAAAAAGATTCATGGGGTTGATTTGGTTAGAGAGACCGAAGATAAAGTGAAAGTAATACGTGACAATTTGAAAGCAGCTTCAGATCGACATAAATCATATGCAGATTTGAAACGTAAAGACATTGAATTTTAAATCGGCGACAAAGTATTTTTGAAAGTATCTCCATGAAAGAAGATTCTTCGATTTGGTCGCCAAGGCAAATTGAGCCCACTATTTATCGGGCTGTATGAGAGTATCGAAAGAATAGGGCCAATGTTATATCGACTAGCTTTACCGTCAGAGTTAGAAAAGATTCACAATGTATATCATGTTTTGATGTTGCGTCAATATTGATCAAATCTGTCACACGTAATTTCTCCGACAGAGATTCAAATTCAGCCTGATATGACGTATAACGAAGAACCAATCAAAATTTTAGCTCGAGAGGTTAAAGAATTGAGAAATAAGAGCACAGCTTTAGTGAAGGTTTTGTGGCAATGTCACATGGTCGAAGAAGCTACGTGGGAACCCGAGGAAGCTATGAGAAAACAGTACCTTAACCTCTTTTCTGGTAAGATTTTCAGGGACGAAAATTCCTAAAAGGGGAGAGTTGTAACAGGCCATTTTAAGTCAAATCAGAATAGTAGTTTCGGGACCACAAATTCGAGGTCAAAATTTTTATTTTATTATTATTTTAATGTCTATAGCATGGTAGTATGATTGTGTGGAAATTTCATTAAGAAATTTTTTTGTTTAAATGCTTAATTTGATAAAAAGGACTAAATCACATAAAGTGTAAAACTTGTGTTCTATTAGCTAAAGGTGTTAAATAGCTACGGAATCTTAAATTAGAGGTCCTTATGTTGTAATTAGACCATGGTTAATGTGAGTGGACATATTTGGACAAATTATTAAGTGTTTTAAATGTTATTAATTAAGGTTAAAATTGTAATTTAATAAATTAAACTAAGTAAAATATTGTAAAAGATGTTGCCATCTTCCTAAATGGTTGTTCATCCATAGAAAATTGAAGTTAAAACCTTCCATGGGAGCTTGTTAATTCAGCTAAGCTAAATTTGGTACATGGTAAGTATTTTTCAATCTGTTTTTAATGACTTCTATGTTTTCAGAGTTGTTATAACTTAATCTAGCTAGCCCAAGGATTAATTTGCAAAATTGTTAAAGGTTTAAGGTTTTCCCATTGATGAATATAGGTGTATTTTGATGTTTCATGATAGAAAATGTATGTTTGTTGTTAAATAAACAACATTTGTAAAACGATTTTTAGTAAAATTGTCAATTAGGGACTAAATTGAGAAATGTGAAAATTTTGTGGTTAAATTATGAATAAAAAGAAAAATATGGGCTGCTATGGGTCTATATGAAATTCGGCTAGCATGAGTAGGGACCTAATTGCATGAATTTGTATTTTTATGAGATAAGGACTAAATTGTAAAAATGTTGAAATATTAGGGGCAAAAGTGTAAAGTTGCCATAATATACATTTTGGGCTAAATTGTATAGAATGATAATTAAATAAGCTAAATTTGATACATATAGATCAAGAAAAAACGAATTTGGGATGTAGATCAGGGGAAAAACATAATGTTGATTAATCGATTCATTCCATCATTTTTGCAATCGAGGTAAGTTCATATGTTAATAAGCATTAATATAATTGTGTTTTAAATTCTTTATTGTTGAATTATTTATGAATACGATCTTGCGGATATGTTCTGTAACACCTCTAACCTGTATCCGATGCCAGAATAGCATTACGATGCATTACTGATCAATACACATCATTCACATACATAACACATACATTTATGAATTCATATATAAAACCCATCCAACAAATTCACATTGTCCCTTATAAGGCTCTATGAGGCCTTAAAACATGCTTGGAAAAGGTTCAGAACTAAACCGAAAACATTTGTAAACTTTAAGAAACTTAGAAAATTTTCAAACATATAAGGGTCACACGCCTGTGTGAACAGGCCGTGTGTCTCACACGGTCACAAGACACAACCGTGTCACAAGCCGTGTGAAAACAGGGCATACATACTGACTTACACCACATGGCCGGAGACATGCTCGTGTGCCTTGGCCGTGGGAAAACTAGAGGGATTACTGACTTGCGTTACACGGCCGGCCACACGCCCATGTGCCAACCCGTGTCCCATATAAGGCCATTAGACACGTCCGTGTGTCTAGGCCGTGTCAAATCTGTAGGGTTAATTGATTTAATTCGAAAGGGTACCCCAGGGGACACATGGCCATGTAGCATGACCGTGTGTCGCACACGGCTGAGACACATGCCCGTGTCTCTACCCGTGTGAACAAAAATAGGCCATTTGTAAAGCCAATTTGCCACCCTTTTCTCATGCACACAAAGTAACCAAATTGGTACCAATTCAACATATATATAGGCAGCCAAAACATGCCAATTCATACACATATCATGCCATCTATATTCAACCCTTTCAACTACTTAATTCCATATTCCAAAAACATACCAATCAATATGCCACAATCATCAATTTCACATAACTACTAACTAACCAAATAAACAACCATTTGGCTATATCAACAACTATGGCAAACATACCAAAACAAGCCAACATATAAGGCATTATATACACTAACATTTACAAGCCAAATTTCATGGCTAATATCATAACTCAAAATATACCAAGATGACACTATCCTATACATGCCATATACCATATATACAAAGCTTCAAAAGTACCAACAAAATGATCGATAGTGTAGTTACGCTTCCCGACGATCCCCGAGTCCAAGTTAGCTTTGATTCTCTATAAAACATAAACAAATAACACATAGTAAGCTTCATAGCTTAGTAAGTTCGTACTAAATATACTCAACAGTTCATAATATACAAATCATCAATTCGTACTAATTAATATCTAAATCATGGTGACCAACAAACTTGCCTCATACTTACTCAACTGTTTATGAACAAGTTCATAACTTCTTCTGTTTGGATTTCACGCTTTAAATGTACATGCTTGTACAAATTCATATCGAACTCATACCTTTACGTGATACTGTCAAGTACTCGATATCTCGCACACTAAGTGCCAAAGCATAGCTGAAGCTATTATAATCTCGCATGCTAAGTTTCATATATAGCCGAAGTTATTCCGATTCGCACGCATAATGGTCCACTCAAGCTATTAATGGTCTAATATCAACATAAGGACCTTTTAGTTAATGTCTCATAGTAATTAAGCACTTTTAACTTATAGTATGCTACTTTTTCAGTTTATGCGATTAAGTCTTTTTCTCAAATTAATTAGTTAATCGATAAAATTAGCTCACGAAATTTTCACATATATCTAATCTCATGCTGTAATTATCAAAAATAATATTAAAATAATTTTATGACCTCGAATTCATGGTTTTGTAACCACTGTTCCGATTTAGCCAAAACTAGGCTATTACAACTCTCCCCCTTAGGGTTTTTCATCCCCAAAAATCTTACCAGTGAATAGGTTTGGATATTGCTTTCTCATAGCATCCTCAGGTTCCCACGTAGCTTCTTCTACTTCACGTCGATGCCATAAAACTTTCAGTAATGCTATTCTATTATTTCTCAACTCTTTAATCTCACGTGCCAAAATTTGAATTGGTTCTTCGCTGTACGATAAATCTGGTTGAATCTCAACCTCAGTTGGAGAAATAACATGCGAAGGATTAGATCTGTATCTTTGTAGCATCGATACATGAAATACATTATGAATCTTTTCTAACTCAGACGACAATGCTAACAGATAAGCCACTGGTCCAATTCGCTCGATAATTTCATACGGTCCAATGAATCTCGGACTTAATTTGCCTTTACAACCAAATCAAAGTATTTTCTTCCACGGAGATACTTTCAAAAACACTTTATCCCCTATCTGAAGCTCAATATCTTTCCGTTTCAAATCTGCATAGGATTTTTGATGATGTGATGCTGATTTCAGACTATCACAAATTACTTTCACTTTTTCTTCTGTTTCTCTAATCAGATCAACCCCGTGAATCTTATTCTCACTTAGCTCAGTCCAATACAACGATCTTCTACACTTACGACCGTATAGAGCTTCGTACGGTGCCATTTTTATACTCGATTGAAAGCTATTCTTATAAGCAAATTCAATCAGCGGTAAATATTTCTCCCAGCTACCTTCAAAATTAAGAATGCAACATCGTAACATATCCTCAAGTATCTGTATAATTTGTTTCGATTGACCATCCGTCTACTGGTGAAAAACAGTACTGAAATGTAACTTTGTACCTAATGTCTCTTGCAATTTCTTCCAAAACCTCGATGTGAATCTCGAATCTCTATCTGAAACTATAGAAACAGGTACTCTATATAATCTCACAACCTCAGAAATATACAACTCAGCTAACTTTTCAAGAAAATAGTTTATTCGTACCGGAATAAAATGAGTCGATTTTATCAGTTTGTCAACTATAATCCAAATCGCATCATTCTTTCTCGGAGATAGGGGCAATCCTAACACAAAATCCATAGTCACTCTATCCCATTTCCACTCAGGAATCATAATCGGTTATAATAAACCAGATGGTACCTGATGCTTAGCTTTAACTTGCTGACAAATTAAACATTTAGAAACGAACTCTGAAATAACCTGTTTCATGCCATGCCAACAATAAAGTTATTTCAAATTGTTATACATTTTAGTACTTCTCGGATGAATGGTTAAACGAATACTATGTGCTTCATTCAAAATCATCTGAATCAACTCTGAATTTCTTGGAACACATATTCGACTTCTGAATCTCAAACAATCATTAGCATCAACTTGAAACTCTAAATCAGAATTAGAACTTGTTTTGCTAACATTTCATTATCAACTTTCTAAGCTTCACAAATTTGCTGTAAAAACAATTGTCTCGCTTTCAACTCAGCTACAATCGAACCATAGTCAGATAGAGCTAGCTGAGTATTCATTGTACATAGAGCAAACAAAAATTTCTGGATTAATGCATCAGCAACAACATTTGCTTTTCCTGGATGGTAGTCAATCACTAGTTAGTAATCTTTTAGTAATTTTAGCCATCTCCGCTGTCGCAAATTCAAATCTTTCTGAGTCATCAAATATTTCAAACTCTTGTGATCTGAATAAACATGGAATTTCTCATCGAACAAATAATGGCTCCAAATCTTTAACTATCTAAATCATGCGTTAGGTAATTCTTTTCATGTGGCTTTAACTATCTCGAGGCATAAGCTATGACTTTGCCTTCTTGCATCAAAACACAGCCCAGACCATTCAACGATGCATCAATATAAATCACAAATTCTTTACCCGATTCTAGTTGTATTAACACTGGAGCTTCAGTCAAAAGAGTTTTCAGCTGATCAAAACTTTTTTGACATTTTTCAGACCATACAAAATTTACATCTTTCTGAAGCAATCTCGTCAACGGAGTTGCAATCGTCGAAAAGCCTTTTACGAACCGTCTATAATAGCCAGCTAGTCCCAGAAAACTACAGACTTCAGATACATTTCTCGAAGGCTTCCAATCCATTATTGCAGAAATCTTGTTCGGATCGACTCGAATACCCGATGTTGACACAATATGCCCTAGAAAACTAACCTCGCGCAACCAGAATTCACATTTACTAAACTTTGCATATAACTGCTTATCACGCAGAGTCTGCAGCACAATTCTCAAATGCTCAGCATGCTCAGTTTCATCCCGTGAATATATCAAAATATCATCTATGAACACAACAACTAATGGATCTAGGTACGGTCTAAAAATCTGGTTCATTAAGTCCATAAAAGCAACAGGTACATTCGTTAGCCCAAAAGGCATAACTAAGAATTCATAGTGACCATACCTAGATCTAAAAGCTGTCTTTGGTACATCAGAATCTTTAACTCTTAACTGATAATAACCCGATCTCAAATCTATCTTTGAAAACACTATAGCCCCTTTCAATTAATCAAACAAATCATCAATTCGTGGTAGAGGGTATTTGTTCTTGATTGTCACTTTATTCAACTGTCTATAGTCTATACACATTCTCATCGTGCCTTTTTTCTTTTTCACAAACAAAACGGGAACACCCTAAGGCGAGAAACTTGGTCTTGCAAAACCTTTATCCGTTAGCTCTTGCAATTGAGCTTTTAATTCTTTTAACTCTTTCGGAAACATTTTGTATGGAGCTATTGATATAGGAGTCGTTCCTGGTACTAATTCTATACCAAATTCAACTTCTCGAATAGGTGGTAAACCCGGTAACTCTTTAGGAAACACATCTGGATATTCACACACAACTGGCACTAATTCTATCTTCTTTTCAGTCACTTTTGTATCCAGAACAGAAGCAAAATAAGCTTCACAACCCTTTCTCACATATTTTTGAGCTAACATCAATTAAGTCACTGCTGGTAAACCATTCAGATCATCTGATTCAATCTGAATAATCTCATTATTCTAACAACTCAAATCAATTATCTTTCGTTTGCAATTGAAATCTTACTCATATCAACTCTGGTGCTTTCTGCCGAAACAATATGTCCCAAAATTCCAACTTCTCGGAGCCAAAACTCGCATTTTCTGAATTTAGCAAACAATTTCTTATCTATCAATGTTTGTAACACAATCCTCAAATGCTCGACATGCTCAAATTTGTCTCAAGAATAGATCAGAATGTCATCAATGAATACAACTACAAATCTGTCCAAATACGGTCTAAATATTTGATTCATCAAATCCATGAATACTGTAGGAGCGTTAGTTAATTTGAATGGCATAACAAGAAATCCGTAATGTGCATACCTGGTTCTGAATGCAATTTTTAGCACATCCGAATCTTTAACCCTCAATTGATAAAAACCAGATCTCAGATCAATCTTTGAAAATACTATTGTTCCTTTCAACTGAACGAACAAATCATCAATTCTGGGCAAAAGGATATTTATTCTTAATTGTAACCTTGTTAAGCTGATGATAGTCGATACATAATCTCATTGATCCATCTTTCTTCTTTACGAACAGAACTGGTGCACCCCAGGGCGAGAAACTAGGTCGTGCAAAACCTCTATCTGTTAACTCTTACAACTAAGCTTTCAATTCTTTCAATTTTTTCAGAGCTATTCTATACGAAGCTATCGATATCGGTGATGTTCCTGGTACTAACTCAATAGCAAATTTGACTTCTCTGATCGGTGGCATCCCAGGTAACTCTTTTGGAAACACATCTGGATATTCACAAACTACTAGTACTGATTCAATCTTCGATTCAAACACTTTTGTATTCAATACATAAGCAAGATAAGCACCAGAACCTTTCCACAAATATTTCTGAGCTAGCCTCATCGATATCACAATAGGCAACCCACTCGAATCATCAGTTTCAATACAAAGAATTTCACCATTATGACATTTCAACTCAATAGTCTTTCGTCTACAATTTACAAGAGCATCATGTAGAGTCAACCAATCCATACCCAAAATCATATCGATCAAACGGTAAAAGCATCAAATCAGCCAAAAAATAGTAACCCCGAGTCATCAAAGGATAATTCTTGTAAACTTTATCAACTAGAACATATTGGCCTAAGGGGTTTGATTCTTTAATCATAAATTTAGTTAACTCAATCGGTAAACTCTTACTAGACACTAAATTCATACAGACATATGAATGAGTCAATCCAGGATCAATCAAAGCAATTACATCAGTGTCATAAAGAGAAAATGTACCGGTGATAACATCTGGTGACGATGCATCCTCTCAAGCGCGAATAGCGTAGGCTTTGGCTGGTGCTCGAGCCTTAAATCTCACAGTAGAGTCCTTTGTCGCACCTTTTCTACTAGTCACATTTCTAGTATTTCGAGATGGTCTCCCTCTGGCAGCTGTATTACTCGGCCTTGCATTTAGAAATTTATCTTTCTCGGGTAACTCGGGATAACCCCGAATAAAATAATCTTGTGAGCCACATCTAAAATAAGCTTTAGTATTCATCCAACAGTCTCCAAAATGCCATCTTTCACACTGTTGACACTCAGGTTTGTTAGTTTTGACACTACCAACACTCGATATTGAAGTAACTTGAGCTTTTGGACTCGTGTGTTGCTTCCCACGATCTCTGTTGGAATACCCCATTGAAGTAGTCGAACGGTTATACAAATCCCTTGATTTCTTTGAAGAAGAATGATAGGATTTACTCATTGACCTCTTTCTCGAATCTCTAGCCTCAAAATTGGCTTTTCTCTTTTCTTTACTAAGCTCCTCGGCTTTGCAACCTCTGTCAACTAAAACAACAAATTCTTTCAATTCTAAGATTCCGACTAAAAGTTTAATGTATTCATTCAACCCGTCTTTGAACTGCTTGCACATAATTTCTTCAGTAGAAACACACTCTCAAGGATCCTTACTTAATCTTAAAAATTCTTTTTTGTACTCGGCTAGTGTCATACGAACCTATTTCAACTCTAGAAATTCTTTGCGCTTTTGATCAATAAACCGCTGACTTATGTATTTCTTTCTGAACTCACTTTGAAAGAATTCCTACGTGACTCGTTCTCTTGGCACCACAGATATCAAAATGCTCCACCATTGATATGATGTGTAACATCCC
Source organism: Gossypium anomalum (assembly GCA_025698475.1). Lineage (NCBI taxonomy): Eukaryota > Viridiplantae > Streptophyta > Magnoliopsida > Malvales > Malvaceae > Gossypium > Gossypium anomalum. The sequence goes on along the minus strand of CM046959.1, from coordinate 32,740,661 downwards.
GAAATAGGGCCTAAACGGAATAGTGGTTGCGAAACCACAAATTCAAGGTAGAAAAATTTATTTTATTATTATTTTGAGGTTCATGATATGATTACATGATTGTGTGAAAATTTCGTGATGAAATTCTATGCATAAAGTGCTTAAGTTGAGATTAGGGACTAAATCGAATAATTTGGAAAACTTGCATTCTGGAAGTTTTTAGTATGAAATTGCTTTGAAATATTAATTAGGAGGTCTTAAATAGCAATTTGACCAATTTTAAGTTCATGGACAAAATTAGGACATGGAAGGAATTTTTGGAAAGTTTAGTAGTAAGGGCATTTTGGTCATTTAGTTATTAAAATGAATTAAAAACAAAATTAAAAGCCAATTTTTGTCCATCTTCTTCATTAGGACGAAATTTCAAGGGTTCTCCATAGCTAGGGTTTGTTTCAAGCTTTCAAGCTCTATAGTAAGTGATTCCAAGCCCCGTTTTTAATGTTCTTTACGTTTTGAGTCCCCAGAGCTCGATAAAGCTTATGCCAAACAATAATTTAAGTTAGGGTTCATATTTGGAAAAATACCCATAGGTGAAATTTGTGTATTTTGATGTTTTATGATATAATATGAGGTTTTAAATTATGTTAGACAATTTGTACTACTCGGTTTTAAGCAAAAACGAGTAAAACAACTTAATCGGTAAAAATACCTAATAGTCATAAGTGCATGTTAGAGTATGAATTTGATGCTTCCATAGAAGGGAAAAATGACCAGCATGTCATAAAACATAAGAAAATAGGATGAAGTTAAATTTACGAGCTTTGGGGCAAAAGTGTAAATATGCGAAAGTTTAGGGGCAAAACTGTAATTTTGCCAAAATATGATTTTGGGTCAATTTGAATAATGTGAGTCCTAATTAGACTATATTTTAAATGATAGAGCAAGGAAAACTAAAATTCGGGCTAAAATGGAGAAAATACCAAGTTGTGGACGAAATGGTAAAAGTAGCTTTTTTTTTTTTGCATACGAGGTAAGTTTACAGTAAATAAATGCAATATTCTTTTATTTTACATTATTATTGTCAATTTCCAGCATTTATATACTTATTTCATGAGAATATTTAAAGTCGAATTAAAGGCGAAGTGACAGAGAAAAAGCATTAGGAAGCCCCGTTTGAACCTTAGGAATGTTAGGATATTGGGGTTGACAGGACAGGACAGAACAGAAATGAGCCATGTAAGTCCATATCAGATATATGGCTTTGGAGACAGGAATGAGCCATGTAAGCCCATATTAGATATATATATGGCATTGGAGACAGGAATAATTCATGTAAGTCCATGTCGAAGACATGGCATTGGCAGGATATTGATAGACAGGAACGACCCCAATATCCTTAGTATTCCGAGTGGTTCAATGGGTCATTGTACACGTTAAATTACAGTGAATTATCAGCAAAAGGGAAGGTAGATTATATTTATGAATAGTGAAAGGTCAGGTAAGAAAGAAGTTAAGTGAGTAAAGAAGAAGGTAGAAAATGAGAAGTAAATAAAGTTTATGAGGCTAGGTGACATTATGTATAATTATTCATTATGCTGAATGTTGTAATTTATTTGCTTGTAAGCTTACTAAGCCTAGTGCTTACTCTCTTTATTTTCTTTTTCTTATAGTTTTTATCAAGCCACTCGGGGATCGAAGGAAACGTCGCAGGACCGATCACACTATCGAAGGAATCACATTGGTATAGTTAGACGTTTCGCTTTTGTGTATGGCATGTATAGGAACTTGGTTTCTTTTGATATGATATGATCAATGAATGATGTGTAAATACTTGCTAGTGATTAACTAATAGAAGGGCTGATGATATACATGTTTAATAGTATGTATGAAAAAGTAGTAACTATCACATGAAAACTAAGAAAAATGTGAAAGTAACTTAAAAACAGATTTAAGTATCAGAAATAGCATGACTTTTAAAAATCACTAAAAATAGTAGAGACATGGTTTGATGGTGAATAATATATGAAATTAAAGATTATTATGTCTATTTTCTTATGGAATAAGCAAAACAGGTAAAGGTATTATATTTTATGAGATATCTGAGTTTTAGTGAAACAGGGTCAGAGAAATTTCTAGATCCCCTGTTTCAACTTTGGAAATTCACCATAAATTGTAAAAAAATAATTAGGTGGTGTAATTTATATTTTTAGAATACTTATTGAATCTAGTTTTAATAGAAACAAACGGTATAGTTATATTAATTTTTTATAGTGAGAAAAGTGGTTTGAAGTAAGTAGAGGTCAGTGCAGTCGAATTCTGAAACAGGGGTAACTTTAACTAATAAACTGTACTAATTGGCTAAGTCAAAAATTCTAGAAAAAAATTAGTGGATAGATATATGAGTCTAGTTTCAGAAAAAAATTATAGATCTAAATTTTGAGTTTCAGAACTCAAGATATGAATTTTTAGGCGACTACAACGCAGAATGACAGCACATTCTGAAAAGTTTAAATAAACAATTTTAAAACTATTTAAGTGATAGATTAAGTTTAGTAATGCCTCGTGCTCGATTTTGGCAACAGTCTCGGGTAAGGGGTGTTACGTGTTGTATCTCTTAAAAGTGATACAGCACATTTGACTCATTCTACTGGCGTACAAGAAAATTCATCAAATACCCTGATCGTATTCTCAAGCCAAAACTCGACTCTCTCAGGGTCATCATCAACTGTAGCTCTAAACTCTTCAACCCATATTTTTTAATTTTATCCACAGGTGGCTTACTCATACACAAAGGCTCCAAACCTTGAGGAGTTATGGGAACCGGTTAGGGAATATGTGGGGGTTGTGGTTATTGAGCAGCCAGATTCATTCGGATAAACTCAGTGAATCATTTGTTCATCATTTGGAAGAAGGCTTCCTTAGCCTCTCCTCCCTGACTCTCAGATACAGGTCTCGATTCAGACGGCACTGCTCCCTGACTCTTATAAAATTTTTCAAAATATAGGGGACACATGCCCGTGTGGCCCGGCCGTGTGAGACACGCCAGTGTCATAGGCTGTGTGGATATTTGAAATGGGATCACATGGCTGTGTCCCAGCCCATGTCTGACCCCGTGTAACTCTCTGACTTGGATCACATGGCCAACTACACACCTGTGTGACCAGCCTATGTGCCCTTCGAAATGGCCTTACACGCCCGTGTGCCAAGCCGTGCCAAACCTGTAGGGTATACTGACTTATACCATACAACCAAGTCACACTCCCATATAAAACACGAAAAAGTAAACAAAGTAAGCTATAAAGCTTAGTAAGTTTGTATAGCAATAAACTCAATTTGTCATAAATACACAATTAAAACAATTGAATATAACAATATACAACTCATATTAATCCACAAACCTATCACATGATCATTTATAAGGTTAAATGTGAAATTCACAAGGTTCTTCGATTCAAAGCTTGTACGGTTCATGAACATACCTGTGCCATCTCGTACTAATCTCATACTCATCCATATCTTTGACATACCCATTGAACCATTTGGAATACTATCGGATACTCGGGAATCTCGCACCCTAAGTGCCAATATATAGTCAAAGCTATCTCAATCTCATATCACATATAATGCTCACTCTCGAGCTATCAACGGGTCTGCTCACATAAGCTGGCGGTTATGACGTAAATACACGGTGCTGCTCACACAAGCTGACGAGAATCCATAACACATGCCGGACAAATCAGCCACTGATAGGACGTACAGACCAGTAACATAATCACATAACCCCTAATGATATGTAATTTGTATCCTAATCTATTCCTAAGGTTTAACCGGGATTTCACATTTGTTGAATCGTCGTCAAACATGCAACAGCTTCGTTTTGGCTAAACCGAAACAGTGGTTTCAGAACCACAAATCTGAGGTCTTTTTAATATTATTTTTGATAGTTACAGCATGAGATTAGATATGTGTGAAAATTTCGTGAGCTAATTTTATCATTTAAGTGATCAATTTTAGAAAAGGACTTAATCACGTAAAATGCAAAAGTAGCATGCTATAAGTTAAAAGTACTTAATAGCTATGAGACATTAATTGAAAGGTGCTTATGTTGATATTAGACTATTAATAGCTTGAGTGGACCATTATGGGCATATATTAATTAGTTTTCATGTTTTATAACTAAGGGCAAATATGTCATGTTGTAATAATAGTTAATAAAATAAAAAACGAAAGAAATTTTGTCCATATTTTTTTTACTTGAATAGCTGAATGTTGGTGAAAAATAAAATCCATGGATGTTTTTTAGGGTTCAGCAATTTGGAAGATTAATTGTAAGTTCATTTTGACTCTATTTTTAATGATTTCTATGTTTTTGTGATAGTTGTTACATGTTCTAGCTAGCCCATGCCTCAATTTTTGAAAGTTCTGATGATTTTAAAAGTTTCCATTGATGAATTCATATGTCTTTGGATGTTTGATGATGAAATATGAATGCTTGGTGTTTGATATACATGTTTTGTAAAGTGATTTTGAGTAAAAATGCATATTAGGGATTAAATTGAGAAAAGTGTAAATTGAGTGGTTAATTTGTAAAATAAATGAAAAATATGGACTGCTAGGGACCTATAGATAATTCCGCTAAGCATGGGTCTTATTGAATTTTGTGAATTTGGTGTATATTTGAAATAAGGACTAAATTGTAAGAAATGTGAAAGTTTAGGGCCAAAGTGTAAAGTGGCTTAAATATGTGTTTGTGGATAAAATTTACTGAGTTGGTGATTAAATGGATTGATTTTGAATACATTTAGATCAAGAAAGGAGGAATTCGGATCTAGATCGAAGCAAGAATAAAGTACTCGACTAATCAACTAGTTTCATTGTTTTTACGTCTGACATAAGTTTGTACGTGATAAAAATTGTTACAATTATGTTTTTAATGCTTTAAAATTGCATAAATTATATATATGAGACAATGGCTGTGTACGACAACGAATCGATTATGTTTGGCACTTAGTATGCGTATCGAGATAGCTTCGGCTATATAAAGCACTTAGTGTGCGAATTGGAATAGCTTCGGCTATATATGGCAGTTAGTGGGTGAGGCGAGATAGCTTCAGTTATGAAAGGCACTTAGTGTATGAGATTATAATAGCTTTAGCTATACTTTAGCACTTAGTGTGCGATATATCGAGTATTCAGCAGTATCACGTAAAGGTGTGAGTTCGATATGAATTTTTACAAGTATGTACATATAAAGCATGAAATCCAAATAGAAGAAGTTATGAACTTGTTCATAAACACTTGAGTAAGTATGAGGAAAGTTTATTAGTGACCAGGATTTAGATATTAATTAGTACAAATTGATGATTTGTATATTATGAACTGTTGAGTATATTTAGTACAAACTTACTAAGCTATAAAGCTTACTGTGTTGTATTTGTTTATGTTTTATAAAGAATCAAAGCTAACTTGGACTCAAGGATCGTCAGGAAGCGTCATCACACTATCGATCATTTTGTTGGTACTTTTAAAGCTTTGTATATATGGTATATGGCATGTTTAGGTTAGTGTTATCTTGGTATATTTTGAGTTATGATACTAGCCATGAGATTTGGCTTGTAAATGTTAGTGTATATAATGCCTTATATGTTGGCTTTTTTTGGTATGTTTGCCATAGTTGTTGATATAGCCAAATGGTTGTTTATTTGGTTAATTAGTAGTTATGTGAAATTAATGATTGTGGCATATTGATTGGTATGTTTTTGGAATATGGAATTAAGTAGTTGAAAGGGTTAAATATAGATGGCATGATATGTGTATGAATTGGCATGTTTTGATTGCCTATATATGTGTTGAATTGGTACCAATTTGGTTATTTTGTGTGCATGAGAAAAAGGTGGCAAATTGGCTTTACAAATGGCCTATTTTTGTTCACACGGGAAGAGACACCGGCGTGTGTCTCAACCGTGTGCGACACACAGTCATGCTGTACGGCCTTGTGTCCCCTGGGGTACCCTTTCGAATTAAGTCAATTTACCCTACAGCTTTGACACAACCTAGGCACACGGGCATGTCTTATGGCCATGCATGGCACACAGGCTGGCACATGGGCTTGTGGCCGACCGTATGACCCAAGTCAGTAACCCCTCCAGTTTTCCCACGACCAAGGCACATGGGCGTGTCTCCGGCCGTGTGGTACAAGTCAGTATGTATGCCCTGTTTTCACACGGCCTGTGACAAGGGCGTGTCTGGTGACTGTGCGAGACACAAGGCTTGGTCACACGAGCGTGTGACCTTTATATGTTTAAAAATTTTCTAAGTTTCTTAAAGTTTGCAAGTGTTATCGGTTTAGTCCCGAACCTTTTCCAAGCATGTTTTAGGGCCTTGTAGAGCCTTATAAGGGACAATGTGAATGTGTTGGATGGGTTTTATATATGAATGCTTAAATGTATGTGTTATGTATGTGAATGATGTGTATTGATCAGTAATGCCTTGTAACCTTATTTCAGCATTGGATACGGGTTAGGGTTGTTACATTTTATTAGTATCAGGGCTACGGTTTAGTCAATTCTAGGACTAACGTAGCGTGTGAGAGTCTAGCTATACATGCCATATATATAAACTATGATAGTGTAATAATTCCAGACAGTTAAAAATATGTTTTTATATAGCAAATGGAACCTAGTTGAGCTGTAGGTGACGATGTTGAAAGTAATGCACCCGTTCCCGCTCAAAGGGCAGTGCAGTCTGATTCTAGACTCGTAACTAGTAGCCAAGGGGGAGTGGCTAAACAAGCCTTCTTCTAGATAATGAATGAGTGGTTTACGGAGTTCGTTCGAATGAATCCGGCTACTCAACAACCTCTACCCCCACCAGTTCCTCAACAAGTCCCAGTTGTGCCACAAGTGATAGATCTGATTCTATTGACTAAGCCACCTGTTGATAAGATTCAGAAACACGGGGCTAAGGAGTTCTGGGCTACAGTTGATGATGATGCTGAGAGAGCTGAGTTTTGGCTTGAAAACACGATCCGGGTATTTGAGGAATTGTCATGTACTCCAAAGGAATGTATCAAATGTGTGGTATCTTTACTTAAAGATAATGCTTACCATTGGTGGAGAACATTAACATCTGTGGTTCCTAAAGAATGAGTTACCCGAGAATTCTTTCAGATCGAGTTCCGAAAAAAGTACATAAGTCAATGATTTTTAGATCAAAAGCATAAAGGTATTTTAGAATTAAAACAAGCTCGCATGACTATAACCGAGTACGAGAGGGAATTTGTACGGTTGAGCAAGTACGCTAGGTAATATGTTTCAACTGAAGAAATAATGTGTAAGCAGTTTATTGATGGGTTGAATGAAGATATTAAACTTCTGGTTAGGATATTAGATTTGAAAGAATTCATTGTGCTAGTTGAACGAGCATGCAAAGCTGAAGATTTTAGCTGAGAATAGAGAAAGGCTGATTCAGAAGCAAGAGATTGAGGAAGAGATCAATGAGTAAATATTATCATTCCTCGTCAAAGAAATCTAGAGACTATTTTAGTCGATCGACAGCTTCAGTGAGATATTAGAATAGAGATCGTGGAAAGTAATACACCAACCCTAAAGCTCAAGCCACATTGGTATCGAGTGTTGGTAGCGTAAAAGATGTTAAATCCGAGTGTCAACAATATGGAAGATGGCATTTTGGAGATTGCTGGGTGAAAAATAATAATAGAACTTGTTACAGTTGTGGTTCACGATATCATTTTATTAGAAATTGTCCTAAGTTAAATGAAAAAGATAAATCTCAAAATGTAAAATATAGAAACACAGGTACTAAAGGGAGGCCGCCAAGAAATACGGGAAATGCAAGCAGTATCCAGGATACTAAAGTTATTGCATTGATAGATCTAGGATCAACTCATTCGTATAAATGTGTGAATTTAATATCCAGCAAGACTTTGCCTGTAGAGTCTACTGAATTTGTAAGTAGAGTATCGAACCCCTTAAGTAAATGTTTGTTGGTTGATAAAGTGTGTGAGAACTACCTGTTGATGATTTGAGATTTCTGTTTTCTGGCTGGTCTAATGTTGTTACCATTTGATAAATTTGATATAATTCTGGGTATGGATTGGCTAACGTTGCATGATGTTGACTAGAAATCACCAAGAAACATATCTGAAGTTAGAAGTTTTTTGGGATTAGCTAGCTATTACCAGCGTTTTGTAAAAGGGTTCTCGATGATTGCTACACTGATGACTTGATTGTTAGAGAAAGATGTGAAATTTGAGTGGTCAGAGAAATCCCAACAAAGTTTTGATCAGTTGAAAGCATTGTTATCTGAAGCACCAGTTTTAGTTCAGCCTAAGTCGGGTAAAGAATTTGTGATTTTTAGTGATGCATCATTGAATGTTTTGGGATGTCTTTTAATGCAAGAAGGCAAAGTGATAGCTTATGCTTCTAGACAATTAAAACCGCATGAGAAGAATTATTCGACATACGACTTAGAGTTGGCTGCTATTGTATCTGCATTGAAAATTTGGAGACATCATTTGTTTGGTGAAAAATGCCATATTTTTACCAATCATAAGAGCTTGAAGTATTTAATGTCCTAAAAAGATTTGAATTTGCGACAACGAAGATGGCTCGAGTTGTTGAAAGATTGTGAGATAGTGATTGATTATCATCCGGGGAAAGCGAATGTAGTAGAGGATGCTCTGAGTAGAAAATCATTGTTCACTTTGAGAGCGATGATCACATGATTGGCGTTGTCTGATGATGGTTCGATTTTAGCTAAATTAAAAGCTAAACCAGTGTTTCTCTAGCTAATATGTGAAGCTTAGAAATGTGATAATGAATTGCAAGCTAAAGAGTACAGTGCGAATCGACTACTAATTCAGAATATCAGAGCAGATCTGATGGTTGTTTAATGTTCTGAGGTAGAATTTGTGTACTGAGAAATTCTGAGCTTATTCAAAAAGTTCTACGTGAAGCACACAGTGGTTGTTTATCTGTTCATTCGGGAAGAACTAAGATGTACAGTGATTTGAAATAGTCGTACTGGTGGTCGGGCATGAAACGAGACATTTCAAAATTTGTGCCGAGATGCTTGGTTTGTCAACAGGTTAAAGTAGAACATCAAGTACCTTCAGGACTACTATAGCCAATAATGATACTTGAGTGAAAATGGGATAGAGTTATGATGGATTTTGTATCGAGGTTACCCCTATCTCTGAAAAAGAAAGATGCTATTTGGGTTGCTGTTGATCGTTTGACAAAATCTGTACATTTCATTCTAGTGCGTACAGACTTTTCACTTGATAGATTAGTTAAATTGTACATCTCTGAGATTGTCAGATTGCACGGGGTGCCAGTTTTTGTTATTTTGGATAGAGATCCGAGGTTTACATTGTGATTCTAGATGAAATTGAAAGAAGCTTTGGGTACGCGGTTGCATTTTAGTACTACATTTTATCCTAAAACCGATGGTAAGTCTGAGAGAGTGATTCAGATTCTCGAAGATATGCTTCATTGTTGTGTTTTAGAGTTTGAGGGCAACAGGGAAAAATATTTACCGTTGATTGAGTTTGCGTATAATAATAGTTGCCAGTCGAGCATAAAAATGGCACCATATAAAGCTTTAAATGATCATAAATGCCAAACTCCGTTGTCTTGGATAGAGCTTAGTGAGAAAAAGATTTATGGGGTTGATTTGATCAGAGAGACCGAAGAGAAAGTGAAAGTAATTCACGACAGTTTGAAAGCAGCTTCAGATCGACAAAAATCGTATGTGGATTTGAAACATAAAGATATAGAATTTCAAATCAGAGACAGATTAGTTTTGCAAGTATCACTGTGGAAGAAGATTCTTTATTTTGGTCGCAAAGGAAATTTGAGTCTGAGATTTATCGGGCTGTATGAGATTATTGAGAGAATAGAGCCAGTGGCATATCGACTAGCTTTACCGTCAGAATTAGAAAAGATCCATAATGTGTTTCATGTGTTGATGCAACACCAATATAGATCAGATTCGTCATACATAATTTCTCCAATAGAAGTTGAAATTCAGCCTGACATGTCGTATAGCGAAGAACCAATCAGAATTTTAGCACGAGAGATCAAAGAGTTGAAAAATAAAAGTATAGCTCTAGTAAAGGTACTTTTGCAACGTAATGGTGTTGAATACGCTATGTGGGAACCCGAGGAAGCTATGAGAAAATAGTACCCTAACCTATTTTCTGGTACGATTTTCGGGGACAAAAATTTTTAAGGGGGAAAGTTCCGTTTTTAGTCAAATCAAAATAGTAGTTTCAGGACCACTAATTCAAGGTCAAAAAAATTATTTTATTATTATTTTAGTGTCTACAGCATGTTAATTGAGTCATATGAAAATTTTGGTTAAGAAATTAAATCGTTTGAATACTTAATTTGATATAAAGAACTAAATTGTAAAAGGTGCAAAACTAGAGTTCTATAAGATAATGGGATTTAATAGCTATGAAATTAAATGATTGGAGGGTTTATGTTGTAATTAAACCATTAATAACATGAGTGGACAATTATGGACATTAAGTAAATTGATAAATAAGATAAGTAAAAATAATAAAAGCAAAACATCATCTTTTTGGCTAATCTTCATAACCAAAAATACTAAGGAAAAATAGGGTTTGGGAGCTTGGAATTTTCAGCTAGAAGAATCCTTGCATGTAAGTAATTTTTGACTTGATTTTTAATGATATCTGTGTTTTTGGAGTCGTTGTAGCTTAATCTAGCTAGCCAAGGGACTAATTTGTGAAACTGTTAAAAGTATAGGGTTTTATCATTGATGAATGTGTATGCATTTTGATGTTTGATGGTAGAAAATGGATGGTTGTTAGATAAAGAACAGTTGTTAAGTGATTTTGGTTGAAATTGCAAATTAAGGATTAAATTGAAAAATGTGATAAATTATGTGGTAAATGTATGAAATAATGAAATGTGTAGGCTGTTATGAGCATAGATAAAATTCGGCTAGCATGGGTGTGGACTCAATTGCATGAATTTGCATTTTTATGAGCTAGGGACTAAATTGTAAAGATGTTAAAATATAAGGGGTAAAAGTGTAAAATTGCCATAATATGAATTTTGGATTAAATTGAATAGAATTTATTTTGAATGAGTTAAATTTGATTATATATAGATCAAGAAAAGTACGTTCAGATTTAGATCGGGGAAAAAATAAAATAGTGGATTGATAGCTCAATTTTCTCCGTATAAATTTGAGGTAAGTTCTTATGTTAATAAGAATTAATGTGATTGTGCTTTAAATGCTTTATAATTGCATTATTGAGGAATACGACTTTACGGAAATGTTCGACGAAGATTTGGCAACGTGTGAAATCTGGGTTGAACCTTAGGAATAGATAGGATACAAATGGCGTGTCATTAGGGGTTATAGTGTTTTGGGTGCTGGTTCGTACATTCTAATGGCGGTTGAGTTTTTGGGCATGTGTTGTAGTTCTCATCAGCTTGTGTGAGTAGCACCGTGTAGCTACGTTTTGACTATCAGCTTGTGTGAGCAAACCTGGTGATAGCTCGAGATGAGCATTTACATATGAGATTGAGATGGTTTTGACCATATATTGGCACTTAGGGTGTGAGATTCCCAAGTATCCGATATTATTCCAAATGGTTCAATGGGTATATCGATGGTAGGAAAGAATAAGTGATTAATACGTATCATAACATGTATGTATGTGATTCATATAAGTTTTGAGTCTATGAAACTTGTGAATATCATATCTAACCTTGTGAATGAATATGTGATATGTTCGATTACTTAAATTGTGTTCATATGGTAAGTTGAGTTTATTGCTATACGAACTTACTAAGCTTAATAGCTTACTCTATTTACTTTTTCATGTTTGATAGTGATTCCGAAGCTTGCTCGGATTGGGAGTTGTCAGAGATCTCATCACACTATCCAATAATCGTTTTGGTACTTTTGAACTTGTGTACTTGGTTATATGGCATGTATAGGTGATGTGGTTAATATGGCTTATACGTTTGTAATGCATATAACCAATTGACTTGGCTTGTAAATGATGTATGTTTTGGTTATGTGAATAGCCATATGTGATTTGGCTTATTTTGGTATACTTGGTTATGTATATATGTGTAAATGGCCTTTTGATATGTGGTTCATAATTGCTATGTGAATGGTAATTCACACATTGAATTTGAGTATGTAGTATGCATGTTGATTTAGGCACAAAGTCTAATAAGTGATTTTGATCATTTAGGTGATGTTTTGGAGATCAAATTGGTATGAATTTGATTGGCTATTTGGGATGTTTATGAGCATTTTGGTTGTTGGTATTGGTAGTATATGATTTTGGCTTGAAATTGATTAGTTATAAGTGCCTATTTATGCATTTGTTGTTTGTGCATTGTTGAACCTAGGTTGAAAACATTTTTAGGTGAGAAATGTGGCTTGAAACATATCCTATTTTTGTCCACACGGGCAGGGACACGTGCGTGTCTCTCAACCGTCACGACTAGGTGACACGGCCGTGTGTCCCCTGGTACTTATTTAGAAACCAAGTTAGTAGCTCCACACGGCCCAGCACACAGGCGTGTGACTTGGCCTTGTGGCATAAGTCAGTATACCCTCCAGTTTTTACACAGTCTAGCACATGGCCTGGCACACAAGCGTGTGAGATCTTTTTGAAGGGTACACAAGCTAGTCATACCGGCGTGTGATTAGCCATATGACCCAAGTTAGTGAGTTACACGGGGGAGGACATGGGCTGGGAAATGGTCATGTGATCCCATTTCAAATGTCCACACGGCCTGTGACACGAGGGTGTGTTTGGCCATGTGAGACACACGGCCGGGCCACACGGGCGTATGTCCCTTGTACTTGAAAATTTTCTATGTTTTTCCAAAATTTTCTTGAGTTCTCAGTTTAGTTTCAAATCGCTTCTAATGTTTGTTTTAGGCCTCAAAGGCTCGCATTAGGGACTATATGATTGTATTTAAATGATTTTTTTGGATATGAGAATTGTATGATTGTTAAATTGATAAGTCCAGTAATACTCTGAAACCGTATTTCGACGATGGATACGGGTTAGGGGTGTTACATGCGACTGTAATCTTGAAGATCGGTCTATGTTCTGGTTATTATCAGCTACGAGTTAAAGATGCAGATATGCCGAAAACTGCATTTAGGACCAAGTACGAACATTATGAATTTCTTGTGATGTCGTTTGGTTTAACTAATGCACCTGCAGTATCTATGGATTTGATCAACATAATCTTAAGACTGTATTTAGACAGTTTCATTGTGGTATTCATTGACGATATTTTGATTTATTCATGAGATGAGTTTGAACATGCCGAGCATTTGAGAATTATACTACAAACCTTGCGTGATAAGCAATTGTTTACCAAATTTAGCAAATATGAATTTTGGCTTCAGAAAGTTAGTTTTCTGGGACATATTGTATCGGCTAAAGGCATTAGAGTTTATTTGAGTAAAATTTCAACAATTATTGACTAGAAGCCTTTGAGAAACGTGTTTGAAGTTAGAAGTTTTTTGGGATTAACCGATTATTACAGAAGATTTGTCAAGGGATTCTCGATGATAGCTATATCAATGACGAGACTACTACAAAAAGATGTAAAGTTCAAGTGGTCTGAGAGATGCCAGGAAAGTTTCAATTAATTGAAAGCACTGTTGAACAAGGCACCAGTTCTAGTTCAGCTTGAATCAGGTAAAAAATTTGTGATTTTCAATGATGCATCATTAAATGGTTTAGGCTTTATTCTAATGCAAGAAGGCAAAGTGATAGCTTATGCTTCCAGACAGTTAAAGTCGCATGAAAAGAATTATTCGACACATGATTTGAATTGGTAGCTATTTTATTCGCGTTAAAGATTTGGTGATTTATACAGAGAAAAATGTCACATTTTTACAGATCACAGAAGCTTGAAGTATTTAATGTCGCAAAAATATTTGAATTTGAGACACACAAATGGCTCGAACTGTTGAAAGACTATGATTTGATTATTGATTATCATCCGGCTAAAGCAAATGTAGTTGCTAATGCTTTGAGTAGAAAATCTCTATTTGCTTTGTAAGCGTTGAATATGCGATTGACGATGTTTAATGGGGGTTCAATTTTAGCTGAGTTAAAAGCTATTACGACAGATTTGTGAGGCTCAGAAATACGATGATGTGTTAATAGGTAAACGGAAATTGTGTGAGTTGAGTTCTGATTCAGATTTTTAGATTGGGTCCGATGATTGTTTACTTTTTAGAGGCAGAATTTGCATATCGAGAAATTTAAAGTTAGTTCAGAAGATTTTGCATAAAGCACATAGTGGTAGCTTATTCGTTCACCCTGGTAGCACTAAAATGTACAATGATTTGAAACAGATGTACTGGTGGCTGGGAATGAAACGAGAGATTTTTGACTTCATATCGAGATGTTTAGTATGTCAGCAAGTTAAAGTTGAACATCATGTACTTCTCGTTTATTACAGCCAATGATGATACCGAAATGGAAATGGGAGAATGTTACTATGGATTTTGTATTGGGTTTACCCTTGTCTCCGAAAAAGAAAGATGTTGTTTGGGTTGTAGTTGATCATCTAACGAAGTGTAACACCCCGAACCCGGCCCAGAAGTTATGGCTGAATCCAGCGTGTCACATCGAAGTGTCATTATGGAAACTTTAGAGAGTTAGGTTCTTTGCTGTGACCAAATCATTTTGTCAAAATGTTTTACCAGTTTAATTGCCTTAGATATGCTAAATTGTTTTAAGATTTATGGAAGCTTTTAAAACCTTTGAGCTGAAACACGTATTTTTGAAAAACAGTTATTCTTTTGGAAACACGACTTCTTAAAACTAGCAGTTTTTAGGTGAATATATATAAAAGCCCAATTAAGAATTATAACCCATAAATGGCCTTCTACATTACATAAACCCAAAATGAAACTTTAAGTATATATAAAACCAAATGTAAATCGATTGCAGTCGGGTGGCCACCTCCGAGTCCCTCACAGCACCAAATTGCCTAAAGCTGGGGATTACCTGCACAATCGAAGGAAAAGAGTGAGATTAAGAAAACTCAGTGTGCAATCCCTTACCAGTCGATCAATATACAACATACAATAATAGTCAGGGCTTGAGCCCTATCTAGAAATAGTACAGAGTGAGCCATAGCCCAATACAGTAACAAAATAGTACAGTAATGCAACCCATCCCAATCTAGCCAACATACCTCTCCGTACCACCAACACACATTGTAGGGACAAAGTCGACCCTCCCAGCCAACACACCAATAACGCAGCAAAGCTGCCAAAAATAATATCGCAGCAAAACTGCCAATAACAGTAACGCAACAAAGCTGCCAGTATTAGTATATGTGCTAGAGCCACTAGTAACAGTACACTTCCTCCTTAACAGAATTCCAACCCCATGCAGAATGTCATGTCATAAATCATACGTGTATGCAGAAAGTCATGCTCACAAAGTACAGTTATATCATAACACAAATCAATCATTTACCCTTGAGGGGTAAAATATTCATTTTACCCTATAGGGGTATTTTGGTCAGTTTACTTGCTTTGGGGACTAGATACTCTTATCGACCCATCAGAAGGTCTACAGTCACCTCGAGCGACTCGTGTTACCCTAACAATCCTAACAATGTAAATGGGCTCAAGGCCCATTATGCGGCCGAAGTAGGCCCACACGTCTGTGTGGCTCATCAAACCCAGAAATTACCACAGCAATGCGAACTACACAGCCTAGTCCAGCAAATTACCATATATTGTGGAATTTATTTGAGTGGGGCTCATAAGCCCATTGGGCCTACACGGCCCATTTCAGCTCTTCGTAGCCCAGAACGGCCCAAACCCATGAGAATACTCATGGCGGCCTCTACCACCTAACACCCAAGTTTCGTGGGCTCGGCTTACCTCACGAGCAATCGCACGCTCGTGTGGCCTCAAACGCCGTGTTCTCAACTTTTCGGCATTTGCCGTTTCACAGTTGAAAGGGGGTGTGATTACACACCTGGTTGCGAATACTTGCAAAAAGCCTTCGAACATGAACCTACATTAATCAAGACATTCAGTTAAAGGTTTGGCACTAGGGTCAACACCCACTTACTAATACTTAGTCCCAACAAGAATAGCATCAACACTTGCCTTAATCCACGAATGTAATTTAACCCGTCATTAATGTTAATTAAGACATTCGGTTAAATGTTTGGCACTAGGGTCAACACCCACTTACTAATACTTAGTCCCAACAAGAATAGCATCAACACTTGCCTTAATCCACGAATGTAGTTTAACCCGTCAATAATGTTAATCGAAGGTTGGCCACACTCTCCTTTGCTGAAAAGTTGCATTATCCAGGGAACCCATTAACAACAATCGCATAATCCAAGGATTTGAATCGATAACTACTGCCTAAATAACACTCAAAACAAAAGATAGGGCACTCGACCAACACCCCACATGTTAGCCTACATACTTACCTTAAATCGAGTGATAAGAAAACGGTTTTGACGGCTAAATATCACCAAAACTCCTTCACTTTTTGAGGAAACTTTGAGAATCAAACGAATAGCACACCTAAAAAGAAGAGGACAAGAATCGACCATAAGGGAACAAGAGAAGGGAGGAGTATTCGGCTTTAAGCAGAGGTACATGAAAATGATTAAAGAAAATCAAACAAGAGTCGAATGTACCTACCATAGTCGTCAAGCCGCAACAAGATGAAGAGATGAGGAGAAGAGAATCGGTCATGAACCAATGATACAAACCAAAATGGATGAGAAAAAGAGAGGAGAATAAGAAGCAGTGAGCAACCGGTTCACCAACACAAAGGGAGCAAAGAGGGGAAAAGGAAAGAAACACAGAGAAGAGAGAAAAGAGAGGTTTGGCTAGGAGAGAAAACTGTAGGACAGAAACTACAAACCCAAAAGGTGCAAAGAAGCACTCACCTACCAGCAATCGACCAAAGTGTAATTTATGTTTTTACGAACCAAGAATATTTGGCCAGAGAGAAAAAGGCAAATGAAAAGTGCCAAAATGAGAATCCGAAACAAGGAATACTCCCCCAAAATAAGTCACAGCCAAAATTCTGAGTAGCTAGAAACCCAGTTCGGCACTACCACATCCACACCCTCAAACTCCTTGAATTTCTCCTAATATCTCTCCCTGATTCTCTCCACAAAACATTGTAACATCCCACTCAAACTCTATTCAAACTCTTATGACCAATTCAACCTCTGAGTCTCAGTCCAACTGCACTACCTACCCAGCTCAACAGCAAAATAATTACTCCATTGTGCGACCCAGACTCGAACTCAAGTCCCCCAGCAGAAGCAACACGCCTCCTTGCCATTAGACCACATGCTCTTTTTGTGTCATAAAACAAGCACTAATATTTATAAGGCCTATGTGATAGTGTCTAGATTCATTTAAGAGCGACACTAAAATTTTTGCAAAAGCCCAGACTTGAACCCAGGCTTCTCAAACGCTCCCAACCCACTCAAATCACTTAGACAGTAAAGCAACCACGTAATTTGTGTCAGATAATTCAAAATTAAACACTCTAAATTTTGGGGTGTTACAACTCTACCCCCTTAAAGAAATTTCGACCTCAAAATTTACCTAATCAGAAAAGATAAGGGTATTATTGTCACATAGCCTCCTCCGGCTCCTACGTGGCTTCCTTTAAGCTATGATTACGCCAAGCCACTTTAACCAGTGGAATAGATTTCTTCCTCAGTACCTTAACCTCACGATCCAATATCTGCACTAGCTCCTCCTCGAAAGTCAGATCTGGCCTAACCTCGATCTCCTCGACTGGTATTATATGTGTGGGATCAGAGCGATAACGTCTTAATATGGAGACGTGGAATACATCATGAATTCGGTCTAACTCTGGAGGCAATTCAAGTTGATAGGCGACCAGTCCCACACGCTTCAGTATACGATAAGGCCCAATGAACCTAGGGCATAGCTTGCCCTTCCGTCCAAACCTCAGAATCTTCTTCCATGGTGAGACTTTAAGAAAGACATAATCCCCCATAGAGTAATCAACCTCCTTACGTTTCAAATTTGTATACGACTTATGTCTATCTGGCGCTATTTTTAAATGGTCTCGAATTAGCCTTACCTTCTCTTCAGTGTTAGAAACTATTTCAGGCCCCAGAGCTCGTAGCTCTCCCAACTCAGTCTAACATGTAGGAGTACGACACCTACGACCATATAATTCTTCGTACGGTGCCATCTAAATGCTGGACTTGTAGCTATTGTTATCTGCGAACTCCGCTAATGGCAAGTAGTTTTCCCAACTACATCAAAAATCAATTACACAAATTCTTAGCATATCCTCAAGTATCTGAATCACCCTCTCTGACTGACCGTCTGTTTGAAGATGGAACGCAGTACAAAAGTCCAACCTTATACCCAGTACCTCATGTAACTTCTTCCAAAATCGAGATGTGAATCCAGGATCCCTGTTAGATATAATGGAAATCGGTACCCCATGCAGTCCCACAATCTCAGCCACATATAACTTAGCCAACTTCTGCAGTGAATAATCAGTACGAACCAGTATAAAATGGGCAGATTTACTCAATCAGTCTACGATAACCCATACCAAATCCTTCTTAGTAGGTGTTAAGGGTAGCCCACTCACAAAATCCATGGTTACCCTCTCCCACTTCCAGAGTGGAATCTTAACCAGCTGCAGTAAGCCTGAAGGCAGTTGATGCTCAGCCTTAACTTGCTGGCTTGTCAGACACTTACTTACAAAATCGGTAACTTCGCGCTTAAGTCCTGGCCACTAGTACAGCTCACGAAGATCTCAGTATAACTTGTTTCCACCAGGATGCATAGCATACGGACTACCATGTGCCTCTTGCAGTATAGACGGCCTCAGAATCCCTCGGTACATAGACTCTCCCACGAAAACACAGTACCCCTTCACTATTCAGTTCAAAATCTGAAATCTCCCCATTCTCAACTTGCCAAAAGAAGGAACCAGTGACTCATCCATCAACTGCTTACCCCCAATCTGTTCAATCCATGTTAGTTCAACCCCTTCTTCTTGAAATTTGGTCGGCCGTGTGTGATAGAAAAGGAAGGAATTTAAATTCTATTTTTGTAAACTCTACCCATTACCTTCACCTATAAATACCATGCACCTCTCACTTCTCAAATCATCCCTCATCCCTCGTCTCTCATCCATCACATCTCATTTCTCTTCTCTGATTAGCATTTCCTCTACAATCCATTTCCCATTTCCTTTCCCTTGCATAGCTCCCATTTCCCTTTCCATTCTTTAGCCAACAAAAGTATTGTCAAAGCATTCTTTGGCAACCACCTTAGGAAATCCTTAGCAAAAGAAGCATTGAGCAAAATGGAGGAGCGCATCATTTAGAGTGGATTTGGAAGGCTACTAAACTGAATAGAATTTACTCTTTCCTCTTGTTATCTATTTTAATCATGTTTGCTTTGAGTTTATTGTTTTAGACATCAACGATGATATTTTAAATCCTATTTGCTAGGAAGATTATGTTAATTCAATAAGATTTATTTTATTCATGTTTAATATGTTTGGGCCTCAGTCGATCATGTTTTCAATTAATATCATGATGTATTTCATTCATACGTGATTGGGTGCACTTAGATTAGCTGAGTGATCAACTAGTAGAGGCATAATTGAAAAGTGCAACGCTCAATTTAGATCATTAAACCCAACTAAGTTGAGGTTCTAATATCTTTAGTTAGCTCTATTACATTGCATAGTTTTTAGGTTTATGTAATTAAACTGTTGCAAATGTAAATGTCCCTGTGGTCTTACATAAATGCTAAGAAACCCTTAGTCTAATATGATTAGTAAAATGCATATTTCATAAGTAAAATATTTGAGAGGACTTAATTTGGTTTCCAAACTCATGAAAGATCGAGTTGCCATGGAAGTATTTTCGAACATTATTAAGCATGGTAAAGTAAATTTAATTGATTAAAATAATAATCCTAGCCCATTTAATTGTTGATAATTTTTGTTGCTAAAGCCATTCATTGATACATCTAGATAATTTGCATTTAGATTAGAATTGCATTAGAGATCAATCTTTGCATCTAGTTAACTTAATCATCACTATTCAAAATTATTTAGTTTTTACATCAAATTGTTAATTATAATTTTGCAATTAATTGGTTAAGCTTATATAGTCCTTATGGAGACGATAACTCATTTTACTTACTTTTTACATGAACCATTGTGTACATTTACACAATCCACGTTACAAGTTTTTGGCGTCGTTGCCGGGGACTGTTGCCTTAATCATTCCCTGTGAAATTATTTTTACAATTTGTTTTCATTTTTATTTTTAAAATTTTTTAATTTAATAATTTATTTTTTATTTATTTTTTTACGTGTTTTATGAGCATAGATCTAATCTTTGATCTATTATCCGTAGACCTTGAAAACGAGCGAACATTTAGACAAAAAAGATGCGAAAGATCTGCTCAAAGACAAGCCAAGATGGACCTTGGAAATCAAAACGATGGACAAGGTAATGGAGTCAATCAAGTGTACAACCCAATCCTTATCGCTGATGATAGGGATCGTGCCATCAAATAATACACTATGCCACTCTTCAATGAGTTAAACCCAGGAATTAGATGCCAGATATCGAGGCATCTAGATTCGACTTGAAACAAGTGATGTTTCAAATGCTCCAAATGGTGGGCTAGTTTAGTGGTATGCCCACAGAAGATCCACATCTTCACCTTCGATTATTCATAGAGGTGAGTGATTCGTTCAAGATAGCTGGTATGACTGTAACACCCCAAACCTAGACTAGACGTTATGGCCGTATCTGGCAATCTCACATTGAAGTTTTTTTCAAAAAATATAATTTTGTTGAAAAGCCTGTCCTATGTTAAACCTCTTTGTGATATTAACGGAAATTTAGGATGTCTTGTTCCTTTTAAAATAACTCAAGTCGTGTAGCAAAAGGGTCAATCATTTTAATTTGTTATTACATTTTAAAATATTACTTGTTGCCAAAGCTTTTAAAATATGTTGCGTAAACATGGTGTCTTTGAAAAAAACAATTATCTTTTGAAAACCCGTCTTTTTCCTACTACTAGCAGTTTATATCAAAGTAAGTAAAAATCTCAAATTTAAAGTTAAAACTTTAAAGAGGCCTTATTACATAAAAATTCCTAAATTTAAAATACTAATAAATTAAAAATCCAATATAGAGGCATGAACGGATGTGTGGCCACCTTCGAGTCCCTCGCAATAGTGATTTGCCTAAGGATTACCTGCGCATATAAGCAGAAGGGTGATTTCATGAAACGCAGAGTGTAAACCCTTAAAAAAATAACAGCCAGTCATACAATAGGCAAATACAGTCTAGGCCTAGGCCCGTTTCAGTAATAGTCCAGTATCAGTTAGGGCCTTAGCCCAATCTGATGTCGATGTCGGTATGGGCCTTAGCCCATTTCGAGAATGATAATAAATGCAATCAGAAATCCTACCCATCCATCTTCTACACTCCACTCTATCTAGCCCTACACACTATGTGGGGATAAAAGCAACCCACCCATCCCTACACTCCAAAATATAACCGGTTGCGAAAGACTAAATGATGTTTTGCAGCAGGTGCGAAGATAGTACACTTCCTCCAATCAATATAACCCATCCCCATGCAATATTTCATGTCATAATATCATACATGTATGCAAAAAGGTCATGCTCGATTACAGTCATACATATCATAGAGGCATTTCAATCGTTTTACCTCATAGGGGTATAACAGTCATTTCATCAAATTGGGGTCTAGGTATACTTACTGACCCAACAGTAAGGCCAAAATCGTCTCGGGCGACCTGCGCAACCTTAGTAGTCAAACGGTGATAATGGGCCTAAGGCCCACAATGTAGGCCCATATGGGCCCACATGCCCGTGTGGCCCACAAAGCCTAAAAATGGCCTTGGCCGTGTGTATTATACAGCTTGGCCCAATAATCTCCACACGTCCGTGTGGTTTACCCGTGTGGGGCCCACAAGCCTGTGGGTCCCACACGGCCCGTTTCGGCCCAACGTGGTCTAAAATGGCCTAAGCCCATGAAATCGCTCACGGTGGCCTTTATTATCAAACGCCTACGTCTATACGTTCGAATTACCACACAAGCGAGCACACACCCATGTGGTATCAATGGTCACATTTTCTAGCTTTTGCCGATTTACGATTTGAGCAGTGTGTACACACCTGTTTGCGAAAATGCTCGACTAACCCACGAGAACCCCAACCTAACACAATCAAAAACTTCAGTTAGTCGCTTACCAATCAATTTAAAAGAATCCTAATTGAAAACACTTGCTCGAGAGATTACCTATCACTCGCCTTGATCGATCACACTAAATTGTTGCAAGGGATCACTTAGAATCCTTAAAGACTACCTACATCCCAATCGTATCTTGTTAACTAATACCATAAACGCAAATAGATGAACCAAGAGTATAGCAACTTACCGAAAGAGAAGACTAAGAATAGAAGACAGTAGTATTCAGCCTATCCCTAGAAACACCCACTCGAATCGAGGCACAAGATGTAACAGTCGCACCTCCTAACAGTAATCGGTAGAGAAAAGAGTTGTTAGATTGAAAACTATTATAGTAGAGTAAAAAAAAAAGAGAAAGAGCATAACTGGATAGTTGTATTACCACCAAAAACGATAGAGAGTACAGGAGAATCGGCACATAGAGGATAAAAGAATGAGTAATATTCAATTAAGAGGAAATCGATTGGGGAAGAGGAAAAATGAGGCATTCGGTCAAAGTAACAGTATGAGAAAGAGGGGAGATCCGTTAATCACAGAAGAATCGAAGAAGGAGGAGAGGAGAAAAAGATATTCAACTTTAACAATGCAAGAGGAGAACTCGATAAAAGCTGATGGAATAGAGAGAAAAGAGAAAGAAGAATTCGGCAAATGGCAACAGGAGAAGGTAACTGATCAGAATCAATTGAAAGAGGGAGTAAGCAAGGAAAACAGAAGTAGAAAACAAAAGACGGTAGGGCACCAAAGCAGAAATATCGAAAGATGAAGTAGAGAGAAAACTCCAAAACTGAAAATGTCAAAACTCAGAAGAAAATGCCGAAAATGACATATGGTAACCAAATTCTCTTGAGAAAGAGTTCAATTTCGGCACCACTACTTCTTTCCCTCGAAAATCTCCTGACATCTCTCCACCAACTAGTTTGAACTCCACTCAACCTCTTCTCTCCAAATTTTTCCTCAACCGAAAATTCCCCCTAAAATCCTCCCAAAAATTTAGCAACACACCCCACACTTCTCACCCACTTAGAATTTCGATCAACTACAACTCCTCTATGGCCATGCAGTAAACTAAAATGCTCATTTTTCATCGCCAAGCCTCGAACTTCAGACCCCCGAGGAACACTCCACACCCCACTTACCCCTAGACCAACAGGCTCTTTTTGTCATGTTTTATCCACATTTATTTAAGAAGTCTACTAAATAGAGATAGGGTTTTCTCAAGTA
Source organism: Gossypium anomalum (assembly GCA_025698475.1). Lineage (NCBI taxonomy): Eukaryota > Viridiplantae > Streptophyta > Magnoliopsida > Malvales > Malvaceae > Gossypium > Gossypium anomalum. The sequence goes on along the minus strand of CM046959.1, from coordinate 32,717,106 downwards.
AAAACAAAAATTTGTACAAGCTAAGGCTTGAACTCAAGACTTCTCCAACTCTTCTTAGGACACTTAACCACTGAAGCAAGCAAGTATTTGTGTAACACAACATACAAAACTAAGTACGTATATTTTAGGGCGTTATAACTCTACCCCCTAAAAGAAAATTTTGGCCTTGAAATTTACCTGGTCAAAACAGATGAGGGTATTGTTGTCGCATCACCTCCACGGGTTCCCACGTGGCTTCCTCTGAGCTGTGATTATGCCAAAGTACCTTCACCAGTGGGACAGACTTCTTTTTCAGAACTTTTACATCATGGTCTAGAATCTGAACCAGCTTTTCCTCAAAGGTCAGATCTGGCCTAACCTCAATCTCCTCAGTCGAGATAATATGCGCAGAATCAGAGCGGTAGTGCCTCAACATAGAGATGTGGAACACATCATGAATCTGGTCTAACTCTAGAGGTAACTCTAGCTGATATGCAACTAGTCCCAAACATTTTAGTATGCGGTTAGGCCTAATGAACCTAGGGCCTAGCTTGCCCTTCCGTCCAGATCTCAGTACCTTTTTCCATGGTGAGACCTTAAGAAAATCGAAGTCCTCCACAAAATACTCAATCTCCTTACGCTTCAGATCTGCATACGACTTCTTTCTATCCGATGCCGCCTTCAGTCGATCCCAAATTAGTCTAACTTTATCCTCAGTATCAGAAACTAACGTAGGGCCCAGAACTCGCCACTCGCCCAACTCAGTCCAACATAAGGGAGTACAACACCTATGACCATACAATGCCTCGTAAGGTGCCATCTATATGCTAGACTGGTAACTATTGTTGTACGCAAATTTCGCTAATGGCAAGTAGTCCTCCCAACTACCTTGGAAATCTATCACACAACTCCTTAACATGTCCTCTAGTATTTGAATCACCCTTTCTAACTAACCATCTACCTGAGGATGGAACACAGTACTGAAGTCCAACCTTGTACCTAGTGCTTCATGCAGCCTCTTCCACATTTGAGACGTGAAGCGAGGATCCCTGTCAGATATTATGGAAACCGGTACACCATGCAGTCTCACTATCTCTGCCGCATACAGTTTAGCTAGCTTCTGCAACGAGTAATCCGTACAGACCGGTATGAAATGGGCAGACTTGGTCAATCGATCCATGATGACCCATACTGAATCCTTTTTAGAAAGCGTTAAGGGCAGCCTACTAACAAAGTCCATAGTTACTCTCTCCCACTTCCAAAGTGGAATGTTAACTAGCTGAAGCAATCCTGAAGGCAACTAATGTTCAGCCTTTACCTGCTGGCAAGTTAGACATTTACTCACGAAATTGGTAACTTCACGCTTAAGACTTGGCCACCAATACAACTCACGAAGGTCTCAGTATATCTTATTCTAGCCGGGATGCATAGCATAAGGACTACTATGCGCCACTTGCAGTATAGACTGCCTCAAATCAGTATCTTTTGGTGCACAGACTCTCCCACGGAAATAGAGTACCCCTTCGCTATTCAGTCCAAAATTTGATGCGTTACCACTCTCAATCTATTGAAAACGAGGACCCAATGACTCATCCTCCAACTGCTTACCCTTAATTTGTTCAATCCACATCGGTTTAACTTGGAGTTCAGCCAGTAAGCTACCATTATCGAATAAGTTGAGAAGAGCAAACATCGCCCTTCGATCAGTCATAGCCCTACGGCTTAGTGTGTCGGCCACCACATTAGCCTTACTAGGATGGTAGTCAAGAGAACAGTCATAGTCCTTAAGTAACTCGATCTATCTACGCTACCTAAGGTTTAGCTCCTTTTGAGTGAGGAGGTACTTGAGGCTCTTGTGATCCGTGTAAATGATACACTTCTCACCGTATAGGTAATGCCTCTAAATCTTCAGTGCAAATACTATTATGGCCAACTCCAAGTCTTGTGTCAGATAATTTGCCCCATGAGTCTTAAGCTAACGAGATGCATAAGCCACCACTTTACCCTCTTGCATCAACGCACATCCTAAACCAACATGTGATGCATCACTATGGATAGTGAATTCTTTCCCAGACTCTGGCTGTATTAAGACAGGGGCCTCAGTCAAAACTTTCTTAAACTTCTTAAAACTTTCTTGTTGCTTATTAGTCCAGTTAAACGACACCCCTTTATGCAACAACTTAGTCAGAGGTGAAGCAATCAATGAAAACCCCTTAATAAAACATCTATAATACCCTGCCAGACCCAAAAAACTTCGAACCTTAGACACTGTCTTAGGCGGCTTCCAATCCAGAACAGCTTTAATTTTTTGAGGATCAACCCTAATTCCTTCAGCAGATACCACATGACCCAGAAATGTTACGTCTTGTAGCCGAAATTCACACTTGCTGAACTTAGCGTACAATTGTTTCTCTATTAGAATTTGCAGAACCACTAGAAGATGTGCATCATGCTCATCTTCAGTTCTCGAATACACCATAATGTCATCTATAAAAACCACTACGAACCAATCCAGATAGGGCTGAAACACTCGGTTCATCAAATCCATAAAAGCTATTGGTGCATTCGTTAGTCCAAACGGCATCACTAGGAACTCATAATGACATAACGACTCCTAAATGCGGTCTTGTAAATATCAGTCTCTTTGACCCTCAGTCCTAAACTGGTCGAATAGATCGTCTATCCTCGGTAGGGGGTACTTGTTCTTAATATTCAATTTATTCAGTTACCGGTAGTCGATGCACATATGCATGGATCCATCCTTTTTTTTTACAAACAAAACCGATGCTCCCCATGGAGACACACTACATCGAATGAACCCTCGATCCAGTAATTCTGAATTTAAGCCTTAAGCTCCACTAGCTCCTTCGGTGCCATTCTATAAGGGGCGATGGACACTAGAGTTGTACCAGGTAGAAGCTCAATACCAAACTCAACTTCATGATTTGGAGGTAATCCAGGTAGCTCATCAGGGAAAACATCCAGAAAGTCTTTAATTGTTCTGATATCCTTAACAGAGGAAACCTCAAAATTAGAAACACTGATGTAGGCTAGATACACCTCACAACCCTTTTGAACCAATTTTTTGGCCCTCAGTGCAGAGATCACATTTGACAAATAATTTCGGCGCTCCCAAATTACAACTACTTCATCACCTTCTGCAGTTTTCAGTACCACCCATTTCGTAGCTTAATCCAAATTCACTTGATGCTTAACTAGCCAGTCCATGCCCAGTATTAAGTCAAATTCTCCAAAAGAGAGTTCCATTAAATCCGCCAAAAAGATCATTCCTTTAACATCCAAAGGTACATCCTTAAATAGTTTATTCACTCTCACTGATTGCCCTAATGGACTCAACACAGTAACCTCACTTGTAGTGTTTTCAACCATTATACCCAAAATCTTAGACACAGTGCATGATATATAAGAATGAGTAGACCCAACATCAATCAATACAGTATAAGGTACATTATGGATAAAGAACGTACCCTAATAACATTTGGGGTGTCTCCGTCCTCTCGGCAATGTGTAGCATAAACCAGTGCTGGCTGCCTTGCCTCAGTATGACCAGCACCTCTGCTCGGTTCTCCATGACCGTGGCCCATACTATTTCCACTTCTGGCCTGACCACGGCCTCTCAGTGGCTATTGAGCACCCCTCGACAGCTGAACAGTACCCATACCATTAGCTTGCATTTGATCGGGCCTTCGTGGACAATCTTTGATACGGAGCTCTAATGATCCGCACCTCAAACATGCCCCAATCCTTTTCCAGCATTCGCCCTGATGGTGTTTCCCACAATCTGCACAGGGCTGCGTTCTAGAAACAGCAACAGGGGGCCCAACTCTGATCAGCCTATCAACTCTGGCCTTTTTCTTAGGCCTCAGAAATGAACTTGAGGGCTCTGAATCCCTCTTTGTTCCTACCCTTTTCTTTCTCACAGTTCTGGCGCACAGCGCACTTCACATCTTTGGCGATCTTTTCCTTATCCACCAAAGCAGCAAAATCTTGCTCCCTCTTTGGAGCTATCAGAATCCTTAAACTATCCATAAGACCGTCCTCGAGACGAACACAGTGCTCATATTCAGTTTCCACTATCCCACGCGCATAACGACTTAATCACAAGAATTCTGCCTCATATTTAGCCACTGATTTATCCCTCTGAGTCAAATTCAAAAACTCTCTCCTCTGGGCATCCACATAGCTAGTGGCCACATACTTTCCCTGGAAAGCAGTCTTCAAAAATTCTCAGGTCAACCGGTCGGGCTGAGTACCCTCTTTAACTGTAAGCCACCACTAATAGGCTTCATCTCATAGCAATGACACTACACCTTTTAGTTTTTGCTCAGGGGTGCAGTCGAGGTCGTCCATGATCCTCTCTGTGGCCTCAATCCAATATTCAGCCACATTAGGGGCAACTCCAGCAATACCTCTAAAAATTTCAAGCCCATTAGACCGGAGTAGTTCCGTAACTGACCTACGGCCCACAATACCAGTATTAGGCCCAGCGACCCTCTCCAGAATTTGCAACATAGCTTAGGACAGTGTGTCGTCCCCAGCCGCACGATCGTGAGACCCAGCCTTAGCCATAGGTGAAGCCAGTGCCTCTCCAGCTTCAACGTTAGGCATGTGGCCAAATGCCGAAGACCCAGCCCGAGCACCTTCACGGCCCCCGCCGCGACCTCTTGTACCCCTTCCACGAGTAACTCTGGTGCTCATTATTGATTTTTGTATTATCTGATTTAACAATTTTATGCATCAATTTAAAGTTCCAGTGTTTATTAACAAATATCTTATGGAAAGCAGTATCAATATTTAAGAGTTCGTTTTCGTAGAGCGTAGTCTTGCTACAGTTTTTTAGTATAATCCACTACCTACAATACTCTCAGTATTTCAATTTAAACAAACAGTAGTTTCAAAGGACTTACAGAATCGGCACCTAAGATTGGTGTACCATACATTCAGTACTAACATTTTAAAATACTTTCCTGTCATTTGATATTGTTCTTTTTGAAAATTTCAAGTTTTTAGAGAAAACCCAATTCCATAGCTGAGTTTTACAACTTGACTCTGATACCACTAAATGTAACACCCCAAACTCGGCCTAGACGTTATGGCCGAATCTGGCAATGTCACATTGTAGTGTTTTTCAAAAAATATAATTTGTTGAAAAGCCCATCTTATGTTAAACCTCTTTATGATCTTAACGGAAATTTAGGATGTCTTGTTCCTTGTAAAAAAACTCAAGTCGTGTAGCAGAAGGGTCAATCATATTAATTTGTTATTACATTTTAAAACAATGTTTGTTGTGGAAGCTTTTAAAATTTGTTGCGTAAACGTGCTGTCTTTGAAAAATAGTTATCTTTTGAAAACCCATCTTTTTCCTACAACTAGCAGTTTATATCAAAGCACATAAAAATCCCAAATTTAAAGTTAAAACTTTAAAAAGGCTTTATTACATAAAAATATCTAAATTTAAATTACTAATAAATTAAAAATCCAATATAAAGGCATGAACGGATGTGTAGCCACCTTCGAGTCCCTCGCAGCAGTGATTCGCCTAAGGATTACCTATGCAGATAAGTAGAAGGGTGAGTTTATGAAACTCAGTGTGTAAACCCATAAGAAAATAATAGCCAGTCATACAATAGGCAAATACAGTCTGGGCGTAGGCCCCTTTCAGTAATAGTTCAGCATCAATGGTCACATTTTTCGACTTTTGCCAATTTACGATTTGAGCAGCGTTTACACACCTATTTACGAAAGTGCTCGACTAACCCACGAGAACCCCAACCTAATACAATTAGAAACTTCGATTAGTTGCTTACCAATCAATGGTAAAGAACCCTAACCCAAAACACTTGCTCGAGAGGTTACCTATCACTCACCTTGATCTATCACACTAAACCGTTGCAAGGGATCGCTTAGAATCCTTAAAGACTACCTGCATCCCAATCATAACTTGTTAACTAATACCTTACATGCAAATAGATGAACCAAGAGTATAGAAACTTATCAAAAGAGTAGACTAAGAATAGAAGATAGTAGTATTCAGCCTACCCCTAGAAACACCCACTCGAACCGAGGCACAAGATGTAACAGTCGCACTCCCTAACAGTAATCAGCAGAGAAAAGAGTTGTTAGGTGGAAAACTATTATAGTAGAGTAAAAAAAAAGAGGAGAAAGAGCATAACTGAATAGTTGTATTACCACCAAAAATGACGGAGAGCACAGGAGAATCGACACAGAGAGGGTGAAAGAATGAGTAATATTCGATTAAGAGGAAATCGATTAGGGAAGAGGAAAAATGAGGTATTCGGTCAAAGTAACAGTATGAGAAAGAGGGGAGATCCGTTAATCATAGAAGAATCGAAGGAGGAGGAGAAAAGAAGAAGATATTCGGCTTTAACAATGCAAAATGAGAACTCGATAAAAGCCAAAGGAATAGAGAGAAAAGAGAAAGGGGTATTCGACAAATGACAAAAGGAGAAGGTAACTGATCAGAACTGATTGAAAAAAGAAGTAACCAAGAAAAACAGAAGTAGAAAACAAAAGATGGTAGGGCACCAAAGCAGAAATATCGAAAGATGAAGTAGAGAGAAAACTCCAAAATAGAAAATGTCAAAGTTAGGAGGAAAATGTCGAAAATGACAGATGGTAGCCGAATTCTATTGAGAAAGAGTTCAATTTTGGCACAACTACTTCCTTCCCTTGATCTACTCCCCGAAAGTCTCCTCACATCTCTCCACCAACTAGTTTGAACTCCACTCAACCTCTTCTCTCCAAATTTTTCCTCAATTAAAAATACCCCTTAAAATCCTCCCAAAAAATCAGCCACACACACTACACTTCTCACCCACCCAGAATTTCGGTCAACCATAACTCCTCTATCGCAAAGCAGTAAAATAAAATACTCCTTTTTCATCACCAAGCCTCAAACCTCAGACCCCCAAGGAACACTCCACACGCCACTTACTCTTAGACCAATAGGCCATTTTTGTCATGTTTTATCCATATTTATTTAAGAAGTCTACTGACTAGAGACAGGGTTTATTTAAGTAAAAACAAAATTTTGTACAATCCAAGGCTAGAACTCAGGACTTCTCCAACACTTCTTAAGAAACTTCACTACTAAAGCAAGCAAGCATTTGTGTAACACAACATACAAAAATAAGTACCTATATTTTGGGGCATTACAATGGCTGAAGACGCACTGAGGTTAAAACTATTTTCTTACTAGTTGTGAGATCGAGCACAAGCATAGTTGAATTCATTGCCAACAAGTTCAATATCTACTTGGCAAGAATTAGCTGAAAGGTTTTTGGTAAAGTATTTTCCACTGAGCAACAACGTAAAGTTACGTAATTGGATTATGAGTCTTTATACAAGACATGAGAAAGATTCAAGGAATTACTTCGTGAGTGTCCTCATCATTGGATTCCTCATTATATCCACTTGGAGACATTTTATAACGGTCTCAACACACATACAAGATTAATGGTAGATGCTTCTGTGAACGGTGCAATTTTGTCTAAGTCTTGTAATGAGGCTTACGAGATCATTGAACTAATTGCTAACAACAATTACCAATAGCCGACAAATTGAGTGATTTCCAAAAGACGAGTAGCTAGAGTGCATGAAGTGGACGCATTGACCTCATTCTCTGTTTAGGTATTGTAACACCCCTAACCTGTATCCGTCGCTAGAATAGGGTTACGAAGCATTACTGAATAAATGTAACCTAAAACCAGTCATCTCCAAACATTACAATAAACATAGAATAATACAATTATATACATGCATATCGTCCCTTAATCGAGCCCACGACGCCTCAGAATCACTTTAGAAATGATTTGGGACTAAATTGGAAACATTTGAAACATTGAGAAAATTTTAAAAGATTTCAAACTGCAAGGGTCACACGACCATGTGATTCACACAGCTCAGACATACGCCTGTGTCTCGGGCCGTGTAACAATCGAAATAAGGACACACGGTCATGTCCTAGCCCGTGTTTATGCTCGTGTAACTCTCTGAGTTGGGTCACACGATCAAGCAACATGCCCGTGTGCTAGGCCTTATAACTGCATGACTTGAAACCTTTAAAATCTATAAGGGACACACGGCCATGTGTCAGACACGGCTGAGACACATGCACATGTCTTAGGCCGTGTGGACAAGAAATTGACCAAAGTCAACCCATTTCCTTCACCCACTTAAAGCATGTACCTACAAGCCATTTGTGCCCTTAACAAGTCATCAACGCATACCAAAAGATACATAAAATGACCAAATTCTATTCAACCGATATGCCATATAAGCACTGTAACACCCTTAACCCGTATCTATCACCAGAATAGGGTTATGGAGCATCACCGTAAAAGCATAACTTAAAACATTCACATTCAAACATTTCATAAATAATAGCATAATTCATTCAAACATAAGCATATTGTCCCTTATCCAAGCCCTCTAGGCCTTAGAAACACTTTAGAAATGATTTGGGACTAAATCAGAAACATTTGAAACATTAAGGAAAAATTTAGAAAATTTCATACTGCAAGGGTCACACAGTCGTGTGGCCAGTCCGTGTGACTCACATGGCTGAGACACACTCCCGTGACTCAAGCCATGTAACATTCAAAATAGGGAAACACGATCGTGTCCTAGCCCGTGTTCGTGCCTGTATAACTCTCTGACTTGGGTCACACGGCCAAGCCACACGCCCATGTGCCAAGCCATGTAACTTTCAAAATGGCCCCACATGCCCATGTTCCATGTAGTGTGCTAGGACGTGTAACTGCCTGACTTGTAACCCTTTTAAACTTATAGGGGACACACGGTCGTGTCGCATGGCCGTGTGGATAGGAAAATGGCCAAGATTAAGCCATTCCTTTCACCCTTCTCAAGCATATGCCTTAGTACACTTACACCCGTGATCAAGGCTTCAAAACATGCTCAAAACCTACATAAAAAGACTCATACAATAGGTTAATAATCCATACAACCAATATGCCATATAGGCACTTCAAACACATACATCAAACATACCTATACATGTGCATATTTAACCATTCATCAACTAACCTATTTCTATATCAAAACATATCACAATTCAACCATACCATACTAGATTCATGTCGTATCAAAATAACCTTATCATTTAGACCATTTCATACATGCATCAAAACCATCTATATGACACAAAACTAACCATTTCCAAATGGTACCAAAACAACTATCATATATATATACCAAATTCAATACTTAACATTCAACTCAAACTTTAAACATAAGTTTCCTATACATGCCATTATAACTGTGGCCAAAACATTAAAAACTACTGATATATTTGTTGGATAGTGTGATAGGGGTCTCAGATGAGCTTCCAAGTCGAACAAGTTTCTGATTATCTATAAAAAATAGGAAAGAAAACTACGTAAGCACATAATGCTTAGTAAGTTCGTAAAACATAAAACATAAATTACTATTTCATTACATAACATTTAATTTATGCATAATACAATCCAACCATAAGCTTGGCACAAGCCTAAGCACCAACCAAAATGTATGTTAGCATACTTAAACATAATTCATATGAGTTTAACATAGATAAACCATTACACATGAACATAACTCAATTGGATTCATCATCTTCCATAACATAACATGCTTCAATGTATCTCACCGTTTCAATCCTTTTCATAAATACATAACATGGTTTATATTGAACACTTACCATTTCCTTTCCAATTCATGCCCATTGAATCATTTAGAATATCATTAGATACACAGGATAGCTCACACGACGTGTGCGAAACATATAACCGTAACCTTTCCTTTTCTTTACATCATTGTTAACATAAACTGTGAAATGGCCTACTCATATGAGTTGTGGGTTGAAATGTAAGATAAATGATGCTACTCATACGAGTTGTGGAGTATCAACAACAAATGCAAGACCTCAACCATCGGTAGGACATTTAAGACCAACACCCAAAACATGAAAACCCTAATGACATGCCATTTGTATCCTACGAAATCCTAAGGTTCAAATGGGGCTTGGTAATTGTTGTAACATCATTGGATTACATTATTTAATTACATAACAATCAATATATTTCATATAGCTCAAAACATAACAGTAAACATTACATAATCTTACGAACTTACCTCGACAATTAAGGCGTAAAAACGGAGTCGACTAATTCGAAGCTTTTGTTTTACCCCGTTCTAAATCCGTACGAGGTCTATCTTGATCTAAATAGGAAAATTTAATCAATTTAATACACATACTATTCAATTTACTCCAATGATCATACTTTTGAAAATTTAAATTTTTCCCTAATATTTTAACTTTTTTACAAATTTGTCCTTAAGTTCGTAAATGGAAATTTACTCAATTTTATCCCTAACCCATGCTAGCCGAATTTATAATATACATATATGAACTCAAACAAATCATTATTTCACAATTTCACCATGTACTTTTACATATTTTACAAATAAGTACCTAATTGACAATTTTATCAAAATTCACTTTACAAAACTTGTTTATTTAAAAACAAGGACTCATAATCTTTCATTAAACTTCAAGAATCATACAAACATGTTAATGGTAAAACCCTATTCCTTTAACAATTTTTCAAATTAGTCCCCGAGCTAGCTAGATTAAGCTACAACGATCTCGAAAACATAAAAAATTATTAAAACGAGATAAAATATCACTTACATGCAAGGATAGACCACGGTCGAATGAAAGAACCCAAATTTGGCTTCTTATTCTTCTAATTTTTGGTGGAGGTTGAAGATGAATGAATGAAATTAGATTTTGTTTTATTAATTTTAACCTTAACTACCTAATTACCTTTATAACCTTTAAAAACTTTAATAATTTCAATAAAACTAAACTCATAAATGTCCACTATAAAAAAAATGGTATGATTACCACCTAAGTACTCTCATATTAAGGTTCTATAGCCATTAGATACCATTAGCTACTAGAACGCTACTTTTGCACCTTTTATGATTTAGTCCTTTTTACTTAATTAAGCATGCAAATGTCAAAATTTCTTAATGAAATTTTAACACGAATCTAATATAGTCCCGTAAAAATTAAAATAATAAAATAAATATTTTTAACATCGAATTTGTGGTCCCAAAACCACTGTTCTGATTTTACTAAAAACGGGTTGTTACAGGCACCTCAATTACAGTTAAACTAACATACCTAAACTTATGCATAATTGACCATATTTCATTCAACCACATTTACCTTATTTCTATTTCAAACAGACCATACTTAGCCACATTGCAAATACTTCATTCACATACCAATTGGCTATTGAAGATATGCATCAACCTAACCATATTATCAAACGTCAACAAGATACCATAAGTACCAAAAGTGTACCAACCATAATAACACATATACATGCCAAATTCAACATTTAACACTCAAGTAAAACTCTAAACATAAGCTTCCTATGCATGCCATTATAACCTTAGTCAGAACCTCAAAAATTATCGATGTAATCGCTAGATAGTGTGATAGGTCTCTAACGAGAGCTTCTAAACCGATCGAGCTTCCGATAATCTACAAAATATAGGAAAGTAATTATGTAAGCAATGAATGCTTAGTAAGCTCATATAAACTTTAAACATAATATCCCATTTCAATAATGAAACTTTATAGGGTAAATGTAAACCTATACCAATGCCAGAAGATTTATCCAACTATATAACCATCAAGTCACAAATGAGTAAGTCTATCAACATCATGTATATTTTTCTTTCTTATAACAATAGGCTTTTATCAGACATATTACACAATCATTCACCTTTTTATGAGACTATGAACTATTCCATTTACTTATTTAAAATTCCATTTACTTAGCATAAGCTTAAATAACATTATCAATTCATGAATTAATGCATTTATCCATGACATAGATAAATTCATCCATAGCATAAGTAGATTTCTCACGAATAAGTACGGTATTTAACTCATCAATCCTTGCATTTCATCATATTACATATCAATTATAAGCTTACCATTTCATTACCTTTTCTTACCCGTTTCATTTACATAATACAAGGCATAAGCATAAACATCGACCATAACCACTAGCTTGACACAAGCCTAAACATTATCATCAATACACAAGTTAGTGCATTTATATATAACTCTTTTGGAATCAACCAAATGATAAACCATTTCATAAGAAAATATGTCTTTTGATTCATACCATCCTTTTATGAACATAAGCATATTTCCACTTGGACACTTACCATTTCAATGTATATCATTCAGATTATGATATAATCTAACCATAAGCTTAGCACAAGCCTAAACATCTCCAACAACACATGTTAGTATATTAAAACATAATCCACTTGAAACCATCATTTTCATAAACATAGGTATACTTTCATTGAACATTTCCATTTCAATCATTTTCATAGATTCATGACATAGTCGATTGGAACACTTACCATTCCTTCCCTTTACATGCCCGTTGAACCACTTAGAATAATATCGAATATGCGACAAAGCTCACACAAAGTGTGTTAAAACATATGGTCGAAACCATTCCTTTTCCTTTTCCCTTTACATCGTTGCTCACTCGAGCCATAAAATGTGTCTGCTCACACAAGCTGACGGTCGAAATGTAAGCTACATGATGCCGCTTACACAAGCTGACGAGTATCCGTAACAAATGCCGAAACTCATCCATCAGTAGGACATTCAGGACCAGCACCCGAAACATGGTAACCCTAATAACATGTCATTTGTATCATATACATTCCTAAGGTTCAAACGGGGCTTGATAATGGTCGTAACGTCGTTAGAGTTCCATCACTTATTTACATGATAAATAGTATAATAACATATATATATTGATTCATTTACATTATAAAAACACATTAAACATTCAATTTAATCAACATTTAAGTGATTATAGCTCATACAAACTTACCTGGCTAATTTGTAGCAAAGATTAGGTACATGGGCTATTTGGTAATTTTCTCTTCTCCTTGATTTTCCACTCGTTCTTGATCTAAGTTAATAATTTCATTCAATTCATTAATTTATACAATAAAACCAATTCATTTTATGCAATTAAGTTGTATTTGACATTTTTACAAAAATGCCCTCAACTTTTCATTTTTATTTAATTTAGTCCCTTTGTCCTAATCATTTAAATAAACCAATATTATTGAAAATTCATACCAGCCGAATGTTTATAGCATCCATTACAGCCCATATTTGTAACAATTTCATGCCAAGTCCTTGTATTTTTACTATTTCAACAATTTAATCCCTAAACGTTAAATTCATCAAAATCACTTAACAAAATACTTATAAATAACAACTAACACCTCAAATTCATCATTTAACATCTAAAATACAAAGATTCAACAATGGAAACATTCAAAATTTTAAACAGTTTCAAAAACGACGGTATGGGCTAGCTAGACCTAATTGCAACGATCTCTAAACATAAAATTTATTAAAACCGAGGCCAAAATTACATACCATGCTAGCTTTTAAACTTGCCAAAACTTCAAGGTATAATAATGTCTTCTTCCTCTTTAACATTTCGGTGAAGAAGACAATTAAAAGATGATAAAAGCTTTTGGTTTTATTTAATTTAATTTAATTGATCAAATTACCATTTTAACATTGATTAATAATTAAATAAAACACCAAATCCATGTCCATATTTTCCCACTAACTCCTTAAATGGTTTAATTACCATTTAAGTCCATTTATCTTTATTCATTAAACCATTTAATCACTCAAATCTAATAGTGATTAAATTTTACATTCTATACAATTTAGTCCTTTTTAATTAATTAACTATCTAAACATTAAAATTTCTTAATGAGACTTTAATACAACCTTAATAACACTTCGTAAATATTTATAAAAAAATTCACGTCTCTATTTATAGAAACGAGGTCTCGATACCTTATTTTCTAAAACCACTTAACTTTAGGGTTTTACCACTTGAACCTAATTGTTCACGCGAATAGTATAAATTGTCAATTCAAAATTTATTTTAATACCATAACTGACTCAAAAGTATTAAATAATAATATTTACAAATTTACTCGTCGGATTTGTGGCCCGAAACTACTATTTTTGACACCACTGAGGAACGGACTATTACAGATATCTTCAATTTCTTTAATGTTAAAACAGTTTACCATACTAATGGTTTAGATAATTTTGCAGCTCAATCACCAAGTCAGTATGATGTTGTTTATTGCATATACTGTGTGGATTGTCATTCTTTTGAGAATTGCCTTCAAATCTTGAATCAGTTTATTATGTAAGGAACTAGTATCAAAATATGAGTGGACAAGGACCGCAGTCCAACTTCTACAATCCTTTGTGGCGGAATCATCCAAATTTTTCCTAGAGTAACCAAGGAAATGGACCGAACAACAATTAGATGCACCATAGACCCAACCAAACCCAAAGGTTTAACCGAAAAACCCTAAAACCACCTCAAGTTGAGTCATCAAACAGTTTGGAGGACTTGTTGAAAGCGTACATGGTGGAAAACAATGGATTGATCCAAAGTCAAGCAGCAATGATCCAAAGTCAAGTAGTAAAGCTAAAAATTCTGGAGAGCCAAATAGGTCAGTTAGCTATTGAGCTTTGTAGTAGACTGCAAGGAGCCTTGTTGAGTGATATAAAAAATCTAGAAAATTTTGGTAAGGAATATTGCAAGGTAGTCGAGTTACGAAGTGGTAAGATTTTGGAACCTAAGGAGGTTGTGGTTGAAGATAAACCTACTAAAAACAAGGGAGGTTAGCCAACAGTTGAAGTCCCTACAATAGAAAAATCAAATGCTAAAAAATTTGAAGAGGTAAACCCTAAACTAGGGAATTCTAAAAAGCTAACAACTGCTTTTGTAGATTTACCTCCTAAGAAAAGTTGTCTATTGGAAACACGAAAATATACAAACTTTTTTCATGCCCTTTTTAACTCAAATTCATGTAAGTTCGGTAAAATTCTTGTCGAAAAACATATAATTATTATAAAATAATTATTTTCTACTTAAATTATTAACATAATGAATTTTAATTAATTTTACAAGTAATTTTGATTCATTTTGATTATTTTCGATAGATTTGCACAAAGGGCGAAAAACGGCTCGGCAGACACTACTAGAAGCGCAAAATCGAGAAACAATTTTGAAGCATCAAGGAGAATTAATTTTTAGCCTAAGATGGCCCAAATTATGTGTATTAATTCATAATATAATTAATTTCAATTGATATCCAATTTAATTTGGGTTAAATAAATTATTATTAATTAATTATGAAAAGTGGCCCAGTTGAGCTGAATCGAGAAAACCGAACTGACCGAGTACTGCATAGCCCAAAACCGTCCCACATGCTGACCCAATCAGCTTGCTTGGCTGATTAATTAGCTTTCAAGATGGCCCTTGTAGAATTTTTCAAATTGCAAACAAACCCCTCCACTATTTGTGCCATTCTGGATTTGCCCCTACCTTAATATAGCAAGTTTGAAAACTTCAAACTTGTCACATGTGTGGTCGGCCATAGAAGGGCTCTTTGGCTGCTGATTTTGGCTATTTTTAGCAGCCCTCTCAACCTATAAAAACCCCCTTTGCTACTTATTTCAAACACACCTCAACTTTCTCATCTTTTCTTTTCTCTCTTCATTTCCACCCATTTTTCTTTATCCTCTTGCCTATTTCACCTCTTGAAAAAGAGTCATTCATCAACCATTTGGAGTAGCATTGAAGTGTTCGTAGAAGCCTCTATTTGACAAGAACAAGTAGAGAAGGAAGGGTGGAGCAAACCAGTTAAGCCATGGAGAAACACCAGATTTGATTCTTGTTCTCTATCCTTTTAATTTTTGTTGTTGTCATGATGAACATGTCTATGAATATTAGTGATGTTGATATGTTTAATTTAATTAATATGGCTTCAATTTAATTCATGTTAGGTTGATTACATTTCATCTACTTAATTTATTAAAATTTTGTTTGTGTTGTTATAGGCCTCGGTAAGATGTTTGATTAAGTAAAAACATGACTAAGTTATTCTTGTATTACAATTGTAAGGTAACTAATAAATTAATTATTTAAACGGATTGAAATTGTAATTCATTGACACGATACTTAATTAGTGCATGTTTAATCATCTAAGGTAGCTAAGGGTTAAATTAGCAACGGTATCTAACGGTACATTTGCCTTGCATAACTTGCAAGATTATTGTGATTAAACTATTTCAAGGTAGAAATACATTGTTACCTCACATAATATTTTATGTGCTTATGAGATTGAATTAAATGTTTGAATTGGCATAGAGATATGTACAAGAGATTATTTTAATTTCATAAGTATGTATGTGCATTAACACATTTGCTTATTAAATTCTGTTTAATCAGTTGAATTGACATAGATATATAGTTAAGAGATAAATGGATTTTTGTAGGTAAGTATGTTCATAAGTTAGCAAATTACCTAGTTACCGTGAATTTATTCGTAACAACATAAACATGAGTTTAATAATTATAAGTTAAGAAATGTAATTAATCTAGCACAATTATGCCATCTTGATTAAAATCATCTTTTGAAATTGTGCATTGGAGCTTTTATTTTATTTTTATTTGTTTTACTTAGTTAAAACCATAGTTTTTAATCACCTCTTCAAATCAAAATATTTTTCTTCACTAAACTATTTTTAAATTAATTTCATAAATAATTCTTTTCACAGTCCCTATGGGTACGATAACTCGACATTTACTTGTCACTTTATCACTTGTTGCGATTCTGTACACTTGCACTGTAACACCCCATACCCGTAACCCACGCCGGGGCGAAGTACGAGGCATCACCTAACTTGATCTCATGCACACAAATAATCTCAAGTCTCCAAGACTCAGTCCAAATTAAAACTTTTTCAATTTCTACTTTAAACTTCTTATTATGGGCCTACGAGCCCCAAACCAACCATTTGAAACTATTCGGGACCATTCTGGGTCCTTAAACCAATTATGAAAATTTTGCCTTTAAAACAGGGCACACGCCCGTGTGGAAGGGCAACGCGCCCGTGTGACCATCTCGACATGGTCGTGCTGATGGCCCGTATGGCTTACATGGCCTATGCACCAAAGGGACACGCCTGTGTCCTTTACCCATGTGGAATTAATTTCTAATTCACACCTACAGGAGTTTTCACACGGCCAAACACACGTCCATGTCCCTCACAAGACCACGACACGCTCATGCCCTAGCACGTGTGCAGAAACCTAGACATTCTGTTTCTGACGTTAGCAATCCCAAAATGTCACACGGCCAAGTCATACACCCTTGTACTAGGCCGTGTCGTTCACACGTCTGAGACACACGGCCATGTCTCTACCCGTGTGTTTACTATCATGCATATTGACTTGAAATTCTTATGTGCAGGGGGCACACAGCCGGACCACATGCCCATGGGGCAGACCGTGTGTCACACACGGCCTAGACACATGCCCGTGTGTCTACTGTGTGGACAATATAATGCTATTTACCAAGCCTCGTTGCCACCCTTACTTACATAGTTCCATACAATTATCAACCAACACTAAAACAAGCACATTTCATATAAGGAACCAGTCACAATAGACATTCATTCAACTATGAAAATGCATCTTTTATAAATCAAAATGAAAGTTAGCCATCATTCAAGGCTTGATACAAAATAAAGGGTTTCCAACCCAAGCCAACACATTTGGCCAATTCTCAAAGACACAAAATAATAAAGTCTAAGCCCTATACATGCCATATTCAAAAATATAAATCCAACTATACCGATTGCTTCGGTTGATAGTGTGATCGATATCTTTAACTTCCGGTGATCCTCTAGCTAGTTAGGCGGCACTATAAGAAAATGGAAAAAAAAGGGAGAAAGCATATAACTTAGTAATTTGCATATAAATAAATATACAACAACTACTTAACCATTCATCAACGAGCTCATGATACAAAGTGGGCATAAGCATTACTTACTCATCAACATCCATACAATTTACATGGCATATATATATATTGATCTCACACTTCATGTATAACAAATTTAGTACTTGTACCACTCATAACATGGTTATACTTTCCTTATTAACTCAAAATCATAACTTTCATCGTTGAACCATTCGAAACACTACTGGATATTCATTAGCCCTCAAACATGGGGTAAGTTGCCGATGCTATGTCCTAGACATGGTCTTACACTGGCTATCATCATTGAGGCTGATGCCATGTCCCCGACATGGTCTTACACTAGATCTTGCATATCCGTGTCGATGCCATGTCCCAAACATGGTCTTACACTGACACATCTCGTAGTCGATGCATGTCCCAGACATGTCTTACACTGGCTTACGTCTCGAGGCCGATGCATGTCCTAGACATGTCTTACACTAGCACTCGTTACAATGCCGATGCAATGTCCCAGACATGGTCTTACACTGGCTCTCATAATGTGGCCGATGCATGTCTCAGACATGTCTTACACTAGCTCAAACAAGTGCCCCAATGCCATGGCCTGAATATTAGATTTACTTCCCAAGGTTCCAACAGGAATTCTATTATCTCAATTATCATTATCCATTCCCAATTCCACAATCAAGCAATTCATGCTATATCGATTCAATAACAATTCAAGCACATATATTAACAATGTATTTGTATTATTTACATACAACTTACCTCGGATTACAAAACGTACACGACTAGTCGGTTTAGTCGATTTGCTTGGCTTTCCCTCAGTCTAGGTTTGGATTTGGGAATTCTTGATCTATATTAGCAAAATACACTCATTTAGTCACTAAATACAATTATACAAATCAAAAATTCACATCTTCGATAAAATGACCATTTTGCCCCTAGACTTTGATAAAATGACCATTTTACCCCTATACTCGAAAATTGATTTTTATCAAATTTCTTCGCATATTAAGCCTATTTGAACTCTTTTTACTCTTATAGAAACTCCAAATTCTCATTATTTCACACATTTATCATCTATTTTACAAACTTTGCAAAATGGTCCTATAAGGGTTTTCTATGAAAACTCCTTCACAAAAGTTGTTCATTCAACAACCAAGAGTCATATTCTTCCATAAAAACTCAGCAACCATTACAAATCCTTTCATGGAAAAAATCCTAAACTCTTAGTAATTTTTCAAAATAGACCTCTCATTTGAAAGCTCATGCTTCAAGGGTCTCAAAAATGCAAAAAAAAAAAAAAATTCATCAACAAAGGACATGGGAATCACTTACTTGTGAGTGCTTCAAGTTGCTAAAAATTTTGAAGTTCAAAACCCCCAAAAATGGCTGATAATCGGTGGAGAAAGATGATGGAAAAGGGATGATATCATCTTTCTTTATTTATTTCTATTTTAGTAAAAAATAAGCCACCTAACTCACCAAATTTGAAAATTTTGTCCCCTCCTTGACTCTATGGCCACCTATGCTTTCTTTTAAGGGTCTATTTTCCCTTGAAAATCCCCCAAATTTGATTCTCTAATAAAATAACACCTTTAACTATCAAATTAAGACTTTTTCACTTTATGCGATTTAGTCCTTTTTCGCAATTGGGCTCACAAACGTCAAAATTAACCTGCCAAATTTTTCATGCCCTCATATAATCATGCTATAACATCAAAATAATAAAAAAATAATTTATTCGACTCTAAATTTTTTGTCTCGAGACCACTATTCTGACAAGGCCCTAAATCGAGCTGTTACACTTCTCCCCCCTTAGGGATTTTCGTCCCCGAAAATCTTACCGGTGAATAAGTTTGGGTACAGGTCTCTCATGATCTCCTCGAGTTCCCATGTGGCTTCCTCGACTCCATGTCTATGCCACAAAACTTTCACGAGTGATATAGTCTTCTTCCTTAACTGTTTGACTTCCTGAGCCAAAATCTTGACCGACTCTTCGCCATAGGTCATATCTGGATGAATCTCAACTTCAGTCGGCTCAAATACATGCGAAGGATTTTATATATATCGACGTAGCATGGACACATGAAACATGTCGTGAATCTTTTCCAACTCTGGTGGCAAAGCCAATCAACAGGCAACAGGCCCTACTCTCTCGACAACCTCATAAGGTCCTATGAAACGAGGACTCAACTTGCCTCTTCTACCGAATCTAAGGACTTTCCTCCACGGGGAAACTTTCAAAAATACCTTACCACCCACTTGAAACTCAATTTCCTTTGGTTCAAATCTGCATAGGATTTCTATCTATCCGAGGCAGCCTTCAAGCAGTCATGAATCACTTTAACTTTCTCTCCAGTCTCTTTGACTAAATCGACCCTGTGAATCTGACTCTCTCCTAGCTCAGTTCAATATAAGGGCGTCCGGCACTTTCTCTCATACAAAGCTTCATAATGTGCCATCTTCAAACTTAACTGATAACTGTTGTTGTAGGCGAATTCAACCAATGGCAAATATCTTTCCCAACTAGCTTGAAATTCAAGAACACAACACTGCAACATGTCTTCTAAAATCTGGATCACTCTTTTTGACTGACCGTCGGTTTGCGGGTGAAATGCCGTGCTGAAATTCAACTTGGTTCCCAAAGCCTTTTGTAACTTCTTCCAAAGCCTCGAGCTAAATCTCGGGTCTCGATCTGAGATAATCGATAACGGTACCCCATGAAGCCTCACAATCTCTGAAATGTACAAGTCGGCTAATCTCTTAAGGGAGTAGTCGGTACGTACTGGTATAAAATGTGCCGACTTTGTTAGTCTATCCACAACAACCCAAATAGTTTCCTTTTTTTTTTGGGGTTACAAGTAAACCCGCCACAAAATCCATAGTGATCTGATCCCACTTCCACTCGGGGACAATGATAGGTTGAAGTAGGCCCGAAGGTATTTGGTGTTCAGCCTTTACTTGCTGACACACTAGGCACTTGGAAATAAACTCTGAAATGTCTCTTTTCATTCCTGACCACCAATACATTTTCTTTAGGTCGTTGTATATTTTCATACTACCCGGGTGGACGGACAAAAAACCACTATGTGCCTCTCTCAGAATCTTCTGAATAATGTCATTGTCCTTTGGTATACAAACTCTGTCCTTGAACATTAAACATCCATCGGTACTAATACAAAACTCGGACTCATTTTTCGTCTCACACTAAGCCATCTTAGCTTGCAACTTCTTATCACCTTTCTGAGCTTCACGGATCTCTCATAGAAATGTTGGTTTAGGCCTCAACTCTACTAGAATCGAACCATCATTAGACACAGTCAACTAAGTATTCAAGGCTTTCAAGGCAAACAATGACTTCCTACTCAATGCAACGGCGACCACATTTGCCTTTCCCGGATGGTAATCTATTATCAACTCGTAATCCTTTATCAGTTCTAACCATCGGCGTTGTCGCAAATTCAACTCCTTTTGAGTCATCAAGTACTTAAGACTCTTATGATTGGTGAATACTTGGAATTTCTCTCCATACAAATGGTGTCTCCAAATTTTCAGTGCAAACACGATGGAGACAAACTCTAAATCGTGCGTTGGGTAGTTCTTCTCATGTGGCTTCAGTTGCCTTGAAGAGTAAGCTATGACCTTACCTTCTTGCATAAGCACGCACCCCAAACCATTCAAAGAGGCATTGCTATATATCACAAACTCCTTACCCGACTCTGGTTGCACTAAAACCAGGGCTTCAGTCAATAAAGCCTTCAGTTTCTCGAAACTTTGCTGGCACTTTTTCTGTCTAATCGAACTTGAAATCTTTTTACAGTAGCCTTGTCATCGGGGTAGCTATCATAGGGAATCCATTTACAAACTGTCTATAGTATCCAGCTAACCCTAGAAAACTTCAAACTTTAGTCACATTCCTTGACGGTTTCCACTCAACAATAGCCGAGTCTTGCTTGAGTCCACTCGGATCCCGTCACCCGACATAATGTGTCCTAGGAATTTGACCTCCTTAAGGCAAAATTTACTCTTACTGAACTTGGCGTACAACTGCTTGTCTCTCAAGGTTTGCAACACAACTCTCAAATGCTCCGCGTGCTCACCCTCATCACGTGAATAAATCAATATGTCATCAATAAAGATGACGACTAATTTATCCAGATACGGTCTGAAAATGTGTTTCATCAAATCCATAAACACTGTCGAGGTATTAGTCAAACCAAAGGGCATGACGAGGAACTCATAATGCCCTTGTCTGAAACGCAATTTTCAGTATATCTTACTCCTTAACCCTTAACTAGTAGTATCCTGACCTCATGTCAATCTTGGAAAATACAGTGGCTCCCTTTAACTGATCAAACAGGTCATCAATCATTGGCAAAGGATATTTGTTCTTTACTGTTACCTTGTTGAGCTGCTTATAGTTGATACATAACCTCATCGACACATCTTTCTTTTTCACGAAAAGTACAGGAGCACCCCACGGGGAAAAGCTCGGTCTCGCGAAGCCCTTGTCCATTAGCTCTTGCAATGTGTTTTCAACTCTTTCAACTCCGTTGGAGCCATTCTGTACAGAGCAATCAAGATGGGTGCCGTACCGGAGACTAACTCGATTCCAAACTCAACTTCCCTCACTAGAGGTAAACCGAGTAATTCTTCCACAAATACGTCGGTAAATTCACAAACCACTGGTACTGATTCAATCTTCAACTCAGACACTTGATTATTCAGCACAAAAGCTAGATAAGCCTCGTATCCTTTTCTCAAACATTTCTCGGTAGTCAGAGACAATACTATTACAGACAATTTATCTGACTTATCTGGTCCAACACGAAGAATATTCCTGTCTTCACATTCCAACTCAATTACCTTTCTCTCACATTCCACTACAACACTATGAGCAATCAACCAATCAATCCCAAGGATTACATCAAATTCATTAAACGGTAATAACATCAAGTTAGCCGAGAAACAATGACCTCTAATTGTCAAAGGACAATTTCTACATACTTGGTTCAATACATATCTGCCTAAAGGATTAGACACTTTGATCACAAATTCAGTGGACTCTACTATCATGTTCATATTAGGTATCAATTCCATACAAATATAAGAGTGCGTAGATCTCGTGTCAATTAAAGCAACAATAGATATTTCATGGATAGAAAAGGTACCCATGATCACATCGGGAGACTCCACCTCTTCCCGAGCACGTATAGCATAGGTCCTTGCTGGCGTTCTGCCCTCGGACCTCACCGCGGCATCTCTTGGTGCGCCTCTACTACTAGCTCCACTTTCGAGGTTCTTTTGTGGTCTTCCCCTCAAGGGAGCACTACTTTCCCTGACATCTTGTTTTCTCTCTTTCTCATCCAACTCAAGACAATCATAGATAAAGTGTTCCAATGATCCGCACTTGAAACAACCCCTTTCATTCCCTCGACACTCACCAAAATGATGCCTACCACATTGCGAGCATTCTGGCCTATTTGGCAGAGCGCTACCGACGCTTCGACCGAAGTGGTCTGGGCTCTAAAAGTTATGTTCATTCGGTTCTTGTTTCTATTCAAAAACCCCATCGAAGCATTCGATCGGGTAGTGAATTCCCTCGATCTCATAGATAAAGACTGATGTGATTTCCCCATCTGTCTCTTCTTTAAGTCCCACGACTCAATAGCCGCTTTCCTCCTCTCTTTTACTAATTCCTCTACCTTGCATGCTCTCTCAACGAGCACTACAAATTCCCTTAGTTATAGGAAGCCAACAAATACTCGAATATCTTCATTAAGACCATCCTCAAACCTCTTACATAGTGGCTTCTGTAGACATGCACTTCCGCGCATACTTACTGAGCCTCACAAATTCAAGCTCATATTTCGTCACTGACATTCAGCCTTGTTTTAGCTCTAAGAATTCATTCCTCTTTTGATCTATGAATCTCTGGCTAATATAATTTTTCTGAAACTCTTCCTGGAAGAATTCCAAAGTGATCCTCTCTCTTGATACAATGAACACGAGAGTATTCCACCTCTGATAAGCTGAGTCCCATAGGAGTGACACTACACACTTCACGCACTCTTCAGGTGTGCATGATAGTTCATCGAATACCCTAATGGTATTTTCTAGCCAAAACTCTGCTCTCTCCGGGTCATCATCTATACTAGCCCAAAATTCCTCGGCCCCTTATTTTTGGATCTTGTCTACCAGAAGGTTCTCTCTCCTAAATAGGTCCACGCTTTATAGAGTTACCGGGGCATACTGAGGAACCGAAGGAGGTGGGGGAGGTGGAGTGTTCAGATTTGCACGAACGAACTCTGTGTACCAAGCATCCATTATTCGGAGATAGGCTTTTCTAGCCCCTTTGCCTTGGCCCATAGTCACAGGCTCACTCTCAACTGGCGCAATTCCTTCGGCGGGAGCCGGCGCGTTACTTTCCACGTCATCCGCCGTAGCTCTATCAGAATCCATTTACTATATAAAAAACATAATTTATAATTGTCAGAAATCGTCACACTATCAATATAATGGCATGTATAACTAGACTCGTACTCTCGCTAGGTTAGTCCTAGAACTGACTAAACTATAGCTCTGATACCACTAAATGTAACACCCCATACCAGTAACCCACGCCGGGACTGTAACACCCCATACCAAGCCTAGACGTTATGGCCGAATCTAGCGTGTCACATCGAAGTGTTTTTCAAAAATTGATCTTTTTGATAAAAATCCATTACTGAAATTAAATCCTTTTATTTTTATTTAACAAAAGTTCTCATCAAAATGTTTACCTTATTAACCATCAGTGTTATAATAAATTGATTTAAAAATGCGGAAGCTTTTTAAGTCGATGAAGTTTTAAACGCGTGTTTTAGAAAATAGTATTTGTTTTAAAAACTCGTCTTTACCTAGACTAGCAGTTTAAAAATATATAGTCCAAAGCCCAATTAAAAATTAAAACCCACAAACAGCCTTATACAAAATTAAAAACCCAATAGTAAAATTTAAATTGAATAAAGTCAAATGTAAGACATAACAGTCGTATGGCCATTCCAAGTCCCTCGCAGCACCAAATCGTCTAAGGCTGAGGATTACCTGTACAGTTAAAAAGGAAAGGGTGAGTTTACAAAAACTCAGTGTGTAATCCCCTAACAGACAACAGAAAATAGAATATGCAAAACAGTCTGGGCCGTAGCCTTATTCAGTAACAGAGTAGTCTGGGCTTTAGCCCTATACAATAGCAGCGTGGGCCCAAGCCTAAAACAGAAGCAATACGGAGGAAATAAGTATCCCAACCTAATCCAACTAGTACACCACCCGTACCAGCCAATGCACCATGTGGGGATTCGATCGACCCACCCAGCCAACACACCATAACGCAGCGAAGTTGCTAATAACAGAAATCGTGGCGGAGCCACTAGAATCAGACTACGTAGCAAAACCACTAGTACAGAACTTCCTCCAAATCAGACCCTAACCCCATGCAGTTTGTCATGTCACAAATATTACGTGTATGTAAAGTCATACTCAGTACAATCATATATGTAAATAATAAGCACGTTAGTCATACGGAGCATAAGGGCATAATCGTCATTTTACCATACAGGGGTATTACGGTCATTTTAGCCTATAGGGGCATTATGGTCATTTACTGACATCTCAAAAGGTCTACAGTCGCTTCGATTAACTTATGTAATCTAACTGGTCATGATAATGCAAATGGGCCCAAGGCCCATTACTCAGCCCAAGTGGGCCCACACGCTCGTGTGGCCCATGTAGCCCAAATTTAGGCACAGCTATGTGAACAACACAGCCCAATCCAATATTTACCACAAATTGTAGATTTTATTCGTGTGGGGTCCACGAGCTTATTGGGCCCACACAGCCCATTTTGGCCTATCGAGGCCCATAACGACCTCTACAGTCCTACGCCCAAGATTTGTAGGCTCGAATCACCACACGTATGATCGTACACTCGTGTGCATCAAACGCCGTATTTTGGGTTTTTGGCTTTTCGACTTTTGCTGATCTATAGTCCAATCAATGTGGAATACACACCTGTTGCAAAAACTGCACTAAGATCCACAAGCTCCAAACCCTGATTCAGTTAGGATATACCGTAAGTCTCCTAACAATAGGTTTTTAACCCTCTCTCTCTATCCCACTTAACGAAGAAGTTCTAATCACCTACCTTGGTCGATCGCCTGCAAATCTCACACTTAATCCTTTACAAGAGATAGTCCACAGACCCCCTTTAGAGATATCCTGTAATACAACTGAGACTTTAACAACCGAAAGGTTTGCACCAACTGAATAACACTTATCGAAATGTTGACCAAAAGTGAAGAGATACCGCTAATTGGCCTACCAGAGTATGCCCTTACACCAAGGCACAAAAAGGAACACCCACCCCTTAGATGGAAGATTCGACTACTCCTAAAAGTGAAAAGAGAAAAGAAACCCGAAAAAAAGAGAGTTAGGGAAACAATATTTGGCCTAGATACTTAAAGAAAAAGATGATAATAGAAAGAATAGAAATTGAACAACTCACTGATTGACCAAACATCAACTGTAAAAATCGAAAGCATAAGTAGGGAGAGAGCAATACAGTAACGGCTCGAATATTAATGGTGAAAGGATGACGAGAAGAGAGGAGATGATAAAGGTTATTCGGCAAGAGATCAAAAGGAAAGAGAAATAATTTGAGGGCTAACCGATAGGAGAAGTATGGGTAATCAAACATTAAAAGCAAAAATGGAGAAAAAGAGAGACGAAAGAGGAGAAAATGGCATAATTGGCTAGAGGGAGAACAACCGAAAATGTTTATTAGAGACGGAGAGTTAAGAGCAAAATGGTAACAAGGAAACTAAAAAGTAGTGAAAAGAGCACAAAACGAAAGAAAACACCAAAAATCAACACTACATTCGGCTTTAGAATAAAGAGTAGCCAAAAACCTGAAATGAAGAGTCCCACTCCCCCTACTAAACCGAATTCCTAAATGGTTGATGTCCACCAATGTCCACAACTCTTCCCCTCATCGAAAATCCCTTAATTTTCTCCCCCTATCCCTCCTAAAAATCCTCCTTAATCTCCTCCTTGATTTACTCCACCATCTACTCTTTGACCAATTCAAATTCCACCTTGCAAAGTTCCAATCCACTTTTCCTTCTCTTATGGCAAGAGTAGCAAAATAAATACCCATTTTACCTTGCCAAGACTTGAACCTTAGACCTCAAGCAACTACCACATGCTACTTACCACAGGACCACAAGCTCATTTGTGACACTTTTTAACCACAATTAAATATAAAGCTCACCTGCTAACGCCAGAATTCATTTAAGAGGAAAACTAAAAGTTTTGCTAAAGCCAAGATTTGAACCCAGGACTTCTAAAACACTCCCGACTACTCCGAAATTACTTAACCAATAGAGTAAACATTTTATTTGTGATATTTCTTGCACACATAAACTTTTATGTGCAGTCTCTTAGCGGCTCCCATGCACAAGGCCTAACACTTCTAGGCCCAAAATTTTGGGGCGTTACATAAATGGTATGACATGTTTTGTGATTTGTGAGTATGAAAAATGGAAGTATAAAATGTGCATGAATTATGTTTTAAATGACTAGTTTAAATGCTCATATATGTTATGTATTGGTGCCTTTGAGTTTAATATAGGTTTGTACAAATTTGGGTGGCAAACTGGCTTGGTTGTGTCTCAGCCATGTGCGTTACACAATCAGGTTGCACGACCGTGTGTCCCTTGATGTTAAGATTAAAATCAAGTCAGTATGCTCCATACGGCCTTACACACAAGTGTGTCACTTTGCCGTGTGGCATAAGTCAGTATACCCTCTAGGTTGGCACGGCCTAACACACGGGTATGTATGAACATCTTTAGGGCACACAGGCTAGGTACACGGGCATGTGTGTTGGCCGTATGAACCAAGTCAGAGAGTTACACAGGGTCAGACATGAGCTAGGACACGGCCATGTGCTCCCATTTTGAATGTCCACATGGCCTATAACATGGGCGTGTTTGTTGGCAGTGTGAGACAGACAGCCGGGCAACACGGGCCTGTGTCCCCTGTTTTGAAAAAAATTTTCTAGGTGTTCTATGAGTTTTCAAAGTTATCAGTTTAGTCCCAAACCACCCCAAATGCATATTTAAGGCCTCGTAGGCTCGAATTAGGGACAAAATGTTTGGTTGTGAATGGAATGTATATGATTTGATTAATTATATGTGAAATGTATGTTTAAATGTGATACATGTCTGATAATGCTCTATAACCTTATTCCGACGTTGAATACGAGTGAGGGGTGTTACAAGATTTGTCTCCTTCCATCTCTTTAGTACCTTAGCCAAATTACTCAAACAAACATCATAAGTGTTACCAAAAATAGAAAAATCATCCATGAAAGCCTCAACAAAATTTTCAACTATAATAGTGAAAATTGCCATCATACATCGCTGAAATGTGGCAGGTGCATTACATAGCCGAAAGGCACTCACCTAAAATAAAATTTACCATATGGACAAGTGAAACTAGTATCCCAAATATCCATCTAAGAAGTAATAAAATTTCCTACCTGCAGTCGATCTAACATTTGGTCCATAAAAGGCAATGGAAAATGATCCTTACAAGTTACTTTGTTCAACTTTCTGTAATCAATACAGATTCTCCAACCTATGATAGTTTTCATCATGATTATGTTCTCAACAATCGTGATCCCATCTTTCTTTGGTACGCATTGTATTGGACTTACCCAAGAATAATCTCAGATAGGGTAAGTAATTCTCGTATCTAACCATTTAATTACCTCCTTTCGTACTACTTCTTTCATGATAAATTTATGTCTCCTTTGCCCATCAATTTCACCTTTTTCACCTTCCTCTAAAATAATTTTATGCATACAGAAGGAAGGGCTAATACCTCATATGTCAGCTATGGTCCAACCAATTACTTTTTAAAATTTCTTTAAAACATCAATCAGCTGCTCCTCTTGATGTTCTGTCAAGTCCACTGAAACAATCACAAGCAAAGTAGAACTGTTACGAATATAAATGTATTTTAAATAAGTACCTTTAGTTCAAGTTTAGGCAGTTCCTCAATTAACAACTTGGGTTGTGTAAATTCTTGAACTTCGAATTGTAGCAGTTCGAACCACAGTGGTTGATCATAACTCCTAAAATTGGCTTCCACTAAAGCCAAACCTTCATTACCTTTTTCATCTTCAAATGGTTTAGACCCTAAAGTGGTCTCCAATAGGTCTTCTTCAAGATTACTAGAATACCCCTTTGTATGGAAATTACCATGATACCCCTAAGTGTAAAATGACCTTTATACCCCTAGGGTTAATTTTTTCTGAAAAGCATGATGATTTAAATTTGTATTATGTATGCCATGAATGAATATCTGTTGCATGGGGACATGGGTTATATTATGGAGGAAGTGTCCTGGTGACTATGCCACAAATTTTCTGATCTAGTGGCTCTGCCACATATATATCTGTTCTGGTGGCTCAGCCACAACTATCTGTTTCTGGTGACTCTGTCACATTATCAGTTCTGGCAGC
Organism: Gossypium anomalum; assembly: GCA_025698475.1. NCBI lineage: Eukaryota > Viridiplantae > Streptophyta > Magnoliopsida > Malvales > Malvaceae > Gossypium > Gossypium anomalum. The sequence continues at coordinate 32,687,582 of CM046959.1, read as the reverse complement.
CATGCTGCATATTTCTGTGGTGTGTAGCAGTTGGGTGGGTTGAGTAGTCTCCCTGCATGGTGAAAGGATGGTATGGGGGTGTATATGGTTGGATATGGGTTGGGTTTTTGCATAAACATGTAATATACATGCGATCGATTGTTATGGGCCTATGGCTTTTATTCGAATTCTATTCTGGGCTAAGGATAATTTATTCTGTTTCTATGGTTTGAACTGACTTAGGCTATGGTTGGGTTTATTTACACACTGAGTTTTCCCAAACTCACCCCTTTGTTTTATCCACGCAGGTGATCCCCAACCATAGTGGGCTTGGAGCCGTGAGGGATTCGGAGTGGCTACATGTTTCTGCAAACTTGGTTTCTTTCTGGTGAACTGGACGTCCTTTTATTTTCGTTTACAATTTTGGGTTTTTAAATGTAATAAGGCCGCTTAATTATTTTATTTTTATTGTTTTGATTTATGTTTTATCATGATAAAAATGATACATTATAACTATCGAAATTGATTAGCTTTAGGGTGCGATTTCAAAAATAATAATTGATTTCAAAACATCACGACTACAAGCAAAACTTCCGCTAAGAAAATGTTTTCCAAAAATAGTCACTTTTACTTTCTTGAACGGACTTAATCAAATTGTTTTCCTAAAAACATAAACGACATTAAAGTGTGGCAATGGCGGTGTGCATGTCTAGGATTGGATCCGAAGGTAGCTTGGTACTTAAGCAGTCTGACGGACTCACCTCCTCTTTTTCGGTTTCCTACCTGGTGCACAGCTTCCATTCACTTTAATCTATTTAAAAGGGTATCTTTTAAAACACCAACTAAGTTTTCTAAACTAAGTAATACAGAATATTTTGAACGCTTCGATGTGGCACGTCGGATCCGGTCTTAACGTCTAGGTCAGGTTTGGGGTGTTACATTTAGTGGTATCAGAGCCAAGTTGCAACAACTCGGCTGTGGAATAAGTTTACAAAAAAATAAAGGTTTTCGAAAATAAAAGTTTTATAAAGATTGTAAAACTCTATTTTCAAAATCTGGAACTTTGAGTGGCATTCCGAATCTCCGGCCCAAGTCTGTAAGTATTCTAAGCTTTTCTGAATATATTCTGAATTATCTGTCTGTACTGAAACCCTTCTAGAATACTCTAGATAGGATGCTACTGAAACCATAAGAAAACTTGATAAAAGACTAAAACGGTAGCTAGACATCGATTCTGCGAAAACAAATCTGAAATACTGAATCATAAAACATCTGTAATAATCACTGGAATGTTGAAATTAGTGCATAAAATTCGTAAAACAGATAATACGATATGAGTACACGAGCAGCTCGTGGAAGAGGCCGTGGACGAGGCCGATGTAGTGCTCGAGTAAGAACTGCGTCTTCTAGGCATATGCCGATAGCGGAGGCACCGGTACCATCGATAACTAAAGTGGAGTCTCATGATCGTGGTGTCAGGGAAGACGTCCTATCGCAGGCTATGCTTCGTGTTTTGGAAAGGGTTACCGGGGCAAGTTCGGGCAACAGGATTCGAGGTTCGATTTCTGAATGACTCCGGGCTAACGGAGCGGAGATCTTTAGGGGCGTATCCAGTGTAGCCCCGAATGTGGCAGAATATTGGTTGGAGGCCACAGAATGAATTATGGATGACTTGGACTGCTCTGTGGAGCAGAAACTGAAGGGGGCCGTATCGTTGCTGCGAGATGAGGCTTATCAGTGGTGGCTCACCGTGAGAGATGGAACCCCAGCTGATAGGGTCACTTGGGAGCTGTTTAAGACAGCCTTTGAAGGGAAGTATGTTGGGGCGAGTTATGTGGACGCCCGCAGGAAGGAATTCTTGAATCCGGTTCAAGGAAATAAGTCGGTTGCAGAGTACGAGGCTGAGTTTCTGAGGCTAAGCCGGTATGCTGTGGGAATAGTCACTACGGAGTATGAGCGTAGTGTTCACTTCAAGGATGGACTCAGAGATGATCTTAAGTGCTGATTGCTCCGCAAAGGGAGCGTGATTTCACGGTTCTAGTGGAAAAAGCTAAGATAGCTGAGGAGGTGAAGCGTACTGAGAGGCAGAACCGTAAGAAAGATCGGAACCATTTCCAGAGGGATTCCGGACCTTCAGGTGGAGCAAATAAGAATGTCAAAAGGGCGAGAGTAGAGGAGCCAGTTCGAGCAGTTTCGATGAATGTGGTTAGACCACCAATCTGTGGAGACTGTGGTAAGGTACACTTGGGTGAGTGTAGGAAATGTTCTGGTGCTTGTTTCCGATGCGGATCTATGGAGCATAGAGTTAAAGACTGCCCTCAGAGAGCTGATCAGGTTCAAGTTACCGAACAGAGGGTTGCTCAACCCATGAGAGGTGGACCACAACCACCACGTGGACGTGGACAAGGTAGAGGAGGAAATGGAAATGGTCGAGGACGAGGGGCGCCTGGAAAAGGTGCTGGAAATGCTGAGGCTCGACAGCCAGCATTGATGTATGCAGCTTGTCGTCGTGAGGAGGGCGACGCACCTGACGTAATAATTGGTACGTTTTTGGTTTCTAGCATGCCGTATACTACTTTAGTGGATATTGGATCTACTCATTTCTATGTTGCATGTGCCATATCTGGGTCGTTGGGTGTGCGCTCAGAGAAGATTGTGAGTGGGGTATCGGTGCTAAGTCCTTTGGGTCACTCGGTTAGGGTAGACAAACTGTATAGGGATGTACCCTTAGAAACTCAAGGTAGGATTTTTCCTGGAGATCTGCTGGAGTTTTCATTCGGAGAGTTTGATCTCATTCTGGGAATGGACTGGCTAGTTAAGCATAAGGCGACTTTGGATTGTGTTGCTAAGCGAATGGTGCTAAAGACCACAGAAGGTGAGGAGGTTAGGATGATGGGTGAACGAAGGGACTATTTGTCTAATGTGGTGTCAGCATTGAGGGCTGAAAAGTGGATTCAGAAAGGTTGTGAGGCCTATTTGGCATTCGTAAGTCAGTCAAAAGAGGAGGGGCTGACAGTGGATAAGGTTACGACTGTAAAAGAGTTCTAAGATGTTTTTCCATAAGAGCTTCGGGGATTACCTCCAAACCGAGAGGTCGAGTTTGGAATAGACTTGTTGCCTAGAACGGCGCCAGTGTCCATCGCACCGTATAGGATGGCACCGAAGGAGTTAGTAGAGCTGAAAGCTCAAATTCAAGAGTTGTTGGATAGAGGCTTCATTAGGCCAAGTGTGTCTCCATGGGGAGCACCAATGCTATTCGTGAAAAAGAAAGATGGGACGATGCGAATGTGTATTGATTATCGCCAGTTGAACAAACTGACGATTAAGAATAAGTATCCACTGCCAAGGATTGACGATCTATTTGACCAACTTAGAGGAGCTTCTGTATTTTCCAAGATCGACCTTCGATCTGGATATCATCAGTTAAGGGTCAAAGAGGCAAATATCCATAAGACAGCATTCAAGACTCGGTATGGTCATTACGAATTTCTAGTTATGCCATTTGGACTGACAAATGCTCCTATAGCATTTATGGATTTGATGAATCGTATGTTCCAACCATTCTTGGATCGGTTCGTAGTCGTCTTTGTTGATGATATTTTGGTATATTCTAAAACGGAAGCGAAACATGATGAATATCTCCGCATTGTCTTTTGCAAGTGTTAAGGAGAAGGAACTCTATGCGAAGTTCAAGCAAGTATGAATTCGGTTGAGGAGGTAACCTTCTTAGGACATGTGGTCTCTGCTGAGGGGATTAAGGTGGACCCTCGTAAGATTGAAGCAATTCTAGAATGGATGTCACCTAGGTCGGTGTCAGAAATTCGTAGTTTCCTAGGCTTGGCAGGATACTATAGGAGGTTTGTGGAAGGTTTTTCTGTGATGGCGGCACCTTTGATGAAACTCATAAAAAAAGAGTACATTTGTATGGGTGAGAAGCAGCAAGAAGCTTTTGAGAGGTTGAAGAAAGTTACGATGAAGCACCTGTGTTAATTCAACCAGAGCCTGGGAAGGATTTTACTGTGTACAGTGATACGTCACACGTAGGTTTGGGTTGTGTGTTGATGCAAGAGGGTAAGGTGGTTGCTTATGCATCACGACGACTTAAGCCTCACGAAGGAAACTATCCTACTCATGATTTGGAGTTGGCGTGATGATCTTTGCACTTAAGATTTGGAGACATTACTTGTACGGAGAAAGGTGTATTATATACACAGATCATAAGAGTCTTAAGTATTTGCTGACTCAGAAGGAACTAAACCTTAGGCAAAGGAGATGGATCGAGTTGCTTAAGGATTATGATTGTTCGATCGAATATCACCCAGGCAAGGCTAATGTGGTAGCCGATGCTTTAAGTCGTAGAGCTATATCTGATCTGAGAGCAATGTTTGCTCGCTAAGTCTGTTTGATGATGGAAGTCTGTTGGCTGAATTGCAAGTAAGGCCAACTTGGGTGGATTGGATTAAGGAAAAGCAGTTGAAAGATGAGTCTTTGGTCGCTCATTTTCAACAAGTTAAGGAAGGGGAAACTTCTAAGTTTGGGTTGAATAGCGAAGGAGTTTTGTGCTTCCGAGGAAGAATTTGTGTTCCGAAGGACTCTGACTTGAGACAGTCAATACTTAATGAAGCTCATGGGGGACTTTGTGCTATGCATCCTGGAGGGAATAAGTTGTATCACGACTTGCGAGAATTGTATTGGTGGCCTGGGCTTAAACAAGAAGTAACATAATTCGTAGGGAAATGTCTAACATGCCAGCAAGTGAAAGCTGAGCATCAATTACCTTCTAGATTGTTGCAGCCAGTAAAGATACCACTTTGGAAGTGGAAGAGGGTAACCATGGACTTTGTGAGTGGGCTACCCTTGACACCATCGAAGAAAGACTCGATATGGGTGATTGTGGATAGGTTGACCAAATCGACTCATTTCATACCTGTTCGTACTGACTTCTCACTTCAGAAGTTAGCCAAGTTGTATGTGGCGGAGATTGTGCGACTTCATGGTGTCCCAGTTTCGATTATCTCTGACCGAGATCCTAGATTCACATCTCAATTTTGGCAGAAGCTACATGAGGTATTGGGGACACGATTGAACTTTAGTACGACTTTCCATCCCCAAACTGATGGTCAGTCAGAAAGAGTTATTCAGATTCTGGAGGACATGTTGAGGGGATGTGTTATTGACTTTCGAGGTAGTTGGGAGGATTACTTGCCGTTGGCAAAATTTGCGTACAATAACAATTATCAGGCGAGTATTCAAATGACACTATATGAAGCACTGTATAGGCGAAGATGTCGTACACCTAGTTGTTGGACCGAGTTGGGAGCAGCGGGTTCTTGGACCGAGTTGGTGGCGATCATCGAGGATAATGTCAAGCTGATTAGAGACCGATTGAAGGAAGCAGCTGATAGGCAAAAGTCGTATGCAGATTTGAAGCGTAAGGAGATTGGATACTCAGTAGGTGATATGGTCTTCTTAAAGGTTTCTCCTTGGAAGAAGATATTAAGGTTTGGTAAGCAGGGCAAGTTGAGTCCGCGGTTCATTGGGCCTTATCGGGTTTTGAAGTGAGTAGGCCCAGTGGCTTATCAGTAGGAATTGCCTCCAGAGTTAGACAGGATTCACGATGTTTTTCACGTCTCCATGTTAAGACGTTATCGTTCTGACCCTACTCATGTCGTGCCGGTTATAGAAATTGAGGTGCAAACTGATTTGACCTTTGAGGAGGAGCCTATGCAAATATTGGATCGAGATGTTAAGGTTCTGAGAAGGAAATCTGTTCCATTAGTAAAGGTGCTTTGGTGTAACCATGGTAGATAGGAAGCTACTTGGGAGCCAGAAGAGGCAATGCAACAGCAATACCCCCATCTGTTTGGACCAGGTAAATTTCGAGGACGAAATTTCTTCAAGGAGGGTACAGTTGTAACGCCCCAATTTTTGGGAATTCTGAAAATGTCGGTAAAATTTAATATTCTGTGTTTTGTCTGCTTGGTGTAGAATTAATTATGTTAGTGGGCCTCTAGAAGGCCCAAGCTTAAGTTAAAACCCGGTAGTTTTAGTTAATTTTAATTCCATAAGAAAAAATGGTTCTAGTAAGCTGGGCTTTTAAGTATTAATTGTGTAAAATAAAACACAAGGAAGCAAGTAGCATAGTGGCATGTGACGCCACTGGGAAGGCTATAAGTGGCGTGTGGATGTTGGGGAGCACCCAGGTTCAAGTCACAATGACAGCATATTAAGGGAATTATTTTTATGAGTATGAAAGGTAAGTAATGGAACTGAAGTGAAAGACTGTTAGGAAGAGTTGGAGTTGCTCAGGAGATTGAGTAAGGAGGGGATAAGGGAGAGGATTTAGGAGCTGATTGGGGAGAGCTGTGTTGGCCGGATAGTGGACTCTTAAGGAGCAAGAGTTGGCCAGCCAAGGGGAGCTTTAAGGAGGCAAAATTCGGCTAGGGTTAGTGCCAGTATAAATTCAGCATTTAGGGTAATTTGTGCCGTTTCCTGATTGTTCTCCTCATCTTTTCTTTTCTCCTCTCTTTATCCATTTTCTTTTTCTTCTTCTTTCCTCCATAGCCGAATATTCTTACCATCCTATTCATCTCCATCTTTTTCTTCAAACGTTTCTAAACCCTCATAGTCATTTGCCATAAAAAGCCGAAATCCCGCAAGCTATACTCACTACTTGTGCCGATTTCTCCAAAGCCAAATCCTTCAATATTTTTGTTCTTTTGTGATCAAAATTCCTCTTCTCTAAACCCTTAATATTTGTCGGCAACATTACTTCAAGGTTATAGCCTCAAATCATCACCTTCTTCATCACCTAAAAAGCTAAAAATACCATAGATTTAGGGGCTTATAGCTGAAACTTCAAATCTCTTGGATTCGAGTTCTACCATCATTTAGAGGATAAATATACATCAGATCTACGTAGAAATCAGAAAGGAATAAGTGGTAAGTGCTCATCACTTCAGATCTAGTCTTATTTTACAAGTTAGGATAAAGCCGAAGTCCCTAAAATCTAGGGAGGCTGTCAATTTGGGCATAGGGCTTTAAGGGTCTTTAACCGATGATTTCTTTTGGTGATTAGTGTCTTCTTGAGTGTTGGATCGAAGGCTTGGATCTTTGGAGCAACCAGACTTGGATCTAGTCATTGGTTTTCGGCAAAAAGGTAAGGTTTTTAAGGCTTTTGGGGACATAGTTCGAATAGTGGTAAGTGAATATTGAGATTAGTGCTATAGTTTGCAATCTAAGAATTGTGTTAATCCATTGTAAGGCATCGTAAGGGATCTTAGTAGCAGTCGTTACGAAACAGGTGTGTAACTGACACCCTCTCATAGACTAGATCGGCAAAAGCCGAAAAGTCAAAATGCCGAAAAGCCGGTATTTTGGGAACTTACGAGTGTGCGAATACTCGTAAGATAAATGGGTTAATAATTCTGGTAATATGAAGTGATAAAACTGCAGTACGCGCAATTTCGTGCATTATTGAAATTTTGGGCTTAATGGGCCAAAAATCGGTTAATAGGCCAACGGGCCCAATTCGGTAAGTATGCGCGGTAAGTGTTTCTGATTGCACGTAAATGATAGAAATATGCATGAAAACCCTAAGATAGCTAAATTACTAGAATACCCCTTTGTATGGAAAATTACCATGATACCTCTAGGTGTAAAATGACCTTTATACCCCTAGGGTTAATTTTGTCTGAAAAGCAAGATGATTTAAATTTATATGATGTATGCCATGAATGAATATCTGTTGCATGGGGACATGGGTTATATTATAGAGGACGCGTCCTGGTGGATATGCCACAAATTATCTGATCTGGTGGCTCTGCCACATATATATCTGTTCTGGTGGCTCAGCCACAATTATCTGTTTCTGGTGACTCTGTCACATTATCTGTTCTGGCAGGCATGTTGCATATTTCTGTGGTGTGTAGCGGTTGGGTGGGTCGAGTAGTCTCCCCAAATGGTGAAAGGATGGTATGGGGGTGTACATGGTTGGATATGGGTTGGGTTTTTGCATAAACATGTAATATCTGTTCTGATCTGTTATGGGCCTATGGGCTTTATTCTGAATTCTGTTCTGGGCTAAGGCTAATTTATTTTGTTTCTGTGGTTTGAACTGACTTAGGCTATGGTTGGGTTTATTTACACACTGAGTTTTCCCAAACTCACCCCTTTGTTTTATCCACGTAGGTGATCCCCAACCATAGTGGGCTTGGAGCCGTGAGGGATTCGGAGTGGCCACATGTTTTTGCAAACTTGGTTTCTTTCTAGTGAATTGGACGTCCTTTTATTTTCGTTTACAATTTTGGGTTTTTAAATGTAATAAGGCCGCTTAATTATTTTATTTTTATGGTTTTGATTTATGTTTTATCATGATAAAAATGATACATTATAACTATTAAAATTGATTAGCTTTAGGACGCAATTTCAAAAATAATAATTGATTTCAAAACATCACGACTACAAGCAAGACTTCCGCTAAGAAAATGTTTTCCAAAGATAGTCACTTTTTCTTTCTTGAACGGACTTAATCAAATTGTTTTCCTAAAAACATACACGACGTTAAAGTGTGGCAATGGAGGTGTGCATGTCTAGGATTGGATCCGAAGGAGCTTGGTACTTAGCGGTCAAGCGGCGGACTCACCTCCTTTTCCGGTTTCTTACCTGGTGCACAGCTTCCATTCACTTTAATCTATTTAAAAGGGTATCTTTTAAAACACCAACTAAGTTTTCTAAACTAAGTAATACGGAATGTTTTGAACGCTTCGATATGGCACGTCAGATCTGGTCATAACGTCTAGGCTAGGTTTGGGGTGTTACACTAAGGTTTCTAATTCCTCCATTAATGAACACTCTTCCATTGCATTGGGAAATTTCACCGCTTCCAGAACGTTAAAAGTTTCCTTACCATCTTGAAATCACATGGTGAGTTTTTCTTTTTGCACTGTAACACCCATAACCCGTATTTGTCACTAGATTAGGGCTATGGAGCATTAATGAAGCATAACATCATACAACACACAATTTATTATCATAAATTGATCACAAGGTAAATCATAGCAACATTAATAAAAAGCATACATACGAGCCCTCGAGGCCCTAAAAAGACATTAGAAATAATTCGAGACTAAATCAAAAACATATAAAATTTTTAAAAAAAGGCAAAATTTTCAAACTACAGGGGTCACACGGCCATGTGACTCACACAGCCAAGAGACATGCCCCTGTCTTAGGCCATGTGGACATTTGAATTAGGGACACACGGTCATGTCCCAGCCCATGTCCTTACCCGTGTAACTCACTGACTTGGGTCACACGACCAAGCCACACACCCGTATGCCAGGCCGTGTACCTTTCAAAATAACCCCACATGCCCGTATGCCAAGTCGTGTACCTTTCGAAATAAACCCACATGCCCGTATGCTAGGCCATGTAATAGTCTGTCTTGCAACCATTTGAAAGCTACAGGAGATAGATGGGCGTGTCGCCTGGCCGTGTGTCATACAGGGCTGAGACACACGCCCATGTCACTGCCCATGTGGATGAAGAATTGGCCATTTCCAAACCTTTTTTGTTACTTAAATTCACATCTCATGTACAAGCCATTTGCACCTAAAATCAAGCATTCAAAACACACTTTACATATGCATATTCAAGCTTACACAACATAGAAACTACCCATTCAACCAATATGCCAAAATGGCACCCCAATTTCAACAATCAAACTTACCTAACACCTAACCATTTCATTCAATAAAAATTACCAATTGAACAATTTCAAAGCCACATTTATCCATATGTTCATATACCAAAATGCATCCACAACCAACACCAAATGACCATTTTCGCAACTAAAATGTACCATACCAATTTGACCAAAAGACAATCACTTCCAAACTATCAAAACTAGCCATTTTCAACATCATGCTACATTCATTCCACACCAACCATTAATTGCTACCATACCATTTCCATCAACAATTCCTTATCATCATCTTAACCAACACAACATCAAATTAACATCCACACAAAATACAATATAATCTTAATATTATACCAACTAGTTCATTAACCAAAATAACATATATACAAGCCACACATAATGGCTAAATTCATTAAACAAGACACCTATACATGCCATTATAACCATGACTCAAAATCATCAAAATCTACCGATTTAGTCGATGCATAGTGTGATGGACCTTCGACAAGCTTCCAACCAGCACGAACCTCCGATTATCTAGAAACATAGGAGAAAATCACACAAGTAAGCATATAATGCTCAATAAGTTCATAAATCATAAAAAATACTTACCATTTCATTATAAAAGCTTAAAGGCAATTGATGAACATATCCAACATTGCTTGGCACAAGCCTAAGCAATTGTGATTAGCATATAACTTGTAACACCCCTAACCCGTACCTGTCGCCGGAGGGTTAAAGAGTATTACCATGTACAAAAGAGACATATCAAGATAACTAGGTATAGTGATTCATTCTTAGGTTCAATTCACATCGAACATTGAAAACATTAATTAAATCTCAAACACACATTCAGCTTAACCATTTGGCACACATACAGTAACTTATCAAGCCATTTTCGGATGGCTACACATATATACATCATCAAAAAGATAATTATTTAACAACAAAAAGTCAAGCCTACACATGCCATTATCGAATTTTAACTACTAGAGTACCAAAAAGTTTAGATAGTGTGGACGACTTTGACTTTGAGATCCCTGAGACCGTAGCTGACTAACAAAATCTACAAAACAGAGAATTAAGGCAACAAAGTAAGCATTACCATGCTTAGTAAATTTTAAGCATTTCAAACAATTGAAATGTTATCATTAAAATCAAACATTAAGTATCAATAAGTTCATATTCAATTTATAAATCATTTAACCGATAATACACAAGCATACTAGTTATAAGACTTAGTGGCCGAATACATACACGTATACTCACGAGACTTTTAGCACATATGTTACCATACTATTTAGCTCATACAATTAAATTTAGACATATACTTTCATATAACAATGAACATCAACCGAATAGGCTATTCTCTTATTCGTAGATACAGTACTTATCCACATACATGCATATATATATACAAATTGATATATACATATGTATATATATAATTATCATTCTTTGATAATAATAGTTTGCTTTAAAAAAAAACATCAATTGACATATGAGTACGTAATACGTACCTGGCTATCTTAATGTATCATACAAAATCAATAGTGGTTTCTTCGAATATTCGAATTCACAATTTTACTCAAATCACCGACGTTAAGCCTGCTAGGCTTAAAACCCGGGTCCAATTTCTAGCACAAAGCTTGCAGGACTATAAGCCCGGATATATTTTCAGCACGTAGCCTGCGGACCTCAAGTCCGGATATATTTCCAGCACGTAGCCTGCTGACCTCAAGTCCAGATATGTTTCCAGCATGTAGCCTGCGGACCTCAAGTCCGGATATGTTTCCAGCATGTAGCCTGATGACCTCAAGTCCGGATATATTATTCCAGCAAGAAGCCTGCGAGTCTTTGAGCCCGGATATAATTCCAGTATTTAGAACATTTTACATTATTAGTAGTCATTAGCTACGTTCGGACATAAGCTTCATATAAACACCATTGTTTTATTTCGGTATAAATTCATGCACAAATATCACACATATCTTTCATCAATCAAACTTAACCCGAATTTACCATTCAACTTAATTCAAATACATATATAAGTCAAGGCATCATCAAATTTATACTAAAGGCGAATACTCAAAACTTACCTCGGATATTTTAGATGATTGTAGATAATTTACTCGTCTTCTTTCTCCTTTCCCCTATTTGATTTAGACCCCTTTTGTTCTTGATCTCCTCCTTAATTAAACAAATAGATTTATTAAAATTACTTACTCAACTTTACTTCCTAGTAGTCACATTAAACGATCAAATAAAACTCCAATACATATTCTATTATTTTTTTATTTTTTTATTTAAAATATGACATGAATCAATTTCCTAAATATCTAATTCGCAAACTCAACAATATTCATATAACTTATCATGCCTTCATATGAATAGATTCATTTAAGATCATTATACGACCCATTCAACCCCAATTACTCAAGATTAAACTTTCATACACAATTTCCACTCATGATCAAATGTAACAAATTACTTATAGATTACACTATTGCCAAACAATGACCGAATATGCATATCAAATAATTAGGTTACTTACACTTAACTCACATAGACAAAACACATATAACTTAAGGGTTCAAATATGAATGCCACCCAAACTTCCTATGACTTAACCCTTAACCCCTTATTGCCGAATATTCATTTAATAATCAACTCACATACTCATACATGGACGATTTGAAATTTCCTTTAACCAATTATACAATCGGCAATGGCTACAATAAATTAACAAGCCTTAGAAACTTCTTTAACCTTTTAATTTCATCTTATTACCCCTAAAGTCCGAATGCACACACATAATAAAATATAATGCCAAACATCATTAACTAATAAAATCACACATACACAATTTATATACAAATTTCATCCTTACAATGCATATAGTTCATTCGGCCATTCATCACTCACCTAACAAAACTTCATATCAAATTCCTATGACCGATCACACATATACTTACATTCCAATATTCGTAACATCCAAAAATCACATTCTAAATAAAATAGTCATGAATAATGCCGAATCCCTAAGTGTTCAAACATAATTTTTTACTCAATTCAAAACATATAAACAACATTTGTTCAAGACATCAAACCTCTTTAATTTCGGCCATTACTAATATAAACATTTACAAATCATATTCTTAGGAAGACCAATTTCTTTCCACAACGCATTCATCATCAATACTTAGATTAAACAACCAAAATTCCTTGCTTTATACCCTAGCCGAATGCTCCAATCATCCATCAATATTACAAATTTAAGCATGGGCTAAGTAAGAACCATGATTATTTACCTAAAACAAGTTAAAATTTCACAATTTAACATAATATACTAACCTCCTTAATGACTCAAGTGACCAAAAGTTCTTCCCTCCCTTTTTTTCTTTCATTCGGCCAAGATGAACAAGAATGGAGCTTTGTTTTTATCAGCCCTTTTTTTTTTTATTCATTAACAATATAAAATTATACAACCATTATAAGTAATTATTTATATCTATTTTTAATATAAATTCCTCATCATGGCCGGCCACTATAAACAAAAAGGGATATTTGACATGCAAGTACAAGCATTTTATATCATGCACTAATAGGCCACTTTAACATTTACCTAGCACATTTCTAAATTTTCTCACACAAGTCCTATTTAATAAATTTCACATACTATTAACAAAGTTTAAGCATGAAATTTTTCACACATGCATATTCATATATAATAATCATCAATTATAACGGTTAATTATTTTTATGACTCGATTTTGTGGTCCCAAAACCACTTTCCAACTAGGGTCAAATTAGGGCTGTCACATAACTTAATCAAATTCATTACACAACAAAGAGCTTCTTTAAGCTTTCCATATAAACATTCATACGATTATGAACATACTAAAAATATTTAATCACTATCATCTCATACCTTTGTCACGCTTTCATGACATTATAAGTTGAAGCTTATACAGATCCTTCCCCTTTTGTGTACCCGTTGAACAACTAGAATAATATTGGATACTCGGGAATCTCGTACACTATGTGCTAACACATGGTTAAAACTACTACTATCTCATATCTCATACAATTACTTTCTCTTGAGCCATACGTGGGTCTGCTTACACAAGCTATCAGTCAGAACATAGCTACACAGTGCTGCTCACACATACTGCCAAGTAACCACAGCATATGCCTGAAACTCAGCCACTAGTAAGATGTACAAGACTAGCACCTAAAACACGGTAACCCCTATTGACATGCAATTTGTATCCTATATATTCCTAAGGTTCAAACGGGATCCGAAAGTCACCGAAACTTCGTTGAATATTTTCGTAGAGTCGTAATACCAGGAATATAATAAAAAAGCATTTAAATCTTACATAATTCATTACTAATGAAATATACGAACTTACCTCAAATATAAAAGCCTATTTTTGTCTACACGGGCGTGTGTCTCAGCCGTGTATGACACACAGTTATGTTACATGGTCGTGTGTCCCCTGGGGTACCCTACAATTTTAAGTCAGTATACCTATAATTTTGACATGGTCTTGACACACGGACGTGTCTGGTGGCCGTGTAAGGCACACAGCCTTGGCACATGAGAGCGTGTGGCCATTTCGAATGGTACACGGGCTATACACACGAGATTATGGTTAGCCATGTGACCCAAGCCAGTAGCCTCCCTAAATTTCACACAGCCTGGCATGCGGGCGTGTTTTGTGGCTGTGTGGATAAGTCAGTATGTATGCCCTATTTTGCCACGGTGTAACAACCTGATTTAGGGCCTAGTCAAAACAGTGGTCTCGGGACCACAAATTTAAAGTTAGAAAATTTATTTTATTATTAGTATGGAGCCATGACATGATTTTATTAGTGTATGGAAAATTTGGTGAGTCAATTTTGATGTTTGTGAGCCCGATTGTGAAAAAAAAACTAAATCGCATAAAAGGTAAAAGTTGCATTTTAGTGCCCAAATGTGTTAAATAACTAGAGAATTAAAATTGAAGGTCTTTAAAGGGAAATTAGACCCATTTTAGAGTGCTTGGCTGGCCATAGAGTCAAAGGGGGACAAAATTTTTGTGTTTGGTTGTTAGGTGACTTATTTGGACTAAAATAAAGAAAAAAATGATATCATCTTCTTCCCATTTCTTTCTCCACCGAAAATATCAGCAAAAGCGGGGTTTTTGAAGCTTTGAAATTTCAGCAATTTATCACCTCAACAAATCAAGAATTACCAAATCCGAACCTAGACCGAGGGAAAGCTAAGCAAATCGACTAAATCGACTAGTCGTGTGTATTTTGTAATCCGAGGTAAGTTGTACGTAAATAATACAACTACATTGTTAATGCATGTATTCAAATTATTATTGGTTTGATATAGTATGAATTGCTAGAAGTGAACTGAGAATGCATATTAATGATTGAGATAATAGAAAGATCCCGTTGGAACCCTAGGAAACAAACCGAATATTCATGCCATGACATTCGAGTTATTTGTGCGCTAGTGTAAGACATGTCTGGGACATGCATCAGCCACATAATGAGAGCCAGTGTGAGACCATGCCTGGGACATGGCATCGGCATTGAGATGAGTGCTAGTGTAAGACATGTTTGGGACATGTATCGGCCTCGAAGATGATAGCCAGTGTAAGACATGTCTGGGACATGCATCGACTAAGAGTTGTGCTAGTGTAAGACATGTCTAGGACATGCATCAGCACGTATATACGAGAGCTAGTTTAAGACCATGTTTGGGACATGGCTTCGGCCTCGATGAAGATAGCCAGTGTAAAACCATGTCTGGGACATGGCATCGGTAACTTATCCCATGTTTGAGGCTTATAGAATATCTGGTAGTATTTCGAAAGGTTCAACGTTAAAATTTACGAAAGTGAGTAAATAGAGGAAGTATAATAATGTTGTGAGTGGTACAGGTACCTATTTGGTATGCATGACTAATGAGCTCAAATTAGAAAGTGTGACTTGAATAGTCGGTAATGAGTAAGTCAAGTTTATGCTTACCTTTGAACTATAAGTATGATGACTAATGGTGAAGTTGTTGTTGTATATTTATTTATATGCAACTTACTAAACTTTATGCTTACTCTCTTTCCTTCCCCTTTTTCTTTCAGTGCTGCTTAACTAGCTCAAGGATCCCTTGAAGTCAGAGATATCGATCACACTATCAACCGTAATACTCGGTATAGTAGGATTTATATTTTTGATTATGGCATGTATAGGGTTAGACCTTATTATTTTGTGTCCTGAGAATTGGCCAAACGTGTTGGTCTAGAATAGATTCCACTCTCTACAATAAGCCTTGAATGAGGGCTAACATCCCTTTTGAATTTATAAAAGATGCATCTTCATGGTTGAATGTGTAACACCCTTCACCCGTATCCGACTCCGGAACAAGGTTCGAGGCGTTACCGGACTTAAACATTCACAAACATATAAAATCGGGTCACAAAGTTCTGCCCAAAATTAAAACTTGCAAACCACAATGAATAAAGACCACATCTCATGGCCATGTACAAAAGCTCAATGTAGGCCAATACGTAAACCAAATCATAATAATGATACATGACATGAAATAAACTTCTTATACATGCCACTCACATGAAAACATTTAACATATACTAGCCAATACTCCAAGGGTAATGGCTTGATAGTGTGATGCTGCCTCCGACGATCTCCAACCCCTGAGCTGACCTGACAAACTAAAAATAAATGAAAAGAAGGAAGTAAGCTTTACGCTTAGTAAGCAAGTACATAAATAATGAATAAAGAATTTAGTATGATTACATAATAACTCAAGTGTATCTACTTTTAATTTCACTATTTATTCCACTTTGGTCAAGCTGTCTCTCCTGCATCATGTTCACTAAATAAATCATAACTCGAGTTACGAAACTCAAAATCCAATTCTGTAAATTTTAATTGAAAACACACTCATATATATATTCACTAATTTTTTTCTAGAATTTTTGGTCAAGCCAATTAGTACAGTTTATTAGTTAAAATTTCCCCTGTTTCACAGCTCGACTGATCTGACCTCTGTTCACTACGAATTTTATTTCTCCCAGTATACAATTCAAATAATCATGAAACCTATTTCATTTAAAACTAGACTCAATAAGGAATTTATGCATATAAACAATATTTCTTAATTTGTTTTGTACAATTTTTAATGATTTTTCAAAGTTGGAACAGGGGATCACATAGTCATTCTGAGCAAGTCACACACAATTATAAATATCTCAAAATATAGAATTCCTTTACTTGCTCCGTTTCTTTTATATGAAAATAGACTCATCAAGATTTAATTTCACATCTCATTCAGCCTCTAGTTAAATTCCTACTATTTTTAGTGAGTTTTCAAAATCACGTCACTGCTACTGTCCCACAACAGTTTTAGAGCTAATTCACTCTTTCACACTTTCTTTGTATTAACCTCATTTTAACATACATATCACAATTCATTTTCACTACATTTCATACATTACAAGTATAGGTCCATAATTACATTGTCACCATAAAGCCATCCCGTTGAACAATTCGGATCAATTTCGATACTTGATGGTTTGAGACACAGCTCCACCATCATATTTCATATAATTCGGCTCTCTTGTACACATGGTGAACACTTAGTACCACCCATGTGACCTAGCCAATTTATCCAGTAGCTCTCTTGTCTACATGGTGTCCTTCACTGGAACCACGCATGCGACCTAGCTACATATATCCTGTAGCTCTCTTGTCTACATGGGATACTTCCCGTATCACACATGTGACCTAGCTACATTTATCTCTCTCCCGTAGCTCTCTTGTCTACATGGGATACTTCCCGTATCACACATGTGACCTAGCTACTACATAGTATCGTGTAGCTTTCTTGTACACATGATGTGCACTCGGCATCATACATGTGACCTAGCTACACTCCATCTATATTATTCAATTCTTAGAATGTTCAACCGGGATTTCTCTCTCTATTACTTATTTCCATTCTTCCAATAATCAATTTATGCTTCAAAATCGGCTAAAATATATATAATAGGCTGAAATATAAAAATGTAAATGAATTTAATGTATTATTTACATACAAACTTACCTCGGTGCAAAATATAGAAATTTTGCAATTTAATCCAAAACATTTTCCTTTCCCCGTTCGAGATCGATTCCACGCCTTTCTTGATCTATAATATCACATTTAGCCTAATAATTAATCACACTATTCATGTGGGTCTAAAAATCATGTTTTTACAAATTTGCATTTTGACCCCTAAACTTTTTGCATATTTGCACTTTTGCCCCAAGACTCGAAAAATTAAACTTCATCCTATTTCCTTGTGTTTTATGACATACTGATCATTTTTCCTTCTATGGCAACATCAAATTCTCACTCTAACACATAGTTATGAACAATAGATATTTTTATCGATTATGCCGTTTTACTCGTTTTTACGAAAAATCACTTAGCAAAAGTTGTTTAACACAATTTCAAGCTTCATATTCTACCATAAAACATCAAAATAAACACATTTCACATATGGGTATTTTTCCAAATATGAACCCTAGCTTAAATAATTGCTAGAATAAGCTTAATCGAGCTACCGGGTTTCCAAAAACGTAAAGAACATTAAAAACGGGGCTTGGAATCACTTACTATTGAGCTTGGAAAGCTTGAAAACCCTAGCCATGGCCTCCCCCATGCTAATTTCGGCCTCCATGAAGAAGATGAGCAAAATTGGCTTTTAATTTTGTATTTTAATTCATTTTACCCCTAAATGACCAAAATGCCCTTACTACTAAACTTTCAAAAATACCTTCCATGTTTGTCCATGAACTTAAAATTGGTCAAATTGCTATTTAAGACCTCCTAATTAATATTTTAAAGCAATTTCATACTAGAAACTTCTAGAATGCAAGTTTTGCAACTTATTCAATTTAGTCCCTAACTTCAAATTAAGCACTTTATGCATTGAATTTCTTCACGAAATTTTCACGAAATCATGAAATCATATCATAAACCTCAAAATAATTATAAAATAATTATAAAACAGTTATTTCTATCTCGAATTTGTGGTCACGAAACCACTATTCCGATTAGGCCACGATTCGGGTTGTCACAATTTCTCCCCCCTTTAGAGATTTTCGCCCCAGAAAATCTTAGGAAAAAGTGGTCTTCACTTAGATGCATAAATTTCAGATTCGGTCTTTGAAGAACTTTCACCTGTGTGGTGCCTCCAATATATCTTTTAATTTTTTTTATATATTATGAAAGCTTACGGACTCATCTCTCAATTGTTCTTAAATTTTCAAGCCTTCTCCATTTCCCTTGTCATCTTGACATAAAACCAGATCTCAATTTGGTTAATGGAGACTAGAATTCCAAGAAATCCAACGATCAAAGGGACCTACACTCTTCCGAAATAATCATACTGATTTTCATCATCAATAAATCATAATCCAATAACATCTCGAATCAAATTACGAGACACGTCATTACTCGAATGAATAGGCAAATTTCATCGTGAGCTTCATACAATTCTTTCTGTATAAGCCTCAGAATAATGATATCATGAATCAGATCCAATCTGAAATTCAACATCAGAAGTCGATCCTCACTATACTCTTTTAGTTTACCACTCACTATCATATTTTCCTCTTTCCACTACGGAAATAATTCTGATATAACTTCGAAAATAATCCTTTCTTCTAGTTACAAAATATTTCATCATGCCATCCTTTACTATTCATTCCTTACGTTAATCAAAACTATTTCAATTGCATTAGCTCAAGTAACCAAAACATCTCAATTGAAGACATTAACTATAATTGACTTACTTGAGAGAAGTAATCCACCATACCGATTAAAACTCGCACTTTTATCACTTATGCTTTTACTGTTGTCAAACCTTACACGAAAATTAGAAAAATCCCAATACTGAAATCACCATATTACCCAAATCAAATCAGAAGTATAGTCATACTTGACATGATTATCACGAGCTGAAGAATGCACTCCAAGCATGAGTCATAATTGACAAATTACGGAATAAAGATAAAAAAAAAAAAACCAAATAAAGAAATCCAAGATAGAGAAACCTGAATAAAGAAACCCAAGATATGATACTATTAGGAAAATCAAAACCAAACTCATAGGAAAATATAGAAAATCCCGATAATTCCTTAAAGAAAAGAAATCCAATAGAAAACAACATTTAATCTCACCTGGAATTAAATGCAACAAGAACAATGTATCTTCCTATATATACATATCAAATGGAGCATCAAGTAGATGAAACAAAATCATAGTATTATATACATCTTTCTTTTTTTTTTTTTTTTTTTAAATCAGGCAGAATATAATAGAATGCCCGAAAGAATAGAGCAATACAAATTATAAACCAGTCAGGCTACCAATGCTTTCGTCTAACATCAGGATTAGAAAACATCCTCATATAACTAGAATTTATTCAAAAGATCAACAACCCTAGAAATATTTCGGGAACGGATAAACACATAAAACATCTTAGAAGAAATCGCTAAAATCATCCCACCAGAGAATCACACTCGGATATGACACATCTCGGATATCATTTCCCCAACTATTTCTGTCATCACAAATTTCATATTATTTTTCACTAAAGAAGACTAGTTCTGAATAAATTTTGTTTTGCACTTTCCTCGACCTTGTACCTTAGTAATTCAATTTATCAAAATAATTTTCTTCTCTAATTGGAATAGTGCATAACTCCAACAATCCTTATGCCAATCTGATACGATACTTTTTTTTTTTTTAGCTTTGACTTTACTTATCAACTCATTCTTCAATCTCTAATCATATTTATAATTATTCTAGCATGAACTCTTTGGTTTCTCAACTGAAACTTATTCAAGACAAATCTCATGAAATTCCATTATAAAACACCACTTTGATAAGGGGGAGGGGTCGTAGGGCCTCGACTCAACTCTCATATACATATACATGAAACACGGTTTTCATCAGAGCAATCATATCTCAATCATGTCATTCATTTTGAGTAACTAACATTCATATTGGTTTAATGCCCACTTTCCAGCTTATCTCATTTAGTCAAGTATAATTATGCATGCATCATATTTTATTTATTTTTGAATAGCTTGACTTATCCATTCATCTACTCGAGCAAATCATACTCATGACATCATATAAGGGTTAAACAAACATAGATATTTGCATCACAATGGCAACTTTCATTTCATGCATCATCATATACATATCATTACAATCACATAATTCAGTCCAAACAATTTAACATAGATAAATTCATTTCATTATAATCATTTATCTCATAAAAAAAATATCATTCACATTCATCAACATTCAATGTTCAATCAAGGCAATGACATATTTATTCATATCATAATATTAGGAACTTTTACTCATACCTCTACGAATTTCTATTTATCCCATTCACCTTATCAAGTAAATCAAATACGCTACATCATAGGAGCATCAAGCATGTATAGATATTTATTACAACATGACCTTTTCATCTTACGTGTTATCACTTATATATATATCATATATTTTTATTCATACTTTTCTAAATCGAGACTCATCATAATCGTAATTTTATTCAAACACCTTCGCATCACATTGAACATGGTCAGTGCAGCTCGGTTGGAGAGTACCTCTGTCTAAACAAGACGGTGTTCATACGCATCGGGAGACATCACACTATCACGGATCAGTGGCATGTATAGCTGGACTTTTACACATGCTAGGTTAGTCCGAGAACCGACTAAACCATAGCTCTGATACCACTAAATGTAACACCCTTCACCCGTATCCGACTCAAACAAGGTTCGAGGCGTTACTGACTTAAACATTCACAAACATATAAAATCGGGTCACAAAGTTCTCGCCCAAAATTAAAACTTGCAAACCACAATGAATAAAGACCACATCTCATGGCCATGTACAAAAGCTCAATGTAGGCCAATACGTAAACCAAATCATAATAATAATACATGACATGAAATAAAATTCTTATACATGTCACTCACATGAAAACATTTAACATATACTAGCCAATACTCCAAGGGTAATGGCTTGATAGTGTGATCTTTGCCTCCGACGATCTCCAACCCTGAGTGACTCGACAAACTAAAAATAAATGAAAAGAAGGAAGTAAGCTTTACGCTTAGTAAGCAAGTACATAAATAATGAATAAATAATTTAGTATGATTACATAATAACTCAAGTGTATCTACTTTTAATTTCACTATTTATTCCACTTTGGTCAAGCTGTCTCTCCTGCGTCATGTTCACTAAATAAATCATAACTCGAGTTACGAAACTCAAAATCCAATTCCGTAAATTTTCCTTGAAAATAGACTCATATATATATTCACTAATTTTTTTCTAGAATTTTTGGTCAATCCAATTAGTACATTTTATTAGTTAAAATTTCCCCTATTACACAGCTCGACTGATCTGACCTCTGTTCACTACGAATTTAATTTATCCCAGTATACAATTCAAATAATCATGAAACCTGTTTCATTTAAAACTAGACTCAATAAGGAATTTATGCATATAAACTATATTTCTTAATTTGTTTTTTACAATTTTTAATGATTTTTAAAAGTTTGAACAGGGGATCACATAGTCATTCTGAACAAGTCACACACAATTATAAATATCTCAAAATATAGAATTGCTTTACTTGTTCCGTTTCTTTTATATGAAAATAGACTCATCAAGCTTTAATTTCACATCTCATTAAGCCTCTAGTTAAATTCCTACTATTTTTGGTGAGTTTTCAAAATCACGTCACTGCTACTGTCCCACAACAGTTTTAGAGCTAATTCACTCTTTCACACTTTCTTTGTATTAACCTCATTTTAACATACATATCACAATTCATTTTCACTACATTTCATACATTACAAGTATAGGTCCATAATTACATTGTCACCATAAAGCCATCCCGTTGAACAATTCGGATCAATTCCGATACTTGATGGTTTCAAAGACATGACTCCACCATCATATTTCATATAATTCGGCTCTCTTGTACACATGGTGAACACTTAGTACCACCCATGTGACCTAGCCAATTTATCTCGTAGCTCTCTTGTCTACATGGTGTCCTTCACTGGAACCACGCATGCGACCTAGTCTGCATATATCCTCAGTAGCTCTCTTGTCTACATGGGATACTTCCCGTATCACACATGTGACCTAGCTACATTTATCTCTCTCCGTAGCTCTCTTGTCTACATGGGATACTTCCCGTATCACACATGTGACCTAGCTACTACATAGTATCGTGTAGCTTTCTTGTACACATGATGTGCACTCGGCATCATACATGTGACCTAGCTATACTCCATCTATATTATTCAATTCTTCCGAATGTTCAACGGGATTTTCTCTCTATTACTTATTTCCATTCTTCCAATAATCAATTTATGCTTCAAAATCGGCTAAAATATATATAATAGGCTGAAATATAAAAATGTAAATGAATTTAATGTATTATTTACATACAAACTTACCTCGATGCAAAATATAGAAATTTTGCAATTTAGTCCAAAACATTTTCCTTTCCCCGTTCGATATCGATTCCACGCCTTTCTTGATATATAATATCACATTTAGCCTAATAATTAATCACACTATTCATGTGGGTCTAAAAATCATATTTTTACAAATTTGCATTTTGACCCCTAAACTTTTGCATATTTGCACTTTTGCCCCAAGACTCGAAAATTAAACTTCATCCTATTTCCTTGTGTTTTATGACATACTGATCATTTTTCCCTTCTATGGCAACATCAAATTCTCACTCTAACACATAGTTATGAACAATAGATATTTTTATCGATTATGCTAGCTTTACTCGTTTTTACGAAAAATCACTTAGCAAAAGTTGTTTAACACAATTTCAAGCTTCATATTCTACCATAAAACATCAAAATAAACACATTTCACCTATGGGTATTTTTCCAAATATGAACCCTAGCTGAAATAATTGCTAGAATAAGATTAATCGAGCTCATGGGATTCCAAAACGTAAAGAACATTAAAAGCAGGGCTTGGAATCACTTACTATTGAGCTTGGAAAGCTTGAAAACCCTAGCCATGGCCTCCCCATGCTAATTTCGGCCTCCATGAAGAAGATGAGCAAAATTGGCTTTTAATTTTGTATTTTAATTCATTTTACCCCTAAATGACCAAAATGCCCTTACTACTAAACTTTCAAAAATTCCTTCCATGTCCTAATTTTGTCCATGAACTTAAAATTGGTCAAATTGCTATTCAAGACCTCCTAATTAATATTTTAAAGCAATTTCATACTAGAAACTTCTAGAATGCAAGTTTTGCAACTTATTCAATTTAGTCCCTAACTTCAAATTAAGCACTTTATGCATTGAATTTCTTCACGAAATTTTCACGAAATCATGAAATCATATCATAAACCTCAAAATAATTATAAAATAATTATAAAACAATTATTTCTATCTCGAATTTGTGGTCCCGAAACCACTATTCCGATTAGGCCCTTATTCGGGTTGTCACAGAATGAATATCTATTATGCTTGTTTTGGTATTGGTTGTTATTGACATGAGAATAGGTATGTTAGGGTGGCAATGAGGCTTGGTAGATAGCCTCATATTGTCCACACAGGTAGACATACGGGCGTGCATCTAGGCCATGTGTGACACATGAACAGCCCCATAGGCGTGTGAGAAGGCCATGTGTCCCCTTCACTTAGAAATTTCAAGCCAGAATGCATGGGAATCAACACACGGCCAGAGACACAGCCGTGTGGAAGGGCACAGCCTAGTACACGGGCGTGTGCCATGGTCATGTGATGCTGACGTCAGAAACAAAATACCCAGGTTTTTGCACACAGGCTGCGCCACGGGCGTGTCATGGCCGTGTGAGAGGACACGGGCAAAGGACACGAGCGTGTGTCCAGGCCGTGTGAAGTCTGCACTTGTTTTATAAAAAATTATGGAATTAAATTGGCCACACGGGTACGGGACATGGGTGTGTCCCTGGCACACAGGCGTGTGCTCTATACCTACGTGGGCGTGTGAGCCTTAAAGCACGAAATTCTCTAAGTTTCTCTTGAGCCCTCGGTTTGGTTCTGAACCACCTTGAATGTATGTTTTGGGCCCCACAAGCCCTATTAAGGGTCAAATTGAAAATTAAACGAAAAGTTTTAAATTGATCAAAATTTTATGGCTTGATTTCCTAAGATTGGTTGAGTTTAAGTTCGATAGCACCTCAAACCTTGTTCTGGCGTTGGATACGGACGAGAAGTGTTACACACGGCCTAGACACATGGGCATGTCTAATGTCGTGTGAGGCACATAGTCTGTTCACACGAGTGTGTGACCTTTATAACTTAGAAAAATCGTTAAGTTTTGGAAAAATTTCGTATGTGTTTGGTTTAGTCCCGACCTCTTCCTAATGCATGTTTATGGTCTCATTGACCTAAGAAAGGGACTTAATGTTAATATTTTACTATAATATGACGATGCATGACTTTTGATTGTGAAATGATTGCGAAATGTTTTGATATGTCTGATAATGCCTCTTAACCCTAGTCTGGTGATGGATACGGATTAGGGGTGTTACATTTAGTGGTATCAGAGCTATGATTTAGTCGTAACTAGGACTATCATAGCGTATGTGAGTCTAGCTATACATGTCATATTTAACCTGCGATAGTGTGATATCTTTCGACTCTGACGAAAATTATTTTGATGAGACAGATAAGTTTTTCAATCGAGCTAATTCTAATAGTACAGAATGTCTACTCTAATGTTTGAATGGAAATGTGTTGATTATGAGTTGAAACTCATAAAGGTATGGATCAAAGAGTATGACATTTTGTTATTGATAAATGTTATAATTGTATGAGCATATGGGATATGATATTTGAGTTATGATTATTATCTAAAATGCTTTGATTGTGGATTAGTGATTTGAGTTGGCATATGAACTATGTGTTAAGAACAAAAGTGATTAAAAGCAAATGTTTATTAAATGTTTTGAGAATGTGAAATTAGAAATGAATTGACTATTTGTGATAATATGTGTTAAGTGCATGTTGAGAGAGTTAAATTTGAGGCTTTACTACTTCACCCCCTTATCCGTAAAATTTTACAATTAAATCTATAAGATTTGGGTTGAATAAGCTCTCGAGGGTGAAGTTACAGAATTTCGTGTTCGGAAGATTAACAATGTGATCAGAAAAGTGATCGAATCAGAAAATGAAGACAGTACTAACAGAGATATTAGATAGTTTTGAAGACTATTCAGATTATGCAAAGAAATTGTTGTAGAAGAAGTTAACTCCGATTAAATGATCTATTCAGGTAAGTTATATAAGGAAAGTATTAACCGGAAGCTTTTCTGAATTGATTTCTGTCAATGAGGGGATAATGTTTGAATTGTATTGATGGTTGGGTGCAGTGGTTATAGTTAGGCAATTACTATGATTTCTTCTAGGCATTCTATGTGTACATCTATCCTTAGAAATATATGTGACTGTTTAATTTCAGAAGGAATTCTTATCGTATGAGAACATTAGCTAAACATACTAATAGACAAAAGTATCGTTGGTCTATTTGAGTTATGCTTGACATTGCTATGTCCTTCTCTGGTATTTATTCCATTGCGTGGATATGAAAGTCGACGGTAAAATCTGTATGATGCTAATACTCTGTTTCTGTTGTCTATTGTTTTGTCAAAAATATGTGAAGATTGTATTGCTTTTGTTATTGTGAATTCCAATATTTATGAGTGATATTGTTCTTTCTGGACATTTTCTGGGATGTCATCAGAGTTGATATCATTCTATATGGGTTGTAATTTTTTGATATTTTGTGTCACTATTCTGGTTTTCTTATGACTGTATGTGATTATCTATAAGAGATATCTATTTGACGGAAATGGTTATAGATATTATAATCATAAATTCTGTTCTAAAATCTAGAAGTACGACAGTACTATTATCAGAGTAATAAAAGTTGTGCTGCTGCATTGGTTGTTGTTCAAATCATATATGGTTTTCTTCTGTGTTCAAATGCTTTCTTAACAGCCGGGATATTATCTGTGGTTATGGGTAAGACGTCGGTCTTATTATGACATTATGATTTCTATGTAATGATTTTGGCATGCTATTCTTCTAAGGAGAAGAAAAGATTTCTTCGAAAAGACTGATTTAGTGATTTAATCTGACTAGAATTATTTGATTGAAAAGATGATCGAGTTGTATATGTTTGAGTTTATCCACCGTATTGGAAATAAACTTTTAACGTACATGTGTGAATTCAGGGATAGTCTAGAAGAAGAATTTGTATTCTTAAAAATGTGACAGAATTATATCTATTGGAACAATTCTATCAAGAAATGGTGGTATATTAAAGCTAGTTCGAATGTTGAAGATTTATTTTGCACAAAGACATTATCAACCAAAATGTCAGTTCTGGTTTCATCTGAGTTGAATAAAGAGTTATGTGTTATATATATGACGACTACAATAGTTTAAAATGTTTAATGTTAGAGAAAGATCTAAATTTGGCACAGCAAAGTTAGCTCGAATTGTCGAAAAAAAAACTTTTGAGTTTGTAAGTGATTCTTATCCAAGGAAAATAATTATAGTTTCGGATGTTTTGAGCGATGAATATGTGTTTGATCTTAACACAGTTGTTAGCTGAACTAGAGATTGAATGAATGTTTAATTAGTGAAGTTATGAAATTCAGAAATGTATTAGCGATTTATAATTTAAAAAGGGGTTCTGTAACACCCCCACGCCCGAAACCGTCACCGGAGTCAAGCTTGAGGTGTTACTAAACTTATCTTACCTTTTAAACAACTCTAAACCACTTATTTTTATTTTCGGAATAAACTATTTTTCTGCGTCATAGCTGCTTAAAAATTCATTGCTCGAGTTTCAAAACTCGAAATTAAGATCCGTAAATTTTTCTGAAACTAGACTCATATATCTATCTACTAATTTTTTTCCAGAATTTTTGACTTAGCCAATTAGTACAGTTTATTAGTTAAAGTTACCCCTGTTTCAGAATTCGACTGCACTGACCTCTACTTACTACGAACCACTTTTCTCCCTATAAAAAATTAATATAGATATACTGTTTGTTTATATTAAAACTATATTCAATAAGGATTCTAACCATATAAATTACACCACCTAATTATTTTTTTACAATTTATGGTAAATTTCCAAAGTTGAAACAGGGGATCTAGAATTCTCTCTGACCCTATTTCACTAAAACTCAGATATCTCATAAAATATAATACCTTTACCTGTTTTTCTTATTCCATAAGAAAATAGACACAATAATCTTTAATTTCATATATTATTCACCATCAAACCATGTCTCTACGATTTTTAGTGATTTTTCAAAATCACATTATTTCTGATACTTGAATCTGTTTTTAAGTTACTTTCACATTTTTCTTAGTTTTCATGTGATAGTTACTACTTATTCATACATACAACTAAACATGTATATCATCAGCCATTCTATTAGCTAATCACTAGCAAGTATTTACACATCATTCATTGATC
This sequence comes from Gossypium anomalum, assembly GCA_025698475.1. Taxonomy (NCBI): domain Eukaryota; kingdom Viridiplantae; phylum Streptophyta; class Magnoliopsida; order Malvales; family Malvaceae; genus Gossypium; species Gossypium anomalum. The sequence continues at coordinate 32,659,284 of CM046959.1, read as the reverse complement.
ATATCATATCAAAAGAAACCAAGTTCCTATACATGCCATACACAAAACTAAACGTCTAACTATACCAATATGATTTCTTCGATAGTGTGATCGGGTCTCCGACGTTTCCTTCGATCCCCGAGTGGCTTGATAAAAACTATAAGAAAAAGAAAATAAAGAGAGTAAGCACTAGGCTTAGTAAGCTTACAAGCAAATAAATTACAACATTCAGCATAATGAATGATTATACATAATGTCACCTAGCCTCATAAACTTTCTTTACTTCTCATTTTCTACCTTCTTCTTTACTCACTTAACTTCTTTCTTACCTGACCTTTCACTATTCATAAATATAATCTACCTTCCCTTTTTTCTGATAATTCATCTGTATTAACGTGTACAATGACCCATTGAACCACTCGGAATACTAAGGATACCGGGTCGTTCTCGCCGATCAATATCTCGCTAATGCCATGTCTTCGACATGGACTTACATGAATTATTCCTGTCTCCAATGCCATATATATGTCTAATATGGGCTTACATGGCTCATTCCTGTCTCCAAAGCCATATATCTGATATGGACTTACATGGCTCATTCTTGTCCTGTCCTGTCCTGTCAACCCCAATATCCTAACATTCCTAAGGTTCAAACGGGGCTTCCTAATGCTTTTTCTCTGTCACTTCGCCTTTAATTCGACTTCAAATATTCTCATAAAATAAGTATATAAATGCTGGAAATTTACAATAATAATGTAAAATAAAAGAATATTGCATTTATTTACTGTAAACTTACCTCGTATGCAAAAATAGCTACTTTTACCATTTCGCCCACAACTTGGTATTTTCTCCATTTTAGCCCGAATTTCAGTTTTCCTTGCTCTATCATTTAAAATATAGTCTAATTAGGACTCACATTATTCAAATTGACTCAAAATCATATTTTGGCAAAATTATAATTTTGCCCCTAAACTTTTGCATATTTACACTTTTGCCCCAAAGCTCGTAAATTAAACTTCAGCCTATTTTCTTATGTTTCATGACATGCTGGTCATTTTTCCCTTCTATGGCAGCATCAAATTCATACTCTAACAAGCACTTATGACTATTAGGTATTTTTACCAATTAAGTCCTTTTACTCGCTTTTTGCTTAAAACCGAGTAGTACAAGTTGTCTAACATAATTTAAAACCTCATATTCTATCATAAAACATCAAAATAAACACATTTCACCTATGGGTATTTTTCCAAATATGAACCGTAGGTTGAATTATTACTAGCATAAGCTTAATCGAGCTACCGTGATTCCAAAACGTAAAGAACATTAAAAACTGGGCTTGGAATCACTTACTATTGAGCTTGGAAAGCTTGAAAACCCTAGCCATGGCTTCCCCATGCTAATTTCGGCCTCCATGAAGAAGATGAGCAAAATTGGCTTTTAATTTTGTATTTTAATTCATTTTACCCTAAATGACCAAAATGCCCTTACTACTAAACTTTCAAAAATTCCTTCCATGTCCTAATTTTGTCCATGAACTTAAAATTGGTCAAATTGCTATTTAAGACCTCCTAATTAATATTCTAATTCAATTTTATGCAAAATACTTCTAGAACACAAGTTTTGTAATTTATTCAATTTAGTCCCTAATTTCAAATTAAGTACTTTATGCATAGAATTTCTTCACGAACTTTTCACACAATCATGCAAACATATCATAGACCTCAAAATAATAATAAAATAAATTTTTCTACCTCGAATTTGTGGTTTCGTAACCACTGTTCCGTTTAGGCCCTATTTCGGGATGTTACATTTCTCCCCCCCTTTTGGGATTTTCGTCCCCGAAAATCTTACCTGTGAAGAGATTTGGGTACTGTTTTCACATAGCCTCTTCGAGTTCCCATGTAGCCTCGTCTACCCCATGTAGTCTGACTATCTCTGAAATATACAACTCAGCCAACTTGTCAAGTGAAAAATCCATACGAACTGGGATAAAATGAGCCGACTTCGTTAACTTATCAATCACAACCCATACTGCATCTTTCTTTCTCGATGTAAATGGCAATCTTGCTGACAGATCAAGCATCTAGAAACAAACTCTGAAATGTCCCTTTTCATTCCTACCCACCAGTACATTTCTTCAAATCATTATACATCTTTGTACTACTGGATGAATAGACAAAAAACTACTATGTGCTTCTGTAAGATCTTTCGAATAAGCTCATCATTCTTCAGTACACATACCCTGGGTGATAATCGATCACTAGCTCATAATCTTTAATCAACTCTAGCCATCTTCTTTGCTTCAATTTCAAACTTTTGTGATCAGTGAATATGTGGCACTTCTCACCGTACAAATGATGTCTCCAAATCTTCAACGCAAAATAATGGCAGCTAGCTCTAAATCATGTATCGGATAGTTCTTCTCATGTGGCTTTAGCTATCTAGAGGCATAAGCAATTACCTTCCCTTCCTGCATAAGTACACAACCAAGTCCATTCATGGACGCATCACTGTAAATCACAAACTCCTTACCTGGTTCTGGTTGTACTAAAATAGGAGCTTTAGTCAATAACGCTTTTAACTTGTCAAAACTCTATTCACACTTCTCAGTCCATTCAAACTTGATATCCTTTCGCAGCAATTTTATCAGTGGGGTAGCTATCATGGAAAATCCCTCTACAAATCGCCTATAATATCCGGCAAGACCAAGAAAACTTCTAACTTCTGATACATTTCTAGGAGCCTTCCAATTAACAATGGCTGAAATCTTGCTCGAATCAACCTTAATACCTTCACCTGAGACAATATGTCCTAGAAAACCAACTTCTCGTAACCAGAATTCACTTTTACTGAACTTGGCATACAATCGATTATCTCTCGAATATGTAAAATTGTTCTCAAATGCTCGCATGCTCGGTCTCATCATGAGAATAAATCAAGATATCATCAATGAACACAACTACAAACTTATCCAAGTACGGTCTGAAAATTGGTTCATTAAGTCCATGAAAATGGCAGGAGCATTAGTCAAGTCAAATGGCATCACAAGGAACTCATAATGACCATACCTAGTCAGGAAAGCGTCTTCAGGACATCTAACTCTTTAACTCGCAATCGATAGTATCCGGATCTCAAATCTATCTTGGAGAACACAGAGCTCCTTTGTTTCAATTCCAGAATTCCTTTCTCTTCGGTCAATAAACCCACGATGATGTACTTTTACGAAATTCCTCCCGAAAGAAATCCCAAGTGATCCTCTCCTTTGGTACAACTGATACAAGTGTCTTCCACTAGTAGTAGGTGAGTCTCTAAGAAGTGATATTACACATTTCATACATTCCTCGGGTGTACAAGATAATTCATCAAAGACTCGATAGTATTTTCTAACCAAAATTTTACTCTTTCTCGCATCATCATGTTTTGTTGCTCGGAACTCTTACGCCCCTTGTTTCACGATTCTATCAATGGTGGCTTTTCTCTTATCATTGTACTGTGGATCTGGGAAGCTTGAGCTACATGGGTAGCCCGAGAGTCATGAGGGGTGGAGGTCTAACTACCGGATTCGCATGCGAACGAACTCGGCAAACCAATTATTCAAAGCTTGGAAGAGAGCTTCGAGTCACTCCTCCCGATTAATCATTCATCGCCTATTCTCGTGTGGCGCTACCCTTCCGCGGAGCGGCGCATTACTTTCTACATCATCATCACCAGCTCGCTCGGGATCCATTACAATAAAACAAAATATTTAAAAATCGTCAGGAGTCGTCACACTATCAAAATACAGGTATGGCATGTATAGCTAGACATTTACTCACACTAACTGTTCCGAGAACCGACTAAACCTGCTCTAATACCAATAAATGTAACACCCCCACGCCCGAAACCGTCACCGGAGTCAAGCTTGAGGTGTTACTAAACTTATCTTACCTTTTAAACAACTCTAAACCACTTATTTTAATTTTCGGAATAAACTATTTTTTTGCGTCATAGCTGCTTAAAAATTCATTTCTCGAGTTTCAAAACTCGAAATTAAGATCCGTAAATATTTCCTGAAACTAGACTCATATATCTATCTACTAATTTTTTACTAGAATTTTTAACTTAGCCAATTAGTACAGTTTATTAGTTAAAGTTACCCCTATTTCAGAATTCGGCTGCACTGACCTCTACTTACTACGAACCACTTTTCTCCCTATACAAAATTAATATAACTATACTGTTTGTTTATATTAAAAATATATTCAATAAGGATTCTAACCATATAAATTACACCACCTAATTATTTTTTTACAATTTATGGTAAATTTCAAAGTTGAAACAGGGGATCTAGAATTCTCCGACCTGTTTCACTAAAACTCAGATATCTCATAAAATATAATACCTTTACCTGTTTTTCTTATTCCATAAGAAAATAGACACAATAAGCTTTAATTTCATATATTATTCACATCAAACCATGTATCTACGATTTTTAGTGATTTTTCAAAATCACATTATTTCTAATACTTGAATCTGTTTTTAAGTTACTTTCACATTTTTCTTAGTTTTCATGTGATAGTTACTACTTATTCATACATACAACTAAACATGTATATCATCAGCCATTCTATTAGCTAATCACTAGCAAGTATTTACACATCATTCATTGATCATATCATATCAAAAGAAACCAAGTTCCTATACATGCCATACACAAAACTAAACGTCTAACTATACCAATATGATTTCTTCGATAGTGTGATCGGGTCTCCGACGTTTCCTTCGATCCCCGAGTGGCTTGATAAAAACTATAAGAAAAAGAAAATAAAGAGAGTAAGCACTAGGCTTAGTAAGCTTACAAGCAAATAAATTACAACATTCAAACATAATGAATGATTATACATAATGTCACCTAGCCTCATAAACTTTCTTTACTTCTCATTTTCTACCTTCTTCTTTACTCACTTACCTTCTTTCTTACCCGACCTTTCACTATTTATAAATATAATCTACCTTCCCTTTTTCTGATAATTCATTGTATTAACGTGTACAATGACCCATTGAACCACTCGGAATACTAAGGATTTGGGGGTCGTTCTCGTCGATCAATATCTCGCCAATGCCATGTCTTCGACATGGACTTACATGAATTATTATTCTGTCTCCAATGCCATATATATGTCTAATATGGGCTTACATGGCTCATTCCTGTCTCCAAAGCCATATATCGATATGGACTTACATGGCTCATTCTGTCTCCTGTCTGTCCCTGTCAACCCCAATATCCTAACATTCCTAAGGTTCAAACGGGGCTTCCTAATGCTTTTTCTCTGTCACTTCGCTACCTTTAATTCGACTTCAAATATTCTCATAAAATAAGTATATAAATGCTGAAATTTACAATAATAATGTAAAATAAAAGAATATTGCATTTATTTCATCAGTAAACTTACCTCGTATGCAAAAATAGCTACTTTTACCATTTCGTCCACAACTTGGTATTTTCTCCATTTTAGCCCGAATTTCAGTTTTTTCCTTGCTCTATCATTTAAAATATAGTCTAATTAGGACTCACATTATTCAAATTGACTCAAAATCATATTTTGGCAAAATTACAATTTTGCCCCTAAACTTTTGCATATTTACACTTTTGCCCCAAAGCTCGTAAATTAAACTTCAGCCCATTTTCTTATGCTTCATGACATTCTGGTCATTTTTCCCTTCTATGGCAGCATCAAATTCATACTCTAACAAGCACTTATGACTATTAGGTATTTTTACCAATTAAGTCCTTTTACTCGTTTTTGCTTAAAACCGAGTAGTACAAGTTGTCTAACATAATTTAAAACCTCATATTCTATCATAAAACATCAAAATAAACACATTTCACCTATGGGTATTTTTCCAAATATGAACCGTAGGTTGAATTATTACTAGCATAAGCTTAATCGAGCTACCGGGATTCCAAAAACGTAAAGAACATTAAAAACGGGGCTTGGAATCACTTACTATTGAGCTTGGAAAGCTTGAAAACCCTAGCCATGGCTTCCCCCACGCTAATTTCGGCCTCCATGAAGAAGATGAGCAAAATTGGCTTTTAATTTTGTATTTTAATTCATTTTACCCCTAAATGACCAAAATGCCCTTACTACTAAACTTTCAAAAATTCCTTCCATGTCCTAATTTTGTCCATGAACTTAAAATTGGTCAAATTTCTATTTAAGACCTCCTAATTAATATTATAATTCAATTTTATGCAAAATACTTCTAGAACACAAGTTTTGCAATTTATTCAATTTAGTCCCTAATTTCAAATTAAGTACTTTATGCATAGAATTTCTTCACGAACTTTTCACACAATCATGCAAACATATCATAGACCTCAAAATAATAATAAAATAAATTTTTCTACCTCGAATTTATGGTTTCGTAACCACTGTTCCGTTTAGGCCCTATTTCGGGATGTTACAGGTTCAGCATAAATTGATTTCTGATTCAGAACCTCAGATGTAGTATCGATAATTATTTGTTATTTCGAGATAGAGTGTGTATACTGAAAAGGTATATGAATATACAACAACTGCTACAAGAAACTCTCAGTGATAATTTATCTGTTCATATGGGATTAACAAGATGTACAACAGTCCAAGACATGATATCGATGATTGAGTATGAAATGTGATATTCCTGATTTTGTTGATTATAGAAATAGAGTGTGGGTGCATTCTGTATTGGAGCTATCTTTGTGATTGAAAAAGATTAAGTTATTTGAAACATTGTTAACTGTCTGAAGAAATCTCTCGGTACGTATAGATTTTCTCTTTTGATTAAACAGCTGAGTTATCCGTTTCTGTGATGGCAAGTCTGCTTTTGGTGCCAGTTATTGTTGTTTTGAATTGAGATCTGAAACTCATATTATAATTCTGAGGGAAATTACAATAATTTGTGAGTATGAAGTTGTAGTGAAATCAAGGAACGCAAATCAAATTCTTGAAATAATGATGTATGTAACATTGATACTATTTGATAAATTATCAGGTGAGTATAAAGATGACATTGTATGAGATATCATATGTGGCAATTTCCTAACTTTGTTGTTTAGGATTGAGCTTTGTGAATGAATGATTCATGAGATTAATATCATCAGTGTAAAAAAGCTATGTCTTCCTTCTAATTTTCGACACAAGGGGGAGAAGATGGACAAGGTTTTTGGCTTGATTTTTGCCTTTTAATTCGTTTAATTACTAAATAACCAAAATGCCCCTAACTTAAAACATAAAATTTCTATTACCTCATGTCCATTTTTATCCGCTAACTTAACAAATGGTCTAATTACCATCTAAGGACCTTCAATTTAAAGTTTCATAGCAGTTAGACACCTCTAGCATATAGAACTCAAGTTTTGCACTTTTTGTAATTTAGTCTTTTTAACTAAATTGAGTGCTCAAACGTCAAAATTTTTTAACAAAATTTTCACAGAATCATTTCATAAAAATTTAGACCATAAAAATATAATAAAAATAAGTTTTTCTATGATGAATTTGTGATTCTGAAACCACTATTCCGACTAAGCCAAAATTGAGCTATTACAACTCTCCCCCTTTAGGGATTTTCAGCCCGAAAATCTTACCAGAAAATAGGTTTGGGTACTATTTTCTCATAGCTTCTTCAGGTTCCCACGTAGCCTCTTTGACCCCATGCCATTGCCACAACATTTTCACTAGGGCTATACTTTTATTTCTCAATTATTTAACTTCCCGAGCTAAAATCTTGATCGGTTCTTCACCATAAGTCATATCAAGTCAAATCTCAACTTCTGTCATTGAAATCACATGTGAAGGATTCGATCGATAACGGCGCAACATAGACACATGAAACACATTATGAATCCTTTCTAACTCTATCGGTAAAGCTAACCGATAGGCCACTAGCCCTATTCTTTCAATAATCTCATACGGCCTAATGAAACATGGACTCAACTTGCCTTTATGGCCAAATCTCAGAATCTTCTTCCACAGAGACACTTTCAGAAATACTTTATCACCTATCTGAAATTCAATCTCTTTTCTTTTCAAATCTGTGTATGACTTTTGCCGATCTAAAGCGGCCTTCAAACAATCACGGATTACCTTTACTTTTTCTTCGATTTCTCTAACCAAGTCAACCCTATGAATACATCTCTCACTGAGCTCGGTCTAGTACAACAGAGTTCGACACTTGCGACCATACAATGCCTCCTACGGTGCCATCTTTATACTTGACTGAAAACTGTTGTTATAAGCAAATTCCACCAATGGTAGATATTTCTCCCAAGTACCTTCGAATTATAGAACACAACATCAGAGCATATCTTTGAGTACCTGAATCATTCTTTCAGACTGACCGTCGGTTTGCGGATGAAATAAGGTACTAAAGTTCAACTTTATACCCAAAGCCTCTTGCAACTTTTTCCAAAATCTTAAAGTGAACCTCAGATCTCTATCCGAAATAATAGAAATAGGCACTCTGTGTAATCTCACAATCTCAGAAATGTACAATTCGGCAAACTTATTAAGTGAGTAGTCAGTCCATATCGGAATAAAGTGAGCCAATTTCGTCAATCTATCAACAACAACCCAAACGACATCTTTCTTTTTCAGAGTCAAAGGCAACCTAGTTATGAAGTCCATTGTAATCCTATCTCATTTCCACTCGGGTACCATCACAGGCTGTACTAAACCGAAAGGCACTTGGTGTTCGGCTTTTACTTGTTGACAAATCAAACATCACGAAACAAACTCCAAAATATATCGTTTCATACCTGACCACCAATACACTTTCTTCAAATCATTATACATCTTTGTACTACCTGGATTGTAATGACCCAAAATTCACGGGCATCAGAAAAGTGCAATATCGGGCCTCCGTCTTAGTGAAATGGGTTCATAAATAATTATTAGAAATATTTATGAGACTAGTGGTGTGCCTAATTAAGTTCTAATTAGGTGAATTTAGCTTAATTAAGAGTAATTAGGAAAAAGGACTAAAGTGAATAAAGGATAAAAGTCGAATTGTAGATTAAAAGAAAATAAAAAGGACCAAAATGGCAAATGAGCCATTTAGCATAAGTTGAGGCGGCATACAAAACAAAAATCTAAGATTTTTGTTTTGTTTAATTAATATAAATAAATAGATTAGTTATAAATTTAATTATGTTAAATTATAATAATTATATTATAATTATATTATATTATATTATATTATGAAATAAATAAAATAAGAACAAGTAGATGGTGATGATAATATATAATTGTAAAAATATATGTGTGCACAATTGTAATACATATATTTGTTATTAAATAGATATTTATTATTATTTAATTGATATTAAATTATAAATTAAGTTAAATAGTTGACAAATGTAGGGTGATGATAAAACACATGTGTAATAAATATATGTAAACATTTGTAATATAATTCTTTATTTACTTATATTTTAAGCTAAATGATATTTATTATAATAATAATAATTAAATTAATTTACTGTAAATATCATATTATGAATTGAATTAAATTAAAGCCAAGTGTATGGTGATAAAAATATATAAATGTAATAATAGTATTTATACATTTGTAATATATTTATTTAATTACTTTTTAAGTAAATAGATATTTATTATATTATTATTATTATTATTGTTGTTGTTGTTGTTGTTGTTGTTGTTGTTAACTAATATATATAATAAAGTAAAATAAAAAAAAAGAAAGAAACAAAACAAAGAAGAAAAGAAATAGAGAGCAATTCAAAACAGGGGGAAAAGAAAGAAGAAAAGAAAAAGAAAAGGAAAAACTAGGGTTTTGAAGCTTAAAGCTTTAATTGGTAAGTCAATTAAGTCCTTTTTACTTAATTTTGATGTTTTAGAAGCTTTAGAACAAAGTTTTGTTGAAATCAAGTTGAAGTTTTGGAAATTCTTAGGTTTTTGAATATAGTTCATGTTGAACAAATTGATGAATTAGGGGTTTAATTGAGAGAAATTCTAGTTAGAATTTATTAAAGGATTAAATTGTAAAGTAAGCTATAAGTTTTGCATGGTAGGGACTAAATTGCAAGAATTTTGAAATTAGGTATTTATGAGGAAATTTAGATAGTTATGTCTAAGTTTGGTTGAAATTTGAGTAGAAATAAAGTATGAATTAAAATAGGAAAGTAAGTGAATTTAATTAGGACCAAATTGAATTTAAGGTAGAAATTGAATAGAAATTGAGTAGGAAATTTTAAATATTAGACATAAATTAATATTGTATTAATGATTATGAAAATTATTTTAATTTTTTGTAACTAATATCACACCCGAGGCATCCACGAAGAAAGGAAAAGAAAAAGTGGACGAGGAGTAGACACGAGGATCACGGTTTCTATTTCTATAATTCAAATTTATTTAATATTAATTGTTATATTTTAATTAAAATGCATGATAAGTAAAATTAGGTAAGAAATTGAAATGATAATATTGATTTGAATGAAATGTTTATGGCTATTGAAATTGAATGTGAACAAATTGGAAATTAAAAGTGATTTAAATTAAGTAATTGAATTATGAATTATGTGAATATTTGAAAGTATGAATTATATGAATTATGAATTATGAATTAAGTAATTGGAAACTAAAAGTGATTTGAATTGAATCAAATTGAATTGAATGAAGAAAATATGTGAGTATTTGAAATGTATATTGATTGAAAAGTAATTAGTGATTTGAATTTAATTGGAAAATGAATTAAAAATATGAATTGAATAAATGTGAATTAAATTATGAATATGTGAATGGTGTATTGATTGAAAAGCGGTTTGAATTGAATCGAAGTATGATTATATGTGAATATCTGAAATATGTATTGGTATTGAAATGTATATTGATTAGAAAGTGGAAAGTGAATTTAAATTGAATTGTGATTGAATTGAAAGTGAATTTGAAATAGAAAAATGATTTGAATACCCTATTAACTAGTCGGGCTGAGACGGATATAGTTGGAATGCCATAAGATTGGAAGAGTACAAGAATTTATCGAATTTGTCAATCAGGCACTATATGTGCTGTATTAGGCACCTCGTGTATCATTTCAGGCACTTTATGTGTCGTATACTGTTTCTGATACATTGATCAGGTACTGAGTACCGTTTTAGGCACAATGTGTCGTACTGGTGTGTTTGGTTGGAATCCGTGTATCCACCAATGTCTGGGTTTGTTAATAGGATGAATAACTGAAATGAGAAAATTAAATAAATTTGATTTATCGTACTATTAAAAATATGAGAAAGAAATTATGAGTTGAATTGTGAATTGAATTGAGATATGAGATTTGAAGCATGAACTTAAGGTTCATGAATTTGTTAAAATATCGAAATAAGAAGTGAAAATTGAATGATTTGGAAATAATGAAATAGTGTATGAGTTAATTGAATATAATCATATGAATTAATTATAATTATTTTTATTGAAAAATGTTGTTTTAAATAATTATTGAAAGACTAATGTTGTAAGGTTTTAGATATGAAATAGAATAAGTTATTAAATTGAGATATAGAAATGAAATATGTGAAATAATGATTTTATGAAATGGTTATTGATGAAATGCATGAAATGAATATTGATATAGTAAGAAGATAAATAAATTAAAATGAAGAAAAGCTATTTAAGATACATATTACTAAGAAAATTTAAACTTTTAAATGCATGAATGATTTATTAAAAGTAAAATAGAGGTAAGATTAATTGTGCATATTTATTGTTTTTATCTTAAGTATTTGAATTATAGTAATACCACAGGGTGTATACTCAGTGTACGGTTTGTATCCGTGCGTAGATTAGGTACAAAAATTTTTGAAGAGTTGAATTTTGAGATTGCAAGCTTTCATCTCATCACATTTTAGGCAACAACAGGGTATGTTTTAAAATTTTGAACAGAATGAATATTAAGTATGTTCCAAGTGTCCATTTTTATGTTCAAATATATTAGTAATTAGCCAAGAATTACTTTGACACCAAATGTAATATTCCTATATCAGGTTCCTTGAGTCGAACATGGTATAGGGGTGTTACATGGATGAACCGATAAACAGCCACTGTAACGCCCCCACACCCGAAACCGTCACCGGAGTCAAGCTTGAGGTGTTACTAAACTTATCTTACCTTTTAAACAACTCTAAACCACTTATTTTAATTTTCGGAATAAACTGTTTTTCTGCATCATGGTTGCTTAAAAATTCATTTCTTGAGTTTCAAAACTCAAAATTAAGATCTGTAAAATTTTCCTAAAACTAGACTCATATATCTATCTACTAATGTTTTTCTAGAATTTTTGACTTAGCCAATTAGTACAATTTATTAGTTAAAACTACCCCTATTTCAGAATTCGACTACACTGCCTCTACTTACTACGAACCACTTTTCTCCCTGTAAAAAATTAATATGACTATACCGTTTATTTCTATTAAAACTAGATTCAACAAGGATTCTAACCATATAAAGTAAACCACCTAATTATTTTTGTAAAATTTATGGTGAATTTATAAATTTTAAATAGGGGATCCAGAAATTGCTCTAGCCCTATTTCACTAAAACTCAGATATCTTATAAAATACAAAACCTTTACCTGTTTTGCTTATTCCATATGAAAATAGAAACAATGAGATTTAATTTAACATATTATTCACCATCAAACCAAGTCTCTATGATTTTTAGTGATTTTTCAAATTCAAGTTATTTCTGATACTTGAATCCGTTTTTAAGTTACTTCCACATTTTTCATAGTTTTCATGTGATAGTTACTACTTAATCATACATACTATTAAACATGTATATCATCAGCCATTCTATTAGCTTATCATTAGCAAGTATTTACACATCATTCATTGATCATATCATATCAAAAGAAACCAAGTTCCTATACATGCCATACACAAAACGAAACGTCTAACTATACCAATGTGATTCCTTCGATAGTGTGATCGGGTCTCCGACGTTTCCTTCGATCCCCGAGTGGCTTGATAAAAACTATAAGAAAAAGAAAAATAAAGAGAGTAAGCACTAGGCTTAGTAAGCTTACAAGCAAATAAATTACAACATTCAACATAATGAATAATTATACATAATATCACCTAGCCTCATAAACTTTCTTTACTTCTCATTTTCTACCTTCTTCTTTACTTACTTACCTTCTTTCTTACCTGACCTTTCACTATTCATAAATATAATCTACCTTCCCTTTTTCTGATAATTCACTGTAATTTAACATGTACAATGACCCATTGAACCACACGAAATACTAAGGATACTAGGGTCGTTCCTATCTATCAATATCCTGCCAATGCCATGTCTTCGACGTGGACTTACATGAATTATTCCTGTCTCCAATGCCATATATATATCTAATATGGGCTTACATGGCTCATTCCTGTCTCCAAAGCCATATATCTGATATGGACTTACATGGCTCATTTTCGTCTCCTGCTCGTCTCACAACCCCAATATCCTAACATTCCTAAGGTTCAAACGGGGCTTCCTAATGCTTTTTCTCTGTCACTTCGCCTTTAATTCGACTTTAAATACTCTCATAAAATAAGCATATAAATGCTAGAAATTGACAATAATAATGTAAAATAAAATAATATTGCATTTATTTACTGTAAACTTACCTCGATACAAAATGTGACTAAACTTTACAACTTAGTCCTTTACTTTTTCTTTTCCCCGAGCTACTCCCGAATTTTGCTCTTCTTGATCCATAATAGCAAATTTAACTTATTTAATATTCAAATTTATCTAAACAGTCCTTTACTCAAACTTTAGAAAAATTACATTTTTGCCCCTAAACTTTTGCATATTTACACTTTTGCCCCAAATCTCGTAAATTAAACTTCAGCCTATTTTCTTATGTTTTATGACATTCTGATCATTTTTCTCTTCTATAGCAAAATCAAATTCTCACTTTAACATATACTTATGACTATTAGGTATTTTTACCGATTAAGCCATTTTACTCGTTTTTACCTAAAACCGAGTAGCACAAGTTGTCTAACATAATCTAAGACCTCATATTCTATCATAAAACATCAAAATAAACATTTTTCACCTATGGGTATTTTTCCAAATATGAATCCTAACTTAAATTATTGGTAGCATAAGCTTTATCGAGCTACCGGGACTCTGAAAACGTAAAGAACATTAAAAACGGGGCTTGGAATCACTTACAATGGAGCTTGAAAGCTTGAAAAAAACCCTAGCTATGAATAACCCTTGAAATTTCGTGCTAATGAAGAAGATGATGAATTTTGTGTTATTTTTCCCTTTTTATTTCATTTAATATCCAAATGACCAAAATGCCCTTCCTTATTAAACTCTCAAAAATTCCATCCATGTCCTATTTTGTCCATGAACTTAGAAATTGGTCAAATTGTTATTTAAACCCTCCTAATTAATATTCCAAAGCAATTTCATACTAAAAACTTCTAGAATGCAAGTTTTGCAAATTATTCGATTTAGTCCCTAATCTCAACTTAAGCACTTTATGCATAGAATTTCATCACGAAATTTTCACACAATCATGCAATCATATCATGAACCTCAAAATAATAATAAAGTAATTTTTTTTTTTGCCTTGGATTTGTGGTTTCGCAACCATTGTTCCGTTTAGGCCCTATTTCGGGATGTTACATTTCTCTCCCCTTTAGGGATTTTTGTCCCCGAAAATCTTACCTGTGAAGAGATTTGGGTACTGTTTTCGCATAGCCTCTTCGGGTTCCCATGTAGCCTCGTCTACCCCATGTCTATTCCATAGTACTTTCACAAGTGCAATATTTTTGTTCCTTAATTGCTTTACCTCTCGAGCTAGAATCTTTACCGGTTCTTCACCGTAAGTCATGTCTGGCTGAATCTCAACCTCTATCTGAGAAATCACATGTGACGGATCTAAACGATAACGACGTAGTATAGACACATGAAATACATTATGAATCTTCTCTAACTCAATCGGCAAAGCTAACCGATATGCTAATGGTCCGACTCTCTCAATCACTTCAAACGGTCCAATAAAACGTGGACTTAGTTTGCCTTTCTTGCCAAATCCGAGAACTTTCTTCCATGGGGATACTTTCAAAAAAACTTTGTCACCAATTTGATACTCAATCTCTTTTCTCTTCAAATCTGCATACGACTTTTGTCTATCTGAAGCTGCTTTCAAGTAATCTCTCGATGATTTTTACTTTCTCTTCTGTTTCCTTAACTAGATCAACCTCAGAATCTGATTTTCCTTAAGCTCATCGATTACAAAGGTGTGCGACATTTACGTCCATACAAAGCTTCATAAGGTGCCATCTTCAAACTCGACTGATAACTATTATTATAGGCAAACTCTACTAATGGTAAATATTTTTTCCAACTGCCTTGAAATTCCAGTACACAGCATCTAAGCATATCTTCAAGTACCTGAATAACTCTCTCTGACTGACCGTTGGTTTGAGGATGGAAAGCTGTACTAAAACTCAACTTTGTGCCCAAAGCCTTCTATAATTTCTTTCAAAACCGTGAAGTAAATCTTGGATCTCTGTCTAAAATGATCGATAATGGTACCCCGTGTAGTCTGACTATCTCTGAAATATACAACTCGGCCAACTTGTCAAGTGAATAATCCATACGGATTGGGATAAAATGAGCTGACTTCGTTAACTTATCAATCACAACCCATACTGCATCTTTCTTTCTCGGTGTAAACGCCAATCCTGTCACAAAATCCATAGTAACTCGATCCCATTTCCACTCAGGGACTAGCACAGGCTGCAATAAACCTGAAGGTACCTGATGTTTGGCCTTTACCTGCTGACAGATCAAGCATCTAGAAACAAACTCTGAAATGTCCCTTTTCATTCCTACCCACCAGTACATTTTCTTCAAATCATTATACATCTTTGTACTACCTGGATGAATAGACAAAGAACTACTATGTGCTTCCTATAAGATCTTTCGGATAAGCTCATCATTCTTCGGTACGCATACCCTGGGTGATAATCAATCACTAGCTCATAATCTTTAATCAACTCTAACCATCTTCTTTGCCTCAAATTCAAATCTTTTTGAGTCATCAAATATTTCAAATTTTTGTGATCAGTGAATATGTGGCACTTCTCACCGTACAAATGATGTCTCCAAATCTTCAACGCAAAAATAATGGCAGCTAGCTCTAAATCATGTGTCGGATAGTTCTTCTCATGTGGCTTTAGCTGTCTAGAGGCATAAGCAATTACCCTCCCTTCCTGCATAAGTACGCAACCAAGTCCATTCATGGACGCATCACTGTAAATCACAAACTCCTTACCTGGTTCTGGTTGTATTAAAACAAGAGCTTTAGTCAACAATGCTTTTAACTTGTCAAAACTCTGTTGACACTTCTTAGTCCGTTCAAACTTGACATCCTTTCGCAGCAATCTTGTTAGCGGGGTGGCTATCATAGAAAATCCCTTTACAAATCATCTATAATATCCGGCAAGACCAAGAAAACTTCTAACTTCTGATACATTTCTAGGAGGCTTCCAATCAACAATGGCTGAAATCTTGCTCGAATCAACCTTAATACCTTCACCTGAGACAATATGTCCAAGAAAACCAACTTCTCGTAACCAAACTCACTTTTTCTGAACTTGGCATACAACTGATTATCTCTCAGAATCTGTAAAACTATTCTCAAGTGCTCTGCATGCTCAGTCTCATCATGAGAATAAATTAACATATCATCAATGAACACAACTACAAACTTATCCAAGTACGGTCTAAAAATTCAGTTCATTAAGTCCATAAAAATGGCAGGAGCATTAGTCAAGCCAAATGACATCACAAGGAACTTATAATGACCATACCTAGTCCGAAAAGCAGTCTTCAGGACATCTGACTCTTTAACTCATGAATCGATAGTATTTTCTAACCAAAATTTCGCTCTTTCTGCATCATCATCTTTTGTTGCTCGGAACTCTTCTCGCCCCTTTTTCCCGATTCTATCAAGCTGGTGGCTTTTCTCTTATCTTTGTGCACTGTGAATGGAGGAGCTTGAGCTACATGGGTAGCTTTGAGAATCATGAGGGGGTGGAGGTCTAACTGCCGGATTCGTACGAACGAACTCGGCAAACCAATCATTCAAAGCTTGGAAGAGAGCTTCTCGAGTCACTCCTCATTGATCAATCATTCATCGCCTATTCTCGGATGGCGCTACTTTCTGCGGGAGCAGCGACACTTTCTACATCATCATCACCAGCTCACTCGGGATACATTACAATAAAACAAAACTTTTAAAAATCGTCAGGAGTCGTCACATTATCAAAATACAGGTATGGCATGTATAGCTAGACTTTTACTCACACTAACTATTCTGAGAACCGACTAAACCTACTCTGATACCAATAAATGTAACGCCCCCACGCCCGAAACCGTCACCGGAGTCAAGCTTGAGGTGTTACTAAACTTATCTTACCTTTTAAACAACTCTAAACCACTTATTTTAATTTTCGGAATAAACTATTTTTCTGCGTCATGCTTGCTTAAAAATTCATTTCTCGAGTTTCAAAACTCGAAATTAAGATCCATAAATTTTTCCTGAAACTAGACTCATATATCTATCTACTAATTTGTTTCTAGAATTTTTGACTTAGCCAATTAGTACAGTTTATTAGTTAAAATTACCCCTGTTTTAGAATTCGACTGCACTAACCTCTACTTACTACGAACCACTTTTATTCCTGTAAAAAATTCATATGACTATACCATTTGTTTCTATTAAAACTAGATTCAATAAGGCTTCTAACCATATAAAGTAAACTACCTAATTATTTTTTTATAATTTATGGTGAATTTATAAAGTTGAAACAGGGGATCCAGAAATTGCTCTGGCCCTATTTCACTAAAACTTAGATATCTTATAAAATACAAAACCTTTACCTGTTTTGCTTATTCCATATGAAAATAGACACAATGAGATTTAATTTAATACATTATTCACCATCAAACCAAGTCTCTATGATTTTTAGTGATTTCTCAAATTCATGTTATTTCTGATACTTGAATCCGTTTTTAAGTTACTTTCACATTTTTCATAGTTTTCACGTGATAGTTACTACTTAATCATACATACTATTAAACATGTATATCATCAGCCATTCTATTAGCTAATCATTAGCAAGTATTTACACATCATTCATTGATCATATCATATCAAAAGAAACCAAGTTCCTATACATGCCATACACAAAACGAAACGTCTAACTATACCAATGTGATTCCTTCGATAGTGTGATCGGGTCTCCGACTTTTCCTTCGATCCCCGAGTGGCTTGATAAAAACTATAAGAAAAAGAATATAAAGAGAATAAGCACTAGGCTTAGTAAGCTTACAAGCAAATAAATTACAACATTCAACATAATGAATAATTATACATAATATCACCTAGCCTCATAAACTTTCTTTACTTCTCATTTTCTACCTTCTTCTTTACTCACTTACCTTCTTTCTTACCTAACCTTTCACTATTCATAAATATAATCTACCTTCCCTTTTGCTGATAATTCACTGTAATTTAACATGTACAATGACCCGTTGAACCACACGAAATACTAAGGATACTAGGGTCGTTCTTGTCTATCAATATCCTGCCAATGCCATGTCTTCGACATGGACTTACATGAATTATTTCTGTCTCCAATGCCATATATATATCTAATATGGGCTTACATGGCTCATTCTCTGTCTCCAAAGCCATATATCCGATATGGACTTACATGGCTCATTTTTGTCTGCTCGTCATCTGTCAACCCCAATATCCTAACATTCCTAAGGTTCAAACGAGGCTTCCTAATGCTTGTTCTCTGTCACTTCGCCTTTAATTCGACTTTAAATATTCTCATAAAATAAGTATATAAATGATAGAAATTTACAATAATAATGTAAAATAAAATAATATTGCATTTATTTCTTTGTAAACTTACTCGATACAAAATGTGACTAAACTTTACAATTTAGTCCTTTACTTTTTCTTTTCCCCGATCTACTCCCGAATTTCGCTTTTCTTGATCTATAATAGCAAATTTAACTTATTTAATATTCACATTTATCAAAACAGTCCTTTACTCAAACTTTGGAAAAATTACATTTTTGCCCCTAAACTTTTGCATATTTACACTTTTGTCCCAAATCTCGTAAATTAAACTTCAGACTATTTTCTTATGTTTTATGACATGCTGATCGTTTTTCCCTTCTATAGCAAAATCAAATTCTCACTCTAACATATACTTATGACTATTAGGTATTTTTACCGATTAAGCCATTTTACTCGTTTTTACCTAAAACCGAGTAGCACAAGTTGTCTAACATAATCTAAGACCTCATATTCTATCATAAAACATCAAAATAAACATTTTTCACCTATGGGTATTTTTCCAAATATGAACCCTCACTTAAATTATTAGTAGCATAAGCTTTATCGAGCTACCGGGACTCCGAAAACTTAAAGAACATTAAAAACGGGGCTTGAAATCACTTACTATGGAGCTTGAAAGCTTGAAACAAACCCTAGCTATGAAGAACCCTTGAAATTTCGTGCTAATGAAGAAGATGATGAATTTTGTGTTATTTTTCCCTTTTATTTCATTTTATATCCAAATGACCAAAATGCCCTTCCTTATTAAACTTTCAAAAATTCCATCCATGTCCTATTTTGTCCATGAACTTAGAAATTGGTCAAATTGTTATTTAAACCCTCCTAATTAATATTCCAAAGCAATTTCATACTAAAAACTTCTAGATTGCAAAAGCAAATTATTCGATTTAGTCCCTAATCTCAACTTAAGCTCTTTATGCATAGAATTTCATCACGAAATTTTCACACAATCATGCAATCATATCATGAACCTCAAAATAATAATAAAATAATTTTTTTTCTACCTTGGATTTGTGGTTTCGCAATCACTGTTCCGTTTAGCCCTATTTCGGGATGTTATAGCCACTATGTGCCTCATGTAAAATTTTTCGAATAAGTTTATCGTTTTTCGGTATACATACTCTATCTCGGAACATCAAACAATCATCTAATTCGATCCGAAAGTCTATATCACTACCCGATTAACACTGAGCTCTTTTGGCTTGCAATTCATTATCATTTTTCTGAGCTTCACAAATTTGCCAAATAAATACCGGTCTAGCCCTCAACTCGACCAAAATTGAGCCATCATTATCCAAAGTCAATCTCGTATTCATAGCTCTGAAAGCAAACGATGACTTTCTGCTCAAAGCATCTGCGACTACATTTGCATTTCCTGGATGGTAGTCAATCACTAGCTCATAATCCTTCAATAACTCGAGCCATCTCCATTGTCGCAAGTTTAGATCTTTTTGAGTCGTCAAATATTTTAAACTCTTATGATCGGTAAAGATATGACATCTCTCACCGTACAAATGATGCCGCCAAATTTTCAAAGCAAAAACGATGGCTGTTAATTCTAAATCGTGCGTCAGATAATTTTTCTCGTGCGGTTTCAACTTTCTCGAGGCGTATGCTACCACTTTGCCCTCTTGCATCAACACACAACCCAAATCGTCACTATAAATTACAATTTTTTTCCCAATTTAGGTTGTACTAAAACCGGTGCCTCAGTCAATAATGCTTTCAACTTCTCAAAACTTTGCTGACATTTGTTGGACCATTCAAAATTAACATCTTTTTGCAGCAACTTGGTCATAGGAGTAGCAATCATCGAAAATCCTTTGACAAAATATCGGTAACATCCAGTTAAGCTTAAGAAGCTTTTAACTTCAGATACATTTCTCGACTGTTTCCAATCAACAATTACCGAAATCTTACTTGGATCAACCCGAATACCATCACCAATATGTCCCAAAAATATGACTTCTGGGAGCCAAAAGTCACTTTTACTGAATTTAGAAAACAACTGCCTATCTCTCAAAGTCTACAATATAGTTCTCAAGTGCTCAGCATGCTCGGACTCGTCTCGAGAATAAATCAGAATATCATCGATGAAAACCACCACAAATCATCAATGAACACCACTACAAAATTATCTAAATAGGGTCGAAAAATTCTATTAATCAAATCCATGAAAACAAAAGGTGTATTAGTTAGTCCGAAAGGCATAAAAAGGAATTTATAGTGCCCATACCTTGTCCTGAAAGCAGTTTTCGGCACATCCGACTTTTTCACTCTCAATTGATAGTAGCCAGATATCAGATCAATCTTCAAGAATACCGTTTCTCCTTTTAACTGATCAAATAAGTCATCAATCCTCAACAAAGGATACTTGTTCTTTATAGTCACCTTATTGAGCTATCGGTAATCGATACAAAGTCTTATAGATCCGTCTTTCTTCTTTACAAATAACACTAGAGCACCCTAGGGAGAAAAACTTGGTCTCACAAAACCCTTATCTGTCAATTCTTGCAACTGAGCTTTTAATTCTTTCAATTTAGTTGAAGCCATTCTATACAGAGCAATAGATATCGGTGAATTCCTTGGTACCAAATCAATACCAAACTCAACTTCTCTAATCAGAGGTAACCCAGGCAACTCTTCTGGAAACACATCCGGATATTCATAAACTATTGGCACTGATTCAATTTTCAATTCAGACATCTTTGTATTCAACACATAAACGAGATAAGCTTCACTACCTTTCCTTACATATTTTTGCGTAGACATCGAAGAAAGCGCAATAGGTAACTCACCCGACTTATCTGAATCAATCTGAAGAGTTTCACCATTTTCACATTTCAGTTCAATAATCTTTCTTTTACAATTCACTACGGCATCATGCAGTGTCAACTAATCTATACCCAAAATAACACCGAATTCATCAAATGGCAACAACATTAAATCAGCCAGAAAACAGTAACCTCGAATAATTAAGGGACAATTCTTGCAAACTCTATCAACTAATACATGTTTGCCTAAAGGTTTTGACACTCTAATCACAAATTTAGTAAACTCAACAGGCAAGCTCTTACTAGCTACCAATTTTATACAAACATAAGAATGAGTCTATCCAGGGTCAATCAATGCAGCTATATTAGTATTATAGAGAGAAAAGGTACCAGTGATAACATTGGGAGATGTCGCTTCTTCGTGAGCACAGATGGCATAGGCTCTAGCAAGTGCTCGAGCTTCAGCTCTCACAGCTGAATCTTTCGTCACAACTTTACTACTAGTTCCATTTCCAGTATTTCTCGGTGGCCTACCCCTATTGGTAGTATTACTTGGCCTTGCACTTTGAAATTTTTCTTTCTCAGCCATTTCACGGCAATCTCGGATAAAATGCTCCTAAGAACTACACTTGAAACAAGCCTGGTCATTTATCCTACACTCGTTGGGATGTCTTCTTCCACACTATTGAGATTCGGGTTTGTTAGGTCTTACATTACCCACACTTTTCATTGAAGTAGCTTGAGATTTAAAGCTCAAGTATTGTTTCCTGTGGTTTATGTGAGAATACCCAGCTGATACATTCGAACGGGAATACATTTCTTTAGATTTCTTTGACTGAGATGGAAATGACTTACTCGTCGGTCTTTCCTTGAATCTCTAGCTTCACAATCAACTTTCCTCTTCTCTTTATTCAACTCTTCAGCCTTACAAGCTCACTCGACTAACACCACAAATTCTTTCAGCTCTAAGATCCCAACTAACACACGGATATCCTCATTCAATCCATCCTCAAACCTCTTGCACATGATAGCCTTAGTGGAAACACATTTTCGAGCATACTTACTAAGTCTGAAAAATTCTTGCTCATACTCAGTCACTAACATTCGGTCCTGTTTCAGCTCAAGAAATTCCTTACGTTTCTGATCGATTAACCACTAACTAATATATTTCTTTTGGAATATCTCTTGAAAGAACTCCCAGGTAATTCTCTCTCTCGGTACCACAGATGCTAGCATATTCCACCAGTGATATGAAAATCTCTCAAAAGGGAGATGACACACTACTCATCCGATGTGCAAGACAACTCATCAAATACCCTAATGGAGTTTTCGAGCCAAAACTCAGCTCTCTTAGGATCATCATCCACATTAGTTCTAAAATCTTCAGTCCCGTACTTTCAGATCTTATCAATCGGGGGCTTGCTCATTCTTACAAATTCCATACCTTATGGAGCTATGGGAACCAGTTGAGGAATAGGTGGAGGTGGAGGAGGTTGGGCATTTGGATGTGTTCGAATAAACTCCGTATACCACTTGTTTATCATGTGGAAAAAGGCTTCCCTAGCCCGTTCTCCCTGACTAACCGTAGGATGTCTATTATCAGATGGCGCTGCCCTTTAAGTGGGAGCCATCGTATTACTTTCAACGTCGTCAGCCTCAGCCCGATCGGGATCCATTTACTATATGAAAACACAATTTTAAGTTGTCAGGAGTCATCACACTATCATAGTTCAATTATGGCATGTATAGCTAGACTCTTACACACGCTACGTTAGTCCGAGAATCGACTAAATCGTAGCTCTGATACCACTGAATGTAACACCCCTTACCTTTATTCGGTGCCAGAATAGGGTACAAGGCATTACCAAGCTTATCACACAAACTTTCATACAATTCTGAGTCACAAATTTGCGACCAAACTAAAAATTTTTATACACAAACACCATGTCCCTATTACGAGCCTATGAGGCCCAAAACATGCTTTGGAAGTGGTTCAGGACTAAACTAAGAACTTTAGAAATTTTTACATCATTTAGAAAAATTTCCACCAAACAAGGGTCAAACGCCTGTGTGGGTATGGGGCACGCCCGTGTGGGCAAGCCGTGTGGTCACATACACCCTGTCCCTAACCCATGTAACTCTCTGTTTGTCACCCAAGAACAAATTGAAGACATACGACCAAGTTACAAACTCGTGTGCTAGGCTGTGTGGTCGATTTAGTTATTTTGATTTTTCATAAAATAGGTGTAGACTTCACACGTCCATGGCACACGCCCGTGCCTGAGGCTGTGTCATCCACACGGCTGAGACACACGCCTATGTCTCTACCTGTGTGCTCAATTCTAAGCATCCTGTTTTGTAAAAATTAGGGCACAGGAGACACATGACCTAAACACATGCCCGTGGGGTAGACCGTGTGTCGTACGCGGCCTAGACACACGCCCGTGTGCCTATCCATGTAGACAAAATAAGGCTATTTACCAAGCCATTTTGCCACCCTTTGATGCACAAACCTACACTACATAACATAACACCAAATCAAACATATACATACAATCAAATCAGTCACAACCAAGACATCAACACAACACTCACATTATACCATCTGTCATACAAAAACATCACATACTTATCAACTCACATCAAGTAAAGCTCCACATCCATGACAGGCATCATCAAATAAATCACTTATACCAATAGTAGTCAATTTTCAATGGCCTTATACAAAATGTACTATCAATTAATATGAGCCAACACATTTGGCTAATTCTATTATGACACATAACAAAATAACCAAGTCCCCTATACATGCCACAACTCAAAATGTTGAAACCATTGGTACCAAAATAATTGTTGATAGTGTGAGTGGATCTCTGACAGTCTCTGATCCCCGAGCTAGCTTGGTGACACTACAAGACAAAGAAAAGGAAATGGGAGTAAGCTATATAGCTTAGTAAGTTCCTATGCAAATAACAAGCATCATGTCTAACATTTAACATACAATTAACATGATAACCATTGGCATAAATATTATTAAGATCTTGAAATAATAACTTACTCAATCATAACCTTACCGAGGGAATATCGCATATCAAGCTCATTACTTATGAGTTTTATGCACATACCTGAGTCATCTCAAATTTGGATTTGCATGCAATTCATCTTTGACATACTCATTAAATTACCCGTTGAGCCACTTGGAATACTAAAGGATACTCGGGAATCTCGTACACATAGTACCGTACCAACACCATATCCCAGATATGGTCTTACATGTGATCTCATATCGATGCCAATAGCCCAGCTATGGTCTTACACGAAGTCTCATATCGATTTCGTATCTCAAATATGGTCTTACACGTAAATCTCAGTAACCCTAATGTCATGACATTTGTATCTTATCTATTCCTAAGGTTCAACTAGGATTTCATGCTTGTTGGAACTTTTTCGAATACGTCCAAGGGTAAATCACAATTAATATATAATAAAGCATTTAAAACATAAATAAAACAATGAATTATTTGCAAACGAACTTACCTCGGTACAAAAATATTATAAATGGGGCTTAATGGTCAAACACTTTGTTTTTCCCCCGATCTAAGTCCGAACCTTGTTTCTCTTGATCTATAATAGCAAATTTAACTCATTTAATATTCTCATTGTTCAATTCAGCCCATAATTTACATTTTGGCAAAATTACTATTTTGCCCCTTAAACTTTGACTTTTTACACTTTGGTCCCTAGGCTCGTAAAATGAAATAGATTCAATTTCTTCGACTCCCAAGCCTAGTTGAACCTCTTACATGCTTATAACAGCCCACATTTTCCATTATTTCACATTTTTACTACTCATTTTATAACTTTTTACAATTAGGTCCCTTTTAGGTGTTTCATCAAAAAATATCTTAGCAAAACTTGTTTATTTAACATCAAACTTTAATAATCTACCATTAAACATCAAAATACACACATGTCTAACATGGGTCAAGCCCTAGACCTTAATCATTTCTCAAATTAGTAGGTAGAAATAGATAGATCAAGTGTCAACGGCTTCAAAAATGTAAATAGCATTAAAAACAGGACAACGGACTTACAATCGAGCTTGAAAGTTGGCCAAACCCTAGATATGTCTTCCTTCTAATTTTCGGCACAAGGGGGAGAAGATGGAAAAGGTTTTTGGCTTGATTTTTGCCTTTTAATTCATTTAATTACTAAATGACAAAAATGCCCTTAACTTAAAACATAATATTTGTGTTACCTCATGTCCATTTTTGTCCACTAACTTAACAAATGGTCTAATTACCATCTAAGGACCTTCAATTTAAATTTTCATAGCAATTAGACACCTCTAGCATATAGAACTCAAGTTTTGCGCTTTTTGCAATTTAGTCATTTTAACTAAATTGATTGCTTAAACGTGAAAATTTTCGAACAAAATTTTCACAAAATCATTTCATAAAATTGTAGACCATAAAAATATAATAAAAATAAGTTTTTCTACGACGGGTTTGTGCTCCCGAAACCACTATTCAGACTAAGCCCAAAATCCGATTGTTACATTATGCACACCAATTACTTAGCTTAGAATCTCTCTTTTCAATTCTAGTTTAGTTTTTCTCTTTTCTTAGGATTTTAGGGTTATTTTAGTTTGTTCTTTGATTTATCTCGAGAGATATGGTTTGTGGATGCGATTAAACCTTGTGGATTCATTCTTCTTCGTAATACAAATGTGCAATGATTTTAAACAACTATATTGGTGGTTGGGTATGAAACTAGACATTTCTAAATTTGTAGCGAGATGTTTAGTGTGTTAGCAAGTTAAAGCTGAACATCAGGTGCCTTCGGGTTTACTTCAGCCTGTGATGATACCAGAGTGGAAGTGGGACAGAGTTACGATGGATTTTGTATTGGGATTGCCCTTGTCACTGAAAAAGAAAGATGCTATTTGGGTTTTCATTGATCAATTAACGAAATCAACACATTTCATTCCGGTACGTACTGACTATTCACTCAATAGATTAGCTGAATTGTATATTATTGAGATTGTTAGATTGCACGAGGTACCAATTTTGATTATTTTGGACAGAGATTCGAGATTTACGTCGCGGTTTTGGAAGAAATTACAAGAAGCTTTGGGAACAAAGTTAAATTTTAGTATAGCTTTTTATTCGCAAACTGACAGGAAGTCTGAATGAGTAATTTAGGTTCTCGAAGATATGCTCCGATGTGTTTTAGAATTCGAAGGCAATTGGGAGAAATTTTTGCCATTGATTGAATTTGCGTATAATAACAACTTTCAATCGAGTATAAAGATGGCACCATACGAAGCTTTATACAGTCACAAATGCCCAACTCCATTGTACTGGACTGAGCTTAGCGAGAAACAAATTCACAGCGTTGATTTGGTTAGAGAAACCGAAGAGAAAGTGAAAGTAATTCGCGACTATTTGAAAGTAGCTTCTAATCTTCAAAAATCGTACGCGAGTTTGAAATGGAAAGACATTGAATTTCAAATCGGTGATAAATTGTTTTTTAAAGTATCTCCGTGGAAGAAAATACTTTGTTTTGGTCATAAAGGAAAATTGAGTCCGCGATTCATCGGGTCGTATAAGGTTATTGAAAGGATAGGTCCAGTGGCATACTGGTTAGTTTTACTGACTGAATTACAGAAAATCCAAAATGTGTTTTATGTGTCGATGTTGCATCGATATAGATCGGATCCATCTCCGTCCGAGATTGAAATTCAACCTGATATGACGTACAACGAAGAACCGATTAGAATTCTAGCACGTGAGGTTAAACAATTGAGAAATAAAAGCATAGCTCTCATTAAAGTACTTTGGCAATGACACGGTGTCAAAGAGGCTATGTGGGAGCCTGAGGAAGCTATGAGAAAATAGTACCCTAACCTATTCACTGGTAAGATTTTCAAGGATGAAAATCCCTAAGGGGGAGGATTGTAATAGTCCATTTTTAGTCAAATTAGAACAGTGGTTTTGGAACCACAAATTTGAGATCGAAGAAATATTTTAATATTATTTTAAGTGTTTATAGCATGATAGCATGTATGTGTGAAAGTTTCATGAATTAATTTTATCGTTTGAATGCTTAATTCGATAAAAAAGACTAAATCGCGTACAGTGTAAAAGTGGAGTTCTATTAGCTAAAAGTATCTAATAGCTATAGAACCTTAAAGTTAAGGTCCTTATGTTGTAATTAGACCATTTTAATTTTGAGTGGACAAAGATGATCATGCATTATATGTTTTTAATGAATTATAACTAAGGTTAATTTAATAAATTGGTTAATTAATAAGTAAATAACAAAACCACAAAGCTATCATCTTTTAATTTACCATCTTCCACCGAATTTTCAAAGAGAAAAAGGCTATGGGAATGAGCTAGGGTTCCTCCATTTCAAGCTTTAATTGGTGAGTGATTTTTGTCCCATTCTTAATGATTTCTATGTTTTTGTGACCATTGCAACTAGTACTAGCTAGCCCGGGGACAATTTTACAAAACTGTTAAAGATTTTGCATGATGTCATTGATGACTAAGCATGTGTTTTGAAGTTTCTTGATAGATTATGAATGCTTGTTAATAGGTATACAAGTTTTGTCAAGTGATTTTTAGTGAAATACAAAATAGGGATTAAATTGAGAAATGTTGAAACTTTATGGTTGAAATGTGAAATAAATAAAAATATAGGCTGCTAGGGGTATATTAGTAATTTGGCTAAGCATGGGTGTCTTGAAATTTGCATGAATTTGTGATTTTGTGTAATAAGGACTAAATTGTAAAAATGTGAAAGTTTATGGGCAAACGTGTAAAATAGCCCTAATGTGTGTTTTGGATAAAATTGAATATAGAGATGATTAAATAAGTTAATTTTGAATATATTTAGATCAAGAAAAGTGAAATTCGAATCTGGATCTGGATCGGGGAAAAATGAAAGTTATCGGCTAAACGACTTATTTCGTCATTTCCACATTCTAAGTTCGTATGTTATAAGCACTATTATAATTATGCTCTAAATGCTTTGATATTGCATAAATTGTGTATACGAGATGACAGTCATATGTGACGACAATTTGGTTACGTATGGCACTTAGTGTGCGATTCGAGATAGCTTCGGCTATGTATGGCACTTAGTGTGCGAGATTAAAATAGCTTCAGCTATGTATTGGCACTTAGTGTGCGAGAATTCGAGTATTCGACATTTTTCCATTAGGGTATGAGTGTTATAGATTGGTTCAGGTATGTATATGTGTAACACCCCTTACCCGTATCTAAGGCCGGAACAGAGTACGAGGCATTACCAGACTTAACAATACACATAGATGAAAATCGGGCCATAAAATTTCATTTAATTCAAAACTTTTCGAACATATGCATAACAAACAAAGTTAACTATATCATTACTTCAAAGCATAGGACATAGCACGATTAATTAAACTTATAAACCATAATGGATAAGGACCACATCTCATAATCATATACGATAACTCAATGCGATCGATACGTATGGTCAAAATCATAATAAAAATACATATCACAAACCAACTTCCTATACATGCCACTCACTTAATATTTCTAATATTTGAATTAATTTTCCCAAAAATGATAGTTTGATAGTGTGATTTTGCCTCTGACGATCTCTAACCCCGAGCCGACCTGCCAATACTAAAGAAATGGAGAGGATAGGTAAGCTTTACGCTTAGTAAGTTCATATGAAAATAATAAGCAATTACTACCATGCTTTTCAAGATAAAACACTATAATTGTACAATTACACATATTCAGGTTAAGTTGTGTTATCGAATTACAGTTACTAAATCATTCATATCTGAAACTAAAAAACTCCAAATTTAGTTTAGTTAATTTTCATTGAAACTAGATTCATATATCTTTCTCCCATAAAATTTCCAAAATTTTTGGTTTAGCCAATTAGTACAGTTTATTAGTTAAAGTCTCCCCTGTTTCAGAGTACGACTACTCTGACCTCTGTGCACTACAAACCAAATTTCTCCCTGTACATAATTCCAACGACCATTACGTTTGTTTCCCTTAAAAATAGACTCAATAAGGAATTCATTAATGTAAAATATGACTCTTAATAATATTTGTACAATTTATGGTGAATTTCTAAAGTCAGAACAGGGGATCTCGAATTCATTCAGACCCTATTTCACAAGAATTCAAATATCACACAATATAGAATTCTTTTGCTTCCCCTGTTTCTTTCATGTGAAAATAGACTCATTAAGCTTTATTTTCATATATCATTTTCATTTTTATTCAAATTCCACAATTTTTAGTGAATTTTCAAAGTCACATCACTGCTGCTGTCCAAAACAATTTTATTGCTAATTCACTCTTTCACACTTTCTTTGTATTAACCTCATTTTAACATACATATCACAAATCATTTTCACCACATTTCATACATCACAAGTATAGGCCCATGATTATAAGGTCACCATAAGACGATCCTCATGTATAACTTACTTGTTTATAACCTTACCACATCCCGGTCACTTAATGAACACATCATTCACATAAGCAAATTCCTGCACTTATTCATCACAAAACTCACAAAGCAGTACATAGTAAGTCTCCCGTTGAACACTTCAGATCAATCCTCGATACTTGGTGGTTTCAGCACATAGCTCCACCCATCGTATAGTTCGGCTGTCTTCTACACATGGTGAACACTTAGTACCACCCATGTGACCTAGCCAGTTTATTGCGTAGCTCTCTTGTCTACATGGTGTCCTTCACCTGGAACCACGCATGCAACCTAGCTACATATATCCCGTAGCTCTCTTGTCTACATGGTGTACGCATAGTATCACCCATGCGACCTAGCTACATCATAATGTCTCATAGCTCTCTTGTACACATGATGTGCACTTAGCACTATACATGTGACCTAGCTACATACCATCTGTATCATCCAATCTTTCCGAAGGTTCAACCGGGATTTCTCTCTTTTCCAACAATTTCACCAATCAAGTAATTATCAATAAAAATATTTCCAATATTATTATAAAATCTCACAATACAAGTAAATTGATGTAATACTTACATATAAACTTACTTCTAAAGGCAATAACATTTAATTTACACATTGCATTATTAAAAATCTTATGAACTTACAATTGCTCATAATATCCATAATCATAGAAATCACATTTATGCATGATAATTCAATGCACTTCATGTACCATAGACATATTTTTAAATCAATTCATAAACTTAGCACCATAACATTTAATTTAACATAATTCAATTAATTCACTAAATTTAACTTTCAAATATAAATTACAACATTATTGCAGTATTATTATCATACCAACTTACCTCGATCCAGAAACGGCAATTTACTATTTTAGCCCATAACCTTGTATTTTCCCGATTTAAGCCCGAATCTCGATTTCCTTCATCTATAATATCACATTTAGCCTAATAATTAGTCACATTATTCATACGGCTCCAAAAATCATATTTTTACACATTTTCATTTTGACCCCTAAAATTTTACATATTTGCACTTTTGCCCCAAGGTTCGGAAATTAAACTTCATCCTATTTTCTTATGTTTTATGACATGCTGATCATTTTTCCCTTATATGGCAACATCAAATTCTCACTCTAACATGTACTTATGACTATTAGGTATTTTTACCGATTAAGCCCTTTTACTCTTTTTCACTTAAAGTCGAGTAGCACAAGTTGTTTAACATAATTTAAAACCTCATATTCTATCATAAAACACCAAAATACACAAATTTCACCTATGGGTATTTTCCAAATACGAACCCTAGGTTGAATTATTGCTAGCATAAGCTTAATAAAGTTACTGGGATTCCAAAAACGTAAAGAACTTGAAAAACGGGGTTAGAACGGACTTACTATTGAGCTTGGAAAGCTTGAAAACCCTAGCCATGGCTTCCCCCATGCTAATTTCAGCCTCCATGAAAAAGATGAGCCAATTTTGGCTTTATTTTCCCTTTTTATTTCTTTTAATTACCAAATGACTAAAATGTCCTTACTACTAAACTTTCCAAAAATTCCATCCATGTCCAATTTTTGTCCATAGACTTAGAAATTGGTCAAATTGCTATTTAAGACCTCCTCCTTAATATTCCAAAGCAATTTCATACTAAAAACTTCTAGAATGCAAGTTTTGCAAATTATTTGATTTAGTCCCTAATTTCAATTTAAGCACTTTATGCATAAAATTTCTTCACGAAATTTTCACACAATCATGCAATCATGTCATAGACCTCAAAATAATCATAAAATAATTATTTCTATCTTAGATATGTGGTCACGAAACCACTATTTCGATTAGGCCCTTATTCGGGATATTACAATATGAATCATACGAGCTTTAAATTGAAGAAGTTATAAAGTTTGCATATAAGTGTATAATTAAGCATGTGGAAGGTGTAATAGCCCAAATTTAACCGGGCCTTAAAACCAATTAAAAATAAGATGAATAAATAAATATTTATTTATTAAACAGTCCAAGTCTAGGTTACAAAGCCCAAACAGTAGGCCCAAAATCAAATACCTCAGACCCATTACCCGTGTACCCTGTTACTACCTAGTAGGCTTAAAACTACCCGACAGACCCATTTACACCCTTGACCCAAACAGAATACCAATAAACCAAACCCAAATCAAAACGGCCCAAAAGGCCCAACAGACTTAAGGGAAACAGGAAACCCTAGGGTTTCCTAAGGCACTGTGGCACCGCAACATCTTCTGGAAGCTTTGGGGAGCGTCTGCCAACCCCCAAATTGAGGCCACCATTCAATGTGTTGTCCCAAGGGCCTTCAATGCCCATCAATGCCCCAATCACCGGTCATCCCTTTGTCTGGCCCCGAATCACGTCACGAACAGCACGACCATGGTCAAGACTCCAGCGCTACATCTCAGCCTTGTCTCGCCACGAGATCCTCGCAGCCACCTGCAGGAAAAGGAAAGAGATTAAAGCAAAACTACAGCAAATAGATTAAAACAGGGTTTGGACAGAAATCTTTTAATTTCTTTCCAAAATAGGTAGTAGATTAAGGCTATAAAGCCTTTTCTCAAATCTGTAAAGGGAGGCGGGAGATATACAAAAAAGGAGAGAAGGAAAATACATACACGGAGAGTATCAGAAACATACATAGGCACATACACAGGAAACACCACAAAACTTGTAACCGTTCAAAAGACAAAGAAATAAAGCAAATCTTTAAAAGGGTAACTAAATAGTCTCTTTTATTTCGTTTTCACTAATTTGTTTCTCTTGCATGTAGATATTTAAAAAAAAATTAAAAAAAAACTCAAAAAAGAAATAGAAAACAGAAAATACCTTTCGCAAGAAAAAATGAACCTTTTAGGTCCCGATCGCCGTACACGGCGGGATCGGCGACGGCGCGTGGAAGGGAACATGGTGGTCCGATGATCGGAGAACCACCGACTAACAGCCGAGGCACAGAGAGCTGGGGGAATTCGAGAGAGATTTCTCTCATTTTTTTTTTTTTTTGAAACGGGTAAAAATGAATTTCAAATAAAAGAAATCGGTCTTATATAGTCTTGACGAAACAACATCATTTCTGCTTAATCACCTAAGTTTAAAACGACATCGTTTTTAGACTAAATATCCGCGTGTTGACCCGATTACCCGGGGAGGATCGGCGTGTTTTTGAGGATTGGATTAATTGCACAATTGGTCCTCTTGGATTTTTTAATATTTATAATTTCATTTTTATTTATTTCTAATTTAGTCCTAATGATTTGATTTTGTTTCAATTTAGACCTCTCGGTGATTTTGAAACATAATTCAGAAAACGGCGTCATTTAGGACTAGGGCAAATTGCCCAGTGAGTCCTCTTAATTTCACGCGCATTTCAAATCAGGCCCAGGATTTCTTTTTATTATTTCACAAATTAACCTTAAATTTTCTAATTTAATTCAATTTTAATCCTTTTATATTTTAATTTGCTTTAAATACTTTATATATTTTAAATATTAGTTATATATTATTATTATCCATTATTTTTTATTCATATATTTTATTTATAAATTATATTATATTATATTTTATTCTTTATATATTTTTAAAAATTATATTACTATTTGCAAAATTCGTAAATGGTAAATAAATTTTAAAAAAGATTATTAATAAATAATAATATATATATTATCCTTATTTATCATAATATTCATATTCCTTTTATATATTACACCTATTCTTTATTTATATTTTTCAATATATATATTATTTATTTTGTTTTTCCATGCTAATTATTTTACCATATTTATGTGCAAAATGTTTATTGTATTTTTATTATTTATATTATATTTCTTTATGTTTTATTATACTATTATATATAACTTATTTTAAACATTTTAATTTATATTTTTGGTATTTTTTTATCAATAATTATTCACTTTATTTTTATATATATTATATTATGTCAATATATTAAATATTGGTCTCATAATTTTATTAAATGATAAGCGCTTGAAATTTTGTTTTTTTTTATGTTTTTTTTATTATTAATATGTTAAAATATATGTTTTTACTTATTCTTCTTAGATATATTATCTTTTATGTATATTTTACTTCTTTAAAATTTGTCATGTTTTATTTCTTATATATGCATGCTAGTTAATGTGTGATATTCATGCTATTGTACTTTTATTTATCTATTATTATAGCATGTTATCTCAAATGTTATGTTAATATGCTCCTTCATGCATCAATTTTAAAAAAAAACGAGACTCTAAAGTTTTCAAAAATAAAGGCAATGCTTGGTGTTTGGAAATTTTGAGAAAAGTAGTGCCCTAACTTATTGGGTTGCAATCTTTCCTCGTTGAGTTCAAATAGTCAGTACCCTTCTAAGTTTTTTTTAAAGATTTTCAAAATACGAGCAACTGTCTTAGTATCAATATTTTGATATAAGCGAACCCCAATTTTCAAAAAAATCAAAATATTTTTAAAGAGGATTGCATCTTAAAATTTTTAATTTCCGACCTTAAAGACATTTGATAATTAATTAGGTACCAATTTTTGGGCGTTACGAGGGTGTTAATCCTTCCTCGTACATAACCGACTCCCGAACCCGTTCTTTTTATTTCGTAGACCAAAACTAATGATTTTAAAACAAAATGTTTTAAAGGTGATCCAATCACACCTAAAAAGATTGGTGGCGACTCCCATTTTCGTTTTTCTTAAAGTCGATTCTCATTTTTCCAAAACCCAATTTAAAAATGGTTTCGACAGAATGTTTGTTAGCATTTATGAATTAAGAACTAACAAGTTCAAATTGATGAATTGTGTATTTATGATTTGTTGAGTTTATTTCATACGAGCTTACTAAGCTATAAAGCTTACTTTGTTTATTTTTTTCCATGTTTTATAGTTATTTCAAAGCTAGCTCGAATTTGGGGATCGTCAGAGACTACGTCACACTATCCAACCTTCACTTTGGTACTTTTAAGCTCATGGTTTGGTCATATGGCATGTATAGGATTATGGTTATTTTGATATGTATCTTGGTAGTGAGTTTTGCCATTTGAGATGGCTTATGAATGGTTATGTTTGGTTTGTACATATAGCCATGAGAATTGGCTTAATTTGGCTAGTTCGGTTATGTATATATATAAGTGTGCATATGGTTTATATTGAGTGATTGAGGTTGTTTTGCAATGTTATTGATAGTTGGTATTATAGATGACTAATGGTTGATAATTGAGAAGCTATGTGCTTGTGGATTGATGTATGATGAAGTATGTTTGGAAAATGTTTAATTAGATGATTTGAATATGTAAAGTTGGTATGATTTGAATGAGTAAAATATGAGATAGTAAGCATGCTAGTAGTTGAAATTGAAATGGTATGTTTTAGTCTTGATTTTGGTTGAATTGGATGACCATTTATGCTATGAGTGAGTACCATTCGAATTGTGTAGGTGTGCATAAAAATTGGGTGGCAAAATGGTTTGGTAAATAGCCTATTTTTGTCCACACACGCAGAGACATGGGCGTGTGTCTCAGCCGTGTGTGACACACGGTCATGTTACACGATCGTGTGTTTCCT
Organism: Gossypium anomalum; assembly: GCA_025698475.1. NCBI lineage: Eukaryota > Viridiplantae > Streptophyta > Magnoliopsida > Malvales > Malvaceae > Gossypium > Gossypium anomalum. The sequence goes on along the minus strand of CM046959.1, from coordinate 32,623,499 downwards.
GGTGTTGAAATTTAAATGAAGTCAGTATGCTCTACACGGTCTCACACACTGGTGTATGATCGGCCGTGTGGCATCCTAATTTGCACACGACCTACCACACAGGCGTGTGACTTGGCCGTGTTGCATAAGTCAGTATACCCTATAGGTTTGGCACGGCCTAGCACACAATCTGCCACACGGGCGTGTGTGGCCACTTCGAAGGGCACACAGGCCAGATGCACAGACGTGTGGTTTGCCATATTACCCAAGTCAGTAAGCTCACTTGTTTGGACACGAGTTAGGACATGGGCTGGGACACGACTATGTGCTTCCATTTCAAATGTAATACGATCGTGTCCCGGAGTGCACCAAGTTCGAGCAAAGATTCAACAGTGCTGCCCCAAGGACCAATTACGTGAGCTCGAGCTAAGTAATTCAAATAGGCCATTTTGGCCTTAGTTAAGCAATTGTGGGGTGAGGCTTTGGTTGGAGAAATAGAACGAGTTGGGACCAGTTCAATAAAGTTTCCTTGCAACATATTGCAAACCTATTTCAGCTCAATTCCAGCTCTTTGAACCCGTTCCAACTAAATTAATTTTTTATTTATTTTTCAGCTTTGCATTTAGTTGCATTTTAATCCTTGCATTTAAGCATCTTAGTTTAATAAATGAGTTGTCGGTCATTAATTCAACTCATCTTAGTTTAATTAATTGAGTTTTTTTTTTATGAACTTGATTTAATAGTTGCTTCTTTAAATAATCTAGTTACTAGGATAATTTATTAATTCATGAGTTAAAGTTCATTTAATAATGCTTCTCTTAATTAAACTAGTTGCTGGAATAAATGATGCATAAGTGTTAGTTCATTTGTTTAAGTTAGTTTTTAATTTGTTTTAAGCTTAATAATTGAATAAATGTGACGGTTACATGTGTTAATTACAAGAGACTTTTCAGCTCACATCCATTACATTTAAAGGCTGTTATGCATTCAATAAGGTGACTTTTCAAGAGATTTCGGTTACAAAAGAGGGGGTTGTTACAAAGAGGCTTTATACATCATTAAGAAGTTGTTTTATCAATTAAAGGAGAGCATTATTCTTCTTTAAATTTGGCAGCATCTTTGTTTCATCTTCCATAACTGTTTCTTCATGAGTAATCACTACATGCATTCAATTTTCCATCAAAGAAGCTTGTGTCTTTTCGGTTGGTCATGGAGACTTCAAAAAACTTTGAAAGAAACTTAATTGAAGAACTAAATCACATTGAAGTACTTGGGTCAGAATTTCAAAAGTTGTGACTTTTTATTTGAGCTCATTATTAGCTTCATTAAAAGTGACCATTCAGCTAGCCTTTTTTGACACTATAAATACATGTAATCAGCTTATTGAAAAGGAAAGAATTTGGACATTTTGTTAATGTTATGCTACCAAATTTGTGAGGCAAAATTTTCTCTATTTTCATTCAAGGATTCGTTGGCTACCAAATCGGTATTGGTTCTTGTTTGCACTTTTGTTCAATCCATTTTCCTTTCTTATCCATTTCGTACCAAAATCAAATTCCATCTTTTTCACATCTTACCATTTCATTCCAAAACCAATTATTTCTTTTCACATCTTACCATTTCAAGCCATAAACTTCCTTAACCTAATCATTTCTTCTTAAACTCCTTCTTTACCAATTTCACTAAACTAAATTATCATTGCTTCTCGTAGACGATCGGGTATTTTACATACAACTCTATTCATAACAAAGTTGGATCGTATCATTTGGTATCAGACCTAGAGTCGAAAAGCTCCGAAGATTAAAGAACACAATGAAAACTAGTTTGTAAGTATAAAAAAATTAAAAAAATTCGAAAAAAATTGAAAAAAAATAGAAAAAAAAATTTGAAACTTGAACATTATTTTTACTTCTTCTCCATTTTTCGATCCTGAAACTCTTACTCTCTCATCCACTTCCATCCTTAACCTTTTCGCCACACTATACCCGAATTATTTTCTTTCTTATAATCCTACCTTGTCTTAAATCACATCATCCCTTGTTAACCATTTGAAACCAACCACCTAGACTAAGGTTAAGCCTTGGTGAATCTGCTTACGAAATCACGAGAAAGGTAAAGAGAGGTAAAAGGCACGAGAGTTGTGAGCGCAATAGAGTTGATGTAAAAGCCTATTCTCGAGCGTAAACACGAGCGTGAGTGAAACTCCTCTTTCTTTTCGAGTGATCGTGAGGTTTTGTGTGAGGTTCCTTACTAAATTCAATGTCACAAGAATCTGATCCTAATATGGAAGATCGTCCCGCACGATAACCTGTTCACAACGTTCCTGATTTGAACACGCAAGCTCTATTACAAGAGATGGAAAGACTCTTAGAGCGAAGATTAAACCCCCTCAAAGATCGCCTATTCCAAGTCAAAGCGAGAAAGCAACGCGAAAGACCTCTTGAAGTAGTCCAACCTAGATAGGAGAGACCAAACCAACAACGGGAAAGACAAAGAGTTCAAGATGATGGTGTAAATGATCCTAGTGATCTTGAAAGCGATCAAGAGTTGAATGCAAGTAATTGCCGGAGGGAACCACGACATCGAGATCGGAGACGTGAAGATGATGATCTTAAGAACATCAAGCTTTCAATACCACCGTTCCAAGGTAGATCAGATTCAGAGGCCTATCTTGAGTGGGAAAAGAAGATCGAGTTGGTGTTTGATTGTCACAACTACTCTGAAAACAAAAAGGTGAAACTAGCAGCAATCGAATTCTAGGATTACGCCATGATCTAGTGGGATCAATTAACTACTAGTCGAAGACATAACGGAGAATGACCAATCTCTACATGGACCGAGATGAAGGCAGTTTTGAGGCGATGATTTATCCCTTCTTACTACCACTGGGAATTGCACCAAAAACTTCAAAATCTTACACAAGGGACCAAAGCGTCGAAGACTACTACAAGGAGATGGAAATTACGATGATTCGGGCGGATGTCCAAAAGGATCCCGAAACAACAATAGCGCGATTTCTACCTGGATTAAACCGAGACATAGTGAATGTCGTCGAGCTTCAACAATACGTTAAAGTGGTGGACATGGTTTATATGGCCGTCAAGGTAGAAAAACAACTCAAGCGTAAAGGCCTAAGTCGAGGTTTTTCCACTTTTAACACATCCAAGTGGGGCCAAAGTTCGAGTAAAGGTTTTCCAACATTTTGAGGAAAGGATACCATAGCACCTCTGAAATCCAACAAGCCTAACACCGAAGTAAACAAAGGCAAGGCACCCGAGGTTTCTTTCAATCGTAATCGAGACGTCAAATGTTTCAAATGTCTAGGGAGAGGTCACATAGCTACCCAGTGCCCAAATCGAAGGACCATGGTGATTCGTACCGATGGTGAAATCAAAATGGAGAATAAAGAAGAAAAGGAGTCTGAATTGGCTTCTGAAGCTGAGGAGGACTTAGAACAACCAGTGGAAGGCGAACTACTCGTTGTCAAAAGGAGTCTTAGTCTCCAAGGCATGGATAACGAGCTACAATGGGAGAACATATTTCATACCCGATGTCAAGTAAGAGGAAAAGTTTGTTGTATCATCATCGACTGCGGCAGTTATACAAATGTAGCAAGTACAATGATGGTTGAAAAGCTTGGTTTGCCAACTACCAAGCATCCGAGCCCTTATAAACTTCAGTGGCTCAACGATGGTGGAGAACTTAAAGTGACCAAGCAAGTACTTGTTTCTTTCACCATTGGAAAGTACTTGGACAAAGTATTATGTGACGTTGTTCCGATGCACACGGGCCATCTACTCATTGGTCGTCCGTGGCAGTTTGATCGGTGAGTACTACACAACGGGTATACCAATTTGTATACTTTCAAGTTTATGGGAAAGAATGTTACTTGGCGCCGTTAACTCCCAAAGAAGTTTACGATGACCAATTAAAGTTGAAGGCATCCGTTGAACAAATGAGAGATAAAGAAAAAAAAAATTGTAAAAAAAATAAAATAAGAAAAAGAAAACAAAAGAGAGCAAAAAGAAAATCAGTAAAGAAAAAGAAGAAAAAGAGAAGGAAATTGAAAAAATGAGTGTCTTTGCAAAATTTAGTGATATTTGAAAAGCGTTAGTAAGGAATCGCCCTGTTCTTGTACTCATGTACAAGGAAAACTTGTTTTCTCCTAACAAATTACCCGACACCCTACCTTCTTTTCTTTTTTCTTTGTTGCAGGATTTTAAAGATGTTTTCTCGGAAGAAGTCCCGAATAGTCTACCACCACTTCGTGGAATTGAACATCAAATAGACTTTGTGCCGGGAGCTGCTATTTCAAACTGTCCCACTTATCGAGCCAATCCAGAAGAGACTAAAGAACTGCAACGACAAGTCAATGATCTGTTGGAAAAAGGCTACGTTCGCGAGAGTCTTAGTCCTTGTATTGTTCCTGTTTTGCTAATACTGAAAAAAGATGGAACATGGTGAATATGCGTAGATTGCCGAGCTGTAAACAAGATCACCATTAAATACCGTCATCCAATTCCTCGCCTTGACGACATGCTTGATGAACTCAGCGGAGCCAAAGTATTTTCAAAAATCGACTTAAAAAGTGGCTACCACCAGATTAGGATGCAAGTGGAAAACGGTATTCAAGACCAAGCATGGGCTGTATGAATGGTTGGTCATGCCATTTGGCCTAACCAATGCCCTCAGCACTTTTATGAGGTTAATGAATTATGTGTTAAGGTCCTTTATTGGTAAGTTTTGTGTTGTTTATTTCGACGATATATTGATATATAACAAGTCGATTGAAGACCATGTAAGGCACCTTAAATCTGTTTTGGAAGTTTTACGTAAAGAAGCATTATATGATAACCTTAAAAAATGTTCTTTTTGTTCTGACAAAACTGTCTTTTTAGGGTTTGTAGTTAGTACGGAAGGGGTTGAAGTAGACCAAGAAAAGATTAAGGCCATTCAAGATTGACCAAGGCCAACAAGTATCACGTAAATCTGGAGTTTTCATGTCCTAGCGAGTTTCTATCGACATTTCATTCCTAATTTCAGCACCATTGTTGCCCCTCTTACGAGCATCATTAAAAAGAACTCTGCTTTCTATTGGAATGATGAACAAGAAAATTCGTTTGTTAAAATTAAGGATTTTCTTACTAACGCTCATTTACTTGCTCTTCTAGATTTCTCGAAGACCTTCGAGGTTGAGTGTGATGCCTCAGGCGTTGGAATCGATGCTGTTTTGACACAAGAAAGACGACATGTGGCCTATTTTAGTGAAAAGATTAGTGGAGCTGTACTCAACTATCCGGTATATGATAAAGAGATGTTATACACTCCGATCATGTGGATCTGTTTTAACACAAGAAGGACGACATGTGGATTATTATAGTGAAAAGATTAGTGGCAACATTATTTATGGCCAAAGGAGTTTGTTATACATTCCGATCATGAAGCTTTAAATCACATTAAAGGCCAGCACAAATTGAACCGACGTCACACAAAATGGGTGGAGTTTCTTGAATCATTTCCCTATGTTATAAAATACAAAAAAGGTAAAGATAACATAGTGGCTGATGCGCTTTTGAGAAGGTACACTCTATTGTCATATTTAGACTCCAAAATTCTTGGTTTTGCTTTGTTAAAAGACTCTTACGCTAACGATTCTGATTTTGGTGAGATCTTTGTTGCGTATGAAAATGGTGTGTTTGAAAACTTTTATAGGTATGAAGGCTTTCTTTTTAAAGAAGGTAAAATTTGCATTCCTTGTGGCTCTGTTAGAGGCTTATTAGTGCACGAGGCCTATAGTGGTGGACTTATGGGACATTTTGGAGTCAACAAGATGCTTACAACCCTTCAAGAACACTTCTATTGGCTGTGAATGCACAAATATGTGGAACGAGTTTGCAAGAGTATAGCTTGTAAAAAGGCTAAATCGAAGGTTCAGCCACATGGCTTATATACGCCATTACTTATTCCTGAAGCTCTGTGGGTCGATATCTCCATGGACTTCGTTCTTGGACTACCGCGCACAAAAACGGGGAAGGATTCTATCTTTGTGGTTGTCAATCATTTTTTGAAAATGTCTCATTTTATTGCTGGCACTAGAACTGATGACGCTGTTCATGTTGCAAATTTGTTTTTCAGAGATATCGTTCGACTTCATGGCATTCCTCGTACCATTGTATCGGATCGTGACGCAAAATTTTTGAGCCAATTTTGGAGATCCTTGTGGGGAAAATTAGGAACCAAAATATTATTTTTGACCACCAGCCACCCCCAAACCGATGGCCAAATGGAAGTCGTCAATAGGGTATTGTCCATATTACTTCGGGCCATCATCTGTAAAAACTTGAAGCCTTAGGAAGATTACGTACCACATATTGAGTTTCCCTACAACCGTCCATTCTATTACCAAATATTCGCCTTTTGAAATTGTATACGGTTTCAATCCATTGACACGTTTAGATTTATTACCTTTTCCTACTGATCGAATGGTTCATGCAGATGCGAAGGAAAAGGCTGACTTTGTCAAAGAATTACATCAAAAGGTGCGAGCTAACATTGAGGCAAGAACTGAGTCTTACATGCGTAACGCTAACAAAGGACAAAAACGAGTGGTCTTCAAACCCGAAGAGTGGGTTTGGGTTCACATGCGCAAGGAACATTTTCCAGCTCAACGAAAATCAAAATTGTTACCTCGCGGAGACGGTCCTTTCCAAATTCTTGAGCGCATAAATGAAAACTCTTATAAACTCGATTTGCCTGGTGAATTTAACATTAGTGCGACTTTTAACGTGTCAGATTTAACCTATTTTGACAGAGATTTTGACTTGAGAACAAGTCATTTCGAAGAGGAGGGAATGATACGATCGCGTCCCGGAGTGCACCAAGTTCGAGCAAGGATTCAACGGTGCTGCCCCAAGGACCAATTACGCGAGCTCGAGCTAAGCAATTCAAATAGGCCATTTCGGCCTTAGTTAACCAATTATGGGGCGAGGCTTTGGTTGGAGAAATAGAACGACTTGGGACCAGTTTAATAAAGTTTCCTTGCAACATATTGCAAACAGATTTCAGCTCAATTCCAGCTCTTTAAACCCGTTCCAACTAAATTGAATTTTTTATTTATTTTTCAGCTTTGCATTTAATTGCATTTTAATCCTTGCATTTAAGCATCTTAGTTTAATAAATGAGTTGTTGGTCATTAATTCAACTCATATTAGTTTAAATAATTGAGGTTTTTTTTTTATGAACTTGATTTAATAGTTGCTTCTTTAAATAATCTAGTTACTAGGATAATTTATTGATGCATGAGTTAAAGTTCATTTAATAATGCTTCTCTTAATTAAACTAGTTGTTGGAATAAATGATGCATAAGTGTTAGTTCAATTATTTAAGTTAGTTGTTAATTTATTTTAAGCTTAATAATTGAATAAATGTGTCGGTTACATGTGTTAATTACATGTGACTTTTCAGCTCACATCCATTACATTTAAAGGCTGTTATGCATTCAATAAGGTGACTTTTCAAGAGATTTCGGTTACAAAAGAGGGGGTTGTTACAAAGAGGCTTTATACATCATTAAGAAGTTGTTTTATCAATTAAAGGAGAGCATTATTCTTCTTTAAATTTGGCAAAGCATCTTTGTTTCATCTTCCATGCTTTGTTTCTTCATGAGTAATCACTACATGCATTCAATTTTCCATCAAAGAAGCTTGTGTCTTTTCGGTTGGTCATGGAGACTTCAAAAAACTTTGAAAGAAACTTAATTGAAGAACTAAATCACATTGAAGGTTGGAGTTACTTGGGTCAGAATTTCAAAAGTTGTGACTTTTTATTTGAGCTCATTATTAGCTTCATTAAAAGTGACCATTCAGCTAGCCTTTTTTGACACTATAAATACATGTAATCAGCTTATTTAAAAGGAAAGAATTTGGAAATTTTGTTAATGTTATGCTACCAAATTTGTGAGGCAAAATTTTCTCTATTTTTATTAAAGGATTCGTTGGCTACCTAGTGTTCTAGTTGTGTCATCCATTTTCTTTGTCGAAAACTGAACTTATCACTACTCGTAGTGTGGCGTTCAAACATACCTAGGTTCCTATCTTGCTAGATAGTGGGTCGAGGTCACCTTAACCACTCTTAAACTGAACTAAAGGGCTTATAAGCATCGAGTCGATACCAAATCGGTATTGGTTCTTATTTGCACTTTTGTTCAATCCATTTTCCTTTCTTATCCATTTCGTACCAAAATCAAATTCCATCTTTTTCACATCTTACCATTTCATTCCAAAACCAATTCTTTCTTTTCACATCTTACCATTTCAAACCATAAACTTCCTTAACCTAATCATTTCTTCTTAAACTCCTTTACCAATTTCACTAAACTAAATTATCATTGCTTCTCGTAGATGATCAGGCATTTTACATACAACTCGACTCATCACGAAGTCGGATCGTATCAAAATGTTCACACGGCTTGTGACATAGGCGTGCCTGGTGGCTATGTGAGACATACGGCCTTTCCACACGGGCGTGCGTCCTCTGTTTTGAGAAAAATTTTCTAAGTGTTTCCAATGTTTTAAAAGTTATCGGTTTAGTCCCGAACAAGTCCCAATGCATGTTTAGGGCCTCGAGGCTTGTATTAGTGATATATTAAATAAGATTGAATGATGAATGTTTAAATTAAGAAAGTGTATGCTAAATGCATGTATAATTGTGTTGTAAGTCTGGTAATGCTCCTTAACCCAATTCCGACGTTGAATATGAGTGAGGAGTGTTACAGTCTCCAAAATTTTAAAGCGAACACAATAGCAGCTAGTTCCAAGTCGTGCGTCAGATAGTACTTTTCGTGCAGTTTCAACTGTCTCGAGGCATAAGCTACCACTTTACCCTCTTGCATCAATACACAACCTAAACCTTTCAATGATGCGTCGCTGAAAATCACAAACTCTTTTCTCGATTCAGGTTGCACTAACACCGGTGCCTCAGTCAACAACGCTTTCAACTGCTCAAAACTCTGTTGACATTTCTCAGACCACTTTAATTTCACATATTTTTGTAACAATCTGGTCATAGGTGTAGCAATCATTGAAAATCCTTTAACAAAATGTCAATAATAACCAGCCAAGCCCAAAAAGCTTCTAACTCTGGGTGCATTTCTTGGTGGTTTCTAATCAACAATTGCTGAAATCTTACTCGGATCAACCTGTATACCTTCCGTTGAAACAATGTGTTCCAGAAATCTGACTTCTAGGAGCCAAAACTCACTTTTGCTAAATTTGGAAAACAATTCTTAAATTCCCAGCATGTTCAGACTCATCTCGTGAATAAATCAAAATGTCATCAATAAAAACAACCACAAATTTATCTAAATACGGTCTGAAGATTCGATTCATCAAGTCCATAAAAATTGCAGAAGCATTTGTTAACCCAAACTGCATAACAAGGAATTAATAATGCACGTACCTCATTCTGGGCACAGTTTTCTGCACACCCAAATCTTTAACTCTCAACTTATAATAGCCTGACCTCAAGTCTATCTTCTAGAACACTGTTGCCCCTTTCAACTGGTCGAACAAATCATCAATTCTTGGTAAGGGATACTTGTTATTTATCGTAACCTTGTTAAGTTGACGATAATCAATACAAAGTCTCATGGATCCATCTTTCTTTTTGACAAATAAAATTGGTGCACCCTCGGGCGAAAAACTCAGTCTTGTAAAACCCTTATCTATTAACTCTTGCAACTGAGACTTCAATTCTTTCAATTTAGTCGGAGCCATTCTATACAGAGCTATCGATATCGGTGAAGTTCCCAGTACCAAATCAACAGTAAACTCAACCTCTCAGATCGGTGGTAATCCACTCTTCTGGAAACAAATCCGGGTATTCACAAACTATCGGCATAGATTCGATCTCCAATTCAGATACATTTGTGTTCAGTACATACACAAGATAAGCTTCACAACCTTTTCTTACATCACAACCTTTTCTTACATACCTCTGAGCCGACATCAACGAAATCACAATAAGCAACTCACCCGACTCATCCGGTTCAATTCGAAGAAATTTATTATTTTGACATTTCAATTCAATAATCTTTCGTCTACAATTCACTACGACATCGTGTAGAGTCAACCAATCCATTCCAAGAATTATATCGAACTCATCAAACGGTAAAAGCATTAAGTCAGCCAAAAAACGGTGATCCTGAATCATTAAAGGACAAATCTTGCAAACTTTATCAACTAAAACTAAGGGGTTTGACACTTCAATCACATACTCAGTAGACCTAATAGGAAAATTCTTACTGGATGCCAAATTCATGCAAATATAAGAATGAGTTAATCCAAGATCAATCAATGCAACTACATTAGTATCATAGAGACAAAATGTACCAGTAATAACATCAGGGGATGACGCATATTTGGGAGCGCGAATAGTGTAGGCTCTAGCAGGTGCTCTGACCTCTGATCTCACAGTTAAATCTTTCGTTACACCTATGCTACTGTTCCCATTTCCCGTATTTCTCAGTGGCCTCCCTCTAGTGGCAGTGTTGTTCGATCTTTCATTCTAAAAATTATCTTTCTCAGCCATTTCAGGGCAATCTCGAATGAAGTGATCTGGGGATGTCGTCTACCAGAGTGTTGACATTCAGGTATGTTAGACCTAGCATTACCAACGCTCGCTATTGACATAGTTTGGGCCTTAGAACCTGAATATTGCTTCCCGCGATCTCTGTTGGGATACCCAGCTGAAACATTCAAGTGGTTATACAAATTCTTTGATTTCTTTGATGAAGATTGAAATGACTTATTTAGCGGCCTTTTTCTCGAATCACTAGTCTCAAACTCGGCTTTTCTCTTTTCTTTGCTCAACTCTTCGACTTTGCAAGCTCGATCGACTAGCACAATAAATTCTTTCAACTCTAAAATCCCAACTAATAGTCTGATATCCTCATTCAACCCATCTTCGAATCTTTTACACATGATGGCCTCAGTGGAAATACACTTCCGAGCATACTTACTGAGCTTAACAAACTCTCGCTCATATTCAGTCACAGACATACGACCCTGTTTCAGCTTTAAAAACTCTTTGCGTTTCTGATCAAAGAATCGTTGACTAATATATTTCTTTCTAAACTCATCTTGAAACTCTTTCTCTTAGTACCACGGATACAAGAGTATTCCACCACTGATACATTAAGTCCCTCAGAAGTGATATAGCACATTTCAAGCACTCATCTGGTGTGCAAGAAATCTCATCAAATACCCTGATAGAGTTCTCAAGCCAAAACTCTACTCTCTCGAGATCATCGTCAACATTAGCTCTAAATTCTTCAGCCCCTTGTTTTCTAATCTTATCAAATGGAGGCTTGTTCAGTCTTAACAATTCCACACCTTGAGGAACTACGGGAACCGATTGGGGGTTAGGTGGGGGTAGAGGACGTTGGGTAGACGGATTTGTTCGAACAAACTTAGAAACCACTCAATCATCCTTTGGAAGAAGGTTTCCTTAGCCTCTCCTCCCTAACTAACCGTTACTGGTTTACTTTCAGATGGTGCTGTCCCTTGTGCGGGAGCCGGCGCATTACTTTCAACATCATTTTACTATATGAAAATACAATTTAAATTGTCAAGAGTCGTCACACTATCATCAATTATATATGTTATGTATAGCTAGACACTCACACATGCTACGTTAGTTTGAGAATCGACAAAATCGTAGCTTTGATACCACTACATGTAACACCCCTCACCAATAACTCGTGCTCAAGCCAAAAGATTCAAAGAGGTTGTTTCGGCTTTAGCTAATCGAGTATGGGGAGAGAATGTTGCTGGACTCATTGAACAAATGTGGACAAGTCACCCGAGCAAGCCTTGCAACCTTCTACAAGCCCATCTTGTCCATTCATAGCCCATTGAGCTCAACTCCAACTCATTTTTAACTTAGCAATATTTTGTTGGTGGAAATAAGGATTTCAATCCATTTTAGTTATTTTAGTTTGTGTCTTTAATTATGTCATAGTTTAAACATCATTAATATGAGTCTTTAATTATGTCATTGTTTGAAAATCATTAATATGTGTTCTACATTTAATAAAGTCATGCATTATGTAACTTTCATGTTAGTTAAGTTTGCATCATTAAATTAAGTCATGCATTAAGTAACTCATTGTTCATTTAGTTTACATCTTAATTAAATTATGCATTTAAACATCTTATTTGTTTGTATTAGAGTGTTATTTAATTTGGTTATTAATTTTTAACGCATAAGTTATAGTGTGTTTAATTTTTCTTAAATAAAATTAATTGTGTGGTCAATTTTTGTTGTAGGAAAGTTCAAAAGGATAGACACATATTTTAAAGCTACAATAGGGCTGTTCATTTTCCAAGAAGAATCAAATGTTATCACATTCAAATGGCTATTCAGTTTTGGCATAAAAAAGTGTGCATTTCGTCACTTAATTGCTGGTGCATAAAGGGAACGTTTTTTGTTGGATATTAAAGCACTCAAAGCTCATTATGGTGGCTTTTCAAATGGACCAAGAGTGTCTCTTCAAGTTTGATCAATTTTTGGAGTCTTTTTCCTTCATTTTGACACCTTTAAAAGAGGAAGTTACACAAGCTTTATGATTCAGTTACAAGGGAGTTGAAGGGACATCAACTAAGCACAATAAGAACATATTAAGTATTCATTAATGGATAGAGTCATGCCTTTTCATCTACACCAGGATCAAATGAAGAGACATGACCATTAGATTTCCTACATGAGTTAAAAACGAAATTAAAGCTTGTAATACCCTTAGTTTATTGTTGAAGGTGAAAGGTCACAAATAGGCATTCGAATAGTCATAATAGTGCCTATAAATAGATTGTAAGAAGACATTATTTTGGTTAAGAAATCTTTTGATACTTTTATGAATTTTTACATCTTTGTGAGTTTAATTCAACTCTCATTATTATTCTAAGGCTCAAGCTGACTTATTTAGCATTGCTAGTGGCGTCCAACTTGTTTTCTTTGTGAACTTATCACTCTTTGAGTGTGGCATTCAATCCCAATACCTTTGGTTCCTATCTTCTCATAAATAGTGGGTCAAGGTCCTTTTTGACTATCAATATTTCCACCTCAAGAGTCAATATAAGATTCTGTCAATACTTCTTATAGTATTGGTTCTTTCTTGGACATTAAGCCTTTTTCCATCCATCCAAATTATTCCTTTCAAAGTTATCTTATTTTTCTTTGTTTAACCAAAACATTCACTTAGACTATTCCAAAACACTTAAAAACCATCTTTGCTTTAGCCTACACTTAGCCGAATTCACTCAACTCCAAATTGAATGAAACTTCTCTATTTTACAATCAGGCAATACTAAAACTCAAAATCAACTCACGAGACAAGATCGTATCACAACAAGTGATCAAATAATAAGAAAGGGCTGTGCGTGTAGTAGCAGAGGTAGTGTAGCAAACCTCTTTAAGTTTTCTATGAGTATCCAGTCTGTACTACTCTTCTCTGTGTTTCTTTCTATGTTGGGTATATCACTACATTTTGGTTGTTATAGCCTAGAGTTCAGGTGAGACCATTGTCATGGAACTTTGGGAGTATATTGCATATAATCATCTGAGTGTGCATGTTTGTGACGGGAAGGAGATACGGTTTCCTTGAAGGTGTAAACTCAGTATCCATTTATGATGAGCTACTGGTAAGGCATGTCAGTTACTAGCCAGATCGGTGTGTATGATGGACCACTGGTAGGACATGTTAGTTGTTAACTAGGTTAGCTGCCACTAGTAGGGTATATTAGTTACTAACTAGTTGGCGTGAGGGCTAGGTTTGGTAAGGCATGTTAGTTGCTAACCGACCTAACGATATGGGTGGTAGGACATGTTAGTTGTTTACCATGGCAAAGAGCCCTGAACTCATATGAACACGCATGTGTTCGAAATGATAAGAAATGTGATATATGTTCTGATATGTGATTGGAGGGATTCGAGATTTAACCCAAGGAAGGATATGAAAAGAGTAAGTTAATAGAACTTTGCATGTGTTATATGTTATGTATTGAAAAAAAAATAGATATGAATCTGTATGTGTTGTTTGATATGTATATTTGCTGATAGAAAAGAAAAGTTGAATGCTAAGTAGTAAGTTCTGATCCTTGTTTGTTGTGTTGGAAATGTAGTGTATTTGTTAAGTGATAGAGATTGGTATATAGAATCCGCCCTAGTAAAAGTGAGTTTTGAAGGGGTCTATGAATTAGTCTGATAAGATGTTTGAGATGCAAAGGTATATATTAGTAAAGATTGTATTTGATGAGGAAATATCATCTCTGTTAAGGTTAATTTTCTTTTTGGATGTTAGGAAGAATGTATATGCCCGATGTTAGAGTCTGCCTGAAAATGCTATCCACCATGGTCATTTATCCGCCAATAGTTAAGAGTATGCGCCCAAATGTTTATATGTGTAGGGTATTGATGTATTAGTTTAAATATGGTCATTTATCCACAAATTTTCTAAAGTACAGGGGCTAATAGCATAATATAACCCTTAACATTAAATACATTAAGTAGATTTTTGTAACACCCCAAAATAGGGCCTAAGGGTTTTAAGGATATTTTAGGAATTTTAGCCTTAAAGTGTTCAGACTTTTGTGACATGGCATATCGGTAATGTTTTTAATTATGATTTTTAGAAAATTGAAGCAACTTCTGAAAATGAGTTTTAATACCTTTAATTTGGAAAATAGGATTGATTTGTAAAATAGTCAAAATTGTGAGTTTTTAAGAGGCAATTAAACCAAATTTTAAAAATCAACCTAAAATAAGTTTCACGTCAGTTTCTGCCCCAATATTGCGTTTGTCATCCCTTGATTCTCTCTTGCTATTTCAATCAATTTTGAACTCCAAATCCTAATTCCTTTTGATTTCTATCACCCTTCAACCTTAAACCTCTATAAATGACCAAGAAAAATACCCAAAAATACCATAGTTCCTCCATTGTCAAGCTTTCGAGTTTTCAATCAAATGTTCGATTTTTCATCAACTAAGGTAACGATTCATCTTCCTATTAGTTTTAAATGTTACTTAGTCTTTAAAACCAAATTTTTAGCCATTAAGTTGCATGTTTTAAATAAAAGTCAAAAATTGGGTCGCTAATGGTAGATTTTAGGATTTTGCATAAAAACGTGATTTCAAAGTATTTTTCAACTTGTTTTAACATGGTTACAAGGTTTCTAAACTTACTTTAAAGTTTCATTAAAGGATTCTTGAGTTTTAATGAATTCTCAGAAAATAACCATAAAACATGTCGAAAAACTTGATACTATGAATTGAGTATTTTATTGTATTTTAAAGGTTGAGAATTAGTCTTAGGTGAATTATAAGATGAAAGAAATTGTTTTTAGGTGAAAAGATTAAGTATAGATCGAGATATTCGAATTTAAATTTTGTTATGTTAAAGGTTTCGGTTACATGAGAACTTAGTTTAGGCTTATGTTTTGTATGCTTGTAATGAGTCCTTGGTTGATTTTTGGATGTATTGTTGTGTGAATTTGTTATGTTGAAGTTTCAGATTTCATAAAACCTTCTACGAGTAGAGATAAAGGCACGGAAAAGCTAGTTGGAGTTTTCGGCTTTTAGGTGAAAGTGTAATTGGTGAGTGTTTGGGATAATTACTTGTGGACATGATTCAATGTGTTATTTGGGAATTTAGTAGTAGCCTAAACCCCTACTCTAAATTTTGAGTGTAAGCTTTCTCATACCTATGTTATCTTGTGAATAAAGTGCTTATGTGTTTGTGAATATGTGAATTGAGATGAGATGTTATAACATGTGATATGTGGTTATGATAACTATTGTGAAAGTGCAAATTTGTACGTGTTATGTATATGTTAAATGTTAGTGACAGTGTTTTGCTAAAGATGCAAATATGCTGTGATTGTGAACGGATAATCGGTAAGTGATATGTGTTTGACTTCAAATATTTTGGCCTTGTGATCTTGAAATCGTTGGATATAGTTGGCATGCCATAAGGTTGTGAGTACTCACCTATATGTATAGTGATTTTGGGCATTGAGGCTCTAGGACATGTTGGAGGGATGAGGGAATGTGAGGGGAAATAATGAGAGTGTTAGCTTTATGTTTCACTTTTAGGACATGTTTGACTCTATGAGTTTATGATTGGTGTGCTGGAGATCCGCATATCCGGTGAGTGATGATATAGCTCACTTTTATGTTTCATATCTCAAGTGACAAATTATCTTAAAATGTATATATGTGTAATGTGATATATGTCTAAATGAGTATGTGATTTCTATGCAAGTTTATCTATAAAGAACTTATGAATATGTATGTATTGTGATGTGTGTTTATATGACGTATGACCATTATGCAATTTATCTATAAAGATGTTTTGAATATTGTAATATATAATTGAATGTTAAGTAATTATATGTGTAATAAGATATATGTTTA
Source organism: Gossypium anomalum (assembly GCA_025698475.1). NCBI lineage: Eukaryota > Viridiplantae > Streptophyta > Magnoliopsida > Malvales > Malvaceae > Gossypium > Gossypium anomalum. The sequence goes on along the minus strand of CM046959.1, from coordinate 32,607,053 downwards.
AAAGTGAATATGTTTACCATATAAAAGAACTAATAATAATGCACGAGTAAGTATATTATGATACTAAACTTAGATCTGTTAAGTTTATGCTATATGGTTGTTTGTTAATGCTTGATGAACTGTTTGCGTGGTTGTTGTTCTAGGCATTCGCTGAGCTTGTTAAGCTCTGTTACACCCTTCACCTGTATCCGTCGCCAAAATAGGGTTATAGAGAATTGTCGAACTTATTACACCATTAAACATACAATTCTCATACTTTTTTCAATTATAAACTAATTATAATCATACATCAAGTCCCTAATACGAGCCTACGAAGCCTAAAACAAGCTTAGAAGTGGTTCGGGACTAAACCGATATGTCAGAAAATTTTTGGAACACTTAGATAATTTTACAAAATACAGGGGACACAAGCCCGTGTGGCCCGGCCGTGTGTCTCACACGGCCACAGACACACCCGTGTCACAAGCCGTGTGGGCATTCAAAATGGGATCACATGGCCGTGTCCCAGCCCGTATCTGACCCTGTGTAACTCTCTAACTTGGGTTACACGGCCAACCACATGTCCGTGTGCCTTACGAAATGGCCTCACACACCTGTGTGCCAAGCCGTGTGCTAGGCCGTGCCAAACCTATAGGGTATACTGACTTATGCCACATGGGCAAGTCACATGCCCGTGTGCTGGGCCATGTGGAGCATATTGACTTGATTTCTAATTAAACACCAGGGGACACACGGTCGTGTCACCTAACCGTGTGTCACACACGGCTGAGACACACGCCCGTGTGGACAAAAATAGGCTATTTACCAAGCCAATTTTCTCACCCAAACTTGCATCCATCTAAACACATCAATTGACATATAACATAGCATCAATAGACAATCTAACCAATCTCAATTAAACTCAAGTCATGCCATTTCATTATCAAAAAATACAAAGCACGCAAGTACCTCAATATGCCATTCAAATTCATACCAAGTTCACGTTCTCAAATAACCTAAATGGTCACTTTTACCTATGCACCAATTTGCCTAAAATCACAAGCATACCAACTCTTAATTTACCAAATCATAAACAACCATTCACCACAAGCATTTACATAGCAACTACCAAATGCATATATATCAAAAGGCCTTTCCCACATATATATATACACACAACCAAATCAACCAAAATAAGTCAAATCACATGGCTATACACATAACAACCCATTCATCATTTACAAGCCAACTCAAATGACTAAATCCATTACCAAACTATATACCAAAATGACCATAATTCCTATACATGCCACATAACCAAAGACATAAACTCAAAAGTACCAAAGTGAAAACTCGATAGTGTAATCCAATCTCTGACACTCCCAATCCGAGCTAGCTTCGATAGTCATTATAAAACATGGAAAAGTAAATGAAGTAAGCTATAAAGCTTAGTAAGTTCGTATGGTAATAAACTAAACTTACCATACAAATATAATTTAAGTAATTTAAACATATCATAATATAATTCATGTTGCCCCACAAACCTATCACATTTTTATACACAAGTTTAGATATAAAATTCACAAGTTTCTTCAATTCAGTGCTTGTATAGTTCGTTTACAGACCTGTACCAACTCGTATCAATCTCATACTCATCCATGTTTTTGATATACCCGTTGAACCATTTGGAATACTATCGGATACTTGGGAATCTCGCACCCTAAGTGTTAATACATAGCCGAAGCTATCTCAATCTCATGTCACATATAATGCTCACTCTCGAGCTATCAACGGGTCTGCTCACACAAGCTGACGGTCATGACATAGCTATACGGTGCTGCTCACACAAGCTGATGAGAATCTGCAACACATGCCGGATAACTTAGCCACTGGTAGGACGTATGGACCAACATCCAAATCACATAACCCCTAATGACATGTCATTGGTATCCTAATCTATTCCTAAGGTTCAACCGGGATTTCTCAATGCCGAATCTTCGTCGAACATTTTCGTACAATCACATTCATCAATAATTCAAATATAAAACATTTAAAACACAATTTCAATAATGTTTATTAGCATACGAACTTACCTCGATCGTAAAAACAACGAAACAGATCGACTAGTCCGATACTTTATTTTTCCCCGATCTAAATTCGAACTTCGCTTTTCGTGATCTATATGTAATGAAAATTAACTTATTTAATTATCATTCTATTCAATTTAGCCCAAAATGTATCTTAAGGAAACTTTACACTTTTTCCCTTAATATTTCAACATTTTTACAATTTAGTCCTTAGCTCATAAAAATACAAATTCATGCAAGTAGGTCCCTACCCATGCTAGCTGAATTTCATATAGCCCCATAGCAGTCCATATTTTTCATTTAATTTACAATTTAACCACAAAATATACACACTTCACAATTTAATTCTTAATTGGCAATTTTACCAAAAATCACTTTACAAATGTTCTTTATCTAACAACAAGCATACATTTTCTATCATCAAACATCAAAATACACATATATTCATCAATGGAAAAACCTAAACCTTTAACAATTTTGCAAATTAGTCCCTAGGCTAGCTAGATTAAGCTGCAACGATCTCAAAAACATAGAAATCATTAAAAATGGGACAAAATCACACTTACATGCATAGATGATAGTTGGTCGAACCTTGAAGCTATTTTAATGGTGATTTCCTAGCTTAAAATTCGATGGATGAACACATTAAGGAAGATAACTCATTTGTTTTTTCTATATTTTACTTAGTTTATTTAATAATTTACTATTTTAACCTTGGTTATAAAAAATTAAAATCACTTAATACATGCCCATCTTTGTCCACTCATATTAACCATGGTTTAATTACAACATAAGGACCTCTAATTTAAAATTCCATAGCTATTAGTTACCTTTGACTAATAGAACTCCACTTTAACACTTTAAGCGATTTAGTCCTTTTTATCAAATTAAACACTCAAACGATAAAAATTCTTAACAAAATTTTCACACAATCATACTATCATGCTGTAAACATTAAAATAATAATAAAATAAATATTTTGACCTCAAATTTGTGGTCCTGAAACCACTATTCTGATTTGACTAAAAACGGGTCGTTTCAAGCTCATCCACTCCCTTTTTAAACTTTGCAAATTAGTTGTGTGCTGGTGTGAGAAATGTAGTTCTGATAGGTGATCCAAGCAATACTTTTACATTATTTCATAGGTATTCTATATTTATTTACATTTTAGGGAATAAGGCAATATGGTAGACTCGTTATAGCCCTATTGATTTCTAGACATTATTGTTGGTTTTTGGTTCGGTTTATAAGGATTACATGTTATTATTATGCTTGGGTTCACGAACTTGAGGATGGATTGACGTTACTTGCTCGAACATGATTTTGCCATATTGACCTGTTATTTAGGCCGTTTAATGATTATTTGTCAAAGTAATTGATGCATGATGTTTAGGAACTAAATTGGAATGGATTAATTGCATATGTATGCTGTATTTTTGAGGTCTAGAGTAGAGGTATCGATAATTGAGTTTTAAAATCAATACCTCTGTGTTTTGAAACATGCAAAAAGTTAGAATAGAGATTTGGTATCGATACCTTAGCCCAAGTATCGATACTCATGGTGTAATTATCAATACCTAGTGAAAGGTACCAATATTTTTCGATGTTTTGAAATTTGGCGAGAAACAGAATGCAAGTTTGGTATCGTTTTTCCAGGTGGTATCGATAACACTTAGAGAAAATATCGATACCTTAGTGTCAGTATTGATACCTACGGACATAGTTTGAGAATTTTGCTAAATGGACCTTATGCATGTTCTAAATTGTTTATAAGACTAATTATTGTAAATTTAGCTTGCAGCAATGGTAACTATCTTGTCTGATTGACTTAAAACCTATACGTACAATAAAATGATGAACGTTTTGTTTTCAATGAGCTTTCTACTTGATGTATGTGACATGAGACAGTGGTGTGACATTTCGATTTTCGGCCTAGCGTCCAAGTCGGGTATGGGGTGTTTCAATTTTATTTTATTAAAAGAATACCATATTTGAAATAATATCTTTTTTGAAAATGTGATATTCAAATTAACATATTTAACTTTTATCAAAAAATATCCAAAATAATATAAGTTATTATATTAGTAAGATTAAAATTGTGAAATAAATAATATTTAAAAATTGATATTTACTTTTATCAAACAATGTAATTACATTTAATACTTAATTTTTACTAACTTACCAAACAATTTTCAAATATAAATTTAATACTTCTAAAATTTAGTACTATAAATTCAACACTTAATTTTTTCGCACTTAAGCTTTGATTACCAAATAACACCTAAGAAGGCAAAAGAAGATAAAGATAACAAAAGATTGCATAACTAATTAGAATAAATATAGATGAATGTCCATACATTTATACATGTAGGGCTCAAACTCAAAAGGATAATCCACGTATTTATACAAACAGAACTTGAACTTGGGTTTAAAGTTTTTAACCCCTCAATTTTACCATTTAATCAAGATCTTATTAGCAATTTATACAAGATTTAAATTGTGAATTATTTGTGCTAAATTTCAACGTTATTATTTAAATTTAAATTTACAAATTTACCTTGAAATCTATGTTCTTTTATTATTTACTTTGAATCAGAATATTATTATTCAAATCTAAATTAAATAAATTATCAATCAGATTCCAAATCTAAAGTAAATAAGTTCATTTTCAAATATTTAAATATGAATATATTACCGCAAAAGTAAAGTGAATTCATATTATGAACATTCGACTTCAAATCCATTATCTACAAAAAAAAAAAAATCGAACAGAGGATATTTAAAATCAATATATAGATTTACTAGATAACAGTTAAACTATCTAAATTTAAATATGATCAAAATGAGTAAAACAAAAAACGAAGAGTAAATTACATCATTAGTCATTAAACCATGAATAAATTTTTATTTTGGTTACTTAACTAAAAAAGTTATAATTTGGTCACTAAACTATTCAAAAGTTTTCATTTAAGTCATCAAACTGCTCAAAAGTTTTTATTTAAGTTATTGAATTAAAAAAATTTTAACAACTCAATGACTTAAATAAAAACTTTTGAATAGTTCAATAACTTAAATTAAAACTTTTTAATAGTTCGGTGATCAAATTGTACATTTTTTTTAATTAAATGATTGAAACAAAAGCTTACCAATAATTTAATGATTAATGGAGTAATTTGCCAAAAAATAAATCGAATATCCAATGCCTCAATTTGCACTATCCACCGTCATACCAACTACTATGGATCTCAAAGCAAATAGACCTTTCAGCTCCTTCAGCCAATAGTAATGTTCCAAATTGCCCTTCATCTGTTTTTATTGTTTTCAAGTTTACAGAAGGTTACATGAGCAAGCCCAACTCTGGGGCATTAGTTAATTGAAGGTTTTACATGTATTTCAGAACATTTACACCAAAGCCATATCCGACAAAAGTAGCAATGGCAATGCCAAAATGCCAGCAAGAATACCAGGAATAATCATAGAACTCCACCCTTTGGCCGTAGCCATTCCGGATGCCGTTGTAGGACCTCCAACATTGGCATTTGATGCTATAAGCAAGAGCTTTAGGTCGAACTTAAATAGCTTCCCTAGTCCCAGAATTAATGCCAAATGGATGGAAATCTGAACCAGAGCAAACATGAATATACTGGGTGCTGTTCTGATGACACTCCATATGTTTCCACTTGCACCCACCACAGTGAAAAACACCTACATAAAACACACACACACACACATATATACTTATATCATTCCCAAAATTGAACATACACCAACAAGAATCAGTGCTTTGTACAATGATTGGTTACCTGCATCAGAATTAGAGCCATAGCCTCCCCAGATGGTGCAAGATGACCAAACTGGGCAGGAAATACAGTTGCCAGAATAACAACAATTGCTGTAGCTGCAGGCAGGATACCTCCCGGAATGCCAAAATATTTAGTAAGATACGCACCAAGTTTGCAGATGGCAAAAGATACTGCAAGAGCTGTTGCTATCTTTAGGACAGGAAGTTTGCCATCGGATTTAGATCCCTCACTCATTGCAACAGCTGGCTCAAGTCTCAACAACTTTAATCAGATTATACAAATTTTGAAACAAAACCACATTATTCTACAAACTTAAGCAGTCACATTTGATGTAGCTAATACATTTTCGTAATGAGGATAAAGAGATTGCAAGTCTATGAAATGATACAAACTGAGAAGCATTGCAGACCTTCAGGTGATGTTGAAGTCTCGGCAGGTACTTTCGAAGCCAAGGCAAACAGTGTTGTAAAATACACTGCACAGATAACATTGTCTGCAGCTAGTCCAGCAGCTAAAACAGATTCAGAAGTTTCAAGGGCATTTGAAATGGCAACATAATTGACAGCTGAACAACATCAGCAAAGTAACTTGATCAGTTGATGTAGACAAGGAAACAGGAACGGGATCAGATAAGTAAGAATAAGATTGTATTTTGTTCCCTCCACACAAAAAATGTCCAAATTAGTCCCTATGTATTAAATCAAAGAGTAAATTGGTCCTTTTTGTTAAAATTTTCATCCATTTGTACGATTAAAAACTGGCGTGGCTGATGGAATATCCAGATAGTAACAAGTGACGTGTCACATATACCTCATGCTGATGTATAGGGAGTAGTTTTTAACTATAAAACTGGATGAAATTTTTAAGAAAAAGACCAATTTGTTCTTTGATATAACGTATAGAGACTCATTTGCTCATTTTTTGAGTCGAGTAGACAAAATGCAATCTAATTTATAGCACAATGGCCTCCATGGGACTTTAATAGGATTGTAGGAAGTGAATGAATAAGTTACCGCCGCCAATATGCCTACCCATTAGGGCAGCAGCTATCTTCCAACTATCTTGACCAAGTGCTCTCATCGGCACTATCAGATACGCCAGTGCTGTTCCAATTGTTGTCGCCACTGTTTGGCAAAAATAAGGGGGTTAAATCGTTAGCAAAGAATTATGAAATTCTGCTATTAGACTTTGTACTTTGCATAAGTTGTGGATTTAGTACATAGACTTTAATTTGGTCATTTTCGGTCCCTACACTTTTAGAATTCAAAAATTTTAGTTCTATCCAAATGGTAACTATTAAATTAAGTTCGGTTATTTTTAAAATTTAATGTATCAAACATATTATTGTATATGTAATGCGATGTCAGCTTATTATTTACACATATTACTCACAAAAAGTTCAGTTAATAGATTTAACAACTATTAAAAAAATATAACAAGTAAGAATGATCCAATTAGAGTAGATTGACAAAATCTATAACTTTAGGCATAATACAGTACTAATAGCATAATTTAATCAACAGATTTAACTTTACCATTTTGATCAAGACTAAAATTGATCAAATTAAAGTAAGAGGTACAATTCCTAATAGCAGGATTTGACTGCAAAGAATTGCAGAGAAACCTGCTAACCCAAAATCATGACCCTGAAAACAAGTCAAACCAACTGATAAATTGAAATGGCCATCAAGACTGGAGAGAGCGGAATTACCTGATCCCAGCAAGAAAGCAAGAAGAAGCTTCCCTGTTGACTTAATCACACGTCGCAAATCTGCTCGAAACAACAACAATGGAACAGCCAATGGGAGCAAAAACTCCTTTACTATTGAGTAGGCTTTAGCTTCAGAGGAAATTATCCCCAAGTTACTAGCAGCAAGACCAATCAAAGTACTCACCAGCGCACCACTCAATGCACTTCCAGCCTTTGTGTTCTCTGACCTTCAAGTTCAATTTATCGAATAATCATCTTTAATACCCACAAACTATTCTGAAGAAAATAATATAAAAAACCCATTGCCTCCAAAAATTAATTTCTTTTAGAAATTTGAGAGAGAGAGAGATTACCATAAGCCGAAGGCACCGGTAGCGAAGAGAGCAGTCCAGGTTCCCCATTGATCGTTAGGAGAAATGAGAGGGGAGCTCAACTGAGATTTGACAATAAGGGTTCGGGTAGCATCAGGGTTTTGTCCAACCATTTAGAGAGAGAAAAGTTTGGGTTCTTTTAAGAGGTAGCAACCTTGACAACAACAATGATGAAGACGAGTCTTCGGAAAATGAACCGCTAAACCCTGAGATTGAATTGATTTTTTGGTGGAAAAGCCGTGAATTAGAGTGTTGGAGCTCCGGATATTGAAGCCAGGCGCCATTTATGGGCAAAAATGCAAGTTTTGACGCCATTTTCGTTCGAGTCTACGGGTAGTGGACTTGAACGATGTTTCTAACTGTTGTAGTAGTGAAATCTAAAGCTGTGATAAAAAAAAAAAAAAAAGACTAAATTACCTAAAAAGTCTCATTTCCAAGCATATTTATGAAAATAGGCCGATTACATCATTATTTATCAAAAAGAGTTATTTTTTATAAAACGTGCCTAGCTGGCCGTATTTAAAGAGAAAATTATCAGCAAAGCGCGCCATCAAGGGAACCTTTTTTGCCACATCAGCAAAACACACTGACGTAGAAACGTTTTGCTAACGTGGCAAAAAAGTTCCATTGGGGGCGCGCTTTGCTTTATGTTTTTATATGTTAGGGATATTTACATATTTAGTCCTTAGGATTTTTAAGGTTAGGATTTTGCCAAAATAAGTTAAGGTTTAGTGTTTAGATTTTTATTAAAACAAGTTAGGGTTTAGAGTTTTAGTATATTTTAAAAATAAATCAAGATTTAATGTTATTTTATAAAAATTATTTAAATTGGGGTTTAGGGTTGTTAAATAAATTAAGTAAATTAGATTTTTTAGGGTTTTAAATAAATTAAAGGTTTTAAATAAATTAGGGTTTTAAGTTTAGGGTTTTAAGATAAATTTTTTTAAAATAACATTGTGTTTATTTTTTCAACAAAATTGACTATAAATTTTTTTTAAAATAACATTGTGTTTATTTTTTCAACAAAATTGACTATTTTGTACCCTGAAAAAATAATTTTGAGAATACGTTTCTGAACAAATAGTGTCAAAAATGCTTTAAGTAGGATGCGTTGTCAGCAAAATTACAGAAAAAAGCTCCCACGTAGATGCTCTTTTTCTACAGTAGTTCCTAAAAAAATAATTTTTAGAAAAAGTTTCTGAACAAATAGTGTAAAAAACGCTTCAAGCAGGATGCACTATCAGCAAAATTACGAAAAAAAGCTACCACGTGGACACTTTTTTTCTACAGTAGTTCATGAAAAAATAATTTTGAGAAGATATTTTTGAACAAATAGTGTCAAAAATGCTTCAAGCAAGATGCACTGTCAGCAAAATTATAGAAAAAAACTCCTACATGGACGTTCTTTTTCTATAGTAGTTCCTAAAAAATAATTTTGAGGAGATGTTTCTGAACAAATAGTGTCAAAAACACTTCAAGCATGATGCAATGTCAGCAAAATTTCTGAAAAAAGCTTCCACGTGGACGCTTTTTTCTACTGTAGTTCATGATTGGCCTTAGGCTATAAATGAGGCAAATTTCATTCTCAGGATGCATAAGTTACAACAAATAAAATTAGAGAGGCTAAGCAAAATATAAATTGAAGATGAGTGAACGTATTAATGTTGTTATTTACTATGATGGTGAGGTCCGTGACGTCGAGAACAGCGTTATTTTTTTATTAGAGAACACAGTGCGAATGGTTTTTAACCAGGGTATAGATTTTACAGAATTTCATAAAAGAATTAGGCGCAAAATCTTTGAAACGACGCCAATTAGGGTTTCTTCTATTAAGTATCAATTTTGTGCTTTGATTGATCCCGTGACATATGACTCATTTGATATCAAAGGTGTTCGTAGCTTTGAGGCGATAGTGCAGACTCATCTTGCTAGTGGATCACCTTATCTTGAGTTATATGTTCAATTTTCATTGCCAAATGAAACATTTGCGACTTCAACATCAATTGCTATTTAAGAGGAGTACACGACCCCTAGCCGACACTCCGTTAGTGGGAGGCAGAACACAGAAGCACCCATGTTTGGTGGCAGTATGAAAAACACAACTCCTGCACGACACTCGGTTAGTGGATAGGACATTCACATCGGTGGGTCAATGTTCGATGCTAGAAATACATATTGGGGAATGACATTAAGTTCTAGTGGTTGACAATCCACATCTGATTGGGGACATTACGAAACGTCAACAAGAAGGGATGATGTACTCCCTACGACATCCACCGGCGAGGAGACCTCGTACGTTGCAGATAATGGTGGGTTGGATGATGAGTCTAATGTGGATCCACCTCGAGAGCCCGGCCCCGATGGTGTAGAAGTTGCATTATTTTTTGAACCGGAGCCTGTTCTATTCGAACCTGAATACATTGAAGGGGGTTCAAATGAAGAAGAAGAAGATCAGCAATTCAGGGCGTACTCACCTCCAGTCCACATGCATAATGTCGATATATCAACAGATGATGTGTTGGAGTTTCCAGATCTACCACACAGAACGCGTGACCGTACAGGTTCGACATTGGATTTGGGTGATTTAGAAGTTGGTAAGGAGTTTTCCAATAAGGATAGTTTTCTTGGTGCTTTGAAACAACATAGCATCAATCACGGGGTTAACTACAGTGTGGTTAAATCCAAATCCAAGAAGTTTGAGGCCAAGTGTGCAGTGCAAGACGGTACATGTTCATGGAAAGTCATGGTTTCTTTTAGGAAAAAGACAGACTTGTAGGAGATAAAAAAGTACAAAGGTCCACATACTTGTGTTGCAGGTACAGTATCATTAGGTGTTTAGGGTTTTGAATAATAATGTTATTACTTAATGTTACATTATGTAACGTACTTCGTTGACAGGTGTTCCACAAGATCATCCCAAGATGGATTCAGGAATGATAGCTAGCTTAATACTACCAATGTTGAAGGCAGATCCCAAAACTTTTGTGTCATTCATAATTGCTAATATTCGTAGCCAATTGAGGTACACGCCCTCTTACTGCAAGGCTTGGATAGCTAAGCAAAAGGCATTGGAAAAGATGCATAGTGGGTGGGACGCTTCATATAACAAGGTTTGGCAGTGGTGTTAGGTGCTGGAGACGTACATCCCAGGTTGTATAACAGACCTTGAAACGGTCCCTGCGTACTACAATGACCGATTGCTCCATGGAAGCCAAGTGTTCAAGCGTCTGTTCTAGAGCTTTAAGCAATGTCGGGACTCATTTGTGTATTGCAAGCCATTGGTACAAATTGATGGTACCTTTATGTATGGTAGATACACCCATCGGCTATTACTAGCTGTGGCACAGGATGGCAGTGAGAGAATCCTTCCAATTGCGTTTGCAATAGCACTAGGGAGTCAGTTGATGACTGGGATTTCTCTCTTTCTAGGTTAAGGAGGCATGTATGCCCCCAACCTGATATCTGCGTTATATCGGATTGGGGTACTGGAATACTAGCTGCAATTGAATGACATGGAAGCCTATGGGATCGCACACACCATCGGTATTGTCTAAGGCACATTGTATCCAACTACTACGGGCAATATCGGTCTAACTGAACGAAAGCAAATGACCAACATGGGTATTTAATCTCTATTAATATACTTTTAGTTGCAATATTAAATTTATTCTAAATGGAATATTGGTACGTAATTTTTGCTATCAACTTATATTGGCAGGGTACGAGATCAATAAGGACCGTTTTCATGAGATGTTGGGGAGTTTGCATTTAGTTAACGATCAAGGCGCAGACTACCTCTGTAACATACCTTTCGAACAGTGGACACAAGCATACGATGACGGCCTACGATATAGTCATATGACCACAAACCTGGTTGAATGTATAAATTCTGTTCTAAAAAGAATACGTCATTTGTCGATAACCTCAGTGGTGCGAGAGACATATTTTCGTTTGGTGGCACTATTTCCAAAGTGAACAACGAGTTATAAAGGCCAAATGTAAGGAGGCCATGTGTTGTTGTGAAAGGTATTGCAAGAAATTAACAAGGCGAAGGCGCGGGCCAACACGATGCACACTGTGTGTCACGATCGCGACAACCTATGGTTTCGTGTGATGGAGTTTGACAAACCAAGCCAATGTATTACCGGCAGGCAATATCGTGTACACCTGATAAATAGGACTTGCGACTGTAGGACGTTTGACGCACTTCGTTATCCATACGCTTATGCAACTGCAGCTTGTTAGAATCTTAATTTGGATCCGATGAGATATGTCGACGAAGTGTACAAAATAGAAAACATGTACAATACGTGGTGACACATATTCCCACTAGTCCCAGATGAACATAAGTGGCCGTTTGTATCGCTTGCTTCGTTTAAGTTGTTATGAGATAGAGAATTGCATCGTAAACCAAAAGGTCAACCTTGCTTGAGTAGAATAAGTAATAATATGGATATCTGGGAAAGAACGAACCAACAAAAGTTGTGTGGATGGTGTAGGAACCTAGGTCATACAATTCGATCATGTCCAAATCAAAATAGTTGATAATTACTATTATGAAATGATGTTTCATTATTTCTATTCAGCCTTATTCAAAAGAACTTATATTTTATTCAAAATATAAAATTAATTTACTATTAAAATATTAAAAACAACTTATTTTTTATGAAATCAAACAATATAGAAACAATTTCTACAAATATATTAAAAAAATCAATGTATATGCAGGTCAGAATTACTGCCACATGAGGGTGGACGATGATTATGCGCTGGATTCCTCCTTGGTTGCTTCGGCGGGGGTTGTGGTTGCTCTAGTTGTGGGTGTTGGAAGGATAACCCACCTTGGTAGAATAAAAAATGTAGAGGTGTTTGCATCACCTACGACAGAGTGTTTGAATCCCATAAGACGATGGGGAATGGTAATGAGAAGAGCTAGGCGATGGTGCCTCGTGCGATCCCTACGGTGACGATGGCTTATATATCAGCGTTGAGTCGGAGTCATCGAGAAAGGAGATGCACCAGGCTATGCATTCCAACCTGGTATAGGACTGGGAAAAGGAAACATATAAGGGTTAGGATACATATAAGGGCTAGGATACGCACCTGGTATAATCTGAAGGGGTTGTGATGTGGGTGTCGTCGGTTGAGACATTGGGCTCGATGATTGTGTGGGCGGCACTGTTGATGGGCCCGTGTCATCATCCATTCTCCTTGGATTTAATGGCCCCGTCGTTCTCTTTCCACACGGATTTGCTGACGCCTCTGCTCTTCCGATAGCAAATATGGCTTGTCATGGATCCTAAACCATGGCATGTAATCCGGGGTGCACGTTAACTCTGGGACGATGATCGGTTCGCGATCAGGTATATAATCATACCGGTTTTCCCAAATTTTGATATATTCTGACCAGAATACCGGCCAATCAGTATTCGTTAGCCGTAAGTTGATTTTGTACTGGTCATTGAGCACCTCAGGTTCCTCAGGAATCGATTGTCGGAATCCAAATTGTCGCAACACTCTATCCGTCTGGTGCATCTCGACAATAGCATAGTTGACCAATGGGACCTTAATATGCCAAATGTTCAGATTTTGAAAGAATTTTTCTGAAATTACATCCCGTATTACCGGATCCTCGTATGGTGTCCATTGAAACTATATGAACGAGATACAAATATTAGTTGTAACACCCCTTACCCGTGTCCGATGCCGGGACAGGATACAAGGTATTACCGGACTTAAACACGGGTAAATATACAAAATCGAGCCATAAAATTTCGTTCAATTCAAATTCATTCACACATATGCAAATTGTCCTTTATATGGGCCTGTGAGGCCCAAAACATACATCGGGGTAGTTCGAGGCTAAACTGAGAACTTTAGAAAAAATTTGGGAAAACTTAGGAAAATTTCATGAAATAGGGTCACACGCCCGTGCAGGTAGGCTGTGTGGTCACACACGCCAGTGTGGCTTGGGACACGCCCGTGTCCCCAGCCCGTGTAACTCTTTGTTTATGACATCATCAACACAATTAAGGTCACACAGCCAAGTCACACGCCCGTGTGCTTAGGCCGTGTGGCGAATTAAATTCCAAAAATTAAGTGCAGACTTCACACGACCAGGGTACATGCCCATGTCCTGAGGCCATGTCCTTCATACGGCTGAGACACACAGTCGTGTCTCTGCCCATGTGTTTACTACTGGGCATTCTGTTTTACCTAATTAGGGTGCAGGGGACACACAGCTGGATCACATGCCCATGGGGCAAATCGTGTGTCACACACGGTCTAGACACACGCTTGTGTGTCTATTCGTGTGGACAACTTTGGCTATTTTCCAAGCCTTTTGTCACCCTCAATAATACATGCACACTTACACATCTCAATGAAATCTTACATGGCATAAATGAGCACTTACACATTCATAAACATGACTCATGCATGTCAACTTCTTATCAATTTATACTAGCTTAAGGCTTCATATTTTATTTAGGCTAAGCTTACCAAATCACATGCAATATATATATATATATATAACATCAATTTATTTCCATTTTACACATTCATGCCGTAGTTGTTATTATGCCATTTACTCACAACTCCATCACCAAACATCTATGGTCACATCCACAATTCATCCATGCTAAATGAATTTAACCACATCAAGAGTGATCATAGCACATGCATGCATATATGAATAGGATTACATCCCTATAATTAATATGAGCCATATCTCATGGCCATATACAAAATTTATCATCAAATCATTATAAGCCAACACATTTGGCTAAATCAATATGACATATAACAAAAAGACCAAGTCCATATACATGCCATACTCAAAATACTCAAATTCACTATACCCAAAAGATTAGTTTGATAGTGTGAATCGAGCTCCGACGTCCTTCGATCCCTGAGCTAGCTTGGTGATACTATAAGAAAATGGAAAGGAAAAGAGAGTAAGCATAAAGCTTAGTAAGTTTGTATGTAAATAAATAACAACATTAGCCATGCAATATTATACACATAACACAATAATATTAATCACAATGTCATCAAGTATGATAGGTATATTTTAAGTCATGCCATTTACATAATGTACAATAAAACTCATGATCATAATTCATTCATTCACTTCTTTCGAGGTCTCATCGATTCAAAATCTCAATGTTTATGAGCTTTGTGTACGTACCTGTATTCTTTCAACATGATCATACCTTGTTAGCTCTTTGACATAATCGTTGAATTACCCGTTGAACCACATGGAATACTAAAGGATACTCGGGAACTCTTTTACACATGGTAGGATGCCAATGCCATATTCCGGATATGGTCTTATATGGGATCACATATCGATGCCAATGCCATGTCCCAGACATGGTCTTACATGGGATCGTAGATCGATGCCAATGCCATGTCCCAGACATGGTCTTACATGGGATCACATATCGATGCCGATAACCCAGCTATGGTCTTACACGAAATTACATATCGATGCCAAAGCCATGTCCCAGACATGATCTTATATGGGATCACACATAACCTTAATTTCATGACATTTGCATCCTAACTATTCCTAAGGTTCAACCGGGGTTTCGAGATATCAAACTTTGTCGAATCGTCATCGAGTCATCATTAATTAAATTCACAGAGACAATTACACAATTCATGCAATATTAAAGCATTAAAAACATAATAATATAATGTTGCATTATTTACACACGAACTTACCTCGGTACTCAAAATATGGCTACTATTCGATTTAGTCCACAACCTTGTTCTTTCCTCGGTTTAGGTCCGGACTCCGTTTTTCTTGATCTATAATAACAAATTTCACTTATTTAATTATCAAATTGTTCAAAATGGTTCATAAATCATACTTTGGAAAAATTATAATTTTACACCTAAACTTTCACATAATTACAAATTAGCCCCTAGGCTCGTAAAATGAAATGTGTTCATTTATTTTGCTACCCAAGCCTAGCCGAACTTATATCATACTTATATTAGCCCACATTTTCTTTCAAATTAGATTTTTACCCACCTATTTTACAACTTTTACAAAAAGGTCCTTTTTAGGTGTTTTCATGAAAAACCACTTAGTAAAAGATGTTTATCATGCATCAAACTTTCATATTCCTCCATTAAACACCAAAATACATGCATGTCACCCGTGGGTGAGTTTTTCAACATGAACCCTAGCTCAAAATAATGGTAGAAATAGCTAGTTCATGCTTCAAAGATCTCAAAAACATAAAGAACATTAAAAATGGGGCTAGGGAGTATTTACAATCGAGCTTGAAAGTTGAAGAAAAACCCTAGCTATGGCTCTTCAAATTTTCGGCACACATATGAAGAATATGAACACAATTTTGACTTATTTTCCCCTTTTTATTCTTTTATTAACCAAATGACAAAAATGCCCTTAAGGCCTTTCGTTCAAATTTTTCCTATTCCTGCCCATTTTTGTCCATAAAAATAAAAATTGGGCAAATTGATAATTTAAGACCTCTAATTTAACAATCCATGACAATTTTATGCTTAAAGCTTCTAGAACTCACATTTTGCAACTTTTGCAATTTAGTCCTAATGTCAAATTGGACACTTTATCTATAAAATTTTCACATAAACATGCAATCATGCCATAGACCTCATAATAATCATAAAATAATTATTTCTACTTCGAAAATTTATGGTCTCGAAACTACTATTTCGACTAGACCCTCAATTCGAAATGTTACATTAGTTATATACATAATACATAATACTAAATACTAAATACTAAATACTAAATATGAAATGACTATTTTATGTATATATATTTTATTTAATACTTACTTGCGCTTCTGACCGTTGGTCTAATAGAAGCCATATATCTTCAAGAGCAGTAGATATTCCAACATAACTCGCCAAATGGTTCCACCTAATTAAATAAATTTTCAAAGATACAATTTTATTTTAAATCTATGGAATAATTGTAAAATCAAATAAAAACTTTACCTCGTTATGAGTGGGAATGTATATGGGTGGTTCACTCGAGGACATAAAAATGGAAAGTAAAACCGAGCCCATGATTGTAGTAGTGATAGGCAACCTCCAATTTTGGCTTTATTTGGTGGCATAGCCTCGAACATCTACTCGTACAATGTTGCCAACACGGCAGACTTCAACTAAGTTTGGCATTTGCTCTAAAATCAACGAAGTTTCAAAGAGAACCTCGGATGCACGAGGTTTCGTGACAAGTCCGCATCGATAACCTCCAATCATCTCAAGGATGTATGCTTGAGCATATTATATTCTTTCTACTTCACTTAATCATTCCCCGGCTCCAAGAATGTGTCTCATAACCAACCCATCTCGATTTGACCTTCGTAGATATTATTCGGAATTGTACCCAAAAGATCTTAGCATATGGCTCCCCAATCAGCAGATTGAATAGACCTAGTGAGTGTGGCTCCATCCACCGACAATTTTAATTGTAACTAGACATCCTCCAATGTGATAGTACACTCTCCGCATGGAAGATGGAATATGTGCGCCTCCGCCTCCACCCTCTATTAACGCACTAATGAGTTTCGGGTCCAACTTGCACCCCCAGCTTATAGTCGCCTCGTACCAAAAACTCGCTTCCCTCAAGTAATTTTTTATCAACGGTGATGGCGGACCAAACATATTACGAATATAACATTGTAACAATCTTGATCTACAGATCGTTATAAAAATTATAAAATACTAATTAATTAAAATTACATAAATGAAAAAATATTAAATAATATTCAAATTTTAAAATAAATGTTACTATATTCATTTGTTTGATGGAGATATGTTTATGATCGAGACGAATTAATCTCTCCGCCATTACACACGATCAAATATTTTTGAAATTATAAAAATAATACTAATTTAGAAAAAAATTAAAGTAAATAACTAATTATAAATAGCTTTGAGAAATTTAATGAGAAATTTGAGAGCTTTAGGGAGAAATTGTAGAGATTTTTTTGCTAAATTGTAAATGAAATAATAGGAGGGAGGATTTTATACCTTTTTTTTTTTTACTGTTGGACCCCCCAACGATAAAAAAAAAGCCGTTGGGGTTCAAAAATTGCCAAGAAAGCGCACTTCAGTGGAGCCTTTTTTCCACATCAACAAAAGGTGCTGACATGGAACCATTTTGCTAACGTGGAAAAAACCTCATTTGGGGGCGTGTTTTGCGGGCAATTTTCCCTTTAAACGCGGCCACATAGGTGCGTTTTGCAAAAAGTGGCCCTTTCTGGTAAATAATGGTGTAATCGACCCATTTCTGTAAATATGCTTGGAAATGGGCCTTTTTAGGTAATTTAGTCCAAAAAAATCTGAAAATGATTTTTTAATTTGTATAATAACCATTTAGTCCTCAAGACTTATAAATTCTATTAATTTGGTCTTAATTCTAAATAATTCAACAAATTTAACCATTCATATTTTTAAATTCTATCAATTTTATTCTCAAATGCTTCTTCATCAGATATTGGAACCATAAATTAGATTAATCGGTTTTTGTATTGTGAATATTTTATGCAAATGGTTATTTCATTCATTTAGGTTTAATTCATGTTAATACTTGTAAATGTATGACCAACATTTGTATGTTAATAAATTAACTGTTTAATCTGAGAAGAGGTAATAGTTAATAGAAAAAAGACCTAAATGGTGCATATCCTGTCTGTATCGAAAGATGATTGTTATATGCATAAACTATATAATATGCGGAATAACTTAGGGACATAATAGGACTTCGAGAGAAGCCTATGCCTTAATCAAATTTTGGTTTAATGATTTTTCATATTGTCACGATCCTTTGTGATATTCCTTTTATGATTTCCAATGAACTTTGTTAAGTAAAATACTTGTTCTAGTCTATTCATGTTATGTTTTATTAAATCTTGTGTTTAATCTTTCTATTGCGATTGTTTTTCTACAAGGTATGTTATTTTATTTTGTGGGCATTTGAAATCTGACTACATCTTTAACATTATTTTTAACTCTCATCAACAATATTTTTCTTTACTCATTTTCTACCAAATTGTTTTATAATTAACTCTGTAATTAATTTACAAAACAAGATTTATGGAGACGATAACTCTTTACGCATTACTTGTTACTTGTACAATCTGTGTACACTTGTACGTAATCACGCGACACAATCACTCCACCGAGAATAGAAATAGGTAGAATTTGTAGCACCTAGCATAGATTCAACTGGTGCTCAACAACCTAGGTTGATAGAGGCGTAATAACGAGGGACAAGGTGATGCAAACATACTTCATCCTATAGTTGATGTTCTTCAGAGAATGGCGGGAGCTAGTCCTACGGTAGTACTTGTGCATGTTGTCTCGACTGGCCCAGAAAGAGTTGCAGAGGTATAGTGCTACTAAATTTGTAAGAGTTAAAGGGGTTTATCCATCAAAGAGTGAGACATGGCTAAAATCAACAACCCTAGTACTTCAATAGCTAGGTGTAATTCCTGTTAGAGTGTTACTTGAGTTGTTTCTTTGTTACAAAGTGAAGCTTATACTTGGTGGTGAACTATTATGCATCACATTCTTGTGGTTCTATTGATTGAGAATTCTTCTAGTTGGAATTCTAAAAAGTATGTTGGGAAACTATACTTGGAGGACTGATAACAAAAATTTCTTCATCAAACAAGTAAACTATCCGTGGTAGATTACGAGCGAGAATATCTACGACTTAGCAAATATATTTTAGAGCTTATACTGACGAAAAAGGCGAGTTGTAAAAGCTTTGGGTTGCATGACAAACTCAGAACACAATTGGTGGCATTGAAGATAAAGGAATTTGATGATTTGTTAGAGTAGGATTGAATTTCATTTTATAATCAATAATATTTCTACTATTCTTTGCACCTGTTTATGATTTGATTGACCCTGGTTCCTCTCATTCGTATATTAATGTCGATCTAGTTAAATCTGGGAGTTTGAGACTTGAAATGTCAAAAGTAGCCATGTTCGTATTGAGTCCTCTAGGTTAGACAGTGTTAGTTGATCAAGTATGTAGGCGTTGCCTGTTAGAAATTCAAAGCTTAGCATTTCTAGTAGATTTGTTGATTATGCCTTTCAACGATTTTGATTTTATCTTCGGTACGGATTGGTTAATTGAGCATGGAGTGATTTTGGATTGTCGTAAGAAAAAGTCTTCTGTTCAAGGACTGAATGGTGAGATCGTGCAAGTTAATGGCGTTCAAACGAGTGGATCAACTCGGATCATTTTGTCTATTTGAGCCAATAAACTTATGAATCAAGGTTGTGAAGTTTTTCTAGCTTATGTTATCAATTCAAATGCTGAAGATAACCAATTGAGCAAGATTTAGATTGTGTGTGAATTTCCCGATATATTTCCCGAGGAATTGCTAGAATTACCACTAGATCGAGAAGTGGAATTTGCAATCGAAGTGTTTCCTGGCACGACACCAATATCAATTACCTCTTATCATATGGCACCAATAGAGCTAAAGGAATTGAAAGTTTAGTTGCGAGATTTACTGAATCGTGACTTTATATGCCTAAGTATATCGCCCTGGGGAGCTCTAGTTTTGTTCATTAAAAAGAAAGATGGTTCAACGCGACTTTGCATAGACTATTGACAACTAAATAAGCTAACAATTAAGAATTGGTATCCCTTACCTCATATCGATGACTTATTCGATTAGTTGAAAGGAGCTTTAGTCTTTTCTAAGATTGACTTGAGATTGGGTTACTATTAGTTGAAAGTAAAAGATAGTGACGTACCTAAAATGACATTTCGTACGTGTTCCTGCCACAATGAACTTTTAGTAATGTCTTTCAGTTTGACAAATGCTCCTGCAACATTCATGGATCTCATGAACCGAATTTTCCAAACCTACTTGAATCAGTTCGTGGTAGTATTATCGACAGCATTTTGATTTATTCAAAATTAGAGGTTGAACACGAGCAACATCTTAGAATTGTTTTGCAAGACTTGAGAAAGAAACAACTATACGGGAAGCTTAATAAATGTAAGTTCTGGATACCCGAAGTTGTATTTCTAGGGCATGTCATTTTCACAGATGGAATTTGAGTTGATTTGAAAAAGATTAAGGCTACCTTACAATGGAAAGCACCATGAAATGTGTTAGAGGTCCATAGTTTCCTTGGTTTGCTGGTTACTACCGAATATTTGTAAATGGTTTTTTGAATATAGCTATGCCGATGAAAAAACTACTACAAAAGAATGTGCAATTTGTGTGGAATAAACAGTTTCATGAAAGTTTCAAAAAGTTGAAATTAATGTTAAACAAAGCGCTAATCTTAAGTTTGCCTGAATCGGGAAAAGATTTATGGTTTATAGCGATTCTTCCTTGAGTGGTTTGGGCTGCATTTTGTTGTAAGACGGAAAAGTAATTGCGTATGTGTCCCACCAACTAAAAATGCATGAACGCAATTATCTTGTACACGATTTAGAGCTACTCATTGTTGTTTTGGCTTTTGGAGGCACTATTTATATGGTGAAAAGTGTCATATTTACACCGATCATGGAAGTCTTAAATACCTCCTAACCAAAAAGGATTTGTATTTGAGATGGCGTCGTTGGAT
The DNA here is from genome assembly GCA_025698475.1 of Gossypium anomalum. Classification (NCBI taxonomy): domain Eukaryota; kingdom Viridiplantae; phylum Streptophyta; class Magnoliopsida; order Malvales; family Malvaceae; genus Gossypium; species Gossypium anomalum. Next base: position 32,585,494 of record CM046959.1, on the reverse strand, counting down.
CAAAACTTTAAAATATTACGATTGTAGTTTTTATTATCACCCCGTAAATGTAACGTCAGAGCTTATGCGTTGAGCATAAAGGCAATAGTTGAGTTACGGGCGATGTTCACTCAACTCAGTATTAGCAATGATGGTAGCTAGTTGGTTAGGTTGAAAACCAAACTAGTGTTGTTCGAGCAAATCAGTGAGGTGCAGCTTGTTGATACCAAGTGGTCGGGGAAAAATAAAATGGCTCAGCGTGGCATGGTAGAAAACTTCCATATTGATGATCGTGGTTGTTTGAGGTTTCGTAATCGAATTTGTGTTCCAGATGTTGCCGATTTAAAAGATTTAATACTTTTATGGCCCATGATAGCCCTTTTACTATGCACCTTGGTGGAACGAAATGTATTATGACTTACGGAAATGTATTGGTGGTCCTGTGATGAAAAGAGAGATAGTCGAGTTTGTTGCCAAATGTTTGACTTGTCAAATGAGTTAAAGCAGTAACATTAGGTACCCACCGGGTTCTTCAAAGATATCTCGATTCCTAAATGGAAATGGGAACTCATAACGATGGATTTTGTGATAAGGTTATCATGGGCTCCAAGCAAAAGAAATGTCATTTGGGTGATAGTTGATCGATTTACGAAATCAAACCACTTTCTTACAGTCAGAACCGATTGGTCACTCCTAAAGCTAATGAGGTATACATTTGAGAAATAGTCACTTTTGCAGAACGCATCTATTTCAATTATTTCTGATCGGGATCCTCAATTCACCTCAAGATTTTGGAAATAATTGCACGAATCTTTAGGTACAAAACTAAATTTTAGCACTACTTTTCACCTGTAAACGGCTGGAAAATCAGAGCGAATTATTCAGATTTTGAAGGATATGCTTTGAGCCTGCATAATTAATTTTGAAGCAAGCTGGGAACGTTATTTATCTTTGATTGAATTTGTGTATAATAACAGTTTTCAGTTGAGCATTTGAATGACTCGTATGAAACGTTATATGGTCGAAGATGTCGAACACCGCTTGTTGGTCGATTTAGTGAAAGAAAGGTTATCAACGAAATTGATCTAGGAAACAGTAAGATATAGTTAAGGTGATTAGAGATAGTCCAAACGCCGAGATATCAAGTTTTTGTGGGCAACAAAGTATTCTTAGATTTTTTTGTGGAAGAAAGTATTACGATTCGATCGAAAGGGAAATTTGAGTCCTCGATTTATCGTGACTATATGAAATCATCGAAAGTGTTGGGCCATTTGCGTGATCGCTTGGCACATCGCAGAGTTATGGAGAATACATGATATTTTTCACATGTTAATGCTTAAGAGATATCGATCGGATTTGTCTCATGTTATTTCTATAGATGAAACTTCATATTTAAAATATTTACAATTTGGTCCCTATAAATTCAAACCTTATCACGTAATGTCATTTTTCTAATTTTTCAAATAAAAACCAAACATAATATTTAAAAGTTTAAAATTTCATATTTTCTATAACACTCTATACCCGATTCGGGCTATCAAACTCGAATATAGGATGTCACAATACTTAAATACTTAAACAAAATTTTATAACTGGCTAAAACCATACTGAGCATATTTCTTTTTTACTTATATTCTTTTCTAAGTGAAAATATTTTGAAGGGAACATTTATTAATTAATACTGATTCTCAAAAGCAATATAAAACATTACAACTTAAATCTTTGTTAAAATAGACTTATTCATTGCGAGAGTACTATTCGCCATATTCCCAAGAGTGACCTCTCAGAAGCAAAATATCGCCTTAGAACTCCGCCACCTTAGTACATTCGGCTTGGTCCTCTTGGTGTACTAGTTCAATTCCTAGAATCCTGCATTATAAATAGATACTTGTAAGTTCAACAGAACTTAGTAAGTCTCAACCAATATTACCTTTAAACCTTGCTGTTGAATTCTTTGACTTGAAGGTTCTAGACTTACTTTCAGCCTTTGGCGGATACTTTTCTAATTCCTAGTAGATAATTATATGCCAAAAGTTGGATTGGGGGATCATAGATTTTACACCTTATTGTGGATCTTATTTCATAGTCTCTTTGAATATAAAAGTTGGATACATTCCTCAGAATGATATACATACAGACACTACTCATGGTGGATTCTTATATTGGCTTTGGTAGGCTGTAAGAAAGCTAATCATACCATAACTTCAAGTCGATCCATACAAACGAACTTGGTTCGATGAATGCAATTTTTTAGATCATCCAACAGAAACTCAAATGACTTTGACACATAATGTGAAAACTTCTAGGTTTGGCAAACACTTACACCACCCATAATTACAGATATGTCATGCTCTCCATCCCAACAGTTAATATGACTGATTCATCTGGCTTGAGTAAATTAACGAGAACTCTTTTGAAAAATGCCTCAAAGGCATACCTAAATCTCACCACAAAGGTAGACTAACAACTCGCCACGTAGACATTGCAAAATTTGCCATACAAGCTTTCTAGATGATTTGCCACAAAGGCTTTCCAAAGGAATTTGCCATTAAGGCTTCCCAAATAACATGACACATAGGATTTTCAGATAATTTGCCCCAAAGGCTTTACAGGTAACTTGCAACAAAGGTATTGATTGGTTTGCCACCAAGGCACCACAAGTAATTCGAATGCTGCTTCCACCCTGAATTGTAGGTGTTGGAATATGGATTGCTATTTCGATTGGAATTACCCATATAGTATACTGACAATAGGTTTGATGGGCATTCATCAAACACATGATTTTCCCCGTAATAAACACATAAAAACTCGCTAATTTCATTTCATGGGCTATGCTGAATTTTTCATGGTTTTAATCATATTAGCTAGAAAAGATACCTGGGACATTAACAAGCGATTGCATCAATCTCGATGGTACCAACAACTCTCTTACCTATCCCAACTCTCATGGTCAAATACTAATAATCGTTGTTGCCAATCTTTTCCAATATCTCGTATGCTTCATTATAAGTTTTGTCCAAAAAAATACTATTGGCGGATGTATCAACTACCATCCTTGTATGCGCATTCAACTCATTGTAAAACGCTCCATTTGAGTCTAGTGCTAGAATTCATGCATTGGACATTTCAAATTAACTCCTTAAATCGTTCTCAGCTTCATATAATGTCTCATCATCTATTTGCCAAAAAGACGTGATATCGATCTCAACTTGGCATTCATAGTAGGAAGGTTATACTGTAGTAAGAATCTCTGGCAAAGATCATTCCATGATGCTACTGTTCCTGATGGCAAAGCATTCAACCATGCTTTCGTACGATCTCTTAAAGAATATGGAAACAACTTAAGCCTCAAAGCGTCTTAAGGAACACCTTGCTATTTGGATGAATCATATACTTTAAAAAAGAGTCTTAAATGTAATCTTAGATCTTCAAAGGCTAGTCCACCAAGTCTGTTCGACTATTTGAAACATTTGGAACATTACTGGTTTCAACTCAAATTGTTGAGCTTGTATGGTTTGTAACAACCTGCTTTTTCAATGGTGTGTAAAAACAAGTGGTTTGTGGCTACAAATCCAACGAGTAAGTTTGTATATTATTATTTAATATTTACGAGTCAAATATGATTTTAAAAAGGTTTTGATTTGATAATTTATGTTATATAAGCGAGTTATTAAGTTCAAATGGTATGACCTTAAGGTAAAGTGGTTTAGAAAATGAGATACTGGACCTTGTTTCTATAAATCGAAAGTAAATATTTTTATAAATATTTATGAAGTATCATTAAGGTCCTAATAAAGTTTCGTTGAAAAATTTTAATGTTTCGATAGTTAATTAATTAAAAAGGACTAAATCGTAAAAGTTGAAAAAATCAATCGCTATTAGTTTAAATGTGTTAATTTAATTAAAAAATTATAATTGGATGGCCTTAATGGGTAAATTATCCATTCTTTAGTTAGTGGGATGGTTGGATGCTTTAAAATCTTTTAATTTTATAGGTTTTATAAGTTAAATTATTATTATTAATAAAGTAAGAATAATTCAAAAGTGGCCATCTTCAACATTAAGCTTTCTTTGTTTCAACCGAAAGCCATGGGGTGGTGAAGTGAGGTTTGTACATGTTTTTTTTTCTACATGTAAGTCCATTTTGAACCCGTTTTTAACGATTTTATGTTTTTGAGATCGTTGCAACTAGGTCTAGCTAGCCCGTACCTTCGATTTTGAAATTGTTAAAGATTTTGAATGTTGCCATTGATGAATCTTGTGATGTTTGATGTTAAATGATGAATTTGGATTGTTGATTGATAATTAAAAGTATTTTATAGTCATTTTTTAAAGAATTTATTGATTAGGGACTAATTTGTTAAAATAATAAAATTTTAAGGATTTGATGTGAAATTTTTGCAAATATGGGGCTGATATGGGTGCCATGAATAACCGGTTGTTATAAATTGGCATTAAAATTGGTTAATTTGCATGTTTTGGGCTTAGGACTAAATTGAATAAAAGTAAATTTTTGTGGCTAGTTTTGTAAAAATATTAAAATGACTAAATTGCATAAAATACATAAAATACATTGTTTTACTGTCTAAATTAATAGATTGAATGAAATTATTAATTTAGATCAAGATCGGTGAAAAATTGAGGAGAATGGGAAATTACCAAAATGGCCTCAGATTTTGACATTTTTGCAATTTAGCTAGGTAAGTTCGTATGAACTATAAACACTTAAATGTGAGTTAAATTGACTGTTTAATGTGCTATTCTATTGTACATTAATTAATATATAGATGTTATTATGCAATTTATTATGTCATGAAACGATAGAAATTTAATGACGACGATAACCATCGAGCCCCGCTTGAACCTTAGGAATTCATAGGATACAAATGATATGTCATTAGGGTTTACATGATTCGGGTGCTGGTCTTGAATGTCCTAACGACGGCTAAGGTTCGGCATGTTTTGTGGATACTCCACAACTTGTGTAAGCATCGATCGCAGTAGCCACGCTCTAACCTACACATTTCAGATAAGTAGACGATTTTCACACACTGCGTGTGATCATATTTTATTCAAAGCTCATGAGAGCATATATGTACATGAATTGATGTATTACGGTTATATGAATTAGCACACTTTGTGTGAGCTATCCCTGTATCCAATGATATTCTATTCGCCCAACGGGCATGAATTTGAAAGGAAACTGTAAATGTTCAATATGAGCAAATACAGTATACATGAAATATATTGAAATGATGAGATACATGGTAAACATGTTATGTTATGAAGGATGTTATATCCAATTGGATCATATTCAAGTATAAAGGTTATCCATGTTGAGTTCATGTGAAATATGTTCAAGTATGCTAACATGTGTTGTTGTTTGATGCTTAGGCATGTGCCAAGCTATTAGTTGAAATTTATTATGTTTACTTATAAGTTATGCATTGAAATGGTAAGTGCCCAAATGAAAATATGCTTGTGCTCATGAAAGAATGGTAAGTTTAAATTATGTAATTTCTTATGAAATGGTTTATCATGTGGTTAATTCTAAAATAGCAACGCTTAAATGCACTAGCTTGTGGCTATTGTTGATGATATGCTTATGTCTTGTCTCACATGTACATATGAAATGGGTGTGGAAAAGTAATGAAATAGTAAGTTCATACTTGAAGTGTAAAATGATGAAAAGGGAAAGATGAGTTGAATTGATGTTGTTATTGAAGCTAAAGAAAGTAAATGCAATGGAAAGTAATGAAATGCAAATGAAAATAAGTAAATTTGAAAGGGTTTAAGTTTTATAAAATCCTACTATGCTAGGGATGATATGTATATGTGATGTGTGGATTTATTCACTTTGCGAAGTTGTTGAATATAATTTCATGAATCTTGCAAGTATTAGTATAGGATTATTCTTGATATGTATAAATTTCATATTTGAAATGGATTGATATTGTAAACACACTTAACCCCTATCCGCTATTTAACAGGTCATAGAGCATTACCAAGTTTTATGATCAATTATAGAAAATTTCATATTATTTACTATTCATATTCGATCAATCATATTGTCCCTTAATTGGTTCTCAAGGCCCAAAATACACGTTAGAATCAAAATCGGACTAAACCGTGAAAATCGAATTTTTTTGAGAAATTTCAAATTTTTTCTTAGATGTGAGGGACACACGCCCGTGTGGTCAAAGCCAGGTGGCTCACACGGCCCGTGACAAACCCGTGTCTTAGTCGTCGTAGGCATTCGATGTGATGCACACTGGTCGTGTCCCACACCGTGTTCAAATTAGGGTAGTAGCACCGACTTGGGTCGATAGCCAGCCACACGTCCGCAGTGCTAGGCCGTGTGGACTATTTAATTTTTCAAAAATTAGGTGCAGGATTCACAAGGCCAAGACACACGTCAGGCCGGTCCGGGCAGTGTTTCACACGGTTGAGACACACAGCGCTTGTCTCTCGCTCGTGATCAATTTTAAGTATTCCGCTTCTCAAGTTTTAAGATGCATGGACACATCAGTAACACCCCCTTACCCGTGATCCAAGGCCTAACAGGTACGAGGCATTACTGCACTTAACCATACACATAGATTTAAAATGGGCCAAAAATTTCATTTAATTCAAAACTTTTCGAACACATGCATAGACTCATATTTAAAGATACATAACATGGCATAAATGAGCACTTACACATCCATAATCATGCAATAACATATCATTCACTTTAAACATATTTGCTTACCATCCTGTATATAATATACATTCTTACATTATCTAAAACTAGACATGCTAAGTCTTATTCTCATTGTATACCATCATAATGTAGTTACCAATTTGTCCATTAAACATCCATATTCAAGCAACATTACTCATTTCCATTTAATTCATGATCCACAGGCCTGCATTTAACTTACCTATTGTATTACCAATCATGCATAACAAACAAAGCTAACTATATCATCACATCAAAATATAGGACATGGCATGATTAATTAAACTTACAAACTATAATGGATAGGACCAAATCTCATGATTATATACGATAACTCAATGCGCACTGATATGTATGGCCAAAGTCATAATAATTATACATGTCACAAACCAACTTCCTATACATGCCACTCACTTGATATTTCTCATATTTGAATTAATTCTCCCAAAAATGATAGCTTGATAGTGTGATTTTGCCTCCGACGATCTCCAACCCTTGAAATGACTCACAAAATCAAGAAGTAGAGAGGAGGTAAGCTTTACACTTAGTAAGTCCATATGAAATTAATAAGCAATTACCTACATGTTTTTTTTTTAAAGGTAAAACATCATAATTGTACAATTTACTCTTGTTTAGGTTAAGTTTATTTTACCAAGTTATAGTTACTAATTCATTTATATCTTAAGCTACGAGACTCAAATTAAGTTTTGTTAATTTTCCTTGAAACTAGACTCATATACCTTTCTTTCATAAAATTTCCAGAATTTTTGGTATAGCCAATTAGTACAATTTATTCATTAAAGTTTCCTGCTTTCGCTGTCCAATAGTTCTGACCTCTCTTCACTAAAAATTATTTTTCTCATAGTACAGCACTGATAATGCTCTCATCCATCTTTCTAGAGAATAGACTCAATAAATATTTTAATAATATAAATTACAACCCATAATTATTTTTATAAAATTTGTAATGATTTTCTCAAATCGAACAGGATCACAAAGTCATTCAGACTCATTCTCACAACAATTTAAATATCTCATAATATAAATTTCTATTGCATATACTGCTTTCTTCTATGTGAAACTAGACTCATTGAGATTTAACTCATATTTTATTCAGCCCCTAATTCAATTTCCACAATTTATGGTGAATTTCTAAATTTGCACCACTCCAAAGAACGCAAAAATGCCAAGGCTAAATTTACTCATTCACTACTATTATTCACCAAATCCATACAATATCATTTCATTCATAATGGTAAGAACACATAATTATGCTTCATAAGCATAAATCCATAATCTCAATGTCACCAAGTATCAATGACTTATTCCAAATCATGTTATTTTTATAGTATTCACCAAATACTATATACATCATAGATCATCACATGTCGAGGCATCACACATAAGTTTAGTGTACATACTGCATAATTTGTGACATAACTCAAAGACATACTCACATATGACTTATCTCATTGGGATCATCAACGAATACTTCGCCAAATTACCCATTGAACACTTGGAATATAGTTCGGATACACGGAATGCATGCACATAGTGCCATACCCGCAGCCTAGACAAACTCAATAGCTCATGGAAATTATGTAGCCAAGCTACCATGTAACCCGCCCATGTTTAACTCCGCACTCAACTCAATGAGCTTGGGCGTCGTGATCCATAAGTGAACTCGCACTCAACTCAACGAGCTCTAACTCAAATATCCTAGTGACATGTCACTTATATCCTAATCTATTCCTAATGTTCAAACGGGATTTTCTCGATCATAAGTCTCCGCCATCTTCCATGGGATACCTAATCGATACTTGGTAGCATTTCATAGTTATCAAGTAATTCACATAATTTTTGCATATTATTTAACAATAACCACAAAGCATAATATTTCATGATAATAATCATCATATCATATAAATAACATTAAATTACTTAAAATGACAATTATGTTACCACATTTACACATGAACTTACATCTCATTTAATATCAAGGCAATAACATTAAATTACACATTGCATTATTAAAAATCATATGAACTTACCTTAAATGCTAAAATGGCCATTTTTACCATTGTGTCCACAACTTGATACTTTCCATTTTAGCCCTAATTTTGATTTTCCTTGCTCTATCATTTCAAATATAGCCTAATTAAGACTCACATTATTCAAATTAACCTAAAATCATATTTTGACAAAATTACAATTTTGCCTCTAAACTTTGTCAAAATAACATTTTTGCCCCTAGGCTCAGAAATTAAACTTCATCCTATTTTTATGTTTTATGACATGATGACATTTTTCCTCTCTATAGAAACATTAAATTCACACTCTAACATGTACTTATGAACATTAGGTATTTTTACCGATTATGTCGCTTTACTGCTTTCACGTGAAATCACTTAGCAAAATTGTTTAACACAATTTCAAGCTTCATATTCTACCATAAAACATAAAAATAAACACATTTCACCTATGGGTATTTTTCCAAATATAAACCCTAGGTTAAATTATTGCTAGAATAAGCTTAACCAAGTTACCTGGATTTCAAAAATGTAAACAACTTTAAAAACTGGCCAGAGGGCACTTACAATCGAGCTTGGGAGTTTGAACAAACCCTAACCATGGTGTTAATGGTAGGAACGGTTTAATGAAGAAGAAGGTAGCTAATTTGGCTTATTTCCTTGTTAATTTTTTAATTATTAGTTTACCAAAATACCCCTAACTTAAAAATATTTTATTACACCCATTTCATGTCCATTTTTGTCCAACAATTAACCAATGGTATAACTACCATTTAAGGACCTTTAATTTAAAAACTCATAACAATTTGACACTTCTAACATGTAGAACTCAACTTTTACGCTTTTACAATTTAGTCCTTTTAACTAAATTAAGTGCCCGAACGTTTAAATTTTCAATAAATTATTTCGTGAAATCGTGAGACCATAAAAATATACTAAAAATAAAATTTTCATCGCTTGATTTGTGGTCCCGAAACCACTGTCCGATTTAGGCCCAAAATCGTGGTGTTACACACACGGCTAAACTACACGCCTGTGGCGCATGATCAGGTGTGTGGACAAAATAAGGCCATTTCAAGCCTTATTTCTCACCCAAATTTTTTCTTTACCTACATTAATACTTGCATACAAATACCAACCAATTCAAGACATTAAAACCAAGCCAACATTAACATTATACATGATATATCATCACATGTATTCAAACTCACCTTTTGTAAGATATATATGTTTACCATAATTCAACTGGAACATATCAAGCACACATATATTAACCATATTATAACCTCATATATAACTAAACATATCATCACTAGCCATTCCAATGGCTATATTACAATCAACCATTTAAATACCAACATTGAGCAAGTTAGACTATACATGCCATTATACCAAAATAAGTTTGCTATTTATACCAAAACGAAATAAGGATATTGTGATGGTGCTCCAACCCATTCCATCCTTTCTCTGAGCTTCTTGAGCACTATAAAACAAAGGAAAATAAGACAAAAGCATTTAATACTTAGTAAGTTCACATAACAAGAATTTAACTTATCATTTATATTCAATTTAAGTAATCATGTAAATATCATGCATTCTAAAAAAATTGACCAATTGCCTAATCACATACACTCAATCAAACAAGTTAGTCATGAATTTTTAATTACTTTTCAAGTAATAAAGATGAGCCTCATCATGTAATAACTTTCATACACATATACTTTTTCTTATCATATTTCCATATGACATAGACATTTCTATAACAAATCATCTCAAGTTCAGATTAGCCAAAATGTAACTTTGCCTATTGAATTAATTTGAAATATCGATGGATACACATGTAGTACACTTTTGAAGTGTACAGCATCAGTAAACCGCCAACTCATATTCTGTGGGTACGTAATTAGGGCACATAATCAGAAGCACTTTCTCGAGCCATATAACAGATGCTCATGACAGAAGTTTATCTGTGTCAGTAAAAAAAACTCATAAGAGTTTAGAATAGGATGCTCATTGAGCTTAATAGGTAACTCCAAGAGCTAATTAGGAGTTCTGATAGCCATATAATAGGAAGTTCAAGCTTGAGCCATGTTAAGAAGCTCATATAAAGAGCCTATATTAGACGCCATATAAAGAGCCGCGCTTGTGTCTGCATATATGCAGGATCACAACCGATCATATAATAGACGCTCACAAAGAGCTACGTGAGTCCGCAACACATGTGATCACTACCGATCGTGATGCTCGTAAGAACCATATAACGGGAAGCTAGAGAAGGCTTATAACAGGATGCTTGTAAGAGTTATGGTGTGTCTCACAACATATGCAGACTACAACCAATAATACGAAATCTCAGATCCATCAATTTTTTATTCAAATGAGATTTAACACTTGTCAAACATTATCGAATATCTAATTTATGTTTATAATTGGTAATCATATATTTCATAATCATAACATTCAATTTAAACATATAAACATACATTTTAGTTACACTTAATTTACCTCGATAAACGTTGTATACAAGGATCTACTAACTCGATACCTTTTGGTTTTCTCGATCCAACTTTGTACTAGGTCTATCTCGGATCTATATAAATAAATTTAACATCAATTTAATCCATTTCATACTCAATTTAATTCAATTACACCCTAGGCAAAATTACCATTTTGCCCTATACTTTTCATATAAATGATTTATTTTGTCCCTAGGCTCGTAAAATGAAATTGCAATTTAATCTCTTATTCCAAGCCTAACTGATTTTTACATATAACATTTACAACACATATATTTCATAAAAATTAGAAATTTTCTCGTGAATTTTACATCTTTACAATTTAGTCCCTAAATCACAACGCCATGAAAATTCACTTTACAAAAAGTTGTTTATCTATCAACAACCTTAATTTTCTACCATAAATTTCTAAAATTTTAGCATATTCATCCATGAAAAATTTCAATACTTTAATATCTTTACAAATTGATCCCCAAAATAGATAGATTAGGTTATTATGATCTCGTAAATATGAAACTTACTAAAAACTGGACATGATTACTTACCTAATCAAGCTTGCTTGATTTTCTTTCTTTCCTAGGTTTCCTTCAAAATTTGGGGAAGAAGATGATATACAATGATGATATTTGATATTTATTTTATTTATCATCTTTATTTATTTCAATTTCCAATTTAGTCCTTTTTTTTTCTAATTTTCCATGGATGAATAATAAAAATATCCGCTAACTTCTCTTAATGGTCTAATTGCCATATAAGGACCTCAAGTTTTTAATTCCATAGCTACTTTGATACTTACTAAAAACTCAACTTTTACATTTTATGTAATTTGGTCCTTTTCATAATTAAACATGAAATTGGTAAAATTTTCTTATCAAAATTTTCATACGTCTTTCCTCACATGATGCGTACTCATGCAAAAATATTAAAATAAATTTTGTTTCGACTTGATTTATGGTCTCTAAACCATTGTTCTGATTTCACCAAAATGGGTTGTTACAGATATGACTAAACTTTTATATGAGCTTACTAAGCATTCATTACTTACTTAGTTGTTTTTTTATTTACTTTTTCAGATTATCGTAAAGCTCGATCGGTTGGAAGCTAGTCAAGATCTATCATCAGAACACCCTAACCCATAATCGCCGCTTCGAATAGGTTATGAGGCATTACCAACTCAGAATCGGGATTAGAACAATTACATAACAAATATCATCTCATTTCAATAAACATAGACCAATTGTATTCAATACTTAACTTTAAACGATCATACAAGGTTTAAATCATGCTCAGACTAAAACGTTAATATATAAACTTTTCGTAACTAGGAAAAGTTTCAACTTTTCAAAGGTCACACGCCGTGCGGTGAATAAAGTCGGTGCCTCACACGCCTTCATACACTCCCTGTGTCTAACTCCGGGGAAAATAGGGCATACATACTAACTTGTCCACATTTGGTCACAAGACACGCCCCGCGTGCCAAGCCGTGTGAAAATTAGGGAGGCTATCGATTTGGCCACACTACCCACCATACGCCCGCGTGTGTCTGTGCCATGTCAAAACCAGAGGGTATACCGACTTTAATCCGTAAGGTACCCTGTGTGACACACGCACCGCATGTAATGTGACCATGTGTCACACACGATCGAGACACACGCCCATGTCTCTACCCGTGTGGACAAAAATAGGCTATTTGAATAGGCAATTTGCCACACCAAATTGGGTCAACTTACAAGAACTAAAACAAGCATATAAGCACAACCATTTCAACAATATCAATAATACCAGACATACACATAATTGATTTTATAACATTATCAATCATTTCCAATCTCAATTTATAAATCAATTCATACCAAAACTTAAACTAAAATCATACCTAAATATATGATCAATACATCATTCAATCTTCATACTCAAAAATTACCAAAACTTCTCAACATGGACTCATTTCTTTGGCCAACCAAAAACATACCACAATTGCACAATTGCATCACATAACATATACCATTTTCAACTATAAGTTCAACACAAAATAGCCATATCACATGGCTAAATATATACAATTTCAAAGTACCAAAATAAGGTCTGATGGTGTGGTGACAATCCTCAACGACCCCCCAAGCTCTCAATAGCTTCTGATATCTATAAAAAAATGCAAAAAATACAGAGTGAGCTTTCAAAAGCTTTAGTAAGCTATATACAAATAAACTTATCAACATATACATATAAACATCAAGAATACATGTACTTTATGACCAAGATACTAACATGTATCACATGGTTCACCTATAATTCATATGTTCTCAAAGATACATGTACTTACCTTTCATTCTCATCATAATGTACAATCTAAACGCATTCTGACTCAATAACATTTCATAAAATCATTACTTTTTGAAATGCCCGCTTGAATCATTTGAAAACCTAAGGATACCCTAAAGCTCGTAAAGTATATACAATGCCAACGCCCTGCACGTGGTTTTACATGTAATTAAACATCGATGCCACCGCCCCGCATAAGGTCTTACACCTAAATCGACACGATGCGTCGATGTCCTGCATATGGTCTTAAACATAAAATAGAAGTCGATGCCAACGCCCTGCACGTGGTCTTGCACGATAACACAAATCAAATCCTATGTCATGACATATGTATCCTAACTATTCCTAAGGTTCATATCGCTTTTCTGGACGTCGTAAACTTTGTCGATACTTTCTCGGATAGCATATATTGAGCTTAAATATTCATTCATCACAATTCCAATATCATATGAACAATAATAACTCAATTCAAACATGTTTATTTGTGTATGGACTTACACTTTGTACTGATTCGTCAGATAGATTGTATCGGCATTACTTGATGACTTTCGACTTTCCCCGATCTAATCTCCAGATTCTTTAATTCTCGATCTATATAAATTAAAATTTAACCATTTTATTCACCGCATCATTCAAACCAATCCATATATTACACAATTAGGGCATTTTTCAAATTAGCCCTCACATTTTTTCACATTTTAACACTTTAGTCCCTAATTCACAAAATCACAAATACACACATAATTTGCTTGTATACAAGCTTGGCCAAATATTCATAGCTTTCATACAAGTCCATGTATTTCATTTGTTTCACATTTTAGTAGTTCAATTTACAAATTTCACAATTTAGCCCATTTTACTCAAATTCATAAAAATCCAAAGATAAAACATGTAAACCCAACATCAAACTTCTCTTCATATTTCATCAATTAACAAATATAAAGATCATGAATTCATTAATGGCACATTTCAAAATCATCATCAAAATCGTAGAAATTGAGGCATGGGTTTCATGGTATACGAAGCAACAATTACGTGAAAATGTAGAAATTATCAAAAATCGAACAAAAATACTTTTAATCAAGCTAGATGTCTACCAATGCTTCAAACACATAATCCCTATATTTTCCCCTTCAATTTTGGCAAATATGGAAGAAAATGACTTATTTTATGCTTTTTATTATTATCAAACATATTATTAACTAAATTCCAAATTTACCCTTTTTATATAAAATTATTTATTCACCTAACAAATGCCCTTTTATGTCATTTAATTCATTCATTGGTCAAATAACTACATAAGGACCTCTCTCATTTACAAAGCCATATCAAATAGACACTTTTAACAAGTCGTAGGGCAACTCTTTACATTTTACGCCATTAAGTCCTTTTTTTTTATCAAATTAAGCACAAAACAATTAAATTTTTATATGGATTTTTCACAGATGCTAATTCACATATCATAAGCACGGAAAATAATATTTAAATATTTTTTAACTCGGATATGTGGTCCCAAAATCACTA